>OV702294.1:442110544-443610097 GCA_916181665.1 Avena sativa | reverse complement strand
TTTAGTTTAGGTGAATCGAAAGAGTACTTCTAAACAAATAAATATGTATGCGAGTATGGACGATTAATATACAACAAGTTTAATATAACAATTTATAAAATAAGGGGTCGGATAGAAGTCTTACGGTTCGGATCGGAGAGACAAAGAAATAATCTTCGGAATATCATTGAAGCGGTCGGAGTACTTAAAATAGCCGGAGGAAAATCGGGAAGGAGACTCTGAGACAAATCTCATGTGGACATTTTGTCGAACACGTGGAAGGCAGCGCACCAGAGGCCAGACGGAGACGCATTGGCGCTGACTGGAACAAGAGAGGCATGACGGACGAGGCGACACAAACAAATCGGATAACAATGTATCAAAGAAGATGCAACGAACCAGAATACTGGGCGGTAGACTGCAGCGGTCGATGGACTGAAGCTGGCTGACACGCTGGTCGAGTGCACACGCACGAAACTCGGAACATGCGGCAGAGACCAGAGAACCTCGATGGACACGGTACGGAACTGGCCCGTGGAAGTGACAATGGCGTCAGGCTGCTGCTGCGCTGGGTTTTTTTTTTTTTTTTTGAACAAAGAGGGGTCACGAAGGACCCCGAAGATGCTGCCATTAAGTCATTGTCGGTCGGTTACAAATACATACAGGACCTTTGAAGAAAGATAAAATAAAAGCAGTCCTGAACATTTGCACCAAAGACCTTGAGAAACATATGGAGAAAGCAATCGGGTCCTTTGACCGAACCATCGAACTGAAACCTCGCCGCCGGCCATCGAACTCTCACCGGGGACACACCACTTGGTAAGAACACGATGCAGAGCGCCGACGCAGGGCTTCAAGGGGGCCTCCCTCCTGGAGGTTGCAGGCACGCCTCGCCGGCGTGCAATCTCACCGCTCATGCGGCCAAGGATGCCGGTGGCCGACACAGCCACCCGGCGATGTGCTCGAAGAGGCAGCAGCCTGTGCTGTCAGCGACGCCACCATCCATCCCGACGTCCCCCCCGCCACCTCGGCCGGCCAGGACGACGCTCTGAGTGTTGATGGAGACGCAACACAGGCGGGGATGCTTATTTAGAAGATCCGCCGCCAAGAATCCCGTCGGCTTCCACCATTGAAACCGAACCAAGAACCAAGGCGAGCTCCAGCTGGCGCTGCACCCAATCACCAGACTGTGAGAAGACCTTCGCGTACCTCCGAGACGAAGCTCCAACCGGCAGCAGCTACTCCCTCCCCCCTCGCCGCCACGGCCGGTCAGGGACGGGAAGAGCACCACCACAGCAAGTCCGAGAAGGAGGCAGCAGAACGAAGCCTTATTACGGAGATCTTCGAGGCAAAGACCATCACCGCAGGCTCTGACCACCAGAGCGCCATCGACAAGGCCCAGGCTCGAACAGCACGAGAACCGGCTCCAAGATCCCCATGCCCTACTCCAGCTACATGGCAAACTGCCAAACAAACTACATCTAAGCCTACCTACTAAGCCGGCGCCTCCCCTTTGCAGTCTCCGACCGGCGACGCCGGCGGAGGCCGCTCGGGATCGGCCCGGAAGTTTCGGGACGACTCTCAAGGGAAGGGGTAGGGGAGAGAGGAGAAGGAGGAACGTATCGGGGCTGGCCGTGGCTAGATCCTGCTGCGCTGGGTGCCTGGGTGTCTCCTAGCTTGAACGAAGAGGCAAGATGGGGTTGAGCGAAATCTGGTGTTGGCAAAATTGATGGATGCAGGTGGAGCTGGTTGGCCTTGATGTACATCGATTGGGGCAGGCAAATGGGTTGTTTGGCTCAAGACATGAGGCCATGATGGGATCTAGTGCTCGCGTTGCAAGAAGATTTGAGCTGCTATCCTGATGTCTAATGTACGGACCAAGATGAACAGATATCTACGGATCTAAGCTTGCTGCTGTCGGCCGATCGCTGCACGGGCGCACGCACGGATCAAGGCGGGGCAAGCACAAGGATCTGGTGCTCCTGTGGTGCCGTGAAGGGTCAAGGCGGCGGTGTGTGAAGACGTGTGGTGCTTGTTTTGATTTTCTGCACCGCGAGGAGTGAAAGCAAGCCAAGTCGATGTAAGATGCAGCGCACGGAAACAAGCTGCCAGGAATAAAGGAACAGTGGCGGAGCCAGGATTCAAACCTTGTGATGTCAAGCTCTACTAACGTGACAAAAAAAATTCTTTGAGAACACACTTGTGTAGAAAAATTAGGAGCACAAAAATCACACTTTATTGCAACAAAATTATGGTAGCAGCTCTTTGCGATCATGCTTACCTTGATAGGTATGCATAATAGCATCAGTACTAATAGACTGGAATACATCAGTTTCAACATAGATAATAAGACAATGATACAAGAAATCATCGCCTATTCTATTACGCAAATCAGTCTTGATAAGTTTCATTGCAGAAAATGCTCTCTCAACTGTTGCTGTCGCTACCGGAAGAATCAATGCAAGCTTCACCAAAAGAAATACAAGAGGAAAACTAATATGCTTTTTTGTTTGAACTAGTTTTCTGCAAAGTTCACTAACCCCTTTCAAATTGAAGAGTCTTGAATCATCACGAATATTTTCAAGAAAGTTGTCAAGTTGGATGCTAAGATCTTCCATCTTGCTTTCACTGTCAAAATCATCCGGATATAACCGAGCCATTGCTAGTACCTTTTCTTTTTCAAAGTTAGAGAACGAATCAGAAGGATCCAAACAAGCCATCCCAAGTAGCAAGGTCGTGCTGCTCTCACTAAAGCGGCCATCTAGCTCTACACGTAGTAGATCAATAACAGTATACATAACCCTTTGATAGTAAGTCATATTTGATATGCCATTAGTCTGAGCTTTGCGCTTTGATATTGATCCCCGAGGAATATGCATAGCATTCATATCATGAAGTTGAATATCATGTGCCAGACAAAAATCATTAACCGTTGTAAACATACCTTCCCAGCCTTGGTCTCTCATTCCTTGTAGCCTTTTTTTGGTTGTACCGAGAAATGACACAGCATTCACAGTATCTTGATCCTTTCTTTGCAAAGCAAGGTTCAGCTCATTATTAATCCCGAGTATAACCTTCATCAAGTGCAGCATAAAAACAAAGTCAAATGTCTGAATACCATCCAAGACTCATTTTGCTTTAATCCTATCAAGAGCTTTGCCAGAATTTTGTGCATTATCATCAATAACTTCAATTACCGATGGAAACAAAACAATCATATTCATAAGAGAACTGAAATGAGAACCCCATCGCGTGTCGCCAGGCCTTTTGAGTCCAAGTTCTTGATTCAAACCTCTCCCTGTTTCAAGTTCACCCATCTGAAATGCCTTCTCAATTTTTTTGGCTTGTATTTCTCTAAGCATATATCTATTCTTGAAAGAATTTCCCACTATGAACAAAACGACACTCATCCACTCAAAGAACCACACCACTTCTTCATGATTTTTGCAACTGCCACTAGTGTCAACTGAAGTTGGTGAGAGAAGCAGTGTATGCTATGAGCAGACCTGGAATCTTCCATCACTAACGTTTTTAGTCCATTCAAATGTCCTTGCATATTGCTAGCTCCATCGTAGCCTTGGCCACGGATTCTAGAAGGGCTAAGGTTATGATATTTAAGAACAGCATAAATAGCTTGTTGGAGGGCAAGAGAAGTTGTTTCAGTAACATGAGAAAGTCCAATAATACGCTCCACTGAAAATCCTCTTTTATCAACATATCTTATAACATATCTTATAGCAAGAGCTATTTGTTCCTTGTAAAACACATCACGAGATTCATCAACCAATATAGCAAAGTACCCATCTCCTAGATCTTCTATGATTACTTTGACGGTTTTCTTAGCACAAGCTTCCACAATATCTTTCTGGATGGTAGGAGAAACCAAAGTTAAATTTTTAGGTGCATTCTTCAAAGCAACAACAGCCACATCAGGACAACGTGCAACATACCACTCATAAAAAGTAAGGAAATTCCCCTTCCTCAAAGAAGACTCGCTTTCATCATGACCTCAAAATGGCAAGCCGAGAGTAAGAAGCAACCTTGCAATATCTATTGATGCAATTAACCGGGTTTGGTACTCTATCTTAGATTTCTTTGTTTGCTTGCGTACAACAGCTGCAATGGATTGGTTCTGGTTCATTAGATCTTCACATCTCTTCATGTTTTGATTATGTGAGCTAGAAGGACCACCAACATGAGTATCTAGTCTCTTGAGGTTATTCCAACTTTTCCACCCCTTGGATGAAAATACATCTCCACCACCATGACCTAGACTTTCACTTTGAAACAAGTAGCAGCAAAGACAAAATGCTGCATCTTTCTTTATACTATACGCTAGCCAAGGCTTGTATGTCTTGAACCAATCTTCATTAAAACTGCGCTTAATTCCGCTGAAATCTGTTTGAGGGAAATCATGTCCTATAGGTTGAGATGGGCCTTTCTGTAGGTACGTTCTCCGCACATCATCACGAACTTTGGCTGTCTCGTACTGAGAAATAGGCTTTCGTTGTGCAGGATCTGCTGGAAGTTTCGATAGATCAACTACTTCAGTTTCTTCGGTTGATCGTGGCCTTGCATTGCTATTGACTAACACCCTTTCCAAAGCAGCTCTAGCATCAGTAGGACTCTGCTCCTCATTTTCAGCTGATCTTTGTGAAGAATTTGCAACATTTAAGTCTGACGACTGCCACTTCTTGATAAATCTATCCATTCGCCAAACATAAGACCTACCAGTGAAAAGATAGTGCTATAAGAAAGCAGTATAAATAATTCTTAAACAATAACCAGTTCTCGGTTTCAAAACTAGACTAATCTTTTGAAAATTGGAAGAGAAGGAAACAGAACTTACAAATATAAGAGGATGCGCCTAGTCCTCGATTCCTTGTCTTGAACTGACGTCGATGGACGAACGGATCGACAAATACAAGAGAGACTGTCCTTCACCAGCGATTGCTGAGTTGTGTTAATTGCCGCCGTGCGCCTGGTCGCTTTACGGCCGGAAGTGGCCGTGTCTGGCTGCCTGGTCGCTGCCCTCGGCTCGCGTACTGTTCCTGATCACCGGAGGTGCTCATCTCCAATTCCCCATGGTGTTTTTGGCAATCAAGAATCTCAGATTGATTCAGGGGTTACCGATGTATGAGAGGAACAAATTGGGGATTTTCACAAGATTACAAGGAAGGTGAAAACTGTTGGAACACCCCCTGCCGGCTGGCCGGTCCCGAGGCTGCTCCACACCCGAGGAAGAAGACTAGAGTCGAAGGCACACAGATTACACAAGATAATGGCACAGGGAACAAAGGGAAACTTTATTGATCTTTCTCTCGGTAAACTCCAGTACACTGATTGCTCCTCTATTTATAGACTAAGGGGATAGGATACCCACATGGGTCAACCCTAGCCTGGTAGAGGCCACACCGAATGGTCCTCTACCGGCCCAGTTTCCCAACACTTCCCCTGGGTATCTTATCTGTATAACCATGGCTTAAAACTTCGAAAAAAACAGTGGGGAAAATATGGAGAAATGCACACGGTATACTTCTTGCTATGTTGCACGAATTGCCTCATTAAAAACCTCATGTGAGAAACTTCATAAAAACTCACTAAGGGAAAAAGAGTACAATTCACTTAACTATAAAGTGAAGCACTCAATCATCGGGATCAAGATTTTAGCGATGAGTTTGTGAAGATTCTCCCCCTGAACCTTGCATCTCCCTAAGTCTCATCATGCCGATCCCACGGACACATCTCTCGAAAAAAGATGCTGGCAATGATTTAGTGAACAAACCAGCGAGATTTTCACACGACTTAGTATGCAAGACTTTCACTTCGTTCATCTTTTGCAGTTCATGTGCATAGAAGAACTTGGGGTTTATATGCTTTGTGAGATTGCTCTTCACGTAACCCATCTGGACTTGTGCAACACAAGCAGCATTATCTTCATAGATAATTGTTGGGGTTTGTACGGTGTTCAGTCCACATGACATCTGGATGTGGCTGACTACTCGTCGAAGCCATACACATTCTCGTGATGCTTCATATAATGCTATGATTTCCGAGTGGTTCGTCGAAGTTGACACAAGAGTTTTCTTAGACGATTTCCAGGAAATAGCTGTTCCACCACAAAGGAAAACATATCCAGTCTGCGACTTGGATGTGTGCGGGTTCGAAAGGTACCCAACATCTGCATAGCCTACAACAGATAGGTCTTGGTTCTTTTGGTAAAACAAGCCAAGGTCCTTTGTCCCTTGTATGTACCTAAAGATGTCCTTAACGCCTTTCCAATGCCTCTTGGTAGGCTCAGAACTATACCTTGCAAGCAAATTGACGGCGAATGCAATATCCATCCGTGTACAATTTGCGAGGTACATAAGTGCGCCAACTGCACTTAAGTAGGGGAATTCCGGTCCCAGAATTTCCTCCCCCTCTTTTTAAGGCCTGAACGGGTCCTTGTCTTGCTACAAAGATCTTCCGACCATCGGGGTCTTAGAAGGATATGTCTTTTCAAACCCAAATCGTTCCAACACCTTCTGGGTGTAGGCCGACTGGTGAACTAGAATCCCAGCAGGGGAATGCTCAAGTTGCAGACCCAGGCAGAACTTGGTTTTGCCTAAGTCTTTCATCTCGAATTCCGACATCAGGTAGGAACTTGCTTCCTCAATATCGTCAGGTGTACCGATTATATTCAAATCGTCTACGTACACCAAGATAATACAGAAACCATCCTGGGATCTCCGTATAAAAACACATGGGCAATCTTCATTGCTCGCGTAGCCCTTCTGATAAAGGAAATCGCTCAAACGATTATACCACATCCTACCTGACTGTTTTAGTCCATACAATGACTTCTTAAGCTGAACACCGTATAAGCTCTTGTTTGCTCTATCCTGGTTCGGTACAGGTATACCTTCTGGTACTTTCATGTTATGTCCTAATCCAAGTTACCATATAGGTAAGCGGTGACCACATCCATTAGTTTCATTTTTAAGTCCATGTTAACTGCCATTGAGATCAAGTATCTAAAGGTAATTCCATCCATGACTGGGGAGTAAGTTTCCTCAAAGTCGACACCTGGTCGCTGAGTGAAACCTTGAGCAATGAGCCTTGCTTTGTACCTTACTACTTCATTATTCTCGTCTCTCTTTCGAACAAAAATCCACTTATGGCCAACGGGGCGAATGTGGGGAGGAGTTAGACAAACAGGTCCAAATACCTCTCTTTTGTTCAACGATAATAATTCAGCAGTAATTGCCTTCTGCCAATATTTCCAATCCGACCTTTTCTTGCAATCAGTGAGCGTGTTAGGCTCAAGGTCAAGATCTATGATTGAGGCAATTTTCTTGGCAAAATTAACGTCGACATTTGTCATGGCTCGGTTGTATAACTCGCCCGAATTAACATAGTTAATGGTCATTTCGTCATGGAGTGCATCAGGCACATCCTCTTGCTCCACCGGATTTCCCAATCCAGGAGCTAGGTCCTTTAGCTTTCTCGCTCCGATGTGTGCGCACACAACTTCGCTGGGTATTTCCGATATAGGAAAGTTCAAGTCTAGAATTTCGTGCACTGAAATATCCGTACGTGTGCCAGGTCTCAACTGGCTCCCCCCAACAGGGGCAGACTGTAATAAATCTCTCTTATCCTTTTTCTCCGGGCATCCCCGGCTACTTGGGATTTGAGAAACCGGATTCCGCGTCCTCTTAGGCCTTGGAGCAGGAGCGGGTATACCATCATTTTTCTTTGGTATTTCAACCCTTTCCGGTGCATTGCGTGTATGCACATGCGACTTTGTCATAGTCTTTAAATCACTAAAATGATCGGGCAGTTGATTCGCTAGGGAGTGCAAATCTAGTATCTTTTGGACTTCTCTATTAGTCTCAACAGTGCGCGGGTCATGAGCGTGGATCCCCGTGGCTTTCCACGTGATTTCTCGACTTTTGTCATCCAGGGGTTGATTACCTCCTCCCAAAGTCGGAAAAATATCCTCGTCAAAAATGCAGTCAGCAAAACGGGTCGTGTGACAGTCACCTGTCAAGGGGTCCAAGAACCTGATTATGGACACAGTCTCATAACCAACGTATATCCCCGACTTACGGAGCGGTCCCATTGCTGATCGCTGGGGTGGTGGTATAGGTACAAATACCTGGCAGCCGAACCTACGTAGGTGGGAAATTTTCGGTGCCGACCCTTGCGCAAGTTGGATAGGAGAGTGGATGTTGTAGGCCGATGGTCGAAAGTTGATGAGATTAGCGGCGTGTAACACCGCGTGTCCCCAACATGTAGTTGGTAAATTACAACCCTGGAGAAGTGGTCTGGCAATGAATTTAATCCTTTTAATCAATGCCTCCGCAAGTCCATTTTGAGTGTGGACATGCGGTACAGAGTGCTCAAGTTTGATTCCAGTTGCCATGCAATAATCATCGAATGCCTTTGAAGTAAATTCTCCGGCATTGTCCATTCGAATAGACTATAAACGATAATCAGGGAATTTATTCCTTATTTGTATGATCTGGGAGATCAACTTTGCAAAAGCATGGTTCCTTGTTGACAGCATGCAAACATTGGACCATTTAGAGGAAGCATCGATGAGCACCATGAAGTACCGAAACGACCGTGAGAGGGGCTGAATTGGACCACATATATCCCCTTGAATGCGTTCCAAGAACGCGGGGAGTTCATCCTTCACCTTTAGGGGGACGGTCTAATGATCAATTTCCCCATAGCGCATGCGGAGCACACGAAATCATCGGGATTCGGGAAATTTTTCACATTAACATTATGACCATTCGAGTTGTTAATTATATTTCTCAACATCCTAAGACCGGGGTGGCCTAACCTATCATGCCAAAGGCAGAATAGTTCGGAGCTTCTAAAGACAGTCTTAAGGGTAGTGTAAATAGGTGGTGCTACTATCTTAGTGTAGTACATCCCAGTAGCTAATGAAGGGAGTCTTTCGACAACATGTTTACCATTTTCGTCGCGCTTGGTAATGAGTAGGAACTCCTTTCCGTTCTCATCATCATCGGTTTCTACATGGAAACCATTTGCGCGGATGTCTCTAAAACTTGAGAGAGTACGAGTCGACTCCGGATACAACAATGCCTCTTCAATTATCAGAGTTGTTCCATTTGGGAGTATGATAGTTGCTCTTCCGGAGCCAACTACATTCGGACCGCAGCCGGCGATCGTCATTATGTTACCGGGGTTTTTGGTAATGGACTCAAAGTACTTTGTTTCTCTCAAGATGGTATTCGTGGTGCCGCTATCAGCAAGACACGTTTCCTCCATTTGGGCGCCACACGCGTTCTAAAATATAGTGCCTAATTAATATAATGGAGCGAGGAAGGTGCTACATCAAGTAAGTAAAACACATAAACATTTCAGAACATCACAGAACCAAATAATGGAATAAATGAATGAAATAAATGTCATCCAATCGCCGAAAACAAATAAATGTTATGCTCTCGTAGAGCTTACAACCATATCGAAACATTGTATCAGATTTTTTGCGGAAAAGAAATCATCACAACAAAGAGTAGCTCAGGTGGATTCTGCAAAGAAACCATCAATCTCAGCCTGTATCTCAAGATCATTGAGCTTCTCTTCGTTGGCTATCATCATCGAGGCGGCAGAGATGTCTAGCTGAGGCGGGGGGGGGGGGGGGGAGGCATGACGTGCTCAACCTCCATGGGCACAGCGGCGTTCGTGGGAACCGCCGAAGGTGCTGCCACTTGTGCTACGTCTTGCGCCACTACGGGCGCGACGTTCTGCACAGGCGCCGCTCCGGGCACCGGTGGTGCCTCGACCTGGACAAGGTGCGCCTCGCGCGCCTTCTTGTTGGCCTTGAACGCGTCCACGACGTGTTTAGGGGCCAAACACTGCCTGGAGAAGTGAGTCTTGGAGCCACAGCGAAAGCAGTCCTGGGGCCTCGCCTCCCCCTTGCCCGCCTTGCGTTGCTTGGCCGGGTTGGAGGAGTTGGGGCCCTTCTTGCCCTTCTTGCTTCGCTTCTTGTGGATGGGCTTGCGCACCTTGTAGGCACCGGCATTAGTCTCATGACTTGGGCCCCCCGCGAAGGGTTGCGCGGAGAAGTTCTTTTTCAGAACATTATCCCGCGCCTCGGCCACCTGGAGAGCATCAATAAGCGCTGCATATTCCATGAATCCTTCCCGGCGAAAGTTTCGCGAGGACTGGATGTTGTCCGGATGGAATATGGAGAGTTTTGTCTATCTTCTGCTGATCGGTGGTACTGGTCCCACACAGCTGAAGAATGGTACAAATCCGGTGCAACCTGGAGTTATACTCTCCCACTGTCTTGAAGTCTGCAAACCTCAGACGAATCCAATCTGCCTCCGCCTGTGGCTGAATGGTGTACTTCAGCCTAGAGAACCGCTTGTTGAGGGCGGTCCAAAGGGCAGAAGCACTCCGTTCTGCCATGTACTCGTTCTTGAGAGTCTCACACATGTGATGGCGGAGGAAGTGCAGGGCTTTGGCGTTGTTCGCCGGGATGGTTTTGCTAGGGGCCGTCGGGGTCCCCACAATCAACGCATCCTTGATGCATCGGCCCTCGAGGACGATCTCAACGTCCGAGGCCCAAGTCAGGTAGTTAAGCCCATCCTGGGTCAACTCCGGGAACTCGCGGCTAACGATTCCGGTCATCTGCAATTTATGCAAAGTGTGTAAGATTACAGCAGGTAATCGGTTGCATAAATGCGATAATCGATACAATAATTCAAATACGACGGCGTTCCAAAATGTAATATAAAAACGGTACAAGATGACTATGAGATACAAAGTATTAAAATCATGCGATAATTAATAACTGTAGTAAAACTTAGTACAAAAGCTTGTGCAAAATCGGACCGAAAACAGGACCAAAACGGTCCAACAGCCCAGCAAACGCGTGCTCCCACGCCCCACTGTTTTTTTTCGTTTTTGTATACCGCCTGGGCCGGAAAAAAAACGGCCCAACTGGACCGGCCCACCCTAGACTGTCCAGCCCGGCTAGCGGGGTGGACGGAGCTGGTTGCTCCCGACTAGGGCGGGGTGGCGGCGGCAGCAAGCCGATGACCACAGGCAGGTGGCGGGAGGAGGGGCGATGCGGCGGTGGCAGCAGGCCGGCGGGCGCCCGTGCGAGCGCGGCAGCAGGCGGCGAGCGCGCGTGCAGGCGAGGCAGCAGGCGCGGCGGGCGCGGCAGCAGGCCGACGGCAGCAGGCGGCCACGCAGCACACGCGGCGGCGTAGCGGCGGCGCAGCAGCACGCGTGGCCAGTGGCGCGCAGTGACGAGGTTTCCCATGGACTGCTTGACTGGCTTGGTGTCTGGGAATACATTGAGTGCGTGCTCGGCGAATTCCCTGGGAACTCCTGGCATGTCCGCAGGACACCAGGCGAAGATTTCCCAGCGCTCACGGAGGAATTCGACGAGCGCGCCTTCCTATGCGGTGCTGAGGTCGTTGGCGATCAGCGCCGTCTTGGAGGCATCCGTCGGATGGACCTGCACTTTCTTGGTGTTGATGGTGGAGTCGAAAGACATGTCAGGTGCGTTCTGCTTTGTGACTGGGGGTAGCCCATTGTCCGTCACCTCGCGGAGCCTTACAAGCTCGTCTTGCATGCCGAAAGACTGGGAGATTTTGTTGAAATCCCTGTCGCATTGGTCCGATCGGGTGAAGCTCCCGTGGACTGTGATGACGCCTCTTGGTCCTGGCATCTTGAGTAGTAGGTATGCGTAATGTGGGACGGCCAGGAACCTTGCAAATGCTACACGCCCCAGGATGGCGTGGTATTGCGACGGCCAGTCCACCACTTCGAATTCTAGTCGCTCCTGCCGAAAGTTGTCTGGCTTCCCGAAGATGACGTCGAGTCCTATTTTGCCCAGGGGGAATATGCCCTTTCCTGGGACAATGCCATGGAACGTTGTGTGTGACTGTTCCAGGCTGCATTGTGGGATCCGCATAGCTGCTAGAGTGCTTGCGAACATTAGGTTGATGCCGCTGCCGCCGTCCATGAAGACGTGGCTCATCTCGAAGCCTCCGATCTGCGCCTCCAGCACCAGGGCAACATGAACTGGGCGAGGGATCTGGCAAGGGTGATCCGCGCGAGTGAATGTGATGCAGGACTCCGATCCGCTGAGGTACTCAGGGATTGCAGGCGGAGTTGCCATGGCCAAGTTGATTTGTCGGGTGATTTTCTTCTGCACCCTGTTGGTGGGGCGTCCCTTCTGGATCATATTTAGTGCTCCCTTTGGTGGGGGGTATGCGACCCCGGCGTTGTTTTGCGCTGGTGCGACTGGTTGATTTGGGCCTCCAATAGGCGGCGGTGGAGGAGCTCCGTGTGCTATTTCACCTGGCGCAGGTGTGTTTCCGAACGCAGGAATTGGAGATTGTTGCCTCATCTGCACCATGCCTTCTCTGAGTTTCTGGAACTCGCGGCAGTCCTTGAGCATGTGGCTAGCTTTCTTTTTGCCATCTTGTTTGTCGATATAGAAGTGGATGGTGCATGGACCCGAAAGTTTGTCGAATGCTGAGGGTGCGTTGTCGCGGTCGCGGCGTTGCCACGACTGCGTTGGTCGTTCGTTGTCGCGAAAGTTTCCGCTGCGGTATCCTCCGCTGTTGCGGCTGTTGTCGTTACGGCGGTCGGCGTAGCCGGCTGCGACCATGTCGGGTCCGTCGCGGTCTTCGTAGACGCGCGATCTCCTCTTGCTGCGGCGTTCGCGTCTTCGGCCGTAGTCGTCCTCTTCATCTGATTGCACCCGCTCGATGCAATCTTCGCCGTCTGCCCAACTGTTGGCGATTTCCATGAGGTGGTCGAGTGTCTTGGGCTTTACACGCCCAAGTTCCTCCTTGAAGTCTGGGCGCTTGACGCCGTCCCTGACGGCATCGATGGCCCTCTCTTCGGAGATGTGTGCTGCGGAATTCTTGGTTGTAGACCAGTGTAGTATGTACGAGCGAATAGATTCACCCGTTCTCTGAGTGCAAGCTCGCAACTCTTCGATTGAGGCGGGCCTCTTGCTGGTGCCTTTGAAATTTTGGATGAAGCTGTAAGCGAGCTCCTCCCAGCTTCGGATGGATCCTGATGATAGGCTGCTAAGCCAGACCCGCGCCGCGCCTATCAGCTGCAGCTGAAGGCATTGCATGGCGGTTTCTTTGTTGCCTCCGTGAAGCTTGACGGATGACAGATGGTCACTGAGCCAGGACTTTGGATCTTGCATGCCGTTGAACTTCGGAGTATCCGAAGGAAGCTTAAAGTTGCGTGGCATATGTGTTCGCCGAACGGATCTGCTGAAGCATCGAGCCCCGCAGAGTTCTCCTTCGTCTTCATCCATCTCAGATTCAGACGAGCATGCGCGTTTGGCGCGTGCTTTGTCGATCTTGCGCTGTGTAAGCTTGTCTCTGGCGTCGTAGTCGCGTTTATGGCGGCGTCGTAGTCGCGTTATGCCAAAGGAAGATCGCGTTCCTCTTCATCTTCGGATGAGGGAGTGGGGCTCCGGTCGCGCCTGGCCGGAGCTTTCTTCTTCGGCTCCGCAGGAGCGTCTTCGTGGAGCGCAGCTCCGATTAATCCTAGTCCGGTGAGTGCGGACCTATGCATGGCCCTTTTCGGGTCCCCTTCCGGAGGTGGGTGAGCCGCAAGATACGCAGTGGCTGCCATGATCGCAGCTTGTGGCGTCTTCGGGATGATGTTGCCGTCGGCGTCCATATCCATGAACGATGTGTGGAGAGTTCGGGTCACGTCACGCCGCTCCTTCGGGTCCATGTTTTCCACCCGAGAGCGGTGCTTGTTTCCCTGGTTTCCGTTTGTGCTAGAGCCGGGTGCGATGGCGGAGAGCGCAGCTCGTCGCGCGCTGGACTCGGAGGCTGCTTGCTTGCGTTTGTCGAGCGTCTCTTGTATCTTGACTTGTTTCTTGTGCTCCTCGATGAGGAGGTAGTGGTATGCCATCAGTAGATCACGTGAGGCGTCTGCAGGTAAGACGATGTCGCCTGCGACGGCACGGCGAGCCTGGACCCATCCTTCTTTGTTAAGTTGGATGACGTGGCCGTTGCTTTCCCTGTTGGGTGGGGGGGACTGGCTTCTTCTGTTTTCGCCGTTTTCGCTGTTTCGATTGGGCGGCGGGTTAGGCGTTTCTTCGTCGGTTTGGATGACTGCGGCGCACAAATAGCGCTTGCAGATTGGTTGGCTGCTGCCGCAGCTTTCGGATCCGGAACCGTAGGTCCCTTCATCCGAAGGTGGATCGCACAGATCGGAGTTGCAGCTGCTGCTGCTGTAGAACTCATCTGTCAATGGTGAAGTGCGTAGCACGGGGTGTGGAGCCCACGAAGCGGGCCTGATTGACGGCACGGGCTCCCGCTCAGGGAGGCGGAGGGTGCCGGTTTGTACCACCTGGAAGCAGAAGCTCCCGAACAAAATTTCGAGTCCGTCGCCTACGGGCTCGAAATCCTTCATGGTAGCCGGCGAGTGGGCGGTGAAGTCGAAAGCGCCGAAGAGGAGGTTATTCTCCGTCGCCGCGGAGTTGTAGATCGGAACCGTCACGACTGCACAATCAGCAGCCCCAATTCCCACAGACGGCGCCAATTGACGAGGTTTAATCTCGTCAATGCCCATTGTTATGGACTTGAGTTTTGGAGAAGATGGGGATGCTGGAGATCGTGGCACGGTTAACAGACAAGCAACCAGGGGACACGAGATTTACCCAGGTTCAGGCCCCCGGAGGGAAAACCCTACTCCTGCTTGTCTGCTCTTTGATTACAGCGGAACCGAAGGTTACAGGGTGCGCAGATTCGATCTGGCGTGGATGCGTGTGCGAAAGTATGAGTCGAGAGATCTAGGGCGTGTCCTCCTAGCCTTTATATAGTCTTAGGCAGGTCCCGGGCATAGTCCTAGTCGGTTACAAGTTCTAGGGTTTTACCCCTTTGAATTTCCTATCTCCTCTAGTCTTGCTCTCCAAGGATCCAAAGACGTCATGGGCCTTGGCCACCCGAGAATCTTCATGGGCCAGCGTATGTCTGCTGTGGGCCTTCCTTGGGCTGGACCAGGTATGCTGAAGTTACGTACCCGTAGGGTATAACCATGTCACGCAGCGCGGCGGCGTGCGGCCAGTGGCGGCTCGGCACGCGTAGCGTGGCGCGCGGACGGCGACGCTACGCACGCGGGCGGCCACGCAGCGCACGCGGCGATGCAGCGGCAGCGCAGCAACACGCGTGGCCAGCGGCCAGCGAGGCGGATGCGGCCAGCGAGGCGGGGCGGCAGCGCGCGGTGCGGCGGCGTGGCCGGCCAGCGAGTCCTAGGCGAGCGGCGAACGGCGGGCGCGGCCAGCGGAGCCGGGCGGCGTCGGCGAGCACGCGAGGCAGCGAGGCGCGGCCAGCGGCGTCGGCGGCCAGCGGAGCGCGTGGCCAGGGGCGGCTCGGCGCGAGCGCCGGCGACACGCGGCCAGCGGGTCCCGCGGGACGGCCGCGGCACGGTCAGTGGCGGCGACGGCCATGGCGCGGCGGCGGCCCGGCCAGCGGGGCCCGGGCGTGCGGCGGCGCGCATGCGTGTGGCCAGCGAGGCGTACGCGATCGCGGGCGGCGACCTGGGCCTTCTCGGCCGCCATGGCGTGAGTACATACGGTTGCACATAGTTTAGAAAAAAATGTAAATCGATCCGATCTACTGAATAAAAACGACCAAGATTAGTCCGATCTACTAAAAAAAATTAGATCGGCACAACAGGTGCACTGGTACAGTCAACAAATTCCTGATATGGGAGTGATTAAATGGACATTGGTCGACGACAGCAGGTCCGCTCAAGTTCCGGAAAGGAAAATCCGTATCCTAGATGGGATCTGATCTAAGATCTGAACGCAAATCTTGAAAGGAAATCGATAGACGAATCCATTTTTGCGGTTAGATTTGGGTTACCTTCAACGAAAGCCTGCGTGATGCAGACTCGACGGTGGCTTGACGGAGGCTCGACGGAGAGACACGTACTGATAACGGGCTAGAGCCCTGCCGGCTGGCCGGTCCCGAGGCTGCTCCACACCCGAGGTAGAAGACTAGAGTCGAAGGCACACAGATTACACAAGAAAATGGCGCAGGGAACAAAGGGAAACTTTATTGATCTTTCTCTCGGTAAACTCACGTAGAGTGATTGCTCCTCTATTTATAGACTAGGGGATAGGATAACTACATGGGCCAACCCTAATCTGGTAAAGGTCACACCGAATGAGCCTGTACCGCCTCAGTTTAAAAAAAAAAAAAGAGTAGGAGAAGCCTAGGCGCAGGAATCGTGGGATCAGCCGAACAGGTGAAGTTACTAGCGTTTTCTTTTCTTCTCTTTGCAATACACCCTGCCACACGTTACCCATTGAAGATGACTAGTGGGCCTAGGTAGTCAATTTCCAGACTTTTCTTGTTCGACACTGGGATATATATACGTAGGGGTATTAAACTTGCCAAAAAAAACTGTGTAGTCGCTTGACTACCCAACGCTCCGCCAAGGAATCATCGCACTGTGGAGGAAGAAAAAAGCCCCGAGTTGGAAAGGAGAATTTCAGACCGGTCTAGATAAAAAATGAGAAGAAGATAGAAGAAATATTAGATCTGGATCAGGTACAGATTTGGGGCTAGGGTTTGAGGGAAGACAGGAGGAATAGATTTGGGTTATTTATATAGTTCAAAGTAGACTAAAAGAGGCTAGTTTTGAGCTAAAATTTTAGACAGGCTTTTGGGCCTAGTTTTATGTTTAGTTAAATAAGAAAAATATTTATGGTCACGTAACGGATCCAAAATATTATTTTATTTTAGTTTGAAAATAAGAAAAAGGAACGGATGGATATTTTAGTAAAACAAAAATAGTTTTTTAGCAAAATAGTTTGCGGTCAAAATTGCGATCAAAATATGCATGATGATATCATGATGATCCATAAAATAAAATAACAAGCAATTTTATTTTAGAATATTTTTTTGGGGCATTACATCGTCCTTCATGGGGGCGAGCTCGGCCGCAAAATGCGGCGATGGCGTCATCGGGAAAGACTCAGATGTCCTCGACGCCGATGCCGATGAGGAAGAAGATGGAGGATCCGTCTACCGTGGCATCTAGGAACTTCCCCGACGGCGAGATATCGACGACGACAGTGGTGGGTAGCAATTAGGACGAGGACGGCCTCGAGCGTACGCCCAGGCACCCCCACCATAAGGTTCGGCCAACAAAGTTCCCCCTCGTCGTCCAGGGGCCTCCTTCGTAGGCGGCGAGCTCCTAATCTCGCTGGTCGGTGAAGTGCGCGATCTAGGCCTGGTGTTTGCCCGTGTCCCAGGACGGATCGGCGCGTTGCTCATTGGTGAGCTTGACCCAGTACAACTCTTGGACGAGAGGCACCGATACGCCGCCAACGCTAAGCCTCCACGTCGGCGGGCAACATAAGTCCGGCGGCAGATAGCCCACCTCGTAGAGGAGGCACGCGCGCCTCCTACTCCTGAAGACAATGGCGGCTGAAGCTGTTGGTCGCTGCTTGGTCACGGGGTATCTCTTGGCCATCTTTCGGCTCTCCGGTGGGGTTCGGGTGGTTTCTGTAGTTCGAACAGTGTGTGACCTCACCGGGAAAATGGGGGATTATATAGGGCTGAGCGCTTGGGCGAGAGGGGTGTAGACGGCGACCACGTGGGCGGAAAACCGAGGGGCGCTGAGCCATTAGTTCACCGCGTGGCGATTGGACGCGATGGCACGCCTGAAAGTCTGACCGTCACATGCCATTAGTACAATACAGAAGACGAGAGGATAAGGACCGCGACTATTCGACTCAATGGTAGGACGGGACCACTTGTCGGACGAAATTTGGGCGTGCGATTTTCTTTCGGTCGATACCCTCAAGCGACCCTAACGTGTTGGGTTCGGTCTAGAAACGCCGACCAAAACTTCAGTCCAATACGGTGCAAACTCACCTCATAAGAGGCCAACTGGGAATAAAATGTTTCACCGGCTAAAAAAAGGCCACGTGGGGTCTGTTGGGGTCCGACTCGAGATAGTCTATGGACGTGTTTGGTAGCCTGTATGGGCTATCTGCCTACATACAAGGTGATCTTAGCTATGCTGTGTGGATACAAGCTGAACCTAGCAAGCTGTGTTTAGTAGCTTGTATGAGCTTAGACGGGCTGAGTTCAGATCTTGTTTGGTAGCTTGTGTGACTTGAGATAGAAAAAAAACAAGGTCCTTGCACAAATAAAGAAAACACCATCGAGTACCTAAAAATAAAAACGCAAAAGCCACCGGGTCCCTGCCGACGACGAAGAGCACGTCAGCACGCCGGCGCGCCGCCGCCACATGCAGCCCCCAGGAGGAGTGGACAACCAGCGCAGGAGGCCGGGGAAGGCCACCGCCACGCGCAGGAGGTCGGGGATGCGCCGCCTCCGACCGTCACAACCACGTACCGACCGCCGACGCCACGAGCCCTGCGGCTCCGCCCTGTGCTGCTCTGTGCCGACACCGACGCCACGCGCCCTGCTGCTCTGCCCTGTGATGCTCTATGTCGTCGGCGCTCGCTCGAACTTACCCTACTGCTGCGCTTGATGCCTTTGACGAGGAGAGGCGGCAGAGCGAGGACGGGCCTACGGGGGGGGGGGGGGGGGGGGGGAATGGGAGGAGAAAGTGTTGTGGGCCGGAGACCCCTAACACTGTCGAAGCGTTTTTCGGATGGACTCAGCCCTGCCGAGTTGTGAAGCTTGATTTCACCTTCCCAACCGGGCAGGGCTGAGGGGCTGTTTTGGTATGAGCTCGGCAGGGCTGAGTACATCCCACCCGACCTAACAAACAACAAATAGTGGGGTTAGGTGAGATTTTCTGAGGTGAGCCGACCTACCAAACACACCCTAAGTTCTGGGTTTTTTACTACCGGGACCAGCGGACAAATTCAATACCTTATATTTATTTTTATTATCTTCGCCTTTACAAAGACGTGCATTGTATTTTCACAAGAAAATTGTACATAACACTAATGTTTGGTGCCATTGTTGTATAAAACACAGAAATATAACACTAGCTGCAGCAAACCCCAGGTTTTGGTCTAATATGTTGTAGCCAGCCCAAATAGAGGATATAGTGCCTTAAATAGCGCTAGAAAATATAGACTATGCACATCAAAATATTGGAGCATCAATATACCCTTGAGATTGCATCAACATCTAACCACATGAATTAAATCTCATTTTGATATACTTCTAGATATACTATCGAACCGGTGGACCAGCAATATACTCTAGATATACTCTACACATGGTTACGATACAGGAATACTTGGCTGATATGTTTTAAGGCACTAATTGGTCTATTGATTAGACCAAAACCTCGCGTTTGATGACCCTAGCAAGTCTGAGCTCATATTTGGTAGCCCGGGCCAACAGAGAACAGATATCTTCACTCATATAAGCTGACCTTAACTAGTGTGAGCTTAGATTTTCACACGTGTTTGGTGACTTGTGTTTGTTGAGACATGTTAAGTGTGTGTGCTATTTGGTGGGTTGTATGAGGGAAGAAATGTTGAGGAGGTCTAATACTTGCACAGAAACCCTGAATACAAAAATGAAACACAGTCGGGTCCCTGCGTATACAAAATAAAAATCAATCGGGTCCATGTCAACAGAAATAAAAAAGAAATCGGGTCCTATGGCTGGCCGTGGCGACGCTTGTCGTGGTTGGCTGATAACCCACAAGTATAGGGGGGTGTATCGCAGTACTTTCGATAAATAGGAGTGTCGATCCCAATGAGGATCAGAAGGTGTTGACTAGTGGTATGGAGCAGGAAATCTCTGTAAATACTTAGCAAACGGATTTTTAGGGGTTTTCTGATAAAGCAACGAAACAAGATGCAAGTAATAAAGACAACAAGCAAACACAACAAGTCGCCCAAACCTTTCTTAGCAAAGAACAAGCCGGTGGAAATACTTATAAGGACCAAACGTTCTCGAGGACACATGGGAATTCTGTCAAGTGCATTCGCTTCAAATAGCTGAGTACTCTTCTTTGGTGTTGTAAGTGTTGTGTGGGTGAACCTGTGCTAATGTACCGACCTTGCTTGGACTAATACATACTTGTGATTAAACCCCTGCAAGCATCCGCAACTATAGGAAAGTAATTAAGATATAAACCTAACCACAGCCTTAAACTCTGAGATCCTACACTCCCTTGTGCAAAGGTGTCCTAATAGGGGTTCAGGTTTCTGTCACTCCGGTGACCCCACAATTAGTAGCCAAATACACAATGCATTCCCTAGGCCCATAAATGGTGAAGTATCATGTAGTCGACGTTTACATGACACCAGTAGAAGAATATCACCACAACTTAAATACTAAACCATTGAATAATAACTCAACACAAATCCACTACTAACAACATGACTTCTCCCATGTCCTCAAGAACTAAACGAACTACTCACAAGACATCATATGGATCAAGATCAAAGATGATATGATAATGGATAACAATCTGAAAATAAAAAATAATCCAATGGTTCCACTCACAAGCATCAACTACAATAGTAATCAACACCGGGAAAGTTTCCCCTAATGAACTAAGCAAGTATTCAACACGATTGTTACAGCGGGATGGAGTGGTGATGATGGTGCTGGTGGAGATGATGGTGTGGATGATGATGATGATGATGATCCCGATGAAGCCTATCTTGATGATGGTGTTGATGGTGACGATCTCCCCTCTCTGGGAAGGAATTTCCCTGGCAGAAATCTGACTGTCGGAGAGCACTTTCTCTCTTAGTGTTTTTCGCCCCGCAGAGGCGATGGAAATCTATCTGTGGTCTCTCCCCTAGTATTAGGGTTCCGAGAGAATGATATAGGCGAGAGGGTGGAGTCGGAGGCCGGACAGGTGGGCCACACCGGCCCTAGGCACGACCTAGGGGGGCCGTGCCTAGGGGGGTGTGGTCCCCTGTGGCCTAGCTATGCCTCCCCTTCTAGCTTCCTTCGTCTTCTGGGAAAATATGATTTTCCAATATTTTTCTGATCTTCGCGAAATTGCATCAAAACACCTCCTTCTCCATCAGAATCTAGACTCAGGCAGTTCATCCTCCAAGAATCATCCAACATGCATAAACAGATGAAAAGACATAAGTAATACCTCATAATAAGACATATATCAATGAATAGAGGCAAATTATGATATAGAAAGGTGATGCAAATTGGACGTATCAACTCCCCCCAAGGTTAGACCTTCGCTTGTCCCCAAGCGAAAACTGAGCTCAGTAAACATGTCCACAGGTTTATGGAGTGAAGTGTCGATAAAAGAATACAGACAAGAAGCATCACACTTACCATTACACAACTCATAGAAGAAAGCAACTCACCATTATATAACTTAGCTTGCAACAAGTACAGGAGTCACAATAGAGATGCATAAAGATATATCATAATTGTAATTGGCAAACTTTGTTCTTGGTCAGAGAACAGCTGGCAAACAGTTTTACAAAAAGCTTTTTGTAGAAGTTTTCAAAATAGGAGCACTCTTTGCTCAAAAAGGTTTTTCACAATGAAGGCTTTCAAAGTAATACTCAATAGATTGAGTTTTGTGCAAACAAGGAAGATAAATAATATGATTGAATAAATCATCATATGAATGCTTGAAACACAACAACTCAAATGCTTGATGGAGATAGAGAGGAAGTAGGTTTACTGACTCAACTTAGAAATAGGAGAAAGGTCCCTTCATAGAGGGAAGCAGGGATTAAAATTCATAAAGAGATTCCAAAAGATTATGGTACTTACTAGCTTTGAGCCCTCATTGCCCCTATCATAGGCATCTTGAGATGGTTAAGGTTAAAATGAACAAGGATAGAGTATATGCTTGATGAAATATAAGTTGGCAATCTCATGTCCCTTGAGTACGAGGGCCGCTCCTCATGCTACTCAACTTTGGTCACCGGTGTAACACCCTCAGAATCTGCCCTATACAAGTTTCAACGATTCCTGCCAAACCCGCATAAAAACGATTCAAAGGTGCCCACCAGGCACTTTCGTGCGGGTGGAAAACGAAGTAATTCCATTACACAATAGTCCACGATGGAACCCACAAAACCGATATATACAACAATAACTCAAAGAGTCAAGAATACAAATATACAATACAAATATCCAAATCACCTTTAAAATGATACAACGCCCGAGTACGGACAAGATGCAAATTGAGATAAGAGCCCTGAAGAATAACCAATGGCATCCATAACCCTGCCCAGGGCAAGCCGGAAGGGTAACCTTGCTAACGACGTCGATCCCAAAACCTTCTTAAACAAAAGGGGTGCCAATAAAGGTCAAAGGAAAAAGAGAGAGGTCAGTACTAAGACCAGTACACGGCGAGACTAGAATTCGGTGGTCCTCGTCTACATAGGTATCGTGGACTGAGGCGGCAGCGCAGCATGCACTAAACAACCTATAGAGACTCAATACAACTGACGACTATCAGATAGGGATAAGAAAGACCTATTTGGATCCAACCTGAAACTATCACCAAGCATACCCATCCTGGTATTTCCCCCTCCAGACCAAACGAGGAAGTCAACCGAGGAACTCACACAGTTGGTAGTTTTATTCATTCCGTTATAGTTGCGGCAATTACTAGTCAGATATAGATAGCATGAGTCATCCTGATATTATAAACAATGGGCAATTTTAGTTAACCATTCTGTTGTAGTTGCAATACTTACTAGTCAGACACAATGGTAACAGGTTACAACCCAAATCCAGCAGTTGTTGCCACTTTTATTTAGACATTCCATTATAGTGAAGCTGATTACTAGTCATTATAAAGTCAAATTTATAGCACTACTTTAGTTATAGTTGTCTATGATCGAGATACTGTGCTCCAAGTCATCCATAACCGCGGACACGGCTTTCAGAAAGTTTTACCCTACAGGGGGGCATAAATAGCAACACACACACACGATCAACCTCGAAAAAAAACTAAATGAAAACCCAATGAGGCATCACAACAGAGCAATTGCAAGATTCATATAATATTTCAGGGGGCCTACCCACCAAGCTATCCGCGACGAAGTTGGTCGGCTCCGAGACGGACCCAGAGGTTTGCGAGAACGGCTGTAAATGACTGGGAACCCGAAAGTGTGACTAGGCTTGTCGATACGGTGAAATCGTGCTGCGATCCAAAACAGTACGGGCGCTCCACGCGCAATAGTAAATAAAGCAGTAAAGCATGGCATAAGTACAGGATAGTAATAAAGCCCCAAACTACTTTGTGGCCCCAAGAAATAATATATGACTCAAGCTCTGGCTAAGGGGATTCATGGTTCCATATGCGGATAGTGCAAATATTCAAAGAACAGGTATCAAGTATTCGGGGTCCTACGGGACACAAGTGGATGGTTAAAAACCAAATAACATCTATTGTCCACCTATGCCTCTGCATTATTTACCTACTTCAATTTTAGTTATTAAACTGTAATTAAAGCCGTGATCATCTCCAACATTAAACATGCGGCATTACTCCAACAACTGTGGAAGATCGACGATGCGACACATCACATGCGCAAGCAACTACGACTCGCAAGGCTAACTATCTACCAAACAACAGGTAATAGGATGTGTCC
This sequence comes from Avena sativa, assembly GCA_916181665.1. Lineage (NCBI taxonomy): Eukaryota > Viridiplantae > Streptophyta > Magnoliopsida > Poales > Poaceae > Avena > Avena sativa. Next base: position 443,586,552 of record OV702294.1, on the reverse strand, counting down.
ATGACAATATAAGGGCTGCAGGGAAGTATAACTGGGTACGGAATCTATAGCATCGCAACACAGATAACAATAGATCAACAGGAGGGAATAAATACTATAAAAGTAAGATAGGTGGAAAGGGGGAGATTGCTCGCATGAAAACATTGCCGAAGGTTTATCCGAATGTCGGGTCGACACTCGCATCAACTCATCGGCCTAATCCGTGAAGAAGAAATGCACTAAAATAAACACCGGATTCACTATTTAATACTACGGCAAAAGATCGGGCATGATGCATGTATGATGTAGGACATGGCAAAGATGCGATGCAATTAGACAATATTAAGCGGAACCGGGGCCCCGACAATTATTTAATAGGTCCTTGTTGTTTAGCTATCCGCAATTTAAATGTGGTATTAACAAGGAAAAATATAACACCGGTTCTCTACACAAATTAAATGGAGCCAATATAAGACTCGAAAAGCCTACATATAGACTCCATATTTAATTAATAGGTGATTCGGCATAATGCCCCAAACCACATGATATGTGTGCAAGCATGACAGTTTATATGCACAATATATATTGTATGGAAATTTATAAAATAGGGCTCGTGAAGGGGGTCACACATCTCGGTTTCGAAGATCTTGGGGGTTCCCGGGTTCGGGTTCGGCGAGATCGGTCTTTGGGGTCTTGGAGGAATCGGTCTTCACTGCTCCAGTCACCTCATAGATAGCAACATCCCAACACTTCAGCCCAACTTCTCATAATCGGTAGCATACCACCAGGGAACCATTAGAGAACTGGGTCAAAAGAAAGGCGCGTATACATCGGTACACAAGAGATGTCCACAAGAGCAAAAGATCAAATGGCACTATCTGGATCACCCGGACATCAAAACAGAAGCAGATAAGCGGCGGCGAACACACAGGCATATGCACGCATGTCCAAACACGCTTTGCTACGGTGACGGAAGCTGGGGAACCGGATAGCGACGAGGACGGGAGGGCGAAGATGGGGTGGCGTGCAGGACGGCGTAGACTAGCGGCCGAGATGGGGTCGCGACACTAGGCAGAGGCCGACGAGATTGCAGACGGCGACGGGGCCACGCGAGGCTCGACGGCAACAAGATGAAGAGGTGGACGGGCTCGGGGAAGCATCTGTGGCCGAGGAGGGAGTTGCGGTGGCGGAGCTTGCGAGGCAGCGCGGCCTGCAGGGCGCTGGATGGGGCCGGCTTGCTGATGGGGCGAGCTCCCCGATGGCGGCAGCATGGGGCTCGGCGCTGGCCGGAGGGGCAAGGTCTAGGCGGCGTCGAGGAGGGCACGTGCGAGGGTGGACGGCCCACTGGCGGCCGCTGCCCGAGGGGACTGACGAGGTCGTGGCCAGCGAAGAAGGGCGCCGTTAGGGCGATAGAGGAGGAAGACGAGCAGAGGAGGGCGACTGGAGGCGAGGACTTGGCGCTGGCAGCACGAGAGGGAGGCAGACGAGGTGGTGGGGATCGATGGAGGGCGAAGGTAGGAGGCGGTGGCGGGGTATGTCGGGTTGGGGAAGGAGACGAGCGAGGGGGGGTCACGTACGGGAGCATGGACGCGGGTGGGGCCAGCTGGGCCAGGGCGCGGGGTGGCGTTCGTTGGCTGCACGCGGGTTGGGTCTGGGACTCTGGGTGCGTGCGTTTTGTGTGTTACACTCCGGGTGTATGTGCTGTGCGCAGAGTGAGTGGCGGCGGGGGTGAGGAAAGAGGGGTTGGGGTAGGAGTTGGCTGGGAGGAAGGGTTAGGGTTAGGGTTTGGTCTGGATTTAGTTTAGTTGGGCCAGAGTTGTAGGTGGCCTGGCCTAACGGTTGGGCTTCCTTCCCCGGTCCGAAAAATAGTATAATTTTTTATTTTAGTTTTAAAATACTTTTGCAAATAAGTTTTAGTTAAACAAATTATGCGAAAAGACCGGGGTTTCGTATTTGAATAAAGGGAGGAATATTTATAGAAATCCAGATAGGGCTTTTAGTGAAATAATTTTAGACAAATATATGCATGCTGATGTCATGATGATGCACAAAGTAGTAAATAGCAAGCGATTTTCTGGTAGTGATTTTACCCGGGGTGCTACAATTCGACACCACTAACAATGGATCTCGCCCTCGAGATCCGCCTCATGGTACGGGGAAGAAGGCTGGCGGTCTGAATCTTCTCACCTCGTGTAGATCCTCGCGACACCACTAACAATGATTCTTTCTCCATCTTGAAATCGGCAACACCACCAACAAGGGTCGGTGCTCATGTTCGTCGAGAGAACACTTTGGAAAAACAAAGGACGAAGGTAGAGGTACCAAAAGATAAGGCCACCTCTAACTTCTGCGGTCGGAGTAAACTTGCTTGATCCACCAATTCAATGTACAAGAGCGAATGATAAGAGTATTCGGATGGTGATCAGTCCATCGCGCACCCAAAGCATTACTCTGCACATGAATAGGAGAATTATGCAACCAACTCTCGGAATCCAGACTGAAGACCTCGACAAGCGAGGTTCAGAAACTAAGGAGGGATGGAGATTCTCATCAGATCTGATGTAGATGACTTCATCGTATCGGAAAACACCAGAGGATAGAAAGGAAAATTTTAGTGAATTTTTGGTCCACTGAAAGGTACAACAAATGAAAGATTCATCAGATAGCATGAATGTAGGACGTTGAAGCACCGTTACAAGAGGATGGAAGTGAAACCCTGAAGGTACGACGCAAACCCAACCACAAGAAATCCTAGACTCGAAGAAAAGATAAGAGAGCAGATTCAAAACACGTCGAGATAAAAGGAGAATAGCAGAGGGGTAAGACGTAAAAGCAGACCTAATTAGATCTATCCAACCGTTTTTCCAAAATAGTTTTGACACTCTACGACGTCCATTAGCTAGGGTATCCTACAGGCTGGACCAGTGGGGTATCGCAACTGCTGAGCTCTGATACCACTCTATAACACCCTCATAATCGGCCCTTACAAGTTTCAGCGATTCCCGCCAAACCCGCATAGAAACGATTCAAAGGTGCCCACCAGGCACTTTCGTGCGGGTGGAAAACAAAGTAATACCATTATACAATAGTCCACGATGGAACCCACAGAACAGATATATACAACAATGAATCAAAGAGTCAAGAATACAGATATACAATACAAAGATCCAAATCACCTTTAAAACGATACAGCGTCCGAGTACGGACAAGCTGCAAATTGAGCTAAGAGCCCTGAAGAATAACCAATGGCGTCCATAACCCTGCCCAGGCCAAGCCAGAAGGATAACTTTGCTAACTACGTCGATCTCAAAACCTGCTTAAACAAAAGGGTGCCAACAAAGGGCAAAGGAAAAAGAGAGCGGTCAGTACTGAGGCCAGTACATGGCGAGACTAGTTCGGCGGTCCTCGCCTACATAGGTATGGTGGACTGAGGCGGCAGCGCAGCATACACTAAACAACCTATAGAGACTCAATACAACGGGCGACTATCAGATAGATATAAGAAAGACCTATTCGGATCCAACCTGAAACTATCACCAAGCATACCCATCCTGGTATTTCCCCCTCAAGACCAAACGAGGAAGTCAACCGAGTAACTCACACAGTTGGCAGTTTTATTCATTCTGTTATAGTTGCGGCAATTACTAGTCAGATATAGATATCATGAGTCATCCTGATATTATAAACAGTGGGCAGTTTTAGCTAACCATTCTATTGTAGTTGCAATACTTACTAGTCAGACACAATGGTAACCGGTGACAACCCAAATCCAGCAGTTGTTGGCACTTTTATTTAGCCATTACATTATAGTGAAGCCGATTACTAGTCATTATAAAGTCAAATTTATAGCACTACTTTAGTTATAGTTGTCTATGATCAAGATACTGTGCTCCAAGTCGTCCATAACCGCGGACATGGCTTTCAGAAAGTTTTACCCTGCAAGGGGGCACGAATAGCAAGACACACATGATCAACCTCGAAAAAACCCAAATGAAAACCCAACGAGGCATCACGACAGAGCAATTGCAAGATTCATATAATATTTCAGGGGGCCACCCCACCAAGCTACCCGCGACGAAGTTGGCTGGCTCCGAGATGGACCTAGAGGTTTGCGAGAACGGCTGTAAACAACTGGGTACCCGAAAGTGTGACTAGGCTTGTCGATACCGTGAAATCGTGTCGCGATCCAAAACAGTACAGGCGCTCCACGCGCAATAGTAAATAAAGCAGTAAAGCATGGCATAAGTTCATGATAGTAATAAAGCCCCAAACTACTTTGTGGCCCCAAGAATTAATATATGACTCAAGATCTGGCTAAGGGGATTCCAAATGCGGATAATGCGAATATTCAAAGAACAGGTATCAAGTACTCGGGGTCCTACGGGACACAAGTGGATGGTTAAAAACCAAATAACATCTAGTGCCCACCTGTGCCTCTGCATTATTTACCTACTTCAATTTTAGTTAGTAAACAGGAATTAAAGCCATGATCATCTCCAACATTAAACATGCGGCATTACTCCAACAACTGTGGAAGATCGACGACGCGACACATCACCTGTGCAAGCAACTACGACTCGCAAGGCCGACTATCTACCAAACAATAGGTAATAGGATGTGTCCATGGAAATATAAGGACTGCAGGGAAGTATAACGAGGTACAGAATCTATAGCATCGCAACACAGATAGCAATAGATCAACAGGAGGGAATAAATACTATAAAAGTAAGATAGGTAGAAAGGGGATATTGCTCGCCTAAAAACATTGCCGAAGGTTTATCCGAAGATCGGGTCGACACTCGCATCAACTCATCGGCCTAATCCGTGAAGAAGAAATGTACTAAAAGAAACACTGGATGCACTATTTAATACTACGGCAAAAGATCGGGCATGATGCATGTATGATGTAGGACATGGCAAAGATGCGATGCAATTAGGCAATATTAAGCGGAACCGGGGCCCCGATAATTATTTAATAGGTCCTTGTCGTTTAGCTATCCGCAATTTAAATGTGGTATTAACAAGGCAAAATATAACACCGGTTTGCTACACAAATTAAATGGAGCCAATATAAGACTCGGAAAGCCTACATATGAACTCCATATTTAATTATTATGTGTTTCGACATAATGCCCCAAACCACATGATATGTGTGCAAGCATGACAATTTATATGCACAAGATATATTGTATGGCAATTTATAAAATAGGGTTCGAGAAGGGGGTCACACATCTCGGTTTCGAAGATCTTGGGGGTTCTAGGGTTCGGGTTCAGCGAGATCGGTCTTTGGGGTCTCGGCGGAATCGGTCTTCGGGGCTCCGGTCACCTCATAGACAGCAACATCCCAACACTTCAGCCCAACTTCTCATAATCGGTAGCATACCACCAGGTAGTTCATACAACGTCAAACCATTAGAGCACTGGGTCAAAATAAAGGCGCGTATACATCGGTACACAAGAGATGTCCACAGGAGAAAAAGATCAAATGGCACTGTCTGGCTCACCCGGACATCAAAACGGAAGCAGATAAGCGGCGGCGAACACACAGGCATATGCACGCGTGGCCAAACACGTTTTGCTGCGGTGACGGAAGCTGGGGAACCGGATAGCGAGGAGGATGGGAGGGCGAATATGGGGTGGAGTGCAGGACGGCGCAGGCCAGCGGCCAAGAAAGGGTCGCGACACAAGGCAGAGGCCGGCGAGATGGCATACGGCAACGGGGCCATGCGAGGCTCGACGACAACGAGATGGAGAGGTGGTCGGGCTCGGGTAAGCATCTGTGGCTGAGGAGGGCGTCGCGGTGGTGGATCTTGCGAGGCGGCGTGGCCTGCGGGGCGCTGGACGGGGCGAGCTCCCCGGAGGCGGCAGCATGGGGCTCGGCGCTGGCCGGAGGGGCAAGGGCTAGGCGGTGTCGAGGATGGCACGCGCGAGGGTGGACGGCCCACTGGCGGCCGCTGCCCAAGGGGATCGACGAGGTCGTGGCTAGCGAAGAAGGGTGTCGTCAGGGCGACAAAGGAGGAAGACAAGCAGAGGAGGAGGGCGACTGGAGGCGGGGACTTGGCGCTGGCGGCACGAGAGGGAGGCGGACGAGGTGGTGGGGATCGATGGCGGGCGAAGGTAGGAGGCGGTGGCGGGCTGTGTCGGGTTGGGGAAGGAGACGAGCGAGGGGGGGTCGCGTACGGGAGCGTGGACGCGGGTGGGGCCAGTTGGGCCAGGGCGCAGGGTGGCATTCGCTTGCTGCGCGCGGGTTGGGTCTGGGACTCTGGGTGCGTGCGTTTTGTGTGTTACACTCCGGGTGTGTGTGCCATGCGCAGAGTGAGTTGTGGCGGGGGTGAGGAGAGAGGGTTTGGGGTGGGAGTTGGCTGGGAGGAAGGGTTAGGGTTAGGGTTTGGTCTGGATTTAGTTTAGTTGGGCCGGGGTTGTTGGTGGACTGGCCTAATTGCTAGGCTGCCTTCCCCGGTCCGAAAAATAGTATATGTTTATTTTAGTTTTAAAATACTTTTGCAAATAACTTTTAGTTAAACAAAATATGCGAAAAGACCGGGGTTTCGTATTTGAATAGAGGGAGGAATATTTATAGAAATCCAAATAGGGCTTTTAGTGAAATAATTTTAGACAGATATATGCATGATAATGTCATGATGATGCACAAAGTAGTAAATAGCAAGCGATTTTCTGGTAGTGATTTTACCCGGGGTGCTACAACCGGTAAGTTCTTGTCATTGTAAATACATGCATATCATAGAGAACCACCAACAGGGTACCCCTTGCACATGGTACAGGAGCTATCCTATAACCAAAATGACAAAACAAGCAGACAATGAGCATCTCAGTGATCTTTTTATTTACTATATGCAGCAGAAGTTGACTGAGCAGGAGCGGAAGTCGCTTGAGTTATACCTGGACTGCAGCCACTGGTGCCTTCCAGGAGTACTGGACTCCTGGAACGAGCTCCTCTACGCACAGATTCAGGTCAAACAGCATCATAGACTACACCAATAAAGGCAAGCTTGGAATTACTTGTTCCTGTACATGAACTGTAGCTTTTTATTGAGGATGCTTCACAGAATGATCATTATGGTAATGCTGCAAGTTTTCACCATGATTAGGCATGACTTAGGCTAGGGGCCCAGGCGTTTCACTAACACACATACATCACTCCATGGACTTACAAGTTTCCTCTTTATTTCACACCGTTGACATCCGCAAACAAAAGAGCATGATATCAATTGTGTACAACGTACAAGTGCAATGTTGAAAGCGTTCCCCGTGACAGCACGGTTCTGCTAATCCCAACATAAAGATGCAAGCATATACAACTTCAATGACACAATGGTTCAAGTCTATTAGGGGAAAGAAAATAAGGTGTGCCATCAAGTTCGTGAGAGCTTTACTAACTAGTTTTCACATAACAAAATACTTTTAAATTCGAAAGGTAGATGAAGCTTGAGAATTTGCTTGGAATAGCAAAAATGCTAATAGGTAGATATGGTGGACACACATGGCACATGTTTTGGTTCAAAGGGATTGGAAACATGAGAAGTATGCCTTCTCAAAACAGGTTTTTGGCTAGCAAGGCTAGGTAGCAAGCAAAATAGTTGAAAGAAACAAGAAATACATACAAGTGATAAAGACAAACATGCAATCTTCCTTGAAGCCACAAAAGATCTTAAATAGAGAATACTAAGCTTATGAGCCAACAAGAAAGAAAATAAATGATGCAAAATACATGTAAGCTTTTTCTCTTTTCCTTTCAAATCTCAAAAAGTCTACTGACCAGAGCTCGGTTTGCCAAAACCAATTTAGATTTACTTGATGCTCCCAAAGTGATGCCAATACTGATCAACAAGATCCATCATATAATAGAGATTGCAACTAAAATAAGAAGTGCAGAAAGTAAAATATGAGACTTCTCATTAATATTCCATAAAGTCACTCACACCAAGGGATACATAGATAATCAACTAAAGGAGAGATACTTCCACATGCAAACCAACCTATAAGATAACTTCTCTACCAAAGATATGAATCCACTAAAAAGGTAAAATATAAAAGATAATGGTGCTGATACTGCGGCACTCCCCCAAGCTTGGAACAAGCCAAGGGGATGCCAAACCTGATGACGAATTACTCCTTTGGTGGTGGTGTTGTTCTCTTGATAAGATCTTCAATAAGTTTCCTCAAATCCTCAATCTCAAAGGTTAGAGTAACTCCAAATTCTGCTCAATGCGGTTCATGATCATGTCGGACCGAGAATCCCAGTCCTTGTTATTCTTTCCCCACTCTTCCTCCTTAGAGTGTTCCTTCCCTGCATTGTTAGAACAAGGCATATCCCAAACCGAGGGCAAGTTCCCTTTGGGCACCTGTTGGTACTGATGCTCATGTATAAGAGTATGGAAGGGTCTCTTGGTACACGGAGGAGATGACCGTGGATTGTAGATAAGACGTGGAGGTTTCCCTCCTGTAGACATCCGTGTTGTCCTCCTAAGCTTGGTGGGTTTTGCCAAATCCAATTCTTGCGATAGTAGCGTGGGTATCCGGATGCTTTTCCTCTTCCATGTCTTCTTCATCCCCAACCGAGATCTCCTCCTCCTTGGGGTTTTGAGGATCATCTTCCTCGGGCTTCTTGCCTTTGTCATTGGCGGAGACCATGGTGCTCTAAACTTGAGAAGATTTCCTAATCGAAATAGATCGAAATGAAAATATGAAGAGAACACGATGCACAGACCTCGGGGGATCCGGGGGGTTATATATTATAAAGTTTCAAAGCATAAGGAAGGTACTGGTACGAAAACAAGGCGGATACGGAGCTTGGGGGTTCTCAAACCCCCTCCAGGCGCGACTAGCTGGGGCCCGCGCCTGGGGTGGGTTTGGCACCCCAGCCTCTGTTTCCTCCTCTGTTTCGTCTCATAATCTTCCATATGTATTAAAAATATCAAAAATATAAAAAGATTAGGCTTTCACGAACCTTCTGTTTTCACCACTTTTACCTATTCAAAGTTGAACTCCGCAGATTCCTTTCCTCCTTCTCCTGAAAATTCCTTTCTTCACAAGGCAATGCACAAACTTCAATGACAACATTAGCGTAAGCAAAACCAATAAACCTTTGGGTCCACACTTCAACTGAAATCCATCAAAACAAAAGCTTCTGTAAGAGGCAAATGCAAATGATGGCAGAAATCTGTCAAAACAAACCAACAGGTAAAGGTTGATTTTTTTGAAAACCTTCTGTTGATCAAATCAAAAAGTGCAAAACTAATGAAAGTTGGGAAACAACTTGGAGAACAGTCTAGGAAAAATACAGCTCCATCCGAAGTACTGAGCTCCCTCACGAATTTTTACAATGCAGCACAAAAATCTGTCCCAGGACAGCCACTTTTCACAACTCCTCTACTTCACAAAAGTAGTTGAACTTGACACAAAAACCAAAACAAAAAGGATAAGGAGTGGTTATTTCTAAGGTAATAACTTCCAAGATTCGACAAAAATATTGGGTTATCTCCCAAGAAGTACTTTTCTTTAATGCCTTTAAGTTAGGCTTGAAACTTTCAAAGATGCTCACATAGGAGATAAATATTTGAAGTGAAAGAGAGCATCAAGAAGCAAATAACCAACACATTTGAGTCTTACCCACTTCCTATACATGGGGGTATCATGATAAAATGAATTGTTGAAACAAAAAGCCACTAGCATGGGAAGACAAAACAAATAAAACTTCAAAGCTTTCAACATAAAACGGGGAAACTTAACATTGTTGAGATGCATAACACCATGTTTCCCTCTCTCATAATAACTTTCAGTAGCACTTTGAATAAAGTTGATAATATAACTGTCACTGGCAACAACTTTATCATTAATTAGAATGAGCATACTCACAGTCATCAAAAAGAGGTCCAAGGTCATAAACTGGATCAATAGAAGCAAGTTGTTCCATCCTGAAATCTTTATTAGGCAAGCTATTTTCACAAGGACCTTTAGCAAATTTGGAAAAGTTAAACTCATAAGAATCTCCATCAAACTTAGTTAAAACCTTCTCCTTCTTACAATCTATAATATCTCCAGAAGTGTTCAAGAAAGGTCTACCAAAAATGATAGGACAAGTTTTGCTAGTTGCTGAGTTGAGTACTAGAAAATCAGCAAGATACTTAATCTTACCGCAGAGAACTTCCACGTCTCTTACAGTACCAATGGGGCAAATGGTTTCCTTATTAGCAAGGTGAATAACCACATCAATGTCCTCAAACTCACAAGGACCAATCTCATGCATAATTTCCCTGTAAAGCTCATAAGGAATAACACTAGAACTAGCACCAATATCATATAAACCATAGTAGCAATGATCACCAATTTTAACAGAAAGCACAGGAACACTAGCTTTTCTAGCTTTACTAGGATGAGAGATAATATTAGAAGCATATTCACAGAAGACAATATGCCCATCCTCTATTTTCTAGTGACAGGGTCTTTCACAATAGCTACCACAGGTTCACTATTCACTTGCTCATTAGGCTCCACTGTTTTCATTGTACCTTTGTTATTTGCACTAATAATCATAGAATACTCCTTTACCTTAGCTAGGAAAGGAACTTTCTCAACATAAGGTTCAGGCATAATATGATTAGCATTACAAACTTTAGTACTTCTAACAGGAACATGACTAACAACATCTTTATAAGGAGCATGGTACTTATTCCACTTCCTCTTGGGAATTTCTATGTAAGAGGCAAAGGATTTAAAACAGTTGGCAATACTTTGGGAATCAAGACCAAACTCATTGCTAATATCACAGAAGTCATTAGTTCCCATAGAAGATTTAATGCATTCATAATCATAGTTTATACCTGACTTTCTTCCTTTGTCATTCTCCCAAGCTTCAGTGTTCTCTTGAATACGGTCTAGTAGATCTCATTTAGCTTCTTCCTTCATACGTGTGAATGATCCAGCACCAGAAGCATCTAGTAAATTTTTATCATGAAGAGAAAGCCTAGCATAAAAGTTATTGCTAATAATATTGTTAGGGAGTTCATGAATAGGACATTTAAGCACTAGTAACTTCAATCTCCCCCAAGCTTGAGCTGTACTCTCTCCATCACGAGGCCAAAAGTTATATATCAGATTTCTATCCTTATGAATCTCACCGGGAGGATAAAATTTAGAATAAAAGAGAGATGCCATCTCCTCCCATTCCATGGATTGTTCATTCTTTAGTAGCTTATACCATTCTTTAGCTATCCCTTTCAAGGATATGGAGAGTAAATTCTTATTCACCTGTTTAGTTGTGATACCTGCACACTTAAACAACCCGCATAATTCATGGATAAAAAGCAAATGATCACGAGGATGGACAGTTCCATCCCCTAAATAATAATTATCCATAACACGATCAACAATACTTGTAGGTATCTTAAAAGGATCTTTCTCAAGAGGTGGTGGTTCATCTACTACCCTAACAGTGGTAGTAGTTTTCCTGTAAGATCCCTCCTTTATAAAGGAAAAGGATCCCTGTGATTGCAATGCTAGTCCCTGGATCAATAGCTAGCATCCACAGTTAAGATGTAATATCAAGAAACATAGGTCATAATACAACTTTATAACCAGGAATAAAATAATTTATTACATCTTATATAGCTCATTTGGCTATCTCATTACAATGCAGCAGAATATCACAATAGCACGGGGTCCTTCATCTTCAAAGTGCCACAGGCAGACATGTTGGTTGTAGACTTGTAATCCTAATCATTAAACTTCACTAATGTCAAACAAACCTGCAACATAACAAGTTACAGCCACAAGGGTCAATACATTTGAATTGTATTGGCAAGTGATACTATGGTAGTATAGTGGAGTCTATCATCTATATGCTTTTGTCTAAGTGGAGCTTAGGCTTGCATTGCTCAAAACAGATTTTCCTTATCATTTGAAAACACTAGGTTTTTGCTTGACAAAATCACCCAAGGATCCACCAATAGAAATTGGTGAACCTTAAACCCTTGTTCAACCACAAGTTTTTAACTTAGAAATTGGGATGATGAGATTCTTGATAGCTTCCATGTCTTGATGCTCAAATTGTCCTTTGCCAGGGACATGGCTAAGTACTTAGATTTTACACTCTGCAGAGGTGGTGCACTTTCCCCAAAAGACTTGGTTTCCCAAGACAAGATCTTTCAGAAGCCTTCCCTTAGACCAAAATGGACGCGCTCCAACCTATCAAACCCCTACCACCAACTGTCCATTTGGCTAAGTTATTGCAACCTATATGATCCAGGCAGAGCCCATAATGCCAAGTGGCTGCACTTGAAGCTTCTCAACATTTGACATCTCAAATCTCTTTGTTCCTGGGTGGCCATCCACAAGTGAGATACACAAGGTTCACCAGTCCCCTGGCCTTGTGTAACCACTCAACACAAACCATTCCTTCCATTCCACCCAGGTGATTCATTCACGTAGTTGTTTTATTAAACAAAACACAAGTCCTCAGACTTAGAAATTTTTCCATAGCATGAATATATATTCCACCCTTGTTTTCTACTAGCTAAGCTAAGCATGATAGTAGTAGGAATCTTAACTTAGGAAATTTCTACTAAGGTTTCATCTACTAGGATTTCCCATAGCATAGTTTATACTTAGCAAAAATTCCATGCAAGTCCTACATATAAATATCACTAATGCATAGTGAAAATAATGGGACTAAGTATGAAGCATCACTTGCCTTTTTGGTAGAGAGTATAAGTTCACTCCTTGTCCTTGCAACAATAACACTCTTCAAGTCACTACAATTCAATTAAACAAGGCACAATTTCAATCTACCAATCAAGCAAAACATCACATAAAATAATAAAACAAAACAATGCATGCAAGCATGCCAAACTTTGTTTTATTTACAAAAGTGGTTTATAATAGGTTATAAACATTATAAAACACTTATTGGTCATTTTTATAAAGTGGCAAATCCATTTGCAAAAGATTCTATCTCTAAACCATTTTTAAACCAAATCATTATTTCATGTGGTTGAAAATGCTTTTAGCAAGTTAATAATCTTTATAGAGTTGACCAAATACATTTTCAAATCATAAAACTTGGTGTTTTGGGGTGAGAGAGTTTATTCTAAAACATTTCCCAAAGATTTTCTACTAAAAGCCTTTTTAAATAAATAAACATTACTTTTGTTTGACTAGAAATGGTTTAAATCCAAAGTTTATTCTTTTGTTTTACCAAATACATTTTTGAAACCACAATTTGTTTCCTATGGTTAGTAGGTTCAAAACACACCATTTGCCAAAGATTCTATCGCCAAAATCTTTTAGAACAATTTTTATATTCTAAACTAGCATACACAAGTTTCTGCAAAAACAGTCAATTTAATAGAAGCTTTTTACTAAACAAATGGCATGGTTGGCTAGGGCTTGTCTTGCTGAATCCATTGATATAAAATTTGCAAAATTTGGACGTGTAGATTAAAAGTTATAGATTTTACAAAATGGAACATCTAATAGAACTATTCTGTTTTAAAACAAATCTGCAGGGACACGTGTCTTGATTTAATACGCTGGTACCGGTTCGCACGGATCGGCTCTGTGAAGCGTTGGATCTAAACAGATCGTGCGGCCTAGGTTGCTACTTACCTCTTCGTCTAGTTTCTATCCTGTCCTTTGGATCTGCATCTAACGGCTATCAACGACTTGCCACTAACTGGCGGCGCGACGACGGTGGCGCGCGGCAACGGTGCTCGGTTAGCGGCGGAGCTGGCGCTAGAGGAAGCAAGGAAGAGTAAGGAGATGCTCACCAGGTTCAGGAGATCACGGCGAAGCTCAAGGTACTCGCGGAAAGGCAAGGGGCGCACTAGGTCGATGTTGATTGCTCGCTGGAGATGCTCTTGGCGTCGGGCTCCTCTGTTCGTCATCGGAGGCGAAGGTACGGGTCATGTCAAACCAAACAAACCATGCAGTTAGATGCGTACGGGATAGGCGAATATGTGAGCATAGGTCAGAGGGAATGGGGCGGTCAGAAGTTACCAGAGGGTGTCGCCGGAGTGGAGGCAGACGACGGCGGTTCTCTGTTGTCGTTGATGCCGATGTTTCAAGGTGCGCACGAGTGAGTGGGTGGTATGGGGGAGAGGCAGGGGATGATGGGAATCACACTCGTGTGCTCTGGGGGCAGTGGGGAGGTTCGTGCTCGCCGGAATTGGCCGGGGAAGGTTGTCGGAGCAGTGGTCGTGCAAATGAAATCAGGGGCATCCTGGGGGCAGAGGGAGGATGGCGAGCGAGGGTAAATGGAGAGAGGACGCGGGCGATTAAGAGTGCGCGGTTGCAGAGCGGAATCACTGCAGAGTTACTGCGAATTTATGCGAGGTTTCAATGGCAGAAACGGCCAGGGAGGAATGAGGGGCGTGGTCGTCGCGGGGTTGAAGACGGTGAGGTGGCAGTGGGGTCCGGCGTCAGCGAAAGAGTGAGTGGGGAGACGGGGTCCATCTGTCAGCGTCGCTGCGGGTTCGTTTGCGAGTGAATAACGGTTCGCTCGGGTGGGGTGGGGAGTGGGCTTGCTGGGCCTTGACTGGGCTGCCGAGCTGGCTGCTTCCTTTTCACTTTTTTTTGTTCAGTTTGTTTTTCTTTTTCCATTTCTCTTTATTCTGTTTTGGTTTTGTTTAATTAATTCAAACACTCATTTGAATTCAAACCTTTGGCAAAGTTTGTGTAGGTTTAAATATTGATTAGTAGTACATTCTGATGTAAACTTTGGAATAAAAATTTTATTCCTTTTTGGGTCTTTTAATTATTAAAATAGGTCCTTGTATTAAATCAAATAGGTTTTAATAATATTTTCAAACACCATTTAAGTTTCTAAAAACTTTCCAAATCTTTTCAGTAGGTTTTTATTTGATCAATAGGGTGTCAAATAATTCATCTTGAATTATTTGGAAAGTATTTAATTTGATTCATGATTCATTTGAATTGGGTATTTGTTTTCATTCCAATGGAATTAAATATAGTTTTAATTCCTTAAGGTTTATTTGGAAGATTTCTTTAATCTTATTTAAGTTGAATTAAACAACTTTTATTTCACTTGGGTAAATTCCAAAATACTATTTTCTCATGAATTATATAATTATTCGTATTAGAGATTTGTCTTTCCTAAAATAGGGATATAATGCCATTTTATTTTATTTTGGAAATTCTTTATCCTTTTATTTTATTTGGATTTGGATTCTATTCATTCCATTTGCTTAATGGATTAGGCCAAGATTTAGTTTGGTCTTTGAATATTCTTTATTTAATATTTCTTTCTTCATCTTTATAAAATCCTTATCTTTTTTATTTAGAGATCCAAACTTGGTGATTCCAATTTGTAAAATCTTGTTTAATATTTGTTTATTCTTTTAACTCCCTTTAAGATTATTTTCTCACCATTTGGTATGGATTTATAGATAGGTTCTTTATTAGCTTTGGAAATTTAATTTCCTTATCTTATTTAAATTCATAAGATTTTATTTATGGTTCCAAATTAAGTGAAACCAATTTCCGTGGTTTTAATAATTCCATTTGTCATTCTTGATCATTTGAAAAAGTTTGCTTGACAAATTTTTATATGGATCAAATCCATAGGCTTGGAGATAACTTGGAAATGATTTTTATTCCATTAGGGTTTAGGGTTTGGATTTATTTTACAAGTGTTTAAATTTCCATATACATTCATTGAGGAATGCATTTCCCTTGATTTTGATTTTTGTTGGATTCAAAAAAATTATCAAAGTTTGTTCAAGATGGGATTTTAAGTTTCCATTTAGAAACAAAAGTTTCTTTTCACCCTGATTTTCAACAAAATTTTTATTTTATTTATTTATTTTCACATTACAAGATTTGGAAAATCTTGGGATGTGACAAGCTACCACCCTTAAAATAAATCTCGTCCCGAGATTTGGGGAGGCTAGGGTTACAAATTGGCTCAAAGCAACTAGGGTACTACCACCCTTAAAATTTTCCAACTAAATTACATCTTGGCTTGCTTGGGGTCTTGTTGGAATCTCTCTGGGTAAACATCTGCATAGTGTCCTTTGTTTCCACACTTGAAACATGTGACAAGGCTGAGATCCTTCATAGGCTTATTTATCTTGTGCTTCATCTTTTCTGGACAATTGCTTGCATAATGTCCTTGGTTACCACAATTGTAACATGTGATAAGATTGAGTTCATCACGTATCTTCTGTGGGCAAGTTGCTACATAATGGCCTAGCTCTTTGCAGTTGTTGCACCACACTTGGATAATCTCCTTATACTTCTGCTTCTCTGGACATTCACTGGCATAGTGTCCCATTTCTTTGCAATGACCACATTGCACATGGCTTTTATCCTTTTTTTCTTGGGTTTCTCCAAAGCTAAGAGTGCTTCTAGTTCATGTTCTTCATATGTTATCTCAAAGGTAGGAACAGTTCCTGGTCTCCTTGACTTTCTATTACTCCTTGGATAATACATATGTCTCCTTTTTTGTCCTTTAAATTGAGTCATATTGCTGGGAGGTACAAGCTGAGATTTTCCTTTGTCTTCATCCTTCTTGGTAGACTTGGCTCTCTCATGGTAATCTGCAATCAGTTGTTGCACTCCACCTCATTTCCTTTGTTCAACTATGGAATAGATGGGGCATTGGATAGGGACATGATGTTTCCTTCACATAGGTAACAAGTAGCTAGGGATGTGGGGCATTGGTCAATTGGATGTTTCTCTTCACAATTGGGGCATTGATCATCATGCTCCTTGGAAGTGTGATCCTTGTCTCCACAAATATTGCAAGCTTGGGTTCCTTCTAGAATAACATCTTTGTCATCCTTGTTGTCACAAACTTCTTGGGAAGAGTTTTCTCCCATGTTGATCATTTGAGTAGCCAACCCTTGCAAAAATTGGGATTGAGTTTTCAAAATTTCTTGCATGGTTGGATCTAACTCATTGTTGTTGGCTAACAGTTGAGTTGTCTCTTGGTTCAACTGGGTTTGTCTTGCAAGCAGTTGGTCTCTCATGTTGATCTCTTGGTTGTTGTTGCCATCATCCTTGATGTTGGAGTCTCTTGGAGAAGTCATCTGTTTGGGTTGGATTGGGATTAGAATAGGCAAAAATATTTCTAAGGAAATAATTCTAATCACACACATCACAATTCACACAAGCAATGTGCAAGCAATCACAAACAAGCATTCCACTCAAACAACAAGGTTCAAGCACATTTTTAGGTAACCCAAAAAAAATATTTTTGTTACACCATATAAGTTGGTGGGTTTGACTTAAACTAAATATGATGGTCCATCTATGTACTTCACTTGAAATCTTTCCATCCTTCTTAGTTGATTCTTTATGAATAAGCTCTTTGTATCCTTAGAGAATTTCTTGCATCTTGGTCTCAAATCTTCAAGGTGATGATGGTTCCTTCTAAGTTATATTCCCTTAGTCTTCAAGTTTTGAGCAAGATTTCTTGTCTCAATTGTAGTCCTTAGTGATATCCAAGGTTGAAGTCCTTGTTGAAAATGTTGAAGATGTTGAAGTCATTAGAGTTGAAGATGTTGAAGTCATTAGAGTTGAAGATGCCCTTAGCTCATGGTGAAATCCTTGGCCATGGGGTAGGATTTGTCCATCAAGTTTGAAATAGAAGAGATGTAGAATCAAAAACAAAATGGTTGAGGAAAGAGTTTACAAGATTGTTTGTAAATAAGTTTTGGAACAATTACAACTCCTATTTTTCTAAGGGGTTTTGTCCAATCCTAGGGTTACAATTCCTACAGGCAACACAATGCTCTGATACCATCTGTAAGATCCCTCCTTTATAAAGGAAAAGGATCCCTGTGATTGCAATGCTAGTCCCTGGATCAATAGCTAGCATCCACAGTTAAGATGTAATATCAAGAAACATAGGTCATAATACAACTTTATAACCAGGAATAAAATAATTTATTACATCTTACATAGCTCATTTGTCTATCTCATTACAATGCAGCAGAATATCACAATAGCACGGGGTCCTTCATCTTCAAAGTGCCACAGGCAGACATGTTGGTTGTAGACTTGTAATCCTAATCATTAAACTTCACTAATGTCAAACAAACCTGCAACATAACAAGTTACAGCCACAAGGGTCAATACATTTGAATTGTATTGGCAAGTGATACTATGGTAGTATAGTGGAGTCTATCATCTATATGCTTTTGGCTAAGTGGAGCTTAGGCTTGCATTGCTCAAAACAGATTTTCCTTATCATTTGAAAACACTAAGTTTTTGCTTGACAAAATCACCCAAGGATCCACCAATAGAAATTGGTGAACCTTAAACCCTTGTTCAACCACAAGTTTTTAACTTAGAAATTGGGATGATGAGATTCTTGATAGCTTCCATGTCTTGATGCTCAAATTGTCCTTTGCCAGGGACATGGCTAAGTACTTAGATTTTACACTCTGCAGAGGTGGTGCACTTTCCCCAGAAGACTTGGCTTCCCAAGACAAGATCTTTCAGAAGCCTTCCCTTAGACCAAAATGGACGCGCTCCATCCTATCAAACCCCTACCACCAACTGTCCATTTGGCTAAGTTATTGCAACCTATATGATCCAAGCAGAGCCCATAATGCCAAGTGGCTGCACTTGAAGCTTCTCAACATTTGACATCTCAAATCTCGTTGTTCCTGGGTGGCCATCCACAAGTGAGATACACAAGGTTCACCAGTCCCCTGGCCTTGTGTAACCACTCAACACAAACCATTCCTTCCATTCCACCCAGGTGATTCATTCACTTAGTTGTTTTATTAAACAAAACACAAGTCCTCGGACTTAGAAATTTTTCCATAGCATGAATATATATTCCACCCTTGTTTCCTACTAGCTAAGCTAAGCATCATAGTAGTAGGAATCTGAACTTAGGAAATTTCTACTAAGGTTTCATCTACTAGGATTTCCCATAGCATAGTTTATACTTAGCAAAAATTCCATGCAAGTCCTACTTAGAAATATCACTAATGCATAGTGAAAATAATGGGACTAAGTATGAAGCATCACTTGCCTTTTTGGTAGAGAGTATAGGTTCACTCCTTGTCCTTGCAACAATTACACTCTTCAAGTCACTACAATTCAATCAAACAAGGCACAATTTCAATCTACCAATCAAGCAAAACATCACATAAAATAATAAAACAAAACAATGCATGCAAGCATGCCAAACTTTGTTTTATTTACAAAAGTGGTTTATAATAGGTTATAAACATTATAAAACACTTATTGGTCATTTTTATAAAGTGGCAAATCCATTTGCAAAAGATTCTATCTCTAAACCATTTTT
This sequence comes from Avena sativa, assembly GCA_916181665.1. Lineage (NCBI taxonomy): Eukaryota > Viridiplantae > Streptophyta > Magnoliopsida > Poales > Poaceae > Avena > Avena sativa. The sequence goes on along the minus strand of OV702294.1, from coordinate 443,567,273 downwards.
AAACCAAATCATTATTTCATGTGGTTGAAAATGCTTTTAGCAAGGTAATAATCTTTATAGGGTTGACCAAATACATTTTCAAATCATAAAACTTGGTGTTTTGGGGTCAGAGAGTTTATTCTAAAACATTTCCCAAAGATTTTCTACTAAAATCCTTTTTAAATAAATAAACATTACTTTTGTTTGACTAGAAATGGTTTAAATCCAAAGTTTATTCTTTTGTTTTACCAAATACAATTTTGAAACCACAATTTGTTTCCTATGGTCAGTAGGTTCAAAACACACCATTTTCCAAAGATTCTATCCCCAAAATATTTTTAGAACAATTTTTATATTCTAAATTAGCATACACAAGTTTCTGCAAAAACAGTCAATTTAACAGAAGCTTTTTACTAAAAAAATGGCATGGTTGGCTAGGGCTTGTATTGCTGAATCCATTGATATAAAATTTGCAAAATTTGGACGTGTAGATTAAAAGTTATAGATTTTACAAAATGGAACATCTAATAGAACTATTCTGTTTTAAAACAAATCTGCAGGGACACGTGTCTTGATTTAATACGCTGGTACCGGTTCGCACGGATCGGCTCTGTGAAGCGTTGGATCTAAACAGATCGTGCGGCCTAGGTTGCTACTAACCTCTTCGTCTAGTTTCTATCCTGTCCTTTGGATCTGCATCTAACGGCTATCAACGACTTGCCACTAACTGGCGGCCCGACGACGGTGGCGCGCGGCGGCGGTGCTCGGTTAGCGGCAGAGCTGGCGCTAGAGGAAGCAAGGAAGAGTAAGGAGATGCTCACCAGGTTCAGGAGATCACGGCGAAGCTCAAGGTACTCGCGGAAAGGAAAGGGGCACACTAGGTCGATGTTGATTGCTCGCCCGAGATGCTCTTAGCGTCGGGCTCCTCTGTTCGTCATCGGAGGCGAAGGTACGGGTCATGTCAAACCAAACAAACCATGCAGTTAGATGCGTACGGGATAGGCGAATACGTGAGCATCGGTCAGAGGGAATGGGGCGGTCATAAGTTACCAGAGGGTGTCGCCGGAGTGGAGGCAGACGGCGGCGGTTCTCTGTTGTCGTTGATGCCGATGTTTCAAGGCGCGCACGAGTGAGTGGGTGGTATGGGGGAGAGGCAGGGAATGATGGGAATCACACTCGTATGCTCTGGGGGCAGTGGGGAGGTTCGTGCTCGCCGGAATTGGCCGGGGAAGGTTGTCGGAGCAGTGGTCGTGCAAATGAAATCAGGGGCATCCTGGGGGCAGAGGGAGGATGGCGAGCGAGGGGAAATGGAGAGAGGACGCGGGCTATTAAGAGTGCGCGGTTGACATGGTCATACCCTACGGGTACATGACTTCAGCATACCTGGTCCAGCCCAAGGAAGGCCCACAGCAGAGATACGCTGGCCCATGAAGATTTTCGGGTGGCCAAGGCCCATGACGCCTTTAGATCCTTGGAGAGCAAGACTAGCCTAGATAGGAAATTTAAAGGGGTAAAACCCTAGAACTTGTAACCGACTAGGACTATGCCCGGGACCTGCCTAAGTCTATATAAAGGCCAGGAGGGCACGTCCTAGATCTCTCGACTCATACTTTCGCACGCACCTCCACGCCAGATCGAATCTGCGCATCCTGTAACCTTCGGTTCCGCCGTAATCAAGAGCAGACAAGCAGGAGTAGGGTTTTCCCTCCGGGGGCCTGAACCTGGGTAAATCTCGTGTCCCCTGGTTGCTTGTCTGTTAACCGTGCCACGATCTCCAGCATCCCCATCTTCTCCAAAACCCAAGTCCATAACAATGGGCATTGATGAGATTAAACCTCGTCAATTGGCGCCGTCTGTGGGAATCGGGGCTGCTGATTGTGCGATCGTGACGGTCCCAACCCGATCGATCTACAACTCCGCGGCGACGGAGAATCACCTCCTCTTCGGGACTTTCGACTTCACCGCCCACTCGCCGGCCACGATGTAGGATTTCGAGCCCGTAGGCGACGGACTCGAGATTTTGTTCGGGAGCTTCTGCTTCCAGGTGGGACAAACTGGCACCCTCCGCCTTCCTGAGCGAGTGCCTGTGCCATCAATCAGGCCGGCCTCGTGGGCTCCACACCCCGTGCTACGCATGTCACCATCGACCGATGAGTTCTACAGCAGCTGCAACTCCGATCTGTGCGATCCACCTTCGGATGAAGGGATCTACTGTTCCGGATCTGAAAGCTGCGGCAGCAGCGAACCGATCTACGAGCGCTACCTATGCGCCGCGGTCATCCAGGATCAACAAACGCCCAACACGAACCCCAACCCGCAGGACGGAAATGGCGGAAACGGCGGGAACAGAAGAAGCCAATCCCCCCCACCCGAAGGGGAGAACAACGGCCACGTCATCCAACTTAGCAAAGAAGGATGGGTACAGACACGTCGTGCCGTCGCAGACGACATAGTCCTGCCTGTGGATTCACCACGCGACCTACTGATGGCGTACCACTACCTCCTCATCGAGGAGCACAAGGAAGTCAAGATGCAGGAGACGCTCGATAAACACAAGCAAGCAGCCTCCGAGTCCAGCGCGCGACGAGCTGCGCTCTCCGCCATGGCACCCGGCTCTAGCACAAACGGAAATCAGGGAAACAAGCATCGCTCGCGGGTGGAGAACATGGATCCCAAGGAACGCCGTGATGTGACCCGAACTCTCCACACGTCGTTCATGGATATGGATGCCGACGGCAACATCATCCCGAAGACACCACAAGCTGCGATCCTGGCAGGCACCGCGTATCTCGCGGCCCACCAACCTCCGGAGGGGGACCCGAAAAGATCCATGCATAAGTCCGCACTCACCGGACTCGGACTCGTCGGAGCTGCGCTCCACGAAGACGCTCCTGCGGAGCCGAAGAAGAAAGCTCCGGTCAGGCGTGACCGTAGCCCCACCCCTTCATCTGAAGAGGAAGAGGAACACGACCTTCCTCGAAGGAAGAAGAGCTCGCATCGCCATAAACGCGACTACGACGCCAGAGACGCGCTTACACAGCGCAAAATAGACAAAGCGCGAGCCAAACGCGCATGCTCGTCCGAGTCTGAGATGGATGAAGATGAAGGAGAACTCTGTGGAGCTCGATGCTTCAGCAGATCTGTTCGGCGAACAAAGATGCCACGCAATTTCAAGCTTCCTTCGGATACTCCGAAGTTCAACGACATGCAAGATCCAAAATCTTGGCTCAGCGATCATCTGTCATCCGTCAAGCTGCACGGCGGTAACAAAGAAACCGCCATGCAATGCCTCCAGCTGCAGCTGACAGGCGCGGCGCGGGTCTGGCTCAGTAGCCTATCATCAGGATCCATCCGAAGTTGGGAGGAGCTAGCTTACAACTTCATCCAAAATTTCAAGGGCACCAGCAAGAGGCCCGCCTCAATCGAAGAGTTGCGAGCTTACACTCAGAGAACGGGGGAATCTATTCGCTCGTACATATTACGATGGTCTACCACCAAGAACTCCGCAGCGCATATCTCCGAGGAGAGGGCCATCGACGCCTTCAGAGACGGCGTCAAGCGCCAAGATTTCAAGGAAGAACTTGGGCATGTCAAGCCCAAGACACTCGACCACCTCATGGAAATTGCCAACAGTTGGGCAGACGGCGAATATTGCATCCAGCGAGCGCAATCAGATGAAGAGGACGACTACGGCCGAAGGCGATAACGCCGCAGCAAGAGGAGATCGCGTGTCTACAAAGACCACGACGAACCCGACATGGTCGCGGCTGGCTACGCCGACCGCCACAACGACAACAGCCGCAACAGCGGAGGTTACCGCGGAGGAAATCTCCGAGACAACGGACGATCATCACAATCGTGGCAACGCCGCGATCGCGACAACGGACCCTCAGCATTCGAAAAACTTTCGGGTGCATGCACCATCCACTTCTACATCGACAAGCAAGATGGCAAAAAGAAAGCCAGTCACATGTTCAAGGACTGCCGCGAGTTCCAGAAACTCAGCGAAAGCATGGCGCAGATGAGGCAACAAGCCCCAATCCCCATGTTCGGAAACGCACCCGCGCAAGGAGAAATAGCACATGGAGCTCCTCCTCCGCCACCTATTGGAGGCCCAAACCAACCAGTCGCACGAGCGCAAAACAATGCCGGGGTCGTATACCCCCCCACCAAAGGGAGCACTAAATATGATCCATAAGGGACGCCCCACAAACAGGGTGCAGAAGAAAATCACCCGACAAATCAACTTGGCCGTGGCAACTCCACCTGCAATCCCTGAGTACCTCAGCGGATCGGAGTCCTGCATCACGTCCACTCGCGCGGATCACCCTTGCCAGATCCCTCGCCCAGGTCATGCTGCCCTGGTGCTGGAGGCGCATATCGGAGGCTTCGAGATGAGTCGCGTCTTCATGGACGGTGGCAGCGGCATCAACCTAATGTTCGCAAGCACCCTGGCAGCCTAGAACAATCAGACACAACGTTCCACGGCATTGTACCAGGAAAGGGCATATTCCCCCTGGGCAAAATAGGGCTCGACGTCATCTTCGGGAAGCCGGACAACTTTCGGCAGGAGCGACTCGAATTCGAAGTGGTGGACTGGCCGTCACAATACCACGCCATCCTGGGACGTGTAGCATTCGCAAGGTTCCTGGCCGTCCCACACTACGCATACCTACTACTCAAGATGCCAGGACCAAGGGGCGTCATCACAGTCCATGGGAGCTTCACCCGATCGGACCAATGCGACAGGGATTTCAACAAAATCTCCCAGTCTTTCGGCATGCAAGACGAGCTTGTAAGGCTCCGCGAGGTGACGGACAATGGGCTACCCCCAGTCACAAGGCAGAACGCACCTGACATGTCCTTCGACTCCACCGTCAACACCAAGAAAGTGCAGGTCCATCCGACGGATGCCTCCAAGACGGCCCTGATCGCCAATGACCTCAGCACCGCATAGGAAGGCGCGCTCGTCGAATTCCTCCATGAGTGCTGGGAAATCTTCGCCTGGTGTCCTGCGGACATGCCAGGAGTTCCCAGGGAATTCGCCGAGCACGCACTCAATGTCTTTCCAGACACCAAGACAGTCAAGTAGTCCATCCGAAGACTGTCGGAGCCACGAGCCGAAGCTATCGGCAAGGAAATCAATAGACTGCTCGCTGCAGACTTCATCAGTTAAATCATAGAAAGTGAGTGGCTTGCAAACACGGTGATGGTCCCAAAGAAAGACACGGACATCCTGCGGATGTGTGTGGACTTTACATCACTAAATAAGCATTGCCCAAAGGACCACTTCCCTCTTCCACGGATCGACCAGATCATCGATTCGACTGCAGGTTGCGAGAAACTCTCCTTCCTTGACGCCTACTCAGGCTATAATCAGATTCGGCTCAAGGTCGAAGATCAGGAGAAAACGGCGTTTATCACACCGTTCGGAGTATTCTGTTACAACACAATGCCCTTCGGGCTAAAGAACGCGGGTGCCACGTACCAGCGATGCATGCAGGCCTGCCTCAAGGACCAGATTGGTCGCAATGTCCAAGTTTATGTCGACGACATAGTCATAAAAACCAGAGAGGCAAGGACACTTATCGACGATCTCCGCGAGACGTTCGACAACCTCGATCGCTACAGGATCAAGCTCAATCCCGAAAAGTGCGTCTTCGGCGTCCCATCAGGTCAGCTTCTCGGGTACTTCATCTCTCAACGAGGGATCGAGGCGAACCCGAAGAAAATCAAAGCCATCATGACGATGGAGAAGCCGAAAAACCTCAAGGGCGTCCAGCAGCTCGGAGGACGAGTAGCGGCGCTAAGCAGGTTCATCAGCCGAATGGGCGAGAAGGCCCTACCATTCTACCAGCTGCTGTGTAAAGCAGACAAGTTCGAGTGGACACCAGAAGCCAACGACGCATTCGAAAGCCTCAAGCGGCTCCTCTCCACCTTGCCCGTTTTGGTCACGCCAAAGGAGCGCGAGCCCCTGCTGCTGTACATAGCAGCCACACACCAGGTGGTCAACACCGTACTCGTGGTCGAACGAACCGAAGAAGGCAAGACCCACGGGGTCCAGCGTCCAATTTACTACCTCAGCGAGGTACTGACACCAACAAAGCAGAGGTACCCTCACTACCAGAAGCTAGCCTACGACGTGTTCATGACGGCTCGACGGTTGAGCCATTACTTCCAGGAGCACCAGGTGATGGTCGTCAACGAAGCACCCCTGAACAGCATCCTCAATAATCCAGAGGCCACAGGACGGGTGGCCCTGTGGGGCATTGAACTATCACCCTTGGACATCGTCTACGAGAAGCGACACACAATCAAATCTCAAGTCCTTATTGACTTCCTGGTGCACTGGATGGAGCTGCAGCTGCCAGACACCCCAGACATGTCGCAGTCCTGCACAATGCATTTCGACGGCTCCAAGTGTGAAGCCGGAGCAGGGGCAGGGGTCATACTAACCTCCCTGCAGGGTGACAAGATGAAGTACGTCCTTCGGATGAAATTCAGGGCCTCCAACAACGAAGCCGAATACGAAGCCCTCATCCATGGCATGAGGATGGCAAAGATATGTGGCGCAACGCGCCTAGTCATCTACGGTGACTCCAACCTCGTCGTCCAGCAGACGATGAATGAGTGTGACGCACACGCCGAAAACATGATCGCGTACCGCGCGCTCTACAACGCACTCGAAGGAGAATTCGACGGCTGCGAACTTCGGCACGTTGGAAGAGAGAGCAACGAGGAAGCCGATAGACTCGCCAACATCGGCTCCACCTGCGCAAAGGTGCCACCAGGTGTGTTCCTCGAACAAATCTGCGTGCCATCCATCAAGCGTAAATTCCCCAAGGGATCACCCGAAGAATCAGAACACTCGGGGGCTACGCTACCCGAAGGACATGAAGGACCCGAGAAACTGGACACAGAGGTCGCTATGGTCAACCTGATGCAGGTCATGGCAGTGGAAGAAGCTTGGACACGACCATACCTCCAGTTCTTGATAGCTGGAGAATTGCCTGACAGCCCAACAGACGCCCGGCGCATATCTCGCCGGTCAAAAGCCTTCACCGTCATCAACGGTGAGCTATACAAACGCAGCATCACGGGTATACTTCAACGGTGCGTCACCATCAACGACGGCAAGGCCATACTCCAAGACATCCACGAAGGCATTTGCGGCCAGCACGCAGGCAGCCGCTCCCTTGTCGCTAAAGCTCTACGAGCAGGATTCTACTGGCCGACGGCCATGAGCGACGCAAAGGACATCGTCCGAAGATGCAACGGATGTCAACGGTTCGCCGACAAACCGCACGCACCTGGGTCCGAGCTCAGGCCTATACCTATAGCTTGGCCTTTTGCTCAATGGGGCCTCGACATGATCGGAAAACTGCCAAAATCCTCGAAAGGAGGAAACGTCTTCCTCCTGGTTGCGGTCGACAAATTCACCAAATGGATCGAGGCCATGCCGGTCACCAACAAGAAAGGCAAAACTACCGTCAAGTTCTTCGAGTCCATTGTCTACAGGTTCGGCGTACCACACAGCATCATCACCGACAACGGATCGAACTTCATCTCCGAAGAATTCTAGGACTTCTGCGAAGGCCTTGGGATCAACATCACATATGCCTCAGTGGCACACCCGCAAACGAACGGACAAGTGGAAAAGGCCAATGGCCTAATCGGAGTCGGCATCAAGAAGCGCCTGATGAGCTCACTTGAACACAAAGCTGGAAATTGGACGAAGGAGCTACCCTCCGTCCTGTGGAGCTTACGAACTACGCCAAACAGCTCCACCGGCTACACACCGTTCTTCATGGTACATGGAGCCGAAGCCGTGCTACCAGCTGAAGTACGCCACCAGGCCCCACGGGTCGTCGCCTACAGTGAGGCTGAATCCACGACTGCACTCGAAGACGCTGTCGATACACTCGACGAAGCACGGGATATAGCAGCAGCTCGATCAGCGGTGTACCAGCAGAGTCTCCGCAACTACCACAGCTGCCGGCTGCGGCCAAGGTCCTTCGTCGAAGGAGACCTCGTCTTGCGACTCAAGCAAAAGCGACCGAATAAATTCGAGTCGCCATGGGAAGGACCCTACATCATCACCGAAGTCATCCCAGGTGGCGCCTATCGCCTCAAGCACGTGGATTCTGGAGTCGCATACTCCAACCCATGGAATATCTCGCACCTGCGACGGTTCTATCCGTAGCAACCTACCCCCCTTCTTTTACTTTCAATAAGGCTTCCAGCCAAGGCTACTCAGCCGAACAATGTATCTCCTCCATTACGATATAAATAAAGCTAAGTGTCTCGCCCCAAAACTTCGTTTCACTATTATCTGCAATTATACTATATGCTACAAACGCACTCGAGGGCTCCCCCCACCTCACGATTTCATCGACTGAGGGCCAAACGTGTACACCTGAGTAGCTGACAACGTCAGGCAAACGAAAAGGACACGTATCCAATTGAAGCACTGCGTGCTCACATACAAACAAACCTTTACAACAAAGGGCACAACACGCCCAGCCGAAATATACAAATTTTACATCTCTTTTTTTTTCAGGTACTACCTATGTTGAAGAATAACTTGGGCACGCTGCTCAAACAAATCTACAATCTGTTCGGCATACTGCCTCACAGCCGCGTAATGCGGACGCATGTCCCACTCGCTACCATCAGGGCGAAGAGGTGGCCCAGCAGCCACGGCAGCCAAGTCCACATCAGGCCGGTGCAGCCTCACAAGAGACAACGCAGCCTTCACTCCGGCAACAAGCTGCTGCCGCACCAACTCCTTGACATTGCTTACGTTTCGAAATTTCGACAGAAGACCCGCAAGGTTTATTGGCGCGGCATCCAAAGGGAACATGACGTGCAGCACCGAGGAAAGCAATGTCTGTGCTTGGCGGAGCACCCGCGAAACTTGATGAACACGATCCTGCACCGTCGCCAGGGCTATGGAGTGATCACGATCCATCCAGAAGAAGACGCCAGCCTCCATGTCCTGTTGAGTCAAGCAGTTGACCCGAACAGAGACACGCTCTTTTTCTTCCCTCGGAGCAAGATTTGGACCTGCAGCAATCGAACAAAATAAGAGTAAGGCCAACAGGCTCACCCGAAGACCAGAGCTACAGCTCGACCAAAGAACAACTTACATTGCAGCTGCTCGGACAGACGGACCAACTCCGCCATCAAGTACTCCTCTCTGGCTGCGCCACGATCCGCCTTGGACTTCCAAATGTCGGCATGACCGCGTAGCCCGAGCAATTCCCTCTCCAGACTGCGCACACGATCCCGAAGGAAAGTAAGCTGCGAGGAATCATCCAAGGATGGGCGCAATGGCATTGCGGATGGGACGTCAACAGGGTCAGCACCCGAAGGAACCTAGAGCGGCAGCAAAAGAAAGGAACACAAACATTCAACCAAGGATGGAGCACAACTCAGAGAAATTCATTGAATATATAAAGCCACTACGTGGCACAAGGATGGTGCTCTTCAAGATATTTACAACAAAACAAACTACAAACTAGCCTACATTTACTACGACTAAGATGCAGGAGCCTGAGTCGCTTCGGAGCCAGACTGCCTAGCTTTGGCCCCACCCTGCTGCCGCAGTGCATACTCAGACAGTAAATCAATGAGCTTGGGACCATATCGCCTGCAGCGAGCAGAATAAGCAGCAAAGGCTACCTCGGATCCATCCGCAGCCGTCGGCATCCGAGAAGTGATCTGGGGCAGATCCAGCTCCGCTCCAGCCGCCATGGCCATCGCCAGCCCGACGGACGCGCCGATGCCCTTCTGCTTGCATTTGTACGCCGCAGGCGCTTCGGCTGACAGAGCCTCCGCCAGAGCATCCACATCGTCAAGGGATGCGCCCTTCGGGACAAGCTCCTTGTAGAAGCGACCAAGGACCTCTTTCGCCTTGGCAAGGGAGTTGACGACGGTGCTGCAACGGTCTTCGACCGCCGCAGTGGCATCATCTAGAGCACTCCCGTGCTCCAGAGCACCGCGGTCGAACTCGATGCCTGCGGCATCTGAGACAAAAAGAAGAAAGACATGAACAAAAGATGCATAAAAGAAGACCCGAAGGAAAAGTAAAACGTACAAAACTAGTACTCACCCGAAATAGCCTTGGCAGCAGCCATGAGCTTCGCCGCCACCTCTTTTTCGCGAACAGCCGCAACCGTGGCCAGCTGCTCCTCACGATCCGCGGCTTCCTGCTGCAGACGCTCTTTCGCTTCGGCTGCCTTAGTCAGCTCTAGCTCAAGGCGTTCTTTCGCACCAACGGTGGCTCCAGCCTTCTGCTCTGATTGACCAAGGCTCTTCTTCAGAGCGTCAACCTCACGGAGAGACTTGTTATGCTCCTCTGCATTCAAAACAAACAAACGTCAAAGAACTAAACCAGGATACATAAGAGAAAAGTCAGATAGATACCTTGAAGCTGCCGAAGGTTCGCCTCTAGCACCAGGCGCTCTTGCACAAGCCGCTTGGCCTCTTGCACAAAAGGCTGCAGAAAATGATATGTCAGTAAGAAAAGGGCTTGGGAGCTACGCCCAACACAAAGGAGTAAAAACAAGATTCGCACACGAAGACACTCGGGGGCTCCCCCCATGAGGCAGGAAAAACTCACATGCTCTGATGACGACCCCAAAGGACCGCCTGCGAAATTCTGAGGCGCAACCATCTGCACCTCCTGCAACGGAGGATCCGGAGGCGCGTCACCCGAAGTCGCCATCGTTTGAGGTGGAGGAGACGCAATTTTCGACTCCCCCATCATCTCCCACTCACCATCACTGGAGGAATCATGGGAGGATTGCCTGCATACAAACCAATCAACACAAGTGCAAAAATCACGAAGGAACAAGGACAACAGTATAACAAGAAAACTTACGAGCCCAATGCTCTCAGGTCGAAGATAGGAGAAGCCCTCCGGGCCCCTTTCTCCTCTTTCTTCTCTTCCTTCTTCTCCTCCTTCTTTTCTTCCTTCTTCCGCTTTGCTGGCGGGTGCGGCGCTACAGCCCGCACAGGAATGGCAGGAATAGGAGAGAAAGAGCCTCCATGACCATCATCATGACGCTCAAGGCCCAGAGGGTTTCTGGGAGTCGGAGGAGTCGAGGCATCCGAAGACTCGCTGGAGCTCCGTGATCGCTTGCGCGTATGATCCTCACTCGACTCGTCGGCATCCTCCGCTGGAGATCGCGCTGACGGTAGCTCGGACACGGAATCAACCACTTCATTATCCGGGGCATTCGGATACCTTTCGGGCAATGGTGGTACCATGCCCGACACCTTGAAGCTCTACAAAATCAGAAGGAACTTTGTTAGCAACCAAAGGAAACAAATACACAGCCGACAAAAAAAGGGGGGGGAGCACTACGTGCGCAAATCTACACCTTTGGTACGACCAACGTCGAAGAAAAGGGAGGTGTCAGCGACTTCCCCGGGATTTTTTCGTCGGCCTTGAACTTCAACAGCGCGCGAAGAGCCTTGTCAAGATCCCCCTCGGAGATTTTCTCACTCGAAACCCTCGTCGGATCACGGCGCCCAGAATAAAGAAACATCGGGTGCGCCCTCGCTTGGAGAGGCTGCACCCGACGCTCAAGAAACGTCCGGATGATGTCCACACCGTTCACCTCCTTCTCAGGAATCAGTTGGAGATCCTCCATCCGACGGTACAGGGCCTCTATCTCCGCCACCTCACTGTCTAAGATTTGGTTTTTCCAAGACCTTTTCTTCTCAATCATTTGGGAGGGGTCAAAGGGAACAAGACCAAAATCTTGCCCGGGCACTACGGAGTCGCGGATATAAAACCATCGCCTCCGCCAGTACTGGACAGATTCGGACATGGAAAAGGAAAAGAAGAGCAGATTGGGACTAAGAGAGATGATGAAACCCCCAATGGGATACACACCATCCGAACCAGATTGCCTCTTCACGGAAAAGAGCTTCCGAAAGAGGCCAAAGTGCGGCTCAATGCCAAGCCAGCACTCGCAAAAAGTGATAAAACAAGCAATGTGGAGAAGAGAATTGGGAGACAGATGATGCAGCTGAACCCCATAGAAGAAGAGCAGTCCACGAAGGAAGTCATGGACTGGATACGAAAACCCACGCAAAACGAAGGCGAGAAACATAACCCGGTACCCAGATGGGGGACGGGGGATTACCTCATTGCCGGGGAGTTTAACGGCCTCCCTGTCCTCTGGAATCAAGACCCGCTCGCGCAGCTTGCGGAGATCGCTCTCCCGCGTCTCTGATCGCCGCCAGCCACCATCGATGACGCGAGCAGCGGCAGTGCCCTTCTTTCCTCCGGCGGCGCTGGTCCCAACCGCAGATGAAGACTTCTTTGGTTTCCCCATCACGCTACGGCGGCGCCTGCGGTGAAAACGTACAAAGGACGATGGAAATGTGGAAGGAAATCCCAGCGCGAAGGAAGAATCGCTCGAGCGCAAGGAGGCAGTGAAACACAAGAACTGGTGCGGTGAAAACAAACCACGGTTCCCCTCAATGATTATAACAGCGAAGACGACACATGGCAGCCGTTCATCCAGAAGACCTAACGCCAACGGCAGATCTGGCCGTACACGTGTCAACACCACAACGAACCGTCGTTACCACGCCGTCCACTACGCGCGGAAATCGAGGAGACGCCGTAATTATCTCCACGCCCCGCGTGACCGGTCAATTCAAAGTCAGCAAGTGGGACCCATGTTCGTCCAGTCAAGTCATCTCTGGCGTAGCAGACGCTTGAGGTCATCGATCGTCGGCACTGATGTCATCAAAAGCTATACTAGCACCAATTACGATTCTTCGGCTCCACAGCTAAGAGCTAAGAGTACTCACTCGAATCTTCGATTCGACCAAATACTCGGGGGCTACTCCTATCAGGAGTGCTAACCGCGCACCCGGAAGATGAATAATGACAAAGTATTTCTTCGAGTCTACGCCGAGTCTGCGACTCCACTACGGACTCGGGGGCTACTCCCATAGGGAGAATGGATTTAATGATCCGAAATTTTTTGAGTCCGACGGACCTAACAACTGAACGAATGCTTGAACTAAAGTCTCTGCTTGAGTCTACGACTCGAACAGACACTCGGGGCTACTCCCATAGGGAGCGCTGGCCGCGCACCCTATGAATTCTTCGACTGTGATCTTTCGGATCAACACGCAAAAACTTTTTGGCATCTCTGCCCCAACAAAATGCTGAGTGAGCGACAATCTCCTTGGCCATCCGAAGCACCTCCGTGGTGACAAATGTTCGGATGCTGCGTCTGCGACGCAAAGATAAGACTTGCAGATATCATCTGATGGCCTGGCAACGTACATGACTACGCTCTGCTAGTACAAATCCATGCCAACAGGCGTGATGAAAAATCCCGACGGATGCGTTGGGTACATCAATTAAAAACACTGGAATTCCACTCCTGTAAGTCCTCCGCGGCCTGAGTCGAATTACGCCAGCATATGTTTCGTCCTAAGACAGTTAACTGACCCTGACCCGTCAGGTGAGTCAGGCACATGTATCAACAATCCCTACACACATATATTGTCAACACCTAGTTGCACCCGAAAGATTGAAGAGTCCTCAGCCGAATCTACGATTCGACTGATCACTCGGGGGCTACTGACATGGCCATACCCTACGGGTACATGACTTCAGCATACCTGGTCCATCCCAAGGAAGGCCCACAGCAGACATACGCTGGCCCATGAAGATTTTCGGGTGGCCAAGGCCCATGACGCCTTTAGATCAAGACTAGCCTAGATAGGAAATTTAAAGGGGTAAAACCCTAGAACTTGTAACCGACTAGGACTATGCCCGGGACCTGCCTAAGTCTATATAAAGGCCAGGAAGGCACGTCCTAGATCTCTCGACTCATACTTTCGCACGCACCTCCATGCCAGATCGAATCTGCGCATCCTGTAACCTTCGGTTCCGCCGTAATCAAGAGCAGACAAGCAGGAGTAGGGTTTTCCCTCCGGGGGCTTGAACCTGGGTAAATCTCTTGTCCCCTGGTTGCTTGTCTGTTAACCGTGCCACGATCTCCAGCATCCCCATCTTCTCCAAAACCCAAGTCCATAACAATGGGCATTGATGAGATTAAACCTCGTCAGCGGTTGCAGAGCGGAATCACTGTAGAGTTACTGCGAATTTATGCGAGGTTTCAACGGCAGAAACGGCCAGGGAGGAATGAGGGGCGTGGTCGTCGCGGGGTTGAAGACGGTGAGGTGGCAGTGGGGTCCGGCGTCAGCGAAAGAGTGAGTGGGGAGATGGGGTCCATCTGTCAGCGTCGCTGTGGGTTCGTTTGCGAGTGAATAACGGTTCGCTCGGGTGGGGTGGGAAGTGGGCTTGCTGGGCCTTGACTGGGCTACCGAGCTGGCTGCTTCCTTTTCACATTTTTTTTGTTCAGTTTGTTTTTCTTTTTCCATTTCTCTTTATTCTGTTTTGGTTTTGTTTAATTAATTCAAACACTCATTTGAATTCAAACCTTTGGCAAAGTTTGTGTAGGTTTAAATATTGATTAGTAGTACATTCTGATGTAAACTTTGGAATAAAAATTTTATTCCTTTTTGGGTCTTTTAATTATTAAAATAGGTCCTTGTATTAAATCAAATAGGTTTTAATAATATTTTCAAACACCATTTAAGTTTCTAAAAACTTTCGAAATCTTTTCAGTAGGTTTTTATTTGATCAATAGGGTGTCAAATAATTCATCTTGAATTATTTGGAAAGTATTTAATTTGATTCATGATTCATTTGAATTGGGTATTTGTTTTAATTCCAATGGAATTAAATATAGTTTTAATTCCTTAAGGTTTATTTGGAAGATTTCTTTAATCTTATTTAAGTTGAATTAAACAACTTTTATTTCACTTGGGTAAATTCCAAAATACTATTTTCTCATGAATTATATAATTATTCGTATTAGAGATTTGTCTTTCCTAAAATAGGGATAAAATGCCATTTTATTTTATTTTGGAAATTCTTTATCCTTTTATTTGGATTTGGATTTGGATTCTACTCATTCCATTTGCTTAATGGATTAGGCCAAGATTTAGTTTGGTCTTTGAATATTCTTTATTTAATATTTCTTTCTTCATCTTTATAAAATCCTTATCTTTTTTATTTAGAGATCCAAACTTGGTGATTCCAATTTGTAAAATCTTGTTTAATATTTGTTTATTCTTTTAACTCCCTTTAAGATTATTTGCTCACCATTTGGTATGGATTTATAGATAGGTTCTTTATTAGCTTTGGAAATTTAATTTCCTTATCTTATTTAAATTCATAAGATTTTATTTATGGTTCCAAATTAAGTGAAACCAATTTCCATGGTTTTAATAATTCCATTCGTCATTCTTGATCATTTGAAAAAGTTTGCTTGACAAATTTTTATATGGATCAAATCCATAGGCTTGGAGATAACTTGGAAATGATTTTTATTCCATTAGGGTTTAGGGTTTGGATTTATTTTACAAGTGTTTAAATTTCCATATACATTCATTGAGGAATGCATTTCCCTTGATTTTGATTTTTGTTGGATTCAAAAAATTTATCAAAGTTTGTTCAAGATGGGATTTTAAGTTTCCATTTAGAAAAAAAGTTTCTTTTCACCCTAATTTTCAACAAAAAATTTATTTTGTTTATTTATTTTCACATTACAAGATTTGGAAAATCTTGGGATGTGACAGGCTACCACCCTTAAAATAAATCTCGTCCCGAGATTTGGGGAGGCTAGGGTTAGAAATTGGCTCAAAGCAACTAGGGTACTACCACCCTTAAAATTTTCCAACTAAATTACATCTTGGCTTGCTTGGGGTCTTGTTGGAATCTCTCTGGGCAAACATCTGCATAGTGTCCTTTGTTTCCACACTTGAAACATGTGACAAGGCTGAGATCCTTCATAGGCTTATTTATCTTGTGCTTCATCTTTTCTGGACAATTGCTTGCATAATGTCCTTGGTTACCACAATTGTAACATGTGATAAGATTGAGTTCATCACGTATCTTCTGTGGGCAAGTTGCTACATAATGGCCTAGCTCTTTGCAGTTGTTGCACCACACTTGGATAATCTCCTTATACTTCTGCTTCTCTGGACATTCACTGGCATAGTGTCCCATTTCTTTGCAATGACCACATTGCACATGGCTTTTATCCTTTTTTTTCTTGGGTTTCTCCAAAGCTAAGAGTGCTTCTAGTTCATGTTCTTCATATGTTATCTCAAAGGTAGGAACAGTTCCTGGTCTCCTTGACTTTCTGTTACTCCTTGGATAATACATATGTCTCCTTTTTTGTCCTTTAAATTGAGTCATATTGCTGGGAGGTACAAGCTGAGATTTTCCTTTGTCTTCATCCTTCTTGGTAGACTTGGCTCTCTCATGGTAATCTGCAATCAGTTGTAGCACTCCACCTCATTTCCTTTGTTCAACTATGGAATAGATGGGGCATTGGATAGGGACATGATGTTTCCTTCACATAGGTAACACGTAGCTTGGGATGTGAGGCATTGGTCAATTGGATGTTTCTCTTCACAATTGGGGCATTGATCATCATGCTCCTTGGAAGTGTGATCCTTGTCTCCACAAATATTGCAAGCTTGGGTTCCTTCTAGAATAACATCTTTGTCATCCTTGTTGTCACAAACTTCTTGGGAAGAGTTTTCTCCCATGTTGATCATTTGAGTAGCCAACCCTTGCAACAATTGGGATTGAGTTTTCAAAATTTCTTGCATGGTTGGATCTAACTCATTGTTGTTGGCTAACAGTTGAGTTGTCTCTTGGTTCAATTGGGTTTGTCTTGCAAGCAGTTGGTCTCTCATGTTGATCTCTTGGTTGTTGTTGTTGCCATCATCCTTGATGTTGGAGTCTCTTGGAGAAGTCATCTGTTTGGGTTGGATTGGGATTAGAATAGGCAAAAATATTTCTAAGGAAATAATTCTAATCACGCACATCACAATTCACACAAGCAATGTGCAAGCAATCACAAACAAGCATTCCACTCAAACAACAAGGTTCAAGCACATTTTTAGGCAACCCAAAAAAAAATATTTTTGTTACACCATATAAGTTGGTGGGTTTGACTTAAACTAAATATGGTGGTCCATCTATGTACTTCACTTGAAATCTTTCCATCCTTCTTAGTTGATTCTTTATGAATAAGCTCTTTGTATCCTTAGAGAATTTCTTGCATCTTGGTCTCAAATCTTCAAGGTGATGATGGTTCCTTCTAAGTTATATTCCCTTAGTCTTCAAGTTTTGAGCAAGATTTCTTGTCTCAATTGTAGTCCTTAGTGATATCCAAGGTTGAAGTCCTTGTTGAAAATGTTGAAGATGTTGAAGTCATTAGAGTTTAAGATGCCCTTAGCTCATGGTGAAATCCTTGGCCATGGGGTAGGCTTTGTCCATCAAGTTTGAAATAGAAGAGATGTAGAATCAAAAACAAAATGGTTGAGGAAAGAGTTTACCAGATTGTTTGTAAATAAGTTTTGGAACAATTACAACTCCTATTTTTCTAAGGGGTTTTGTCCAATCCTAGGGTTACAATTCCTACAGGCAACACAATGCTCTGATACCATCTATAAGATCCCTCCTTTGTAAAGGAAAAGGATCCCTGTGATTGCAATGCTAGTCCCTGGATCAATAGCTAGCATCCACATTTAAGATGTAATATCAAGAAACATAGGTCATAATACAACTTTATAACCAGGAATAAAATAATTTATTACATCTTACATAGCTCATTTGGCTATCTCATGACAATGCAGCAGAATATCACAATAGCACGGGGTCCTTCATCTTCAAAGTGCCACAGGCAGACATGTTGGTTGTAGACTTGTAATCCTAATCATTAAACTTCACTAATGTCAAACAAACCTGCAACATAACAAGTTACAGCCACAAGGGTCAATACATTTGAATTGTATTGGCAAGTGATACTATGGTAGTATAGTGGAGTCTATCATCTATATGCTTTTGGCTAAGTGGAGCTTAGGCTTGCATTGCTCAAAACAGATTTTCCTTATCATTTGAAAACACTAAGTTTTTGCTTGACAAAATCACCCAAGGATCCACCAATAGAAATTGGTGAACCTTAAACCCTTGTTCAACCACAAGTTTTTAACTTAGAAATTGGGATGATGAGATTCTTGATAGCTTCCATGTCTTGATGCTCAAATTGTCCTTTGCCAGGGACATGGCTAAGTACTTAGATTTTACACTCTGCAGAGGTGGTGCACTTTCCCCAGAAGACTTGGTTTCCCAAGACAAGATCTTTCAGAAGCCTTCCCTTAGACCAAAATGGACGCGCTCCAACCTATCAAACCCCTACCACCAACTATCCATTTGGCTAAGTTATTGCAACCTATATGATCCAGGCAGAGCCCATAATGCCAAGTGGCTGCACTTGAAGCTTCTCAACATTTGACATCTCAAATCTCTTTGTTCCTGGGTGGCCATCCACAAGTGAGATACACAAGGTTCACCAGTCCCCTGGCCTTGTGTAACCACTCAACACAAACCATTCCTTCCATTCCACCCAGGTGATTCATTCACGTAGTTGTTTTATTAAACAAAACACAAGTCCTCAGACTTAGAAATTTTTCCATAGCATGAATATATATTCCACCCTTGTTTTCTACTAGCTAAGCTAAGCATGATAGTAGTAGGAATCTTAACTTAGGAAATTTCTACTAAGGTTTCATCTACTAGGATTTCCCATAGCATAGTTTATACTTAGCAAAAATTCCATGCAAGTCCTACATATAAATATCACTAATGCATAGTGAAAATAATGGGACTAAGTATGAAGCATCACTTGCCTTTTTGGTAGAGAGTATAAGTTCACTCCTTGTCCTTGCAACAATAACACTCTTCAAGTCACTACAATTCAATTAAACAAGGCACAATTTCAATCTACCAATCAAGCAAAACATCACATAAAATAATAAAACAAAACAATGCATGCAAGCATGCCAAACTTTGTTTTATTTACAAAAGTGGTTTATAATAGGTTATAAACATTATAAAACACTTATTGGTCATTTTTATAAAGTGGCAAATCCATTTGCAAAAGATTCTATCTCTAAACCATTTTTAAACCAAATCATTATTTCATGTGGTTGAAAATGCTTTTAGCAAGGTAATAATCTTTATAGGGTTGACCAAATACATTTTCAAATCATAAAACTTGGTGTTTTGGGGTCAGAGAGTTTATTCTAAAACATTTCCCAAAGATTTTCTACTAAAAGCCTTTTTAAATAAATAAACATTACTTTTGTTTGACTAGAAATGGTTTAAATCCAAAGTTTATTCTTTTGTTTTACCAAATACATTTTGGAAACCACAATTTGTTTCCTATGGTCAGTAGGTTCAAAACACACCATTTGCCAAAGATTCTATCCCCAAAATATTTTTAGAACAATTTTTATATTCTAAACTAGCATACACAAGTTTCTGCAAAAACAGTCAATTTAACAGAAGCTTTTTACTAAACAAATGGCATGGTTGGCTAGGGCTTGTCTTGCTGAATCCATTGATATAAAATTTGCAAAATTTGGATGTGTAGATTAAAAGTTATAGATTTTACAAAATGGAACATCTAATAGAACTATTCTGTTTTAAAACAAATCTGCAGGGACACGTGTCTTGATTTAATACGCTGGTACCGGTTCGCACGGATCGGCTCTGTGAAGCATTGGATCTAAACAGATCATGCGGCCTAGGTTGCTACTTACCTCTTCGTCTAGTTTCTATCCTGTCCTTTGGATCTGCATCTAACGGCTATCAACGACTTGCCACTAACTGGCGGCGCGACGACGGTGGCGCGCGGCGGCGGTGCTCGGTTAGCGGCGGAGCTGGCGCTAGAGGAAGCAAGGAAGAGTAAGGAGATGCTCACCAGGTTCAGGAGATCACGGCGAAGCTCAAGGTACTCGCGGAAAGGCAAGGGGCACACTAGGTCGATGTTGATTGCTCGCCGGAGATGCTCTTGGCGTCGGGCTCCTCTGTTCGTCATCGGAGGCGAAGGTACGGGTCATGTCAAACCAAACAAACCATGCAATTAGATGCGTATGGGATAGGCGAATACGTGAGCATCGGTCAGAGGGAATGGGGCGGTCAGAAGTTACCAGAGGGTGTCGCCGGAGTGGAGGCAGACGGCAGCGATTCTCTGTTATCGTTGATGCCGATGTTTCAAGGCGCGCACGAGTGAGTGGGTGGTATGGGGGAGAGGCAGGGGATGATGGGAATCACACTCGTATGCTCTGGGGGCAGTGGGGAGGTTCGTGCTCGCCGGAATTGGCCGGGGAAGGTTGTCGGAGCAGTGGTCGTGCAAATGAAATCAGGGGCATCCTGGGGGCAGAGGGAGGATGGCGAGCGAGGGGAAATGGAGAGAGGACGCGGGCAATTAAGAGTGCGCGGTTGCAGAGAGGAATCACTGTAGAGTTACTGCGAATTTATGCGAGGTTTCAATGGCAGAAACGGCCAGGGAGGAATGAGGGGCGTGGTCGTCGCGGGGTTGAAGACGGTGAGGTGGCAGTGGGGTCCGGCGTCAGCGAAAGAGTGAGTGGGGAGATGGGGTCCATCTGTCAGCGTCCCTGTGGGTTCGTTTGCGAGTGAATAACGGTTCGCTCGGGTGGGGTGGGAAGTGGGCTTGCTGGGCCTTGACTGGGCTGCCGAGCTGGCTGCTTCCTTTTCACATTTTTTTGTTCAGTTTGTTTTTCTTTTTTCCATTTCTCTTTATTCTGTTTTGGTTTTGTTTAATTAATTCAAACACTCATTTGAATTCAAACCTTTGCCAAAGTTTGTGTAGGTTTCAATATTGATTAGTAGTACATTCTGATGTAAACTTTGGAATAAATTTTTTATTCCTTTTTGGGTCTTTTAATTATTAAAATAGGTCCTTGTATTAAATCAAATATGTTTTAATAATATTTTCAAACACCATTTAAGTTTCTAAAAACTTTCCAAATCTTTTCAGTAGGTTTTTATTT
This sequence comes from Avena sativa, assembly GCA_916181665.1. Lineage (NCBI taxonomy): Eukaryota > Viridiplantae > Streptophyta > Magnoliopsida > Poales > Poaceae > Avena > Avena sativa. Next base: position 443,546,312 of record OV702294.1, on the reverse strand, counting down.
GATCAATAGGGTGTCAAATAATTCATCTTGAATTATTTGGAAAGTATTTAATTTTATTCATGATTCATTTGAATTGGGTATTTGTTTTAATTCCAATGGAATTAAATATAGTTTTAATTCCTTAAGGTTTATTTGGAAGATTTCTTTAATCTTATTTAAGTTGAATTAAACAACTTTTATTTCACTTGGGTAAATTCCAAAATACTATTTTCTCATGAATTATATAATTATTCTTATTAGAGATTTGTCTTTCCTAAAATAGGGATAGAATGCCATTTTATTTTATTTTGGAAATTCTTTATCCTTTTATTTTATTTGGATTTGGATTCTATTCATTCCATTTGCTTAATGGATTAGGCCAAGATTTAGTTTGGTCTTTGAATATTCTTTATTTAATATTTCTTTCTTCATCTTTATAAAATCCATATCTTTTTTATTTAGAGATCCAAACTTGATGATTCCAATTTGTAAAATCTTGTTTAATATTTGTTTATTCTTTTAACTCCCTTTAAGATTATTTGCTCACCATTTGGTATGGATTTATAGATAGGTTCTTTATTAGCTTTGGAAATTTAATTTTGTTATCTTATTTAAATTCATAAGATTTTATTTATGGTTCCAAATTAAGTGAGACCAATTTCCATGGTTTTAATAATTCCATTTGTCATTCTTGATCATTTGAAAAAGTTTGCTTGACAACTTTTTATATGGATCAAATCCATAGGCTTGGAGATAACTTGGAAATGATTTTTATTCCATTAGGGTTTGGATTTATTTTCCAAGTGTTTAAATTTCCAGATACATTCATTGAGGAATGCATTTCCCTTGATTTTGATTTTTGTTGGATTCAAAAATTTTATCAAAGTTTGTTCAAGATGGGATTTTAAGTTTCCATTTAGAAACAAAAGTTTCTTTTCACCCTGATTTTCAACAAAAATTTTATTTTGTTTATTTATTTTCACATTACAAGATTTGGAAAATCTTGGGATGTGACATTTCCCAAACAGAAAACCAAGTGGGTTATCCATAATGGAAACAAAGCAATAAACAGAAACCAAAGAAATACTCACAGTAGAAGTTTCCTTTACCAGTTCCACTCTTCAATAGCGCTTCACTCCCCGGCAACGGCACCAGAAAATAGTCTTGATGACCCACAAGTATAGGGGGTGTATCGCAGTACTTTCAATAAATAGTAGTGTAGATCCCAACGAGGAGCAGAAGGTCTTGACTCGTGGTATGGAGAAGGAAATCTCTGTAAATACTTAGCAAATGGATTTTTAGGGGTTTTCTGATAAAGCAACAAAACAAGGTGCAAGTAATAAAGACAACAAGCAAACGCAACAAGTGGCCCAAACCTTTCTTAACAAAGGACAAGCCGGTGAGAATACTTATAAGGACCAAACGTTCTCGAGGACACATGGGAATTATGTCAAGTGCATTCGCTTCAAATAGCCGAGTACTCTTCTTTGGGTTGTGTAACACCCACAGATCAGCCATGTGCAAGTTTCAGCGATTCTCGCCAAACCCGCATAGAAACGATTCAAAGGTGCCCACCAGGCACTTGCGTGCGGGTGGAAAATGAAATAATATCATTACACAATGGCCCACAATGTAACCCACAGAACATATATATACAACAACAACTCCAAGAGTCAAGAATACAGATATACAGTACAAATACCCAAATCACCTTGAAAACGATACAGCATCCGAGTACGGACAAGATGCAAATTAGGCTAAGAGCCCTGAAGAATAACCAATAGCGTCCATAATCCTGCCCAGGCCAAGCTGGAAGGGTAACCCTTCTAACGTCGTCAATCTCAAAACCTGCTAAAACAAAAGGGGTGCCGACAAAGGGCAAAGGAAAAAGAGAGCGGTCAATACTGAGGCGAGTACACGGCAAGACTAGAATTCGGCGGTCCTCGCCTACATAGGTATGGTGGACTGAAGCGGCAGCGCAGCATGCACTAAACAACCTATAGAGACTCAATACAACTGTCAGCTATCAGTGAGGGACAAGAAAGACCTATTCAAAACCAACCTGATACTACCACCAAACATACCCATCCTGGTATTTCCCCCTCAAGACCAAACGAGGAAGTCAATCCGAGGAAACTCACACAATTGGCAGTTTTATTCATTCATTCCATGGTGGTTGTCCAACTTACTAGTCATATCAGATGCAAGTCATATTATAACAGTAAACTTTAGTTATAGTTGTCTATGATCGAGAACTGCGCTCCAAGTCATCCATAACCGCGGACACGGCTTAGCAAAAAGATTTAACCCTGCAGGGGTGCACCAAAGTTTCCACACGCACCTACACCCTTGTTGTCAGATCAGGTAGGTGCAAGATCACAAAACATACACCCAACGGTATGTCGACGGGGTTTCGGAAACGACGTTTCCCAGACCCAAAGCAAGGACATGGGGGCCACCCCACTAAGCTACCTGTAACGAAGTCAGCCGGTCTCCGAGACGGACCCAGTGTTTGTGTCGACGACTGTAAACGACTGGGAACCTGAAAGTGTGACTGGGCTTGTCGATACAGCAAAAATGTATCACGGGGTTCGTAAATAGTACAGGCGCTTCACGCGCAATCGTAAATAAAGAAGTAAAGCATGGCATAAGTATAGGATAGTAATAAAGCCCCAAACTACTTTGTGGCCCCCAGTACAGTACTTTTAAATCAGGTACTAAATCGATGGGGGTGCCCACACACCCCACTTGTGGTTAGCGCGTTCGATCTCGGAACAGGTGTTAAGAACTCGGGGTCCTACGGGACACAAGTGGGCGGTTAAAAACCAAATATTGTCTATTACCCACCGGTTCCTCTGCATTTACCTACTTTCAATTTTAGTTATTAAACAGTAATTAAATCCATGATCATATCCACCATTAACCATGTGCCAACCACCCAACAATGGTGGAACATCGACGACGCGAAGCAGCACCTGAGCAAGCAACTATGACTCGCAAGACCGACTGTCTATCAATCAACAGGCAATAGGAGGTGTCCAAGGCAATAGAGGCTGCAAGAAAGTACAAAAGGGTACGAAATCTATAGCATCGCAACACAAATAGCAATAGATCAACAAGAGGAAGTAAAGACTAGAAATGTAAAATAGGTAGAAAGGGGGAGAATGCTCGCCTGAAAAACATTGTCGAATGTTCATTCGAAGATCGGGGCGAAGCTCACATCAACTCAACGGCCTTATCCGCGAAGAAGCAAAACACTAGAAGAAACACCGGATGCACTATTTAATACTACGACAGAAGATTGGGCATGATGCATGTATGTGTATGACATGACAAAGGTGTGATGCAATTAGTCAATATAAAGCGGAACCGGGGTCCGAATAATTAATGATTAGTTTAAAGTTATATATCTACCACAAAATTAAATGTTATTAACATGGAAAACACTAGGTTGTCTACACAAAATTAAATGAAGTGGGAAACTATAATTAGCATTTTCCAAATTCACTTCATATGTTATTTGTTAGGTGTTATGCAAATTGACCCCTAAATGGCATGGTATGTGATGCAAATAAGACATGCATGTTGTAAACATGTTCGGTACACTCTCTAAGCAAAATTCATATATAGAACTTTTAAAATAGAGATATGATTTGAAAGATATGCAAATTAACATAAACTTTACAAAGAAAGAGAATAGAAGCTAGGCAGAAAAAGAAACAGGTCAGAACAAAGGAGTGGCATGAGGAAATTGATCATGTGTCTCGCACAGTAGACGAGCAGCAGCTAGCTGCTGGGCTTTGCTTAGATTTGTGTACAACAAAGTGAGCACCTAAACTGAAGCAACAAAGTAGGAGATGCAGAAAAATGATTGAACAAGGGATAGTGCGATTAATCTGTATACAAGGGAATTCGAATTCTTGATCGCCGGGTTACGGGTTACAGAGGGAAATCATAATAACTGGGCAACACTTCGGATCTTGAATAATAATAACTGGGCAACACTTCGGATCTTGTATAGAATATAGTGCTTAAAAGTTTAAACCAAAGTCGTGTATAAGAGTATGGTTAAACCAATAAATAAATTATGGAAATTAGATGCTGTAGCGACTTGAAAGGATGAAGTCACAGATGACTAGCTACCAATTGAATAGCTAAGTCTGAACCAAGAAATAGTGTACGACTAAAAAGCTTCAGATACCAAAACTGGACTACAGGATCGATTGGTCTCCGTGATGTGCAAAAACTAGCTAGCTGGACTGATCTTCGTCAGATGATTGCGGGAGTTTTAGAAAGAATTAAAAGTTGGCTCAATGAAAGAAAATAAATCGGGAATGTAGATCTGCAACTTTGTTCATCGGGGATATTCGAGATTCGGAAAGGAACACATAGTTCTGGAGACGTGTTGCTCGTAGGAGACAAATCAGGACGGGCGACGCAGTGATGTTTTCCTGCGGCGACGACGACGCCACTGGCGTTGCCCCCGGGATGATCTGCAGGGGAAACACGACTAGGAGATGCACCAGGACGAGGAGCAACTCATAGATATGGTTGGCGAGGACAAGAGCGTCAAGATCGGCGAGGATCAGAAGAGACGGCGGTGCACGCAACGTGTTCGACAGCGGCGGCATGGACGTGCGACGTACACGGAGGCATTGCAGAGCAAGAAGAGGAAGGAGAGGGTGTTCGGAAGGTTGCAGAGGCTCACCTAGCACTAGTCAGCAAGCCCATCTGGCCGGAGCAAGGAGCTAAGAGGCGAGGCAGCGAGGTGGACGGCATCAGGCGTCTGCAAGTACGCGGGTCGGCGGCGGTGTTCAGCGGGACTTCTCCTCCTAGCTCCTTATACCATACATCTTCAGAAGGTTAACATGCAGCTTCTCCTGGTACGTCGACGATGCTTCGGTTGGATCAAGGGCCTGGCAAGCGACCGGTGCTCGGCCATGGCAAGGATGAGGTTTTCGTGGAGGAGGGAAAAGAAACAGAAAAAGTGGATCGATATGGAGAGGGGTAGGAGTGGTTGAGACAGGGGAGGCTGCTGCTCTGCTTTGCTGCTACTATGTTGGTGGCGTAGAGAAAAATAATAATATTTAAATGGAGCATGTTGGATACGGAGAATCATATGGATATTAGTGAGGGAACAACGTAGAGTAGAAAGAATAAGAGATAATGCCCCCAACTCGAGTTGGGCATTTGACAATATAAGATAGCAAAGACTCAAAACCAAAGGACATTATGCTTCCAACACATATGCCACCAACCAGAGGTAGACTAGAGAGCAGGTAAAATAGAGAGAGGCAAACCAAGATCAAATTCAAATATATATAAAAAAACAAATACAAGTGAGACAATTTAAATGCAACAATTTAATTATATGTTCCATACAAGGTGACATGATCAACATGATGATGCTCAAATGCAATGTGGCATGATGTCATGAGCAAGCGATCATGATGATGCACAAAACAAAAAACCAAGCGATTTTCTAGTAGTTGATTTACCCGGGGTGCTACAATTCGACACCACTAATAATGGATCTCGCACTCGAGATCCGCCTCATGGTACGAAGAAGAAGGCCAATGGTCTAAATCTTCTCGCTTCGTGTAGATCCTCGTGACACCACTAACAAAGATTATTTCTCCATCTTGAAATCAACGACACCACCAACAAGGGGTCGTTGTTCAAGTTCGTCAAGATATCACTCCGGAGAGACAAAGACGAAGTTAAAGGTAAGGCCACCTCTAACTTCCATGGAATGAGTATAATTGCATCGATCCACCATTTAATGTACAAGAGAAATGATAAGAGTGGTCAGATGGTGATCAGTCCATCACGCACCCAAAGCATTACTTTGCACATGAATAGGAGAATTATACAACCAACTCTCAGAATCAGACTGAAGAACTTCGAAAGCGATGTCCGGAAATAAATGAATGATGTAGACTCTTCATCGGATGTGATGTAGATGATATCGTTGCATTGGAAAACACCGAAAGATACAAAAAGAAAAATTTCAGTGGATTTTTGGTCCACTGAAGGGTACAACAGAGGAAAATTCCTCAGATAGCATGAATACCTGATGTAGAAGCACCGTTACAAGGGGAGAAAGCGAACCCTGAAGGTACGACGGAAACCCAACCACGAGAATTCCTAGACTCGAAGAAAAGATAAGGGGTAGATTCAAATCATGCAGAGGTGAGAGGAGAATAGCAATGGGATAAGGAGTAAAAGCATACCTAATCGGATCTATCCAACCGAGTTTTCAAAATAGTTTTGACACTCTACAATGTTCGTTAGCTAGGTTATCCTACAGGCTGGACCAGTGGGGTATCGCAAATGCTGAGCTCTGATACCACTCTATAACACCCTCGGATCGGCTCTATGCAAGTTTCAGCGATTCTCGCCAAACCCGCATAGAAACGATTCAAAGGTTCCCACCAGGCACTTGCGTGCGGGTGGAAAACGAAGTAATATCATTACACAGTAGCCCACGATGGAACCCACAGAACATATATATACAACAACGACTCCAAGAGTCAAGAATACAGATATACAGTACAAATACCCAAATCACCTTGAAAACGATACAGCATCCGAGTACGGACAAGATGCAAATTAGGCTAAGAGCCCTGAAGAATAACCAATGGCGTCCATAATCCTGCCCAGGCCAAGCCGGAAGGGTAACCCCGCTAACGTCGTCAATCTCAAAACCTGCTAAAACAAAAGGGGTGCCGACAAAGGGCAAAGGAAAAAGAGAGCGGTCAGTACTAAGGCGAGTACACGGCAAGACTAGAATTCGGCGGTCCTCGCCTACATAGGTATGGTGGACTGAAGCAGCAGCGCAGCATGCACTAAACAACCTATAGAGACTCGATACAACTGTCGGCTATCAGTGAGGGACAAGAAAGACCTATTCGAAACCAACATGATACTACCACCAAACATACCCATCCTGATATTTCCCCCTCGAGACCAAACGAGGAAGTCAGTCCGAGGAAACTCACACAGTTGGCAGTTTTATTCATTCATTCCATGGTGGTTGTCCAACTTACTAGTCATATCAGATGCAAGTCATATTATAACAGTAAACTTTAGTTATAGTTGTCTATGATCGAGAACTGTGCTCCAAGTCGTCCATAACCGCGGACACGGCTTCTCGAAAAGATTTAACCCTGCAGGGGTGCACCAAAGTTTCCACACGCACCTACACCCTTGTTGTCAGATCAGGTAGGTACAAGATCACAAAACATACACCCAACAGTATGTCGACGGGGTTTCGGACAAGAAGTTTCCCAGACCCAAAGCAAGAACATGGGGGCCACCCCACTAAGCTACCCGTAACGAAGTTAGCCGGTCTCCGAGACGGACCCAGTGTTTGTGTCGACGGTTGTAAACGACTGGGAACCCGAAAGTGTGACTGGGCTTGTCGATACAGCAAAAACGTATCACGGGGTTCCTAAACAGTACAGGCGCTCCACGCGCAATTGTAAATAAAGAAGTAAAGCATGGCATACGTACATGATAGTAATAAAGCCCCAAACTACTTTGTGGCCCCCAGTACAGTACTTTGAAATCAGGTACTAAATCGATGGGGGTGTCCACACACCCCACTTGTGGTTAGCGCGCTCGATCTCGGAATAGGTGTCAAGAACTCGGGGTCCTACTGGACACAAGTGGGTGGTTAGAAACCAAATATTGTCTATTACCCACTGGTGCCTCTTCATTTGCCTACTTTCAATTTTAGTTATTAAACAGTAATTAAATCAATGATCATACCCACCATTAAGCATGTGCCAACCACCCAACAATGGTGGAACATCGACGACGCGAAGCAGCACCTGAGCAAGCAACTACGACTCGCAAGGCCAACTGTCTATCAATCAACAAGCAATAGGAGGTGTCCAAGGCAATATAGAGGCTGCAATAAAGTACAAAAGGGTACGAAATCTATAGCATCGCAACATAGATAGCAATAGATCAACAGAAGGAAGTAAAGACTAGAAATATAAAATAGGTAAAAAGGGGGAGAATGCTCGCCTAAAAAAAATTGTCAAATGTTCATCCGAAGATCGGGGCGAAGCTCACATCAACTCAACGGCCTTATCCGCGAAGAAGCAAGACACTAGAAGAAACACCGGATGCACTATTTAATACTACAACAGAAGATTAGGCATGATGCATGTATGTGTATGACATGACAAAGGTGCGATGCAATTAGTCAATATTAAGCGGAACCGGGGTCCCGACAATTAATGATTAGTTTAAAGTTATATATCTATCACAAAATTAAATGTTATTAACATGGAAAACACTAGGTTGTCTACACAAAATTAAATGAAGTGGGAAACTATAATTAGCATTTTCCAAATTCACTGCATATGTTATTTGTTAGGTGTTATGCAAATTGACCCCTAAATGGCATGGTACGTGATGCAAATAAGACATGCATGTTGTAAACATGTTCGTTACTGTAAGATCCCTTCTTTGTAAAGGTAAAGATCCCTGTGATTGCAATGCTAGTCCCTGGATCAATGCTAGCATCCACAGTTTAAGATAAAGTACACAGAAACAAAGGTCATTATTACATGTCATTCCAGAGACAACATAGTCTTTTACAACTCCATGACCATAGGCCTATTACAATAGTTCAAACATAACAATATAATTAAGTCTTCATCTTCATGTGCCACAAGCAAGCATGTTGAGTGTAGTGTCATAACCCCTAATCATCATCAGAGTAACCTGCAACATCACAAGTTACAACCACGGTGGGTCAATACATTGGAATAGTATTGGCAAGTGATACCTTAGTAGAATATTAACATCTAGTTACTACATGAATATGGCTAAGTGTAGCTTAGGCTTGCTTTGCTCAAAATAGGTTTTACCTATCAGTTGAAAACACTAAGTTTTTCTTTGACAAAACTTCCCCAAGGAACCACCAATAGAAATTGGTGAACCTTCACCCTTGTTCAACCACAAGTTTTAACTTAGAAAATTGGGATGATGAGATTCTTGATAGCTTCCATGTCTTGATGCTCAATTTGTTCAATATCAGTGACATGGCTAAGTACTTAGATTCTTCTATCTGCAGAGGTTGTGCACTTTCCCCACAAGACTTGATTTTCACCAAGACAGGACCTTTCAGAAGCCTTCCCTTAGACCAAAATGGACGCGCTCCAAACCTATCATTCCCCTACCACCAACTGTCCATTTGGATAAGTTATTGCAACCTATATGGTCCAGGCAGAGCCCATAATGCCATGTAGCTGCACTAGAAGCTTCTTAACCTTTGGCATCTCAAATCCCTTTGTTCCTGGGTGGCTTTCCACAAGTGTGATACACAAGTTAAACCATAGAAATGGGCCTTGTGTAACCACTAAACACAAACCAATCCTTCCATTCCACCCAGGTGTTTCATTCACTTAGTTGTTTTATTAAGCACAATACAAATCAAAGACTTAGAATATTTCTCATAGCATGATTATATAATCCACCCTTGGTTGCTACTAGCTAGGCTAAGCATCGCAATAGAAAGTATCTTAACTTAGAGGAAATTCTAACATTGCTACAACTACTAGGATTTCCCAAGCATAGCATATAGATACTTAGCAAAATAATCATGCAAGTTCTATACAAAATATTTCTAATGCATAGGTAAAAATATAGGGATAAAACATGAAGCACCACTTGCCTTGGTAGTTTGGGGAGTAGCAACAATCTTCACAACCACAATCACTATTAGCACCAAAATCTACACATAAAATAATGGCACCAAAATCACATAACAAAACATACAAACAAAAATATATGAATGCATGCAAAATGCCATGTGATGATTTTCTACACCAAAAAAGACAAGTATACAGTACTGAATCACAAACAAGACCAAGACACACTAAATAAACTTTATTTGATCTTTAAATCATTTTTCAAATAATTTCTATACTCAAAATAAGCCTATAAATGTCTCTGCAAAAATAATCAATTTTACAGAACCAAAACATTAAACACATTGCATAAACAGATAGCATTCTTTCTCCTGATTCCGATGATATAAAATTTGTAAAATTTTAACATGTGGATGAAAAGTTATGAATTTTACAAATTTGAATCACTAATAGATCTATTTGAGATTTTTTAAACAAAGAATAGGCCACGCGGCGTGTTTTGATTGGCCCGTACCGGTTCGGCCGGATCGATCAACGCGGGCCACACGATCTAAATGAAAACGCACGGCCAGATCTAAAACGTACCCCTTCGTTAAGTTTTCTATCGTATGCGTTGGATCTAGATCTGACGGCTATTGATCAAGTGACCTCGGATGGGCGGCGCTAGCAACGGCGGCGCGACTCTGCCAGTGATGTTCTGGCGGCTACGGAGCGGGCTGGGGTCAGCAGAGGGGCTTACCAGACTCACGAGGCCACGAGGAATCTAAACGTGCAAACGGGCAGGGTCGCGGCGCGTTGTAGAGGCTGCTGGGACTCGTCGGACTTGCGGACGTCGTTAGGTGCTTGCAGATGAAGATGTTGCCGATGATGTAGATCACCCTAGCACAAACAAGTTGTGTCAGAGGATGCCAAGGTTGTGGCGAACCCGGCAGGGTCAAAGAGGAAGCAAGGGGCGCTCGGAGGTTACCGGTATTTCTCGTCGGAGTTGAGAGGCGGCTCTGTTATTTGCAGAGGTGGACGAAGGCGACGTCCTGGTGCATTACAGAACAAACGAATGGTATGAGGTGATGCGCAGAAGCTAGGCATACACGCTCGCATGAACCAGAGATGAAGAGAGGCGTTGTACTCACCGGAATGCGTCGCCAGAGGCGCTCGGTACCGTGGCGGTGTAAGTGGGATTGTGGGCAGCCTGGTGGCGGAGAAGAGGCGCTGAGTGAGCAGAAAGATGCGGAGAGGAGAGGGCGTTAAATAGCCAGTGAGGGTCGAGGAGATTGCGCGGCATTGATCGGCAATTAAGCCTGCTTTTTTCGCGGCAGTGATGGAGGTAACGGCGGCGTCGACGTGGTCGGGGTGCGGGGTTTGGGGACGACGACCACGTGGCGTTTGGGTCCACCGGTCAGCGTGCGCGGGGTAGGTCTACGTCGCGTGAGAGAGAGAGAGAGAGGAAGACCCCGGGTGGGCTTAGTGGGCTGGGTTCGTTGCTGGGCCAAAAGAGTAGCGCTGGCCCTTTTCCTTTTCTTTAACCTTTTTCTTTTTCTGTTTGAATTTCCAGGAATCAAATTCAAATGATTTCAAATGTGTTTGATTTCAAACTTGTTCTGGATTTTTGTAAAGTGAAACCTGCACACATTTAGGTATAGAAGCATGCTGTTTCACCAAACTTGCTTTGATTCTTTGGAGTTTTAAAATAAAACAGTGCCTTTTACCCAAGTTTTAATAAAGATATAAAATGATTTTAAAGTCATATTTTGTTTTGAAATTTTTGTCCAAGCTTGGAAAACAATCAAACCAACTCATGAACAAACAATCTTGGTTTAAAACAAATAATCTCTCATTAGAGAGTAGCATTGCATCAATGCTTTGCTTACATAAAATAATAAGCATCCAAATGCTTTTGTTTTGTAATAACTTTGAAAATGATCCTAAAATGATCATGAATGCATGGATGATATGCAAACTTTGAAAACATGATTTTAGGGATGTTACAAATCTAACCCCCTTAAAGTGAATCTCGCCCTCGAGATTCGGATTGGCTAGCAAATAGGTGAGGGTGGTCTTTCCGAAGGTCATCTTCTCTTTCCCATGTTGCTTCTTTTTCGGAATGATGATTCCATTGAACTTTGCAGAATTTTATAATCTTAGTCCGAGTAACTCTTTCTGCAGTCTCAAGAATCTTGATGGGTTTATCCTCATAAGTGAGATCACTTTCCAAATGGACCTCCTCCAAGAGTATAGAATCCTTCAAAGAAGTCTCTTCCATCTCTGGATGGCATTTCTTTAGCTGACTCACATGAAACACATTGTGAACGGCAGACAATGATTCTGGCAATTCAGTCTCATAAGCTACTTCTCCTTTACGACTCAGAATCTTGAATGGTCCAACATATCTTGGGGCCAATTTTCCTTTGACTCCAAATCTCTTCACTCCACGAAGTGGTGACACTCTAAGATAAGCTCTATCACCCACTTCATAGGTGACTTCTCTACGCTTAGGATCTGCGTAGCTCTTTTGTCAGGATTGTGCTATCTTTAATCTGTCTTTTACTAGCTTGACTTTCTCTTCAGCCTCTTTGATTAGTTCTGGTCCGAACAAATTTCTTTCTCCCACACCATTCCATAGCAATGGGGTGGTACACTTTCTCCCATAGAGAAACTCAAATGGTGCCATCTCAATGCTGGCTTGATAGCTGTTATTGTAAGAGAATTCTGCGTAAGGCAGACTTTCATCCCAACTAGCTCCATAGTCTAGAGCACATGCTCTCAACATATCTTCGAGAATCTGGTTGGTCCTTTCTGTCTATCCATCAGTTTGAGGATGAAAAGCAGTGCTGAATTCCAATCTCGTTCCCAATGACTCATGTAGTTGCCTCCAAAAATGAGAAGTGAACTGAGTTCCCCTATCAGACACAATACTCTTGGGTACTCCATGCAGACACACAATCCTATTCATATAGATCTTGGCCAACTTAGCACTTGTGTAGGTTGTCTTCACGGGTATGAAATGAGCCACTTTAGTGAGGCGATCCACTACTACCCAAATAGAATCATATCCAGACCTGGTCCTTGGTAATCCGGTGATGAAATCCATGCCAATCTTATCCCACTTCCAATCAGGAATAGGTAGTGGTTGTAGCAATCCTGCTGGTTTCTGATGTTCCGCTTTCACTCTACTACATACGTCACACAAAGCAATATGTTCGGCGATGTCTTTCTTGAGATTATTCCACCAAAATCTTTCCTTCATATCCATGTAAATTTTTGTGTTACCCGGATGAATGGAATATGGTGAGTTGTGTGCTTCTTGTAGAATCAGTTTCCGAAGCTCCGGATCTTGCGGAACGCAGATACGTTTCCCATACCATAACGTACCTTGTTCGTCTTCATGGAATCCTTTGGCTTTTCCTTTGCCAATCTTTTCCTTAATCTCCTCAATTTCCTTGTCCGTCTTTTGGGCTTCCTTGATCTTGTCCAACAATGTGGGTTGAACATCCAATGACATGAGGTATCCTTCAGGCACAATCTCCAATCTAAGATCTCTAAATTGGGCACACAGACATTCACAAATACCTTACGGCTTAGTGCATCAGCTACAACATTTGCTTTACTGGGATGGTATTGCAAACTCAAATCATAGTCCTTGATGAGTTCTAGCCATCTTCTTTGTCTCATGTTGATTTCTTTCTGAGTGAAGATATACTTCAAACTTTTGTGATCTGTGAACACTTCACATCGCTTTCCCAAAAGATAATGTCTCTATGTTTTGAGTGCATGGACAACAGAGGCTAAATCTAAATCATGAGTAGGGTAATTTACCTCATGAGTTTTGAGTTGTCTCGAGGCATAAGGCACAACTTTCCCTTCTTGCATTAGAACTGCACCTAATCCACGCTGAGATGCGTCACAATACACTTGGAAATCTTTCTCCAAATCTGGTAGACATAGGACTGGTGCTGTCACTAGTCTCTTCTTCAATTCTTGGAAACTGAGCTCACATCCTTCAGACCAAGCAAACTTCTTGTCTTTCTTTGGTAACTCCGTCATTGGCTTAGCTACCTTGGAGAAATTCTCAATGAATCTTCTGTAGTATCCTGCCAAGCCAAGGAAACTACAGACTTCCTTCACTGACTTAGGAGATTCCCATTCAGTTACAGCTGACACTTTTGCGGAATCAACTGCTACACCATCTCCTGACACAACGTGTCCAAGAAATCCAACTTCATTTAACGAGAATTTATACTTGATGAATTTGGCATACAGCTTATGCTCTCTAAGCTTCTCAAGTATCAAACGCAAATGTCCTTCATGCTCTTCTTTGCTCTTGGAGTAAATCAAAATGTCATCGATGAAAACGACAACAAACTTGTCAAGGAACTCCATGAACACCTTGTTCATCATATTCACGAAATAAGTTGGTGCATTGGTCAAACCAAATGGCATCACTGTATACTCGTACAATCCATACCTAGTGGTGAAAGTTGTCTTAGTTATGTCTTGTTCCCTTATCTTAAGCTGAAAATAGCCTGAACGGAGATCAATCTTTGAGAATACACAGGCTCCTTCTAACTGATCAAACAAGTCATTGATTCTAGGCAAAGGATATTTGTTCTTGATAGTCACTTCATTAAGTGAACGATAATCTATGCATAACCTTTAACTTCTATCTTTCTTTTCCACAAACAAGACTGGTGCTCCCCAAGATGAAGAACTTGGTTGAATAAATCCTTTCTGCAACTGTTCTTCAAGTTGTTTCTTGAGTTCTTTCAACTCATCAACTGACATCTTGTAGGGTCTCTTTGCTATTGGTCCTGATCCTGACAGCAAGTCAATCAGAAATTCTACATCTCTATCTGGTGGCATTCCCGACAGTTCTTCCGGAAACACATCCGGATATTCACTCACAATTGGCACACTGTCAATGCTAACCCCTTGAGAGAATTTAGCTTACTCCCTTTAGATTCAAAGTTAGACATGAATCTTATCCGTTTCTTTTCCGGGGTTGTGAGTGCGACAGTACGATTGGCACAATCTAGTACTCCTTCATACTTGGTCATCCAATCCATTCCCAAAATTACATCCAATCCTTGAGAATCTAGGATTATCAGACTTACTGGAAACTTATGCTTTCCAAATTCTATCACTAGTTCACGACATCCGAGACTTACTATCATATCTCCATCGGGAGAACTTACTTTTATTGGACACCCAATGTTTTCAGTTGGAAACCCATTTCTATCAACAAATGCTTTTGATATGAATGAATGTGATGCACCGGTATCAAAAAGAACAAGTGTTGTAATAGAATTGAGTTTGAACTTACCAGCCATAGCATCAGACTCCTTATAAATTTCTTCCACATTGATGTGGTTCACTTGTCCCTTCTGAAAAGGGTTGGGCTTGTTGGGTCCTTCAACTTTCTTTTCTGGGCACTCATTTGCATAATGCCCCATCTTATTGCATTTGAAGCATTCAACCTGACTAAGATCTTTCTTGACAGGCTGGCTTCCACTACCACTTCCACTTCCATTGTGGTGACTCTTATATCCACCCTTATGGTTCTTGTACTTGTCATTATCATGACTACAGTGATGCTTGTTGTCATGATGGCGGTTGTGGTTGTGGTGGTTGTTGTACTTTCCATGCTTGTGGGATCCAGAACTCCCACTATCATCATAATGGGAACATTTGTGAGACGATCTCGAGCTGTGCTTGTCAGAGTTATGCTTTCTCTTTCTGCTTTCAACCTGTTTCATCTTGCTCTCCAAGATGGCAGCCTTGTCACAAAGGGATTGGTAGGTGGGGACATAGACCACAGATAACTGCAGATTCAATTCAACATTTAGTCCTTCGAGGAACTTCTCTTTCCTCTTGGCATCAGTATCCACTTCATCTGGTGCATAACGCGCCAGATTGTTGAACTCCCCAATATATTCAGCCACGCTACGGTGGCGCTGCTTCAGATTGTGAAATTCCTTCTTCTTCAAGCTCATCACTCCGGATGAGATGTGAGCTGTACGAAAACCATCTTCAAAGATAGCCCACGTCACATCCTCAATGGGAGTGGTGATCTGGAAGTTATCCCACCAAGGCTGCTGGTCCTTCCAACAAGTGTGCTGCAAATCTAACTTTCTCCTCGTCGGTGCAGCCGACAGTTACCAAATCCTTGTTCACTGAACGTTGCCAATCATTGGCCACCATGGGATTAGTAGTTCCTGAGAACTTTGCAGGCCTTAGTCTTAGGAATCTGGTGAGCATGTCAAAACCTGGTGGATTGTTCTGATTGTTGTTGTTGTTGTTATTGTTGTTGTTATCCTGATTCTGCATGAAAGTGGTCATCATCTGCATCAGCTGTGCCTGTGATGTCATCAGCTGCTGCATCTTGGGGGTGACATTGTTGTTGTTCGGGTTGGGGTTGGCACGTCTGGGAGGCATCTGTGGTTTTTATAAGGATAAGACTGAGATACCCATATATGCTTATTATGCACAAAACATCACATAGACAATCACCAAAAAAAACATCAAAATAAGACAAGGTTCAACAACATAAATAACAAGTTTTGAAAAGCAAACACACCATAGCAAGCCATCCACATGTTGGATGGTCATTGCGACTCAATAATCAAAAGGATGGTAAATAAAAGATAAATGAGTAGTCATCACTACTCCTCTGCATTAACCTCCTCATCAACAAGTGTAAGACCTGCATTCTCCATAACGTCTTGTATTCCTCGACATTGGTAGTCAAGGCCTCTATCTTGGCTTTGAGAGCCCTCTTCTGCGAACGAAGTCTCTCAATCACACCTTGCTGATGCTCGAGCTCGAAGTCCTTGGCTCTGATACCATCTATAAGATCCCACCTTTATAAAGGTAAATGTCGTGGGAATAGTCACGGCAGATGCTGCAATCGGCAGCGAGTAGTAGAACGAGGGGCAAGGGCGGCCAGCCATCTGCGGTGCGAGATGAGGGCAAAGACACAGGGTTTTACCCAGGTTCGGCCCCCCGGAGGGTAAAGACCTACTCCTGCTAGATTGTATTATGGAGGTGTTACAATGGGCGAGCTCGGCGGCTAGGCAGCGAGTCGCTTGGGTGTATCTGGGAACGTGTCTCTACTCACCCTATAGGGAGGTTTATATAGGCTCACCTCCCCTAGGGTTTACATATCTCAACCGATTCGGTTAAAGCTTCGGTAGTCATTTAACCTAACCCGACTGGGCCTATCTACTCGCCTGGGCCTTCAGCTTCCAGTTGCTCGGTTCCTTGCTGGGCTTCGATCCACTCGCCATTCTGCAGGCCCACTCGCCGGTTCTTGGGCCAGTCGGAAACGTCCTGCTGGGTATACCCCGGTAGACATATCCCCATCAGTAGTCCCCGAGGCCGTCGTCGATTAGGCGTAGGTGGCTGCTGGTAGTCGGAGTATACGGCTTCAGAGTAGGCATCCAGTCGAATCGTCGACGGGCTCATGTATAAAGGAGACAACCAATGATCCAGGTCGCAGCTTTGGCGAGTCGAGTCGGCGAAAACACTGTCTTAGCGATTGGGTCGGCGAGCCGAGTGGCCGTAGTTGGACCGTCTGGCGTGGTCAAACTAGCCGTTGGGGTAATCCAACGGTGAATTTTGGCGTAATCACCGCGTGGTAACGGCTCCCTGATTTGGCGGGTAACACCCGCTATAAAAGAGGAATGGCAGGTAATTGTAGAGCCAACTCCTCACCACTTCTCCCAAGTGCACGCATTTTCCTTCCTTCACACCGCGATCCAGCCGACCCGAAATCCTCCAATCTCCAACCAATCTCTCGGCCATGGCCCTTTCCACCGAGCCGTGGGGTAGATCCAGGTGCACGAGGGCGCAGCTGGCCTCTTTGGAGGAGGCCGGGATCCTGCGAGCCGGCTGTTGGCGTATCCCCGCAGCCGGAGAAACGACCCCAAACCCGCAAGAGAGGGAATTCGTCTGTTTCACCAGTCATCTCGAGCGGGGGCTAGGGTTTCCTACGTCCCTGTTCTTCCGGTGCTTCTGTGCCTACTACGGGATCCAACCTTCAGATCTGGGTCCCCACAGCATCGAGCAGCTCGCCATCTTCGTGGCGTTCTGCGAATGCTACTTGGGCTGCCGGCCCTACTTTCCCTTGTGGCAAGATCTGTTCCACGGACGGATCAGCCGCGAGGAGGCAGGCGGCCCAATGCTAGCCGCGGGCGGCTTGACGTTCCAGCTCAAGTCCAAAGCTTCTTTCTTTGATCTGATGCTACCCGCCAAGGCAGCGAGCGACTGCAAGAAGTCGTGGTTCTACGTGGCCGAGGCGACCCCGGAGGGCGAGGTGGCGATCCCGCGGTACTCCGCTAACCGTTCCGAGCCGCGCCATCTCCAAGTCGGCAAGCTCCCCGACGACCAGCGGATGGTCGTTGACGAGATGCTCCAGACCATCCGTGGTCTGAAAAAGAAGGACCTTCAGACGATAAACTTGTACAACTGCTGGCTTGGGCGGCGGCTCGTCCCACTCGCCCAGCGCGACCACTACATGTACCAGTACACGGGCCGGGGAGACTCGACGAAGGCCTGCCTCGACGAGTGGAAGCTGGAGGATTATCTCCCAGCGTTGAAGAAGATTACCCAGGCGGTGTACCTGGATGCGCAGGCTGGGGTCGCCCCCTACACCGCGAAGCGTCCGGCTCCAACGGTAATTACTTTACCTTGCTCGCAGTCGCAGTTCATGCAGTCGCGGTAATTCTGATCCCGTTCTGTATTTGTCGCAGCTATTCCAAGTGGTGGAAGGGTGGCTCCCACCTTCGGATGATGAGAGCTCGGGCCCATCCGCCCAGGACACAGGAGAGTCGCCGCCTGCCAGGGGCAACGAGGACGACGAGGACGAGTCCGAAGAGGAGGTCGCCCCGCTGGTCCGAAAGACCCGCGGGCAACGACAGCGCGAGATCGAGGCCAGCAGAAGCCTCGAGCGTCATGATGACGACGACGAGCTCCCAGAGACCACCTCGCGCCGTCAAGCCACTCCGTCAAAGAAGAAGAAGAAGGAAAGGGAGGCGAGGGCCCCCCCCGAAGAAGAAGATGAAGCCGTCGAAGACGGCCTCGCCGCCGCACTCGGCGAGCAGCTCCGATGCTCCCAGCCCAGCCGGTGACGGCGCGTCACCAGCGATAGCCGTGCTGGATGTGGCGACCGTGGAAGTGCCACTGGCTTCAATGCCGCTGCCATTCGCCCCAGTCTCTAGGCTGGGGGAGGCTCCGGCTACAGCGGCTTCGCCTCGCAAGGAGGCTCCGGCTACAGCGGCTTCGCCTCGCAAGGAGGCTCCCACCAAGGATGCCCCAGAGGCTCCAGCTGCGGCCTCAACGACGAAGAAGCCGTCCGTGTCTTGGGCACGCGACGTCCTGGAGCTGGGGCTCAGTCGCCGACTGGGCCCTGAACTGGAAAAACCGACCGGCCTCCGTACGGGGCTGAGTTTCATCCCAGTCGCCAAGTGAGTGCGCTCACCCTTCCTTATTTTTCATAACTGTTTCGATTGTTTTTATTGATTCAATTGATGTGCAGGACCGGATTAAAAAGGATGGGCCACCCGACCGTGGCTACGGTGCCCTCCGCCGCTAGCGAGGAGGATCCTTCCCGCAAGAGGAAGGCGGACGAGGTCGTCGCCTCGGCGGATGGTAGTAAGAAGGCCAAGGGCGACGACACCGTCACTATCTCTGATGATACAGCAGTCGCACCGGCCGGGCCCATGATGGAGGCAGCCGTGTCTACGAAGGAGGGTGCTTCCTTGCCTGGAACGGCGGAGGCGACCTCTCTCGGAGCGGGTGCCTCTATCGCTACCTTCCCGCGCTTTGTGACCAAGGCGGCCACGGCGAGTGGGCCTGTGCCCTCGAGCCACGCTCCTGGGACCGCCGATGCTGAAGTCGACCAACGTCGTGGGCACACGCCGGTGCTTCTCGCGTCCGTGGACGCGGTACAACTCCACGGCATGCTTGGCGCGGCCATCCAGGTACATCCAGTCCCCGAGGATCAGGTCGGTGCTTTGCAGCGGCCTGATTCTTATAATATCTCATCTTTTTTTTGTTGCATCCAGTCCCCGAGTGCACACGCGCTAAATTTTAGCGGGTGGGCACTTAGGAATTTCTTGACCGCCAGTCCCCGAGTGCGCACTCGCTGAATTTCAGCGGGTGGGCACTTAGGAATTTTTCTTGACCACCAATCCCCGAGTGTGCACTCGCTGAATTTCAGCGGGTGGGCACTTAGGAATTTTTCTTGACCACCAGTCCCCGAGTGCGCACTCGCTGAGTCTCAGCGGGTGGGCACTTAGGAATTTTGCTTTGATTAACCTTTTGGTGACGTGCAGGGTCTACAGCTTGAGTCAGCGGACCGATTGGCCGTGAAACGGCGCGCGGAGAGGGAGCTGGCCATCGTCCAGGAGGCGAACAAAGGGCTGCAGGCTATTGCTGCGAAGGCAGAGGAAGCTCGCCAGGGGCTTGTCCCCGCTGGCGAGTTGGTGGCGGCGCGATCTGCTCTTGGTGCCGCTGAACAGCGGATCGCCGACCTCGAGCGCGAACTGCGGGAGGCGAGAGAAGAAGCGAGCTCGGCTGACGGACGAGCTAAGGCCGCCATTGTGGCCGCTGAGGCGGATCGCAAGGTGTCGGAAGTCCTTATTGCTGGGCTTCAGGACGACCACACGTCGCTTCAGTGCTTCATCACGGGACTCGCCCGCCCGTTGCTTGGTGAGTACATCTTCCTTTTCTAGTGGTTGTGGCTTTTGTGGTGTCCGTCGTACTTATCATTGTCTTCTACTCACAGGTCGCATCATTGATAACGAAGGAGATTCGGCGACGTTGTCGGCGACGTGCATCCGCGCCTACCTCCAAGAAATATCGCCCACGGAGGTGATTCCCAGCGACCTCGTTGAGGTGTGGAAGTATTTGGAGAAGGCGCCTGCGGTCGTTGAGTTCATGACACGGTCGGCGTTTCGGCGTGGGGCGTCGACGACACTGAGCCTTGGACTCGCCCACTTCCCCGAAGATTTCGACATTGACGATGTGACGAGTGGGTATCCATCGTCGACTGGCGCGGTGGAGCTGTTCGAGGTCCTCAAGTTGCAAGAACGTGCCGCCACGTACTCGGAACGTGTCTGGGCAATGGGCGACCTTCTGCCGTACCAGGAGACGGTTGTCGCGCCGAACGACCCCGAGCCGCCGCATCGTGACTTCAAGGTCGAGCAACCTTTTCGCGTGGCGATGGCGGGTGAACTGACGACGTATCCATCAAACCCGTACACGGCGTTCATCCGCAGTCGCCGGGATGTTGGCGAGTCGTCATTGAAGCCTGCAGAGTAGGGTAGTTTGCCTT
Source organism: Avena sativa (assembly GCA_916181665.1). Taxonomy (NCBI): domain Eukaryota; kingdom Viridiplantae; phylum Streptophyta; class Magnoliopsida; order Poales; family Poaceae; genus Avena; species Avena sativa. Next base: position 443,525,336 of record OV702294.1, on the reverse strand, counting down.
GTGGCGTTAGCAGCAGTTCTACCACGCGGGCATATTTTGTAACATGAAACAATGCAATATGCGATTGAATGAGACGTCGTGTCTATTTTGGTATTTGTTTGTGTGCTTTTGATTGATTTTGAACGAGTCCCCGAGCGTGTCCGCCCTTTTGTGGGGTTTACCTCGTATAAGATATATGTGTTGTTATCATGTATTTTGTTGTTTTGGTCGACTCGCCCGAGCTCAGAGAGCCAGTCGCTAGGCGACTCCCTTGAGTGCTCTGTACTTTACCGTTTTTCCTTGCGCGAACGAGGTCGGGTGGCCGAGTCCCCGAGCGTGGTACTTGGTTGTTCTAGGCGCGACTCGAGGGTGATTGAGGACTTAGCGCGTTGGTTTGAGCGCGTCACTCCTGCCTGGCCCGTGGGGTCAGTCGCGTGGCGAGTCCTGGGGATGCTCTCTTACTTGGCGTTTTCCCTGACCGCTCGCGACGAACTGGTCTTCAGTCCCCGAGAGTGGTACTTAGCCGTTCGAGTCGCTATGCTGAGGATGCGGAGGACCAAGGTCGCTGTGAGAAGCGAGGGCAGTTGTCTTGGCTCGTAGAACCAGTCGAGCTAGGCGACTCCAATGGGGCTTCGGGTGGGCGTTTTTCGTGGACGATGCAAGACCTGAGGTGATTCAGTGCTCTTACACCGCACTACTTAGCCGTGCCAATCGCTGTGCCAAAGGTTGACTTCTGCGGTTAGCGTAACGCTGTTATTACGAGTGCGAGTGGCACAAGTCATGGAGAGTAGGCGCAATTTGCGGTAACCGTTTCTTTTGATTTCATAGCGACTGGAGAGTACATGTGTGGGGTTCTAGGAATAGAACTTCCGTAGGAGGTTTACATTCCATGGTCGCTTGATGTCGAGTTCGCCGTCCCCGCGGACGTCGATGAGGTAGTAGGCGTCGTTGCCGAGTATGCGCCCGATGGCGTATGGGCCTTCCCACGGAGGGGAGAGATTGTGCATGCCCTTCTTGTCCTGGATGAGGCGTAACACCAGGTCGCCTTCTTGGAAGGTGCGAGCTTTCACCCGCCGGCTGTGGTAGCGGCGGAGTCCCTGCTGGTAGATAGCGGTGCGTGACCGAGCGAGGTCGCGTGCTTCATCGAGTTGGTCGATCCCGTCTTGGCGGGCAAGCTCGTTTGCTGCCTCCGTATAGTGGACGACCCGTGGCGAGTCGTGCTCGAGGTTGGTGGGCATGACTGCCTCAGCACCGTAGACCATGAAGAAGGGGGTGAACCCTGTCGATCTGTTGACTGAGGTGCGGATCCCCCAGATGATAGAGGGCAGCTCCTCGACCCAGCACCCGGCGGTGCGCTCGAGTGGTACTTGGAGTCGCGGCTTCAAGCCGTGGAGGATGCTTTGATTGGCCCGTTCCGCCTGGCCGTTGGATTCCGGGTGGGCGACTGACGCGAGGTCGAGCCGGATGTGGTGCTCTTCGCAGAATTCGGCCATGGATCCCTTGGCGAAGTTGGTGCCGTTGTCCGTGATGATGCTGTTTGGGAACCCGTAGCGATATATGAGCTCGCGTAGGAATTTAGTGGCGGTCTTCCCGTCGCATTTCCGGACTGGCTTGGCTTCCACCCACTTCGTGAATTTGTCGACGGCGACTAGCAGGTGAGTGTAGCCAGAGGGTGCCTTCTTGAAGGGGCCTACCATGTCCATGCCCCACACAGCGAATTGCCAGGTGATGGGGATTATTTTGAGCGCCGAGCTCGGTACGTGCGTCTGATTGGCGTACTTCTGGCACCCGGCGCACCGCTGGACGATATCGACAGCATCGGCGTGTGCGGTGGGCCAGTAGAAGCCATGTCGCATAGCCTTGGTGACCAGGGAGCGGGCGGCGGCGTGATGGCCGCAGTCACCAGAGTGAATGTCGTGGAGGATCTTGCGTCCTTCGGCTGGTTGGACGCAGCGTTGGAACACGCCGGTGACGCTGCGCTTGTGGAGTTCGCCGTCGATGATGGTGTAGGACTTGCATCGACGAGCAATCATCCGAGCATCTGTCTCGTCTGCCGGCAGGGTGCCGGTTTCCAGGTAGGCGATGTAGGGCTTGGTCCAGTCGTCTGGCTCGTTGACGAGTGCGGCCAAGGCTGCCTCCGGTTGGAGTGGGACCCCAATGTCAATCTCCCTCGGGGGAGAGACTGATGGCTTGGTAATCGTGTCGAGGAAAACACCGGCGGGTGGTGCGAGTCAAGCCGACCCGATGCGGGAGAGTGCGTCAGCCTCCTCGTTCTTTCGCCTATCGATCCACTCGACGGAGTAGCCGGTGAAGTGGCCGCCCAACTTGTCCACCGCTTGGCGGTACGCCGCCATGGTCGGGGAGACGGCGTCGCAGGTGCCGGCGACTTGCCCCGCGACAAGGTCGGAATCTCCGTAGCAGCGGAGGCGATTGACGTTCATCTCCTTGGCGGCTCGCATGCCGTGGAGTATGTAACACCCTCATAATCGACCCTATGCAAGTTTTAGCGAAACCCGCCAAACCCGCATAGAAACGATTCAAAGGTGCCCACCAGGCACTTTCGTGCGGGTGGAAAACGAAGTAATAACATTACACAACAGTCCTCGATGGGACCCACAGAACAGATATATACAACAGCGACTCAACGAGTCAAGAATACAGATATATTGTACAAAGATCCAAATCACCTTGAAAATGATAGAGCGTCTGACTACGGACAAGATGCAAATGGGGCTAAGAGCCCTGAAGAATAACCAATGGCGTCCATAACCCTGCCCAGGCCAAGCCGGAAGGGTAACCCTGCTAACGACGTCGAAACCTGCTAAAACAAAAGGGGTGCCGACAAAGGGCAAAGGAAAAAGAGGAGCGTCAGTACTGAGGCCAGTACACGGCGAGGCTAGAATTCGGCGGTCCTCGCCTACATAGGTATGGTGGACTGAGCGGCAGCGGCAGCATGCACTAAACAACCTATAGAGACTCGATATAACTGTCGGCTATCAGAGAGGGATAAGAAAGACCTATTCGGATCCAACCTGAATCTAACACCAAACAAACCCATCCTGGTCTTTCCCCCTCGAGACCAATCGAAGAAGTCAACCGAGGAACTCACACCGTTGGCAGTTTTACTCATTCCGTTATAGTTGCGGCAATTACTAGTCAGGTATAGATATTCATCCTGATAAAATAAGCAGTGGGCCGTTTTAGTTAACCATTCCGTTGTAGTTGCGACACTTACTAGTCAGATACAAATAGCATGAGATAGCCCCAAAACCCAGCAGTTGTTGGCACTTTTATTTAGCCGTTCCGTTACAGTGAAGCTGATTACTAGTCATAGCGGATACAAGTCAATTTATAACAGTAAACTTTAGTTATAGTTGTCTATGATCGAGACCTGTGCTCCAAGTCGTCCATAACTGCGGACACGGCTTCTTGAAAAGATTTAACCCTGCAGGGGTGCACCAAAGTATCCACAAGCACTTCGACCCTTTTTGCCAGATCAGTTAACATACACCCATCGGTATGTCGGCGGGCCCTAAGTCATGACGTTCCCAGACCCAAAGCAAGTACATGGGGGCCACCCCACTAAGTCGAACCCGCAACGAAGTCGGCCGGTCTCCGAGATGGACTTAGGGTTTGGGTAGACGGCTGTGAACGACTGGGAACCCAAAACTGGGCTTGTCGACACCGCGAAATCGTGTCCCGATCCTAAACAGTACAGGTGCTATCCATCGCACAATTTAAATAAAGCAGTAAAGCATGGCATAAGTACAGAATAGTAATAAAGCCCCAAACTACTTGTGGCCCCCAGTACAGTACTTTGAAATCAGGTACTAATCGATGGGGGGCCCATATCTCCCCACCTGTGGTTAGCGCGCTCGATCTCGGAACAGGTGTCAAGAACTCGGGGTCCTACGGGACACAAGTGGACGGTTAACAACCAAATAACATCTATTGCCCACCTGTGCCTCTGCTTACCTACTTCAATTTTAGTTGTTAAACAGTAATTGAATTAAACGACAATTAGAGCCATGATCATCTCCAGCATTAAACATGCGGCAAGACTCCAACAACTGTGGTGCTTGACGACTCGCAACAGCAATTGAGCAAGCGACTACGACGCGCAAGTCCAACTATCTACCAAAGAACAGGTAATAGGATGTGTCCAAGGCAATATATGGCTGCGAGGGATATCACGGGGACGGAAACTAGAGCATCGCAACACAGATAGCAATAGATCAACAGGAGGGAATAAATACTATAGAAGTAAGATAGGTAGAAAGGGGGAGATGCTCGCCTGAAAAACATTGCCGAAGGTTCATCCGAAGATCGGGGCGAAGCTCACATCAACTCAACGGCCGTATCCGCGAAGAAGCAAAACACTAGAATAAACACCGGATGCACTATTTAATACTACGGCAAAAGATCGGGCATGATGCATGTATGATGTATGACAAGGCAAAGATGCGATGCAATTAGGCCATATTAAGCGGAACCGAGGTCCCGACAATTAATTAAACGGTTCAAGTTATTTAGAACCCCCGCAATTAAATGTTGTATTAACAAGGCAAGATAAGTTACCGGTTTGCTACACAAATTTAAATGAGGCCAATATAAGACTAGATTTGTCCGCATATGGCCCCATATTTAATTTAGGTGAATCGGCATAAGGCCCCCAAACCACATAAAATATGCATGTGAGTATGACAATTTAATATGCAACAATTTATATGGATGGCATTTATAAAATAGAGGCTCGGATCAGGGTCACACATTAGGGTTCGGAGAACTTGGTTTCGGGGGGTTCGGGGTCGGTCTCAGGGTCCGGATCTGGGGTTCGGATACAAGAGGAGATCTTGGTTGGCGTCGGGGGCACATCGGATCCGCCCGGGTCGATGCCGATCTCGTCGTCGTGAAGATCTTGTCGGGTCCGCGCCATCGAGTCGGTCTTGGCGTTCGGGATGCAGAACTTGGCGTCCGCGAGGAGTACTTGGCGAATCCGTGTCGACGACCTTGGCGTTCAGGGAGGAGTTCTCGATGTTCCGTGTGGAAGGCCTCGAGGGTTCAGTGACGGAGATCTTGACGGGTCCGAGAGAAGAACTTGGGTCGGCATCGGATCGGTCTTGTGGATCGAGCCTCGGGTCCGGGAAGATCTTGTCGGAATAACCAATCTCCCCACACTGACGGCACATCCAGACATCTTCAAGCACTAGCACCCAGGCACACAATCGAGCCAAGAGCTGATGACCACAAGCAGCTAGCAAACAATTAGCTGGGCACACGGGCTGAAGGGGAGCACTCACACCGAAAGCAAACAGGGGGTCGCGCGTAGGGGAAGCTGGCACCGCGGCGGGCCCGGTGGAGAGCTAGACGGGAAGGAGGCGGCCCGAACACAGGCGGCAGGCGAGGACGGCCACTTCGCAGACGAGCTTGACGGACGGCAACACAGGGCCAAGGGGTCCCGCGCGAGCGGCGGTGAGAGCACGGGGTGGAGTTGACCGGGCCAGAGGGAAACGAGGAGGAGCGCGGCCAAGTGGGGCCTGCTGGTGGCGGTGTCCGGCGCGGGTGCGGCCTAGGCGAGGCGGTGGGGGATGGCGGCCGGCGGGCGAGCGGAGGAGGGGGCGCAGCGGCGAGGCGGCTGCTCGCAGGGCCGGGGTCGGAGAAGAACTTGGCGGCCGGAGAACGACGCAGAGAGAGGCGCCGCTCGAGCCAGGGAGAAGGCCGGGGCCGGCGAGGTGCTGTAGAGGCGCCGGAGGGGAGGAAGACGGGGGCGGGGTCGAGGCTAGACGGCGGCGGCTAGCTCGGGGTCGGAGCAGGGGAGGCGCAGCGAGGATGACCTGCAGGCGGCGGCGGTTGAAGCGGCCGGCGAGCTCCAGAGGGAGGAGAGAGAACGCCCGCGGCGGCGGTTGCGGGGAGGCTCGGTGCGGGGAGGAGAGAGCCAGGAAGCGGATAGGGGACTCGCGGCGGGTGCGTGCTTGGGTGGGGTCGCGGGGTTGGTGGGCCAGGGGCAGCACGGGGGTGGCGTGCGTGTGTGTGTCGGTGTGTGTTGCGTGGGTGAGGGTAGGTGGGGCCACAGGGGAGAGGTGAGTGGGGTGGACAGAGGTGGCAAATGGGGATTGGTTGGGGTTTGGCCCAGGGTGACGTGGCGGCCTGGGATAGGTGGGGGTGATGTGGCTGGTTGGGTGGGTAGAATAGGATTGGTAGAAAAAGGTCTAGGTTGGACCGTTTTGAACTGGGGGTGGCCGACTGGGTCGGATCGGCCCGGTTGGCTGCCCCCTTAAAAAATAATTAAATATTTTTATTCGATTAAGACCGGGCTTTTTGCAAACCGTTGGCAGTCAAAACAAAACATTCCGGAGACCCGGGTTTTGGGTTTTGAAATAAATTGCAGGGTATTTAGAAAACGAAAATAGGTTTTTCTGAAAATAGTTTTATGCAAGCAAATGCAAGATGATGACGATGCTCAAATGCAATGTGGCATGATGACATGAGCATGCGGTCATGATGATGCAATGCACAAAAACAACGCGATTTTCTAGTAGTGGTTTTTGCGGGATGCCACAATTCGACACCACTAACAATGGATCTCGCCCTCGAGATTCGCCTCATGGTACCGGAAGGAAGGTCGGCGATCTGCGTCTTCTCGCTTCGTGTAGATCCTCGCGACACCACTAACAAGAGGTCGTTGTCCGTGATCGTCGAGAGAACACTCCGGGAACAAAAGGTCGAAGGTAGAGGTATCACCGAATAAAGCCACCTCTAACTTCAATAGAAAGAGAGAACCGATGCATTCTCATCCACTTCAATGTACAAAAGCGAATAGAAGGGATAGTCGGCATGGGGGCCAATCCATCACGCACCCAAACTATTACTCTGCACAATCAGTAGAAAAGCGTGCAACCATTCTCGGAATCAGACTGAAGATCTCGACAATCGAGGTTCAGAAACAAAGGAGTGATGCAGACTCTGCATCGGATCTAGCATAGATGATGTCGTCGCGTCAGAAAACACCGGAAGGCACGAGAAGGAACAAAGAGAAGTCCACCAGACGAAGGGTTCCTCGGATAGCATGAAGACAAGATGTAGCAACACTTTTACCAAAGGAGGAAGCGAAACCCTGAAGGTACGACGGAACCCAACCACGAGAAATCCTGGACTCGAAGAGAGAGAAGAGAGCGGATTCAAAACGCGTAGAGGTAAGAGGCGAATAGCAGAGGGGTAAGGAGTAAAAGCAGACTTAATCAGATCTATCCAACCGATTTTGCAAAAATAGTTTTGACACTCTACTTCGGCCGTTAGCTAGGTTATCCTACAGGCTGGACTTGTGGGGTATCGCAACTGCTGAGCTCTGATACCACTCTGTAACACCCTCAGAATCGACCCTATGCAAGTTTTAGCGAAACCCGCCAAACCCGCATAGAAACGATTCAAAGGTGCCCACCAGGCACTTTCGTGCGGGTGGAAAACGAAGTAATAACATTACACAACAGTCCTCGATGGGACCCATAGAACAGATATATACAACAGCGACTCAACGAGTCAAGAATACAGATATATTGTACAAAGATCCAAATCACCTTGAAAATGATAGAGCGTCCGACTACGGACAAGATGCAAATGGGGCTAAGAGCCCTGAAGAATAACCAATGGCGTCCATAACCCTGCCCAGGCCAAGCCGGAAGGGTAACCCTGCTAACGACGTTGAAACCTGCTAAAACAAAAGGGGTGCCGACAAAGGGCAAAGGAAAAAGAGGAGCGTCAGTACTGAGGCCAGTACACGGCGAGGCTAGAATTCAGCGGTCCTTGCCTACATAGGTATGGTGGACTGAGCGGCAACGGCAGCATGCACTAAACAACCTATAGAGACTTGATATAACCGTCGGCTATCAGAGAGGGATAAGAAAGACCTATTCGGATCCAACCTGAATCTAACACCAAACAAACCCATCCTGGTCTTTCCCCCTCGAGACCAATCGAAGAAGTCAACCGAGGAACTCACACCGTTGGCAGTTTTACTCATTCCGTTATAGTTGCGGCAATTACTAGTCAGGTATAGATATTCATCCTGATAAAATAAGTAGTGGGACGTTTTAGTTAACCATTCCGTTGTAGTTGCGACACTTACTAGTCAGATACAAATAGCATGAGATAGCCCCAAAACCCAGCAGTTGTTGGCACTTTTATTTAGCCGTTCCGTTACAGTGAAGCTGATTACTAGTCATAGCGGATACAAGTCAATTTATAACAGTAAACTTTAGTTATAGTTGTCTATGATCGAGACCTGTGCTCCAAGTCGTCCATAATCGCGGACACGGCTTCTCGAAAAGATTTAACCCTGCAGGGGTACACCAAAGTATCCACAAGCACTTCGACCCTTTTTGCCAGATCAGTTAACATACACCCATCGGTATGTCGGCGGGGCCTAAGTCATGACGTTCCCAGACCCAAAGCAAGTACATGGGGGCCACCCCACTAAGTCGAACCCGCAACAAAGTCGGCCGGTCTCCGAGACGGACTTAGGGTTTGGGTAGACGGCTGTGAACGACTGGGAACCCAAAACTGGGCTTGTCGACACCGCGAAATCGTGTCCCGATCCTAAACAGTACAGGTGCTATCCATCGCACAATTTAAATAAAGCAGTAAAGCATGGCATAAGTACAGAATAGTAATAAAGCCCCAAACTACTTGTGGCCCCCATTACAGTACTTTGAAATCAGGTACTAATCGATGGGGGGCCCATATCTCCCCACCTGTGGTTAGCGCGCTCGATCTCGGAACAGGTGTCAAGAACTCGGGGTCCTACGGGACACAAGTGGACGGTTAACAACCAAATAACATATATTGCCCACCTGTGCCTCTGCTTACCTACTTCAATTTTAGTTGTTAAACAGTAATTGAATTAAACGACAATTAGAGCCATGATCATCTCCAGCATTAAACATGCGGCAAGACTCCAACAACTGTGGTGCTTGACGACTCGCAACAGCAATTGAGCAAGCGACTACGACGCGCAAGTCCAACTATCTACCAAACAACAGGTAATAGGATGTGTCCAAGGAAATATATGGCTGCGAGGGATATCACGGGGACGGAAACTAGAGCATCGCAACACAGATAGCAATAGATCAACATGAGGGAATAAATACTATAAAAGTAAGATAGGTAGAAAGGGGGAGATGCTCGCCTGAAAAACATTGCCGAAGGTTCATCCGAAGATCGGGGCGAAGCTCACATCAACTCAACGGCCTTATCCGCGAAGAAGCAAAACACTAGAATAAACACCGGATGCACTATTTAATACTACGGCAAAAGATCGGGCATGATGCATGTATGATGTATGACAAGGCAAAGATGCAATGCAATTAGGCCATATTAAGCGGAACCGAGGTCCCGACAATTAATTAAACGGTTCAAGTGATTTAGAACCCCCGCAATTAAATGTTGTATTAACAAGGCAAGATAAGTTACCGGTTCGCTACACAAATTTAAATGAGGCCAATATAAGACTAGATTTGTCCGCATATGGCTCCATATTTAATTTAGGTGAATCGGCATAAGGCCCCCAAACCACATAAAATATGCATGCGAGTATGACAATTTAATATGCAACAATTTATATGGATGGCATTTATAAAATAGAGGCTCGGATCAGGGTCACACATTAGGGTTCGGCGAACTTGGTTCCAGGGGGTTCGAGGTCGGTCTCAGGGTCCGGATCTAGGGTTCGGATACAAGGGGAGATCTTGGTTGGCGTCGGGGGCACATCGGATCCGCCCGGGTCGGTGCCGATCTTGTCGTCGTGAAGATCTTGTCGGGTCCGCGCCATCGAGTCGGTCTTGGCGTTCGGGATGCAGAACTTGGCGTCTGCGAGGAGTACTTGGCGAATCCGTGTCGACGACCTTGGCGTTCAGGGAGGAGTTCTCGATGTTCCGTGTGGAAGGCCTCGAGGGTTCGGTGACGGAGATCTTGACGGGTCCGAGAGAAGAACTTGGGTCGGCATCGGATCGGTCTTGTGGATCGAGCCTCGGGTCCGGGAAGATCTTGTCGGAATAACCAATCTCCCCACACTGACGGCACATCCAGACATCTTCAAGCACTAGCACCCAGGCACACAATCGGGCCAAGAGCTGATGACCACAAGCAGCTAGCAAACAATTAGCTGGGCACATGGGCTGAAGGGGAGCACTCACACCGAAAGCAAACAGGGGGTCGCGCGCAGGGGAATCTGGCACTGCGGCAGGCCCGGTGGAGAGCTAGACGGGAAGGAGGCAGCCCGAACACAGGCGGCAGGCGAGGACGGCCACTTCGCAGACGAGCTCGACGGACGGCAACACAGGGCCAAGGGGTCCCGCGCGAGCGGCGGTGAGAGCACGGGGTGGAGTTGACCGGGCCAGAGGGCAACGAGGAGGAGCGCGGCCAAGTGGGGCCTGCTGGTGGCGGTGTCCGGCGCGGGTGCGGCCCAGGCGAGGCGGTGGGGGATGGCGGCCGGCGGGCGAGCGGAGGAGGGGGCGCAGCGGCGGGCGAGCGGAGGAGGGGGCGCAGCGGCGAGGCGGCTGCTCGCGGGGCCGGGGTCGGAGAAGAACTTGGCGGCCGGAGAACGACGCAGAGAGAGGCGGCGCTCGAGCCAGGGAGAAGGCCGGGGCCGGCGAGGTGATGTAGAGGCGCCGGAGGGGAGGAAGACGGGGGCGGGTTCGAGGCCAGACGGCGGCGGCTGGCTCGGGGTCGGAGCAGGGGAGGCGCAGCGAGGATGACCTGCAGGCGGCGGCGGTTGAAGCGGTCGGCGAGCTCCAGAGGGACGAGAGAGAATGCCCGCAGCGGCGGTTGCGGGGAGGCTCGGTGCGGGGAGGAGAGAGCCAGGAAGCGGACAGGGGACTCGCGGTGGGTGCGTGCTTGGGTGGGGTCGCGGGGTTGGTGGGCCAGGGGCAGCACGGGGGTGGCGTGCGTGTGTGTGTCGGTGTGTGTTGCGTGGGTGAGGGTAGGTGGGGCCACAGGGGAGAGGTGAGTGGGGTGGACAGAGGTGGCAAATGGGGATTGGTTGGGGTTTGGCCCAGGGTGACATGGCGGCCTGGGATAGGTGGGGGTGATGTGGCTGGTTGGGTGGGTAGAATAGGATTGGTAGAAAAAGGTCGAGGTTGGACCGTTTTGAACTGGGGGTGGCCGACTGGGTCGGATCGGCCCGGTTGGCTGCCCCCTTAAAAAATAATTAAATATTTTTATTCGATTAAGACCGGGCTTTTTGCAAACCGTTGGCAGTCAAAACAAAACATTCCGGAGACCCGGGTTTTGGGTTTTGAAATAAATTGCGGGGTATTTAGAAAACGAAAATAGGTTTTTCTGAAAATAGTTTTATGCAAGCAAATGCAAGATGATGACGATGCTCAAATGCAATGTGGCATGATGACATGAGCATGCGGTCATGATGATGCAATGCACAAAAACAACGCGATTTTCTAGTAGTGGTTTTTGCGGGATGCCACAGAGTAGGGCCTCGTACTCAGCCATGTTGTTGGTGCAGGGCGTGAAGTCGAGGCAGAGGATGAAGCGGAGCTTGTCGCCCTTTGGTGAAGTCAGCACTATCCCTGCGCCTGCACCGTCCACGTTCTTGGAGCCGTCGAAGTGCAGGCTCCAGTAATGGAGGTACGACAGCTTCTCTGGTTGCTGGGCCTCCTCCCAGTCGGCGATGAAGTCTGCCAGTGCCTGTAACTTGATCGCCTTTCGTGGCTCGTATTTGATGTTGTGGACGCCGATCTCGACGGCCCACTTGGCGACCCGCCCGGTCGCCTCGCGATTGCGGATGATGTCTTGCAGTGGTGCTGAGGAGACGACCGTGATCGGGTGCTCCTGGAAGTAGTGCGGCAGGCGCCGCTGAGCTCTGAAGACCGCGTATACTAGCTTTTGGTACTGTGGGTACCGCTGGCGCGACTCGGTGAGGACTTCGCTGATGTAGTACACCGGCCGCTGGACCGGGCGCTCCTTTCCTTCCTCTGGTCGCTCGACCACCATTACGGCACTGACGACGCGCTCGGACGCCGCGACGTAAACCAGCATGGGTTCTTTGTTGGCGGGGGCGGCGAGTAGTGGTGCAGCGAGTAGCACCTTTTTGAGGTCGCGGAGCGCGTCGTCCGCCTCCTTGTCCCACTGGAAGGTGGGGTTCTTGCGCATCAGGCGGTATAGGGGCATCGCCTTTTCGCCCAGGCGGGGGATGAAGCGAGTGAGAGCCGCTACTCGCCCGGCCAGCTTCTGGACGTCGCGCAGGCACTCGGGTTTGCCGAGCCGGGCGATCGTGTCGATCTTCGTGGGGTTCGCCTCGATCCCTCGTTTGGAGACGACGTACCCCAGTAGTTGCCCGGCGGGTACACCGAAGGTGCATTTGCCTGGGTTGAGCTTTATCTTATACCTTCGCAAGTTGGCGAATGTTTCCGCCAGGTCGGCGAGTAGGTCGCTTTGGCGAGCGGACTTCACGACCACGTCATCGATGTAGACGTGGATGTTGCGGCCAACTTGGCTCGCGAGGCATTCTTGCATGCACCGCTGGTAGGTCGCCCCGGCGTTCTTTAGGCCGAAGGTCATGGCGGTGTAGCAGAAGGCTCCGAATGGCGTGATGAACACCGTCTTCTTCTCGTCTTCGACAGCCATTTTGATCTGGTTGTACCCAGAGTAGGCGTCGAGGAAACATAGCGACTCCGAGCCCGCGGTTGAATCGATTATCTGGTCGATCCGCGGGAGGACGAACTGCTCCTTTGGGCAGGCGCTGTTCAGGTTTGTGTAGTCGATACACATTCTCCAGGTTCCATTCTTTTTCTCGACCAGGACTGGGTTTGCCAGCCACTTGGAGTACTTGATTGGCCGAATGAAGCCGGCAGCGAGTAGACGCTGCACCTCCTCGGCGATCGCTCGACGGCGTTCTTCATTGAAGGGCCACAGTGACTGCTTGACAGATCGCACTTTGGGGTCGGCGTTTAATTTGTGCTCAGCGAGCTCCCTGGGAACACCGGGAATGTCGGAGGGCTTCCATGCGAAGATGTCCCTGTTCTCACGGAGGAACTCGATGAGCGCGCCTTCCTATGCGGGGCTCATGCCTGTCCCAATCGTCACCGTCTGGCTGGAGTCGCCTGGGACCAGCTCGACGGTGAGGGTGTGCGTCGTGGCTTCGAAGGTTGAGGTGTTCGCGCCCTCTGAGTTGGGTTTCTTGAGTATGGTGGGGTCGTCGTTGTTGACCCCGCTCGTGTATTTGGCGAGTTCATCGACGTGGTTGGTTTCCGCCGCGATGACGGCGTCGGCGAGCTCGGCTCCTTTGGCCTCGCACTCGGCGGCCATGTCGGGGTCGCCGTGGATGGTGATGACGCCGCATGGTCCGGGGAGCTTCATCGCGTTGTACGCGTAGTGGGGCGCTGCCATGAACTTGGCGAACACCTGGCGCCCCAGGACGCAGTGGTAGGGGCTGTCGAAGGGCACCAGCTCGAAGACGATCCGCTTGGTGCGGAAGTTTGCCGGTGTGCCGAAGGTTACTGGCAGCGTGACCTTGCCGATCGGGTACGCCTTCCGACCAGGGACGATGCCGTGGAATGTGGTATGAGTCGTCTCGATCATTGACTGCGGGAGCCGCAGCCGCCTGAAGGTGTCGAGGTAGAGGATGTTGATGGAGCTGCCGCCGTCCATCAGTGTCTTGGGGAGCCAGTAGTCGCCAACCTTGGGCTTGACCACCAGGGCGACTCGTCCTGGGTACTCGACGCGTGGCGAGTGGTCTTGGCGGCTCTAGGTGATGGGCTGCTCCAACCAGTTCAGGAACTGGGGGACGTCTATTTGGGCCACCGCGTTGACGGCGATGGCACGGGCGATGACCTTCTTCTCGCGCTTCGTGTTGAAGCCTGTGAAGGTGTGAAGCGAGCCGGCCACTTTGCCGAATTTGCCGCCGTTTGGCGGGTCGTTGTCGGGGTCCTCCCGCGCTCACCGTGCCTTCTCGATTTCCCTGAGGGTGTGGCAGTCGGCGGTGGTGTGCGTTGCGGGCTTCCCTTCCCTGCTATGGAACGCACATGGTTGGTTAAGGAGAGCCGCTGGATCGAACCTTGGCTTGTTCTTGTGATTGCCGCTGTCGCGGCGTTGCCCTCCGTCGCGGCGGAAGCTCTTGGGCTCGCGCTGCGCATGCCCGGCGTTGGCGACGAAGTCGACTCGCCCGTCGCTGCGGCGCTTGCCGGTGAGGCGAGTGCCGCTGTAGCGTAGGTCGGATCGGCGTCCGCCGTCGTTGCCGCCCGTGCGGCATTGACCTCCTGACTCGTCGTCAGTTTCCTGGTTTGGATCTTCCTCGGCGTACCGTTTGGCGATCTCGAGGAGGTCGGGGATGTTGTCGAGTGTGCGGGAGTGTCGCTTGAGCTTGGCGACTAGGGGCTCGTAGCGGCACGAGGTCTTGAAGCAATGGATCGCGGTGTCCGGGTGGATGCCGACCGCGTTGTACCAAAGCTCTTGCCACCGTTGGACCCAGTTGCGGGTCGACTCGCGGGGTCCCTGGACGCACCGTTCCAGGTCCTCAATAGTGGTGGCGCGGGTGTAGGAGCACTCGAAGTGCCTGACGAAGGCGTCGCGCATTTCTTCCCAGGAGTCGATACTGTCCTGGGGGAGAGTGTTGATCCACTGCCTGCACGTCCCCTCCATCATCAGGGGGAGGTAACGGGCGGCGAGCAGGTCAGTATGGCCCGCGATCCCCATCGCCATGAGGTATGTGTCGAGCCATACGGCGGGGTCGTACGAGGAGTCGTACTTTTCTATTTCTTTTGGCGCCTTGAAGTTTGGCGGATACTTCTCGCCTCGGATCATTGGTCCGAAGCACTTGGGCCCGAGTCGACTGAGCGACCCCATGGGCTCGCCGTCGCGGCTATTGGTTAGGGTATGTCGCAGGTCGTCGGGCTGGCGTGCGCGCCAGCTTTGGTTGTTGATGATGTGGGTGCGGGCGTCGATGGGTTGCCCGTTGGCAGCGACAAGGTTGGTTGCCGGCCTGGGGTCGTTGGTGGAGAGTGCCGCGTTCGCGGGTCGGTGTTGGAGCTTCAATGGCTCTGGCGGTGGGCAGTTGAGGGTGTTTGCCGCTGCTGGGCAGCCGCTGGAGGCCGCTCTGCTTCCCGAGGAACGCGAGTATACTCGACCTTGCGAGTCGGCGCCCGCTCTTTGTTGCTCGACGGCTTTCGCGAGCAGGGCCCTGACGTATTGGATCTGTAGGGCGCTGTCGCCGGTGGCCGTGATGATGTCGGCTGCTGCTCGTCCTGCCACGAGGTTGTCCATCGGGGTGGAGAATAGTGGGAGGCCGTTTGCGTCTCGCTCCCGTGAGGAGACTACTATCCGCGGCTGGTCCCTGGGAGGGGTGCGGTTGGGTGGAGGTGGGGCGCCTATTGCCGTTGATCCTGGCGGGGGCCGGGCGCTTCCTCTTGGTGGCGCGTTCTCGCAGATCGCGCGCTCGGCCACGCGGGCCGGGTCGTTTTCGTCGTCGAAGTTCAGGGCACGCCCCTGAACGGTGGGGTTCAGGCATGACCTGATCCGCTGCTGGTGGTAGCGCGATAGCTCCTGCGCTGTCACCTCCTCGAGGCGAAATTTTTCGCGCTCGGCTTGCTCCTTGTGCACCGCCTCCGCCAGTTTCAGGCGGAGTTCCTCGACCTCCTTGGTCGTGGTGTTAGGAGGGATTGGGGTAGAGAATGGATCCTCCGGCGGGTCGGCGCCGGTCGCCATGTAGGTCGCGGCGTAGCGACTGGTTCCGTCGCGGAGGTCGGCGGAGTTCTCCGACCCGGAGTCGAATTCGAAGATCCCGAGGATGGAGGGGTCCTCGAAGTCTTCCACGTTGGAGACCTGGGCGATGGATCCCGTGGATGAAGCCGCGGTGATGGATCCGGCGAGTGACGCCGGGGTCGCCGAGTCGGCGTCGTCGTTGAGGGCCGCATCCTCTGCGGCCGCTGAATTCCCGGCCACGTCGCTGTGGGCCGAGTTGTACTCGGAGGCGAGGCGATGGATCGTGCGGATCTGGCTCTCGGAGAGCCGATCGCGTGGCGGCGACTCGCGGGTGCGAGCCGAATCCTCCGAGATGATGACGTCGGTGAGGCCGACGAAGAGGCTGATCGTGCCGATCGGCAGGATCACGCTGTGCGTGACGGGTCGCGCCGCCGGGACGTAGCTGCTCGGCAAGATTTGGAGCATCTCGCCGATCGCTATCATGCGGCCGGTGGCGACCGTCTCGTTGGTGGGAAGATTGGATCTCGCCGCAGAACACCGGCCAGACCGGCCAGACCCCACGGTGGGCGCCACTGTCGTGGGAATAGTCACGGCAGATGCTGCAATCGGCAGCGAGTAGTAGAACGAGGGGCAAGGGCGGCCAGCCATCTGCGGTGCGAGATGAGGGCAAAGACACAGGGTTTTACCCAGGTTCGGCCCCCCGGAGGGTAAAGACCTACTCCTGCTAGATTGTATTATGGAGGTGTTACAATGGGCGAGCTCGGCGGCTAGGCAGCGAGTCGCTTGGGTGTATCTGGGAACGTGTCTCTACTCACCCTATAGGGAGGTTTATATAGGCTCACCTCCCCTAGGGTTTACATATCTCAACTGATTCGGTTAAAGCTTCGGTAGTCATTTAACCTAACCCGACTGGGACTATCTACTCGCCTGGGCCTTCAGCTTCCAGTCGCTCGGTTCCTTGCTGGGCTTCGATCCACTCGCCGTTCTGCAGGCCCACTCGCCGGTTCTTGGGCCAGTCGGAAACGTCCTGCTGGCTATACCCCGGTAGGCATATCCCCATCAGTAAAGATCCCTGTGATTGCAATGCTAGTCCCTGGATCAATGCTAGCATCCACAGTTTAAGATGAAGTACACAGAAACAAAGGTCATTATTACATGTCATTCCAGAGACAACATAGTCTTTTACAACTCCATGGCCATAGGCCTATTACAAGAGTTCAAACATAACAATATAATTAAGTCTTCATCTTCATGTGCCACAGGCAAGCATGTTGAGTGTAGACTCATAACCCCTAATCATCATTAGAGTAACCTGCAACATCACAAGTTACAGCCACAGTGGGTCAATACATTGGAATAGTATTGGCAAGTGATACCTTAGTAGAATATTAACATCTAGTTACTACATGAATATGGCTAAGTGTAGCTTAGGCTTGCTTTGCTCAAATTAGGTTTTACCTATCAGTTGAAAAAACTAAGTTTTTCTTTGACAAAACTTCCCCAAGGAACCACCAATAGAAATTGGTGAACCTTCACCCTTGTTCAACCACAAGTTTTAACTTAGAAAACTGGGATGAGGAGATTCTTGATGGCTTCCATGTCTTGATGCTCAATTTGTCCAATACCAGGGACATGGCTAAGTACTTAGATTCTTCCATCTATAGAGGTTGTGCACTTTCCCCACAAGACTTGATTTTCACCAAGACAGGACCTTTCAGAAGCCTTCCCTTAGACCAAAATGGACGCGCTCCAAACCTATCATTCCCCTAACACCAACTATCCATTTGGCTAAGTTATTGCAACCTATATGGTCCAGGCAGAGCCCATAATGCCATGTGGCTGCACTAGAAGCTTCTTAACATTTGGCATCTCAAATATTGTCTTGGAATCTCTTCTCTTGGCTCTTGAACTTCCTGTCCTGGCTCTCAAACTTGGCCTCCATTTCCTTGACTATCTCGTCTTGCTCTGCGAAGAGCTTGTCCTTCTCATGAAGCTGCACCTGGAGCTCGTCATTGCTAAGCATGACGTTGGTCCTATCAGTATCTAGGTGCCTAAGAAGAACCTCTAAGTCCTGAAGGTACAGACGAATCGGCTCTGCCGTCTCTCTAGCAGCATCCTCGAACTCAATAGCCTCACCCTCCTCATCACGTCTACCAAAGGCGTGGAAGTGAGTACCTCTAAGCTCCCTGGAGTGCCTCCCTAACAGACGCCAAGTAAATCCTGCATGACTACCTCTAAGCCTCTCTCTTTGTCGTCATGCATTAGCTTGAAAGTGATGTCCTCCGTGGCTGGCTCAGTCTGGCGTCCTGTCTGGGTAACTTTGAAGCCCCAAAGGTCCTTCCTCTCAAACTTGGTGAGGGGAAGCATCATGATGCTAGGAAGCGAAAGATTGAGCACACTAGTGAGCTCAATAAGACGAGTGCCAAAACGAGTTCCCTTGAACTCTTCAGCCGTGCTGATAGTAACATTAGGCATCTATTTTATAAGATAGAGAAAAGTTAGAATCAACATCAATAGAAATACACAATACAAAGTATCACAAGCATATCATTAGCAAACAAACACACAAGTCATGGCATACATAAATCCATTACAAGCATCCAAGGTTCAACATGACTTAGACAAAAATTTGGAAATAAAATGATAAGTGTGGTGGTCCAATTAACGAAATACGTTACAACTCTCACTCACTAGACAAAATGGCTATCAAAGCATCCTTAGTAGCCATCTGCCTATCTTGTTCACATGATTCCCAAATCAAGTCTATGATGTCTTCCCTTAGTTGTTGGTTGGTAGTCTCCAACTCTTGGGTATGCTTCTTTTCTTACCTAAGGTCATTTTGGGTGTTAAGCATTCTTCACTTGAGTCTATCACCAAGCTCTTTGATGGCCTTCCAAGCTGCATCCCTTGCAGAATCAAAGAATGTGGTGTGCATCACTAAGTTGGTGACCATGCAGAATCCTGATTCTTTGTGGTTGTCTTCCTTGTTTTTATACAAGTGAAGTTACACCCACCAATATTCTTCTCCTTCATCCATCACATGGAAACCTTTGTACACAGCTGCACCACGTATCTCCATGGTAACCATAAGGTTCTTGAGGGCTTTTGGAAATTCAGTCTCACACTCTAGGGTCATGGTCATGAGTGGTCCCTTCCTTACAGCTTTGTTTATAGAGTTCATCTACAAATAGAGATGAGAAAGAAGAATTAAAAAGTTTACGAGAAGAAAAATACAAGTGTGGAAATTGTTGAAAATTTTCCTTAGTGGTTTCTAATCCAATCCTAGGGTCATAATCCTTCAGGCAACACAATGCTCTGATACCATCTGTAAGATCCCACCTTTATAAAGGTAAAGATCCATGTGATTGCAATGCTAGTCCCTGGATCAATGCTAGCATCCACAGTCTAGATGAAGTACACAGAAACAAAGGTCATTATTACATGTCATTCGAGAGACAACATAGTCTTTTACAGCTCCATGGCCATAGGCCTATTACAAGAGTTCAAACTTTACAATATAATTAAGTCTTCATCTTCATGTGCCACAGGCAAGCATGTTGAGTGTAGACTCATAACCCCTAATCATCATCAGAGTAACCTGCAACATCACAAGTTACACCCACAGTGGGTCAATACATTGGAATAGTATTGGCAAGTGATACCTTAGTAGAATATTAACATCTAGTTACTACATGAATATGGCTAAGTGTAGCTTAGGCTTGCTTTGCTCAAAATAGGTTTTACCTATCAGTTGAAAACACTAAGTTTTTCTTTGACAAAACTTCCCCAAGGAACCACCAATAGAAATTGGCGAACCTTCACCCTTGTTCAACCACAAGTTTTAACTTAGAAAATTGGGATGAGGAGATTCTTGATAGCTTCCATGTCTTGATGCTCAATTTGTCCAATACCAGGGACATGGCTAAGTACTTAGATTCTTCCATCTGCAGAGGTTGTGCACTTTCCCCACAAGACTTGATTTTCACCAAGACAGGACCTTTCAGAAGCCTGCCCTTAGACCAAAATGGACGCGCTCCAAACCTATCATTCCCCTACCACCAACTGTCCATTTGGCTAATTTATTGCAACCTATATGGTCCAGGCAGAGCCCATAATGCCATTGTGGCTGCACTAGAAGCTTCTTAACATTTGGCATCTCAAATCCCTTTGTTCCTGGGTGGCTTTCCACAAGTGTGATACACAAGGTAAACCATATAAATGGGCCTTGTGTAACCACTCAACACAAACCAATCCTTCCATTCCACCCAGGTGTTTCATTCACTTAGTTGTTTTATTAAGCAAAATACAAATCAAAGACTTAGAATATTTCTCATAGCATGATTATATAATCCACCCTTGGTTGCTACTAGCTAGGCTAAGCTTGGCAATAGCAAGTATCTTAACTTAGAGGAAATTCTAACATTGCTACAACTACTAGGATTTCCCAAGCATAGCATATAGATACTTAGCAAAATAATCATGCAAGTTCTATACAAAATATTTCTAATGCATAGGTAAAAATATAGGGATAAAACATGAAGCACCACTTTCCTTGGTAGTTTGGGGAGTAGCAACAATCTTCACAACCACAATCACTATTAGCACCAAAATCTACACATAAAATAATGGCACCAAAATCACATAACAAAACATACAAACAAAAATATATGAATGCATGCAAAATGCCATGTGATGATTTTCTACACCAAACAAGACAAGTATACAGTACTGAATCACAAACAAGACCAAGACACACTAAACAAACTTTATTTGATCTTTAAATCATTTTTCAAATAATTTCTATACTCAAAATCAGCCTATAAATGTCTCTGCAAAAATAATCAATTTTAAAGAAGCAAAACATTAAACACATTGCATAAACAGATAACATTCTTTCTCCTGATTCCAATGATATAAAATTTGTAAAATTTGAACATGTGGATCAAAAGTTATGAATTTTACAAATTTGAATCACTAATAGATCTATTTGAGATTTTTAAAACAAAGAATAGGCCACGCGGCGTGTTTTGATTGGCCCGTACCGGTTCGGCCGGATCGATCAACACGGGCCACACAATCTAAATGAAAACGCACGGCCAGATCTAAAATGTACCCCTTCGTTAAGTTTTCTATTGTATGCGTTGGATCTAGATCTGACGGCTATTGATCAAGTGACCTCGGATGGGCGGCGCTAGCGACGGCGGCGCGACTCTGCCAGTGATGTTATGGCGGCTACGGAGGGGGATGGGGTCAGCAGAGGGGCTTACCAGACTCGCAAGGCCACGAGGAAGCTCAACGTGCAAACGGGCAGGGTCAGGGCGCGTTGTAGAGGCTACTGGGGCTCGTCGGACTTGCGGACGTCGTCGGGTGCTTGCAGATGAAGATGTTGCCGACAATGTAGATCACCCTAGCACAAACAAGTTGTGTCAGAGGATGCCCAAGGTTGTGGAGAACACGACAGGGTCAAAGAGGAAGCAAGGGGCGCTCGGAGGTTACCAGTATTTCTCGTCGGAGTTCAGAGGCGGCTATGTTGTTTGCAGAGGTGGACAGAGGCGACGTCCTGGTGCATTACAGAACAAACGAATGGTATGAGGTGATGCGCAGAAGCTAGGCATACACGCTCGCATGAACCAGAGATGAAGAGAGGTGATGTACTCACCGGAATGCGTCGCCGGAGGCGCTCGGTACCCGGCGGTTCAAGTGGGATTGTGGGCAGCCTGGTGGCAGAGCAGAGGCGCTGAGTGAGAGGAAAGATGCGTAGAGGACAGGGGGTTAAATAGCCAGTGAGGGGCGAGGAGATCGCGCGGCATTGATCGGCAATTAAGCCTGCTTCATTCGCGGCAGTGATGGAGGTAACGGCGGCGTCGACGTGGTCGGGGTGCGGGGCTGGGGACGACGACCACGTGGCGTTTGGGTCCACCGGTCAGCATGCGTGGGGTAGGTCTGCGTCGCGTGAGAGAGAGAGAGGAAGACCCCGGGTGGGCTTAGTGGGCTGGGTTCGTTGCTGGGCCAAAAGAGTAGCGCTGGCCCTTTTCCTTTTCTTTAACCTTTTTCTTTTTCTGTTTGAATTTCCAGGAATCAAATTCAAATGATTTCAAATGTGTTTGATTTCAAACTTGTTTTGGATTTTTGTAAAGTGAAACCTGCACACATTTAGGTATAGAAGCATGTTGTTTCACCAAACTTGCTTTGATTCTTTGGAGTTTTAAAATAAAACAGTGCCTTTTACCCAAGTTTTAATAAAGATATAAAATGATTTTAAAGTCATATTTTGTTTTGAAAATTTTGTCCAAGCTTGGAAAACAACCAAACCAACTCATGATCAAACAATCTTGGTTTAAAACAAATAATCTCTCATTACAGAGTAGCATTGCATCAATGCTTTGCTTACATAAAATAATAAGCATCCAAATGCTTTTGTTTTGTAATAACTGTGAAAATGATCATGAATGCATGGATGATATGCAAACTTTGAAAACATGATTTTAGGGATGTTATAAATCTAACCCCCTTAAAGTGAATCTCGCCCTCGAGATTCGGATTGGCTAGCAAATAGGTGAGAGTGGTCTTTCCGAAGGTCATCTTATCTTTCCCATGTTGCTTCTTTTTCAGAATGATGATTCCATTGAACTTTGCAAAATTTGATAATCTTAGTCCGAGTAACTCTTTCTGCAATCTCAAGAATCTTGATGGGTTTTTCCTCATAAGTGAGATCACTTTCCAAATGGACCTCCTCCAAGAGTATAGTATCCTTCAAAGAAGTCTCTTCCATCTCTGGATGGCATTTCTTTAGATGACTCACATGAAACACATTGTGAACGGCAGACAATGATTCTGGCAATTCAATCTCATAAGCTACTTCTCCTTTACGACTCAGAATCTTGAATGGTCCAACATATCTTGGGGCCAATTTTCCTTTGACTCCAAATCTCTTCACTCCACAAAGTGGTGACACTCTAAGATAAGCTCTATCACCCACTTCATAGGTGACTTCTCTACGCTTAGGATCTGCGTAGCTCTTTTGTCAGGACTGTGCTATCTTTAATCTGTCTTTTACTAGCTTGACTTTCTCTTCAGCCTCTTTGATCAGTTCTAGTCCGAACAAATTTCTTTCTCCCACACCATTCCATAGCAATGGGGTGGTACACTTTCTCCCATAGAGAAACTCAAATGGTGACATCTCAATGCTGGCTTGATAGCTGTTATTGTAAGAGAATTCTGTGTAAGGCAGACTTTCATCCCAACTAGCTCCATAGTCTAGAGCACATGCTCTCAACATATCTTCGAGAATCTGGTTGGTGCTTTCTGTCTATCCATCAGTCTGAGGATGAAAAGCAGTGCTGAATTCCAATCTCGTTCCCAATGACTCATGTAGTTGCCTCCAAAAATGAGAAGTGAACTGAGTTCCCCTATCACACACAATACTCTTGGGTACTCCATGCAGACACACAATCCTATTCATATAGATCTTGGCCAACTTAGCACTTGTGTAGGTTGTCTTCACGGGTATGAAACGAGCCACTTTATGTTGGGCCACGCAGAGATAAAACAAAACTTTTTCCTCTAACGTGGTGATCCCAAGATCTAGCTGAGGTAGAAGGCCACGAGGTTTACCACTAGACGCGCGGTTGCAGATTACAGATGAAGCGCGTTAGTTGATGCAGTGCAGTCCTAACGATCCGATCATCCTAGTGCTGATCGCACAGCACCTCTGCTGGTATCCACACGTACAAGGAGGAGCGCCGGCGGCGAACTGCTAGGTTCGTAACGGCGGCTGGACTGCTGTGGAGCTAGGGTTTCCAACACATGGAATGACCTAACCGAACAACGATTAACCTTTCTGGGTTAAGGTGCTCCACTATATATAGGGAGTGAACGTGGGCTCCGCTCGCGCGACCCATTCACTAAAGCCCATATAACACTAGTCACCGTGAGTCCAACTCACTAACTCAGTACTAATCAGGTTTAGGTCCAACCCAACCAGATTATATGTTCAGATCCAATCCGAACTTGCTCCCTCTCTTAAGTGTGTGACCCCGCAGGCTCATGGCTACTTGGACACGATAGGAGTCCGACTCTCAATCGATCAGTCGGTAGCGGCTCCTAGCAGAACGTGCCGACTCCCAAGTACCAAAGAGTCATGAAGACTTGCCTTTCCAATGCGACTTGCATCCGAGTCCCTTTTGTCTCACGATATACCTTGTCAGACTATAGGCGAATATATGTCATCCCTTAAATAGTCCGACTCTCTTCTCGATCTGAGATAAGTGATTCACCCGACTAACTCTTAGTCGGTCGCCTCGGTTAACACTTAACAGAGTCGTGCATGGCCATGCTTTCCGAATCATATCTCACAAGAGGGCCCAGAGAATATCTCTCCAAGTGGAGGGGCAAAATCCCATCTTGGTTATTCACATCACGCAGCTTGATTCTCAGTCGACCTGAACCCTGCCTTTATAACTGCCCAGTTACGGACCAGCGTTTGAAAGAACCTAAGTCGGTGATCCTCAACTCGGACTATGCAACAACCTCAGGTCTAAGGATTACATTGATTGAGATATACAAATGACAAATTGTTCGTTGTACCTCAATATGGGTCAATCCGACTCGCTAAACTCTTTAGTCGAATCTGTGTAAGTTGGAATAGCATCTCCATGCCCATGACAAGTGGAACCGAGTCATCAAGCCAACTTTCACATTGGTCTAAGTTGTGTGTCCAGCACAACCTCAATGACCAAGGATATTTAGTACAAACAACATGAATGCATAGTTCCACAACCGAATCACATATTCAATGATACACATCAGATGTTTATACAAGGACTACTTAATATCCTTATGAATACAATGGGAAAACTTATCATACATGATTGCCTCTAGGGCATATTCCCAACAGTCTCCCACTTGCACTAGAGTCAATCTTTCGACATCACATGTCTAAGCATCTAATGCCCATGGCTCTCAGGTGTGCCTCATGCTTCGGCTGGGGTAACGGCTTTGTCAACGGATCCGCAATATTTGCATCCGTGTGTACCTTGCATAACTTGATATCACCCTGATCCACGAACTGGCGAATCAGGTGGTACTGCATGAGTATGTGCTTGTTCTTCTGGTGCTGTCTAGGTTCCTTGGCTTGTGCAATAGCACCATTGTTGGCACAATACACGTCCAACGGATTGGACGAGCCCTGAACCACACCAAGATCCATGAGGAAATTCCTCATCCAAACAGCTTCCTTTGCTGCCTCTGAGGCGGCAATATACTCAGCCTCTGTTGTAGACACAGACACAGTCTCTTGCTTGGAACTCTTCCAGCTCACAGCACCTCCGTTTATAATAAACACGTATCCGGATTGCGAACGAGAATCATCAGAGTCGGTAAGATAACTCGCATCCGTGTAACCCTTTACACTGAGTTCATCTTCACCACCATAAACCAAGAACATATCCTTAGTCCTTCTCAAGTACTTCAGGATATTTTTAGCCGTTGTCCAGTGGATCTCTCCAGGATCAGCCTGGTATCTGCTCACAACACTTAGAGCATAGGAAACATCCGGCCTAGTACAAATCATGGCGTACATGATGGATCCGACTGCAGAAGCATATCGAATCTCACTCATCCGACTTTGCTCATCAGTTGTCGAAGGACGCTGAGTCTTGCTAAGTTTTACACCATGGGACATCGGTAAGAACCCCTTCTTAGACGATTCCATGTTGAACTTCTTCAACAATTTGTCCAAATAAGTACTCTGACTCAATCCAATGAGCCTCCTTGATCTATCTCTATAGATCCGGATTCCGAGGATGTATGTTGCCTCACCCAAGTCTTTCATTGAGAAACTCCTTTCCAATGATTCCTTGGTTTCTTACAACATCTGGACATCATTTCCAATCAGTAATATGTCATCCACATATAAGATTAGAAAATTTACTTTGTTCCCACTAAACTTCTTGTACAAACAAGAATCATGATCACTGTTGATGAAGCCAAATGATTTGACTACCTCATCAAAGCGAATATTCCAACTCCGAGATGCTTGCTTCAACCCATAAATGGATTTCTGAAGTTTGCACACCTTGTCAGCATTAGCTGGATCGACAAAACCCTCGGGCTGTATCATATACACGTCCTCGGTTAAATTTCCATTAAGGAAAGCCGTTTTGACATCCATCTGCCATATCTCGTAGTCGAAATAGGCCGCAATAGCTAACATGATCCGAACTGATTTAAGCATCGCTACGGGCGAGAAAGTCTCTTCGTAATCAACTCCTTGAACTTGTCGGAACCCCTTCGCGACAAGGCGTTCTTTATAGATTGAAACATTTCCATCCATATCAGTTTTCTTCTTAAAGACCCATTTGCACTCGACGGGTCTTGCACCGTCTGGCAGATCAACCAAGTTCCAAACTTGATTTTCATCCATGGACTTTATCTCGGATCTCATGGCTCCAAGCCATGACTCGGAATCAGATCCCACCATCGCTTCCGAATAATTTCCCGGCTCATCACTGTCTAACAGTAACACATCACGAACACTTCGTAATCTTGCCGATCTTCGTAGTACAGGTGCTGCTGCCGGCTCAGCTGCCACGACCGGCTCAACCTCCAAGGTTTTTGCTGACTCGCTACTAGCCGGTTCCTCTCGAATTTCTTCGAGTTGCACCGTGCTCCCACTTACTCCCCGACTGAGAAACTCTTTCTCAAGGAAGACACCGTTCCGAGCGACAAACACTTTGCCCTCTTCTCGGTTGTAGAAGTAGTAACCCAAGGTTTCCCTCGGATACCCCACGAAAATACACTTATCCGACTTGGCTGTAAGCTTGTCCGACTAGAGTCACTTGACAAAAGCTTCACAACCCCAAATCTTAAGAAAAGACAAACTTGGCTTTTTGCCTGTCCACATCTCATGCGGTGTCTTCTCTACCGATTTTGATGGTACTCTGTTTAGTGTGAACGCCGCTGTTTCTAGACAATAACCCCAAAATGATAAAGGCAGATCTGTCCGACTCATCATGGATCGTACCATGTCCAACAAGGTCCGATTCCGCCTTTCCGAAACACCAATCCTTTGTGGCGTTCCTGGCGGAGTAAGTTGAGGAACTATTCCACAACTTTTCAGATGGTCATCAAACTCATGGCTCATGTACTCGCCTCCTCGGTCCGACCGAAGAAACTTTATTTTCTTGCCGAGTTGATTTTGTGCTTCATTCTGGAATTCTTTGAACTTTTCAAAGGCTTCCGACTTATGTTTCATCAAGTAGATATATCCATACCTACTCAAATCATCAGTGAAGGTAATGAAGTACTCATAACCACCCCTGGCTGTTGTGCTCATTGGTCCACATACATCACTATGTACTAGTCCCAACAAGTCGGACGCCCTTTCGCAACTCTTTGCAAAAGGTGTCTTGGTCATTTTGCCGAGTAGGCAAGACTCGCATGTCTCGAACAACTCCAAGTCGAACGAAGTTAGGAGTCCATCATCATGGAGCTTCTTCATGCGTTTCCAACTTATATGACCAAGCCAACAGTGCCAAAAGTAAGTCATATTCAGATCATTTGGTTTCAACCTTTTAACATTTATGTTATAAACCGACTCAACATCAAGATTCAAAATAAATAACCCGTCCTGGACGGGTGCAAAGCCGTGAAACATATCATTCAAATACAAAGAACAACCATTATTCTTGATATTCGACTCATAGCCTTGCCTCATCAAACATGAAGTAGAAATAATGTTTCGACTGAGCACTGGAACATAATAACAATTATTCAGTTCCATAATGAATTCGGAAGGTAAATGAAGTTGCATCGTGCCGACTTCCAACGCAGCAACTCTTGCTTTGTTGCCGACTCGAATATCAACCTCGCCTCTTGCTACGCTCCTAGTTCTTACCAGTCCCTGCAACGAGTTGCAGATGTGAATAACTGATCCGGTATCATATACCCAAGAACTATTAGGTGCATCAGCAAGATATATGTCTATAACATTGCAAACAAGTGTACCTGAGTCGGAAGTCATACCTCCATTCTTGGCTTTGTCGGCCAAGTACTTGCTGCAGTTCCTCTTCCAGTGGCCATCCGCCTTGCAGTAGAAGCAAGTGGATCCGACGGAAGGAGATGGCTTAGTCCCTGAGGAAGCGCTTGGGACCGGGTCCGGAGCCTGCTTTCCTCCTGACTTAGCCTTCTTCTTAATCCAAGAACTCTTCTTGAACTTAGCCTTATTCTGCACCATCAACACTTGACTGGTGCCCTTCTTGAGATCCGCCTCTGCCTGCTTGAGCATCCCATGCAATTCAGTGAGCTTCTTATCCATAACATGCATGTGGTAGTTCGAAATGAACTGCCCATATGCACTAGGAAGAGAGTTCAGAATTATATCCGTAGCGAACTCTTCGCTAATGGGGTAGCCAAGCCTCTCCAGAGACTGCACGTAACCAACCATTTTGATCACATGCGGACTCAGTGGATCACCATCCTTAAGCTTGCAACTCAGCAAAGCTTGAGAGACTTGATACCTCTCAGTCTTCGCCTGAGCCTGGAACATACTTTTGAGGCTTTCGATCATATCGTAGGCCTCAACATGCTTGAACTGCTTTTGCAAGTCCGGTTCCATGTGAGCAAGCATAAGACAGCTAATATCCGTGGACTCATCCTTAGCCCGACGGTAGGCATTGGTGGCTGCGACAGTCGCATTCTCATTCGGCTCATCTGGAAGTGGGTTGTCTAGGACATGGTCCTTCTTTTCTTGTTTGAGAACAATTCTCAGATTTCGATACCAGTTGGTAAAATTAGTGGCGTTCAGTTTATCTTTCTCAAGAATGGTTCTCAACGCAAAACCGGATATCTGAGAGTGACTGCTACTTGGTGCCATGATCTACAACAGAAAATATGCAAAACACTTAAGACATTTATTCATAAAAGAGCAAGCATATTAAACAATTTAATATTTTATGCTCCCACTAGAACCAACACCCCTCCGATGGTTGTTTAGTGATTCAGGATCCTAAATAAGCAAGTCGGCCAGTGAGCTTTAGCATCACCGCTAGCCGCCAAGTGATCTAGGTAGACAACTCCTTGTCAATCGCATCTCATGCGACTCCTGTTGGACGGGTGGCATCACATGCCCCGGCTCCCATCCGACTTTCCCCCGAGTCTCACAACCGTTGTGATAGACTCGTCTAGCTTACCGAGTGTTTCTGCAGTAAGAGTCCGACTCGAACCCACCTAGTCGGAAAGAATTGGCAGCACCTCAATTTTATGAGCCCACTACCAAAAATGTCCGACTTGTAATGGTGCAAACACTGGCGGGAAAACTGACTAGACCTTCTTTGAGGGATTAAATTTTACCAACTATCTAATAGAGGTAAATCAGAGACATAACAATAACACAAAATAAAGCAATTATAATGTGAAATGGTATGGCTATCTTCATGGCGATCTCCATCTCCACAAAGCCTGTAATCCGAGTCGTGCCAACTCTTGTCACTTGACATCTTACTCCATGTCGCCGACATGTACAATGCCTTGCATGCCTTCCGGGTTCTCCAAACAGCTACACTAGCTTAGTAAAGTAAATTACATAGAGAATCCGACACGCAGGTCGTTATACAATAAAATAACAGCACCTAGGCTCCAGCCGGCTGACAAAAACCGTGATTCGCAGATCACGTATGGATTACACACATACATCACATGCACATGAACCATACCATTCACAACTTCCTGCAAAAACAAGTTATGCATAGATACAATATCTACCGGCGTTGTGAAACTCGCAACGGCATCTAAGGCGCTACGACAGGGCGAAGATGACCTCAGCAGTATGATACGGAAATCAGATCTACCATTCCCCGCGTACAGTTGATCCAATCAACTTCGTACAAAACCGATCTATCTCATAGATCGACCACCAAAACAGGACATAGATCTCATCTACAGCCTACCGCATATCACATATGCGAGATCTCGAGCCTAAAACCAGAAGCTATCGCTCTGATACCACTGTTGGGTCACGCAGAGATAAAAGAAAACTTTTTCCTCTAACGTGGTGATCCCAAGATCTAGGTGAGGTAGAAGGCCACGAGGTTTACCACTAGACGCGCGGTTGCGGATTACTGATGAAGCGCGTCAGTTGATGCAGTGCAGTCCTAACGATCCGATCGTCCTGGTGCTGATCGCACAACACCTCTGCTGGTATCCACACGTACAAGGAGGAGCGCCAGCGGCGAACTGCTAGGTTCGTAACGGCGGCTGGACTGCTGTGGAGCTAGGGTTTCCAACACATGGAATGACCTAACCAAACAACGATTAACCTTTCTGGGTTAAGGTGCTCCACTATATATAGGGAGTGAACGTGGGCTCCGCTCTTGTGACCCATTCACTAAAGCCCATATAACACTAGTCACCGTGAGTCCAACTCACTAACTCAGTCCTAATCAGGTTTAGGTCCAACCCAACCAGATTATATGTTCAGATCCAATCCAAACTTGCTCCCGCTGACATGGTTATACCCTACGGGTACGTAACTTCAGCATACCTAGTCCAGCCCAAGGAAGGCCCACGGCAGACATACGCTGGCCCATGAAGATTTTCGGGTGGCCAAGGCCCATGACGTCTTCGGGTCCTTGGAGAGCAAGACTAGAGGAGATAGGAAATTCAAAGGGGTAAAACCCTAGAACTTGTAACCGACTAGGACTATGCCCGGGACCTGCCTAAGTCTATATAAAGGCCAGGAGGGCACGTCCTAGGGCAACTCGACTCATACTTTCGCACACGCATCCACGCCAGATCGAATCTGTGCACCTTGTAACCTTCGGTTCCGCCGTAATCAAAGAGCAGACAAGCAGGAGTAGGGTTTTCCCTCCGGGGGCCTGAACCTAGGTAAATCTCGTGTCCCCTGGTTGCTTGTCTGTTAACCGTGCCACGATCTCCAGCATCCCCATCTTCTCCAAAACCCAAGTCCATAACAATGGGCATTGACGAGATTAAACCTCGTCAATTGGCGCCGTCTGTGGGAATTGGGGCTGCTGATTGTGCGGTCGTGACGGTTCCGACCCGATCGATCTACAACTCTGCAGCGACGAAGAATCACCTCCTCTTCGGCGCTTTCGACTTCACCGCCCACTCGCCGGCTACCATGAAGGATTTCGAGCCCGTAGGCGACAGACTCGAAATTTTGTTCGGGAGCTTCTGCTTCCAGGTGGGACAAACTGGCACCCTCCGCCTCCCTGAGCGGGTGCCCGTGCCGTCAATCAGGCCCGCTTCGTGGGCTCCACACCATCAACAGATGAGTTCTACAGCAGCAGCAGCTGCAACTCCGATCTGTGCGATCCACCTTCGGATGAAGGGACCTACGGTTCCGGATCCGAAAGCTGCGGCAGCAGCCAACCAATCTGTAGGCGCTATCTGTACGCCGCGGTCATCCAAACTGACGAGGAAACGCCTAACCCGCCGCCCAACCCCAACCCGCAGGACAGAAACGGCGAAAACGGTGGAAACGGCGAAAACGGGGAAAACAGTGGCCACCTCATCCAGTTTAGCAAAGAAGGATGGGTCGAAGCACGCCGCGCCGTCGCAGGCGAATTAGTCCTACCTCTGGACTCCCCACGTGATCTGCTGAGGGCATACCACTACCTCCTCATCAAGGAGCACAAGAAGCAAGTGAAGATGCAGGAGACGCTCGACAAACGCAAGCAAGCAGCCTCTGAGTCCAGTGCGCGACGAGCTGCGCTCTCCGCCATGGGACCCGGCTCTAGTACAAACGGAAACCAGGGAAACAAGCACCGCTCTCGGGTAGAAAACATGGACCCCAAGGAGCGGCGTGACGTGACCCGAACTCTCCACACATCGTTCATGGGTATGGACGCTGACGGCAACATCATCCCGAAAATGCCACAAGCTGCGATCATGGCAGCCACTGCGTATCTCGCGGCTCACCCACCTCCGGAGGGGGACCCGAAAAGGGCCATGCATAAGTCCGCACTCACCGGACTAGGAATAATCGGAGCTGCGCTCCACGAAGACGCTCCTGCGGAGCCAAAGAAGAAAGCTCCGGCCAGGCACGACCGGAGTCCCACCCCCTCATCCGAAGAGGAAGAGGAGCACGATCTTCCTCGAAGGAAGAAGAGCTCGCACCGTCATAAAAGCGACTACGACGCCAGAGACAAGCTTACACAACGCAAGATCGATAAAGCACGCGCTAAACGCGCATGCTCGTCTGAATCTGAGATGGATGAAGACGAAGGAGAACTCTGCGGGGCTCGATGCTTCAGCAGATCCGTTCGGCGAACACAGATGCCACGCAACTTCAAGCTTCCTTCGGATACTCCGAAGTTCAACGGCACGCAAGATCCAAAGTCCTGGCTCAGTGACCATCTGTCATCCGTCAAGCTTCACGGAGGCAACAAAGAAACCGCCATGCAATGCCTTCAGCTACAGCTGACAGGCGCGGCGCGGGTCTGGCTTAGCAGCCTATCATCAGGATCCATCCGAAGCTGGGAGGAGCTCGCTTACAGCTTCATCCGAAACTTCAAAGGCACCAGCAAGCGGCCCGCCTCAATCGAAGAATTACGAGCCTGCACTCAGAGAACGGGTGAATCTATTCGCTCGTACATACTACGCTGGTCTACAACCAAGAACTCCGCATCACACATCTCCGAAGAGCGGGCCATCGACGCCTTCAGGGACGGCATCAAGCGCCCAGACTTCAAGGAGAAACTTGGACGTGTAAATCCCAAGACACTCGACCAACTCATGGAAATCGCCAACAGTTGGGCAGACGGAGAAGATTGCATCCAGCGAGCGCAATCAGATGAAGAGGACGAATACGGCCGAAGATGCGAACGCCGCAGCAAGAGGAGATCACGTGTCTACGAGGACCGCGACGGACCCGACATGGTCGCAGCCGGCTACGCCGACCGCCGTAACGACAACAACCGCAACAGCGGAGGATACCGCAGCGGAAGCTTCCGCGACAACGGACGAACAACGCAGTCGTGGCAACGCCGCGACCGCGACAACGGACCCTCAGCATTCGACAAACTTTCGGGTCCATGCACCATCCACTTCTACATCGACAAACAAGATGGCAAAAAGAAAGCTAGCCACATGCTCAAGGACTGCCGCGAGTTCCAGAAACTCAGCGAAGGCATGGTGCAGATGAGGCAACAAGCTCCAATCCCTGTGTTCGGAAACGCACCTGCGCCAGGTGAAATAGCACACGGAGCTCCTCCACCGCCGCCTATTGGAGGCCCCAATCAACCAGTCGCACCAGCGCAAAACAACGCCGGGGTCGCATACCCCCCACCAAAAGGAGCACTCGATATGATACAGAAGGGACGCCCCACAAATAGGGTGCAGAAGAAAATCACCCGACAAATCAACTTGGTCGTGGCAACTCCGCCTGCAATCCCTGAGTACCTCAGCGGATCGGAGTCCTGCATCACATTCACTCGCGCGGATCACCCTTGCCAGATCCCTCGCCTAGGTCATGCTGCCCTGGTGCTGGAGGCGCAGATCGGAGGCTTCGAGATGAGTCGCGTCTTCATGGACGGCGGCAGCGGCATCAACCTAATGTTCGCAAGCACTCTAGCAGCTATGCGGATCCCGCAATGCTGCCTGGAACAATCAGACACAACGTTCCACGGCATTGTCCCAGGGAAGGGCATCTTCCCCTTGGGCAAAATAGGGCTCGACGTCATCTTCGGGAAGCCGGACAACTTTCGGCAGGAGCGCCTAGAATTCGAAGTGGTGGACTGGCCGTCGCAATACCATGCCATCCTGGGATGTGTAGCATTCGCAAGATTCCTGGCTGTCCCACACTACGCATACCTACTACTCAAGATGCCAGGACCAAGGGGCGTCATCACAGTCCACGGGAGCTTCACCCGATCGGACCAATGCGACAGGGATTTCAACAAAATCTCCCAGTCCTTTGGCATGCAAGACGAGCTCGTAAGGCTCCGCGAGGTGACGGACAATGGGCTACCCCCAGTCACAAGGCAGAACGCACCCGACATGTCCTTCGACTCCACCGTCAACACCAAGAAAGTGCAGGTCCATCCGACAGACGCCTCCAAGACGGCGCTGATCGCCAACGACCTCAGCACCGCATAGGAAGGCGCGCTCGTCGAATTCCTCCGTGAGCGCTGGGAAATCTTCGCCTGGTGTCCTGCGGACATGCCAGGAGTTCCCAGGGAATTCGCCGAGCACGCACTCAATGTCTTCCCAGACACCAAGCCAGTCAAGCAGTCTATCCGAAGACTGTCGGAGCCATGAGCCGAAGCTATCGGCAAGGAGATCAACAGATTACTCGCAGCAGACTTCATCCGGGAAATCAAGGAAAGCGAGTGGCTGGCAAATACGGTGATGGTCCCGAAGAAGGACACGGACATCCTGCGGATGTGCGTGGACTTCACGTCACTAAATAAACACTGCCCAAAGGACCACTTCCCTCTTCCTCGGATCGACCAGATCATCGATTCGACTGCAGGTTGTGAGAAGCTCTCCTTCCTCGACGCCTACTCAGGCTATAACCAGATTCGACTCAAGGTCGAAGATCAAGAGAAAACAGCGTTCATCACACCGTTCGGAGTGTTCTGCTACAACACAATGCCCTTCGGGCTAAAGAACGCGGGTGCCACGTACCAGCGATGCATGCAGGCCTGCCTCAAGGACCAGATCGGTCGCAACGTCCAAGTCTATGTCGACGACATAGTCATAAAAACCAAGGAGGCAAGAACACTTATCGACGATCTCCGCGAGACGTTCGACAACCTTGATCGCTATAGGATCAAGCTCAATCCAGAAAAGTGCGCCTTCGGCGTCCCCTCGGGTCAGCTGCTCGGGTACTTCATCTCTCAACGAGGGATCGAAGCGAACCCGAAGAAAATCAAAGATATCATGACAATGGAGAAGCCGAAAAACCTCAAGGGCGTTCAGCAGCTCGCAGGGCGAGTAGCGGCACTAAGCAGGTTCATCAGCCGCATGGGCGAGAAGGCCCTACCATTTTACCAGCTGCTGCGCAAGGCAGACAAGTTCGAGTGGACACCAGAAGCTAACGACGCATTCGAAAGCCTCAAGCGGCTCCTCTCCACCTCGCCCGTTTTGGTCACGCCAAAAGAGCGCGAGCCCCTGCTGCTGTACATAGCAGCCACACACTAGGTGGTCAGCACAGTACTCGTGGTCGAACGACCCGAAGAAGGCAAGACCCACGGGGTACAACGCCCAATTTACTACCTCAGCGAGGTTCTCACTCCAACAAAACAGCGGTACCCGCACTACCAGAAGCTGGCCTACGGTGTGTTCATGACGGCTCGACGACTGAGCCACTACTTCCAGGAGCATCAGGTGATGGTCGTCAACGAGGCACCCCTGAACAGCATCCTGAATAACCCAGAGGCCACAGGACGCGTGGCCCTGTGGGGCATCGAACTATCACCTTTGGACATCGTCTACGAGAAACGACACGCAATCAAATCTCAAGTCCTTCCGGACTTCCTGGTGCACTGGATGGAGCTGCAGCTGCCTGACACCCCAGACATGTCGCAGTCCTGGACAATGCATTTTGACGGCTCCAAACGCGAAGCCGGAGCAGGGGCAGGGGTCATACTGACCTCCCCGCAAGGTGACAAGATGAAGTACGTTCTTCGGATGAAATTCAGAGCCTCCAACAACGAGGCCGAATACGAAGCCTTCATCCATGGCATGAAGATGGCAAAACTATGCGGCGCAACGCGCCTGGTCATCTACGGTGACTCCAACCTTGTCGTACAGCAGACGACGAATGAGTGTGATGCACACGCCGAAAACATGATCGCGTACCGCGCGCTATACAACGCACTCGAAGGAGAATTCGACGGCTGCGAACTTCGGCACGTTGGAAGAGAGAGCAACGAGGAGGCCGATAGACTCGCCAACATCGGCTCCACTTGTGCAAAGGTACCACCAGGTGTGTTCCTCGAACAGATCTGCGTGCCATCCATCAAGCGGAAATTCCCCAAGGGATCACCCAAAAAAGCAAAACACTCGGGGGCTACGCTACCCGAAGGTCATGAAGGACCCGAAAAGTTGGATACCGAAGTTGCCATGGTCAACCTGATGCAGGTCATGGCAGTCGAAGAAACCTGGACACGTCCATACCTCCAGTTCCTGATAAACGGAGAATTGCCAGACAGCCCGACAGATGCCCGGCGCGTATCTCGTCGGTCAAAAGCCTTCACCATCATCAACGGCGAGCTGTACAAACGCAGCATTACGGGTGTACTACAACGGTGCGTCACCATCAACGACGGCAAGGCCATACTCCAAGATATCCACGAGGGCATCTGCGACCATCACGCAGGTAGCCGCTCCCTCTTTGCCAAAGCTCTGCGAGCAGGATTCTACTGGCCAACGGCCATGAGCGACGCGAAGGACATCGTCCGAAGATGCAACGGGTGCCAACGGTTCGCCGACAAACCGCACGCACCTGGGTCCGAACTTCGACCCATACCCATAGCCTGGCCTTTTGCCCAATGGGGCCTTGACATGATCAGCAAACTGCCAAAATCCTCGAAGGGAGGACATGTCTTCCTCCTGGTCGCAGTCGACAAATTCACCAAATGGATCGAAGCCATGCCAGTCACCAACCAGAAGGGCAAAACCGCCGTCAAGTTCTTCGAATCCATTGTCTACAGGTTTGGCGTACCGCACAGCATCATCACCGACAACGGATCGAACTTCATCTCCGAAGAATTCCAGGACTTCTGCGAAGCCCTCGGGATCAATATCACGTATGCCTCAGTGGCACACCCGCAAACAAACGGGCAAGTGGAAAAGGCCAACGGCCTAATCGGCGCCGGCATCAAGAAGCGCCTCATGAGCTCACTCGAGCACAAAGCTGGAAACTGGACGAAAGAGTAACCGTCTGTCCTGTGGAGCTTACGGACTACGCCAAATAGCTCCACCGGCTACACACCGTTCTTCATGGTACACGGAGCTGAGGCAGTGCTACCAGCCGAAGTACGCCATCAGGCTCCACGAGTCGTCGCATACAGCGAAGCCGAATCCACGGCTGCACTTGAAGACGCTATCGACACACTCGATGAAGCGCGGGATATAGCAGCCGCTCGATCAACGGTGTACCAGCAGAGTCTCCGCAACTATCACAGCCGCCTGCTGCGCCCAAGGTCCTTCGTCGAAGGAGACCTCGTCTTGCGACTCAAGCAAAAGCGACCGAACAAACTCGATTCACCATGGGAAGGACCCTACGCCATCACCGAGGTCATCCCAGGTGGCGCCTATCGCCTCAAGCACGTGGAGTCTGGAGTCGCATACTCCAACCCGTGGAACGTCTCGCACCTGCGACGATTCTACCCGTAGCAACCTACCCCCCTTTTTACTTTCAATAAGGCTTTCAGCCAAGGCTACTCAGCCGAACCATGTACCTCCTCCATTACGATATAAATAAAGCTAAGTACCTCGCCCCCAATCTTCGGTTGACTATTTTCTGCAACTTTACTACATGCTACATACGCACTCGGGGGCTCCCCCCACCTCACGATTTCATCGACTGAGGACAAAACGTGTACACCCGAGTAGCTGACCACGTCAGGCAAACGAAAAGGGCACGTACTCAATCAAAGCACTGCGTGCTCACAAACAAGCAAACCTTTACAACAAAGGGCACATAAACGCCCGGCCGCAATATACAAATTTTACATCTATCTATTTATTTTCAGGTCCTACCTATTTCTGAAGAATAACCTGAGCACGCTGCTCAAACAAATCTACAATCTGTTCGGCATACTACCTTACAGCCGCGTAATGCGGACGCATGTTCCACTCGCCACCATCTGGTCGAGGAGGTGGCCTAGTCGCCACAGCAGCCAAATCTACGTCAGGGCAGTGCACCCTCACAAGAGACAAGGCAGCCTTCACCCCTGCGGCGAGCTGCTGCCGCACCAGCTCCTTGACATTGCTGGCACTCCGAAACTTCGTCAGAAGACCTGCAAGGGTCGTTGGCACGGCATCCAACGGAAACATGACGTGCAGCACCGAGGAAAGTGATGTCTGCACCTGGCGGAGCACCCGCGAAACCTGGTAGACACGATCCTGCACTGTCGCTAGAACCATGGCGCGATCACGATCCATCCAGAAGAAGCCGCCGGCCTCCATCTCCTGTTGAGTCAAGCAATTGACTCGAACAGCAATACGCTCCTTTTCTTCCCTCGGAGCAAGATTGGCACTTGCGACAACCGCACAAAACAAGAATAAGGCCAGCAGGCTCACCCGAAGAACTGAGCTACAGCCCGAAACAAGGATCAACTTACATTGCAGCTGCTTGGACAGCCGACCCAGCTCCGCCATCAAATACTCCTATCTAGCTGCACCACGGTCTGCCTTGGATTTCCAAACATCGGCGCGACCGCGTAACCCAAGCAAATCTCTCTCCAAGCTGCGCACGCGATCTCGAAGAAAAGCGAGCTGCGAGGAATCATCCAATGATGGTCGCAAGGGCCTTCCGGATGAAGTGTCAACTGAGTCAGCTCCCGAAGGATCCTATAACAGCAGAAAAAAGAAGGCACACAGACATTCAGCCAAGGATAGAGCACAACTCGGAGGAATTCACTAAAATATATAAGGCCACTACGTGGCACAAGGATGGTACTACAAAAGATATTTACAACAAAAGTAGACTACAAACTACCCTACGTCTACTATGCCTAAGACGGAGGACACTGAGTCACCTCAGAACCAGACTGCCTAGCTTTGGCCTCGCCCTGCTACCGCAATGCGTACTCAGACAGCAAGTCAATGAGCTTGGGCCTATATCGTGTGCAGCGAGCGGAGTAGGCGGCGAAGGCTACCTCGGATCCATCTGCAGCCGTCGGCATCCGAGAAGTAATCTGGGGCAGGTCCAGCTCCGCCCCAGCCGCCATGGCCATCGCCAGCCCGACGGACGCGCCGATGCCTTTCTGCTTGCGCTTGTACGCTGCAGGCGCTTCGGCTGACAGAGCCTCTGCCAGGGCATCCACATCTTCAAGGGATGCGCCCTTCGGGAAGAGCTCCTGGTAGAAGCGACCAAGGACCTCTTTCGCCTTGGCAAGGGAGTTGACGACGGTGCAGCCATGAGCTTATCTGCCACCCCTCTTTCACGAGCAACAGCAACGGTGGCCAGCTGCTCCTCACGATCTGCAGCCTCCTGTTGCAGACGCTCCTTCGCTTCGGCTGCCTTCGTCAGCTCTAGCTCAAGGCGCTCTTTCGCACCAGCGGCGGCTTTGGCTTTCTGCTCCGATTGGCCAAGGCTCTTCTTAAGAGCGTCGACCTCACGGAGAGAGTCATTATGCTCCTCTGCATTTCCAACAAGCAAGTGTCAAAGAACAGGACCAGGATAAACAAGAAAAGTACTACAAGGCAGACAAATACCTTGAAGCTGTCGCAGTTTCGCCTCCAGCGTCAGGCGTTCCTCCACTAGCCGTTTGGCCTCTTGGACAAAAGGCTGCAGCAAAAGGCAATAGCAGTAAGAACAGGACTTGGGGGCTACGCCCAACACAAGGAAGCAAAAACAACATCAGCATACGAAGACACCCGGGGGCTCCCCCCGTAACATAAAGCAGAAAAACTTACGTGCTCCGAAGGCGAACCCGCAGGCCCGCCTGCGAAATTCTGAGGCGCAACCACCAGCCTCTCCTGCACAGGAGGAACTGGAGCAGCGTCGCCCGAAGTCGCCACAGTATGAGGAGGAGGCGACGCAATGTTCGACTCCCCCATCATCTCCCGCGCACCATCACTAGAGCCGTCGGAGGATTGCCTGCATACGAACCAATCAGCGCAGATGTAAAAATAACAAGGGAACAAAGGACAACAATGGCAACAAGAAAACTTACGAGCCCAACGCGCTCAGGTCGAAGATAGGAGAAGCCCTTCGGGCCCTCTTCTCCTCCTTTTTCTCTTCCTTCTTCTCCTCCTTCTTTTCTTCCTTCTTCCGCTTTGCTGGCAGGTGCGGAGCAACATCCTGCACAGGAATGGCAGGAAGGGGAGAGGAAGAACCCCCATGAACATCATCATGACGCTCAAGGCCCAGAGGATTTCTGGGAGTCGGAGGAGTCGAGGCATCTGACGACTCGCTAGAGCTTCGTGATCGCTTGCGCGAATGGTCCTCACTCGATTCGTCGGCATCCTCCGCTGGGGATCGCGCTGACGGTAGCTCGGACACGGAATCCACCACTTCATTATCCGGGGCATTCGGATACCTTTCGGGCAATGGTGGTGCCATTACCGGCACTTTGAAGCTCTGCAAAAGGAAAAGGAACTTTGTTAGCAAAGAAAGGAAAAAGTACACAGCTGACAAAAACAAAAGGGGAGCACTACGTGCGCAAATCTACACCTTCGGTACGACCAACGTCGAAGAAAAGGGAGGAGTCAGCGACTTCCCCGGGATTTCTTCGTCGGCCTTGAACTTCAACAGCGCGCGAAGAGCCTTGTCAAGTTCCACCTCGGAGATTTTTTCACTCGAAACCCTCGTTGGATCACGGCGCCCAGAGTAAAGAAACATCGGGTGCGCCCTCGCTTGGAGAGGCTGCACCCGACGCTCAAGAAACATACGGATGATGTCGACACCGTTCACTTCCTTCTCAGGAATCAGTTGGAGATCCTCCACCCGACGGTACAGGGCCTCTATCTCCGCCACCTCACCGTCTAAGATTTGGTTTTTCCAGGATCTTTTCTTCTCAATCAATTGGGAGGGGTCAAAAGGAACGAGACCAAAATCTTGCCCAGGCAGTACGGAGTCACGGATGTAAAACCATTTCCTCCGCCAGTACTGGACAGATTCGGACATGGAAAAGGAAAAGAATTGCACATTGGGACTGAGGGAGATGATGAAACCCCCAATGGGATACACACCATCCGAACCAGACTGCCTCTTCACGGAATAAAGCTTCCGGAAGAGGCCAAAGTGCGGCTCAATGCCCAGCCAGCACTCGCAAAGGGTGATAAAACAAGCAATGTGGAGAAGAGAATTGGGAGACAGATGATGCAACTGAACCCCATAGAAGAAGAGCAGTCCACGAAGGAAGTCATGGACTGGATACGAAAACCCACGCAAGACGAAGGCAAGAAACATAACCCGGTACCCAGATGGGGGACGGGGGATTACCTCATTGCCGGGGAGTTTGACAGCCGTCGTATCCTGCAGGATCAGGCCCCGTTCGCGCAGTTTGCGGAGATCGCTCTCCCGCGTCTCTGATCGCCGCCAGCCACCATCGGTGACGCGAGCAGCGGTGGTGCTCTTCTTGCCTCCGGCGGCGCTGGTCCCAACCGCAGATGAGGACTTCTTTGTTTTCCCCATGGCGCTACGGCGGTGGTGGCGTTGCCAACGAAGAAAGACAAAGGAAATGTGGAGGAAACTCTCAGCGCGCAGCAAGAATAGCTCAAGAACGAGGAGGCAGTGAATAGATGAACTGCTGCGGTGAAAAACAAACTACGATTTCACCAGGGATTATAACAGCGAAGACGACGCACGCTGGCCGTCCATCGAGAAGACCTAACGCCAACGGTAGATCTGGCCGTACACATGTCAGCACCAAAACGAACCATCGATACCACGCCGTCCACTACGTGCGGAAATCGAGGAGACGTCGTAATCATCTCCACGCCGCGCGTGACCGGTCAATTCAAAGTCAGCAAGTGGGACCCACACTTCGTCCAGTCAAGTCATCTCTAGTGTAGCAGACGCTTGAGGTCATCGATCGTAAGCACTGACGTCATCAAAAGCTATACTAGCACCACTTCGGCTCCACAGCTAAGAGTACTCACTCGAATCTACGATTCGACTAAATACTTGGGGGCTACTCCTATCAGGAGCGCTGGCCGCGCACCCGACAGACAAATGAGGACAAAATTACTTCTCTGAGTCCTACGTCGAGTCTACGACTCCACTACGGACTCGGGGGCTACTCCCATAGGGAGGATGGATTTAAGCATCCGAAAATTTTCGAGTCCTGCGGACCTAATGACTGAAACAATGCTTGAACTAAAAGTCTCCGTTCGAGTCTATGACTCGAACAGACACTTGGGGGCTACTCCCATAGGGAGCGCTGGTCGCGCACCCTATGAAATCTTCGACTGTGATCTTCCGGATCCGCATGCAAAAAAAATTTTGGCAACTCTGCCCCAACAAAACGCTAAGTGAGTAACAATCTCCTTGGCCACCCGAAGCACCTCCGAGGTGATAAATGTTCGGATGCTGCGTCTGCGACGCAAACATAAGACCTACAGATATCATCTGATGGCCTGGCAACGCACCTGACTGCGCTCTGCTAGTATGAATCCGTACCAGCAGGTACGATGAAAAATCCCGACGGACGCGTTGGGTACACCAATTAAAATCACTGGAATTCCACTCCTATAAGTCCTCCGCGGCCTGAGTTGAATTACGCCAGCATATGTTCCAGGCCCGGGTTAAGGGACCCAAACCTGAAGAAGATCGTGTTGTTTCGTCCTAAGACAGTTAACTGACCCTGATCCGTCGGGTGAGTCAGGCACACGCATCAACAATCCCTACACACATATAGTATTAACATATAGCTGCTCCCGAAGGATGGAAGAGTCCTCAGCCGAATCTACGATTCGACTGATCACTCGGGGGCTACTGACATGGTTATACCCTACGGGTA
This sequence comes from Avena sativa, assembly GCA_916181665.1. Lineage (NCBI taxonomy): Eukaryota > Viridiplantae > Streptophyta > Magnoliopsida > Poales > Poaceae > Avena > Avena sativa. The sequence continues at coordinate 443,482,992 of OV702294.1, read as the reverse complement.
CATAACTTCAGCATACCTAGTCCAGCCCAAGGAAGGCCCACGGCAGACATACGCTGGCCCATGAAGATTTTCGGGTGGCCAAGGCCCATGACGTCTTCGGATCCTTGGAGAGCAAGACTAGAGGAGATAGGAAATTCAAAGGGGTAAAACCCTAGAACTTGTAACCGACTAGGACTATGCCCGGGACCTGCCTAAGTCTATATAAAGGCCAGGAGGGCACGTCCTAGGGCAACTCGACTCATACTTTCGCACACGCATCCACGCCAGATCGAATCTGCGCACCTTGTAACCTTCGGTTCCGCCGTAATCAAAGAGCAGACAAGCAGGAGTAGGGTTTTCACTCCGGGGGCCTGAACCTGGGTAAATCTCGTGTCGCCTGGTTGCTTGTCTGCTAACCGTGCCACCATCTCCAGCATCCCCATCTTCTCCAAAACCCAAGTCCATAACAATGGGCATTGACGAGATTAAACCTTGTCACCCGCTCTTAAGTGTGTGACCCCGCAGGCTCATGGCTACTTGGACACGATAGGAGTCCGACTCTCAATCGATCAGTCGATAGCGGCTCCTAGCAGAACGTGCCGAGTCCCAAGTACCAAAGAGTCATGACGACTTGCCTTTCCAATGCGACTTGCGTCCGAGTCCCTTTTGCCTCACGATATACCTTGTCAGACTATAGGCGAATATATGTCATCCCTTAAATAGTCCGACTCTCTTCTCGATCTGAGATAAGTGATTCACCCGACTAACTCTTAGTCGGTCGCCTCGGTTAACACTTAACCGAGTCGTGCATGGCCATGCTTTTCGAATCATATCTCACAAGAGGGCCCAGAGAATATCTCTCCAAGTGGAGGGGCAAAATCCCATCGTGGTTATTCACATCACGCAGCTTGATTCTCAGTCGACCCGAACCCTGCCTTTATAACTGCCTAGTTACGGACCAGCGTTTGACAGAACCTAAGTCGGTGATCCTCAACTCGGACTATGCAACAACCTCAGGTCTAAGGATTACATTGATTGAGATATACAAATGACAAATTGTTCGTTGTACCTCAATATGGGTCAATCCGACTCGCTAAACTCTTTAGTCGAATCAGTGTAAGTTGGAATAGCATCTCCATGCCCATGACAAGTGGAACCGAGTCATCAAGCCAACTTTCACATTGGTCTAAGTTGTGTGTCCAGCACAACCTCAATGACCAAGGATATTTAGTACAAACAACATGAATGCATAGTTCCACAACCGAATCACATATTCAATGATACACATCAGATGTTTATACAAGGACTACTTAATATCCTTATGAATACAATGGGAAAACTTATCATACATGATTGCCTCTAGGGCATATTCCCAACACTTTAGTGAGCTGATCCGCTACTACCCAAATAGAATCATATCCAGACCTGGTCCTTGGCAATCCGGTGATGAAATCCATGCCAATCTTGTCCCACTTCCAATCAGGAATAGGTAGTGGTTGTAGCAATCCTGCTGGTTTCTGATGTTCCGCTTTCACTCTACTACATACGTCACACAAAGCAATATGTTCGGCGATGTCTTTCTTGAGATTATTCCACCAAAATCTTTCCTTCATATCAGTGTACATTTTTGTGTTACCCGGATGAATGGAATATGGTGAGTTGTGTGCTTCTTGTAGAATAAGTTTCCGAAGCTCCGGATCTTGCGGAACGCAGATATGTTTCTCATACCATAACGTACCTTGTTCGTCTTCATGGAATATTTTGGCTTTTCCTTTGCCAATCTTTTCCTTAATCTCCTCAATTTCCTTGTCCGTCTTTTGGGCTTCCTTGATCTTGTCCAACAATGTGGGTTGAACATCCAATGACATGAGGTGTCCTTCAGGCACAATCTCCAATCTGAGATCTCTAAATTGGGCACACAGATCATCTGGCAACTCTCCCTTAGTAAGGCCATTCACAAATACCTTACGTCTTAGTGCATCAGCTACAACATTTGCTTTACCGGGATGGTATTGCAAACTCAAATCATAGTCCTCTTCTAGCCATCTTCTTTGTCTCATGTTGATTTCTTTCTGAGTGAAGATATACTTCAAACTTTTGTGATCTGTGAACACTTCACATCGCTTTCCCAAAAGATAATGTCTCCATGTTTTGAGTGCATGGACAATAGAGGCTAACTCTAAATCATGAGTAGGGTAATTTACCTCATGAGTTTTGAGTTGTCTCGAGGCATAAGCCACAACTTTCCCTTCTTGCATTAGAACTGCACCTAATCCATGCTGATATGCGTCACAATACACTTGGAAATCTTTCTCCAAATCTGGTAGACATAGGACTGGTGCTGTCACTAGTCTCTTCTTCAATTCTTGGAAACTGAGCTCACATCCTTCAGACCAAGAAAACTTATTGTCTTTCTTTAGTAAATCCGTCATTGGCTTAGCTTCCTTGGAGAAATTCTCAATGATTCTTCTGTAGTATCCTGCCAAGCGAAGGAAACTACAGACTTCCTTCACTGACTAAGGAGATTCCCATTCAGTTATAGCTGACACTTTTGCGGAATCAACTGCTACACCATCTCCTGACACAACGTGTCCAAGAAATCCAACTTCATTTAACGAGAATTTACACTTGCTGAATTTGGCATACATCTTATGCTCTCTAAGCTTCTCAAGTATCAAACGCAAATGTCCTTCATGCTCTTCTTTGCTCTTGGAGTAAATCAAAATTTCATCGATGAAAACGACAACAAACTTGTCAAGGAACTCCATGAACACCTAGTTCATCATATTCACGAAATAAGCTGGTGCATTGGTCAAACCAAATGGCATCACTGTATACTCATACAATCCATACCTAGTGGTGAAATCTGTCTTAGGTATGTCTTGTTCCCTTATCTTAAGCTGAAAATAGCCTGACCGGAGATCAATCTTTGAGAATACACATGCTCCTTCTAACTGATCAAACAAGTCATTGATTCTAGGAAAAGGATATTTGTTCTTGATAGTCACTTCATTAAGTGAACGATAATCTATGCGTAACCTTTGACTTCTATCTTTCTTTTCCACAAACAAGACTGGTGCTCCCCAAGATGAAGAACTTGGTTGAATAAATCCTTTCTGCAACTATTCTTCAAGTTGTTTCTTGAGTTCTTTCAACTCATCAACTGACATCTTGTAGGGTATCTTTGCTATTGGTCCTGATCCTGACAGCAAGTCAATCAGAAATTCTACATCTCTATCTGGTGGCATTCCCGACAGTTCTTCCGGAAACACATCCGGATATTCACTCACAATTGGCACACTGTCAATGCTAACCCCTTGAGAGAATTTAGCTTACTCCCTTTAGATTCAAAGTTAGACATGAATCTTATCCGTTTCTTTTCCGGGGTTGTGAGTGCGATAGTACGATTGGCACAATCTAGTACTCCTTCATACTTGGTCATCCAATCCATTCCCAAAATTACATCCAATCCTTGAGAATCTAGGATTATCAGACTTACTAGAAACTTATGCTTTCCAAATTCTATCACTAGTTCACGACATCCGAGACTTACTATCATATCTCCATCTGGAGAACTTACTTTTATTGGACACCCAATGTTTTCAGTTGGAAACCCATTTCTATCAACAAATGCTTTTGATATGAATGAATGTGATGCACCGGTATCAAAAAGAACAAGTGTTGTAATAGAATTGAGTTTGAACTTACCAGCCACAACATCGGACTCCTTATAAATTTCTTCCACATTGATGTGGTTCACTTGTCCCTTCTGAAAAGGGTTGGGCTTGTTGGGTCCTTCAACTTTCTTTTCTGGGCACTCATTTGCATAATGCCCCATCTTATTGCATTTGAAGCATTCAACCTGACTAAGATCTTTCTTGACAGGCTGGCTTCCACTACCACTTCCACTTCCATTGTGGTGACTCTTATATCCACCCTTATGGTTCTTATACTTGTCATTATCATGACTACAGTGATGCTTGTTGTCATGATGGAGGTTGTGGTTGTGGTGGTTGTTGTACTTTCCATGCTTGTGGGATCCAGAACTCCCACTATCATCATAATGGGAACATTTGTGAGATGATCCCGAGCTGTGCTTGTCAGAGTTATGCTTTCTCTTTCTGCTTTCAACCTGTTTCATCTTGCTCTCCAAGATGGCAGCCTTGTCACAAAGGGATTGGTAGGTGGGGACATAGGCCACAGATAACTGCAGATTCAATTCAACATTCAGTCAGCCCGTCGACGCCCGCACCCACATCATCAACAACCAAAGCTGGCGCGCACGCCAACCCGACGACCTGCGACACACCCTAACCAATCGCCGCGACGGCGAGCCGATGGGGTCGCTAAGCCGACTCGGGCCCCGGTGCTTCGGACCGATGATTCGAGGCAAAAAATACCCGGCGAACTTCAAAGCGCCAAGGAAATAGAGAAGTACGACCCTTCGTATGACCCCTCCGTGTGGCTGGACACCTGTCTCATGGCGATGGGGATCGCTGGCCACACCGACCTGCTAGCCGCCCGCTACCTCCCCCTGATGATGGAGGGACCGTGCAGGCAGTGGATCAACACTCTCCTCCGGATAGCATCGATTCCTGGGAAGAGATGCGCGACGCCTTCGTCAGGCACTTCGAGGGTTCCTACACACGCGCCACCACCATCGAGGACCTGGAGCATTGCGTTCAGGGACCCCACGAGTCGACCCGAAGCTGGGTCCAATGGTGGCAACAACTATGGTACAACGCGGCCGGCATCCACCCGGACACTGCGATCCACTTCTTCAAGACCTCGTGACACTACGAGCCCTTGGTCGCCAAGCTCAAGCGAGCATACCGCACACTCGACAACATACCGGACCTCCTTGAGATCGCCAAAAGATACGCGGAGGAAGACCCAAACCAGGAAACCAACGACGAGTCGGGTGGTCAACGCCGCACAAACGGCAACGACAACGGACGACGGTCCGACCTACGCTATAGCAACACTCGCCTCACCGGCAAGCACCGCAGTGACCTGCGAGTCGACTTCGTCGCCAACGCTGGGCATGCGCAGCGCGAGCCCAAGAGCTTCCGCCGTGACGGAGGGCAACACCGCGACGGCGGCAACTACAAGGCAAAACCAAGGTTCGACTCCGTGGCCCTCCTTAACCAACCTTGTGCGTTTCACAATAGGGAAGGGAAGCCCGCCACGCACACGACCGCCGACTTCCACTCTCTCAAGGAGATCGAGAAGGCACGGCGAGCACAGGAGGACCCTGACAACAACCCGCCAAATGGCGGAAAATTCGGCAGCATGGCCGGCTCGCTCCACACCTTCACAGGCTTCAACACGAAGCGCGAGAAGAAGGTCATCGCCCGCGCCATCGCCGTCAATGTGGTGGCCCAGGTGGACGTTCCCCAGTTCCTCAACTTGTCGGAGCAACCCATCACCTGGAGCCGCCAGGACCACTCGCCACGCATAGAGTACCCAGGCCGAGTCGCCCTGGTGGTCAAGCCCAAGGTGGGAGACTACTGGCTCCCCAAGACATTGATGGACGGCGGCAGCTCCATCAACATCCTGTACCTGGACACCTTCAGGCGACTGCGGCTCCCGTAGTCGATGGTCGAGATGACCTACACCACGTTCCATGGCATCGTCCCCGGTCGGAAGGCGTACCTGATCGTTAAGGTCACGCTGCCAGTCACCTTTGGCACACCAGCAAACTTCTGCACCAAGCGGATCGTCTTCGAGCTGGTGCCCTTCGACAACCCCTACCACTGCGTCCTGGGGCGCCAGGCGTTCGCCAAGTTCATGGCGGCGCCCCACTACGCGTAAAACGCGATGAAGCTCCCCGGGCCGCGCGGCGTCATCACCATCAACGGTGACCCTGACATAGCCATCGAGTGCGAGGCCAAAGGAGCCGAACTCGCCGATGCCGTCATCGTGGCAGAGGCCAACCACGCCGACGAGCTCGCCAAGTATGCGAGCGGGGTCAACAACGACGACCCCACCATACTCAAGAAGCCCAACTCGGAGGGCGGCAACACCTCAGCCTTTGAGGCAATGACACACACCCGCACCGTCGAGCTGGTCCCAGGCGACTCCAGCCAAACGGTGACGATCGGGACGGGCATGAGCCCAGCATAGGAAGGCGCGCTCATCGAGTTCCTCCGTGAGAACAGGGACATCTTTGCATGGAAGCCCTCTGACATGCCTGGTGTCCCTAGGGAACTTGCTGAGCACAAACTCAACGCCGACCCCAAAGTGCGACCCGTCAAGCAGTCGCTGCGGCCCTTCAATGAAGAGCGCCGCCGAGCCATCGCCGAGGAGGTGCAGCGTCTACTCGCTGCAGGCTACATCCGGCCAATCAAATACTCCAAGTGGCTGGCAAACCCAGTCCTGGTCAAGAAGAAAAATGGGACCTGGAGGATGTGTATCGACTACACAAACTTAAACAGCGCCTGATCGAAGGAGCAATTCGTCCTCCCACGGATCGACCAAATAATCGACTCCACCGCGGGCTCGGAGTCGCTGTGTTTCCTCGACGCCTACTCTGGGTACAACCAGATCAAAATGGCTGTCGAGCACGAGGAAAAGAAGGTGTTCATCACACCATTCAGAGCCTTCTCCTACACCGCCATGACCTTCAGCCTCAAGAACGTCGGGGCGACCTACCAGCGGTGCATGCAGGAATGCCTTGCGAGCCAAATTGGCCGCAATATCCACGTCTACATCGACGACGTGGTAGTGAAGTCCCCTCGCCAGGGTGACCTACTCGCCGACCTGGCGGAAACATTCGCCAACCTGCGGAAATACAAGATAAAGATAAACCCAGGCAAATGCACCTTCGGTGTACCAGCAGGGCAACTACTGGGCTACGTCGTCTCCAAGCGCGGGATCGAGGCGAACCCCACCAAGATCGACACGATCACTCGACTTGGCAAACCCGAGTGCCTGCGCGACGTCCAGAAGCTGGCCGGGCGAGTCGCGGCTCTTAGTCGCTTCATCCCCCGACTGGGCGAAAAGGCGATGCCCCTATACCGCCTGATGCGCAAGAACCCCACCTTCTAGTGGGACAAGGAGGCGGAGGACGTGCTCCGCGACCTCAAGGAGGTGCTACTCGCCGCCCCCGTCGACAAAGAACCCATGCTGGTCTACGTCGCGGTTCCGAGCGCGTCGTCAGCGCCGTCATGGTTGTCGAGCGGCCAGAGGAAGGAAAGGAGCGCCCAGTACAGTGACCGGTGTACTATATCAGCGAGGTCCTCACCGAGTCACGCTAGCGATACCCGCAATACCAGAAACTGGTATACGCAGTCTTCAGAGCACAGCGGCGACTACCGCACTACTTCCAGGAGCACCCGATCACGGTTGTCTCCTCAGCACCGTTGCAGGACATCATCCGCAACCGTGAAGCGACCGGGCGAGTCGCCAAGTGGGCCGTCGAAATCGGCGTCCACAACATCAAGTACGAGCCACGCAAAGCGATCAAGTCGCAGGCTCTCGCGAACTTCATCGCCGACTGGGAAGAGGCCCAGCAGCCAGAAAAGCTGCCATACCTCCACTATTGGAGCCTGCACTTCGACGGCTCCAAGAATGCAGACGGCGCAGGAGCAGGGATCGTGCTGACCTCCCCGAAGGGCGACAAGCTCCGCTACGTCCTCTGCCTCGACTTCACCCCCTGCACCAACAACATGGCCGAGTACGAGGCACTACTCCATGGCATGCGAGCCGCCAAGGAGATGAATGTCAACCGCCTACGCTGCTACGGAGACTCCGACCTCGTCGTTGGGCAGGTCGCTAGTACCTGCGACGCCGTCTCCCCCACCATGGCAGCATACTGCCAAGCATTGGACAAGCTGGGCGGACACTTCGCAGGCTATTCCGTCGAGTGGATCGACAGGCGGAAAAACAAACAGGCCGACGCACTCTCTCGCATCGGCTCGGCTCGACTCGCACCACCCGTCTGCGTCTTCCTCGACACCATCACCAAGCCTTCCGTCTCTCCCCCAAGGGAGATCGACATCGGAGTCCCGCTGCAACCAGAGGCAGCCCTGGTCGCACTCATCGCCGAGCCAGAGGACTGGACTACGCCATACATCGCCTATCTGGAGGGAGGCACCTTGCCGACAGACGAAACAGACGCCCGGATGATAGCGCGACGCTGCAAATCCTTTGTCATCATCGACGGCGAGCTCCACAAACGCAGCATGACCGGCGTGTTCCAACGCTGCCTCCAACCCGCTGAAGGACGCAAAATCCTCCACGACATCCACTCCGGCGACTGCGGCCACCATGCCGGCGCCCGCTCTCTGGTCGCAAAGGCTATGCGGCACGGCTTCTACTGGCCCACCGCACACGCAGACGCCGTCGACATTGTCCAGCTGTGCGCTGGGTGCCAGAAGTACGCCAACCAGACACACGTGCCGAGATCAGCGCTCAAGACAATCCCCATCACCTAGCCATTCGCCGTGTGGGGTATGGACATGGTAGGCCCTTTCAAAAAGGCCCCCTCCAGCTTCACCCACCTCCTGGTCGCGGTCGACAAAATTCACAAAGTGGGTGGAGGCCAAGCCAGTCCGGAAATGCGACGGGAAGACCGCCACCAAGTTGCTACGTGAGCTCATATATCGCTACGGGTTCCCAAACAGCATCATCACGGACAACAGCACCAACTTCGCCAAAGGAGACATGGCCGAGTTCTGCGAGGAACATCACATCTGACTCGACCTTGCCTCAGTCGCCCACCTGGAGTCCAACGGCCAGGCAGAACGGACCAACCAGAGCATCCTCCACGGCCTGAAGCCGCGGCTGCAAGTACCACTCGAGCGCACCGCCGGGTGCTGGGTCGAGGAGCTACCCTCCGTCATCTGGGGTATCCGCACCTCGGTCAACAGGTCAACAGGGTTCACCCCCTTCTTCATGGTGTATGGCGCCGAGGAAGTCATGCCCACCGACCTAGAGCACGACTCGCGGGTCGTCCACTACATGGAGGCTGCGAACGAACTCGCACGCCAGGATGGAGTCGATCAACTCGACGAGGCACGCGACCTAGCTCGCTCCCGCACTGCCATCTACCAGCAAGAACTCTGCCGCTACCATAGCCGGCGGGTGAGAACTCGCACCTTCCAGGAAGGCGACCTGGTGCTACGCCTCATCTGTAGGGTTCGCAGCATAGAAAACAAAATATTTCCTACGATGTGAACTATATACCAAGATCTATCTACTAGATACAAACAACGGGCGGATGTATATCCGTAGAGAACATACCCTTGAAGACCGACAAAGCTTAACGAGTTCAACTCGTGGTTGATGTAGACGATCTCTTGCCGATCTCAAGATCGAGAGGAAGTCCTAGCGCCGCAAATCAGCAGCGCATCCGTGCTCGCACACACGTTCGAGGCACCGAGCAACCTCCGCCTCCTCGCTCCAGCGATGCAGCGGAAGCACAACTCTTTCTTGCCGAATAGCCACCGGGAACATGTATCTCGCTAGTCCGAGACCATGGGGGATAAATTCTAGAGGGGGAGAGAGATCCTTCACGAGGAGGTGTAAGAGACAAGTGAGGAGGGGGGCTCCTTTTATAGGAGGAGGGGGGCACCCAAGGGGGTGGCCGCCGGCCATGGGGGCTGCCCCCTCCCCTCCTTCATTCATGTGGGTGGACACTCCACTCACAAAATGCCCTTTAAAATCCCTCCACTCAAAAGTCCACTCAAATTCCCATTAAATTTCCACCAAATTTAATGCAAACTCTCATTAAATAAAACTCTTTTATTTTATTCAGAATTTTGTCAATTACTTTAATGACAAACATTCACAAATAACCCCTTGCTAGAATTCTATTTCACATGCATAACCACTTTATGCAATTTCACCCGAAAACCTGTTTCGGTATCTAGTGAAATAAATTCCTACGCTTGTTCATTCTTTCGGCATGAAACATTTGCTCCAATTGGATGTCGGTGTCTCTTAAGTGTGTCACCCTACGGTTTGTGAATAATGCGGACATGATCGAGACCCCTCTCGGATCAATAATCAGAAGCGGGATCTGGAGACCCATACTGACTCCCACACATTCAACGATGACTTTCTTGTGATCGTCGGAACCTTTTACGCTAGTATCTTAATCCCTTTGTTTCACGATATATTACATATCCGAGATTCGATCATCGGTATCTCCATACCTAGTTTGATCTCGTTACCGACATGCACTCTTTTCTCGTTCATGTGATATAACATTCTAGTGATCAAATCACTTGCTTGCAAGCTAATCAATGTGATATCACCGAGAGGGCCCAGAGTATATCTATCCGTCATTGGGATGAACAAATTCCACTCTCGATCCATGAGCCTCAACATAACACTTTATTAGTTCTGAATCCATCTTTATAATCACCCTGTTACGGTGTGACGTTTGATGTTATCAAGAAACTCTTCCGGTGTTAGTGATTGACATGATCTCATGGTCTAAGGATTAGGATCACTTCGTAAGTTGTTATAGCAATATAAACTCAATGACTTTGATCGTAATGCTATACTTCGGATGAATGTTCATCACACCATTACACTAATGTTGTGATCCCGTTATTAACAACATCCAATGTCCATGATCAGGAAACCTTGATCATCTTGTTAATCAACGAGCTAGTTTATGAGAGAGGCATAACTAGGAACTTTCTGTTTGTTTATTAAACACACATGTATTGACGTTTCCGTATTAATACAATTATAGAATGCAAAATAAACATCTATCATATACTTGGAATACACATAATAAACACTTTATTATTGCCTCTCAGGGCATATTCCCTTCAGTCTCCCACTTGCACTAGAGACAATAATCTAGTTACATAGTGATAAATCTAACACCCATTGAGTTCTGGTGTTGATCATGTTTTGCTCTAGGGAGAGTTTTAGTCAACGAATCTGCTACATTGAGATCCGTATGTACTTTACAAATCTTTATATCTCCATCCTTGACATGCTCGCGGATGGAGTGAAACCGGCGCTTAATATGCTTGGAATGCTTGTGAGACCTTGGCTCTTTGGCATTGGCAATGGCACCATTGTTGTCACAATAGATCACCATTGGGTCCAACGCATTTGCCACCACTCCTAGTTCGGATATGAACTCCTTCATCCAAACTGCTTCCTGAGCCGCTTCTGAAGCAGCAACATATTCGGCCTCCGTTGTTGATCCCGCTACCACAGGTTGTTTGGAGCTCCTCCAACTAACCGCTCCGCCATTCATGAGAAATACGTATCCGGATTGAGACTTAGAGTCATCCGGATCGGTGTCAAAGCTAGCGTCGACATAACACTTAGCGACGAGCTCTTCTTCACCTCCGTATACAAGAAACATATCCTTAGTTCTTCGTAAGTACTTAAGGATATTCTTGACCGCTATCCAGTGTTCCGAACCTAGATCCGATTGGTACCTACTAGTCAAAATAATAGCATGTGCCACATCCGGTCTTGTACATAGCATGGCGTACATTATAGAGCCTATGGCTGAAGCATAGGGGACTTTGTCCATTATCTCTCTTTCTTCCGCCGAAGCCGGACTTTGAGTCTTACTCAATGTCTTGCCTTGCAACATAGGTAAGAAACCCTTCTTACTTCCGTCCATTTTAAACTTCTTTAAAATCTTATCAAGGTATGTACTTTGTGATAGCCCTATTAGGCGCCTAAATCTATCTCTATAGATCTTTATGCCTAATATGTATGACGCTTCACCTAGGTCCTTCATTGAAAATTTGCTGTTTAGATAACTTTTAACACTGTTTAAAAGATCTATATCATTTCCGATCAATAATATGTCATCCACATATAATATCAGAAATGCCACATTGCTCCCACTCACTTTCTTGTAAATACAAGCTTCTCCATAAGTTTGGACAAATCCAAACTCTTTGATCACCTCATCAAAGCGGAGATTCCAACTTCGTGATGCTTGCTTCAATCCATAGATGGATCGCTGAAGCTTGCACACCTTGTTAGCATCCTTAGGATCGACAAAACCCTTTGGTTGTATCATATACAACTCTTCTTCAATATTACCATTGAGAAACGCGGTTTTGACATCCATCTGCCATATCTCATAATCGAAATATGCAGCAATTGCTAACATAATCCTAACTGACTTTAGCATCGCTACGGGAGAGAAAGTCTCATCGTAGTCAACTCCTTGAATTTGTCGAAACCCCTTTGCGACTAGTCGAGCTTTATAGACGGTCACATTACCATCAGCATCAGTTTTCCTTTTGAAAATCCATTTGTTCTCCACTGCCTTTCGGTTGTGAGGTAATTCCACCAAGTTCCAAACTTGATTTTCATACATGGATTCCATCTCGGATTTCATGGCTTCTAACCATTTGTTGGAATCCGGGCTCATCATCGCTTCTTCATACGTCGCAGGGTCATCATTTTCATCAACCATGAAATTCATGACAGGATTTCCGTACAGCTCGGGAGCTGCACGCGTCCTGTTTGACCTGCGAGGTTCGGTAGTACTCTCTTTCGGAGTTTCATGATCATTATCATTAGTTCCCTCTTCAACAGGTGGAGCCAAATCCGGAACAACTTCCGGCGCTACGCTACTCGCCATACTTTGAAGAGAAGGTTCCACAACCTCTTCGAGTTCTACCTTCCGACTACTCACACCTTTCGCGAGAAACTCTTTCTCTAGAAAGGATCCATTCTTGGCAACAAAAACCTTGCCCTCGGATCTGTGATAGAAGGAATACCCAATAGTTTCTTTAGGGTATCCTATGAAGACGCATTTTTCCGCTTTGGGTTCGAGTTTATCCGGTTGAAGTTTCTTCACATAAACATCGCATCCCCAAACTTTAAGAAATGACAGCTTAGGTTTGTTTCCAAACCACAATTAATACTGTGTTTTTTCAACGGATTTAGATGGTGCCCGATTTAAAGTGAATGCAGCAGTTTCCAGTGCATAACCCCAAAATGACAACTGCAAGTCCGTCAGAGACATCATAGATCGAACCATATCTAATAAAGTACGATTACGACGTTCCGACACACCATTTCGCTGTGGTGTTCCGGCAGGTGTGAGTTGTGAAACAATTCCACACTCTTTCATGTGAGTGCTAAACTCGTAACTTAGATACTCACCTCCACGGTCGGACCGTAGAAATTTGATCTTTCTATTATGATGATTTTCCACTTCATTCTGAAATTCCTTGAACTTTTCAAAGGTTTCAGACTTGTGTTTCATCAAGTAGATATAACCGTATCTACTCAAATCATCCGTGAAAGTAACAAAATAACGATATCCACCTCGCGCCGACACACTCATTGGACCACATACATCAGAATGTATGATTTCCAATAAATCTGTCGCCCGTTCCATTGAACCGGAAAACGGCGTTCTAGTCATCTTGCCCATAAGGCATGGCTCACATGTATCAAATGATTCATAATCAAGTGATTCCAAAAGTCCATCCGAATGGAGATTCTTCATGCGTTTAACGCCAATATGACCTAGACGGCAGTGCCACATATATGCGAATATATCATCATTAAGTTTAATCCTTTTAGCATCAACATTATGAATATGTGTAACATTATCATCGAGATCTAATAGAAATAAACCATTCATCATCGGTGCATGACCATAAAAGATTTCATTCATATAAATGGAACAACCATTGTTCTCGGATTTAAATGAATAACCACTTCGCATCAAACACGATCCAGATACAATGTTCATGCTCAGTGCAGGCACCAGATAACATTTATTCAAGTTTATAACTAATCCCGACGGCAAGTGGAGAGGCAGCATTCCGACGGCAATCACATCAACGCTTGATCCATTGCCGACACGCATCTTGACCTCACCCCTTGCTAGCGGTCACTTGTTCCGCAGCCCCTGATTCGAGTTACAAATATTAGCAACTGAACCGGTATCAAATACCCAGGTGCTACTGCGAGCACTAGTCAAGTACATATCAATAACATGTATATCATATATACCTTTGTTTGCCTTGCCGGCCTTCTTGTCTGCCAGATACTTGGGGCAGTTGCGCTTCCAGTGGCCAGTCCCCTTACAATAGTAGCACTCGGAATCAGACTTAGGTCCAACTCGGGGTTTCTTTTCAGGCGCGGCAACAGGCTTGCCACCCTTACTTCCCTTCCGTTTTCCCTTCTTGTCTTTCTTGAAACCAGTGTTCCTATTGATCATCAACATTTGATGTTCCTTTTTGATCTCCACTTCTGCAGTTTTAAGCATTGACAGAAGCTCGGGGAGAGACTTCTTCATGCCTTGCATATTATAGTTCATCACGAAGCTCTTATAGCTAGGTGGCAGAGACTGCAGAACACGATGGATGCCTAAGTCAATGGGAATCGATATTCCCAAGGACACAAGCTTATCGGCGTAACCCGACATCTTGAGTACATGCTCACTAACGGAGATGTCCTTCCATCATGCAGCTAAAGAACTTTTCTGAAGCGTTGTAGCTCTCTACAGCATCATGTGTGTCGAAAATCATTTTCAACTCACCCATTGTATCAAATGCATTGCCGTTTTCGAAACGCTTTCGAAGTTCCGCCTCTAGCCCATACAATATGCCGCAATGAACTAAGTTGTGGTCCTCCTGACGAGTCTGATAGACATTCTTCTCCTCGTCAGGGGCATCATCTAAAGGTGGGGGGCCTAACGGCGCTCCTAGCACATATTGCTTTTGTGCAGCAGAGAGGAGAATCCTCAAATTCATGGCCCATTCGGTAAAGTTGCTATCGTTCGTTGCTAGTTTCTCTTTCTCCATGAACACATTGAAATTAAAAGCAGGTGGTGCCATCTACAACAGAATTTGTAAAGTTTAGACTAAGTGTATGATAGATTGAGTTCAACTAATCTATATTACGAATGAACTCCCACTCAAAAATGACATCCCTCGTGCCTTTTTGGTGATTACATGAACCAAATCCACTACACCAAGTCCGATCATCACGTGATTCGGTATAGCTTCAAAGGCGAGCATCAAATGGGCATCATATCAACTATATGACTCATGCTTAACCTTTCGGTCCGTGTTCAAAGGCCATGTCTGTACATGCTAGGCTCGCCAAGTTAGAACCTTAGTATTCGCGTGTGTAACTGTTTTACACCCGAAATATGGTCGTGGATCCAAGAACACCCGATCATCACGTGATGTCTTGGAGCGACGAAAACATAATCGGTGCATACTAAAGGAAGAACACATTCTTATCTTGATATTTAAATGAGGGATCATCGTATTATGCTAGCAAAGCGCTAAACAAGCAATATAAGATGCTATCAAACATCATATGTTTATTAGTGAAATGATATGGTTCCCGCAGATGATCTCTATCATGTGCATCGTGGTATGATCACTATCATACCTATATGTGTAAATCCAAGGTCTATGGATTTTACACGCTATGTGTGCTGTAAGAGTATCATCTCATAGTTCTACTTACAACACTACCATATCATAACACTAGCCCAGCAACAATCTAAACTAGACGCCTCTAATTTATCCATTGCAAGTTTTACGTGGCTTAGGGCTTTCGAGATAGAACCGTTCTTACCTACGAACATGAACCACAACGAGGATAATCAAATTGTTGACAACTCGCTTGCAAAATAGATATTGACTATAGTAGGAGAGACAGACACCCGCTAGCCACTTATGCAAACTAGTTGCATGTCAAGCGTGGAACGGGTCTCATGTGCGAGGACATGTAAAGTTTGTCCGGGCCGCTTCATCCCACTATGCCACCAATATCCAAAATTACAACAAAGGAGCAACAACATGATCATCATCGCCCACATACTCATATGTGTACTACCCGTGTAAAGTATCTACGCATAGATCCGGCTCTGATACCACTGTAGGGTTCGCAGCATAGAAAACAAAAATTTTCCTACGATGTGAACTATATACCAAGATCTATCTACTAGATACAAACAACGGGCGGATGTATATCCGTAGAGAACATACCCTTGAAGACCGACAAATCTTAACGAGTTCAACTCGTGGTTGATGTAGACGATCTCTTGCCGATCTCAAGATCGAGAGGAAGTCCTAGCGCCGCAAATCAGCAGCGCATCCGTGCTCGCACACACGTTCGAGGCACCGAGCAACCTCCGCCTCCTCGCTCCAGCGATGCAGCGGAAGCACAACTCTTTCTTGCCGAATAGCCACCGGGAACATGTATCTCGCTAGTCCGAGACCATGGGGGATAAATTCTAGAGGGGGAGAGAGATCCTTCACGAGGAGGTGTAAGAGACAAGTGAGGAGGGGGGATCCTTTTATAGGAGGAGGGGGGGCACCCAAGGGGGTGGCCGCCGGCCATGGGGGCTGCCCCCTCCCCTCCTTCATTCATGTGGGTGGACACTCCACTCACAAAATGCCCTTTAAAATCCCTCCACTCAAAAGTCCACTCAAATTCCCATTAAATTTCCACCAAATTTAATGCAAACTCTCATTAAATAAAACTCTTTTATTTTATTCAGAATTTTGTCAATTACTTTAATGACAAACATTCACAAATAACCCCTTGCTAGAATTCTATTTCACATGCATAACCACTTTATGCAATTTCACCCGAAAACCTGTTTCGGTATCTAGTGAAATAAATTCCTACGCTTGTTCATTCTTTCGGCATGAAACATTTGCTCCAATTGGATGTCGGTGTCTCTTAAGTGTGTCACCCTATGGTTCGTGAATAATGCGGACATGATCGAGACCCCTCTCGGATCAATAATCAGAAGCGGGATCTGGAGACCCATACTGACTCCCACACATTCAACGATGACTTTCTTGTGATCGTCGGAACCTTTTACGCTAGTATCTTAATCCCTTTGTTTCACGATATATTACATATCCGAGATTCGATCATCGGTATCTCCATACCTAGTTTGATCTCGTTACCGACATGCACTCTTTTCTCGTTCCTGTGATATAACATTCTAGTGATCAAATCACTTGCTTGCAAGCTAATCAATGTGATATCACCGAGCGGGCCCAGAGTATATCTATCCGTCATCGGGATGAACAAATTCCACTCTCGATCCATGAGCCTCAACATAACACTTTATTAGTTCTGAATCCATCTTTATAATCACCCTGTTACGGTGTGACGTTTGATGTTATCAAGAAACTCTTCCGGTGTTAGTGATTGACATGATCTCATGGTCTAAGGATTAGGATCACTTCGTAAGTTGTTATAGCAATATAAACTCAATGACTTTGATCGTAATGCTATACTTCGGATGAATGTTCATCACACCATTACACTAATGTTGTGATACCGTTATTAACAACATCCAATGTCCATGATCAGGAAACCTTGATGATCTTGTTAATCAACGAGCTAGTTTATGAGAGAGGCATAACTAGGAACTTTCTGTTTGTTTATTAAACACACATGTATTAACGTTTCCGTATTAATACAATTATAGCATGCAAAATAAACATCTATCATATACTTGGAATACACATAATAAACACTTTATTATTGCCTCTCAGGGCATATTCCCTTCATCATCCAGGACAAGAAGGGCATGCACAAGCTCTCCCCCCCCCCCCCCCCCGTGGGAGGGACCATTCGCCATCGGGCGAGTACTCGGCAACGATGCCTACTACCTCACCGACGTCCGCGGAGACGGGAAATTCGACGTCAAGCGACCGTGGAATGTAAACCTCCTACGGAAGTTATACTCCTAGAACCCCATACATGTACCCTCCACTAGCTATGAAATAAAATATATCGGTTACCGCAAATTGCATCTACTCTCCATGTCCTGTGCCACTCACACTCGTAATAACAGTGCCAAGCTAACTGCAGGAGTCAACCTCTGGTACAGCGATCGACACGGCCAAGTAGTGCGCTACGAGGGCACTGGGTTACCCCAGGACTCGTAACGTCCACGAAAAACGCCTACCCGGAGCCCCATTGGAGTTTCTTAGATCGACTGGCTTAACGAGCCAAGACAACTGCCTTCTCTCCTCACAGCGACCGTGATCCTCCGCATCCTCGACACAGCGACTCGAATGGCCAAGTACCACGCTCGGGGACTGACGACCAGTTCAGCGCGAGCAACTAGGGAAAAACGCCAAGTATGAGAGCGTGCCCAGGACTCGCCATGCGACTGACCCGACGGGCCTGGCAGGAGTGATGCGCTCACTCTGACGCGCCCAGTCCTCACCCACCCTAGAGCCGCGACTAGAACAACCAAGTACCACGCTCGGGGACTCGGCTACCCGACCTCGTTCGCGCAAGGGAAAAAAGTGAAGTAAAGAGCACTCATGAGAGTCGCCCTGCGACTGGCTTTCCAAGCTCGGGCGAGTCGACCTCAATAACAAAACGCTCAAAACCACAAACACATAACAAACAAGGTAAACCCCATAAAAAGGGCGGACGCGCTCGGGGACTCGTTCAATCATCAATCACAATCGCAAGACAATTCACAAAATAACGCGAAATCCCATTATAGCAGACCAAAGTTGTTACAAAATACAAGTTGCGCCCAATGGACGAACTGCTACTAATGCCCCAGGGCACAATGTTTTATTCCGCAGGCTTCGAGGTCGACTCGCCGCCACCCTTGCGGTTGCGAATGAAGGGAGTGTACGGGTTCGATGGGTACGTCGTCAGCTCACCCGCCATCGCCGCACGGAAGGGCTACTCGATCTTGAAGTCCCGGTGCGGCGGCTCGGGGTCGTTGGGCGCGAAGATCGTCTCCTGATAAGGAAGGAGGTCGCCCATCGCCCAGACACGATCGTAGTATACCGCGGCACGATCTGTCAGCTTCAGCACCTCGGCAATCTCCACCGAGCCCGTCGACGAGGGGTAGCCACTCGTCACGTCGTCGAGATCGAAATCCTCCGGGAAGTGGGCGAGCCCAAGGCTAAGCGCCGTCGCCGCCCCGCGCCAGAACGCCGACCGCGTCATGAACTCGACGACTGACGGCGCCTTCTCCAGATACCGCCACACTTCGACGAGGTCGTTGGGAATCACTTCCGTTGGCAACATCTCCTGAAGATACGCCCGAATGCAAGCCGCGGACAATGTGGCTGAGTCGACCAGAGTGGCCACACACTGCCGCGCGTCGTACGACTGCGCCTCTTCCGAGCTGTCGATGATCCGACCTGTGGACAGAGAGTGGCAGTGAGTACAACAAAGATCACGCAACGCAGCTACTACAGGCAGAGGCAGGCACACTTACCAATCAAAGGACGGCAGAGACCCGTGATGAAGCTTTGAAGAGAGGAGTAGTCGTCTTGTAGCCCAACAACGAGGGCGTCAGAGACCTTATGCTCTTCAGCGGCGGCCATAACAGCAGCCTTGGCTCGCCCATCCGCTGAACTCGCCTCCTCCTTCGCTTCCTTAAGCTCGCGCTCAAGGTCGGCGATCTGCTTCTCAGCCAAACTCAATGCATATTGAGCCGCCGTCAGTTCACTCGCCGGGACAAGGCCCTGGCGGACCTCCTCTGCCTTCGCAGCAGTCGCCTGGAGTGCCTTGTTCACCTCTTGGACGACAACAAGTTCCTTCTCCGCGTGACACTTCGCAGTGAGCCGGTCGTCTGATTCACGCTGCAAACCCTGTGCACAAGTCAAACAGTTAACAACAACGGAATCCTAAGTGCCCACCCGCTGAAATTCAGCGACTGGACAGTCGGGGACTGGAGATCAAAAATCATAAATGCCCACCCGCTGAAATTCACCGACTGGACACTCGGGGACTGGAGATCAAAAATCCTAAGTGCCCACCCACTGAAATTCAGCGACTGGACACTCGGGGACTGGAGGTCAAAAATCCTAAGTGCCCACCCGCTAAAATTCAGCGATTGCGCACTCGGGGACTAGGCGCGAGAAATAAAAACAAAACACCAAAATAATCTGACCACTGCAATTCAGTGGCCCGATCCTCGGGGACTGGACATACCTGGATGGCTGCGCCAAGCATGCCATGGAGCTGTAGCGCGTCCACGGATGCGAGAAGAGCCGGAGTGTGCCCGCGACGCTGTTCGATCTCCGTTTAGGTGACCCCAGGTACGCGGCTCGATGGCGTGGTACCACTCGCCGTAGCCGCTCTGGCCATGAAGCGGGGGAAGGTCGCGGTGGATGTGCCGGCACCAAAAGAGGCCGGCTCGGCCACCCCAAGCGAGGAAGCACCCTCCTTGATCTTCAAGGCCGCCTCCGTCGCAGGATCACTCGGAGCAATCGTCGTGTCGTCAGACACCGTGACGACATCGTCGCCCTTGGCCTTCTTGGCACTGTCTGCGGGGGCAGCGACCTCATCAGCCTTCCTCTTCCGAGAGGGGTCCTCCTCGGCGACGACTGGTGGCACTTTGGCCACGGACGGGTGGCCTATCTTTTTAACTCCAGTCCTACAAATTGATTACATGAGCAAAATGGTCCGAGTACAATGAAAAGCAAGGCAGGTGAACAAAACTCACTTGGCGACTGGTATGAACCGCAGCCCCGTGCGGATGCTAGCCGGCTTCTCCAGTTTGGGGCCCAGTTTCTGACTGAGGCCCATCTCCAAAACATCATGCGCCCAAGACACAGACGGCCTCTTCGTTGACGAGGCCGCCACAGGAGCCTCCGAAACGATTTCGACAGGAGCTCTCCTGGGAGGCGAAGCTGCCGCGGCTGGAGCAGCCCCCAACCCAGAGACTGGGGCGAAGGGGGGAAGCGAGGCCAGAGGCACCTCACTCAGGGCGGCAGTGGCATCTGGTGCTGTCGGCGTCTGCGGCGCTTCATCCCTGGCTAGGCTAGTGGCGTCGGAACTACTCGCCGAACGAGGCAGACATGCCTGTTTCGCCGGCTTCGTCTTCCTCTTCGGGGGGCCTTCACTTCCTTCTTCTTGTTTTTCGACGGAGTGGCCTCGCTATGCGAGGTGTGTTCGGGAAGCTCGTCGTCGTCATCTTCATGGAGTTCAAGGCTTCTACTCGCCTCGAGTTCGCGCTGATGCTGCCCGCGAGTTTTGCGAACTAGTGAGGCGGCCTCTTCCTCGGGCTCGTCGTCATCGTCGCTCCTGTCGCTCTCGATGCCGCCCTTGGTAGGAGACGATTCACCCCCGTCCTGGACGGACGAGCTCGAGTTCTCGTCGTCCGCGGGTGGAAGCCACCCTTCCACCACTTAAAATAACTGCAGTAGGCATGAGACAATATCAGTATAACCATGACAACATCAACTGCGAATGCGAATGGTAGACAGTGACTCACCGTCGGGGCTAGATGCTTCACGGTGTAGGGGGCGACCCCAGCCTTCGCGTCCAGGTACGCTGCTTAGGTGATTTTCTTCAACGCCAGGACGTAGTCCTCGAGTTTCCACTCGGCGAGGCAGGATTTCGTCAAGTCCTCCCTTCACGTGTATCCATACATGTAGTGCTCGCGGCGGGCCAGGGGAACGAGCCGCCGTCCGAGCCAACAGTTTTACAAATTAATGGTTTGAAGACCCTTATTCTTCAGGCCGCGGATGGTTTGAAGCATCTCATCCACGACCATCCGCTGGTCTATTGGGAGCTTGCCGACTTGGAGTCGGCACGGTTCGGGCCGGTCGGCGGAGTACCTTGGGATCGCCACCTCGCCGTCTAGAGTCGCCTCGGTGACGTAAAACCAGGACTTCTTCCACTCGCTCGCCGCCTTGGAAGGTAGCATCAGGTCAAAGAAGGAGGCCTTCGACTTCAGCTGAAACGCCTGGCCACCCGCAGCAAGCATTGGGCCGCCTGATTCTTCATGACGGATCCTCCCGTGGAACAGATCTTGCCATAGGGGGAAGTAGGGTCTGTAGCCCAGGTAGCACTCGCAGAACGCCACGAAAATGGCGAGCTGCTCGATGCTGTGAGGGCCCAGGTCTGACGGCTGGATCTCGTAGAACGCGCAGAAGCGCCGGAAGAAGAGAGATGTGGGGAACCCCAGCCCCCGTTCTAGATGGCTAGTGAAGCAAACAAATTCTCCCTCGCGCGGGTCCGGAGTCACCTCTCCGGCCGCGGGGATGCGCCACCTACCGGCGTGCAGGATCCCGACCTCCTCGAAGGATGCCAATAGCGCTCTTGTGCACTTGGACCTGCCCCATGGTTTGGTGGAGGGGGCCATTGGCCGAAAAGGTTCGTGGAGGTCGGGGGATTTTGGATCGGTTGGATCGCGATGTGGAGGAAAACAGAGATGGGCGAAATCGGAGGAAATGACGAAGGAATGGTTCCCCGATCGCCTACCATTTCCTTTATATAGCGGTTGCTACCCGCCAAATCAGGGAGCCGTTACCACGCGGTGATTACGCCAAAGTTATCGTTGGATTACCCCAACGGCTAGTTTTGACTGCGTCTGACGGTCCAACTTCATCCATTCGACTCGCCGACCCAATCACTACAACAGTGACTAGATATTTCGCCGACTCGTTCGCCGAGCTGCGACCCGATTAACCACTGTCATTACGACCAGAGTAATTATTTTTTTCCTTTATTCAGGAGCCCGCCACTGATTCGACTGGGCGTCCGCATTGGACCCGTATACTCCGACTGCCAACGAACACCTGCGCCCAATCGACGACGGCCTCAGGGACTACTGATGGGGATATGCCTACCGGGGTATACCCAGCAGGACGTTTCCGACTGGTCCAGAAACTGGTGAGTGGGCCTGCGGGACGGCGACTGGATCAAGTCCTGGCGTGGATCCAAGAGACTGGAAGCTGAAGGCCTAGGAGAGTAGATAGGCCCAGTCAGATTAGGTTAAACGAGTGCCGAAGCCTTAACTGATTCGGTTGAGATATGTAAACCCTAGGGGGGTGAGTCTATATAAACCTCCCTATAGGGCGTGTATAGGATACGTTCCATCATCCACCCAAGCGACTCGCCACCTAGCCGTCGAGCTTGCCCCATTGTACTTCCATCATAATACAATCTAGCAGGAGTAGGTCTTTACCCTCCGGGGGGCCGAACCTGGGTAAAACCCTATGTCTCCGCCCTCATCTTGCACCGCAGATGGCTGTCCGCCCTTGCCCTTCGTTCTACTACTCGCTGCCGATTGCAGCGTCTGCCGTGGTCATTCCCACGACACTTACTATCATATCTCCACCGGGAGAACTTACTTTTATTGGAAACCCAATGTTTTCAGTTGGAAACCCATTTCTATCAACAAATGCTTTTGATATGAATGAATGTGATGCACCGGTATCAAAAAGAACAAGTGCTGGAATAGAATTGAGTTTGAACTTACCAGCCACAGCATCGGACTCCTCATAAATTTCTTCCACATTGATGTGGTTCACTTGTCCCTTCTGAAAAGGGTTGGGCTTGTTGGGTCCTTCAACTTTCTTTTCTGGGCACTCATTTTCATAATGCCCCATCTTCTTGCATTTGAAGCATTCAACCTGACTGAGATCTTTCTTGACAGGCTGGCTTCCACTACCACTTCCACTTCCATTGTGGTGACTCTTATATCCACCCTTATGGTTATTGTACTTGTCATTATCATGACTACAGTGATGCTTGTTGTCATGATGGCAGTTGTGGTTGTGGTGGTTGTTGTACTTTCCATGCTTGTGGGATCCAGAACTCCCACTATCATCATAATGGGAACGTTTGTGAGACGATCCCGAGCTGTGCTTGTCAGAGTTGTGCTTTCTCTTTCTGCTTTCAACCTGTTTCATCTTGCTCTCCAAGATGGCAGCCTTGTCACAAAGGGATTGGTAGGTGGGGACATAGGCCACAGATAACTGCAGATTCAATTCAACATTCAGTCCTTCGAGGAACTTCTCTTTCCTCTTGGCATCCGTATCCACTTCATCTGGTGCATAACGCGCCAGATTGTTGAACTCCCTAATATATTCAGCCACGCTGCGGTGACGCTGCTTCAAATTGTGAAATTCCTTCTTCTTCAAGCTCATCACTCCGGATGAGATGTGAGTTGTACGAAAACCATCTTCAAAGATATCCCACGTCACATCCTCAATGGGAGTGGTGATATGGAAGTTATCCCACCAAGGCTGCTGGTCCTTCCAACAAGTGTGCTGCAAATCTAACTTTCTCCTCGTCGGTGCAGCCGACAGTTACCAAATCCTTGTTCACTGAACGTAGCCAATCATTGGCCACCATGGGATCAGTAGTTCCTGAGAACTTTGCAGGCCTTAGTCTTAGGAATCTGGTGAGCATGTCAAAACCTGGTGGATTATTCTGATTGTTGTTGGTGTTGTTGTTATTGTTGTTGTTATTCTAATTCTGCATGAAAGTGGTCATCATCTGCATCAGCTGTGCCTATGTTGTCATCAACTGCTGCATCTCGGGGGTGACATTGTTGTTGTTTGGGTTGGGGTTGGCATGTCTGGGAGGCATCTGTGGTTTTCATAAGGATAAGACTGAGATACCCATAGATGCTTATTATGCACAAAACATCACATAGACAATCACCAAAAACAACATCAAAATAAGACAAGGTTCAACAACATAAATAACAAGTTTTGAAAAGCAAACACACCATAGCAAGCCATCCACATGTTCGATGGTCATTGCGACTCAATAATCAAAAGGATGGTAAATAAAAGATAAATGAGTAGTCATCACTACTCCTCTGCATCAACCTCCTCATCAACAAGTGTAAGACCTGCATTCTCCATAGCGTCTTGTATTCCTCGACATTGGTAGTCAAGGCCTCTATCTTGGCTTTGAGAGCCCTCTTCTGCGAACGAAGTCTCTCAATCACACCTTGCTGATGCTCGAGCTCGAAGTCCTTGGCTCTGATACCATCTGTAAGATCCCACCTTTATAAAGGTAAAGATCCCTGTGATTGCAATGCTAGTCCCCGGATCAATGCTAGCATCCACAGTTTAAGATGAAGTACACAAAAACAAAGGTCATTATTACATGTCATTCGAGAGATAACATAGTCTTTTACAACTCCATGGCCATAGGCCTATTACAAGAGTTCAAAAATAACAATATAATTAAGTCTTCATCTTCATGTGCCACAGGCAAGCATGTTGAGTGTAGACTCATAACCCCTAATCATCATTAGAGTAACCTGCAACATCACAAGTTACACCCACAGTGGGTCAATACATTGGAATAATATTGGCAAGTGATACCTTAGTAGAATATTAACATCTAGTTACTACATGAATATGGCTAAGTGTAGCTTAGGCTTGCTTTGCTCAAAATAGGTTTTACCTATCAGTTGAAAACACTAAGTTTTTCTTTGACTTGATTTTCAGGGATGCTCAATTTGGTCAAAATAGGTTTTACCTATCAATAGGTTACTACATGAATATGGCTTCCATTTCTTGATGCTCAATTTGTCCAATACCAGGGACATGGCTAAGTACATAGATTCTTCCATCTGTAGAGGTTGTGCACTTTCCCCACAAGACTTGATTTTCACCAAGACAGGACCTTTCAGAAGCCTTCCCTTAGACCAAAATGGACGCGCTCCAAACCTATCATTCCCCTACCACCAACTGTCCATTTGGCTAAGGTATTGCAACCTATATGGTCCAGGCAGAGCCCATAATGCCATTGTGGCTGCACTAGAAGCTTCTTAACATTTGGCATCTCAAATCCCTTTGTTCCTGGGTGGCTTTCCACAAGTGTGATACACAAGGTAAACCATAGAAATGGGCCTTGTGTAACCACTCAACACAAACCAATCCTTCCATTCCACCTAGGTGTTTCATTCACTTAGTTGTTTTATTAAGAAAAATACAAATCAAAGACTTAGAATATTTCTCATAGCATGATTACATAATCCACCCTTGGTTGCTACTAGCTAGGCTACGCTTGGCAATATCAAGTATCTTAACTTAGAGGAAATTCTAACATTGCTACAACTACTAGGATTTCCCAAGCATAGCATATAGATACTTAGCAAAATAATCATGCAAGTTCTATACAAAATATTTCTAATGCATAGGTAAAAATATAGGGATAAAACATGAAGCACCACTTATCTTGGTAGTTTGGGGAGTAGCAACAATCTTCACAACCACAATCACTATTAGCACCAAAATCTACACATAAAATAATGGCACCAAAATCACATAACAAAACATACAAACAAAAATATATGAATGCATGCAAAATTCCATGTGATGATTTTCTACACCAAACAAGACAAGTATACAGTACTGAATCACAAACAAGACCAAGACACACTAAATAAACTTTATTTGATCTTTAAATCATTTTTCAAATAATTTCTATACTCAAAAAAAGCCTATAAATGTCTCTGCAAAAATAATCAATTTTAAAGAAGCAAAACATTAAACACATTGCATAAACAGATAGCATTTTTTCTCCTGATTCCAATGATATAAAATTTGTAAATTTGAAAGTGTGGATCAAAAGTTATGAATTTTAAAAATTTGAATCACTAATAGATCTATTTGAGATTTTTAAAACAAAGAACAGGCCACGCTGCGTGTTTTGATTGGCCCGTACCGGTTCGGTCGGATCGATCAACACGGGCCACACGATCTAAATGAAAACGCACGGCCAGATCTAAAACGTACCCCTTCGTTAAGTTTTCTATCGTATGCATTGGATCTAGATCTGACGGCTATTGATCAAGCGACCACGGAAGGGCGGCGCTAGCGACGGCGGTGCGACTCTGTCAGTGATGTTCTGGAGGCTACGGAGGGGGCTGGGGTCAGCAGAGGGGCTTACCAGACTCGCGAGTCCACAAGGAAGCTCAACATGCAAACGGTCAGGGTCGGGGCGCCTTGTAGAGGCTGCTGGGGCTCGTCGGACTTGCGGACATCGTCGGGTGCTTGCAGATGAAGATGTTGCCGACGATGTAGATCACCCTAGCACAAACCATTTGTGTCAGAGGATGCCCAAGGTTGTGGCGAACACGACAGGGTCAAAGAGGAAGCAAGGGGCGCTCGGAGGTTACCGGTATTTCTCGTCGGAGTTGAGAGGCGGCTCTGTTGTTTGCAGAGGTGGACGGAGGAGACGTCCTGGTGCATTACAGAACAAACGAATGGTATGAGGTGATGCGCAGAAGCTAGGCGTACTTGCTCGCATGAACCAGAGATGAAGAGGGGCGCTGTACTCACCGGAATGCGTCGCCGGAGGCGCTCGGTACCGCGGCGGTGCAAGTGGGATTGTGGGCAGCCTGGTGGCGGAGAAGAGGCGCTGAGTGAGGGGAAAGATGCGGAGAGGAGAGGGGGTTAAATAGCCAATGAGGGGCGAGGAGATCGCGCGGAATTGATCGGCAATTAAGCCTGCTTCATTCGCGGCAGTGATGGAGGTAACAGCGGCGTCGACGTGGCCGGGGTGCGGGGTTTGGGGACGACGACCACGTGGCATTTGGGTCCACCGGTCAGTGTGCGCGGGGTAGGTCTGCGTCGCGTGAGAGAGAGATAGAGGAAGACCCCGGGTGGGCTTAGTGGGTTGGGTTCGTTGCTGGGCCAAAAGAGTAGCGCTGGCCCTTTTCCTTTTCTTTAACCTTTTTCTTTTTCTGTTTGAATTTCCAGGAATCATATTCAAATGATTTAAAATGTGTTTGATTTCAAACTTGTTCTGGATTTTTGTAAAGTGAAACCGGCACACATTTAGGTATAGAAGCATGCTGTTTCACCAAACTTGCTTTGATTCTTTGGAGTTTTAAAATAAAACAATGCCTTTTACCCAAGTTTTAATAAAGATATAAAATGATTTTTATAGTCATATTTTGTTTTGAAATTTTTTTCCAAGCTTAGAAAACAACTAAACCAACTCATGAACAAACAATCTTGGTTTAAAACAAATAATCTCTCATTAGAGAGTAGCATTGCATCAATGCTTTGCTTACATAAAATAATAAGCATCCAAATGCTTTTATTTTTATAATAACTTTAAAAATGATCCTAAAATGATCATGAATGCATGGATGATATGCAAACTTTGAAAACATGATTTTAGGGATGTTACAGTTACACTCTCTAAGAAAAAAATCATATATAGAACTTTTCAAATAGAGATATGGTTTGAAAGATGTGCAAATTAACATAAACTTCACAAAGAAAAAGAATAGAAGCTAGGCAGAAAAAGAAACAGGTCAGAACAAAGGAGTGGCATGAGGAAATCGATCATGTGTCTAGCGAGCAGGCAGCTAGCTGTTGGCTTTGCTTGGATTTGTGTACAACAGAGTGAGCACCTAAACTGAAGCAACAAAGTAGGAGATGTAGAAAAATGATTGAACAAGGAATAGTGCGATTAATCTGTATACAATGGAATTCGAATTCTTGATCGCCGGATTACAGAGAGGAATCGTAATAACTGGGCAACACTTCGGATCTTGAATAATAATAACTGGGCAACACTTCGGATCTTGAATAGAATACAGTGCTTAAAAGTTTAAACCAAAGTCGTGTAGAAGAGTATGGTTAAATCAATAAAAATTTATGGAAATTAGATGCTGCAGCGACTTGAAAGGATGAAGTCACAGATGACTAGCTACCAATTGAATAGCTAAGTCTGAACCAAGAAATAGTGTACGACTAAAAAGCTTCAGATATCAAAACTGGACTACAGGATCGATTGGTCTCCGTGATGTGCAAAAACTAGCTAGCTGGACTGATCTTCGTCAGATGATTGCGGGAGTTTGAGAAAGAATTAGAAGCTGGCTCAATGGAAGAAAATAAATCGGGAATGTAGATCTGCAACTTTGTTCATTGGGGCTATTCGAGATTCGGAAAGGAACACATAGTTCCGGAGACGTGTTGCTCGTAGGAGACAAAATAGGACGGGGGACGCGGTGATGTTTTCCTACGGCGACGACGACGCCGCTGGCGTTCCCCGGGGATGATCTGCAGGGGAAACATGACTAGGAGATGCACCAGGACGAGGAGCAACTCATAGATATGGTTGGCGAGGACAAGAGCGTCAAGATCGGCGAGGATCAGAAGAGACGGCGGTGCACGCAACGTGTTCGACAGCGGCGGCGTGGACGTGCGACGTACACAGAGGCATTGCAGCGCAAGAGGAGGAAGGAGAGGGTGTTCGGAAGATTGCAGAGGCTCGCCTAGCACTAGTCAGCAAGCCCATCTGGCCGGAGCGAGGAGCTGAGAGGGAAGGCAGCGAGGTGGACGGCATCAGGCGTCTACAAGTACGCGGGTCGGCGGCGGTGTTCAGCGGGACTTCTCCTCCTAGCTCCTTGTACCATACATCTTCAGAAGGTTAACATGTAGCTTCTCCTGGTACGTCGACGATGCTTCGGTTGGATCAAGGGCCTGGCAAGCGACCGGTGCTCGGCCATGGCAAGGATGAGGTTTTCGTGGAGGAGGGTAAAGAAACAGAAAAAGTGGATCGATATGGAGAGGGGTAGGAGTGGTTGAGACAGGGGAGGCTGCTGCTCTGCTTTGCTGCTACTATGTTGGTGGCGTAGAGAAAAATAATAATAATTAAATGGAGCAGGTTGATATGGAGGATCATATGGATATTAGCGAGGGCACAACATAGAGTAGAAAGAATAAGAGATAATGCCCTAACTCGATTTGGGCATTTGACAATATAAGATAGCAAAGACTCAAAACCAAAGGACATTATGCTTCCAACACATATGCCACGAACCAGAGGTAGACTAGAGAGCAGGTAAAATAGAGAGAGGCAAACCAAGATCAAATTCAAATATATAAAAAAACAAATACAAGTGAGACAATTTAAATGCAACAATTTAATTATATGTTCCATGCAAGGTGACATGATCAACATGAAGATGCTCAAATGCAATGTGGCATGATGTCATGAGCAAGCGATCATGATGATGCACAAAACAAAAACACCAAGAGATTTTCTAGTAGTTGATTTACCCGGGGTGATACATGTTCTAAGTGTTGTGTGGGTGAACCTGTGCTAATATACCGACCTTACTTGGACTAATACATACTTGTGATTAACCCCCTGCAAGCATCCGCAACTACATGAAAGTAATTAAGATATAAACCTAACCACAGCCTTAAACTCTGAGATCCTACACTCCCTTGTGCAAAGGTGTCCTAACGGGGGTTCAGGTTTCTGTCACTCTGACAACCCCACAATAGTAGCCAAATACACAATGGATTCCCCTAGGCCCATAAATGGTGAAGTATCATGTAGTCGACGTTCACATGACATCACTAGAAGAATAGCACCACAACTTAAATACTAAACCATTGAATAATAACTCAACACAAATCCACTACTAACAACATGACTTCTCCCATGTCCTCAAGAACTAAACGAATTACTCACAAAACATCATATGGATTAAGATCAAAGATGATATGATAATGGATAACAATCTGAACATAAACAATAATCCAATGGTTCCACTCACAAGCATCAACTACAATAGTAATCAACACCGGGAAAGTTTCCCCTAATAAACTAAGCAAGTATTCAACATGATTGTTACAGCGGGATGGAGTGGTGATGATGGTGCTGGTGGAGATGATGGTGTGGATGATGATGATCCCGATGAATCCTAGCTTGACGATGGTGTTGATGGCGACGATCTCCCCTCGTCGGGAAGGAATTTCCTCGGCAGAAATATGTCTGCCGGAGAGCTCTTTCTCTCTTGGTGTTTTCCACCCTGTAGAGGCGGCGGAAATCTATCTGTGGTCGTTCCCCTAGTATTAGGATTCTGAGAGGAAGATATAGGCGAGAGGGCGGAGTCGGAGGCCGGCTAGGTGGGCCACACCTGCCCTAGTCGCGGCCTAGGGGGACCCACGCCTAGGGGGGTGTGGGCCCCCTGTGGCCCAACTACGCCTCCCCTTCTGGCTTCCTTCGTCTTGTGGGAAAATATGATTTTCCAATATTTTTCTGGTATTTTTCTGGTCTTCACGAAATTGCATCGAAACACCTCCTTTTCCATCAGAATCTAGACTCCGGCAGTTCATCCTCCAAGAATCATCCAACATGCATAAACAGATGAAAAGACATAAGTAATACCTCATCATAAGACATATATCAATGAATAGAGGCAAATTATGATATAGAAAGGTGATGCAAATTGGACGTATCATTGTCCATGGTGGCGCTCACCGTGACTGGCCATGGAGATGCTGGAAGGGGCTCTACTGGCCATGGAGGCGCTGGCCGGGGCGGTGCTGGCCATGGAGGCTCTGGCCGGGGAGGTGCTGGCCGAGGTGGTTGATGACCCACAAGTATAGGGGATCGCAACATTATTCGAGGGTAGTATAACCCAATTTGTTGATTCGACACAAGGGGAGGCAAAGAATACTTATAAGCCTTAACAACTGAGTTGTCAATTCAGTTGCACCTGGAAATAGTCTTGCTCACAGGAGTTTATCAGTAGCAACAGTTTTGTAGTAGCAATAGCAAAGTAACATCAACAGTAAAACGAAGGCAATAGTAACAATAGTAGCAAACAGTAGGATTTGAGTGTGGTAGGCATAGGGATGGATGGACGGGCGTTGCATGGACGAGACTATTCATATAACTTCAAGATCTAGGGAAATTGCGGATAAATAAGATAAAGCATCCAAGTACTAAACAATCATAGGTATGTGTTCCGTATATAGTCATAAGTGCTCGCAATGAGAACTTGCACAACATCTTTTGTCCTGCCAGCCCATTGCAGCGGGGCCTCAAGGGAATCTACTGGCAATTAAGGTACTCCTTTTAATAGAGCACTGGAGCAAAGTATTAACACTCTGTGAACACATGTGATCCTCATATCATAGCCATCCCCTCCGGCTGTCCCAATTTCTATCACTTCGGGGCCTTTGGTTCCGGACAATGATATGTGTACACAACTTGCAGATTAGATCACAAACAATACTATCATCATGAATCAATAACATGTTCAGATCTGAGATCATGGCAGTCGGGCCCTAGTGACAAGCATTAAGCACAACAAGTTGCAACAAAGTCAAATAGCACTAATAGAGATACTATGCACCATGCTCTAACAATCTTATTCGGTTACATGATAGAACTCATCCAAACCCTACCATACCCATGGCCTACAACGGGGGATTACTCACTCATGGAGGGGAAACATGGATGGTTGATGGAGAGGCGTCGGTGATGATGATGGCGATGATCTCCTCCAAATCCCCGTCCCGGCAGGGTGCCAGAACGAAGTTTCTCGTTCTGAATCACGGTTTCTGGTGGTGGCGGCGTAGCGGAACTCTTTCTGGAAAAACATCGAACCCCTCGTCGGTTTTAGGTCAGAAGGCTTTAAGTAGGCGAAGAGGGAGGCCGAGGGAGTGCCCTAGGTGGCCACACCCCTCCCAAGCGCGGCCTAGGCTGGCCCGCGCGACGAGGGGGTGTGGGACCCTCGTGGCCCTCCTCTGTCTCGTCTTCTGGCTCCGTGTATCTTCTGTTAAAATAGGAGTTTTGGCATATTTTCTGGGATTTTTCCTGAAAGTTGATTTTCTGCACAAAAACTAGACACCATAGCAATTCTGCTAAAAAACAGCATCAGTCATTGTTATTTGTATCCAAATCACA
Source organism: Avena sativa (assembly GCA_916181665.1). NCBI lineage: Eukaryota > Viridiplantae > Streptophyta > Magnoliopsida > Poales > Poaceae > Avena > Avena sativa. Next base: position 443,450,610 of record OV702294.1, on the reverse strand, counting down.
CAAGTTTAGAGGAGAAACAATAGCGAAAGTGTTCGGGAAAGTAGATACATTTTGGATGTATCAACTCCCCCCTCCAAGCATAGCTTATTGCTTGTCCTCAAGCAATTCAGTTGAAAACTAAGTGCGATAAAAGAAACTTTCACGAACACATTTTCTTCATGTAATGTATATATTCTCAACATATGATCAGTACTTAGATAATTCATAATAAGGAGTATGCAACTAAGTCTACTAAATAGTCATTGCAACCTATGAAGAGATTCCAACACAATAATAATAAGCAGCATGAAACATAAACATAAGAAACATTGCAATGTCATAAGAAGGTATGATAGAGTGGTATCTCGCTTGCCTTTGATTGTGGAGCAAAACATAAATGCCAAGGCACCTCTAAAGTTCAAGTGAATACTAGAAGTAAAGATATCAAAGATACAAGCATCAAAGTCATGACATAATTAACCAAGTTTTGAGACAAGCACATTACATTAAGAATGACAACTATGCTCTCAAGAATGTGCTCAAAGAATAAGTGGTGACTCCACAGGGAAGTGAAAAGGTTTTGAAAAGTTTGAAAGGCTTCCAAATGCTGAAAGTATTGTACTCATTAGCTTTGAGATCTCATTGCCCCTATCATAGGCATCTTTAGATGGTTAAGGTGAAAGTGAGGTCCAATTTGAGTTATATGCTTGACAGACCATAAACTAGAAATCTCATGTCCCCGAAGTACGAGGTCCGCTCCTCATGCTACTCAACTTTAGTTACCGGTAAGTTCTTGTCATAGTAAATACATGCGTATCATAGAGAACCGCCAACGGGGTACCCCTTGCCCCATCATACGGGAGCTATCCCATATCAAAATGACAAGGCAAGTAGACAATGAGCATCTCAGTGATGATGGCGTGTTGTCAACGCCTCGTTGGAAGACCCCAAGAGCAAGGTGTGATGAGCACATTAGCAAGTTTTCCCTTAGTAAGAAACTGAGGTTATCGAACCAGTAGGAGGAAGGAAACGACTCAAAGGTGTTTCTAACAACTTGGAGACCTGCACAACACAAACTCAAGACTTTGCTTCAACAAAAAGTGAGGTTGTCAATCTCATCGGTTTGGTGTAACAAAGGATTAACTTTATGGTGTGGAAGGTAATGGTGGTTTGCAACAAGCAAATAGTAACAATGGAATATGTATCAATGGTAAAGAATTGGACAGGGGTCCATAGTTCACTAGAGGTGTTCTCCTTAGATAAACAAACATGGCATGCTAGGTAAACAAATTACAGCAGGGCAATTGACAGGACTGAACAAGGCATAACAATGCAACACTAGACATTCATGATCCTATGAGATTCGATTGGGCAATACAACAAGATACATAGACCGCCATCCAACTTCATCTATGACTAGAAATCCACCTTCGGGTTATCATCCGAACCCCCTCCAATATTAAGTTGCAAGCAAACAATAAGTGCTTTAAGCAAAGTGTGTAAGGTAAACAGTCCACTTGTTCCATGAACAAGAGACGTTGTTTTCTCCCTAGTGGCAACAGCACATCTATAACCTTAGAGATTTCTGTCAATTTTCTTAGATTAAATAGAGGAATGAACCCACTATCGAGCATAAATACCCCCTCTTGGAGTCACTAGCATCTACTTGGCCAAGATAGCTACTAACAACGGAGAGCATGCAAGATCACAAACAACACATCCATGATAGAATCAATAAGACAAAACCATTAATCAATCTGGCATAGTAATATCAATATCCATCGGATCCCCGCAAACACAACATGCATGATTACAAATAGATGAGATCTTGATCATGAACGGAGCTCACAAGATCTAAACATGGTAGCACAAAGGAGGAGATACAACCATCTAGCTACTACATGGACCCGTAGTCCAAGGTGGAACTACTCATGCTTCATACCAGAGGCTGGCATGATGAAGAAGAAGGCCTCCAGGATGATCTCCCCTCCGTCAGGGTGCCAGGAAGAGCTTCAGATCCCCCCGATCTAGGGACGATGGTGGCGGCTACAGACGGTTTCATGGAATATTGATCGGGTACTTAGGGTTTAGGAATCGGGGGTATTTATAGGCGAAGAGGCGAGGTAGGGGGTCGCTAGGGTGGCTGCACCCGCAGGTGCAGGGTGGGCCCACCCGCGCGGCTAGGGGGTGTGGCCCCCTAGTGACTCTCCTCCGTCTCGTATTCCGGCTTTGTGTTCCCCACGGTAAAATATTTACTTTGACTTCTGTCCCTTCCAATTCCAAGAATATTGATTTTCTGTCTTTCTGGAACCAAAAACAGAAGAAAATAGGCAACTGGCACTGTGGGATCTTGTTAATAGGTTAATACCAGAAAACATTTAAAAATACCTTAAAGTGTAGACAAAGCAAAGCAAAGTAGATACTAAACAAGCATGGAACATCAAAAATTATAGATATGTTTCTGACGTATCAAGCATCCCCAAGCTTAACTCCTGCTCGTCCTCGAGTAGGTAAATGATAAAAAGAATAATTTTTGAGGTGACATGCACCATCAAAATCAAGATCAATCCATTTGCAAGCATTGAAAGCTGGGATCAAAGAACTCTAAACATGAGCATGAAAGATGGAGTTCTAACAGTAAGACAAAGTAACTATGCATGCAACATGAAAGGTTACAAACAAAGATCATGAATAACATGCATTGAAAAACGCTTGTTTGTTTCACATACAAAAAACATGGCATAGTGGCATTTAGCTTGTCCCTCATGGAGTAGCAAATAGATGCATAGGAAACCTTCAAAGTTCATAAGAGTGACTAGATACAAATAGCACAAGAACAAGTAATATCAACAATATGCATCAATCAATAAGTTTTGGGACAATGCACATAGAACTAATAATGGCAACTATGCTCTCTTAACTGGTTCCTAAAGGTAGAAGGTGGAGACTCAATATAATGGTGGAAGAAAGGCCCTTCATAAGGGAAACAGGGATTTCAAGTTTCAAAAAGAGCTTCCAAAAATTATGGTACTTTTTAGCTTTCAGCTCTCATTGCCCCTATCATAATCATCTTGAAGTGATTAAGGTTAAAGTGAACAAACTATGGAGTATGCTTGACAAAGTATAAGTTGGCAATCTCATGTCCCTTGAATACGAGGGCCACTCCTCATGCTACTCAACTTTAGTCTCATGTAAGTTCTTGTCATAGTAAGTACATGTGTATCATAGAGAACCGCCAACGGGGTACCCCTTGCACATGGTACATGAGCTATCCCATAACCAAAATGACAACGCAAGCATACAATGAGCATCTTGATACGTCGGAAACATATCTATAATTTTTTATGCTCCATGCTTGTTTAGTATCTACTTTGCTTTGCTTGTCTACACTTTGAGGTGATTTTTACATGTTTTCTAGTACTAACCTACTAACAATTTGCAACAATGCCAGATGCCTGTTTTCTGCTGTTTTTGGTTTCAGAAAAAGTTAGTAAAGAAATATTCTCGGAATTGGACGGGACAAACATCAAAGTCAATTACTTTCCGTGGGGAACAAGAAGCCCAGAGGGGAGCCGGAGAGGCCGGCCAGGGCGGCCCGATCCACCCTAGGCACGGGTGGACCCTGCCCCGCACCTGGGAGGGGTGTGAGGCTGTAAAGGTCCCAACCTTTAATAAGGTAGAGATCCTGTGTTTACAATGCTAGTCCCTGGATCAATAGCTAGCATCCACAATTAAGATGTAATATCAGGAAACAAAGGTCATAATACAACTTTATAACCAGGAATAAAATAATTTATTACATCTTACATAGCTCATTTGGCTATCTCATTACAATGCAGCAGAATATAACAATAGCATGGGGTCCTTCATCTTCAAAGTGACATAGGCAAACATGTTGGTGGTAGACTTGTAATCCTAATCAACACATCTCACTAACATCAAACAAACCTGCAAAATAATAAGTTACAGCCACAAGGGTCAATACATTTGAATTGTATTGGCAAGTGATACTATGGAAGTATAGTGGAGTCTATCATCTATATGCATTTGGCTAAGTGGAGCTTAGGCTTGAATTGCTCAAAATAGATTTCCCTTATCATTTGAAAACACTAAGTTTTGCTTGATAAAATCACCCAAGGCATCTCCCAATAGAAATTGGTGATCCTTCAACCCTTGTTCAACCACAAGTTTTTAACTTAGAAATTGGGATGAAGAGATTATTGATAGCTTCCATGTCTTGATGCTCAAATTGTCCTTTACCAGAGACATGGCTAAGTACTTAGATTTTACACTCTGCAGAGGTGGTGCACTTTCCCCACAAGACATGGTTTCACCAAGACAAGATCTTTTAGAATCCTTCCCTTAGGCCAGAATGGACGCGCTCCAACCTATCATCCCCTACCACCAACTGTCCATTTGGCTAAGTTATTGCAACATATATGATCCAGGTAGAGCCCATAATGCCAAGTGGCTGCACTTGAAGCTTCTCAACATTTGACATCTCAAATCTCTTTGTTCCTGGGTGGCCATCCACAAGTGAGATACACAAGGTAAACCATAGAAATGGGCCTTGTGTAACCACTCAACACAAACCATTCCTTCCATTCCACCCAGGTGATTCATTCACTTAGTTGTTTTATTAAACAAAACACAAGTCCTTGACTTGGAAATATTCTATAGCATGAAATATAATACACCCTTGTTTTATACTAGCTAAGCTAAGCATGTTAGTAGTAGGAATCTTAAATTAGGAAAATTCTACTAAGGTTTCATCTACTAGGATTTCCCATGGCATAGTTTATACTTAGCTAAAATTCCATGCAAGTCCTACTTAGAAATATCACTAATGCATAGTGAAAATAATGGGACAAAAGTATGGAGCATCACTTGCCTTTTTGGTATAGAATATAAGTTCACTCCTTGATCTTTAAATGATCACACTCTTCAAATCACTACAATTCAATCAATCAGGGCACAAATTCAATCTACCATTCAAGCAACATCACATAAAATAATAGATACAAAACAATGCATGCAAGCATGCTAAAGATTGTTTTATTTGGAAAAGTGGTTTATAATAGGTTATAAACATTCTAAAACACCTATTGGCAATTTTATAAAAGTGGCAAAACCATTTGCAAAAGATTTTACCTATAAACCATTTTTAAACCAAATCAATATTTTATGTGGTTGAAAAATGCCTTTAGCAAAGCAACAATCTTTATAGGGTTCACCAAATACATTTTCAAATCATAAAACTTGGTGTTTAGGGTCAGAGAGTTTAAATCAAAACATTTCCCAAAGGGTTTCCTCAAAAAGCATTTTTAATAAATAAACATTATTTTTATTTGACTAGAAATGTTTTAAATCAAAGATTTATTCCTTTGCTTCACCAAATATATTTTTGACACCACAAATTGATTTCTATGGTCAGTAGGTTCAAAACAACCCATTTTCCAAAGATTTTATCACCAAAATAATTTTAGAAAGAATTTTATACTCAAAATATGCCTACACAAGTTTCTGCAAAAACAACCATTTTACCAGAAGCAATTTACTAAACAAAGGGCATGGTTGGATAGGGTTTGTATTGATGATTCCATTGATATAAAATTTGCAAACTTTGGACGTGTGGATCAAAAGTTATGAATTTTGCAAACTTGGACATCTAATAGATCATTTCTGGTTTTTATTCAAACAGTCTGGACACGTGTCTTGTTCCTATTCGCCAGTACTAGTTCGCACGGATCAAGCAGCGTGGTGCGTTGGATTAAAATGAGATCGTGCGGCTCTGGATCAAACTTACCTCTTTGCCTAAGTTCTATCGTATCCACTGGATGATGATCTAACGGTCTAAAACAACTATCCTTAAACGACCGACGCTAGCGGCGGCGACAGGCAGCGGCGCGGTCAGACAATACAGTCGCTGGTGATTTAGGAAGCAAGGGAGACAGAGGAGTAGCTCACCGGAATCGCCATGATGTACTGATGTTGAACATGTTCGCGAGGAGGCAAGGGGCGCACGAGGACGATTCGCAATTGCTCGCCGGAGTTGTGCTCACCGTCGGGTACGCTCAGATGTCATCGGAGGCGAGGATGGAGGGCACACTAGGACAAAAGGAAGACACCGTTAGGTTCGAAAGGGCATGGCGATCATTAGAGTGTCCACAAGGGGGAGAGGGGCAGTCGGGTTTACCGAGGAGATGTCGCCGAAGTTGGAGGCAGACGGCGACACGTTCAGTCGAGGTAGTTGCCGACGATGGGGGGCACGCGCGAGCGAGCTGAGTCCACTGGGAGATGTGTATGGAAGAGGGGAGCAGGCTCGCGTGGTCGAGGAGGCGAGGCGCGATGGCGGCTGGCTGGAATTCCTCGCAAAGCTCGTCGGAGGCAGTGGTGGTGTGCGGATGAATTAGGACAGCCTGGGGGCTCCGGTGGGGTGATGTTTGGGGGGAAAGGAAGAGGAGGAGCAGGCGTTTAATACTGCGTGGTCACGGCGAGGAATAAACGTGGCATTAAGGTGGATTTAAGCAGAGAAATCAGTGCAGCAACGGCAGCGGGGTTGGGGGGAAAGAGGTCGTCGCGGGGTTGAAGATGCTGACGGGGCAGGTGGGGTCTGGCGTCAGCGAGAGAGGGAGAGGAGGAGAAGCGCCTGGTTGTCATCCACTGTGCGGGTCATTTCCCTGGTACGAATCGTTTTCCTGTGGGAGAGAGGGAGTGGGCCGGTGCTGGGCTGGACTGGGTTTGCTGGGCTGGTTTGGCCTTGTTCTTTTTTTTGTTCTGTTTATTTTTATTTTTCCATTTCTAATATTCTGTTTTGATTTTGTTTAATTATTTCAAACATTCATTTGATTTCAAATTTCAACCAAACTTTGTGTGTATATAAATACTGATTAATAATACATTCTGAAGTCAAATTTAGAATAATATATTTATTCTTTTTAGGGTCTTTTAATTATTTAAAATAGGCTCTTGCATTTATTTAAATAAGATTTAATAATGTTTTTCAAACTCCATTTGAATTCTAAATCTTTCCAAATCTTTTCAGTAGGTTTTATTTATTTAATAGGGTGTCAAATAATTCACCTTGAATTATTTGGAATAATTTTAATATGATTTATTAATCATTTTAAATTGGGCACTTGTCTTTATTCCAAAGAGATTTCAAATATGGTTTTAATTCCATATAACTTTATTTAAATGGTTCTTTTATTTCATTAAATTCAATTAAACAACTTTTATTCCATTGCTTACGGTTTAGGCCAAGATTTAATTTGGTCTTTAAATATTCCTTATTTAATATTTCTTTCTCTATCTTATAAAATCCATATCTTTTTATTTATAGATCCAAACTTGGTGATTCCAATTTGTAAAATCTTATTTGGTATTTATTTATCCTTTTTAAATATCTTTAGGATTACTTGCTCACCATTTGGTATGGATTTTTACATAGGTGCTTTATTAGTTTTGAAAATTCAATTTCCTTATCTTATTACTTTCATAAGATTTTATGTATGGCTCCAAATTAAGTGAAACCAATTTCTATGGTTTTATAATATTTCTAATTGTCATTCTTGATCATTTTGAAATGTTTGTTGACAAATGTTTATATGGGTCAAATCCATGGTCTTAGAGATAACTTGGAAATGTTTTTATTCTATTAGGGTTTTAGGATTTTGGTTTATTTTCCAAGTGTTTAAATTTCCAGATGCATTTATGAAGAATGCATTCCTCTTTGATTTGAATTTAGTTGGATTCAAATATTAACCAAAGTTTATTCAAGATGGGATTTTAAGTTTCCATTAAGAATCAAAAGTTTCTTTTCACCCTAATTTTCAACAATCATTTATTTTGTTTATTTATTTTTCACATTACAAGGTTTGGAAAATCTTGGGATGTGACAGGGGCCCGTGACCGCCGCCTTGGCCTCCCCCTTCGCCTATAAGAAGCCCCCAATGCAGAAACCCTAAGAACCCGATCAAATCTCCACGAAACCATCTGTAGCCACCGCCACCATCATCCCTAGATTGGGGAGGATCTGAAGTTCTTCCCGGCACCCTACCGGAGGGGAAATCATCCCGAAGGCCTTCTCTCCGGTATGATGCGTGAGTAGTTCCACCTTGGACTATGGGTCCATGTAGTAGCTAGATGGTTGTATCTCCTCCTTGTGCTTTCATGTATAGATCTTGTGAGCTCCATTCATGATCAAGATCTAATCTATTTGTAATCATGCATGTTGTGTTTGCGGGGATCCGATGGATATTGAGATTATTATGTTGGTTTTATTAATGGTTTTGTCTTTATGATTCTATCATGTCTGTGTTGTTTGTGATCTTGCATGCTCTCTGTTGTTAGTAGCTATCTTGGCCAAGTAGTTGCTAGTGACTCCAAGAGGGGGTATTTATGCTCGATAGTGGGTTCATGCCTCTAGTTTCCAAGGGAAGTGACAATAATCTCTTTGTTTGTAGATGAGTTGTTGCTACTAGGGAGAAAACAACAGTCTCTTGTTCATGGAACATGTGTACTGTTTACCTTACACACTTTGCTTAAAGCAGTTGTCTATTGCTTGCAACTTAATACTAGAGGGGGTTCGGATGATAACCTGAAGGTGGACTTCTAGTCATAGATGTAGTTGGATGGCGGTCTACGTATCTTGTTGTATTGCCCAATCGAATCTCATAGGATCTTTCTGACTAGTAATTGCATTGTTATGCTTTGCTCAGTTCCTGTCAATTGCACTGCTGTAATTTGTTTACCCTTGATGCCATGTTGTTTATCTAAGGAGAGCACCTCTAGTGAACTATGGACCCCCGGTCCAATCTTTACCATTGATACATCTTCCACTGTTACTTGTTTACTTACTGCAAACCAATACCTTCCACACCATACGTTTAATCCTTTGTTATAGCAAACCGGTGAGCTTGACAACCTCACTGATTCGTTGGGACAAAGTCTTGAGTTTGTGTTGTGCAGGTCTCCATGTTGCTTGCAACACCTTTGAGACGTTTCCTTCCTCCTTCAGGTTCGATAACCTCGGTCTCTACTGAGGGAAACTTGATGTTGTGCTCATCACACCTTGCTCTTGGGGTTCCAACGAAGTGTCCCACGTCAACACTGGGTGCACGCATCAAGATTTCTGCCGCCGTTCACGGGGAGGCTAAGGATGTCTTCACAAGGGGAGTCCTTCACTTCCTTTCTCTTTACTTTGTTTTTAGTTTGCTTTGTTTATTTTTCTTGGTTTTGTTTGCCTCTTTCCAAAAAACCCAAAAAAATTAGTCTAGTTTGGTTTGCTTTCTTTATTCAAAAACCCAAAAAAAATAGTTCTTGCTCTAGCTGCTGCTGCTGTTTTTCGCTTGCCCACCTTTGCCAAAATGAACTCCGCTGAGAACACCAAGTTGTGTGACTTCACTAGCACCAACAACAATTATTTCATAAGCACTCCTATTGCTCCACCTGCTCCTGATGCTACCTTTTATGAAATTAAGCCTGCTTTGTTGAATCTTGTGATGAGAGAGCAATTTTCTGGTGCTGGTTCTGATGATCCTGATGCCCATCTCAATAGCTTTGTTAAACTTTGTGAGATGCAAAAGTATAAGGATGTATATGGAGATATTATTAAGCTCAAGCTTTTTTCCTTTCTCCTTGAGGGGAAAAGCTAAAGAATGGTTGCTTTCTTTGCCTAAAAAAGTATTGATTCTTAGACTAAGTGCACAGATGCTTTTATTGGAAACTACTATCCTCCTTCTAAGATTATATCTATGAGAAGTGACATTATGAAATTTAAACAACTTGATAGTGAACATGTTGCTCCAGCTTGGGAAAGAATGAAATCTTTGGTTAAAAATTGCCCTACTCATGGACTCACTGCTTGGATGATTATCCAGACTTTTTATGCAGGTTTGAACTTCTCCTCAAGAAATCTGTTGGATCCAGCCACTGGAGGTACTTTTATGGGCCTCACTTTGGGTGCTGCAACAAGACTCCTTGATAATATGATGGTTAACTACTCTGAATGGCATGTTGAGAGAGCTCCACATGGTAAGAAGGTAAATTCTGTTGAGGAAACTTCCTCTTTGAGTGAAAAGATTGATGTTATTATGGCTATGCTTGTTAATGGGAAAGCTCCTCTAGATCCTAATAGTGTTCCCTTAGCCTATTTGGTTGCTCAAGAAGAGCAATTTGATGTGAACTTCATTAGAAACAACAATTTCAACAACAATGCCTACAGGAATAATTTTGGTAGCAACAACAATAATAGGCCTTATCCTCCTAATAATGGCAATTCCTATGGAAGGTCTTACAATAATGCTAGAAGTGCCCCTCTGAACTTGAAGTAATGCTCAAGGACTTTATTAGTAAACAAACCACTTTCAATAAGACTATAGAGGAAAACCTTTTAACTGTTGAGAAAAATATATCCTCTTTGTCTGAAGCTCAAACTTCCTTGGTTAATAAAATGGTTGCTAAACCTGAAACTATGGTAAACACCTTTGCTATTGCTCACGCCATTCAAGTTACTATTGATGAAAATGTTAGGCTGTTAGCTCAACTTCATGCTAGGTGGGAAAGGGAAGCTGAAATTGATAGAAATAATAGTGTGTGCACCATCACCACTAAACCACAAGTAGTCCCTATTCCTCCTCCTACTATTCCTAAGCCTATTGAGCCTACTACTAGTGATGCTAAGTTTGACTTTGATATTGATGGTTGCAATATTTCTGAAGTGATTATTTTCCTACAAAATCTTGCTAGAAGTCCCGATGCTAGTGATATGCATGTTGCTTTCACTAAACACATTACAGATGCTCTTGTTAAGATTAAGGAAGAGAAGCTAAAACACAAAGCTTCTATTCCTAGGAAAGTAGAAGATAGTTGGGAACCCATTATTAATATGCAAGTGAATGACTTTGATCTCAAAGCTTCATGTGATCTTGGTTCTAGTGTCTCTATTATGCCTAGGAAGATTTATGAAATGCTTGATTTGCCACCATTAGAAGATTGTTATTTAGATGTCCCACTCAATGATAATGCTAAGAAGAAACTCATGGGGTTTATTAATGATGTTCTCATTATGGTTAATAATTATTATGTCCCTGTATATTTCTATGTTTTATATGTTGAATACAATGCTTCTTGTCCTATTTGTAACATCCCAAAAATCATGATTTCAAAGTTTGCATATCATTCATGCATTCATAATCATTTTAGGATCATTTTCAAATAAGATTTCAAAAATAGAAGCATTTGTTGTCTATTATTTTATGTAAGCAAAGCAATGGCGTTATTGCTACTCTCTATTATGAGAATATTTGTCTTGACCAGAAAATATTTGAGCATAGGATTGAGTAGTGTTTCCAAATCTTGGACAAAGTTTTCAAAATTCAAAACCATTCTTATGTCTTGTATAAATAAATAATAAAGGCAAGGTTTATTTTAAATATCAATGGACCAATGCAAATTTGAGTGAAAAACAATACTTTATACACAAAATGTACATATTTCACTTTAAAAAATCCAGAAAGAATTTGAATTCAAATTCATTTGAAAAACATTTGAAAATGATTTCAGAAAATCAAAACAGAAAAATAAAAAGATAAAAGAAAAGGGCCAGCGCTGCCAAACTAGCCTAGCACCAAAACCGGCCCAAAAGCCCACCCGGGCCATTCCCCCTCTGTCCGCTCTCTCACCCGCCCAAACCCTACCCGCAGCCACTAGCGCTGGGCCCTGCACCACGTCAACATCGTCTCCCCCAAATCCTCGCGCGCAGATGTCGCTTCGTCGTTACCTCCCCGCAGTGATGCCGCGAATAAACTCGGCTTAAATTCCATTGATACATCGCGTGATCTTCGCCCCTGCTCCGGCTACTTAAAACCCTCCCCACCCTGCTCCTTTCCCCTTACTCAGCACCCCCACTCCGCCACCAGGCTGCCCACAATTTCTCTTACACCACCGCAGTGCCGACAAACTCCGGCGACGAAATTCCGGTGAGCTTGATCGCCCCTGTCCTTCTAGTTCATACGAGCGTGCTCCTTATGACCTTGTGCATCCTCTGACACTATTCGTGTAACATCCCAGGATTAGCACCTAAAAATAAAGAGGACATAGAGTTGTGCATTGCATTCATGCATAAGAAAATCCGGGGAATTTTCACGCAAAACTAAAAGAGTTGTAGAGAGATCGAGATCTCTCTTGTTCTGGTAGAAACACCGGGACAAGTGCGATGGATTTCTACATGATCTCTATTGCACTTTTGTGTTTAAGGGAAAAGCAATTCAAAGTTGAATATTCAAAACATATATTTAAAATTGCAATAGAATCATAATTAGAAATAGTGTTACAATTATAATTATATCCTTAAGAGGTTATCTATGATTATGATATAGTTAAATCACAAGTACAAAAAATAAAGAAAAGAAAAGAATTAGTCTATAATATAATATGGATATATAATCCTAATTACAATGGAGTAAATGAGATCAGTTCTATAAAAATGAAATTGTTATAATAATCTTTATATATATATACATATAGTATTACATTGATCTTTTACAATAAATGAATAAAAGTAAAGTATCAGGAACTACATTACTGAAATAAATAAAAGAGCTCTTTATTACAAAAAAATAAATATGACATTGTATTTATAAAAGAATTGTAAAAGAAAAAGGAAATAAGTAAACTTTATTAAATAAGATACAAATCCTTACAAGTTTCAACTAACAAAGAAAAAAATGAACTTTATTACATTAATAAAAGAATACAATGTTCTTTACAATATTTAAGAATCAAATAAAGTTGTAAAAGAATAAAAAAGAAAACCTAAACTATTTCCCTAGTTGGTCATATGTCTTCTGTTCTTCAACTCTTCACATTCTTTACTCCTGCAAAACAAGCAAGAAAGAAAACAAAACAGGAAATAAAAGAGGGTTATGTTGGTTAGTTTTGCTCTCAGTCTTAATAGTGAAATGCATTGTTGATAGTCATCATTGAGCTAGAAAGGAATAAGGGGCAAGTTTCACCAAATAAAGCATCTGTTCTTATCAGATGTGAAGCCTTAGTCTATGCATCACAGGCATGGGGCAAGTTTCACCAAACTAGTAACAGGTAAAAGGAAAGGCAGTAATTCCAGCAAAAGATCCAGTGTACTTGATCTGATCCTTAACTCACAACAGTCAAGCAGACAGCTTACTCACCAGCATGCAGTAGTGTGTTGTCACCACCACAAGCAAACAACAAGTAGGGAAATCGCACTAGCCATTGCAGATCTGCTACCATATCCTCTCTCCACACACAAACACATACAACCAGACCAACAAATTTTCATTAGCTCAAGTACACCACCAAGGACATCGTTGTTCTTATCAGATCTCTCCCAAGAACACATAAACCACAGGAAACCAACTTTCCACCAAATAAGAACATCCCTGTTCTTATTTGTCTATCATTACACCACAATGATCCCAACAACCAGCATACATAATAACTTCCACAAACCAGTGGAAGAATATGTGGGAACAGGAGGAGGTAGGAGAGAGGAAGCTTACCAGCAGCAAGGAAAGCAGGCCACCAACAACATCAGGAGGACAGAGTAACAAGAAGAGGATCCAGTAGTAACACCACAAGATAGCTCCAATCTAACCTCACACTCCAGTTTGAGGTTAATCACTTTTCTCTTTTGTTCTCATCATTGATAAGAAAAAAGGGAGTGTTGTGAGAGTAAAGTACTTTCATATTTGCATACAAGTGGTATGCAAAATCATCACCAAGTATTTGGGAAGCAAAACCATTTATTCTTATCAAACTAGCCAATTAACAGCATATCATTTTACTATGAAGCATACAACTGTGCACACTCTAATGAGGTACCACAGTAGAGTATCCACCAACAATGGAAGCCATTATAGGGTAAAATGATAACCATAAATGTTATCAAAATTAAGTGCCTTAGCCTTTGCATCATTGGCTAGGTCAAGAATTTCCTCCACAAAAATCAACCATAGCAACTGATCTTAGACAGGAAAATAACATCCATGCACTATTCAGCTTCAGACCAGCATCATTAGCTTATTATCTAGTTTTACTAGATAAACATACCAACAAACCACATATGCTAGGTTACAGGGCACATCCCCTGGGGGTAGCACCTCTGTACCTAGCAGATTCAGTATTTATTGAGTACAAGCTCTCTGCATAGAGACAAGTCATTGCAAAGCAAATTGGCAAAGGAAGCATAATCTCAGATAAGACAATCATGGTTTGCAATCCAAACTCACTGTCCCCACTGACAGTACACAACATCTGAACAATAAGCAGATAGCCACTTGCTAAAGTCATACAAATATAATTTAAATCGTTTTCCTAGCTTCTATTTGCTAGGAATAATTCTTACTAACTTGTCCACTATCCACATGGTTGTTTGGTTGAGTTTTTAATACCAAGATCATTACTTAACCATAGGTCCAGTTCATCATGTATATCTCCCACATAAGCCAAACACATCATATATCATCTGCAACCATCAGAAAATTCAATTAAATCATCTTCCTAGATAGATATAACTAGGAATCATTTTTGATACTCTACATAGACAGAGAGGTTCAATTTAATACATCACTGAACCCCAAGGTTCAGTAAACATAAGAATGCAAGTGATACCATATAACAAATACTTGCTCTAGATGAACTAGAACCAAGTTCAAGTACATGTTGTTTAAATAAGCTCATAATATTAAGCCCGTATGTTGTTATTTGTCTTCCAATAATTGCTGGACTATATCACTAACTTTCTGATTAAACAACAATCATATATTCCAACCACATACACACTCCTACACATTACAGATACCTTTGCCTAATTAATACAACATGTAATTTCCATTCTCAAAATAGAGATGTTAATATTTTGAAGCACACTATGTGCAATCACAACACAACGACCACCCAACTAAAACCTCTACATTATTGTAAGAATGTCCTATCAACTAAGTATGTCATATGTTTAAAAGCAGAACACACAATCAAGGTCATTGAAGAGTACAAACACTAGACTGTCTAACATCACATCCTCAAAATCATAATCTAGTATATACTGATAAACCATTATCAACATCAACAAGCATGTGGCTAAGATGAATCAAACTCTCTGTCTAAAATCGGAACTCATCTATGTAGAACTAGAATACAACTCCAATCCCTAGATTAACTACACCTTACTGACCAGATCATCTACACATCACCAAGTTAGGGAGACAGGGAGATTACTTGAAGGTGGCGAGGGCGATGAAGAAGAAGGCCACGGTCAACCATGGCCATAGGCGGCAACAGCCACAGTACCACACCATCGTGAAAGGGTGGTAGCAGCAGGTTGGGGTCGAGGAAGAGGAAATTCTGGTCTCCCTCGAGCAGCAGCCAGGGGCATCGAGGGCCAGCAGAGTCACGCCGGCGACCTAGCCGAACCGAACGGCTAGGGTTTCACAGGGGCACGAGCGGTGAAGCAGAGCAGCATCGAGGCGGAGGAAATCACTGGAGGTGCTTGGGTCAGAGCCTCGTCGGCAGGCGGCGGAGCCGAGATCGGCCGGCAACCGGCCGGAGTGGCGGCGACGGCGGCATCGCACGGGAGCAAGAGAGGAGAGGATGAGATGTGTGCGTGTGTGTGTGGAGTGAGGGGTGGGTCGGGAGTGAAAAGTCTGGCATGGTCCAGTTGGGCCAGGCCAGCCCACGTACCCAACCAAACGGCCCAAGTTGATTAGGTTTAGAAATAAAATAAAAAATGAATTATTAAAATAAGCTCCAAACATTTTTAGCTATAGAAAATTATAGAAAAATCCTAAAAATACATATGATATATCAAAATGACCACAAAAATAATATCTACCTAATAAAAATATAATTTTAAGTGTTTAAAATAAATTTAAAGTAAAATAATTATTAACACCATTAAATCTTAAATGAAATTTTATAAAATAAAACAAAAACCCTAAAAATAAATAAAAAATTGTTTTTGTGTATCAAAATAACTCTATTATTTTATAAAAATACTCACTTAGAGTTTTACAGATAAAACATAAAGCAAATATTTAAAGACACTTAATACTTTAATGCATTTTATGAAAATAAAGATAATACATTTTTAAGGTCTTGAATAAATATATTACACTAGAAAAATATTAAATATATTATTAGGAAAGTCTTTAATATTTTAAATAATAAATCCTTCCCTAATATCTATTTTGTGAATTCTTTAAAAACAATTCTTAAGTAAGAAATAATCACAATTCTTATAAAACCTTGAGCAATTAGTGACTTAGTACTAATTCCAAACCCATAACTTGAATTCATAATCAAACTTAAGTATAACTTTTAACTTTAAAATATTCTTTTAAAAATCTTATTAAGAATCCTTTAAAATAAACATTGGGTATCACCCATTTATATAATATGGTAAATAATCATTATATCTTAACCACTATTAACATAACTTTAAATTCTAACAAATTACTAAGACCATCTAATTATGATTCCATTTAATAAATAAATATTATTTTCCTAATAGCAAAATAAATTTAATATAATCATTCACTTAAATAGAAAGTGAATAATTCCACACCTTAGTTATACCTATCATAAATCTAAAACTTGGGAATAATTAAAACATATTACATCTTAAGTTTACTTACCCTTTTAAAGTTAACTTTAGTCTCAAAGCTTATAAACATCATGTCTAATACACTACTTATTTTTTGTATAGTTAACTTTGGTCTATTTCAATTAAGACATAATGCATCTCAAGTCCAAACTAATCAATCAAATACCAGAAGGCGTTGATCACATTCTATTAACAATGAAGATTGCTTAAACATTATAAAGGAAATATTTTCTTCAAATGTTATTCTTTTTTCCACTTCAAATAACAATCTTATAATAAGTTCTTCAACTCTTAACAACTCAATTCCAAGGACTTTTATCATAGTCACCACATGACAATTCACCATAATCACATCATCTTATACTTTAATTACATATTTTGGATTGTTAACACTGAGATTCCTTATAAAGGTCATTACTTGTGAAGTGAAATTTGAAGATAAACCAACTCTGAAAAGAATCACTTGAATTCACTTCACTCAAAGTATTGGGGATTCAATTTGGGATTTTTACAAAAATTCATAGCATTACTTATGCATAACTGCATATTGCTTCTTTAAACATAAGTCCTTACCGGACCAATGATGCAGATTTCAAATATTGGATCTTATGTCGTCTCGAAGACCGTGAGTGCATAATCTTGCAATCACAAAAGGCAAGTTCACACTTGCTCATGTCCTTTGATTATTTTCTGTAAAGTATTTTGCAAATCCAGTGTTGTCATCACCTGCATTTGAAAAAAGGACAGAAAATACTATTTTCATAATAATATGATAATAGGTTATTTACCATAAGGTAATAACCTACTATGAAAGTTCCGGTGGTAAAGGAACATATTATCTAGGACTTAACAACCAATGTCGCCAGTGATTCTAGCGACGTATATCACATGTTAACCATGAGATTTGGAATGGGACAGAGAAGTCAGCTGTATCTTCTTCCTCTCGCATGTAGCCGGATGTGCAGGTCGTGGCTGTTTTCACTCGTAGCATGCATATTAATTGGTAATTCGTAGAGGATATGCAGGATATGGGTGGGAACCCTCAAGGTCCCACGATAGTTATGGCATCTAACGGTCTGTACAAACCATTGCCATAATTCAATGGCCGGGCATGGTGTACACCAAGGAGACATGCGGGGTCGCGAAGGGGGCAGTGATTGGCTTGGATCTTAGACTAGGCCCCATACCAAGGAAGTATGGACAAGGTCATGACTTGGTTGTGCAACAAGGCTAAGGTATCTCATGGGTAAAGTAACACACCTTTGCAGAGTGTAAAAACTGTAACTTGTTACTCCCTGTTCCGGGAAGGAGCTACGAACGCGGCGGGAAAGGAACTCCATGAAAGTTCTGGTAAACCCATGAAGGCTGACGGACATAGCTTTTGAGAATAAAAGCAACCTTTGAAGAAATGTTTATGAAAACTTGCATTGCCTATGACCTACGGTCTGTGGCTATAGATATAATTCATCAAACACTCCTCTTCTAGTGAACTTGCTGAGTACGCTCGTACTCAACGTATCTTCTTAACCCTTGCTAGGTTCTAAGGCCAGTTCCAGGAATCATCATCAGAATCTAAAGTTCTTCAAATGAAGTCAAGAAAATCAACCTATACATCAACTCAAGTGAATACGAAGTTACTGATTAGATGGTAATATAATCTCTAGCCATAGAACCTATTTTTGTAGTGTATTGCGATAGCAGCAATGCCAGACCATTAGTTAAGATTCTAGTCATAATAATATAATAGTTTTGAAGTTATTTATTTCTGATTCTTCTTTGTAAGAAGTTTCTTTCTCTCTCTTTAACCTAGAGTGTTCTCTGGATCTTGTGTAAAGAGTTGAGTTGTAACCTATAGTCATGTCTTGGACCTGCTGTGTTTCTATTGTACCACTCTGAGGGATGTAATACTAGTGAACAGTGTTTCATTGGTGTTATATCAACGACTATAGTGTACTACATCATGCAGAGGTATGCTGGGTCACCGCAATTTGTTTGTCCGCGCATGACCCAGACCGCCGTCCCCATTCATGCCTGCAAGCGATAGAGCCGCCGCTCAACTCCGGCGAGAGATTTAGGTAAAACCCGACCACCCCGTGCCTTCCCCTTGACCCTATTAAGTTCGCTTGAACGTTGCACACACACTGATGCCTTTTGTTTGTGTTAGGGCGGATCAGAATGTCGCCAACGTCGCCGTCCACCTAAGCCCGACACTGTCCCCGACTCCGACGAGCTCCCACGGCCATAGCAGCTTGCCCCTGTCCACGCCAGCAACATCTGGAGCTTCCTCGCAGCCTTGCGACACCGGTAAGCATCGCCACTGCCCCCAGCCCTCGCTAGAATCGCCGCACCATCGCCGGCAGAGCCGTCGCCGCCGTTCTGGCCATTTGCACCGCCGGTTTAGGGTCAAGACGATTAGATCCACTGGATCTAGATCCAGTGGTCTAGATTAGACGCCAGGCCGAAGAGGTACGGGCAGATCTGAGCCGCTGGATCTTATTTAGATCTCACGGTGCGCGAGCGTGATCCAGTGCGAAGCGGTACCGTCCAATCAGGAAGCGCCGCGTGGCTAGAGTTTTGATTTAAAATCTGAAATTAGATCTATTAGATGTTTAAACTTGCAAAATTCATAACTTTTGATCCACACGTCCAAATTTTTCAAATTTTATATCAATGGAATCAGGAAAAAGAATCCTATCCAACCATGTACTTTGTTTAATGAATTGCTTCTGTAAAGTTAGTTGTTTTTGCAGAGACATTTGTAGGATTATTTTGTGTATAAAAAAATTATTTGGAAAATGTTTTAAAGACTAAATAAAGTTTATTTGATATATAAATGTTTAGTTTAGTGATAAGTACTGTTTACTTGTCTTGTTGGGTTTAGAAAAATCATTACATGTCATTTGCATGCATTCATATATTTTGCTTGTTTATTTTGATATGTGAATTTGCTACTATCATTTTATGTGTAGATTTTGGTGCTAGTGGTGATTGTGACTGTGAGGATTGTTGTTACTCCCCCAACTACCAAGGCAAGTGGTGCTTCATACTTTTGTCCCAATATTTTGACTATGCATTAGAAATATTTTGTATAGGGCTTGCATGATAATTTTTGCTAAGTATCTATATGCTATGCTTGGGAAATCCTAGTAGTTGTAGAATTGTTAGAATTGTCTCTAAGTTAAGATACTTTCTATTACCATGCTTAGCCTAGCTAGTAGCAACCAAGGGTGGATTATATACACATGCTACGGAAAATATTTCTAAGTCTTTGACTTATGTTTTTGCTTAATAAAACAACTTAGTGAATGAAACACCTGGGTGGAATGGTAATTGCTTGGTGGTTTTTGGTTGAGTGGTTACACAAGGCCCATTTATATGGTTTAGCTTGTGTATCTCACTTGTGGATTGCCACCCAGGAAAAAAGGGATTTGAGATGCCAAATGTTAAGAAGCTTCTAGTGCAGCCACATGGCATTATGGGCTCTTCCTGGATCATATAGGTTGCAATAACTTAGCCATTTGGAAAGTTGGTGGTAGTGGGTGATAGGTTGGAACGCGTCCATTTGGTCTAAGGGAAGGCTTCTGAAAGGTCATGTCTTGGTGAAAATCAAGTCTTGTGGGGAAAGTGCACCACCTCCGTAGAAGGAAGAAACTAAGTACTTAGCCGTGTCCCCGGTAATGGACAATTTGAGCATCAAGACATGGAAGATATCAAGAATCTCCTCATCCCAATTTTCTATGTTAAAATTTGTGGTTGAACAAGGGTGAAGGTTCACCAATTTCTATTGGTGGTTCCTTGGGAGTTTTTGCCAAACAAAAACTTAGTGTTTTCAACTGATAGGTAAAACCTATTTTGAGAAAAGCAAGCCTAAGCTACACTTAGCCAAATTCATGTAGAAGCTAGATACTATTATTCTACTAACATATCACTTGCCAATACTATTCCAATGTATTGACCCACTATGGCTGTAACTTGTGATGTTGCAGGTTACTCTGATGAGGATTAGGGTTATGAGTCTACACTCAACATGCTTGCCTGTGGCACATGAAGATGAAGACTTTTATTTATGTTGTTAAGTTAAACTCTTGTACTAGCCTATGGCTATGGAGTTGTCAAAGACTATGTTATCTCTGGAATGACGATGTAATGATGACCTTTGTTTCGGTGTACTTCATCTTAAACTATGGATGCTAGCAATTGATCCAGGGACTAGCATTGCAATCACAGGGACCTTTACCTTTTAAAGGTGGGGTCTTACAGATGGTATCAGAGCACTGTGTTGCCTGTAGGATTATGACCCTAGGATTGGATTAGAAACCACTAAGGAAAAAATTTCAAAAATTTCCACACTTGTCTTTTTCTTCTCGTAAACTTTTCTAATCTTCTTTGTCATATCTATTTGTAGATGAACTCCATCAACGAAGCCGTGAGGAAGGGACCACTCATGACCATGACTTTGGAGTGTGAGACTGAATTTCCCAAGGCCCTTAAGAACCTTATGGTTACCATGGGGATACATGGTACAGCTGTGTAAAAAGGATTCCCTGTGATGGATGAAGGAGAAGAGTACTGGTGGGTGCAACTTCACTTGTACAAAAACAAGGAGCCGGGATTTTGCATGGTCACCAAATCGGAGATGCACACAACATTCTTTGACTCTGCAAGAAATGCAGCTTGGAATGCCATCAAGGAACTTGGTGATAGACACAAGTGCAGAATGCTCAATACCCAAATGATCTTAGAGAAGAAAAGAAGCGTACCCAGGACATAGAGGCTGCTAACCAACCTGATAGCTAACTTGGCAAGTGAGTGGGGATTGTAATGTACTCCGTTAGTTGGACCACCACATTTATCGTTTTCACTTCCAAAAATTTGTCTAAGTTGTGTTGAACCTTTGATGCTTGTAATGAATTTGTGTATGCCATGACTTGTGTGTTTGATGCTAAAGATGTGCTTGTGATATTTTGTCTTGTGATTTTCTCTTCTCTACTTGTGTTGATTCTAACTTTTCTCTATCTTATAAAATAGATGCCTAATGTTTTTATTAGCATGGCCGAGGAGTTCAAGGGAACTCGTTTTGGCACTCGTCTCATTGAGCTCACTAGTGTGCTCAACCTTCCACTTCCTAGCATCATGACACTTCCACTCACCAAGTTTGAGAGGAAGGACCTTTGGGGCTTCAGAGTCACTCAGCCGGGACGCCAGACAGAGCCAACCACGGAGACCATCACTTTCAAGATGATGCATGACGACAAGGAGAAAGGCCTAGATGTAGTCATGCAAGAGTTACTTGGGCGCCTGGTAGGGAGACACTCCACAGAGCTTAGAGGTCTTTACTTTCACCCCTTCGGGAGATGCAACGAGGAGGGTGAGGCCATAGAGTACGAGGATGCTGCTAGAGAGACGATGGATCCGATTCGTATGTACCTCCAGGACCTAGAGGGTCTTATTAGACACCTAGATACTGATAGGACCAACATCATGCTTAGCAATTACGGGCTCCAGGTTCAGCTTCGAGAGAAGTACAAGCTCTTCGCGGAGCAAGACGAGATAGTCAAGGAAATGAAGGCCAAGTTTGAAAGCCAGGACAAGAAATTCAAGAGCCTGGAGAAAAGAGTCCAAGATAGGAACAACAAGATCCGCGAGATGAAGGAAGAGCTAGAGGCCAAGTACTTCGAGCTTCAGCATCAGCAGGAGGTGATCGAGAGGCTTCGCTCACAAAAGAGGGCTCCTAGGGCCAAGATAGAGGCCTTGACTACTAATGTTGAGGAGTACAAGACCGCTATGGAGAATGCAGGTCTTACCCTTGTTGATGTGGAGATTGATGCGGAGTAGTAGTGTAGACTACTCGTTTATCTTTCATCTACCGTACTTTCCTTATTGAGTTGCAATGACCATCCAACATGTGGGTGGCTTGCTATGGTGTGTTTGCATTTCCAAACTTGTTGTTTATGTCGTTTAAACTCTATGTTATTTTGATGCTTGGTTATTGTGATTGTCTATGTGATGTATTGTGCATGTTAAGTATCTATGGGTATCTCATTCTTATCCTTATTAAAACCACAGATGCCTCCTCGACGTGCCAACCCCAACCCAAACAACAACAACAATGTCACTCCCGAGATGCAGCAGTTGATGACAGCACAAGAACAACTGATGCAGATGATGACCACTTTCATGCAGAACCAGAATCAGAATAACAACAACAACAACAACAACAACAACAACAACAACAACAACAACAACAACAACAACAACAACAACAACAACAACAATAACAACCAGAATAATCTGCCAGGATTCGACATGCTCACCAGATTCCTAAGACTGAGGCCTCCAAAGTTCTCAGGAACCACTGGTCCAATGGTGGCCAATTATTGGTTACGTTCAGTGAGCAAGGATTTAGTGACTGTCGGCTGCACCGACGAAGAGAAGGTCAGGTTTGCAGCATATCTGCTGGAAGGGCCTGCAGCAACCTGGTGGGATAACTTTCAGATCACCACTCCCATTAAGGATGTGACATGGGCTATCTTTGAGGATGGATTCCGTACCGCTCACATCTCATCCGGAGTGATGAATTTGAAGAAAAAGGAGTTCCACAACCTGAAACAGCGCCAGCGCAGCGTGGCCGAGTATATTGAGGAGTTCAACAATCTGGCGCGTTATGCACCGGATGAAGTTGATACAGATGCCAAGAGGAAGGAGAAATTCCTCGAAGGACTGAATGATGAACTGAATCTGCAGCTGTCTGTTGCCTATGTACCAACCTACCAATCACTTTGTGACAAGGCTACCATTCTGCAGAATAAGATGAAACAGGTTGAAAGCAGAAAGAGGAAGCATAGCTTTGACAAGCACAGCTCGGGATCGTCTCAAAAACGTTCCCATCATGATGATAGTGGGAGTTCTGGATCCCACAAACATGGAAAGTACAACAACCACCACGGCCACAACCGCCATCATGACAACAAGCATCACCGCAGTCATGATAATGACAAGTATAAGAACCACAAGATTGGACATAAGAGCCACCACAGTGGAGGTGGAAATGGAAGTGAAAGTCAGCCTACAAAGAGAGATATCAGTCAGGTTGAGTGCTTCAAGTGTAAGAAGATGGGACACTATGCAAATGAGTGCCCAGAGAAGAAGGTTGAAGGAACCACCAAGCCCAACCCTTTCCAGAAGGGACAAGTGAACCACATCAATGTGGAAGAGATATATGAGGAACCTGATGCTGTGGCTGGTAAGTTCAAACTCAATTCTATTCCAGCACTTGTCCTTTTTGATACTAGTGCATCGGATTCATTCATATCAAGAGAATTTGTTGATAGAAATGAACTTCCAGTTGAAACTATTGGGTGTCCTATAAAAGTAAGTTCTCCTGGTGGAGAAATGATAGTGAACTCAGGATGTCATGACCTAGTCATAGAATTTGGGAAGTATAAGTTTCCCGTTAATTTGATAATCCTAAATTCCCAAGGATTGGATGTCATTTTGGGAATGGATTGGATGACTAAGTACAAGGGAGTGCTTGATTGTGCAAATCATACTGTCACACTCACAACCCCGGATAATAAAAGGATTAGATTCAAGACTAACTTTGAATCAAAAGGGAGTAAGCTAAATTATCTTAAGGGGGTTAGCATAGACAGTGTGCTAATTGTGAGGGAATACCCAGATGTGTTTCCCGAAGAATTGCCGGGAATGCCACCAGATAGAGATGTGGAGTTTCTGATTGACTTGCTACCAGGATCAGGACCAATAGCAAAGAGACCTTACAAGATGTCAGTTGATGAGTTGAAGGAACTCAAGAAACAACTTGGAGAACAGTTGCAGAAAGGATTTATTCAACCAAGTTCTTCTTATTGGGGAGCACCAGTCTTGTTTGTTGAAAAGAAAGATAGAAGTCAAAGTTTATGCATAGATTATCGTTCACTCAATGAGGTAACTATCAAGAACAAATATCCTTTGCCCAGAATCAATGACTTGTTTGATCAGTTAGAAGGAGCCCGTGTGTTCTCAAAGATTGATCTCCAGTCAGGCTATTTTCAACTTAAGATAAGGGAACAAGACATACCTAAGACCGCTTTCACCACTAGGTATGGATTGTATGAGTACACAGTGATGCCATTTGGTTTGACCAATGCACCATCCTACTTCATGAATATGATGAACAAGGTGTTCATGGAGTTTCTTGACAAGTTTGTTGTCGTTTTCATTGATGACATTTTGATCTACTCCAAGACCAATGAAGAGCATGAAGGACATTTGCGTTTGATACTTGAGAATCTTAGAGAGCATAAACTGTATGCCAAATTCAGTAAGTGTGAATTCTGGCTGAATGAGGTTGGATTTCTTGGACACATTGTGTCAGGAGATGGTGTAGCAGTTGATCCCGCAAAAGTGTCGGCTGTAACTGAGTGGGAATCTCCTAAGTTAGTGAAGGAAGTTTGTAGTTTCCTTGGCTTGGCAGGATACTATAGAAGGTTCATTGAGAATTTCTCAAAGGTGGCTAAACCAATGACAGAGTTACTCAAGAAGGACAAGAAATTTGATTGGACTGAAGGATGTGAACTCAGTTTCCAAGAGTTGAAGAAGAGACTAGTAACAGCACCAGTCTTATGTCTACCAGATTTGGAGAAGGATTTCCAAGTGTATTGTGATGCATCTCACCAAGGATTAGGTGCAATTCTGATGCAAGAAGGGAAAGTTGTGGCTTATGCCTCGAGACAACTCAAAACTCATGAAGTGAACTATCCTACTCATGATTTAGAGTTAGCCTCCGTTGTCCATGCACTCAAAACATGGAGACACTATCTTTTGGGAAAGCGATGTGAAGTATTCACAGATCACAAAAGTTTGAAGTATATCTTCACTCAAAAGAAATCAACATGAGACAAAGAAGATGGCTGGAACTCATTAAGGACTATGACTTGAGTTTGCAATACCACCCCAGTAAAGCAAATGTTGTAGCGGATGCATTAAGCCGTAAGGTTTATGTGAATGGCCTTACTAAAGGAGAGTTTCCAGATGATCTATGTGCCCAATTCAAAGATCTCAGATTGGAGATAGTGCCTGAAGGACATCTCATGTCATTGGATGTTCAACCCACCTTGTTGGAAAAAATCAAGGAAGCCCAAAAGACAGACAAGGAAATTGAAGAGATTAAGGAAAAGATTAGTAAAGGAAAAGCCAAAGGATTCCATGAAGACGAACAGGGTACTTTATGGTATGGAAAACATATCTGCATTCCGCAAGATCCGGAGCTTCGGAAACTGATTTTACAAGAAGCACACAACTCACCATATTCCATTCATCCGGGTAACACTAAAATGTACATGGATGTGAAGGAAATATTTTGGTGGAATAATCTCAGGAAGGACATTGCCGAACATATTGCTTTGTGTGATGTATGTAGTAGAGTGAAAGCGGAACATCAGAAACCAGCAGGATTGTTACAACCACTACCTATTCCTGATTGGAAGTGGGACAAGATTGGCATGGATTTCATCACCGGATTGCCAAGGACTAGATCAGGATATGATTCTATTTGGGTTGTAGTGGATCGCTTAACTAAAGTGGATCACTTCATACCTGTGAAGACAACCTATACAAGTGCTAAGTTAGCCAAGTCTATATGAATAGGATTGTGTGTATGCATGGAGTACCTAAGAGTATTGTGTCCGATAGGGGAACTCAATTCACTTCTCATTTTTGGAGGCAACTTCATGAGTCATTGGGAATGAGATTGGAATTCAGTACTGCTTTTCATCCCTAGACTGATGGATAGACAAAAAGGACCAACCAGATTTTAGAGGATATGTTGAGGGCATGTGCCCTATATTATGGAGCTAGTTGGGATGAAAGCCTACCTTACGCAGAATTCTCTTACAACAACAGCTATCAAGCCAGTATTGAGATGTCATCGTTTGAATTTCTCTATGGAAGAAAGTGTATTACACTATTGTTATGGAATGGTGTTGGAGAAAGAAACTTGTTCGGGCCAGAACTAATCAAAGAAGCTGAAGAGAAAGTCAAGTTAGTAAAGGACAGATTGAAGATAGCACAATCCCTACAGAAGAGCTATGCAAATCCCAAGCCTAGAGAACTCACCTATGAGGTGAGTGATAGAGCTTATCTTAGAGTATCACCACTTCGTGGAGTGAAGAGATTTGGAGTCAAAGGAAAATTTGCCCAATATATGTTGGACCATTCAAGATTCTGAGCCGTAAAGGAGAAGTAGCATATGATATTGAATTACCTGAATCATTGTCTGTCGTTCACAATGTGTTTCATGTGAGTTAGCTAAAGAAATGCCATCCGGAGATGGAGGAGACTTCTTTGAAGGATACTATACCTTTGGAGGAGGTCCAATTGGAAAGTGGTCTCACTTATGAGGAAAAACCTATCAAGATTCTTGAGACTGCAGAAAGAGTAACTCGGACAAATACCATCAAATTCTGCAAGGTTCAGTGGAACCATCATTTCGAGGAAGAAGCAACATGGGAAAGAGAAGATGATCTTCGAAAAGACCACCCTCACCTATTTGCTAGCCAATCCGAATCTCGAGGGCGAGATTCACCTTAAGGGGGTTAGATTTGTAACATCCCAAAAATCATGATTTCAAAGTTTGCATATCATTGTTGCATTCATAATCATTTTAGGATCATTTTCAAATAAGATTTCAAAAATAGAAGAATTTGTTTTCTATTATTTTATGTAAGCAAAGCAATGGCCTTATTGCTACTCTCTATTATGAGAATATTTGTCTTGACCAGAAAAGATTTGAGCATAGGATTGAGTAGTGTTTCCAAAGCTTGGACAAAGTTTTCAAAATTCAAAACCATTCTTATGTCTTGTATAAATAAATAATAAATGCAAGGTTTATTTTAAATATCAATGGACCAATGCAAATTTGAGTGAACAGCAATACTTTATACACAAAAATGTACATATTTCACTTTACAAAAATCCAGAAAGAATTTGAATTCAAATTCATTTGAAAAACATTTGAAAATGATTTCAGAAAATCAAAACAGAAAAATAAAAAGATAAAAGAAAAAGAAAAGGGCCAGCGCTGCCAAACTATCCTAGCACCAGAACCGGCCCAAAAGCCCACCCGGGCCATTCCCCCTCTGCCCCCTCTCTCACCCGCGTGAACCCTACCCCGCAACCACTAACGCTGGGCCCTGCGCCACATCAGCATCGTCTCCCCCAAATCCTCGCGCGCAGATGTCGCTCCGCCGTTACCTCCCCGCAGTGACGCCGCGAATAAACTCGGCTTAAATTCCATTGATACAGCGCGTGATCTTCGCCCCTGCTCCGGCTACTTAAACCCCTCCCCACCCTGCTCCTTTCCCCTCACTCAGCACCCCCACTCCGCCACCAGGCTGCCCACAATTTCTCTTACACCACGGCAGTGCCGACGAACTCCGACGATGAAATTACGGTGAGCTTGACCGCCCATGTCCTTCTAGTTCATACGAGTGTGCTCCTTATGACCTTGTGCATCCTCTAACACCGTTCGTTTGTCCGCGCATGACCCAGGCTACCGTCCTCGTTCACGCCTGCTCCGGCGAGAGATTTAGGTAAAACCCGACCACCCCGTGCCTTCCCCTTGACACTATCAAGTTTGCCTGAACGTTGCACACACACGATGCCTTTTGTTTGTGTTAGGGCGGATCAGAACGTCGCCAACGTCGTCGTCCACCTAAGCCCGACGACGTCCCCGTCTCCGACGAGCTCCCACGGCCACAGCAGCTTGCCCCTGTCCACGCCAGCAACATCTGGAGCTTCCTCGCAGCCTTGCGACACCGGTAAGCATCACCACTGCCCCCATCCCTTGCTAGAATTGCCGCACCATCGCCGGCAGAGCCATCGGCGCCGTTCTGGCCATTTGCGCAGCCGGTTTAGGGTCAAGACGATTAGATCCACTAGATCAAGATCCAGTGGTCTAGATTAGAAGCCAGGCCGAAGAGGTACGGGCAGATCTGAGCCGCTGGATCTTATTTAGATCTGACGGTGCGCGAGCGTGATCCTGTGCGAAGCAGTACCGTCCAATCAAGAAGCGCCACGTGGCTAGAGTTTTGATTTAAAATCTGAAATTAGATCTATTAGATGTTTAAACTTGCAAAATTCATAACTTTTGATCCACACGTCCAAATTTTGCAAATTTTATATCAATGGAATCAGGAAAAAGAATCCTATCCAACCATGTACTTTGTTTAATGAATTGCTTCTATAAAGTTAGTTGTATTTGCAGAGACATTTGTAGGCTTATTTTGTGTATAAAAGAAATTATTTGGAAAATGTTTTAAAGACTAAATAAATTTTATTTGATATATAAATGTTTATTTTAGTGATCAGTACTGTTGACTTGTCTTGTTGGGTTTATAAAAATCATCACATGTCATTTGCATGCATTCATATATTTTTGCTTGTTTATTTTGATATGTGAATTTGGTACTATCATTTTATGTGTAGATTTTGGTGCTAGTGGTGATTGTGACTGTGAGGATTGTTGTTACTCCCCTAACTACCAAGGCAAGTGGTGCCTCATACTTTTGTCCCAATATTTTGACTATGCATTAGAAATATTTTGTATAGGGCTTGCATGATAATTTTTGCTAAGTATCTATATGCTATGCTTGGGAAATCCTAGTAGTTGTAGAATTGTTAGAATTGTCTCTAAGTTAAGATACTTGCTATTACCATGCTTAGCCTAGCTAGTAGCAACCAAAGGTGGATTATATACACATGCTACGGAAAATATTTCTAAGTCTTTGACTTATGTTTTTGCTTAATAAAACAACTTAGTGAATGAAACACCTGGGTGGAATGGTAATTGCTTGGTGGTTTTTGGTTGAGTGGTTACACAAGGCCCATTTATATGGTTTACCTTGTGTATCTCACTTGTGGATTGCCACCCAGGAAAAAAGGGATTTGAGATGCCAAATGTTAAGAAGCTTCTAGTGCAGCCACATGGCATTATGGGCTCTTCCTGGATCATATAGGTTGCAATAACTTAGCCATTTGGAAAGTTGGTGGTAGTGGGTGATAGGTTGGAACGCGTCCATTTGGTCTAAGGGAAGGCTTCTGAAAGGTCCTGTCTTGGTGAAAATCAAGTCTTGTGGGGAAAGTGCACCACCTCCGTAGAAGGAAGAAACTAAGTACTTAGCCGTGTCCCCGGTAATGGACAATTTGAGCATCAAGACATGGAAGATATCAAGAATCTCCTCATCCCAATTTTCTATGTTAAAATTTGTGGTTGAACAAGGGTGAAGGTTCACCAATTTCTATTGGTGGTTCCTTGGGAGTTTTTGCCAAACAAAAACTTAGTGTTTTCAACTGATAGGTAAAACCTATTTTGAGAAAAGCAAGCCTAAGCTACACTTAGCCAAATTCATGTAGAAGCTAGATACTATTATTCTACTAACATATCACTTGCCAATACTATTCCAATGTATTGACCCACTATGGCTGTAACTTGTGATGTTGCAGGTTACTCTGATGAGGATTAGGGTTATGAGTCTACACTCAACATGCTTGCCTGTGGCACATGAAGATGAAGACTTTTATTTATGTTGTTAAGTTAAACTCTTGTACTAGCCTATGGCTATGGAGTTGTAAAAGACTATGTTATCTCTGGAATGACGATGTAATAATGACCTTTGTTTCTGTGTACTTCATCTTAAACTGTGGATGCTAGCAATTGATCCAGGGACTAGCATTGCAATCACATGGACCTTTACCTTTATAAAGATGGGGTCTTACACTATTACTTTGGGAAGACCTTTTCTTAGAACAGTTGGTGCTATCATTGATATGAAAGAAGGCACCATTAAATATCATTTTCCATTCAAGAAAGGTATTGAACACTTACCTATGAGAAGAGAGAGGTTGCTTTTTGCTCCTCCTTTGAAAGCAAGATTTGATGTTAATGCTTCTTCATTTGAAAATACTTGATTCTTCTTGCTTCTTGTGCCTAACTTAAAGGAGTTAAAGAAAAATACTTGTTGGGAGATAACCCTAGAGTTTCCTTGAGTCTTGGATACTTCAGTAATGACCTCTCCTTATCCTTTTTGTTTGCTTTTGTGCCAAGAATGACCTCTAATGAGAGGAAAGTAAGATTTGGGGAGTTGCTGTCCCGAAACAGATTCCTGTCCTCCACCAAAACAATTCGCGAGGAGTCTCTGTAACTCGGATTGAGCTAAAAATTTACGAATAAATCCCCCAGTATGTTAGATAACTTTCTTTAGTTCAACACTTTTTGATTTGAGCAATATAAGAAGTTTGAAAAAATCGGTTTGTACCTGCTGGTCTGTTTTGACAGATTTCTTCCATTATTTGCATTTGCTTCTTATTGATTCCTTTTTGAGTTCTCTTTAGGTGAATTGAGATTTTTTAAGGAGTTACTACAGTAGCTTGTGTTTTTAGTGAAAATCCTTGCTGTTCCAAAGCTTTCCCAGAGTTTAATATCTTTTGAATACACTAATGTTGCTAATGAAGATTGTGTGAAGTTTTGTATGAAGGAAAATTTTCAGGTGTAAAGAGAGAATGATGCAATGAGATGAAGAATGGACAAAAGCTCAAGCTTGGGTATGCCACCATGGTGTCACCCCAAGAAATTTCCAAGAGATACAAGCGTCAAAGCTTGGAGATTGTCTAGACACTTTGTTTTTATTGTTTCATGCATAGTTGTGTTGTTCTTAGAGCGTCTTAGTTTTTGTTTGCTTTGCTTAGTTTGCTTGAATAAAGTAGTTTGGACCCCGTTCTCGCTGTGTTGTTTTGCAAATAAGTTGATTGGTATTGGAAAGGAGTAGTAAGTTCTTGCTTGAAGTGCAAAAGGAGCTTGCATTGACTGTGACTTAGACTTTAGCATGACATGCTAGGTGTTGTTTTGGAATTATGCTTAGTGATTATTGCTGTAGCATGTCTTGTTCCAAACAATTGGGATTTCTTAGTGTGCCTTGAAGAAATTATGCATTGTTTTAGCATGCAAATGCATAGTATTGTGGTATTCTCCTTTGATGCTTTGATTGGGTTGACTTGGCACATGCTCACACCATGTTATGACTATGACAAGTCACCATTATCCTCTATGATCATTTAGTCCTTGACTTGTAGTACCACTCTTTGCTTTGATTAGTATGATTTGTTGCAATGCATGATTATAGCCATTATTTCTCTCTTAGTTGGTTGCTCCCAGTCTTTTGCTAGCCTCCACTTGTATGAGTAAGTTCTACTCATGATTACAACTCCCAAGAAACCAAGTTATTCCAAAGTGTCCACTATAAACTCCTATGCATGGTGTGTTACACCATTCCAAGTATATTCTTGTTTTCAACTATCTTCCAATTAAAAACTATTTTGTTATGCGAAAACTTAGTGATTAAAGCCCTCACAAACTTGATGGCACACTTTATATTCTTTTCCACTAATAAACTTGAACCATTGTGACAACTTTGTTGTATATGCTTGCACTTATAAGTTGGAATTAGCAGAACCGTGCTGTCACGGGGAACGTTTTCAACATTGCACTTGTACTTTGTACTCAGTTGATATCATGCTCTTTTGTCTATGGATGTCACGCGGTGTGAAATAAAGAGGGAACTTGTAAGTCCATGGAGTTTCTATCATGTGTTAAAGAAACGCCTGGGCCGCTAGCCTAAGCCATGCCTAACCATGGTGGAAACTTCCAGCATCACCATAGTGAGCTATCTATGAAGCATCCTCAATAAAAAGCTATGCATATGGTAAATAAAAAGATTGCTCATATGATCATTTTCTGCTTGCCTTGTCATTTTGGTTATGGGAAAGCTCCAGTACCATGTGCAAGGGGTACCCCGTTGGCGGTTCTCAATGATATGCAAATACTTACAATGACAAGAACTTACCTGGACCCAAAGTTGAGTATGCATGAGATGTGGCCCTCGTATTCAAGGGACTTGAGATTGCCAACTTATAATTCGTCAAGCATATACTCCATCTTTGACACTTTAACCTTAACCACTTCAAGATGCTTATGATAGGGGCAATGAGGGCTGAAAGCTAATAAGTACCATAATTTTTGGAAGATCTTTTTTAAACTTGTAATCCCTGCTTCCTTTACAAAAAAGGCCTTTCTTCTACCACTATTGAGTCTCCACCTTCTACCTTTAGGCAGCATTAAGAGAGCATAGTTGTCATTCTGTGTGCAGTGTTCCAAAGCTTATTAATTGATGCATATTGTGATATTACTTGTTCTTGTGCTATTTGTTTCTAGTCACCCTTGTGAACTTTGAAGGTGTCCTATGCATCTATATTACTACTCTATGAGGGACAAGCTGATTGCCACTATGCCATGTTTTCTGTATGTGAAACAAACAAACATTTTTCATTGCATGTTATTCATGATCTTTGTTTGTAGCTTGTCATGTTGCATGCATAGTTACTATGTCCTATTGTTAGAACTCCATATTTCATGCACATGTTTAGAGTTCTTTGATCCCAGCTTTCAATGCTTGCAAATGGTTGGATCTCTATTGTGAGGGTGCATGTCACCTCAAAAATTATTCTTTTATCACTTACCTACTCGAGGACGAGCAGGAGTTAAGCTTGGGGATGTTGATACGTCGGAAACGTATCTATAATTTTTTATGCTCCATGCTTGTTCAGTATCTACTTTTCTTTGCTTGTCTACACTTTGAGGTGCTTTTTACATGTTTTCTGGTACTAACCTACTAACAAGTTGGAACAGTGTTAGATGCATGTTTTCTGCTGGTTTTGGTTTTAGAAAAAGTTAGTAAAGAAATATTCTCGGAATTGCACGGGACAAATGTCAAAGTCAATTACTTTCCATGGGGAACAAGAAGTCCAGTGGGGAGCTGCAGAGGCCGTCTAGGGCGGCCAAACCCACCCTAGGCGCGGGTGGGCCCTTCCCCGCTCCTAGGAGGGATGTGGGGCCCCTGGACACCGCCTCGGCCTCCCCCTTCGCCTATAAGAAGCCCCCGATGTAGAAACCCTAAGCACCCGATCAAATCTCCATGAAACCGTCTGTAGCTACCGCCACCATCATCCCTAGATCGGGGGGGATCTGAAGTTCTTCCCGGCACCCTGCCGGAGGGGAGATCATCCCGAAGGCCTTCTCTCTTGTATGATGCGTGAGTAATTCCACCTTGGACTATGGGTCCATGTAGTAGCTAGACGGTTGTATCTTGTGAGCTCCATTCATGATCAAGATCTAATCTATTTGTAATCATGCGTGTTGTGTTTGCGGGGATCCGATGGATATTGAGATTATTATGTTGGTTTGATTAATGGTTTTGTCTTTATGATTCTATCATGTCTGTGTTGTTTGTGATATTGCATGCTTTCTGTTGTTAGTAGCTATCTTGGCCAAGTAGTTGCTATTGACTCCAAGAGGGGGTATTTATGCTCAACAGTGGGTTCATGCCTCTAGTTTCCAAGGGAAGTGACAATAATCTCTTCGGTTGTAGATGTGATGTTGCTACTAGGGAGAAAACAACGGTCTCTTGTTCATGGAATATGTGGACTGTTTACCTTACACACTTTGCTTAAAGTAGTTGTCTGTTTCTTGCAACTTAATACTGGAGGGGGTTCGGATGATAACCTGAAGGTGGACTTCTAGTCATAGATGTAGTTAGATGGCGGTTTATGTATCTTGTTGTATTGCCCAATCGAATCTCATAGGATCTTTCTGACTAGTAATTGCATTGTTATGCCTTGCTTAGTTCCTGTCAATTGCCCTGTTGTAATTTGTTTACCCTTCATGCCATGTTGTTTATCTAAGGAGAGCACCTTTAGTGAACTATGGACCCCGGTCCAATCTTCACCATTGATACATCTTCCACTGTTACTTGTTTACTTGCTGCATACCATTAACTTCCACACCATACGTTTAATCCTTTGTTACAGCAAATCGGTGAGCTTGACAACCTCACTGATTCGTTGGGACAAAGTCTTGAGTTTGTGTTGTGCAGGTCTCCATGTTGCTTGCAACAACTTTGAGACGTTTCCTTCCTCCTTCAGGTTTGATAACCTCAGTCTCTACTGAGGGAAACTTGATGTTGTGCTCATCACACCTTTCTCTTGGGGTTCCAACGAAGTGTCCCACGTCAACACTGGGTGCACGCATCACATCTCGGCAATCTTCTTATTTACCATGGGAATATGGTGTTTTTTCTCTCTTTCCTCTTTTCAGTAATGCTCTTTTTTATATAAGAAGAAAGCTTCATCGATGTTATTATGGTGATACTGCAAGTTTCCACCATGATTAGGCATGGCTTAGGCTAGCGGCCCAGGCGTTTCTCTAACACACATACATAACTCCATGGACTTACAAGCTCCCCTTTTATTTCACACCGGCGACATCCATAGACAAAAGAGCATGATATAACCCGTGTACAAAGTGTAAGTGCAATGTTGAAAGCGTTCCCCGTGACAACATGGTTCTGCTAATTCCAACATATAAGTGCAAGGATATACAACATAGATGACACAATGGTTCAAGTTTATTAGGGGCAAGACAAATAAAGTGTGCCATCAAGTTTGTGAGAGCTTTAATCACTAAGTTTTCACATAACAAAATAATTTTTAATTGGAAGATAGATGAAAACAAGAATATACTTGGAATTGTGTAACATACCATGCATAGGAATTTATAGTGGACACTTTGGAAAAACTTGGTTTCTTGGGAGTTGGATTCATGAGTAGAGCTTACTCATACAAGTGGAGGCTAGCAAAAGACTGGAAGCGACCAGCTAAGAGAGCAATAATGGCCATAATCATACAGAGCAACAAAACATTACTAATCAAAGCATAAGGTGGTACTACAAGTCAAGGACTAGGTGATCATAGAGGCTATGGTGACTTGTTCATAGTCATAACATGGCGTGAGCATGTGCCAAGTCAACCCAAATAAAGCATCAAAGGAGAATACCACAATACTGTGCTTTTGTATGCTAAAACAACGCATGATTCCTTCAAGGCACACTAAGAAATCCTAGTTGTTTGGAACAAGTCATGCTACAACTATAATCACTAAGCATAAGGTCAAAACAACACCTAGCATGACATGCTAAAGTCTATGTCACAGTCAAAGCAAGCTCGTCTTGTACTACTCAAGCAAGAACTTTCTACCC
Organism: Avena sativa; assembly: GCA_916181665.1. Classification (NCBI taxonomy): domain Eukaryota; kingdom Viridiplantae; phylum Streptophyta; class Magnoliopsida; order Poales; family Poaceae; genus Avena; species Avena sativa. The sequence continues at coordinate 443,414,847 of OV702294.1, read as the reverse complement.
CTCTCCAACACCAATCAACTTATTTGAAATAACACAGCGAGTACGGGGGTCCAAACTACTTTATTCAAGCAAACTAAGCAAATCAAATGAAAACTAAGATGCTCCAAGAACAACACAATTGTGCATGAAACAATAAAAACGAAGTGTCTAGAAAGACCTGAGATTTTTATTGATGAAGAAGGGGATGCCTTGGGCATCCCCAAGATTTGATGCTTGTACCTCTTGAATATTTCTTGGGGTGACATGGGGTGGAATCCTCAAGCTTGAGATTTTGTCCATTCTTCATCTCATTTCATCATTCTCTCAATACACCAATTTTTTTCCTTCATACAAAACTTCACACAATCTTCATTAGCAACATTAGTGTATTCAAAAGATAATAAACCCTTGGGTTCAGCTTTACAACAGCAATACTTTTACTAAAAACACAAGCTACTGTATAAATTCCCTCAAAAATCTCAATTTCCCAAAAATTACCCAAAAAGGAATCAATAAGAAGCAAATGCAAATAATGGCAGAAATCTGTCAAAACAGACCAGCAGGTAGAAACCGATTTTTTAGAAGACATTTTGTTGCTCAAATCAAAAAGTGTTGAACTAACGAAAGTTAGCTAATATACTGGGGGATTTTATCGTAAAATATCAGCTATATCGGACTTACATAGATTCCTCACAAATGTTTACGGTGGAGCACAAAAATCTATTTCGGGACAGCAACTCCCCAAATCTTACTTACCTCTCATTAGAGGTCATTCTTGGCACGAAAAGCAAACAAAAAGGATAAGGAGAGGTCATTACTGAAGTAATAACTTCCAAGACCCAAGAAAACTCTTGGGTTATCTTCCAACAAGTACTTTTCTTTAACGCCTATAAGTTAGGCACAAGAAGCAAGAATCTAGTATTTTCAAATAAAGAAGCATTAACATCAAACCTTGTTTTCAATGGAGGAGCAAAAAGCAACTTCTCTCTCCTCATAGGGAAGTGTTCAATACCTTTTTAATGGAAATTGATATTTAATGGTGCCTTCTTTCATATCAATGATGGCACCAACAGTTCTAAGAAAAGGTCTTCCCAAAGTAATAGGACAAGAAGCATTGTATTCAACATCCAAAACATAGAAATCAACAGGGACATAAGCATTGTTAACCATAATAATAACATCATTAACACTCCCCATGAGTTTCTTTTTAGCATTAGCATTAAGTGGGACATCCAAATAACAATCTTCCAAAGGTGGCAAATCAAGCATTTCATAAATGTTTCTAGGCATAATAGAGACACTAGAACGAAGGTCACATGAAGCTTTAAGATCAAAGTCATTCACTTGCATATTAATAATGGGTTCCCAATTGTCTGCTACTTTCCTAGGAATAGAGGCTTTGTGTTTCAACTTCTCTTTCTTATTTTTAATAAGAGCATCTGTAATGTGGTTGGTGAAAGCTACATGCATATCACAAGCATCAAGACTTCTAGCAAGCTTTTGTAGGAACATAATCACTTCAGAAATAGTGCAACCATCAAGATCAAAATCAAATTTAGCACCACTAGTAGTAGGCTCATTGCGTTTAGGCGTTATAGGAGGTGGAATAGGGACTTCTTGTGGTTTAGTGGCATCCATATTGGTGGTGGTGATAGTCCGCACACTATTATTCCTAGCAATTTCAGCTTCTCTTTCCCACTTAACATGAAGTTGGGCTAATAGTCTAACATTTTCATCAATCGTAACTTGTATGGCATGAGTGGCAGCAAAGGTACCTTCCAAAGTTTCAGTTTTAGCAGCCATTTTATTAATCAAATAGGATTGTGCTTCAGACAAAGAGGAAATATTTTTATCAACATTCAAAAGCTTTTCCTCCATAGTCTTGTTGAAAGTGGTTTATTTACTAATAAAGTCTTTGAGCATGACTTCAAGTTCAGAGGGGGCACTTCTAGTATTGTTGTAGGAGTTTCCATAGGTATTGCCATTATTAGGAGGATAAGGCCTATAATTGTTGTTACTACCAAAATTATCCCTATAGGCATTGTTGTTGAAATTGTTGTTTCTAATGAAGTTCACATCAACTTGCTCTTCTTGAGAACCAAAGAGGCTAAGGGAACATTATTAGGATCTAAAGGAGCTTTTCCATTAACAAGCATAGCCATAATAACATCAATCTTATCACTCAAAGAGGAGGTTTCTTCAACAGAATTTACCTTCTTACCATGTGGAGCTCTCTCAGTGTGCCATTCAGAATAATTAACCATCATATTATCAAGGAGTTTTGTTGCAGCACCCAAGGTGATGGTCATAAAGGTACCTCCAGCAGCTGAATCCAACAGGTTTCTTGAAGATAAGTTCAAACCTGCATAAAAAGTCTGGATAATCATCCAAGCAGTAAGTCCATGAGTGGGACAATTCTTAACCAAAGATTTCATTCTTTCCCAAGCTTGAGAAACATGTTCATTATCAAGTTGTTTAAATTTCATAATATTACTTCTCATAGATGTAATCTTAGCAGGAGGGTAGTACTTTCCAATAAAAGCATCTTTGCACTTAATCCAAGAATCAATACTATTTATAGGCAAGGATAACAACCATTCTTTAGCTTTTCCTCTCAAGGAGAAAGGAAACAACTTGAGCTTAATAATATATCCATTTACATCCTTATATTTTTGCATCTCACAAAATTCAACAAAGTTATTGAGGTGGGCAGCAGCATCATTAGAACTAGCACAAAAAAAGTGCTCTCTCATCACAAGATTCAACAAAGCAGGCTTAATTTCATAAAAGGTTGCATCAGGAGCAGGTGGAGCAATAGGAGTACTCAGGAAATCATTGTTGTTTGTGCTAGTGAAGTCACACAACTTTGTGTTCTCAGCAAAGTTCATTTTGGCAAAAGTGGAGCAAGCCAACAGCAGCAGCAACTAGAGCAGGAACTAAATTTTTTTGTGTTTTTGATAAGGGGAAGCAAACCAAACTAAACTAATTTTTTTGGAGTTTTTGATAAAAGGAGGCAAAAGAAACTAAGCAAAACAAAAACAAAGTAAATAGAAAGGTTGTGAAGGACTCCCCTTGTGAAGACGTACTTAGCATCCCCGGCAACGGCGCCAGAAAAATCTTGATGATGGCGTGTTGTCAATGCCTCGTTGGGAGACCCCAAGAGCAAGGTGTGATGAGCACAGCAGCAAGTTTTCCCTCAGTAAGAAACCTAGGTTATCGAACCATTAGGAGGAAGGAAACGACTCAAAGGTATTGCTAGCAACTTGGAGACCTGCACAACACAAACTCAAGACTTTGCCCCAACGAATAGTGAGGTTGTCAATATCGTCGATTTGCTGTAACAAAGGATTAACTATATGGTGTGAAAGGTAATGGTGGTTTGCAACAAGTAAATAGTAACTGTGGAAGATGTATCTGATGACCCACAAGTATAGGGGATCGCAAAAGTCTTCGAGGGTAGTATTACCCAATTTATTGATTCTACACAAGGGGAGCCAAAGAATACTTGCAAGCCTTAACAACTAGGTTGTCAATTCAGCTGCACCTGCAAATAGTTCTTGCTCTCCGAAGTTTATCAGTAGCAATAGTTTGGTAGTAGCAACAACAACAACAACAACAGTAAAACAAGAGCAATAGTAACAGTAGTAGCAAACAGTAGGATATGAGCGCGGTAGGCATATGGATGGATGGACGGGCATTGCATGGACGAGTCTAAACATGTAACTTCAAGATCTAGGGCAATATCAGATAAAAAAATAAGCATCCAAGTACTAAACAATCATAGGCATTTGCTCCATATATAGTCATGTGTGCTCGCAATGAGAACTTGCACAACATCTTTTGTCTTGCCAGCCCGTTGCATCGGGGCCTCAAGGGAACTGCTGGCAATTAAGGTGCTCCTTTTAATAGAGCACCGAAGAAAAGCATTAACACTCTGTGAACACATGTGATCCTCACATCACAGCCATCCCCTCCGGTTGTACCAATTTCTGTCACTTCGGGGCATTTGGTTCCGGACAATGATATGTGTACACAATTTGCAGATAAGATCACAAACAATACTATCATAATGATTCAATAATAAGATCAGATCTGATATCATGGCACTGGGTCCTAGTGACAAGCATTAAGCACAACAAGTTGCAACTTAGTCAAATAGCACTAATAGAGATACTAGGCACCATGCCGTAACAATCTTATTTGATTACATGATAGAACTCATCCAATCCCTACCATCCCCATATCCTACAGCGGGGGATTACTCACTCATGGATGAGGGAAACATGGATGGTTGATGGAGAGGTATTGGTGATTATGATGGCAATGATCCTCTCCAAATTCCCCGTCCCGACAAGGTGCCGGAACGAAGTTTCTGGTTCTGAATCTTGGTTTCTGATGGTGACGGGGCAGCGGAACTCTTTCTGGAAAAACGATGAACCCCCCTCGGTTTTTAGGTCAAGAGGATTCTTATAGGCGAAGAGGGAGGCCGAGGGGGTGCCTGAGGTGGCCGCAACCCCCAGGCGCGGCCAGGCCCGGCCCGCGCCTGGCAAGGGTGTGGGCCCCTCAGGCCTCCACTCCGTCTCGTACTCTGGCTCCGTGGATCTTCTGGTGAAATAGGATTTTTGGCATATTTTCCGGGATTTTTCCTGATAGTTGATTTTCTGCACAAAAACTAGACAGCAAGGTAATTCTGCTGAAAACAGCGGCAGTCCGTGTTAGTTGTATCCAAATCACACAAGTTTGGAGGAGAAACAATAGCAAAAGTGTTCGGGAAAGTAGATACGTTTTGGACGTATCAACTCCCCCAAGCTTAGCTTATTGCTTGTCCTCAAGAAATTCAGTTGAAAACTGAGTGCGATAAAAGAACTTTCACGAACACATTTGCTTCATATGATGTAAATATTCTCAGCACAGGAGTAGATACTTAAACCATTCATAATAAAGAGTACGCAACCAAGTCTACTCAATAGTCATTGCAAGCTATGAAGAGAAACCAACTCAATAATAATAAGTAGCATGAAACATAAACATAAGCAACATTGCAATGCTCATAAAAAGGTATGATAGAGTGGTATCTCGCTTGCCTTTGTTTGTAGAGCACAATATAAATGCCAAGGCACCTCTGAAGTTCAAGTGAAGTCTAGAAGTAAAGATATCAGAGATACAAGAATCAAAGTCATGATATAATTAACCAAGTTTTGGAACAAGCACAAGAATGACAACTATGCTCTCAAGAAGGTGCTCATAGAATAAGTGGTGACTCAACAAGGAAGTGAAAAGGTTTTGAAAAGTTTGAAAGGCTTCCAAATGCTGAAAGTAAGGCACTCATTAGCTTTGAGCTCTCATTGCCCCTATCATAGGCATCTTTACATGGTTAAGGTGAAAGTGAGGTCCAATCTGAGTTATATGCTTGACAGACCATAAACTAGAAATCCCATGTCCCTTGAGTACGAGGGCCGCTCCTTATGCTACTCAACTTTAGTTACCTGTAAGTTCTTGTCATTGTAAATACATGTGTATCATAGAGAACCGCCAATGGGGTACCCCTTGCACATGATACAGGAGCTATCCCGTGATCAAAATGATAAGGCAAGCAGACAATGAGCATCTCAGCGATCCTTTTATTTGCTATTTGCATAGGTTTTTATTGAAGATGCTTCACAGATGCTCATTATGGTACTGCTGCAAGTTTCCACCATGATTAGGCATGGCTTAGGCTAGCAGCCCAGGCGTTTCTCTAGCACATATATATAACTCCATGAACACACAATCTCCCCTTTTATTTCACAACGACGACATCCGCAATCAAAAGAGCATGGTATCAACTGGATATGTATCCATAAGTGTTGAAAGTGTTCCCCGTGACAACACGGTTCTGCTAACTCCTAGCCTATAATTTGTAAGCATATAACTTTCATGGACAAGTCACAATGGTTCAGGTTTATTAATTGCAAGAAATAAAGTGTGCCATCAAGTTAGTGAGAGCTTTACTAACTAACTTTCTCAAAGCAGACAAACATTTTATTTGGAAGAAAACAAGGCATAATGAATATGCACTGAAAAGCAAATGATGCTAATAGGTAGGTATGGTGGATACAGTTGGCAATATTGTTTTTTGGGAGTTGGATGCACAAGTAGAGCTCATACTCAGTGCAGGTGAAGGCTAGCAATAGAGAGGGAGCGACAAACGAGGGAGCAATAACTGTCATAATCATGCTTGCAACAAAACAAGACTAATTATGTCCTGAAAGTGATACAAGAACTCTGAGGCAAAATAAATCATCGAGGATTACTAACTATTGTTTAGTCATATGCATGCGTGAGCATGTGCCTAGTCCTCTATGTGCCTCCGACGGGGCGGCATGTTGTTCTTGTCACCCGGGGTAACCACAATGTGCCCATCTTCATCACGCCTTCCATAGTCACGGTAGGGTGAATCTGCAGGCAGTAGGTGTCGGACATAATGGCACTGGCGAGACAGGGCTTCATGTATGGCCAAGTTGATCCCAAGTCCCCAGTTGCAGTATGTCTTGGTGTAGATCAAGTGCACGGGGTTTGGCAAGGCAGCATCTCTGAATATGAAGGTAGTGATCTCCCATGCATCCTCTCCATATCCATAGGTGTACAACCTTCTTCCCTTGAACATGGGCAGTGGCAATCCCAATGACTGCGAGAGCTGAGCTAACTGCCTTGCAAAGGGCCTTGGTGACTCCATGGTGACATACTCAGTCCTGACGTCTCCCACCTATCAAGTAAAAGAGGAAAGTGTGAGAATAGCATATGGTAAGAATTTACGAGGGTGAAAGGCATAAGAGGAAAGACAGAGTTAATATAGGCTTAATAAATCTATGGCTTCCTAATCCAATCCTAGGTCACGATCCTACAGTCGACACACGGGCTCTGATACCATCCTGTAACACCCCGGTTCTGAAAAGACCGTGGCCTCTATGTGACATGCCAATCCCTGGATCGGTTCATTGGCCCACAATAGAGTAAGATGAATAACATAGCAAAATATCCGTGTATCATGAACGATGATCCAGAGTACCATTATTACAATAAAAGCTTAGCACAGAGCTAGCTCAAATTATTCAGGTAGCAACATAAATAAAGTAAATCCTCCATTCTTCAAATTTCCCATAAGTGAACAAGTGCCGAGTGGAGTACCGTGGCCTATAACGATCAATCAGAATCGAAATAACCTGCAACATGAAACGTAGCAGCCCCGAAGGGTCAATACATGGAATGTATGGCAAGTAGAGCTAGTAAAGGAGACAATAGTACTAACATCTACATGCATATTTGGCAAGTGGAGCTGTGTCTGGCTTGCATTTGCAAATACATTTGTCCTACTTTCACAAACTGTTTTTGATTTTCTTTGAAAAGATCTCAATTAAGTTAACCCAACAATATTAAAACAATCATGAAATTGGAATGAGCGAGAAACATGTCATGGAATCAATATCAAGCAACTCAGTTGTCCATAACCAGGGACACGGCTAATCGATTAGATTATACACCCTGCAGGGGTTAGTACACTTTACCCATGTGACTTGGCCAGCCCAGCTCGTACCATCACTCTCATTTTGAGTGGTGATAGGGAGAAGTCCAAGAAGAGACTGTTCGGGAAGTAGCACCTCAATCCCGACGCGCACCGGTCCAACCTACCAAAATTCTACATCTCTGGATACGCGGGTTCGAGTTACCACAACCTACTAAGTCCAACCAACCGCCCATTCCATTATTGGCACATGGTTGTACACGTAAGCTACACAATAAAGAAGCCAATCATTCTCTCTTGATACCTGGGTGCCTTTCCGCAATGAAACCACCAAAAATTATCAATACCATCACACCCAGATGATTCATTGATTAAGTTGTTTTAGTTTTCACAAACCAATACTTTTAGAAACAAGTCTCAATGATGTAACCCAGCCCTCGTTCAACATAGCATGGCTAAGCACATCTACCAACGGTGGTTCATCTACAAGGAGGGTCCTACCACATAATAGGACATAGCATAGCGATAGTATCATCCTACACATGCATCTACAAAATACACGACAATGCATTGAAAATAGTAGGACGATATCATGAACAAAGTAGCATCTACTTGCCTTGGTTGTAGCGGTCGGAAGAACAATCCACACACGAGCAAGCGTTGCACTCGTCACAATCTACACGATACAATTGCAATCATAAACAAACAATCCACAACATATGCAACAAATATGATGCATGAATGCAAGAACGACAAGCGAATCGGTGCTACAGCTGCACCTCAACATCCTATTCCATAGTACTATCGTTTGCATGCATGGAAAATAGTTTTAGCGCTAGGAAAACTAATAGACAAAAGTAATGCTCAAGACTAGAGCTAGAACTCAAATAATTCACTACCGGTAGTATACTGTTTGTAAAATCTTGGGGAAATTCTATCGCATAGGCATCGCTGATTAGAAATAATACCAACTGGAATTACTCAAAAAGGAATTATAAAACTCCCCGAGTAATTAAAACACTGCAGAAAGCCACTAGACAGTTTCTGCAGAAGTTTTTACTGTAAGCCTATCTTTTTAATTCGCGATGAGATTCCCCTCGTTCCACTGAATCCAGGGACATATCATACGCGATTTTTGGAGCTACGGATCTTTTCCTACGAATTTATTACTCCGAAAAGGCCGCTAACTAGTTTGATTAAACTATACTAAACCTTGCTGCAAAAGTCTGAACCAAAGGTACAGCGAGATTCTACACGACTCACTGAATCTACACATATTTTATTTGCAATTTTTGGCCGAGCGATTTAATTACTACGAAATTTACAAGATTCTACCGAAATCTGTTAACTAAAAGGATTAACGAAATTAACCGGTCAATTGTGTCTGTTGACTGGTCAAAGCGTCTGACTAGTCAACGTCTGAGTCTGACTGGTCAACGAACGATCTAAGCCGCCGATCTGAGATCTGACGGTGGCTGCAGTCTTACCGGAAACAAACGGTGAAACGGACGGCGGCGAGTTCCGGACGGCGGCGGCAATCGGTTCCGGCGTCGGGGTTTTTCCTGCACGGAGGGAGACGGTCAACGAGCGATACAAGATTGTCAACACTGCGCGCAAGACGGCGCGCGTGCGACGCGGTACGGACGAAACGGTGCGACGCAAAACGGCGCGCGAGCGTGTACGTGCGTGCGTGCGCGTGCGCGCGCGTGAAGCGAGGCAGCGGCAGCAAGCAGCGCATGCGGCGGCGGCGTGCGCAGCGAGGCGGCGCGCTGCGGGCGAGGCGCGGCGCAGCGGGCGGCGCGCAGCGGCCGAGACGGCGAGGCGCGCTGGCGGCGGGCGCAAGGCGGGCGGCGGCGCGCGGGTGCCTGCTGGCGGCGGCGTGCTCGCGGGCCGAGGCGGGGGCGGCGCAGGCGGCCGGCGGCGGGGCAGCGGCTCGGTGGCGGCGACGCGGGAAGAGAAGGCGGCGGGGCTCGCTTACCGAGGCGGCGGGGTGCGGCGGACGGCGGCGAGGTGGCGGCGCCAGGAGGCGATGGCGGCGGCGGCCTCGGGAGTCGCGCGGGTGGGGGATCGCGCGGGGGCAGGCGGGGTCGGGTGCGGTTCCCGAGGTGGCCGGCTCGGCCCTTTAAGTGGGGCCTGTGCGGGTCCTACTCCAATTCGGCGCAGAATTAGACGCGGATTCGGAAATCGGTCCGGAAATTCGGACCGTTTTCCGGCGATTCACTAAAACGGCCGCAACTTCTCCGTACGAGCTCCGATTCGAGCGATTCTTGCGCCTACGGTTTCGTACAGTCGAGGGGAACAATCTAGCGTCAAGGTTCGAGCGAAACCACTAATCTACAAGGGTGGTCCACGCTAGTCCTACTAAAGCTTCCCGCAGGAACCTCGTAGCAAAATAGATTAGGGTTTTGCAAATGGCGTTTCGCCGAACCTTTTCACTCGACGGTTTTGCATAGAAAAGCATGATGCAATGATATGAATGATATGCAAGACCAAATCTAAAATTTGGGATGTGACACTAGAGCTAATCACAAGAAAGCAAGAACTACTAAGCATCCATAATAACATACACCTTACATGAACGTACTAAACATGCTCACAATTATGAGTATATGTACAAAAATGAAAACAAATAGAGTTCGTTACCAGCCTCTTACCACACCTCTAGTCGTCTTAATCTTCATTATTACCCTTTACTTGTGTGACTTGAATAATAACATGAAACCAAACTCCACTGAGGACAGCTGAAGCCTGCAAAGAACTCACAAAACCAAAAAAGAAGAACAAATATTTTTGGTGTTTTCAATTTTTTAAAGCAAGCCAAACAAAGAAAAAACAAACAAAGCAAAAATCTTTTTGGATTTTTCTTTAAGGCAAACCAAAGCTAAAAAGCAAAGAAACAAACCAAGAGAAACAACGAAAATATTTTTGGTATTTTTGTGTTTTGAGAAAGCAGAAACAAAAACCAAAAAGAAAGTGAAACAATGGATATACAAAGAACCGACGAAACATGATATATAGATGATTGTGATGTCGGTATACCTCCCCCCGAGCTTAGGATTTTGTCCTAAGCGGGGCTCAACTCCATGGTGACCAATTGGGTGCACCTCCGTAGTACAACGAGGAGGCCCCTTCGTCCTGGTAAGAGCTCGAGGACTCCCCTGTGTAGTGCACAAAGGGGGTCGTATGAGGGAGCGCCCCCCTCATAGTGCCCATGGAAGCCAAGAATGCGCAGCTTCTCATCCATCTCCTCCTTAGAGCGTGACAAAGGTCCCTGAGAAATACTGAACAAAGTGGTTTGGGGTAGAGGGATCTCTCTCTCTCTTCCCATCAGTAAACAACATTCTGTAAACTAGGCTCTCAAGGGTAGAGCCAGCAGTGAAAAAGTGATGCGCTTTCATAGCAGCAAGATCAAGCCTCTAAGGAGCCAAAACTGTATCATTTGGATCAACAGTAAGGTCTAAGGCAGCAACAACACGTGCAGCAATAATTCCCCCATAAATGGGTCCCTTAGCAACTAAGCAACGAGCAATGAGAGAACCAAGATTGTACCTAGTTTCATTGTTGAGCGCAGCAGCTATGAAGGCCAAATGATAGTTGGAAATATTACTAGTGTTCTCCCTACCAAGAACACTAGTGGCAAGATAATAAGCAAAGTACTTGATAGCTGGGAGTTGAATATTTCTTATCTTTCCCTATTGGGCTCTACGGTCATCATCATTAGTTATCCTGCCATAGAGCTCCAACAAATCAGTGGGTTAAGATGGAATCTTATTCACCGTCCCAGTTGTACCAAGACCCAGGATCTCACAAAATTTCTTCAATGTCATGGTGTAAGGCCTGCCATAAATTTTGAAAGACACATCTGGTTTGAACAGGCTGTTAGAAAAATAAAATCTCTCCACAAGTGTTTTAGTGAGTGTAGCATATTGCACACTCTCATCCTGCATATAACTTGTTAGTCCAACCCTCCGAACCAAGGTTAGAAAATCCTCAAGAATCCCAACAGCCCGCAAGAAGGTTGGGCAAGGAAAGGTGGAAGGGTGCGCATCCCCCTCATCTCCCTCGTTGCCAAATCGCTGTGTAATGAGATCCTCATTGTATGAGGGCCTAGCTCGGGAGGATGATCTTGAAGGCCTTTCCCTCCTAGGTGCATCACTCTCAAATATTTCACCAAAGTTCTGGTTGTCCATGACCTCTTTTTTTCTAAAAAATTTAGACAAACATCAAACCAAGTGATCTCCAAGTTGATAAATGATGAGAAACTACTATAGGAACTTGCTAGAGGGCTACATATGCATCAAAATGAAATCTCTAAGCATAGAACAAGCATGCAAGCTCACACAACCTGACACATATAGCAGAAAAATACTCAATATACAATCTATCAATCACAAATCTAATTGGACAAGCGGAGGAGGCACATACCAAGGAGCAATCCCTCCAAAAATCAGCAGCAAAAATGGGTTGAGCAAGGAGATCAAAAATCGGGATCAAGAACAGCAAGAACTCGAGCTTGAGAATGTTTTCCGGTGTTTTTCGGGAGAGAGAAAGAAGATGGCTGGGAGGAGGCACTTTGGAGGGCCACAGGTGGGCCACACCCCAGCCAGGCGCGCCCCTGGGGCTGCCACGCCACCATGGGGGTGTTCTGGCCTGGGGAAGTAAAAGTGAGCAAGTATAACCACAGTGAAAACATTATTTTTTTCATTAAAATCCTTTTATTAACAAGGTTGATAAAGTCTTGTTACCAAAACGATCTTATATGAAACAAAACTTTGCATTCCACAAAGTGATTATGTTACCTCAAACTTGATAGAAATGGTCCCAGTCATAATAGTTTCAAAACTTTCTTGTGGAATGGGACAATACATTTCTCCAACCTTGATGCTCTCAATATTTTCAATGGAGTTCAGGCAATAGCTCTTAGCAACCTTCTTGGGGAAATAGACAGTATGATCTTTGTCATTAATATTAAAAGTTACTTTTCCTTGATTACAATTGATGACAGCACCTGCAGTATTAAGAAAAGGTCTCCCAAGAATAATAGACATATTATCATCTTCAGGCATTTCAAGCACAACAAAATCAGTTAAAACCAAGAAATTATGAGCCACTTGAACAGGAACGTCCTCACATATACCAACAAGAATAGTAGTTGACTTATCAGCCATTTGCAAAGATATATCAGTCGGTATCAACTTTTCTAGCTGGAGTCTCTTATAGAGATAAAAAGGCATAACACTAACTCTGGCTCCCAAATCACATAAAGCAATTCTAACATAATTATTCTTAATAGAGTAAGGAATAGTTGGTATACCTGGATCACCAAGTTTCTTTGGAACCTTACCATTGAAGGAATAATTAGCAAGCAAAGTAGAAATTTCCTCATTAGGAATCTTCCTTTTGTTGGAGAAAATATCCTTCATATACTATGAATAAGGAGGCAACTTAATAGCATCAGTCAAAGGAATTTGTAAGAATAAAGGTTTCACCCACTCACAAAACTTGTTGTAGTGTTCTTCCTCCTTTGACTTATGTTTCTTACCTGGAAAAAGCATAGGTTTCTGCACCCAAGGTTCTCTCTCTTTACCATGTTTATTAGTAATAAAATCTTCCTTAGTGTACCTAGTATTCTTAGTGTGCTTCTCAGGTTCTTCCTCAACTTCCTCCTTATCAGGAGCATCATTTTTATCATCACTTTCAGTTTTAGCATCAGAGACAGATATACTATTAGGATCTACATCAGGTTCAAGTGGTTCCTCAACTATTTTATGTTTCTTTTTCTTTCTCTTACGAGGACTACCACTACTTTCACCTTGTTGAAAATCCTGCTTAATTCTTTTAGGGTGTCCTTCAGGATATAAAGGATCTTGAGTAGCTATACCACTCCTAGTTCTAATTCCATAAGCATGTTTATCTCCTGAGTCATTAACCAGCATATCCTTTTGTACCTTAGCAAGTTGATCAATTTGAGTTTGAACCATTTGAAAGTGTTTACAAAGAATTTTAATATCATTAGAAGTTCTTTCCACAATATCTTTCAACTCTTTAATAGCTCTAGAGTTTTCCAATAAATGATTCTGAACTTGTTTATTAAAATTACCTTGTTTAACAATAAAAGTGTCAGGTTCCTCTAAGCATTGATCAAGAGACTTACCATAGGGAATATCACCTTCATCAAAGTGGAGAGAGTGTACCTCAATAGTAGATGAGTGAGGAATTGGCTTAAATAATTCTTCTATAGGAGGCAGATTCTTCACATCTTCAGCTCTAATACCTTTCTCCTTTAGAAATTTCTTGGCTTCTTTCATCACTTCATCATTTAATGCAATAATTCCCCTCTTCTTTGGTATTGGTATTGGAACTGGTTCAGGCACAACTGGTTTAGGAGTAATAGGCGCAGGTGTATTTAGCTCGGTTGAAGTCCAATCATCATAATTCTTGCTTATTTTAGCCATTAATTCTCCAGCATCTGTAGGAGTTATTTTCCTGAAAACACAATCAGCAAAGCTATCTAGGTATGTCCTAGAATCATCAGTTAGTCCATTATAATAAATATCAAAAAGCTCATTTTTAGGCAATGGACATCCAGGATGTGCATGAATCAAGGCACAAAACCTTGTCCATGACTCAGGCAATTTCTCTTCTTCTCCCTGTTTAAAATCAAAAAGTCTCTGCAAAGCAGCATGTCTAGCACTGGGAGGAAAATATTTCTGGAAGAAAGAAGCAATCATACAATCAGGACTATCAATGGACCTAGGAGGTAATCTATTAAACCAAGCCCTAGCTTCTCCTCTTAGTGAAAAAGGGAAGATCTTAGTAACAAAGTACGTGCGCATCTTAAAATCATCAGAGAATAAAGCACTCATAGTGGGAAGATCATTCATATGAGCCACATCACTCTCATTTTCAGTCCCACAAAAAGGTTCTTTCTCAACAATGTCCAAATAGGATAAATCAAGAGAGAAATCATAATCTTTATCTTTAATATCTATGGGAGATGTGGCAAACTTAGGATCAGATGACGATTTAGGAATAATAATACGTCTCTCAAATAGACTCTTAATAGCACTAGCACCATGTGTGTTTTGGCACTCTTCAATAAATTCATCAGTAAACTCAATGTAACCATCATTAATACCATATCTCTCTCTAGACTCAGGTGAGCTAACAGGTGTAATAGTGTCTTCACTAGGAGTTTCAGTATTTCCTAGACTAGCCAGAGTAGCATCTAGGAAAGGACCTAATGAACCACTCGCATCAAGCACAGCAGAAGTAACATCATGAGTATCAAAAGCAGTTTCAGATTCAGCAGTAGTAGAAGTGTGTGTAGCATGAGTATGTGGTGGTGGTGTAACAAGCTTACTTATAATAGACATTGAATCAAGAGCAAAAGAGGTGTTTAGGATTGTACCTCTTCTTGTAGTGGATGGTAAAATAGGAAACTTTCCATCACGATACTTCCCCATGATGAAAGGAGTAGAAGTGAACAAAAATAGATCCAAGTGAACTTACAAATAAAGCTATGCTCCCCGGCAACGGTGCCAGAAAATAGTCTTGATGACCCACAAGTATAGGGGATCACAATAGTCTTCGAGGGTAGTATTACCCAATTTATTGATTTGACACAATCGGGGTCAAAGAATACTTGCAAGCCATAACAACTGAATTTTCAATTCAGCTGCACCTAGAAATAGTTCTTGCTCATAGAAGTTTATCAGTAGAAACAGTTTGGTAGTAGCAACAGCAAAGTAACAGCAGTAGTAAAACAAGAGAAATAGTAACAGTAGTAGCAAACAGTAGGATATGAGCGTGCTAGACATAGGGATGGATGGACGGGCGTTGAATGGACGAGTCTAAACATGTAACTTCAAGATCTAGGGAAATTACAGATAAAAAAGAATAAGCATCCAAGTACTAAACAATCATAGGTATGTGCTCCATATATAGTCATGCGTGCTCGCAATGAGAACTTGCACAACATCTTTTGTCCTGCCAGCCCGTTGCAGCGGGACCTCAATGGAACTACTGGCAATTAAGGTGCTCCTTTTAATAGAGCACCGGAGCAAAGCATTAACACTCTGTGAACACATGTGATCCTCACATCACAGCCATACCCTCCGGTTGTCCAAATTTCTATCACTTCGGGGCCTTTGGTTCCGGACAATGATATGTGTACACAACTTGCAGATAAGATCACAAACAATACTATCATAATGATTCAATAATAAGTTCAGATCTGAGATCATGGCACTCGGGCCCTAGTGACAAGCATTAAGCACAACAAGTTGCAACCAAATCAAATAGCACTAATAGAGATACTACGCACCATGCCCTAATAATCTTATTCGATTACATGATAGAACTCATCCAATCCCTACCATCCCCATAGCCTACAGCGGGGGATTACTCACTCATGGATGAGGGAAACATGGATGGTTGATGGAGAGGCGTTGGTGATGACGATGGCGATGATCCTCTCCAAATTCCCCGTCCCGACAGGGTGCCAGAATGAAGTTTCTGGTTCTGAATCTTGGTTTCTGATGATGGCGGCGTGATGCGTGCACCCCGTGTTGATGTGGGACACTTCGTTGGAACCCCAAGAGCAAGGTGTGATGAGCACAATAGCAAGTTTCCCTCAGTAGAGACCGAGGTTATCGAACCTGAAGGAGGAAGTAAACGTCTCAAAGGTGTTGCTGACAACGTGGAGACCTACACAACACAAACTCAAGACTTTGCCCCAACGAATCAGTGAGGTTGTCAAGCTCACCGGTTTGCTGTAACAAAGGATTAAACGTATGGTGTGGAAGGTAATGGTTTGCAGCAAGTAAACAAGTAACAGTGGAGGATGTATCAATGGTAAAGATTGGACCGGGGTCCATAGTTCACTAGAGGTGCTCTCTTAGATAAACAACATGGCATGAAGGGTAAACAAATTACAGCGGGGCAATTGACAGGAACTGAGCAAGGTATAACAATGCAATTACTAGCTAGAAAGATCCTATGAAGTTGATTGGGCAATACAACAATATACATAAACCGTAATCCAACTGCATCTATGACTAGAAGTCCACCTTCAGGTTATCATCCGAACCCCCTCCAGTATTAAGTTGCAAGAAACAGACAACTGCTTTAAGCAAAGTGTGTAAGGTAAACAATCCACATGTTCTATGAACAAGAGACCGTTGTTTTCTCCCTAGTAGCAACAGCACATCTACAACCGAAGAGATTTCTGTCACTTCCCTTGGAAACTAGAGGCATGAACCCACTATCGAGCATAAATACTCCCTCTTGGAGTCACTAGCAACTACTTGGCCAAGATAACCACTAGCAACGGAGAGCATGCAAGATCACAAACAACACATACATGATAGAATCATAAAGATAAAACCATTAATCAAACCAACATAATAATCTCAATATCCATCGGATCCCCGCAAACACAGCATGCATGATTACAGATAGATTAGATATTGATCATGAACGGAGCTCACAAGATCTATACATGAAAGCACAAAGGAAGAGATACAACCATCTAGCTACTACATGGACCCATAATCCAAGGCGGAACTACTCACAAATCATACCGGAGAGAAGGCCTCCGGGATGATCTCCCCTCCGGCAGGGTGCCGGGAAGAGCTTCAGATACCCCCCGATCTAGGTACGATGGTGGCGGCGGCTACAGACGGTTTCATGGATTTCTGATCGGGTACCGAGAGTTTCTGTATCAGGGGCTTCTTATAGGCTAAGGGGTGAGTCCGGGAGGCGACCAGGGTCGCCAAACGCTTCCCAGGCGCGGGTCCACCTGACCCCGCGCCTGGGGTGGGTCTAGCCCCCCTGGCCAGCCCCTCTGGCTCTCCTCTGGACTTCTTGTTCCCCACAGAAAGTTATTGACTTTGGCGTTTGTCCCGTCCAATTCCGAGAATATTTCTTTACTAACTTTCTGAAACCAAAAACAGCAAAAAACAGGCATCTGGCACTGTTGCAACTTGTTAATAGGTTAGTACTAGAAAACATGTAAAAAGCACGTCAAAGTGTAGACCAGTAAAGCAAAGTAGATACTAAACAAGCATGGAGCACCAAAAATTATAGATACGTTTCCAACGTATCAGCATCCCCAAGCTTAACTCCTTCTCGTCCTCGAGTAGGTAATTGATAAAAGAATAATTTTTGAGGTGACATGCACCCTCACAAAAAAGATCCAACCATTTGCAAACATTGAAAGCTGGGATCAAAGAACTCTAAACATGTGCATGAAAGATGGAGTTCTAACAATAGGACATACTTCTTTGTTTCAGGGCTTAAGGCGCACACGCTTTCCAAAGCAAAGTTTGACCGAAAGAATTGAACAACAAAATCTTGATTATATTGTACATAATTAGTATCGTTGGATTCGTATTGAAAAATACTTTCCAGTGGTACTAGTTTTATACCAAAACTCTTTATGTATTTAGAGTAATTCTTGGTTAAAGAAAAAACACGCAAAACGAGGACGCCTTAAGCCCTGAAACGGAGGGAGTAGTAATTATGCATGCAACATGGCAAGCTACAAACAAATATCATGAATAATATGCATTGAAAAACGTTTGTTTATTTCACATGCAGAAAACATAGCATAGTGGCAATCAATTTGTCCCTCATAGAGTAGCAATATAATGCATAGGACACCTGCAAAGTTCACAAGGGTGACTAGAAACAAGTAGCACAAGAGCAACTAATAACACAATATGCATAAATTAATAAGCTTTGGAACACTGCACACAGAATGACAACTATACTCTCTTAATGGTGCCTAAAGGTTCAAGGTGGAGACTCAAATAATGGTGGAAGAAAGGCCTTTTTGTAAAGGAAGCAGGGACTACAAGTTTCAAAAAGATCTTCCAAAAGTTATGGTACTTGTTAGCTTTCAGCCCTCATTGCCCCTATCATAAGCATCTTGAAGTTTTTAAGGTTAAAGTGGCAAAGCTAGAGTATATGTTTGACAAAGTATAAGTTGGCAATATCAAGTCCCTTGACTATGAGGGCTACACCTCATGGATACTCAACTTAGGGCCCAGGAAAGTTCTTGTCGCTGTAAGTATTTGCATATCATTGAGAACTGCCAACGGGGTACCCCTTACACATGGCACAGGAGCTTTCCCATAACCAAAATGACACGGCAAGCAGACAATGAGCATCTCAGCAATTATTCTTTTGTACCATGGGAATATGGTGCTTTTTTCTCTCTTTCCTCTTTTCTCAATGTGTCTCTCTTTTTTTTATAAGAAGAATGCTTTATAGATGTCACTATGGTGATGCTGCAAGTTTCCACCATGATTAGGCATGGCTTAGGCTAGCGGCCCAGGTGTTTCTCTAACACACAATACAAACTCCATGACTTACAAGTTCCCACTTCATTTCACATCGGTAACATCCATAGAAAAAAGAGCATGATATCAACGGAGTACATAAAGTACAAGTGCAATGTTGAAAACGTTCCCCGTGACAGCACGGTTCTGCTAATCCCAACTTATAAGTGCAAGCATATACAACAAAGTTGCCTCAATGGTTCAAGTTTATTAGAGTCAAAGAATAAAATGTGCCATCAAGTTCGTGAGGGCTTTAATCACTAAGTTTTCACATAACAAAATAGTTTTTAATTGGAAGATAGTTGAAAATAAGAATATACTTGGAATGGTGTAACACACCATGCATAGGAGTTTATAGTGGACACTTTGGAATAACTTGGTTTCTTGGGAGTTGGAAGCATGAGCAGAACTTACTCATACAAGTGGAGGATAGCAAAAGACTGGGAGCAACCAACTAAGAGAGCAATAATGGCCATAATTATGCAATGCAACAAAGCAAAATAATCAAAGCAAAGAGTGGTACTAGAAGTCAAGGACTAATTGATCATAGAGGCTAATGGTGACTTGTCATAGTCACAACATGGTGTGAGCATGTGCCAAGTCAACCCAAGCAAAACATCAAAGGAGAATACCACAATACTATGCTTTTGCATGCTAAAACAACGCATAATTTCTTCAAGGCACACTAAGTAATCCCAATTGTTTGGAACAAGACATGCTGCAGAAATAATCACTAAGCATAATATTAAATCAACACCTAGCATGTCATGCTAAAGTCTAAGTCACAGTCAATGCAAGCTCCTCTTGCACTTCAAGCAAGAACTTACTACTCCTTTCCAAACACCAAGCAAACTTATTTGCAAAACAACACAGTGAGAATGGGGGTCCAAACTACTAAAGCAAACTAAACAAACTAAGCAAAGCAAACCAAAACTAAGACGCTCCAAGAACGATACAACTGTGCATGAAACAATAAAAATGAAGTGTCTAGACAGACCTGAGCTTTTTATTGATGAAGAAGGGGATGCCTTGGTCATCCCCAAGCTTTGACGCTTGTACCTCTTGGATATTTCTTGGGGTGAAACCATGGTGGCATCCCCAATCTTGATTTTTTGTCCATTCTTCATCTCATTGCATCATTCTCTCTCTACACCTGAATTTTTTCCTTCATACAAAACTTCACACAATCTTCATTAGCAACATTAGCTTATTCAAAAGATATTAGACCAATGGCAAAGATTTGGAACAGCAAGGCTTTTCACTAAAAACACAAGCTACTATAGTAACTCCCTCAAAGAAACTCAATTTACCTGAAGAGAGCTCAAAAAGGAATCAATAAGAAGCAAATGCAAATAATGGCAGAAATCTGTCAAAACAGACTAGCAGGTAGAAACGAATTTTTTCGAACATCTTCTATTGCTCAAATCAAAAAGTGTTGAACTAAAGAAAGTTATACAACATACTGGGAGATTTATTAGTAAATTTTGATCTCAATCTGAGTTACAGAGACTCCTCACGAATTTTTTTGGTGGAGGACAGAAATCTGTTTCAGGACAGCAACTCCCCAAATCTTAGTTCCCTCTCATTAGAGGTCATTCTTGGCACAAAAGTCAAACAAAAAGGATAAGGAGAGGTCATTACAGTAGTAATAACTTCCAAGACTCAAGGAAACTCTTGGGTTATCTCCCAACAAGTACTTTTCTTTAACGCCTTTAAGTTAGGCACAAGAAGCAAGAAGAATCAAGTATTTTTAAATGAGGAAGCATTCACATCAAATCTTGCTTTTAAAGGAGGAGAAAAAAGAAACTTCTCTCTCCTCATAGAGAAGTGTTCAATACCTTTCTTGAATGGAAAATGATATTTAATGGTGCCTTCTTTTATATCAATGATGGCACCAACTGTTCTAAGAAAAGGTCTTCCCAAAGTAATAGGACAAGAAGCATTGTATTCAACATCCAAAACATAGAAATCAACAGGGACATAAGCATTGTTAACCATAATGAGAACATCATTAATACTCCCCATGAGTTTCTTCTTAGCATTATCATTGAGTGGGACATCCAAATAACAATCTTCTAATGGTGGCAAATCAAGCATTTCATAAATCTTCCTAGGTATAATAGAGACACTAGAACCAAGATCACATGAAGCTTTGAGATCAAAGTCATTCAATTATATATTAATAATGGGTTCCCGACTATCTTCTATTTTTCTAGGAATAGAAGCTTTGTGTTTTAGCTTCTCTTCCTTAATCTTAACAAGAGCATATGTAATGTGTTTGGTAAAGGCAACATGCATAACACTAGCATCCGGACTTCTAGCAAGCTTTTGTAGGAACATAATCACTTCAGAAATATTGCAACCATTAATATCAAAATCAAACTTAGCATCACTAGTAGTAGGATCAATAGGCTTAGGCATAGTAGGAGGAGGAATAGGGGCTACTTGTGGTTTAGTGGTGATAGTGCACACACTATTGTTTCTATCAATTACAGCTTCCCTTTCCCACCTAGCATGAATTTGAGCTAACATCCTCACATTTTCATCAATAGTAACTTGTATGGCGTGAGCAGTAGCAAAGGTGTTTTCCATAGTTTCAGGTTTAGCAGCCATTTTATTAACCAATGAAGTTTGAGCTTCAGACAAAGAGGATATTTTTCTCTATAGTCTTATTGAAAGTGGTTTGTTTACTAATAAAGTCCTTGAGCATTACTTCAAGTTCAGAGGGGCACTTCTAGCATTATTGTAAGAGCTTCCATAGGAATTGCCATTATTAGGAGGATAAGGCCTATAATTGTTGTTGCTACAAAATTAGTCATGTAGGCATTGTTGTTGAAATTGTTGTTTCTAATGAAGTTCACATCAACTTGCTCTTCTTGAGCAACCAAAGAGGCTAAGGGAACACTATTAGGATCTAGAGGAGCTTTCCCATTAACAACCATAGCCATAATAACATCAATCTTTTCACTCAAAGAGGAAGTTTCCTCAACAGAATTTACCTTCTTACCATGTGGAGCTCTCTCAACATGCCATTCAGAGTAGTTAACCATCATATTATCAAGGAGCCTTGTTGTAGCACCCAAGGTGAGTCCCATAAAATTACCTCCAGCAGCAGAATCCAACAGGTTTCTTGAGGAGAAGTTTAAACCTGCATAAAAAGTTTGGATAATCATCCAAGCAGTGAGTCCATGAGTAGGGCAATTTTTAACCAAAGATTTCATTCTTTCCCAAGAAGGAGCAACATGTTCACTACCAAACTGTGTAAATTTCATAATATCACTTCTCATAACAATAATCTTAGCAGGAGGGTAGTACTTTCCAATAAAAGCATCTTTGCACTTAGTCCAAGAATCAATACTATTTTTTGGCAAGGATAGCAACCATTCTTTAGCTTTTCCCCTCAAAGAGAAAGGAAAAATCCCGAGATTAATAATATCTCCATCTACATCCTTATACTTCTGCATCTCACAAAGTTCAACAAAGTTATAAAGATGGGCAGCAGGATCATCAGAACCAGCACCAGAAAATTGCTCTCTCATCACAAGATTTAACAAAGCAGGCTTAATTTCATAAAAGTCAGCATCAGGAGCAGGTGGAGCGATAGGTGTGCTTAGGAAATCATTGTTGTTGGTTCTAGTGAAGTCACACAACTTGGTGTTCTCAGCAGAGTTTATTTTGGTAAAGGTGGGCAAGCCAAAGACAGCAGCAGCTAGAGCAGGAACTAATTTTTTTGTGTTTTTGAATAAAGAAAGCAAACCAAACTAGACTAATTTTTTTGGGTTTTTTGAAAAGAGGCAAACAAAACCAAGCAAAATAAACAAAGCAAACTAAAAACAAAGTAAAGAGAAAGGGAGTGAAGGACTCCCCTAGTGAAGACGTCCTTAGCCTCCCCGGCAACGGCGCCAGAAATCTTGATCCGTGCACCCCGTGTTGATGTGGGACACTTCGTTGGAACCCCAAGAGCAAGGTGTGATGAGCACACCAGCAAGTTTCCCTCAGTAGAGACCGAGGTTATCGAACCTGAAGGAGGAAGTAAACGTCTCAAAGGTGTTGCTGACAACGTGGAGACCTACACAACACAAACTCAAGACTTTGCCCCAATGAATCAGTGAGGTTGTCAAGCTCACCGGTTTGCTGTAACAAAGGATTAAACGTATGGTGTGGAAGGTAATGGTTTGCAGCAAGTAAACAAGTAACAGTGGAGGATGTATCAATGGTAAAGATTGGACCGGGGTCCATAGTTCACTAGAGGTGCTCTCCTTAGATAAACAACATGGCATGAAGGGTAAACAAATTACAGCGGGACAATTGACAGCAACTGAGAAAGGTATAACAATGCAATTACTAGCTAGAAAGATCCTATGAAGTTTATTGGGAAATACAACAATATACATAGACCGTAATCCAACTGCATCTATGACTAGAAGTCCACCTTCAGGTTATCATCCGAACCCCCTCCAGTATTAAGTTGCAAGCAACAGACAACTGCTTTAAGCAAAGTGTGTAAGGTAAAGAATCCACATGTTCTATGAACAAGAGACCGTTGTTTTATCCCTAGTAGCAACAACACATCTACAACCGAAGAGATTTCTGTCACTGCCCTTGGAAACTAGAGGCATGAACCCACTATCGAGCATAAATACGCCCTCTTGGAGTCACTAGCAACTACTTGGCCAAGATAACCACTAGCAACGGAGAGCATGCAAGATCACAAACAACACATACATGATAGAATCATAAATATAAAACCATTAATCAAACCAACATAATAATCTCAATATTGTGAGACCCTGGCGCATGGCTCAATAGGATTGATAGGAAACCCATACCAACAAGTTGCAACTTCTTTTCTAGAAGCTCATTCGAAAAGAACTCTAAGGTTAAGCGTGCTTGGCCTAGAGCAATTCTAGGATGGGTGACCGACCTGGAAGTGGGTACAGGGTGCGCACGAGTGAGGACACAGTGCACAAAAAAGACTAGTGTTGGTCTATGGCGTTAGTCTAGAGATCCTATTGAGCTGCCAGAAGTGACAGTCGTCGGTCCGGAGTGACCCGGGGTGTTAAAAGTGGTATCAGAGCCGACCCTCGCAGTTACACGGGCGTGTGCGGGTCAGTGGCGGACATGTGGCGCATGGCGCATGTCGACCGGAGTGGACACGGCATGGCACATGTGCCGACACTGGACGCACAGACGTATGCCAAGAGGGGACGTTCCTGGCTTGTGGTTGATCGACGAGGACGTCGATCTTCTAAGGGTGGGTGTATGTGAGACCTTGACGCATGGCTCAATAGGATTGATAGGAAACCCATACCAACAAGTTGCAACTTCTTTTCTGGAAGCTCATTCGAAAAGAACTCTAAGGTTAAGTGTGCTTGGCCTAGAGCAATTATAGGATGGTTGGCGCACGAGTGAGGACAAAATGCGCAGAAAAGACTAGTGTTGGTCTGTGGGGTTAGTCTAGAGATACTATTTAGCTGCCAGAAGTGACAGTCGTCGGTCCAGAGTGACCGGGGGTGTTACAAATATCCATCGGATCCCCGCAAACACAACATGCATGATTACAAATAGATTAGATCTTGATCATGAACGGGGCTCACAAGATCTATACATGAAAGCACAAAGGAGGAGATACAACCATCTAGCTACTACATGGACCCATAGTCCAAGGTAGAACTACTCACAAATCATACCATAGAGAAGGCCTCCGGGATGATCTCCCCTCCGGTAGGGTGCCGGGAAGAGCTTCAGATCCCCCCCCCAATCTAGGGACGATGGTGGCCGCGGCTACAGACGGTTTCGTGGATTTCTAATCGGGTACCGAGAGTTTCTGTATAGGGGGCTTCTTATAGGCGAAGGGTGAGTCCCGGAGGCGACCAGGGTCGCCAAACCCTACCCAGGCACGGGTCCACCTGACCCCATGCCTGGGGTGTGTCTGGCCCCCCTGGACAGCCCCTCCGGCTCTCCTCTGGACTTCTTGTTCCCCACGGAAAGTTATTGACTTTGGCGTTTGTCCCGTCCAATTCCGAGAATATTTCTTTACTAACTTTTCTGAAACCAAAAACAACAGAAAACAGGCATTTGGCACTGTTGCAACTTGTTAATAGGTTAGTACCAGAAAACGTGTAAAAAGCACCTCAAAGTGTAGACAAGTAAAGCAAAGTAGATACTAAACAAGCATGGAGCA
This sequence comes from Avena sativa, assembly GCA_916181665.1. NCBI lineage: Eukaryota > Viridiplantae > Streptophyta > Magnoliopsida > Poales > Poaceae > Avena > Avena sativa. The sequence continues at coordinate 443,389,838 of OV702294.1, read as the reverse complement.
TCAAAAATTATAGTACGTTTCCAACGTATCACGGCGTAGCGGAACTCTTTCTGGAAAAATGACAAACCCCCTCGGTTTTTAGGTCAAGAGGCTTATTATAGGCGAATAGGGAGGCAGAGAGGGTGCCTGAGGTGGCCGCACTCCCCCCCTAGGCACGGCCAGGCCTGGTCCGCGCATGGTAGGGGTGTGTGCCCCTCAGGCCTCCACTCTGTCTCGTACTCTGGCTCCGTGGATCTTCTGGTGAAATATGATTTTTGGCATATTTTCTGGGATTTTTCCTCATAGTTGATTTTCTATACAAAAACTAGACACCAAGGTAATTATGCTAAAAACAGTGTCAGTCCATGTTAGTTGTATCCAAATCACACAAGCTTAGAGGAGAAACAATAGCAAAAGTGTTCGGGAAATTAGATACGTTTTGGACGTATCAGTATCAATGGTAAAGATTGGACCGAGGTCCATAGTTCACTAGAGGTGTTCTCCTTAGATAAACAAACATGGCATGCTGGGTAAACAAATTACAGCAGGGCAATTGACAGGACTAAGCAAGGTATAACAATGCAATACTAGACATTCATGATCCTATGAGATTCAATTGGGCAATACAACAAGATACATAGACTGCCATCCAACTGCACCTATGACTAGAAATCCACCTTCGGGTTATCATGCGAACCCCCTCGAGTATTAAGTTGCAAGCAATAGATAAATGCTTTAAGAAAAGTGTGTAAGGTAAACAATCCACTTGTTCCATGAACAAGAGAACGTTGTTTTCTCCCTAGTGGCAACAGCACGTCTACAACCTTAGAGATTTCTGTCACTTCTCTTAGATTAAATAGAGGCATGAACCCACTATCGAGCATAAATACCCCCTCTTGGAGTCACTACCATCTACTTGGCGAAGATAGCTACTAACAACGAAGAGCATGCAAGATCACAAACAACACAGACATGATAGAATCAATAAGACAAAATCATTAATCAATCTGACATAGTAATCTCAATATCCATCGGATCCCTGCAAACACAACATGCATGATTACAAATATATGAGATCTTGATCATGAACAGATCTCACAAAACCTAAACATGATAGCACAAATGAGGAGATACAACCATCTAGATACTACATGGACCCGTAGTACAAGGTGGAACTACTCACGCTTCATACCGGAGGCTGGCATGATGAAGAAGAAGGCCTCCAGGATGATCTCCCCTCCGGCAGGGTGCCGGGAAGAGCTTCATATCCCCCAATCTAGGGACGATGGTGGCAGCGGATATATACGGTTTCGTGGAATGCTGACGGGTACTTAGGGTTTAGGCATCGGGGGGTCTTTATAGGCGAAGAGGCGAGGCAGGGGGTCGCCAAGGCAGCTGCACCCCCCCCCCCCAAGCGCAGAGTGGGCCCACCCGCACGGCCAGGGGGTGTGGCCCCCTGGTGACTCTCCTCCGTCTCGTATTCCGGCTTCGTGTTCCCCATGGTAAAATATTGACTTTGGCTTTTGTCCCGTCCAATTCCGAGAATATTGATTTTTTGCCTTTCTGGAACCAAAAACAGAAGAAAACATGCAACTAGCACTGTGGCATCTTGTTAATAGGTTAGTACCAGAAAACATATAAAAACACCTCAAAGTGTAGACAAAGCAAAGTAGATACCAAACAAGCATGGAACATAAAAAATTATTGATACGTTTCTGATGTATCACTTAGCAATCTTCTTATTTACCATGGGAAAATTGTGCTTTTTTCTCTTATTTCCTCTTTTCTAAATCCCTCTCTTTTTTATAAGAAGAATGCTTCATAGATTTCTCACTATGGTTATGTTGCAAGTTTCTACCATGATTAGGCATGGCTTAGGCTAGCGGCCCAGGCGTTTCTCTAACACATATACATAACTCCATGGACTTACAAGCTCCCCTTTTATTTCACACCGACGACATCCATAAACAAAAGACATGATATCAACTAGGTATATATATAGGTGTTGAAAGCGTTCCCTGTGACAGCACAGTTCTGCTAACTCCCAACCTATAATTTGCAAGCATATAACTTTCATGGACAATCACAATGGTTCAGGTTTATTAAGTGAAATAAAATAAAGTATGCCATCAAGTTCGTGAGAGCTTTACTAACTAATTTTCTCATAACAAGCAAACATTTTATTTGGAAGAAAATGAGGCATAATAAATATGCACGGAATAGAAAATGATGCTAATAGGTAGATATGGTGGACACTTTTGACAATATTGGTTTTGGGGAGTTGGAAACACGAGTAGAGCTTATACTCAGCGCAAGTGAAGGCTAGCAATAGAGAGGGAGCGACAAACGAGAGAGCAATACCTATCATAATCATGCTTGCAACAAAACAGAATTAATTATGGCATAAAAGTGATACAAGAACTCTGAGGCAAAATAAATCATCGAGGCTTAACTGACTTTGGTTTAGTCATATGCATGCGTGAGCATGTGCCAAGTCGATTCACATGAAACATTCAGAGGAGGATACCACAATATCATACCAAGTTATGAATAGAACAATGCAAGCAAACATTCATATGACATGCTACAAACTATTAGCAAGTTGGAGCTAATCATAAGAGAGCAAGAACTACTAAGCATCCAGTAAATACATACACCTTACATGAACAGACTAAGCATGCCCACAATGATGAGTATATGTACAAAAATGAAGACAAATAGAGTTCATTACCAGCCTCTTACCACACCTCGAGTTGTCATAAATCATCATTATTGCCTTTCACTTGTGTGGCTTGAATAATAACATGAAACCAAACTCCACTGAGGACCGCTGAACCCTGCAACGAACTTCACAAAACCAAAGAAGAACAACAAATATTTTTGGGTTTTCGATTTTTAAAGAAAGCACTCAAAGAAAAAACAAACAAAATCTTTTTGGATTTTTTTCCTAAGGCAAACCAATGCTAAAAAGCAAAGAAACAAGCCAAGAGAAACAACGAAAATATTTTTGGTCTTTTTGTGTTTTGGCAAAATAGAAACAAAAACTAAAAAGAAAGCAAAACATGGATATACAAAGTACCGACGAAACATGATATGTAGATGAATGTGGTCTCGGTATACCTCCCCCCAAGCTTAGGCTTTTGTCCTAAGTGGAGATCAATCAATAATGCGGGTAGTAACCCCAAGCCGGTGGGTCATCGTAGGAATGATCATAATCAGGACCTTGCGAAGAAGAAGAAGAAGAAGAAGAAGAAGAAGTTCCCCAATCATAAGAGGGCTGCTAGTATGAAGACTCCCCCATGTTGGAGGGATAAACCGAATCATCTTCGGTATCCTCTCCAGCATTCTCCTCTTGCTGGGAGAGCTCTGCCACGTATGTGTCAAGTTCTTCCTCTGTGAGTGACCATCCTTGCTTGTTATCAAAGTTAAACAAAGCAGGTGCATGCAAAGAGACTACTTTCTCAGACCTACCCCCTCTCCAACCACTCTTTACAAAGGTTATTTCATACGGTAGCTCACTCAAAGTAGCCCAAGAAGAAGAAAAATTATGCTGAACCATGGAATTGAGATCAAGTCTCTCTATGGGGAACTGAAAATCTGAATGACGAGGAACTACTAAAGGAACTTGATAGAGGGCTAAACATGCATCAAAATGAAATCTCTAAGCATAGAACAAGCATGCAAGCTCACACAACCTATCACCTATAGTAGCAAAATACTCAAGATACAATCTACCAATCAAAAATCTAATTGGACAAGCGGAGGAGGCACGTACCGGAGAGAAATCCCTCCAAAAATCTGCAGCAAAGATGGGTTGGGCAAGAAGATCGAAATTCGGGAGCAAGAATAGCAGGAACTCGAGCTTGAGAAAGTTTTCCAGTGTTTTTGGGAGAGAGAAAGAAGTGGTTGGAAGGAGGCATCTTGGAGGACTAGGGGTGGGCCACACCCAGGCTAGGCGCCACCTAGGGCTGGCAGCGCCACCAGGGGCGTGCTGGCCTGGTGGGTCCCCCTGGGCCAATCCAGGTGCCCTTCTATCCCTTTTTTCGAGGAAAAATTTAATATGAATTCTTTAGAATTTTTTGGGAAACTTATTTTTGGCCAATTTTCAGGTTATGAAAATTGATTTTCTCGCAGAAAAAGATTTTTTTAAGACACAAAAGCAAAACAAAACCAAAACTATAGAAGTTCTAAGACACTCCAAAAATCAATCAACTAGCAAAACTAAGACAAACAAAACGAAGAGCAAAGATTAGAAAGGAGAAAAATAAAGGTGAGCAAGTATAACCATTGTGGAAGCATTGTTTTGTCCATTAAAATCCCTTTGTTAACAAGGTTGATCAAGTCTTGTTACCAAAACAATTTTATATGAAACAAAACTTTGCATTTCACAAAATGATTATGTTACCTTAATCTTGATAACAATAGTCCCAATCATAATAGTTTCAAAACTTTCTTGTGGAATAGGACAATATATTTCTCCAACTTGGATGCCCTCAATATTTTCAATTGAATTCAGACCATAACTCTTATCAATCTTCTAGGGGAAATAGACAGTATGCTCTTTGTAATTAATATTAGAGGTTACTTTTTCTTAATTACAACTGATGATAGCACCTGCAGTATTAAGAAAAGGTCTCCCAAGAATAATAGACATATTATCATATTGAGGCATCTCAAGCACAACAAAATCAGTTAGAACCAAGCAATTATGAGTCACTTGAACAGGAACATCTTCACATATATCAACAGGAATAATAGTTGACTTATCAGCCATTTGCAAAGATATGTCATTTGGTATCAATTTTTCTAGCTAACGTCTCTTGTAGAGAGAAAAAGGCATAACACTAACTCCAGCTCCCAAATCACACAAAATAGTTATAACATAATTATTTTTAATAGAGCAAGGAATAGTTGGAATACCTGGATCACCAAGTTTCTTTGGAACCTGACCATTGAAGGAATAATTAGCAAGCAAAGTAGAAATTTCCTCATTAGGAATCTTCCTTTTATTAGAGACAATATCCTTCATATACTTTGAATAAGGAGGCAACTTAATAGCCTCAGTCAAAGGAATTTGCAAAAATAAAGGTTTCATCCACTCACAAAACTTTTTATAGTATTCTTCCTCCTTTGACTTGTGTTTCTTATTAGGAAAAGGCATTGGTTTCTGCACCCAAGGTTCTCTTTCACTGCCATGTTTATTAACAATAAAATCTTCCTTAGTGTACCTAGTGTTCTTAGTGTGCTTCTCAGGTTCTTCTTCAATTTCTTCCTTATCAGGAGCATCATTTTTATCATTACCACTTTCAGTTTCAGCATCAGATATACTATTAGGATCTATAGCAGGTTAAGAAGGTTCTACAACTGTTTTATGTTTCTTTTTCTTTCTCTTAGAAGGACTACCACTATTTTCAGTTTGTTGAGAATCCTACTCAATTCATTTAGTATGTCCTTCGGGATATAAAGGATCTTGAGTGGCTGCACCACTCCTAGTTCTAATTTCGTAAGCATGTTTATCTCTAGAAGCATTAACTAGCATATCTTTTTGTACCTTAGCAAGTTGATCAATTTGGGTTTGAACCATTTGGAAGTGTTTAACAAGCATTTAAACATCATTAGTAGTTCTTTCCACAATATCTTTCAACTCATTAATAGCTCTAGAGTTTTCCAATAAATGATTCTGAACTTGTTTATTAAAATTACCTTGTTTAACAATAAAAATGTCAAGTTCCTCTAAGAATTGATCAGGAGGGGTAATCGAATGAGACAGATAAAGAATTCCTCATAAGATGGTGCACAATGCGCAACTCTTGCAAAGGGGTAATCGAGTCACAGGCAATCGCATGGTTTGCCCAAGGTTGTAGACACGGAAGTGTGTTCTGGCAAAGGCTGCAGAGAGATATACCGGCAAGTTTAGCAGAAACAATAAGGATTGCTGACTCGTATGCGTTGGGAGATCCATCTCAGCCTCTGCTCATGTCGTGTAACATCCCAGCATTAGAGCCTAGAAATAAGCTGAACCCAGATGTGTGCATTGCATTCATGCATAGAAAATCAGAATAATTTTCGCGCTTTTAAATAGAACTTGTCAAAGTGATTGAAGCTTCTCTCAACTTGATGGAATTGAAGTAGATCATCAAGTTGACTGTGATAAGTTTCAATATGACCTTTGATAAAACCTTATTTGGGTAAACATGATTTGATCTAAGGGTAGATCAAATATAATAAAATGTTACTCATAATGCATTGCTTAAATGATTAATATTTGATCCTTAAGGGATCATATCATAATATTCATCATAACAACTCATAAATGCCAAATTAAGATTACAACTTAAGTAATAAGAATGTAATGACTAATCCTGACCTATCTTATTCTCATGTATTCTTACTATGAGTATCATGGTAATACCTAACCTTAACTCTTTAGTGAGTTTGAGTAGGAAAGAAACCAAATCAAGATCATTCACCGTATATCTTTCTTTCCATATCAATCCTTATGGAACCCTATCTTAATATTTGTTGTTCATCAATGTTGAGTAATCAACTATTGATTCACCAGTTCTCAAACTATCAACTCTTGACCATATCATATCATATATTTAAGTGCCTATAAAGAAACAACAAAGAAGAGGTAAATAGTAATGCTAGTTATAGATATCATTTATAGTATGTGAGTGATTGAAGAAGAATAAAATCAATGTGATAATTGATGGAGTTAAACCCACTCCTGGATGAATATAAGAGTTATTTGAAATAAGATATAGGTGGTAGTAAAGAAGATTACTAGGATGAACCCTGAAGATAGTTACCAGTAGTAATTCTATTAGACCAAGTGGGCATAGCCCATGAATAACAGCCTTAATCCAATTAGAGATATTGAGAAGATAATTTCAATACAATTGAAAGGTTGTATTGATAAAGTTTTGATTAGCCAATTGGAAACCTAAGCTATAAATGATTAAAGGATTATAAGGATCATGCCTTGTTCACCAAGATTTAATACTTATATCAAGTATAAGTGATATTGGTGGGTATAAAATGATTGAAACCTTAGTATAGATAAGTTATCCTATAGTAGTCATTACAAGCCACATTAATATAATGTGAGGTTGGAGTATGAATCATTAGAGTAAAGTAAATGTAAGATAGTATGATTAAATCAAAGCTAGTATAGCATAGAGTTATGGAAGTAGTGTTAGTCATCTTCAAGGATAGTAAGCTTTAGAGAAAGGTAGCTTGATGTATATCTATATTGAAATAATCTTAGTAATGGATGATTATGGAAAAATAGGAATGGAATTAGAAATAGCTACTTATTGGATTGAAAGTTATCAGCAGAAGAGTAGTTGATATAACCAAGTTTGTATAGACGAATATCATGAAATGCTTTAGTATCAAACTCATTGGATTCATCAATGAGTTCAGAAGAATAAAAGGTGAATAAGAATATTCTTGTGAAGTAAAGCTCATCATGTTAACCATGATGATAGATAGGAAAAAGTAGTATATCTAGGAAAGGAATTCCTTAATTAGAAGTCCAGAATTATGAATTACGGAAGCTGGGAATTCTTGGTAAACACCCAACTTTAAATGTTAAACCAAGTACAATATCCATTCCATGTTATGAATTCCTCAGCTTATATCTATATCACTTTATAGGAATATTTTCCTATAGCAAATCACATAAGCACATCGCTGTCAATTCCAATTATCATATTTATATGTGCTTAGGAGTATCTTTATCAATTCTTTTCTATAAAACATTTTAGATATAACTTTCTATTTTAAAAGGTGATGTCATCAAGGATCACAAACTGAAAACAATATGCTTAGTCATTAAATCTTTACTCACATCAACAAAAGAATAGAAGTAAAATAAGAACCCTAAACCCTAGGGTAAACATTTACAATTCAAACCTTAACTTCTATGTTAATCTTAATAGAATATATACATTGCCATTTTCTAAATTAATGGAAGTAATATTAAACCATATTAATTTCTTTTGTATTTCATGCATCAAATAAGGATATAGGATCATTATGTATAAAAGTTTCTATTCAAACTATGAGCTAACTAAAGTTAAGTTTTATAAACAAATAAGAAAATATCAAAAAATAAGCCATGGTTTAGCATAGAAAGAAAATTAGTAATAAAGATTTCTACAAAATATCAAAGGGGATTTATATAAAGAAAATAAAGAAATATATATAAAGAAAATATTTATCACTAAGGTTTACAAAATTAATCTCAATCAATACTAATTGTTGTTGTAAGTATTCAGAAAATAAAATTTGTTAGAAAAGTTCAAATTAAAGAATAAATACAAATCTGAAAAGTAAAATAGAAAAAGGTAAAACGAATAAAAACAAATCCTGGTCGTGGCCCAACTTCCCTTTTCTTACCTGTCGCCCACGTGCAGCGCACAAAAGCCCAACAGCTAGCCCAGCTCGTTCTCTTTTGTGACTGATGGGTGGGACCAAAGGAGGATTGCGGGTTGAGAGAAAATAAGTGCTAGTTTTTTTTTGCAAAACCGACTTCGTCGTCTACCTCGCCTACTAGAAGCAGCTCGCTGGCCAGGAGCTCCGCCGTCGATGGACCTCCGCGCTATGATGCATGCTACCGCTCCTAGAAGGAAGAGATAAGAACGCCACGACGTCGTCTGCTCGTCCTCATCCACATTTCCCCTCTGCAGCTCTCTCTCTCAATTTATTCTTATGAACCGAGAACCCTAGCTCGGAGGTGAGCGGGTGCCGGCGATTCCATGCTCACCTCAGCCAGATAAGACCACGGTGGAGACCGACGTGCTCCTCTCGTTCGTTTGCCCCAACTCGCACTAGCGGAGGAGGCATCAATCGACCCAATCGCACCCTCGGTTCCCGGTGTTGTTCGTCGACCTCACCGTCGTCTCCGACCTCGCCTCACCCTATCGACCACACCATCGTGTTCCTGGTGAGTCACTGAATCTCCTCGCATGCGTAGATGCTTTGTTTGCTTCCTAAATCCATGCCACCATGATCACCCGCAAGCACCGTTGTATGAGCTCGTCACCGGTTGTCCTCCGGTGACCAAAATAGGGCGGCGCCACCACCAATAGGTCCCTCGGAATACCCTCTTTCCAACGAACCTAACCGCGGCCCCGCGCACGCACCAAATCACCTGATCCATCATCGATCTGGGAAGATTAAGCTAGAATGACGTCATGCCAACGTCACCCTCAGCCTAGTCAGCCAGTTTTACCCCGTCTTTGTCTCGCGTCGCAGATGACATGGCCTAGGTCCCATATGTCATTGTCTAGGAGTAGAAATAGGGTTGGTAACAAACACATTTATTAATCTGAGAGCTGAGGTGGTCACTGTCCCACTAGTCAGTGACTAGCGCTAGGTGTGAGTGCGGTGTAAAAAGTTATTTCCTATTTAAGCAATAAATAGTGTTATAAGCTCAATTATAAATATTCCAGAAATAAAATAAAATCATTAAATCTTATTAAATCCATAACTTTTGTTTTATAATTCAAAAATATGTATTATATATGGAAATGTTTAGAAAAATAAAATCTATAATTTAGAACCTTTATCAAACATTATTATGTTAACAATTTAAATAATTATTATTTAATAAAGATCTAAAAAGTAATAAAACTTTGATAATTCATATTTTAATAATGGTAAATGTTAAAATTATAAATTAAATACCAAAAATCTTGGAAAAATAAAAACAATACTTTAAAACTATAATCATACATTATTATTTCACTTAACTAAATATTTATTATTTATTAAGTAATTATAAAGTAATAAACCTTATAAAAATCATATCTTATTATTTATAAATCACAAAAATAAATGTAATATACCAAAATGATCACAAAAATAATACCTACATGTTAAAAATATAATATTCCACTTTTGAGGTAAATAAAATTTAAATACTTTAATAACTTGAATTTAAACTTATTTCCTGAATTGTTAATCCCTATAAGGGTAAATAAAATTGATTAAATATTTCTAAAATTTCCAATTTAGGTCTAATAAGTAATTCTAGTCTTAAATATTGATAGTATAAAGCCATAATGATTCAAAACATTATAGATACAATTTTATTGAATTATCCTTCAACCATAAGAGTAGATTATTTTCCAAAAGGATCCTTATCCAATATAAAAACACAAGAATAATTGTAACTAAATCCAATCTTTTCCATATGCTTCAACCATCAGTTTACAAAACTATCACAACACTATAGTAAGTTCATAAGTAGTTAAGAAATATCAACTCCTTATTTATAAACTATAACCACTCATCTATAAAAAGGTAAAGGATACTATTCCATTATAAAATCAAGAAACCACTACACCAAGTAAAAGGATAACCATTATTAAGTAACCTTAAGGAAACATAACCAGTTACACAAGGTAAAAATATCATAGCCATTACACCTCCAAACCATCTATGTTTCTAAAGTTAACCTTAGTCTCAAGGTTTATAAACATTATATCTAATAAACTACATATGTTTTTATAGTTAACTTTGGTCTATTCCAATTAAGATATAAAGCATCTCAAGTCCAAACTAATCAATTACACACCAAGAGACATTGAACAAATCTTATTAACAATAAAGACTGTTTAAACCTTGGAAAAGGGATATTTTCTTCAAATGTTATTCTTCTTGCCACTTCAAACAACAACTCTTATATAGACAAACTTGTGTAGCATTTCACATTTGTGTGTACCTCATTGCTTTATGATATTGTAATTACATGTTGTTTCACACACACTCACAAGCCTTAATAAGAAGCACAAGTATGAAGCTTATCAAAAAGGGCAACAAATTCTAAAGGAACCACTTCCAGTTTCCAAACCCTAGAACAACGTTATCCCCGGGATTCGTGTTTATAAAGTGCATCACATTACTTATGCATAAAAGCATATTGCTTCTTTAAACATTAGTCCTTACCGGACCAATGATGCTGATTTCAGATATTGGATCTTACATTGTCTTGAAGACCGTGAGTGCATAATCTTGCAATCACCAAAGGCAAGTTCACACTTGCTCATGTCCTTTGGTTATTTTCTGTAAAGTATTTTACAAATCCAGTATTGTCATCACCTGCATTTGAAAAAGTTCTGAAAACACTATTTTCATAATAATATGATTATAGGTTATTTACCATGAGGTAATAACCTACTAAGAAAGTTCTGGTGGTAATGGAACATATTATTTAGGACTTAACAACCAATGTCGCCAGTGATTCTTGCACCGTATATTACACGTTAACCATGAGATTTGGAATGGGACGGAGAAGTCAGCTGTATCCTTTTCCTCTCGTATGGAGGCAAGACGACCTTAACGTGACGTTGTGATTCCTTGTGTGGATCCAACATATGGGTGGGAACCCTTACGCCCCACACTTTTGGTGTCTAGATTATCTATGGATGGTGCTTAGTTGATGGGTCATTTAATATGGCACTTGCGAGGGCAGCACCAGGTCACAGAGTCTTCGGGAACTCATCAGGGTTTTAGCCAGCCCGAAAGGGTGCTTAACGAAGGTGAGCCAGCCCGAAGGATCGTGTAGACATATGAGGTCATGGAGAGGGCAGTGATTTGCTTGGACCAACTACTGGGCCCCACAACATGGAATTGTGGACGGGTAAGCTGCCCGGTTGTGCAACAAGGAGTTGATCTCTCATGGGAAAAGTAACGCACCTCTGCAGAGTGTAAGAACTATAACTTGTTACTCCCTGTTCCGGGAAGGAGCTGCGAACGTGGCGGGAAAGTAACTCCATGAAAGTTCTAGTAAACCCGTGAAGGCTGACGGACATAGCTTTTCTGAATAAAAGCAAGCTTTGAAGAAATGTTTACGAAAACCTGCATTGCCTACGACCTATGGTCTATGGCTGTAGATATAGTGCATCAAACACTCCTTTTCTAGTGAACTTGCTGAGTACGCTCGTACTCAACGTATCTTCTTAACCCTTGCTAGGTTCTAAAGCCAGTACGGACGATGTATACATCAATTTATGCTCCGGGAATCTTCATCAATAGCTCAAGCATTAAAATGAAGTCAAGGAAGTCAACATATACATCAACTCAAGTGAAGATGAAGTTACTGATTAGTTAGGAAGATAATCTCTAGTCATAGAACCTATTTCTGTAGTGCGTCGCAATAGCAGCAATGCCAACCCTTAGTTAAAATACTAGTCTTAACAGTATAATAGTCCTTGCGTTATTTATCTTTGATTCTTCTTTGTAAGAAGTTCTCTCTCTCTTTAACCTAGAGTATTCTCTGGATTTTGTGTAAAGAGTGAGTTGTAACCTTTAGCCATGTATTGGACTCGCTGTGTTTCTGTTGTGCCATTCTGAGGGATGTAACACTAGTGAACGGTGTTTCATTGGTGTTATGTCAACGACTATAGTATACTACATCATGAAGTGGTATGCTGGGTCACCGCATATCGGCAGATGGGATGACTGAGACTCAGATCTATGACGTTGCCGGGTCGCAGAGGCGCCAAGAAAGATCCGAATATAGAAGCAAAAGAAGAGATGAAAGGCCAGACTATAGATATGGTTCGACTCGGGTTGCAGCCATAAGTCAGGATCATCCAGATGCTGGAAGTAGCCAACATCAGAGGACAAATGGACAACAACACTAGGTACCAAAGAACGACGGCAAAAAGCCATATGAACAAAGGAAGCAATATCAGGACCGACAGAAGTATACCTATGAGATGATGCTGGACCAGCCGTGTAAATTTCACACGCCTAGTCCAAGTAAGCCAACAAATCACACAAAAAGGCAATGCACTTGGTTTCAGAAAGGAGATAGAGTGGATTCACCGAGTAAGTAGCTACCACCACCTCCCCCTCCACCACTTATAGGAGGAAATGCTCAGGCTGTGGGAACAGATAACAGATACGAAAACAGGTAGCCAAGGTATCATAATCAAGAGAGAAGAGAAACTATGCACCAGGTGCATAATCGAAGAGGTGACAACGCTCATGTCGGCCACGGAACTAGAAATGAGTACAAAGAACATCACCAGAGCTATGTCATCTTTATCACAGAGCCGAATGACAAAAAGAGTCAGCAGCGATGGATGATGGAGGTGAATGCCACAATGTCGACATGTCAACACCCGGATTTTTAATCCTAGATGCCTGTTATGCCATACATCGCAATCCCAGGATTACCATTTTTGCGAGACATAACAGATTTGGATACCACAGTACATCATCCATTACAAACCATACATAAGGTCTTACACAAATAAGGATCTCATGATCCAGTTCCTAATACAAATCAAGCAGCGGAATACGTAAGGTAGCATAGGCGAAGCTCCATCTTCGGGGTCACAGGCAATGCTGACGATGGGAGATGATCCTAGTTGTCGTAACCTTCATGTGGTCCTTTGTCCTGGTACTCCTCCTCATAGTCTGGCCACGGGAATAGCCAGGGACAAATCCATGAGTACTCTTTAAGTACTCGCAAACTAATACTAACAAGTTAAGGGGGGGTTTGTAGTAGGACACTAAGCTCTAGGGTTGTTTTGCAAAAGCCAGATTTACCTCTACTAAGTTCAGAAGCAAGAAAACTAGTTGAATCTTATATGCCTAAGTGGGAACTTGAATTCATATCACAACTCTGTTGTGGTCAAGTCAAAATCTCAATTCATTTCACAAGCCATTTTGAAAACATCTGGGAACAGTATGGCCACTCCAACTGTCCATAACCGCGGACGCGGCTATTCAAATAGTTTGACACTCTGCAGATATTGTACACTTTCACCACAACATTCGATACATCCATCAGGAACAAATCTTGAATTCACCATACTCAGTATGCGGATAATCAATCCTAACCTTTCAATTACACGCCCTAGTATAAGCACCTCTCCTGTGAGTTTGGCCTCCCAACCATGACCAACTGTCATCTTGGGTACTACACAGGTGGACAATCTTCACAAGGTAGCCTCAGCTCAGACCTTGGCCGTGAGGGAACCCATACTAAGGTATATAAGTTTCCAGTCAAGCCCTACCCAAATTTCGGGTATTGTGGTTGTACAGTAAAATTGGAATGGTATCGCATCCAGACAACCATCAGTTTTATAAAGGGCTAAGGCTCATGCCTCAACATTTTCATCATCGAAAATCATCTGGTGTTCGGAAACACATGTCAAAACATCTCAGTAAAATGACTCATCATTCTAAGGTTTTCATAACCATTTTCCACCAAGTATTCCCATCTAGAGTTGATCAAGTTTTATGCTTAGCACTAGCATCTACAAGTGTGGTAAGTACTAAAGAAGGGTGGTAAACAAGTGGAGTTTAACTAAGTTCAATCTCATGCCTTGGGATGACATCAAGATTATCTAGCTTAGGCCGAATTTAATGCTCTTTATGCAACCTTCAATTATCTTCCTAGAATCTACAAGTCACTTAAGTAAACTCTAAAAGAAAGCTTTGATAAAGAAATAAATTAAAAAGCTTGCAAGTAAAACTAGGATTGGGTTATCAAGTGGGTATGATCACATATGCTTAAGGCATATAGTTGGCATAGTAACAAGCAAGTATTAGCTTGCATAGGTCCACTTGATTAGTAAGGCTTACCTTGTGCAGAGCAGTGGTTGAAGTTCTCCTCGGCTTCTTCCTCGTAGTATCCTCCTTCCTCCTCGTATCCTTGGTCGGTACTAGCGTCTATAAATAAGTACGAGGTACACAATAACCAAACAATACTTAACTATTTTCAATCATCACACAAAAGGGTACTATAGTTGATTTAGCATCATCACTAACATTACAAGATTAAAGCCTTTGTCTTATTTATTTTATTTTTAGAAAAAGTAATTTCTACTCATTGAAAAACTACTTAAGATTTAATATTCTCCAACTCAAACATGGGATCATGTTGACACATGTCATCACCACATATTTCAGTCCTTGGGAATGTGATTTAAAGTGGTGTCACAATTTAATAAGGTTTAACCTTTTATTTTAAATAAATAAAGTGACTAGAAATGCCTATATGGCATTCTTTTATTACTTGGACATTATTTCTATAAGTAAACCCATATGTTTTTATATATTCTGAAAGGTATGGTCAAATGTGATTTTTGAGAGTTGGAATCAACTCAAAAGCTATTATGGTTGAAATTTGAAAAATGTTTGAATGCAGAAAAGCTTCTGACTTGTTATTTTTACTAAGGTTGATCTACAGATCCAAATGATTTGAATCCAATGGGCTTGGATTAAGCATTTCGGTACCTTTCTAACAAAATTGGTTTCATGTAATTTGGTTCACTGAATCGAGCTGGGTTGATTTTTGATACTAGGTATAGAACTGTGTTTGAAATAAATAGACAAATCTAAATTCAAACGGTTGGGCTACCCGGGAAGGGTTAATGGGCCGGCCCAGTGTTACTCTACAGCGCGGGGCTTAGCTGACAGGGGGTTCCACCCGTCAGTGGCTCATAACACGTGAAGCGGTACGGGGCGATGTGGTGCGTTGGATTAGAAGTGAGATCAACGGCTGAGGGTCGTCGTCGACGATGAACAGGTCACCAGCGAGCTCGAACCCTAGCGGCTCAGTGGGGGTCGTGGGAGGCTCACCGGGGCTCAGGCGAGGGTCGGCGATGGGGGTGAACGACGAAGTCGACGACGGCGATTCTCCTAGCACCGGCAGCTCCTCCTGGGGCGGCTCCAATCGACGGCTCCTCTCCTCCTCTACAGCGGCGAGCTCCGGCCAAATTCCGGCGACGCGCTGCTCGCCTTGCTCCGAGAATAAGTGGAAATTCTCAGTGCGAGGTGGGGAGTGAAATGGTGTGAAGAAATCGAGCGGGGGAGGCCTCTATTTATAGTGGCGAGAAGGGGACCGACGGGCGCGGGCTGAGCTCGTCGTGGTCGACGGCACAGAGGGCTATCGGCGTGGGCAACGGTAGGGGACGGTGTTGTGCTCCCTGGCGAAGCTCAACGACGTGGTGGCGCGGTGTGGGGCGGTGCTGATCGGTCGAAACGCTTCGACGCTCTAAGCGGGTCCGACGGAGGTTTTGATGGCGCACAGCGCGCGTGGTCCGCGCGGTGGCGAACGGGCGTGTCTGCGGGGTTGCTGGAGTGGTGGTGATCACGCGTGCATGCGACAAGGGCGGCGCGTGGTCTGTGGGCGTGTGTCGAGGGTGTCGCTCTGGCACGCTCTCGGCATGCTCTCAGAGATGCTTGGCATGGCTTGGGCGTGTGGTCCAGTGGCTGGCAGGGTTCGAGCGCTGGACAGGGGGTGGTGATGGACGGTGGCGTGTGTCCTAGACATGGTGTTTAGGCTTGGTGCTTGCTCTGGCTAGCTAGCCATGGTTGGATGGCAAGGGTTCCTTCGGGTGGGCATGGCATGGTGCAAAGGGTAGGGGCTAGGGGTGGTGAAGGCACTGGTTGGCACTGGGGAGACAAGTGTGATCAATGGTGAACAATGCTTAGCCAAATTACTACTCAAAACAGTGAAGTTTGGCCAATTTGATTTGTTGTCTCCAAGTGTGATGAAATGGCCGCAAGAACTTGAGTTTTGAATTTTGAAAAGATTTTTGGTGGGTGTGCTAGGCATGTGTTGAGGATTCTGTGGGTGCTTGGTTTTTGAAAATGGAGCTTGTTTGAGTGGTTTTTGAAATAGTGGGATCTTCCCATATGATATAGATTCAATTTTAAACTGTCCTTTAAACTAAGCATTTGAATGTTTTTGGATGATCACAAAGTGGGCCTTGGTACCTTATTATGAGTACTATCAAGGGGTGCAAAGATCCATACATGTTTCTGTTAAGTTCTGAAAGTTAGGGATAGCCAAAGTAGGCATGGGAGTTAATTTGGCCAAAGTGACCATTCACTTAATTTATTTGTTTTGACTTGTTTGTCTTTGGGAAAAGTTTGGGGATTGTTTAGATGATGTTTATTCCACCTAAGAATCATCTTACAGGCAAAGAAACACAGAACCATGGAAATTCAAAAGAATCCAAATTTTGAATACACACACATATGAATGCTTTCATATCTTTAGTTGGAAAAGTTTTTGTTAACCCTAATTTTGATGATTAGAGTTTGATGATCCAAGTTTAATATTTTTGGGATATTACACGACAATTCCCATTGGTCTGAGCAAGAGATAACTTGGAGCATAAAGGATCACCCCAAGATCATGCCAACCCCAGGAGGATATCTCTAGTCTTAGATCCAACGTTCATGGGCCCGGATATCAATGTGAAGTTTTCCAAGGTACTGATCGATGATGGCAGTAGCATCAACATCATGTACAAGGATACCATGCTCAAGTTAGGCATTACCATGAACATGCTGGAGCCGACTAAGACAACTTTCCATGGTATTGTGTCGGGATTGTCCTGTGAGCCAATTGGCAAGATCTGGGTCGACGTCTTATTCGGCAACAGAGAGAATTGTCGCACTGAAGCCATAGAGTTCGAGGTGGTTGATTTGGTTAGCTCGTATCATCCCTTACTCGGCAGGCCGGCTATGGCAAAGTTTATGGCTACTCCTCACATTGCTTACTTGAAGATGAAGCTGCCAGGCCCATGTGGGGTGATTACAGTGGAAGGAGATTACAAAAGGTCCATTTCTTGTGCCTCAGTCGGATCTTCACTGGCCGAGTCACTGGTCATAGCACAGGAAAAGCATCAAATGTTGGAGGTGGCAGCATTAGCCAAAGCACCACAAATGTCCATGCCGGCACTCACTAACCTACATGGCAATGTGTCATTTCAAGCTACCAAAGAAACTAAGAAGGTACAGGTGGATGAGACTTTCCCAGAGCATACAGTTACCATTGGGGCTGGCCTCACTAACAAATAGGAAAGCGATCTCACCAGCTTCCTCCGTGAGAATCGGGATATATTTGCATGGTCTACATAGGATTTGCAAGAAGTTCCGAGGGAGCTGGCTGAGCACTATCTTCATATAAGGCCAGATGCCAAGCCGGTGAAGCAACCCCTCCGCCGCTTCACCAAAGATAGGAGGAAAGTAATAGCTGCCGAGATTGGCAGGCTCTTGGCTGCTGGATTCATCATGGAAGTACTGCACACGGATTGGTTACCAAATCGAGTCTTGGTTGAAAATAAAAAAGATGACCCGAACGCGGCAGTGGTATGGTGCATGTGTATTGATTACACGAACCTCAATAAGGCATGTCCAAAAGATCCATTTCCCCTGCCACGGATCGACCAAGTCATAGATTCCACTGCTGGGTGTGAGTTGTCGTCATTTGTGGACGCGTATTCTGGATTCCATCAGATACCACTAAATCCGAATGATCAAATAAAGACAGCTTTTATCACCCCGTACGGGGCTTATTGCTATCGTACCATGCCATTCGGATTGAGAAATGCAGGTGCAACATATCAAAGATGCATGCAAAAATGCTTACAAGATCAATTGGACAAAAATGTTCAAGTATACGTCGACGTAGTGATAAAAACCAAGCAAAGTCATACTCTAATTGAGGACCTGCGTCAAACATTCACAAACTTGAGAAGATTCCGAATGAAACTTAACCCGGAAAAATGCACATTTGGTGTCCCAGCTGGCAAATTACTCGAATTTCTCTTATCCAGCCGAGGAATTGAGGCTAACCCGACAAAGATCAGGGTCATCGAAAGAATGGAATTACCAAAAACCCTCAACAATGTCCAGAAGTTCACTCGATGCCTGGCCTCGTTGAGAAGGTTTATTAGTCTTCTAGGTGAAAAAGCCCTACCACTATATCAACTGATGAAGAAATTAGACAAATTCACATGGACACGGCAAGCTGATAGCGCTTTCCATGAATTAAATAAAATGTCGGCAACAACACCAATATTAGCATCACCACTGTCCAAAGAGCCAATGTTGCTCTATGTCGCCGCAACCAATAGAGTTGTAAGTGCGGTAATAGCGGTTGAACGCGAAGAAGAGGGCAAATCAGTCCAAAGGCCAGTTTATTACTTGAGCAAAGTACTCTCTGTATCAAAGAAGAATTACCCTCATTATCAGAAAATGACATATGGGTATATATGGCAGCGAAGAAGCTGAAACATTATTTTCAAGAACACCCAATATGGGTAATATGCAAGGCACCTATCTCGGATATATTAGGCAGCAAATATGCCAGTGGACGAGTCACAAAATGGGCCATAGAGATAGCACCATATACTCCATAGTATGATAGGCGAGATGCAATTGAATCTCAAGCTGTTGCAGACTTCTTCGTAGATTGGATGGAAATGCAGTATGAACCACCACTGCCAGACCCGAACTACTAGAAAATGCATTTTGACGGGTCCAAGACAAAAATGGGTCTGGGCGCCGGGATAGTGCTCACATCACCAAAGAGGGATCAACTCAAGTATGTGTTACAGATCCATTTCGCAGCATCCAACAATGTTGCCGAGTATGAAGCACTAGTTCATGGCATCAAAGTGGCCATGGAGATTGGCATCAAAAGGATCATGTGTTTTGGTGACTCAGATTTAGTGATTCAGCAAGTATCTAGGCATTGGGATGCATTGGATGCAAACATGGCACTGTATCGTTTCCATGTGCAGCAAATATCAGGATACTTTGACGGATGTGAGTTCCATCACGTACCCAGAGCAGAGAATGAGGCAGCAGATGTGCTATCCAAATTAGGCTCATCTCGCCAAGCAGTCCCACTAGGAGTAGTGTTGGAGCATCTCAGGAAACCATCGATCAAGCCATCACCAGAGTCTGAATTAATATTCGTCCCGGCAACACAACAGTCAGACGCCGTGCCAATGGAAATTGACTCAGGGGCAAGTGCGAGTCACTTGGGGACTGATCCGCTCACCTCAGGGATAGACGAATCATTCTCAGGACTCCTCGGGTCATGTCGGCAGATCATATGTCGGATGAACCAATGGAAATTGACGAGGAGATAGATCCGGCACCGCCGATACCAACATGGGCACAGCCAATATTCACCTACTTGAAAGATGGAACCTTGCCAAACAATGAGATACTAGCAAGGCAAACTGAAAGAAGGGCAAAAGCATACACCATAATCAATAGGGAGCTGTACAAGAGGAGTGTGACAATTGTGTTACAGCGTTGCATAAGCTCAGAGAAAGGTCAGGAAATCTTGTTAGATATTCACCAAGGAGAATGTGGACATCATGCGTCATCAAGGGCACTGGTGGCCAAGGCATTCCGACATGGATTTTATTGGCCAAATGCATTGGCAGAGGCACAAGAGCTAGTCGGAAAATGCAGCGGTTGCCAGCATTATGCATCCAAGTCACACTTACCGGCATCAGCATTGAAAACTATACCAATCACTTGGCCATTCGCGGTATGGTTCCTGGATATGGTAGGACCATTCAAGCCGGCAATGGGAGGCATGACTCACATATTGGTAATGATTGATAAGTTCACCAAATGGATAGAGGTGAAGCCTATCAAAAAAACTATACGGCAAAACAGCTGTCACATTCTTAAGGGACATAATCTTAAGATATGGCTACCCACACAGTGTAATCACAGATAATGGCACTAACTTTGCTGAAGGAGCTTTTGCTCGATTCTGCGAAAAAACCCGAATAAGACTAGACGTAGCGTCAGTCGCTCATCCAGAATAAAATGGACAAGTTGAGCGAGCTAATGGCTTAGTTCTATCCGGGATAAAACCCCGTTTAATGGAACCACTCCAGAGATCACCTGGTTTCTAGATAGAGGAACTACCCTCAGTGTTATGGAGCCTAAGGACAACTCCGAATCGATCAACGGGCTATAGGCCATTTTTCCTTGTGTATGGGGCAGAAGCAGTTTTGCCTGCCGACATAGAGTATGACTCGCCAAGGATAAGGCAATACTTGGAAACCAAGGTAAAAGAGGCCCGAGAAGATGGAGTCGACTTACTCAATGAAGCAAGGGAACTAGCATTATCCAGATCCGCTATATATCAGCAAAATTTCCGACGCTACCATAGCTGGAAAGTTCAACCTCGTGTTTTTCGAGAAGGGGATATGGTGCTAAGGCTAGTGCAGCGCATAGCAGGAATGCATAAATTATCACCCCCATGGGAAGGTCCGTTCATTGTAAGCAAAGCATTGCACAATGATTCATATTATCTCATAGATGCTCGTGAAGCGCAAAAGAACAAGGCGGACAGATCAGGAGATGAGACCAAAAGGCCATGGAATGTGGCACTGCTTCGTCCCTTCTATACTTAGGAGAAGCAATGCATGTATCACTCGAACTCTCATATGTCGGACACTTGTGCCGGCTATGTTCTGATAATAAAATGGTATGACTCGAAAAACTGACTCGAGGACTGCCCCTTATATTTTCCCTTTCAATTATTTTGTGTCGGCTGGTGTGACACCCAAAGCTTATCTCGGAACAAGTAATGTTTACACGGAACAAATCAACTCTTCGACTATGTTGTTGTCCGAAAACACGGCTTCATGCAAAGCAAGGGGAAAGGATGCATGACGAGTAAACACGAACGCTGGATAAGTACAAGGAGAAACGCGAGTCGACCGTATGTCTTTGTCTAACCCACTGCAGGAAAGTATTGTGTGTTGAATGATCCTCGACCAAGTGATCTAGGTTTCATACCTGCTAACTATATCCTTAGTACTTTGAGACTCTAATGTCGAACACCAAAAAAGGTAGACATGAGCCAAAGTCGAGGAAAGGTGAAACGGCAAAATGAGACTCGGGGACTTGCCCTTGGATGATTCACACTCAGAACATAACAAAATATTTAAAACCTTATCAGAAGGCACATAACCAAACATAAGTGCAATGTATATTACATTTATACCCGGCATACCGGGGATCTCATCAAAAGTTCAAGTACTTGTTCTAGTCAGTCTAAGAAGCAGCAAGACTCGGAGGAGGAGCCTTGGAGCTAGGAGCATCGCTTGGAGCATCTGCCGAGTCAGGGGCGTCAGTAGCCAAGTCTTCGGGATCATCTGACTCGGTGGCCTCGCTATCGGCACCCTCTTCATCAGCAACTTCGACAAGTGGGTCGCCGAGGTCGAGGAAGTTGGGCCCGTCGCACCAAGCGTGTACCATGGTGTACTCGATCATGGCGTAGGCTCGCTCCTGGCGTCTCTTGATCAACTCAGGGTCATTCAGCCACTTGCCGTCTTCCCTTATGCGAGCAATAACATCAAGATTTATGTCCTCGTACCATGAAAGCGGGAAGGAGAGGGCCTTGTCCACTACAGCTCGGCCGACCGCCTCACGCCACTGATCCAGATTGTCCTTAGTATGAAGCAACCTTTCAGCAAGGGGCTCGATGAGCGCAGGTGCATCTTCATCAGGCCAGAGCATGTGAAACACATGAGTAGCCTATTTGAGCAAATCCACGCCACAGGACTTGAGGGTTTGGACGCGCTCCCACAACGCTTTGAGATGCTCATCATTGGTAACCTCGCCATCAGCTGGAGCACCAAACTCGGCTCTCACCTTCTTCATGGCCCGAATAGTGAACAAATTCGCTTCGGGAAAATTCTCTGCAAGCAAAAGAGAATCTTAGTAGAGTAACAAACAAAGATGACAAAGTCAAAAACAAGAAAGCACAGGCGAAAAGAGTAAGAACTCACTACCGAGAAAACAGTTGATGGTGCCGAGTCTGGTTTGCCAAGCCTTGGCCTTGGCTTGGAGTGCGTCCAGATCCAGGTTCGCCGACTCAACCTCCGAATCGGCTTCCTTGAGCAGCTTCTTGGTTTTCTCGGTGCTGGCGACGTGCTCGTCATCTTTCTCGGCAAGCTCTTCCTTCAGTCCCTTCACCTCGGCCAAGTGTTTCTGCTCCATGTCGGCCATCAGCTTCTTCAGCCAAGTCACCTCGTCTCGCTCCTTCTGGAGTTCATCTTGGTGCTTCTCTGCTTATTCGGAACAAATCACTCGTCAGCAGTGATAGAAATATCTTGACCTACCAAGATAATAAGGCAGAGAAAATGACACGAACACAACACAGTGTGAGGAAGGCAAAAAACTTACTCTTTGTCTCGCTGATCTGCGAGTGGAGCGCCTCGATGGTGGACTGGGCAGAGGCTGTGGGAAAAGAGCGAGAAAAGATTAAAAAAATGAACCGAAGTAAGATACAGCGAATAAATATAGGGCAGGTAAGAAAATTACCTTGGCCTTGGGTGTCAGTTTGTAGCTTTTCATAAGCGAGTTCAAGCTTGCGATGCTCCAGGAGGAGAGCTTGATGCACCTTGGTGCGCTCATATGCGTGAGCTGCAAAGGAAAAAAGACAATGAATAAACAGAAGAATCAAGCTCCCAGACAGATAAAGAATGACTCCTATCTAAGAGCTTACAGTCGAATAAGTTTCTCATTCGGCAGTAACCTCGGGGACTAGGGATCGAAAGTCTAACATATGAGCTTGGCTAAGGAAATGAAAGGCTAAGTTATTGCTTAGAGCTTATAGCCTAATAAGTCTCTCATTCGGCAGTAACCTCGGGGACTAGGGATCGGAAGTCCAACATATGAGCTTCCCTAAGGAAATCAAAGGCTAACTTATTGCTTGGAGCTTACAGCCGAGTATGTTCCTCACTCGACAGTAACCTCGGGGACTGGGTGATTTGTATAACGAAAATACTCATTGACACAAAAGAGTAGAAGAATCACTTACCTCGTTCACTTCATCCGCGTGAGCCATTAACGTGATGGCCTGCTGGGCCATGTCAGAAACAGCCTTGGGACCCAGCTTTAGCTTCTTGCCGGCACGGGTGCTGATCTCTTGCTCGCTAGATGCATTCCAGGCCACAGCATAGGGCTCGGCGGAACCAAGTCCATTACCGCTGAGCGTCTGAGTGAGAACTTGCCCTCTCTTCAGGATAGTTCCCACATTGGCATGGGTCACAGCAGCGCTTGTAAGAAGGGTAACAGCTTGAGAACTGCCACCCGACCCGGCAGCCACAGACTCGCTCGGCTTACCCGTTGACGCGAGCATTGTTGCTAATGACGGGGGCCGGATCTGAGGAGCGGTACCGGGAGCACAAACCAAGGTTGTTTGTTTGGTGGAAGTGGTATTGCCGGATGAAGAGCGAGCCATACCAGGAGCCGTAGGCCGGGTCTGGTTCTTTGATAGAAGAGGAGAGTGAGCAGGATTGCTCGGAGAAGAAAGTGGACCCGACTGACTGGGCTCAGCAGTTTTGCTGGCACCAAGATCAGGAAGTTGTTCATTCGCACCAGCTTGAGGGCTGATGCCAGAGGAACTGGTGGCGAAGGTCTTCTTGGCACTAGCATTGCTGGCACCAAGATCAGGAAGTTGTTCCTGACCAGCACCAGGGGTGCTGGGCCGAGTCGCCTCCGCCAGGCGAACCATCGGGTATGACTAACACTGAGAAGCATGAGCATCAACAGTGGGAGCCTCGAATCAGACGGGGTTCTGCACGGTAGTGTCAGTCGGAGCAGGTGCGGGCCTTAGTGGCGAGGCGATGCTGGAAGCAGCCTGGCTAGCCGACAGAGGCGCAGCACTGAAAAATAACAAGACACGCATAAGAAAACAATAGCAATGCATAAGAAGGAAAAATATAATGTAAGCAGAACACGAAAGCTTACCCGGTGAGAACCGGATCACGCGTTACGCGGCGTGTGACTCGGCGCCCAGCGGCTTTGCGAGTCTCAGCCAACGTGGCAGCAGCAGGAGCAGCGGGAGTGGGATTGCTCTTCTTTGCTGGCTGAGTGCTAGAAGAGGCCCCGCGTCGCTTCGTCTTGGCGACGGGGATCTTGCCGACACCACCCATGGCGAGAGGAGGAGTGTCGTGTACCTAGCCAGCTGCATAATTAAATGACAGGCTTACTCGAATAAGTTAGAAGGCTAAGGTCACAAGGCATGTACCTCCAAAATCGTACAATCATCATCCTCATCATCGTCAGACCAATCTTGTAAGGGGTTACGAGATTGAATCTTACCCGAAGCTGAAGCAGCAGCTGCATGCGGGATGGTCATGAATCACTCAAGGTCGAAGTTGACTTTGTCGGAGTCAGAGCGATCTTCGTTATAACCGCAAGGAGGGAAAGTACTGTCATCAACCTGGTGAACAAGGTTCTGCGAGAGACAAACAGAATGAGTATCGAAAACTAGACTGAGAGTGGCAAACAAGCTAAAGCTGACTCGGCAAGGAAAATGACTCGGAAAACATACCCAGGGGACAGGCCTGACCCGGCTAAACGGAGGGCAGCACCGAGCCCAATCATCCGCCAAGTTCAGTTTGAAGATCGAGCTTACTCGGCGAGCAATGGAATCATGGGTAAGCTCCTTCGTGGAGTGCCGAGTGGGATCATGGGAGCCACTCATGAAGCACATCTTGTGGCTCCTGGCTTGGATAGGGCTTACCCGGCATGAGATGAAGGTGCACATGAGGTCCCTGTCGGCGAGATGAAAGTTCACATCCAGCGGTAGCAACCTTTCTAGGATCACGTTAGCCTCATTCACCGTAGCATCTTGGTCGCGCGGATCAAGCTGCCAGAGCTTCTTGCTGGGTACCTCGTCTGAGAAAGGGGGGAGTCGGATGTTATCGGTGGACCCACTGTTTTTGACATAGAAGAAAGTCCTATGCCATTTCTTGCAAGAGTCAAGGCCAGTAACGCGAGGAAAGATGGAGTCTCTCCTGGGTGTGATGCTAGCGGCTCCGCACCGAGTCGTCCTCTTCTTGGCTCGAGGAGCACCAGGCTGGGGAACAACTTGAACCCTAAAGCTAAAATATTTGGCCCACAGAAGAACTGTAGGCCAAATCCCGAGGTAGGCCTCTATCAACACCCGGATTTTTAATCCCAGATGCCTGTTATGCCATACATCGCAATCCCAGGATTACCATTTTTGCGAGACATAACAGAGTTGGATACCACAGTACATCATCCATTACAAACCATACATAAGGTCTTACACAAATAAGGATCTCATGATCCAGTTCTTAATACAACTCAAGCAGCGGAAATACGTAATAATAAAGGTAGCGTAGGCGAAGCTCCATCTTTGGGGTCACAGGCAATGCTGACGATGGGAGATGATCCTAGTTGTCGTAAGCTTCCCGGGGTCCATCATCCTGGTACTCCTCTTCATAGTCTGGCCACGGGAATAGCCAGGGACAAAGCCATGAGTACTCTTTAAGTACTCGCAAACTAATACTAACAAGTGAAGGGGGGTTTTTGTAATAGGACACTAAACTCTAGGGTTGTTTTGCAAAAAGCCAGATTTACCTCTACTAAGTTTAGAAGCAAGAAAGCTAGTTGAATTTTTATTACACCTAAGTGGGAACTTGTATCTCATGGCACAACTCTGTTGTGGTCAAGTCAAGTTCTCAATTCATTTCATAAGTCATTTTGAAAACATCTGACGGGGGAACAGTATGGCCACTCCAACTATCCATAACTGCGAACGCGGCTATTCGAATAGTTTGACACTCTGCAGAGATTGTACACTTTCACCACAACATTTGATACATCCATCAGGAACAAATCCTGAATTCACCATACTCAATATACGGATAATCAATCCTAAACTTTCAATTACACGCCCTAGTATAGGCACTTCTCCTATGAGTTTGGCCTCCCAACCATGACCAACTTTCATCTTGGGTACTGCACAGGTGGACAAGCTTCACAAGGTAGCCTCAGCTCAGACCTTGGCCGTGAGGGAACCAATACTAAGGTATATAAGTTTCCAGTCAAGCCCTACCTAATCTTCGGGTATTGTGGTTGTACGGTAAGATTGGAATGGTATCGCATCCAGACAACCATCAGTTTTATAAAGGGCTAAGGCTCATGCCTTAACATTTTCATCACCAAAATCCTTTGGTGTTTGGAAACACATGTCAAACATCTCAGTAGAATGACTCATCATTCTAAGGTTTTCATAGCCATTCACCAAGTATTCCCATCTAAAGTTGATCAAGTTTTATGCTTAGCACTAGCATCTACAAGTGGGGGTGAGTACTAATGAGGGGTGGTAAACTAGTGGGGTTCTAACTAAGTTCAATCTCATGTCTTAGGATGACATCAAGATTATCTAGCTTAGGCCAAATTTTATGCTATTTATGCAACCTTGAGTTATCTTTCCAGTATCTACAAATTACTTAAGTACACTCTAAGTAGAAGCTTTGATAAAGAAATAAAGTAGAAAGCTTGCAAGTAAAACTAGGATTGGGTTATCAAGTGGGTATGATCACATATGCTTAAGGCATATAGTTGGCATAGTCACAAGCAAGTATTAGCTTGCATAGGTCAACTTGATTAGTAAGGCTTGCCTTGTGCAGAGCAGTGGTTGAAGTTCTCCTCGGCTTCTTCTTCGTAGTATCCTCCTTCCTCCTCGTATCCTTGGTCGGTACTAGCGTCTATGAATAAATACGAGGTACACAATCACCAAACAATACTTAACTACTTTCAATCATCACACAAAGGGGTTCTATAGATGATCTAGCATCATCACTAACATTACAAGACTAAGCATTTGGCTTAATGATTTTATTTTTTAAAAAGTAATTTCTACTCATTGAAAAACTACTTAAGATTTAATATTATCCAAACCAAACATGGGATCATGTTGACACATGTCATCACCACATATTTCAGTACATGGGAATGTGATTTAAAGTGGTGTCACAATTTAATAAGGTTTTACCATTTTATTTTAATTAAATAAAGTGACTAGAAATGCCTAAGTGGCATTTTTTATTACTTGGACATTAATTCTGTAAGTAAACCCATATGTTTTTATATATTCTGAAAGGTATGGTCAAATGTGATTTTTGAGAGTTGGAATCAACTCAAAATCTATTATGGTTTAAATTTGAAAAATGTTTGAATGCAGAAAAGCTGCCTTGTTATTTTTACCAAGGGTGATCTACAGATCCAAATGATTTGAATCCAACGGGCTTGGATTAAGCATTTCAAGACCTTTCTAGCAAAATTGGTTTCATTCAATTTGGTTCACTGAATCGAGCTGGGTTGATTTTTGAAACTAGGTACAGAACTGTGTTTGAATGAAAATGGAAAAATCCAAATTCAAACGAGTGGGCTGCGCGGGAGACGATAATGGGTCGGCCTGCTACGCACAGCGCTTACGCGGGCTGGTTAAGTGGTTGTCCCCACGCGTCAGTGCGACGGGAAGGTGCGAAGCGGTACCGGGCAATGTGGTGCTTTGGATTAAAAGTAAGATCAACGGCTGAGGGTCGTCGTCGACGATGAACTAGTCACCGGCGAGCTCGAACCCTAGCGGCTCAGTGGGGGTCTTGGGAGGCTCACCGGGGCTCAGGCGAAGGTCGGTGATGCGGGCAAACGACGAAGTCGACGACAGCGAACTCAGGGGTGGTCGCGGCAGCTCCTGGGGTGGACGAAATTGACGGCGCCCTTCTTCTCCAGAGGCGGCCTACTCCGGCGCAATTCTGGCAATGCGCTGCTCGCCTTGCTCCGGGACTGAGGTGGGGTGGTTCTGGGTGAGAGAAGAGTGGAATGGTGTAAAGAATTCGAGCGGGGGAGTCCTACTTTTATAGGCTCGACGGCGAGACCGAACGGGATGGGCAGGCGATGGTGGAGACATGGCTACGGGCAGCTAGAGGAATGGCCGAGGGTGGCGATCGATCGGTGGTCTCCTGGCGATGCTCTAAGGCTTTAATGCGCGTGTAGGGGCGGTGGCAAACGATCGAGAACGCACGGTGCTCTGCACGGCAGAGGCGGCGTCTTCGACAGCGAGCGGTGGCTACGGGGTATGGGCGGTGGAATGGGCATGTCTGGCGGTCTCCTGGGACGGTGGGGAGCATGCTGGCGGGCAGCGAGGGATCGAGGTGGTCGGGTTGCGTGGGAACGGTGCATGCTCTGCGGTGCGCGTCGGCATGGTCGACAGCAGCGCGGGCGCGGCGTTCCTGGCGGTTCTGGTTGCTGTCCGCGAGGCAGGGCTGGTCGAGAGGGGGCGGTGAGGCATGGTCTACCTCCTATACAAGGTTGGCACGTCTAGTTCTTCCCCTAGCTTGTTGTCCACACTGGGGTGACATGGTGCTCTCGGCCTGTTCACCATTGATGAAGTTGGAAAGCTTACAGTGGTGCTAAGAATTAGTTAGGGTTGTTAGATGATCTACTAAGGCTAGTGGTGTCCAGAGATGGAACAAGTTAGGCCCAAAACACTGCACACTATAGTGTTTTGATTTTGTTTGATTTGAATCTGCAAGGTGTTTGATGAAATGGCCGCATGAATTCAAGTTTTGAATTTTGAAAAGATTTTTGGTGGGTGTGCTAGACATGTGCTGGTGAGTCTGTGGATGCTTGGGTTTTGAAAGTTGAGCTTGTTTGAGTGGTTTTTGCAAAAGTGGGATCTTCCCATATGATATAGATTCAATTTTAAACTGTCCTTTAAACTATGCATTCAAATGTTTTTGGATGATCACAAGGTGGGCCTTGGTACTTTGTTATGAGTACTATCAAGGGGTGCAAAGATCCAAACAAGTTTCGGTTAAGTTCTGAAAGTTAGAGATAGCCAAAGTAGTCATGGGAGTTAAATTGGCCAAAGTGACCATTCACTTATTTTGTTTGTTTTGATTTATTTGTCTTTGGGAAAAGTGTGGGGATTGTTTAGATGATGTTTATATCACCTAAGAATCCTTTTACAAGCAAAGAAACACACAAGCATGGCAATTCAAAAGAATCCCAATTGGTAATGCATACACATATGCATGCTTTCATATTTTTAATTTGAAAAGTTTTTGTTAACCCTAATTTTGATTATTAGAGTTTGATGATCCAAGTTTAGTATTTTTGGGATGTTATAGCCTCGCAAGCGGAAATAAAGCAAGAAAGGGAGCCAATCGCGTGGGCAGGAAGATGATAGGTCTGCAGATGGAAAGTGGAGAGAAACGAGGAAAAGAAGGTGCTCACTCGAAGAGCGAAACCTCGCTCAGAGTGAGAAAGGAAAACCACCCGCTCATTGGCATCGGGTTTGGGAGAAATCTCACCGGCGGGGAGACAACAATCAACCTGGAGCGGGATGCGCTTGGTGGAGCAGAGCCATTCGAGCTCCTCGGTGGAGACATCTGAACCCTCCCAGCCGCCGCGCTCGCCGACGGGAACCTCCTGCTCCTCGGCCCCTTCAGCACCATCGCGTGCATCCATAATCCTCCTGGACTTAATCTCCTCTGCCGTGGGAAGAGGTTTGGAAGAGCAAGGACCCATAGTGGAATGAGAAGAGGAAAAGGGAAATCGCAAGGCAAAAGCAGAAGGGAAGAAGAACCGCAGAAGGGGAGGTTTGATTTTGGGGGCGCAAGGAAGAAGAAGAGGCTAGGGGAATACAGAGTGTGCGAGGGAGGTTGTAACCCCCTCACCCCTACTTAAGGGCAGTAAAAAACCCAATCATGGGATCCCGTGCGCCGTGCGGCCAGCGTGTGGCTGTGTATCCGGCCGAGTAAGCCAATCAGCGGGCGCCACATGACAACGGTACATGGAAAATCCCCTGCCACGTCACAAAAGGAAGGACAAGGGGCGCAGACCGATGGGACGGCCACAGTGACAGGGAATAACTGCGCAGCCGTCACTATGCGGTCAGGGCTTGGAACAAAATTTGAGGCAAGTAACCATGATTACCAGCTGTCGGTGACTGGGGCGCGCCAAAAATGACCCGGAATTGGCCAAAACTACTCGGCGCGTGGCAAAAATAAGCTAAGAAGTCAAAGAATGGATCCGAAAACTGTCAGACAGACTCGGCAAGATGCAAGATTGCGCAAAACAGAGCGCCCTAAGCAACAAATAAAGATGAAAAAATAAGTTCCAATTACATTAAAGGAACTTGGATACGCCTAACAGCTAGAACTGCTAGACCTCACCAGCTTCGGGGACTAATGTCGAGGGGGATAACCCTCGGTAGGGTCATAAGGGGAAAAACACAGCCCAGCTTGGCTTACGCCGAGTGAAGAAAGAAACAGGCCGATTAAGAATGGCTGGGTAAGAGGATCACGTGAGGCCGACATAGAAATCATGTCGGCCCATATAAGACAAAGTTATTATTTTTGCAGGAACCAACGAGCCGAATCTTCCGAGGAAGGGCCGAGTCAAATAGGACGTGTGGCACCTTTCCGAGTGAGATTCAGGAGGGACCATGGTAAAGCATGGTCAAAAGAGAAGGGCGACGCCGGGTGACACAAAAGGAGTCGGGTGACGCCCAAAGCAAGGGCTGACGTACAAAGTTACTGCGTGACGCCAAAAGGAACAGGATGCGACGTACCAGAAGACCGTTAGCTATCAAGCTTTATGGACTGGGCCATTGGTCTTAGGGCAAGCCCTTGACCCGGCCCGCATAGTAGGGACCAGGATCCAAACAGTAACCCTAGAACCCAAAGGGGTGTAACCTATCTAGCACCACCTATATAAGGAGGGGCATAGCAGTAGTAGAAGGAGGTTGTACTAAGTAGGGAACTAGTGCCCAGAACTCTAGTTCATATAGCTCAAGGAGCACTTGTAATTCCCAAGTATCAATCAAATCCCAAAGGGTGGAGAGTTCATCTTGTTCTTCATGCATGGCAAGACCGTGCACTCCCTCCCCGGTGACCACAAGCACCCATTCGGCCCCCAACTTAAGTCTACCCATGACATCTGCCGTGACACCACCACGACATTTACCATAAGGAATATCACCTTCATCAAAGTATTGGAGAGAGTGTACCTCAATAGTGGATGAGTGAGAAATTTGCTTACATAATTCTTCTATAGGATGTAAATTCTTCACACCTTTAGATCTAATACATTTCTCCTTAAGACATTTCTTAGCTTCTTTCATCACTTCATCATTTAATTCAATCGCTCCCCTCTTATTTGGTGTTGGTGTTGGAGTTAGTTCAGGCACAATTGGTTCATGTGTAGTAGACTCGGGTGTAATTGGCTCAGCTAAAGTCCAATCATCATAATTCTTGATTATTTTAGCCATTAATTCTTCAACTTCTGCAGGAGTTATTTTTCTAAAAACACAATCAGCAAAACTACCCAGGTATGTCCTAGATTCATCAGTTATTCCATTATAATAAATATCAAGAAGCTCATTTTTAGGTAATGGACATCCAGGATGTGCATTAATCAAGGCACAGAACCTTGTCCATGACTCGGGCAATTTCTCCTCTTCTCCCTATTTAAAATCAAAAAGTTTCTACAAAGCAGCGTGTCTAGCACTAGGAGGGAGATATTTTTGAAAGAAAGTAGCAATCAAGAAATCAGGGCTATCAACGGATCCAGGAGGTAAACTATTAAACCAAGCTTTAGCTTTCCCTT
The DNA here is from genome assembly GCA_916181665.1 of Avena sativa. Taxonomy (NCBI): domain Eukaryota; kingdom Viridiplantae; phylum Streptophyta; class Magnoliopsida; order Poales; family Poaceae; genus Avena; species Avena sativa. Next base: position 443,357,612 of record OV702294.1, on the reverse strand, counting down.
TTAGTGAAAAAGGAAAAAATTTAGCAACAAAGTAGGTACGCATCTTAATATCATCAGAAAATAAGGCACTCATAGTGGAAAGCTCATTCATATGTGCCACAGCCTTTTCATTCTCAGTCCCACAAAAAGGTTCTTTCTCAACAATGTTTATATAGGATAAATCAAGAGAGAAATCATAATCTTTATCTTTAATGTCTATTTGAGAAGTAGCAAACTTAGCATCAGGAGATAGTTTAGGTATAATAGTATGTTTCTCAAGGAGACTCCTAATAGCACTAGCACCACTTGTGTTTCGATATTCTTCAATAAATTCATCAGTCATTTCAATGTAACCATCATTAATATCATAGCTTTCTCTAGACTCAGGTGAGCTAATAGGTGTAATGGTGTCTTCACTAGGAGTTTCAATGTTTTCCAATATAGTTCTAGCAATAGTAGAATCTAGGAAAGGACCTAATGAACCACTTTCATCAAGCACAGTAGAAGTAATATCATGAGCATCAGAAGCAATTTCAGATTCAGCAGTAGTAGCAGTATGTGTAGCATGCATATGTGGTTGTGGTGTAACAAACTTACTTAGAACAGACGGTGAATCAAGAGCAGCGGAGGTTTTTAGAACTATACCTCTTCTTGTAGTGGATGGTAAAATAGGAAACTTTCCGTCATGAGTTTTCCCCATGATGAAAAGGATAGCAGTGAACAACAATAAATCCAAGTGAACTTACAAATAAAGCTATGCTCCCGGAAATGGCGCCAGAAAATAGTCTTGATGACCCACAAGTATAGGGATCGCAACAGTCTTTGAGGGTAGTATAACCCAATTTATTGATTCGACACAAGGGGAGCCAAAGAATACTTATAAGACTTAACAACTGAGTTGTGAATTCATCTGCACCTGGAAATAATCTTGCTCACAGGAGTTTATCAGTACCAGCAGTTTTGTAGTAGCAATAGCAAAGTAACAGCAGCAGTAAAACGAAGGCAGTAGTAACAATAGTAGCAAACAGTAGGATTTGAGTGCGGTAGGCATATGGATGGATGGACGGGAATATTCATATAACTTCAAGATCTAGGGCAATTGCAGATAAATAAGATAAAGCATCCAAGTACTAAACACTCATAGGCATGTGTTGCATATATAGTCATATGTGCTCGCAATGAGAACTTGCACAACATCTTTTGTCCTGCCAGCCCGTTGCAGCGGGGCCTCAAGGGAATCTACTGGTAATTAAGGTACTCCTTTTAATAGAGCACCGGAGCAAAGCATTAACACTCCATGAACACATGTGATCCTCATATCACAGCCATCCCCTCTGGTTGTCCCAATTTCTGTCACTTTGGGGCCTTTGGTTCCAGACAATGATATGTATACACAACTTGCAGATAAGATCACAAACAATCATATCATCATGAATCAATAACATGTTCAGATCTAAGATCATGGCACTCGGGCCATAGTGACAAGCATTAAGCACAACAAGTTGCAACAAAGTCAAATAGCACTAATAGAGATACTAGGCACCATACCCTAACAATCTTATTCGATTACATGATAGAACTCATCCAATCCCTACCATCCCCATAGCCTACAATGGGGGATTACTCACTCATGGATGGAGGAAACATGGATGGTTGATGGAGAGGCGTCGATGATGATGGCGATGATCTCCTCCAAATCCCTGTCCCGGCAGGGTGCCAGAACGGAGTTTCTGGTTCTGAATCACAGTTTCTAGTGGTGGCGGCGCAGTGGAACTCTTTCTAGAAAAACATCGAACCCCCCATCGTTTTTAGGTTAGAAGGCTTTAAGTAGGCGAAGAGGGAAGCCGAGGGGGTGCCCGAGGTGGCCACACCCCTCGCAGGCGTGGACTGGGCTGGCCCGTGTGGCCAGGGGTGTGGGCCCCTCGTGGCTCTCCTTCGTCTCGTCTTCTGGCTCCGTGAATCTTCTGGTAAAATAGCAGTTTTGGCATATTTTCCGGAATTTTTCCTGAAAGTTGATTTTCTCCACAAAAACTATACACCAAAGCAATTCTGCTGAAAACAGCGTTAGTCTGTGTTAGTTGTATCCAAATCACACGAGTTTAGAGGAGAAACAATAGCAAAAGTGTTTGGGAAAGTAGATACGTTTTGGACGTATCAGCAGTGATTGTCCTGCTCGTCGAGGTGGTGTATATCAAGGCATGGACGGCCTGCGGCGTTGCCGTCAAGGAGGAGGCGGTCGGTCGGCTGCATTGGTCGTGTAGGCTCTGGACGGGGCTGACCGTGGAGGCGATGGTGCGGGGCGCTGGCATGACTAGGGCAGTGGAGGAGCGGTGTGGGGCGCTGGTGCGATGGAGGCCGGCGTCGAGGAAGAGGAGGCATCGTAGGCCGGCGTAGAGGAGGTCGCGACATTGAGGAAGGGGAGAGCAAGGAGGCAGAGGTGGAGTTGGAGAGACGGTTCGGGGGCAAATGAGGGACGGGGCGGTTGACCCCTGTTGGGTTTCGGCCTAGGTTGTAACATCCCAAAAATATTGAACAAGGTTATTGTAACAGCCCAAGCTTGTAAGATATGTAATTAGTACTTAAGCATTGCATGCATCTGTTTAAATCAATAAAAGATATGCATAAGATCAAGTGTGTTGAATTAAATGCAAATCCAAAACCCTAAATTTCCCCTCTCTTTGAAACCACATTCAAATAGTTTTGAATTTTGAAATGACAAAATGTTTGGAGCCCAAAAGGATTAATAGGGCCCCTGCAATATTTCAAATAATTCTCACAAAGTCTCGTATTTTCGAATTATCCAAAACAGAACTCAAATGAAAATACAAAAGAGAAAACTAAAAAACAGAAAAATAAAATAATTTCTAGAAATAAAAAATAGCCAGGCAAGCTAACCAGGCCGCAGCCCAGTTAGCCCACCTCCCTCCTCTCTCTTCCCTGTCGCTCAGCGCGCAGCCGCAGCTCGCAACCAGCCCATGCGCGGCCCACTCGGCCCATACCCCTTCGTCCTCGTCGTCTTTGACGACAACGCGAAGCAGCTGCGTGCCCACGCCGCCGCCGCGATGCGCCCCGCCGCCCCCGATTGAGGATAAGAACACCGCGTCGTGTCCGTCTCCTCCTCCCCTGGCCTTATCCCCTCCTCTCCTGCTCTGGCTCTCTCCCCCTTGAGCTTCCAAACCCTAGCCGCCATGGCCGCCGGCTAGCCACCGTCTCCGGCCTCCCCTCGCCCAGCCGACACCACCTCGAGCTCTGCCACGCTCCACTCTGTCTCCCTGCAGGAGGAATCGAAGAGGGGTGCCCTAGATCATCGTCATCAATGTCTTCTTCCCCAACCCCGACGCCCACCGCCGCTGACATCGCCGTCAGCCCTGATCTCCTCCGGCCTCGCCATCACCACAGGCGCACTCAGGGTGATCTTGTGGTCCTCCCTGTGCCCCTCGTTTGCCTGCGTGTCGCCCGTAGTCGTAGGTCGCCGTCGCTCTGTCGCCGCCGTCGCTGCTACTCGTCGTGCCGCCGTCCCCGGTGACCACATTCGGGCGGCGGCGCCTCCATCGTGCTTGCCTCATTGAGCTGAATCGAACGCACACACTCGCGCGCCCTAGTTCCCTCCCTAGCGTCGTTGTTGTCCATCGTCTGCGTGTGCTCCCTGGCGAGCCCATGTGGCACTGATGTGGCGTTGACGTGGTGCCTGCGTGGCCCAAGCCCCAGCCGTCAGCCTCTCTAGCTAGAGCCAGCTCCAGTGAGAAAAGCCCCTGACCCCACTTCGCGTGTGTGGCTGCCGATGTGGCTTTGAGGCCCATCGGTCAGCCACTATGGCTAACCCAGCCCTCGGTGTAAAATGATTTAGGGTGTGTGCTGAAGTCAGTCTTGTGTCACAGTGATGCAATAATTCAATTTAAATTGTTTAATAATTTTAGAAAAGGTTTAAATATTGTAAAATCAATAACTAAATATCTATAAATCGGAAAAATACAAATAATATATCAAAATGTTCAGAAAAAGGAGTTCTATATAATTACACTACAACCATGCATTGATAATCAACTTTAATGACAAGTTTAATTAGGACAACATAGTAACCCCTCATAGGTGATTCCGGTGTTTCCCCGAGTTAGGGTTTTTAACCCTCGGAACCCCGTTTAAACTGTTAAGCATGCCTTAGGGTTTCATTTCAATGTAATTTAACTTGTCATATCATCATCCTTGTTTGAGCATTGCATCGATGCCATGTCTTGATTGCTGCTTCCTTTCCGGTATTTGGTTCTTAGCGAATAGGAACTGAACCCGAAGCTGAAGTCAACAACACCGAAGATCCATACATGTCTACTGACGGACAAGGCAAGCGTAGCCTCTCATTCTGAACCTACTTTTACAAAGTATATTACTTTCTCACTATGATGCACATGATTCCAATGTGGTCTTTTGTCAGTGACTAGTGTTACCTATCTGCTGCATAGTTTCCCTATTGTAGCCTTATACTCCTGATCCACTGCTCCTAGCATACCTAGGTCTGGCATTTGAGCATTGCTAGAGCTTCTGTGATCGACAGCTTAGACATTCTTAGTAACAACGTCTGATCTGTCCGAATGATGAATCAGAGATGCCGGAGAATCTAGAAAGGTAGGAGATGGTGACATCATCAAAGGAGTTAACTAAACATGCTAAGGCTTGTATGGGAGGCCACGTTGGGTGTGGTTTTTGTAGTCCCATGCTCGCCACCACTAGGAACTGAGTTCTTGCCTTTGGAACCGAGATGAGCGTACATCCACACGGGGCTTGGGAACCCCTCGACTGACTAACTTGCCTAGTAGATTCCATGAGTCACATAGTTCGGGCTTTCCATTTGGCATACGCATTGAAAACGTTTTAGAGGTGAAGGAGGTGCATCATAATAGATAGGGAAGCGTGGCTGCGGTTGCTTGGGGTAGATAGCGCCCCTGGTAAACCAACCTTGCCTCACATCTTTAAGTACCGGCTTCGGGATTTGACCCGTTACGGCGGAACCATACTTATTGCGTGACTCATGGTCTCGGCGAAAGCAAGGTAAAGGTCATGGTCAACCATCCTCTGCCGGCCTTCCAAGGAAGAGGGCTAATAATATTTGGCATTAAGAGTCGGTTGGTACGTGTGGGTAAAGTTGTACACCCCTACAGGGTTAAATCATTTCGAAAAGCCGTGTTCACGGTTATGAACACTTGGTGACCAGATTCTAAGATCATAGATAAATTTAACCTTGATAAAACTTGTTGATCCACGTGTGCTTAAGGATGCTTCCTCTGGGTCGAGGAGGTGATCCTAGATAGGAGGTTTTGATGAAGCTGGTGGTTATCAAGAATGTGATGAACAAGATGATGAAGTCGCTATCTTATCCCTTTTAAAAGATTCTGAGTAGACGAGCCTCTTCTCTCTCTTGTTTACAAATAAAGATTGCTTTCCGCAAAAGTAAATCCAGAGAAAGCCTTTCTAGCTAGAACATGTAGATACTAGGTTATCTAAGTCTTGCGGGGTACATTCTCGTACTCAGCCTTGCGCCGTTGTTGTTTTTCTACAGAGGATCTGGTTGCAACTGAAGGTGGCTTCTACGTTGACATCGACGAGTAGTTGGGGGTCCCAGGTAGCAGCCGGAGGACTATGGGATGGACGTCACTTTTGTTTATGGCCTCTTAGGCCTTTTGCTAAGTTGTTGTGTAGAACAACATATTTGCTTTCGCTGTGTGATGTAATGTTGGGTCTATGACCTCTGGTTTGTAATAACTCTAATATCTTACTCTGTTAAGAGTTGAAACTTATGTTGTTGAATCCCTGTGTTCTATAATGTTACCGAATCATACTATGATCTTTCGTGTTTGGAGTTGAACTTATCTTAGATGGTCATCTGAGGTTAGTTTAACCCTAACCCCGGGGGGTGCTATAGTTATCAAATTCCAAATCACCAAAATTAGGGTTAACAAACACTTTTGTTAATTCAATCATATGAATGCATGTGTGAATGTGATGATTGTATGAATGCATGAATGGACTTGTGTGATTGATCTAAATGGCAAGGAATGGTTTAAAGATGAAAACAACATCATCTAAAACATTTCCAAGCAGAAACAAATCAAGAGAAAATCAAAAACAAAACAAATAAAGCAAATGGTCATTTTTGCCAATCTTTCTCACTAGGCCACTTTGAGTGTTTCTAGTCTAAGATTTCAAACAGAAACATTTCCAATTCTTTTCACCCCTTGCTAGACCAAGTAAAAGTGAATCAAAGCCCACCTTTCAAACTTACAGAAACATTTGGCAACTTGATTCAAATGACATTTCAAAATTTAATCTTTAACATATGTGAAGATCACCCATTTTCAAAAACCAACCAAACCAGTACCCCTTGACCAATCCAATCAACCAGAGACTCCCTAGTATGTAACTAGCACACCCACAAAGTTTGATTCAAAAATTCAAATTTGAGTCTCTTTCGGCCATTTTATCAAACACCTTGCAAACACCAAACAAACAAACATCAAACACTATATTGAGCAGTGATTTTGGCCTAACTTGTTCCCTCTCTGGTTCATAGCAAGATATTAGTAGATCATCTAGCCCATTTAACAAGCTTTGGCACCACTGTGAGCTTGCCATAGCCATCAATGGTGACCATGCCGAGCTCAACTTGCCACCCCAATGTCGATAGCAAGCTAGAAGCTTCTCTAGACTCGCCAACCTTGTCTGGGACACTCTCCACCGTCCACCGCCACCCCCTGTCTGATGCCAAAGCGCAGCCAGCCCCTGGACCACACAACCCGAGCATGCCCAGCCTCTCTGCGAGTGTGTAGAGAGCGCGCCAGTGCGCCACCCGCGACACACGCCCACAGACCGCATGCCGCCCTTTCCGTGCAAGCAGGATCGCCACCACCCTAGGAACACCCGAGACACGCCTGTTCGTTGCCGCGCGACCAGGAGAGCCCGTGCGCCATTAATTTTCCCGTCGGACCCGCCTAGAGCGTCGATGTGTTCCGACCGTCTCGCACCACCCCACGCCGCGTGACCATGCCGTTGACCTTCGCCAGGGAACACATCATCGTACCCTACCTTCGCCCATGCCAGTAGCTCATTGTGCTGACGACCACGACGAGCTCCGCTCGCGCCTTTTGGTCCCCTAGCTGCACTATAAATAGAGGCCACCCCCGCTCGATTTCTTCACACCATATCACTCCCCTCTCTCTCAGAAGCACCCCACCTCACTCCCGGAGCAAGGCGAGAAGCACATCGCCGAAATTTGGCCAGAGTCTGCTACGGAGGAGGAAGAAAGGAGTCGTTGATTGGAGCCGCCCCAGGAGAAGCCGCCGGTACCAGGAGGTTCGCCGTTGTCGACTTCATCATTCGCCCCATCGCCGGCCATTGCCTGAGCCCCGGTGAGACCCCGTAAACCCCCACTGGCCGAACTAGGGTTCTGTCTCGCCGGCGTTGCCCGGCATGGACGATGAACCACGGCCGTTGGATTAGAGTTTAATCGTGCGATCCACATCACCCCATACCGCTTCGCACCCTGCTCTCTCACTGACTGGTGGTGTCATTCACTTAAACCCACCCGCGCGTGCCCTGTGCGCCGTGGGCCGGCCCAGTTAACATCCCGTGTGACCCAGTAATTCAAATTTAGGTTTATTCTTTTAGTTTCAAACTCAGTTTTGTACCTAGATTCAAAAATCAAACCCAGCTCGATTCACTGAACCAAAATGCATGAAACCAATCTTGTTAGAAAGGTACTAGAATACTTAATCCAAGCCCGTTTGATTCAAGTCATTTGGATTTGTAGATCACCCATAGTAAAAATAACAAGGCATAAGCTTTTCTACATTAAACATTTTTTAAAATTCAACTGCAAAAGCTTTTGAGTTGATTCCAACTCTCAAAAATCATATTTAACCAGACCTTTCAAAATATATAAAAATATATAGGTTTACTTAGAGAAATAATGGACAAGTAATAAAATAATGCCCCATAGGCCATTCTAGTCACTTTAATTAATTAAAATAAAAAGGTTAAACCTTATTAAATTGTGACACCACTTTAAATCACATTCCCATGTACTGAAATATGTGGTGATGACATGTGTCAACATGATCCCATGTTTTAGTTGGAGAATATTAAACCTTAAGTAGTTTTTCAATGAGTAGAAATTACTTTTCTAAAATAAAGGAAATAAAACTATTTGCCTTAATGATTGTAATAATAGTGATGATGCTAGATCATCTAGTGTGAACCTTGGTGTGATGAATAGAATTAGTTAAGTGGTGTTTGGTGATTGTGTACCTCGTATTTATTTATAGACGCTAGTACCGACCAAGGATATAAGGAGGAAGGAGGATACTACGAGGAGGAAGCCGAGAAGAACTGCAACCACTACTCTGCACAAGGCAAGCCTAATACTACCAGATGACTTGGCAAGCTAAAACTTGCATGATACTATACAAACTAGATGCCTTAAGCATATGTGATTATACCCATTTGATGATACTAATTCCTAGTTTATTTGCAAGATTAGTTATTTTATTTCTTTATCAAAGCTTTTATTTGAGTTTACTTAGTGACTTGTAGATATTAGAAAGATATTTAAAGATAGCATAAAGAGCATAAAACTTGGCCTAGGTTAGATAAATATTGATGTCATCCTGAGGCATGAGATTGAACTTAGATAAGCTACACTTGTTCACCACCCCTCATTAGTATTTCCCCCACTTGTAGATGCTAGTGCTAAGCATAAAATTTGATCAATTATAGATGGGAATACTTGGTGAAAATGGTTATGAAAACCTTAGAATGATGAGTCATTCTACTGAAATGTTTTGCCATGTGTTCTTGAACACCAGATGATTTTGATGATGAAAATTTTAAGGCATGAGCCTTAGCCCTTTATAAAACTGATGGTTGTCTGGATGCGATACCATTCTAATTTTACCATACAACCACAATACCCGAAATTTGGGTAGGGCTTGACTGGAAATTTATATACCTTAGTATGGGTTCCCTTACGGCCAAGGTTTGATCTAAGGCTACCTTGTGAAGATTGTCCACCTGTGCAGTTCCCAAGATGACAGTTGGTCATGGTTGGGAGGCCAAACTCACAGGAGAGGGGCCTATACTAGGGCATGTAATTGAAAGGTTAGGATTGATTATTCGCATACTGAGTATAGTGAATTCAGGATTGTTCCTGACGAATGTATCAAATGTTGTGGTGAAAGTGTACCACCTCTGAAGTGTCAAACTATTCGAATAGCCGCGTCCGCGGTTATGGACAGTTGGAGTGTCCATATTGTTCCATCGTCAGATGTTTTCAAAATGACTTGTGAAATGATTCGTGACTTTGACTTGACCACAACAGAGTTGTGATATGAAATTCAAGTTCCCACTTAGGTGTTATAAAACTTTCAACTAGCTTTATTTGCTTCTGAACTCAGTAGAGATAAATCTGGATTTTTTGCAAAACAACCTAGAGCTTAGCATTTCCTATGCAAAAAAAACCTTACTTGTTGGTGTTAGTTTGCGAGTACTTAAAGAGTACTCATGGCTTTATCCCTGGCTATTCCCCTGGCCAGACTATGAAGAGGACTATCAGGAGGACGGACAGCAGGAAGGTTACGACAACTAGGATCATCTCCCATCGTCAGCATTGCCTGTGACCATGAAGATGGAGCTTCGCCTACGGTATCGTTATTATTACGTTATTCCGCTTCTTGAATTGTATTAATACTAGATCATGAGATCCTTTATTTGTGTAAGACCTTATGTATGGTTTGTAATGGATGATGTACTGTGATATCCAATCTGTTATGTCTCGCAAAAATGGTAATCCTGGGATTGCGATGTATGGCATAACAGGAATCTGGGATTAAAAATTCGGGTGTTGACAAGTTGGTATCAGAGCCATCCTGACCATAGGATACCCTAGTTTAGATTGGACGTTTCAATCCAAAATTTAGTTTCAAAACCAAGGAAGTGAGTATTTATGAAAACTTATTCTCATTCTTATCACTTAGAATCTTTCATGAAAATTCATGTCCTCAAAAATTCTTGCAAACTTACCTCAAATTTGACACACTTGATCGCTCTACTAACTTACTCACCCTATATTCTTATAGATGGACGCGAAGTACAACAATTTTTATCAGTTGGAGAATGGAGGAGACCTCATCTTTGAGCGTGACTTGGACTAGCTGTCGGAGATGCTGGAGCGTCCGCACCCCGAGTTCTTCGGAGCTCAGTTCAACAATCAGGAAGGAGAGGAGTTGCAATGGCTAGTTGTTGCAAGTCTCCGAGGAAAGATCGAAGCCCCCACTTCAGAGGGAATTCAGTTCACCTTGAGAGAGAATAACTAGCTCAATGGACTTGCCAGGGCCATGCAGGAAGCTCTTGCCTGTCTGTGTGGGCAGAGTATCAATCAGATCAAGGGTACCCGCTTTGAGTTCTATCCAAGGCGTGATGTTATGGGACAGCCACTAGAGGCCCCCTATCACTATGAGCTAAAGACTCAATTGGACCACCTCAGCTTCATGATGTATGATCGTCAGAAGGAGCTAGACAATGCCCGCTCCTACACCAACCACAAGTACGCCATCGCCGCCAAGAAGGATCAGACCATTGCCATGCTAGTGAAGGATCGCCAGTCTCGTCGCCGTCAGCTCGACAAGAAGGAGCGCATCATTGCCCGCCTTCGCCACAGGATCACAGAGTTGGAGGAGGTTGTCCACGAGAGGGATATGTAGCTGGAAGAGAGGGAGAATGCAGGGGAAGACCTTCGTGGAGACCCCTACTCCTATCTCGGTGATGATGATGACTTTCTGGAGGATCAGGCCATGGACTTCTTCACCTATGAGGATGACTTCGCCTTCATTGATGATGATGATGATGATGATGATGATGATGATGATGATGATGAGGATGATGAGGACACCGACTCCAAGGAGTAGTAGCACTTGAGCACTAGTGTTAGTGAGTTGTATTCGGTCCCACTGTATCGTAGTTTCACAGAATGGTTCTTAAACCATCCGTTTTCCTTTGTTGTGGTGTGTGTTTGTATCGTGTGCTATGAATGAATGAATGAAAAGCAAGTTGCTAGAAAAACCTGAGCCAAACTTCGAAAACTTTTCAAACACAAAACCCTGAACCTTAGAAATTTCCCTCTTTTCTCATGATCTATCTCAATATTCAGATGCCTCGCGGAGGAAGCACTTCATCCCCGGACCCGATGTTGCAAATCTTGCAAATGTTGACCGCGAAGCTGAAAGAGCCGAACGTCAAGCCAACTTAGCCACCCTTCAACAGATAGCTCAGATGACCAACAACCAAGGACATGGAAATCAGGACAACCATGGATCCAAGCTCAAGAACTTCCAGAACACCAATCCACCCGTTTTCACTAAGTCTGAAGAGCCCCTAGATGCATATGATTGGCTACAAACCATGCAGAACAACTTAGAAGTTGCAGAAGTGGAAGCCAACGAGAAAGTATTGTTTGACACCCACTACCTGGCCTAAGATGCAAGAGCATGGTGGAACAGCGTTCGTGCCATGAATGGAGGTCAGATGATGACTTGGGAAGAGTTCAAAATTAAGTTCAGCAGAACCCATGTGCCACCAAGTTTGATCAAGAGGACGAGAGATGAATTCTGAGAACTGAGGCAAGGAAGGATGACCGTAGTGGAGTACCGTGACAAATTTTTGTCATTGTCTAGGTATGCACCGGATGAGATAGACACTGAAGCCAAGAAGAAAGAGAGATTCCTGAATGATCTGTACGATGAGATGCAGACAGTGTTAGTCAATATCCCCTTTGCTGATATTGAAGCCTTAGTGGATTCTGCCATTCAGATGGAAGGCAAGATCAACCAAGCTAATGAGAACCGCAAGCGTCGCATGATGCATCAACCAGGAACCCATCATACACCTAAGTACCACCCCAACCCATCTCCAGGATTTGCCCCAAGAACCAATAGAACCCCGATGAACCGTCCGACCTATCCCAACCGTGGAAACCCAAGGCCCGGAGGAAACCACAACAACAACCCCGGCAACCCCAGCAATTTCAACTGTGCACCGCCTAAGTTCAACAACAACAATGCAGCCACCAACACCAACACTGCCCCGAGAACTGGAAGCAATGTTGTGCCTGTTGCAGCAAAGGACAAGTCTCGGGTGACTTGTTATGAATGTGGAACCAAGGGTCACTATTCCAATGAGTGCCCCAAGAAGATTGCCGCAACCCCCAATGCAAATGCCCCAGCTCAGCAGCAGCGTTTTGTTCAGCTCGGAAGAAGGTTTGCCCTAGGGAACTTGCTCAACCGCAATGGCCGTCTCTTTCTCATGCATGCTGAAGAAGCCCAAGAAGCGCCAGATGTCGTGCTGGGTATGTTTTCTGTTAACTCAGTACTTGCAAGAGTGTTGTTTGATTCTGGAGCATCGCACTCGTTTGCTATTGAAGAATTTGCATGCACTAGTAAGATTCAACCCACCAAATTGAAGCATGTTATGATAGTTCAAATACCTGGTTCAACCACCAAAGCTAGGCAAATTTGCAAGGTCGTGCCTATCGAATCCATGGCATAGATTTTTATGCTAATCTAATAGTACTCGGAACTAAAGATTTGGAAGTAGTACTAGGAATGGATTGGATGTCCAAACATAAAGGATTAATTGACTGTGCCGAGAAAGCCATAACAATGACCAGTACAGCCGGAATATTAGTAGAGCATGTATCTGAAACCTTGCCCCGCCAATTCAAATGCAACAAGAGTATAGCCCAACCAACCATTGACCAAGCCCGGATCGTCTGTGAATACCCAGATGTATTTCCAGATGTTTTGCCCGGTATGACCCCAGATTGGGATATCGAGTTTATCATTGAACTAATCCCTAGAACCGGACCCATAGCCTAGAGACCTTATAGCATGAACCCATCTGACCTAGTGGAGATGAAGAAGCAACTAGATGCTATGCTGGAGATAGGATTGATCCAACCAAGTGCGTCTCTATGGAGATCACCTGTTTTATTTGTGGACACGAAAGATGGAGGTAATCGTTTGTGTACAGATTATTGGAAGCTGAATGATGTTACCATTAAGAACAAGTACCCACTGGCGAAGATAGAAGACCTGTTTAACCAGTTGACTGGTGCCAAAGTGTTTTCTAAGATTGATCTTAGAACTGGTTATCATCAACTCAAGATTCGCGTAGAGGATATTCCAAAGACTGCTTTCACCACCAGATATGGATTATACAAGTATATTGTCATGTCTTTTCGATTAACCAATGCCCCCGCTTATTTCATGAACCTCATGAATAAGATTTTTATGGACTTTCTGGATAAGTTTGTCGTTGTTTTCATCGATGACATTCCGATCTATTCCAAATCAGAAGAAGAAGATGAGCTACACCTAAGGACCATCCTTGGAACCCTTAGGGAGCATCAGTTGTATGCCAAGTTTAGCAAATGTGAATTCTGGTTATGGGAGGTAGGATTCCTCGGACATATAGTATCAGCCGGAGGAATTGCCGTTGACCCTGCAAAGGTGAAATATGTTGAAGATTGGCAAGCCCCAACCACTCAAACCCAAGTTCGTGCATTTCTCGGATTAGCGGGATACTACTGCAAGTTCGTAGAAGAATTCCTCGAGTATCGCCAGACCCATGACCCAATTGTTGAAGAAGGATAAGAAGTTCGAATGGACGGACAAATGTGAAGCAAGTTTTCAAGAACTCAAGTAGAGATTGATTTCAGCCCCAATCTTGATCATGCCGGATATTATGAAGCCATTTGATGTGTATTGTGATGCATCCAAGATCGGTCTCGGATGTGTGTTAATGCAAGAAGGCAAAGTTATATCTTATATATCCATACAACTGAAGAAGAATGAACAGAACTATCCTACCCATGACCTTGAACTAGCAGCCGTAGTTCTAGCCCTGAAAACATGGAGGCATTACCTGATGGGAAACCGTTGTGAGATTTATTCAGATCGCAAGAGCCTGAAGTATATATTCACTCAGAAGGAGTTGAATATGAGGCAGAGAAGATGTATTGAGCTAATCAAGGACTATGATCTGGACATTCACTATCACCCCGGTAAAGCCAATGTGGTAGCAGATGCCCTTAGCAGATTGCCGTGCCGCTTGAACTCTATGATTCTGAAGGAGCAACCAAGTATGCACAAGGAGATGGAATATTTTAGAATGGAATTAGTAAGTGAAGGATTTTTGGCTAGCATAGAACTTCAACCCACTTTGATCAGTCAGATCAAGGAGGCCCAGAAAGGAAATGCTAGTATCGATGGAATCAAACGTCATATCGGTACAGGCAAAGTACCCGGATTCACTGAGGACGAAGAAGTTTTGTGGTACAAAGGACGTCTCTGTGTACCAGCAGACTCGGAATTGAAGCAAGATATTTTGAAAGAGGCCCATGATACTCTTTATTCTATCCACCCCGGAGGGACAAAGATGTATCAGGATTTGAAGGAGCAATTTTGGTGGCATAAGATGAAGAGAGAAATCGGAAGCTATATCGCCAAGTGTGACATTTTTCAGAGAGTCAAGGCGGGACATCAGAGACCCGCATGACTGTTGCAACCATTACAGATTCCGGAATGGAAATGGGATTCAGTTGGAATGGACTTTATCACCGGATTACCTACTTCTAGTAGGGGAAATGACTCTATTTGTGTCATAGTTGAAAAATTGTCTAAGGTAGCCCATTTCTTACCAGTCAAGACCACTTACCAGAGTTCGAAGCTAGCTGAGTTGTACATCGCTAGAATCGTCAGTTTGCACGGAGTCCCCAAGAACATCATATCGGATTGAGGAACTCAGTTTACCTCGAGGTTTTGGAAGAAAGTCCAAGAAGGATTAGGAATCCGGCTAGATTTCAGCACAGCGTATCACCCTCGCACCCGATGGACAAACGGAGCGAGTAAATCAAATACTCGAAGATATGTTGAGATCCTGTGTGCTAGAGTATGGACTTAAATGGGAAGACTGTCTGCCTATCGCAGAATTTTCTTACAACAACAGTTATCAAGCTAGTTTGCAAATGGCCCCAATTGAGTTCATGTATGGAAGGAAGTGTCGCACCCCTTTGAATTGGTCGGAAGTAGGAGAGCGTCAGATTTTTGGACCCGACATCCTACGAGAAGTAGAAGAGAAAGTTCACAAGATCCTTGAGCACCTCAAGACCACCCAGTCAAGACAGAAGAGTTATGCCGACAAGAGACGTCGAGACCTCGCTTTCAATATCGGAGATTTTGTGTATCTCAAAGTGTCGCCTTTGAAAGGAATGCAACGTTTCCATCTCAAAGGAAAGTTAGCCCTCAGATATATCGGACCTTTCAAGATTCTGAATCGTCAAGGAGAATTATCGTATCAACTGGAACTGCCAGAGGAGATGTCAGCGGTGCATAATGTGTTCCATATATTGTTACTTCGCAAATGCCTTGAAGTCCCGGAGAAGACTGAAGTTTTCAAGAACATTGATCACCGCACCATAGATATCAACAATGACCTGACGTATCCCGAAGTACCCATCCGTATTTTGGAGGAAGCTTTCAGAACCACCAGGACCCGAAGCATCAAGTTTCTCAAGATTCAGTGGAGTAACCACACTAAACAAGAAGCTACCTAGGAGCGAGAAGATCTCATCAAGATGGAGTTTCCCGATCTTTTTAAATCCTAGTTTTCTTCTTTCTTCTTTCTCAAATCTCGGGATGAGATTTTGTTTAAGGAGGGAAGGTTTGTAACATCCCAAAAATATTGAACAAGGTTATCAAATTCCAAATCATCAATATTGGGGTTAACAAAAACTTTTGTTAATTCAATCATATGAATGCATGTGTGAATGTGATGATTGTATGAATGCATGAGTGGACTTGTGTGATTGATCTAAATGGCAAGGAATGGTTTAAAGATGAAAACAGCATCATCTAAAACATTTCCAAGCAGAAACAAATCAAGAGAAAATCAAAAACAAAACAAATAAAGCAAAATGGTCATTTTTGCCAATCTTGCTCACTAGGCCACTATGAGTGTTTCTAGTACAAGATTTCAAACAGAAACAATTCCATTTATTTTCACCCCTTACTAGACCAAGTAAAAGTAAATCAAAGCCCACCTTTCAAACTTACAGAAACATTTGGCAACTTGATTCAAATGATATTTCAAAATTGAATCTTTAACATATGTGAAGATCACCCATTTTCAAAAACCAACCAAACCAGTACCCCTTGACCAATCCAATCAACCAGAGACTCCCTAGTATGTAACTAGCACACCCACAAAGTTTGATTCAAAAATTCAAATTTGAATCTCTTTCGGCCATTTCATCAAACACCTTGCAAACACCAAACAAATAAACATCAAACACTATAGTGAGCAGTGATTTTGGCCTAACTTGTTCCCTCTCTGGTTCATAGCAAGCTATTAGTAGATCATCTAGCCCATTTAACAACCTTTAGCACCACTGTGAGCTTGCCATAGCCATCAATGGTGACCATACCGAGCTCAACTTGCCACCCCAATGTCGACAGCAAGCTTGAAGCTTCTCTACCCTCGCCAACCTTGTCTAGGACACTCTCCACCGTCCACCGCCACCCCTGTCCGATGCCAAAGCGCCGCCAGCCCCTGGACCACACAGCCCGAGCGTGCTCAGCCTCTCTGCGAGTGTGCCGAGAGCGCGCTAGTGCGCCACCCGCGACACACGCCCACAGACCGCGCGCCGCCCTCGCCGCGTGCAAGCAAGATCTCCACCACCCCAGGAACACCCCAGACACGCCCGTTCGTCGTCGCGCGACCAGGAGAGCCCATGCGCCATGAATTTTCCCGTCGGACCCGCCTAGAGCATCGTTGTGTTCCGACCATCTCGCACCACCCCACGCTGCATGACCATGCCGTTGAGCTTTGCCAGGGAACACATCACCGTACCCTACCTTCGGCCAGGCCAGTAGCTCGCTGTGCCGACGGCCACGACGAGCTCCGCCTGCCCTTCGGTCCCCTCGCTACACTATAAATAGAGGCCACCCCGCTCGATTTCTTCACACCATCTCACTCCCCTCTCTCTCAGTAGCACCCCACCTCACTACCGGAGCAAGGCGAGCAGCACATCGCCAAAATTTGGCCAGAGTCTACCGTGGAGGAGGAAGAAAGGAGCAGTTGATTGGAGCCGCCCCAGGAGAAGCCGCCGGTACCAGGAGGTTCGCTGTCGTTGAATTCATTGTTCGCCCCCATTGTCGACCATCACCTGAGCCCTGGTGAGCCCCCGTAGACCCCCACTAGCCGCGCTAGGGTTCTGTCTCACCGGTGTTGCCCAACGTGGACGATGAACCATAGCCGTTGGATTAGAATTTGATCGTGCAATCCACATCACCCCATACTGCTTCGCACCCCTGCCTCACTGACTAGTGGGGTCATTCACTTAAACCCACCCGCGCGTGCGCTGTGCGCCGTGGGACGGCCCAGTTAACATCCCGCGTGACCCAGTAATTCAAATTTAGGTTTATTCTTTTAGTTTCAAACTCAGTTTTGTACCTAGATTCAAAAATCAAACCCAGCTCGATTCACTGAACCCAAATGCATGAAACCAATTTTGTTAGAAAGGTACTGGAATCCTTAATCCAAGCCCGTTTGATTCAAGTCATTTGTATTTGTAGATCACCCATAGTAAAAAATAATAAGGCAGAAGCTTTTCTACATTCAAACATTTTTCAAAATTCAACCACAAAAGCTTTTGAGTTTATTCCAACTCTCAAAAATCATTTTTAACAAGACCTTTCAGAATATATAACAATATATAGGTTTACTTACAGAAATAATGGACAAGTAATAAAAGAATGCCCCATAGGCCATTCTAGTCACTTTAATTAATTAAAATAAAAAGGTTAAACCTTATTAAATTGTGACACCACTTTAAATCACATTCCCATGTACTAAAATATGTGGTAATGATATGTGTCAACATGATCCCATGTTTTAGTTGGAGAATATTAAACCTTAAGTAGTTTTTCAATGAGTAGAAATTACTTTTCTAAATAAAGGAAATAAAACTATTTGCCTTAATGATTGTAATAATAGTGATGATGCTAGATCATCTAGTGTGAACCTTGGTGTGATGAATAGAATTAGTTAAGTGTTGTTTGGTGATTGTGTACCTCGTATTTATTTATAGACGCTAGTACCGACCAAGGATATAAGGAGGAAGGAGGATACTATGAGGAAGAAGCCGAGGAGAACTTCAACCACTGCTCTGCACAAGGCAAACCTAATACTACCAGATGACTTGGCAAGCTAAAACTTGCATGATACTATGCAAACTAGATGCCTTAAGCATATGTGATTATACCCATTTGATGATACTAATTCCCACTTTTATTCGCAAGCTTAGTTATTTTATTTCTTTATCAAAGCTTTTATTTGAGTTTACTTAGTGACTTGTAGATATTAGAAAGATATTTAAAGATAGCATAAAGAGCATAAAACTTGGCCTAGGTTAGATAAATCTTGATGTCATCCTGAGGCATGAGATTGAACTTAGATAAGCTACACTTGTTTACCACCCCTCATTAGTATTTACCCCCACTTGTAGATGCTAGTGCTAAGCATAAAATTTGATCAACTTTAGATGGGAATACTTGGTGAAAATGGTTATGAAAACCTTAGAATGATGAGTCATTCTACTGAAATGTTTTTCCATGTGTTCTTGAACACCGGATGATTTTGATGATGAAAATGTTAAGACATGAGCCTTAGCCTTTTATAAAACTGATGGTTTTCTCGATGCGATACCATTACAATTTACCGTACAACCACAATACCCGAAATTTGGATAGGGCTTGAGTAGAAATTTATATACCTTAGTATGGGTTCCCTTGCGGCCAAGGTTTGAGCTGAGGCTACCTTGTGAAGATTGTCCACCTGTGCAGTTCCCAAGATGACAATTGGTAATGGTTGGAAGGCCAAACTCACAGGAGAGGGGCCTATACTAGGGCGTGTAATTGAAAAGTTAGGATTGATTATCCGCATACTGAGTATGGTGAATTCAGGATTGTTCCTGACGGATGTATCAAATGTTGTGGTGAAAGTGTACCACCTCTGAAGTGTCAAACTATTCGAATAACCGCGTCCGCGGTTATGGATAGTTGGAGTGGCCATATTGTTCCGTCATCAGATGTTTTCAAAATGACTTGTGAAATGATTTGTGACTTTGACTTAACCACAACAGAGTTGTGATATGAAATTCAAGTTTCCACTTAGGTGTTATAAAACTTTTAACTAGCTTTCTTTGATTCTGAACTTAGCAGAGATAAATCTGGCTTTTTGCAAAACAACATAGAGCTTAGCATTTCCTACGCAAAACCCCCTTACTTGTTGGTGTTAGTTTGCGAGTACTTAAAGAGTACTCATGGCTTTGTCTCTGGCTACTCCCGTGGCCAGACTATGAAGAGGACTATCAGGAGGACGGACAACAGGAAGGTTACGACAACTAGGATCATCTCCCATCGTCAGCATTGCCTATGGCCATGAAAATGGAGCTTCGCCTACGCTATCGTTATTATTACGTTATTCCGCTGCTTGAATTGTATTAAGACTGGATCATGGGATCCTTTATTTGTGTAAGACCTTATATATGGTTTGTAATGGATGATGTACTGTGATATCCAATTTGTTATGTCTCGTAAAAATGGTAATTCTGGGATTGTGATGTATGGCATAACAGGCATCTGGGATTAAAAATCCGGGTGTTGACACAGGTGCGGGCGTGCAAGGGTATTTTTCAGTCCAGGCCAGCCCTGTCGAGTAGTGAAGCTCGATTTCAGCTTCTCTACCGGGTAGGGCCGAGAGCTCTTTTCCAGGTGAGTTGGACAATGCCCACATGGAAGAACCAGGCTAACAAACACCAAGTTTCTCTCAAATTTCACTTGAGATGAGAATTGTTGGGTTGGTACTATTTACCAAACACACCTATAGTTTTGTTTATGTATTTTGTGCCACATTAACATCAAAACATTGGTGTTAGGTGCAATTTTCACCGTTAAAAGAAGAGAAAATTTGCTACATGACATTGTTATTTTCTGACATTTGCCAAAATATACTGTACAATTATGTCTTTGCCAGATCCATATGGGCAAAAAGAGAAAGTTTGACACGGATTTTTAAACCCGGCCATAACATGGTCACCCAAGAAAAAGTGCCAAAACTTTCCATTTTTGATCACGTGGTGTGTTGTCACAAATGTGCCAGAAAATTATAATGGTATTTGGCAAAAACATAATCGGATAATGTGTTTCAGCAAATAACAAAAAATAACAGTGTCCTGTGGCAAATTTTTCCTTAAAAGAAGGGAAACGATACATATCACGTGGGGATGGAACCATGAGTGGAGGCCGCGGTATCTCATCTTCTTCCCAACCGCCCGCGACGCAGTTAAAAATAAGCTACCTGCGATACTGCTCCTACCTTGAGGCAAGCACCCGCCGTCTCCACCGCGCCGCCGCCGGACCAGGCCGCCGGTGTAGGCTCCTGCCGCCACTGGACCGGACCCCACCACCGCTCTGCCCCGTGTCCATGCCCCATCCTCTAACTTTGAGTCGCCTCCGGACCTTGCTGCCCTTCTCTCGCCGGGACACAGTCTTGCCGCGTTGCAGCGCCATCCCTGCCGCGCGTCGCCGCCTGCGTGCCCTGCTCTCGCCATGGGTACTCGACCTCACGCCCTGAGAGCATCGCAACAGAGCAGTATCCAGGGGAGGCCGAGGTAGGGCACCGCTCGCCACTGCCTTGCGCCGCGGGTCGCAGGGCAGCTTGGCGCCGCTACCTATTGGGTTCTCCTTGTGATTTTTTGCTACATGTGTTTTGTGTTTTTGCTACCCTGTGTACCCGACGATGCTATCATAGGCATACAATGAAGCTATCAGTTTCATTGATGGTGTTACGGAGCGGATCTACAACGATGCTACCATGCCCTCGAGTTTGGGTTTTTGCTACCCTATGCATGAGGGGGTGCTACCATAGGCATACAGTGGTGCTACCAGCTTCAGGCGGCGGACTCCGATGAGGTCTCCGGCGAAGTTGAATTTGCTACAATAGAATACTTTTCTGGTTTTTCTACAATAGCGTAAACTTTTTGCCTACAAGGTTCCCGACGAGGTCTCCTGACGAAAGTCTTCGGCGAAGTCGGATTTGCTACACTAGCACAATTTTTTGCTACACTAGTAAGTGTGCACATGCAATGCACGTCTTATAGATCAAATAATGTATTTAAAAATTGGATCAAATCGGATTAGTCCGTCACACTTTACATTTAGATCAAATCGGAGCCATATGGAAACTGAAAGAAAAATGACGATGCGCTCTCTGTCTCAGTTCTTGTGTGTTTGCTACCTAACTTAAGTCTATATTGAGAATAACAATTGCAAGCTCAACAGATTCCTGCCCAATAACAAAAGTAAACCATGGAAATAAACTTTTTTAACGTTTAAACAATAATTCCCATTTTTATCACTGCTCTTTGTTTTCTGAAAACTGCAATGTTTCATTCTATAAAGATGAGAAAACACTTCACTCGGGTTGACTTGTATCTGAGAAGTGTGAAAAAACAATTGCCAGATCAATCCATGCAAGAAACATATCATCCCACCAAGTCTGACTATGCAATGTTATTACTACAATGATGGAAAATATCTAACTATGATGCTTACAAAAATAACATGGCTTACATCAACAAAGAACTGGATCAGATGATGGATCCATTTCCCAATAAGTGAGACTTTGTAAACAATAAATCTCTCACAAATCCATGCCATGAGCTGTTCAGCATCTCCTTTGCCCGATCCATGCCAGCAATGGGCAGGGGCTGCCTCTATCCTGGCTCCTACTGCTGGCCCCAGGACACATGTGCGTATCAACCATGCACTCTCGCCAACTACACCACCACCTCCCGGAGCAAAACACCAGATTAATCAGATCGGGCAAGGGAGAACACCAAATTATCATGCCCACTTTATGAAAAGCATAATAAGTACTCCCTCCGTTTCAAAATATAAGATGTTTTAGGTTTGTGAAGAAAATGTATCTAGACTTGTTTTAGTGTATAGATTCGTTTCAAACATGAGTGAACCTACATACTAAAACTAGTCTAGATACATTTGCTTCACAAAGCTAAAACATCTTATATTTTAAAACGGAGGGAGTAGATAATGCCACTGAGAAAAATGGTAAACCACGATAGAATATTAAAATAATCTACATTGGTAAATTATGAATGTCAAGTCTTGACCCTCTCTCACTTGTACCTCTTAACCAGCAATAAATCAGAAAATACCATATGCCTACAAAATTTCAGAGCTGTCATAAAAGATAGACTGACATCCAATATATTTATATTTAGATAAATCAGTATGGAGGTTTCACCGGGTAGTCTGATGAACTAAAGCAAATTATCTGTGAGGAATAGAAAACATATATTTAGTAAACAATCCACTGACCAAAAGGGCAAACAATCATAAAAGAAAGCACGACATTAAAATTGTAGATCACATGTCACTTATTTCCTTATATCCAGCAACAAGTCAGAATACACATAGTCCAAAAATTCACAGACCTCTTGAAAGGTGACCTCAACTTCTACAGCCCGGTGCCTCTACTTAGCTTAACGGGAGCAGCGTCGTTCTATAACCAACAAATAAAAGCAACCAAATGCAAGTTTTTTTCCACTATACCTATTCTGCAATAATTTAGTGAACTGATGAACTCAATATGTTTTATTTGGCGGCGCAATCATGTTGTTGTTAGCGGCGATTGTGGCCACGGTGACTGACAGGGAACCTACTTCCATTGTGAGCAGATCGGAACAGAGCGAGTCAGCGCCAAGCCTCGTTGGAACAGTCTGAGATCAAAATTTAGAAGGATTTGTTCGGGCCTCACCTCCTTGAGCAATGAAGGAACGTTGGGAGTCACCATCAAGGATAATCCATGGTTGTGGCGCCTGTGTGCTGGTAGCACCTGAATGGCGTCAACAAATTGAGAACCCCGTCCTATGGTAGATAACCGTCAATGCTGATAGCGCTTGCTTGTGTAGAGGCCAATGGATCTTGACTGTGAGACTGTTGGTGGCATCGGGGAGCTTGTAGATGGGGGCCTCGAGCAGCGCTAGCGTAGGCTTCCTTGAAGAAGTACTTGTCCAACTCGGTTGCGATTTGGGCGAGGTCCTTCTTCCCAGACCGCGCCGCCGCCATGTATCAGGACGCCCAAGGTCAGTTCATCGGCGTAGACTTGGTGGTGTCCGTGGCAGAGCCTGGGCACGGGCGACGTCATCTCGGGCCTTGTCGGCGACGGCGGTAGCGACATCACATATTCATATTCCGAGTCGACGCAGATGATGCCGTGTGCACCGTGGGCAGGGGCGGTCTGACAGGGGCATGGACGGCGCGTGCACATCTCGCTAGGCGCTGGATGTGGGCGGTTGCGGCGGCAGATCGGCAGTGCTAGGTAGGGTTTGTTACTGGGCGATGAGAGAACGGAGGGCGTTGTGATATTCGGGTGGGCCCATGCGAGTGGAGGATTGGAAGAACGCGGTGAAAATTGAGAGAGGTGGAGGGGGAGAACGGAGCATCTATGTCCGTTTGATCGAGTCACGTGGACGATCGAGATCTAATTTTTCCACGCAGGTTCGTGCTTTTATAAATAGTGGAGATGGAGATAGTCTCTGGCGAAACTCCGGCAACGTCTCCGGCAAGATCTGTTCTTTTTATTTTTGTCATATGAATGGTCCATTTTCTAGTACATATAGTAAAAAGGGTAAAACTATAAAAAAAAGGATTAAAATGCATTCTTAGAGACACGTATCGCCTAGGAGATCTGGAGGATATTATGGGAATTATGTTCGGGGGACGCATAGTACTGCCATTAAAAGAAAGGAGAACGCAGGTTGTTTCTCCTCCCGAGACCGCAGCGCGCCTCCTTCCGCGATATCCTCCCTCTGGAGTCGACCCTTCTGCGGAGCAGACGAGCAGGGAGCGGCGGTGCTGGTTAGTCCCTCTCCCCTCCTTCTCTAAGTGCAGGCCTCTCAGGCCATTCTCCTGCCGTGAGCTGCGGGTTTCCGCCGCCCCCCCGCGTCCGCAACCTCCGTCGTGGCGCGTCACCGGCCGGAGCAGCTCCGTTGAAGCCTAGGCGCCTCCGCCTGCACCTCATAGCGCCCCCCCCCCCCCCCCCCCCCCCCTTCTCCTGTCCCAACCCTTCAACAGCAGAAACATTAACCCCAGCCGAAACCCTTGCTCCTCTTCCTCATTCTAACAGGGTCGCTGGATTTTGCAGGTTTCTTGAAGTCCTGGTTGCAATTCAGGCCGATTTAAGGTAATCCCGTTCCTCTGCCTGCGGTTGGTCTTACTCGTCTGCTCGGCTCACTGTCGGTCGTCACGTTGGTGTCGCCGGCTTCCCCTCTCCCGTACGCGCGCTTACAGGCGACAGGCGCCCCTTCTAGCGGCCGTCCGCCAGCGACGGTAAACTCCATCTCCTCTCTCCTCCCCCTTCTCTTCTCTTATACCCCACAACAGTAATGAATACATGTCTTGGAAACCCTAGGTGGCGCGAGATGTTTTTTTTTCCTGAAATCGAGAGGGTTGGATTGAGGATTAGTATAGTGAAGATGGAACTACGAGGGTACCAAACACCCCACCCCCTCCCGTGGTCGCTCTCGCGAGCCTCACCCAGGAGGAAACCCTAGCCGCCGCCCCAGACCCTCCACACCCCTCCCCTCGCCGCCGCCGGAGGGCGTCGTCGGGCCCCCTCTCCCCTCGTGCGGTGATGGCGGCGGGGGCCGCCGCAGCTGGCGAGGGGCGTGACGGCGTGGCTGCCTAATGGCGGCGTGGTGGCTTCTAGGCCTCCGGCGTGCTCGTGGCGGCGTTGGCGTCTTCTGGCGTGGCGGATGCGACGGGCGGTGCGAGCTCGACGGTGTCTGAAGCCTGGGTGGCGAGATGACCCAGATCTGGCCCGGGAAGCTTGGAGCGGGGAGCTGCGGCTCGGGGTACGGTGCATGGGTGCTGGGTCCCCTCGGGAGTTGGGCGAGAGGGCTCCTCCACTCCCCCCAATTGCTCTGCTCGCCTGGTTCCTTGATCCACACCCGGCGGGAGGGCCTCTCGCGGGTGGTGCTGCTGCTGCTGTCCGTTGGCCTGTGGCTTCTCCGGCGGCCCAGGTGTTGGGTCCCCTGGCTGATCTCGAGGTGACACACGCGGTGGAGTTTAGGAATCCAGGGCGGTGGCCCTGGGATGGTGGGCGGCGTTTACCCCTGCCGGTGGGTGACGGCCGCTGGTACCATGCTTGCCTTCTGTGGTCACTTGGGTGGCGCGGTGGCTGGCGAAGGTGGCTGTGATCCAGTAGACCTTGGCCTCCGGACACGGCAACGACTCCTTCTCACAAGAGTAGTTCGGTGGTAGGATTCGAGGGCCAGGGGAAACCCTTTGGTTGCTCATCAACCACGACGGCGACGGCGCTTCCATGCCGCTCCCTTCCTGAAGGCGGCATTGAGGTCTCTCGTCTTCCCCGCCCCTCCCTCCCTCATTCCCAGCTGAAAACCCAAGACTATTGTCGGGCAGCGGCGACGCTTCAGTGCTGTTCTCCTCCTTGGAGGCGCTGCCTTGGGAAGGTAGGGACTTGGGTGGGCTGTGCAGTGTCTGTGACCATGGCTGCACTGCAAAGGAGTTCTAGGTTTGATGTTGGGGGTGTCTTGGCTTGGGTCTGCATCCCTCTGGTTCTCCGCCGCCATTCGCGTGGGTGCTGACGGCGGGACGACGCCCTCGCCTGGGCCTGGGGGGAAGGGTTCCCTCCTGCATCAGCAGCATGGTTTGGGTGGAAATGAGACGGCTTTCACCGCAGACGCCGTCCCACTTCCTCGCCGATCCCGTTGCTCCTTGCGTGGTGCGCTTCTCTGCTCCAGCGATCTTCGGCTTGCTCAAGGTGTTTTCTCCGTTGGCAATGCAGCGTGAAGTCTCAGTGTATCTGCAGTCGCTGCAACAGTGTGCAGTGTGATGGCCGCACAGTTTAGGGGCGCAGGTTAACTCCTGCCATTGCCCAAACCTGCACTTGTAGCACAGGGCTGCTCAAGGACCTCTCTGTAACCTTCGTTTGCTCGCGACTCCCAGCTCCTGTGGTTCCTGTTGCGTTTTGCTAGTCTTCTTTTCTTGTTCAAGCTTCTATCTTCAGTACCCTGTATCCTAGCCGGTTGAGGGCTTTATTAATTTAAAGCCGGGCACTTTGAGCCTATTATCTAAAAAAAAGAAGGAACTACTGTTTTGTGATATTTTTCATTTGTTGGGTCGTTTGTTCATGTGCTGTCATATGCACTACTTTTTTTTAGGAAAAAAATGGATTCTTTACGTGTGCTGTCATCAAACAACACAACCAACTTTGTATATCTAATTATGTGGAGTAGACAGTCTCCTCCAGTCATATGCTACTTTCCAGTAATTCCCTTCATGCCTCCATCTTGGCTCCATGACCGTTTTCATGGATTCATCAAATTGATTTAATTGATTCTCATTTGTCAGGGGCAATTTTTGTCCTACTTCTATAGCGAAGAGTCTATTGAAGGAGTGCAGAGTCATTTGGACTATTTGGGCAGAATTAAATTGTATTTTAATCTTGTGTTTGCAGTTCTTGTAGTTGAAATAAATTATTCAAGAAACAACAGCTTAAAGAATAGTTTGTACTCTAGTTTTTATTATTGTGGACTGTTATAGTGGAAAAATTGTAATTCCACATACCCGTACAATCTTTTTTGGCTCTCTGCATGAGTTTACTTGGAAATTGAGGGTGTGTAATGAAAGTAATACCTCCCTGTAGTTGTTTTCTTATAAAGGAACCTGATACTGTTCCACAGTTAATTTTTTTTAACTAACTAATTAGTGCAAAAGGAGTAGATAACTACAATCCTACTAGCAGCTCAAGCAGAGAGATTTGACGGTTTTGTTTCCAACCTGTTTTTAAACAACCCTACCTCCCTGTCCTGTACAAAGTTTTTCAGTTTTTCTTGAATCCAGTAGCAGATGCAATTTGCAGGTGGGACTGGGGAGCTTGTAACACTCGTCAATTGCACAGCCCAAATGGATGCTGCTGTTTGTGAATTATTATATTATTAGGTTGACAATTTATGTTTGTACTTGTATCTGACTAGTGACCCCAAACTTTGCACTCTTTTAATCCCATTTATTTCTATGTTTATTAGAATCAGATGGAAAACAGTATATCTGACTATTTTGGAGACTCCAATAGTTATCGGAGTTGTCAGAATGTCAACAATGGTACTGATTATTCAATAGAATCAAATGAGTTCGTTTATCCAAGAAAGTCGGTAAGCATATCACTCCATTTGTTACTGACATAATTTGCATGCCTGCTGCTTTGTCTTAATTAACCTTTGAAAACAAGTTCTCTCTAGCATGATTAGAAGTGAGGGTACATATGAAATGCTATCACTTAACTTGGTGCTAGCATTCCAATCCCCAAGTAGATTTACAATCATATATATTATCATTTTGAAATTGAATATGTGTTATATGAAACATAAAAGGAGAAATTTTAGTTTCCTCTTTTCCTTCTATTGATGATAGTCAAAGATGTTTGGTTATTTATTTATTTATTTATTTATTTATTTATTTATTTCTTGTAGCAGCAGTTGAGCTTGTGCTTGAGTGTTGTATGCTCAGAGGTGGCTTTAAGGGCTACTTTTGCTTTTGTCATCAAAGTTTCGGTACTTATTGCATATCTGTTTTGTTTTACTGACACCATCTGTTGGTTACTGGACCTAAGTGAAATATCTTTTGAGTTGTATGTCGATGGTGCAATAGTTAACATACAGTCGCCCATGTTTGCATAAGTCCATTGTAGGCTATATGCATATTGATATGGTCCTTGAACTTGTCGGAATCATATAAAACTGTTCAGTGTTCAGTCCCCGAGTCGTTAATTTGCGTGACCATCTTGCAAGCATGTGAACCTATTGTACAGTCCACTTGGTTTTATTGTTTGCAGGAGCTATAGCATATCATTTGTAACAGAACTTCAGTTAATCATTACACAGGGCACCGTGGAGCGTTATCAGCCTGTCGAAGAACATGGCATCCTCTCTCGAGCATTTCTTTATGAAGCTTCCGTTCCAAGGTACGTGAAAACATCACCGCTTGATGCTTCATTGTTACATATCAAGGTATAATTGCTTACTGTTTTAATCATGCAGGTATCAGCAATATGATGAAAACCTTGAACAAAAGCTTAAATTTTCGGAGGAAATTTGGTCCCACTCGGAGCGGGTAGCTCGTCTAGAATGTTTATTTTGTTGTGACAAGTTTAGGAATGGTGTGTTGGATATTGTTGAATTCTTTGGAAATGAGCTCAAAATGTGCATGGATGGAAACCCCCCAAAGGTCCAAATAGATCAAATAAAGCCTTCAACTTTAGCTTGCCTCAGGTCATTCATCATTCCTTTACTCTTAAAGGTACATATTGTCTACACTTGTCGCTCCTCTCATTAGAATACTATTAATCCTAACTGTTGTTGCATCTAAAACTAACATGCAGTAATTGAGTTTGAATTTTGAGTTTCAGCTCCTTCGTTCTCTACATGCACTATGGACGGATGATGCGATGATAACTATGCCAAGCGAACTAAAAGAAGCTAAAATCAAGCAGAACTTTGCTCAGATTTCTTGTCCCTCGGAAGATATTGCTAAACTGCTAGACACTGACATGGCAAAGTTAAAAGAGAATGACATAGGACAATGGTTACAAGTAATCCGTCAGAGCGGGTATGTAAGTTTCTTATAGTAGCTAGGTTAATTTAGATGCTGTTTTGTCAGTTTACCTTTAAATTATTTCTTTTGACATGACAGGCATGTTAATTGTCGTTAATGTTTCTTCTTTTCTGCAGATACAACTTGTTAGGTTTATGTGCTCACAATCAGGTAGCATTCTCTGATCTGTTAGGAAATTCATCAATTAATGATGCTATCATGGAGAACTTACGATGTATGGAATTCCGGCATGTTAGCAAGCTCATTGATCTTGTCCTTATTCCGCTGTTGAAGTATTGTCCTCCTGGGCTATTGGGAGAACGGATTTTGAAGCTCTTGCCACCATTATTTAAGTACTACTGTGAAGACATATTCTGTTGCGCATGGTTCAATCTTCTAAATGCAGGCCAGGCAGGTTATAGTTACTATTTTGGTCATCCTCAGGGATCAGAGGAAAGTGTAAAGAAGTTAGAATATTACATACTGCTTGACTTGACTCGCAAAGTCTCGAAGTTGCTTGGGGTCTTGGCATCTCCGGAACTAAAAGATGCTCTTATGTGTGTAGACCTGCAACCTGTCAGTACAGTGAAAACTGCTCCGTGTGATTCGAAGCGCGCATCATCTAACTCTGTTGTTGGGTAAGGCCATACAGGAAAAAACTAGATTTAGTTTTTATTTGCTTGATATTGCTTCTTTTTTCTAGCATTGAAATTCGGCTACAAGATAACAAATGCCCTTTATTTGCAGATATGCTTTACGTAATAATTGCTTTGGAATGTTAAAAATGAACCTCGTAGGGTCATGGGTTGATGGTGAAGCGACGTTGGACGCTGTTCCATTTTTTCACGCTTTGATCCAAGTTGCAGTTGCTACAAACAATAGAGAAGTCAGACATTTTTTTGTAGATGATATGCTTCCAGCTACAATCAAGCGCCTCTGTGATGGTCTTTCATGCATGGTTCAGGTGACAATCAGAAAGTTCAGTTCTGAGCTGAACTCAAGCAAGAGCAAAAAGGCTAGTGAAGAACTTTTGGTCCTCTGTGAAGAGATTTATAAAGTTTACATACAAAGTCAGGTAGTTCTTCTTGCTGTCTATGCTCTTACTCAGATCACTTGCTTGTTGTTGCACACTATTTCCTTGTTGTCCTCTGTGAAGAGATTCCTAACAATTATCTAGTTATCCATTCTTTACTGTGTGGTAAGCATTCTGCATTGTTCTTGGTAACTATTTCCTTAGATCTTCATTGAGAATGTCCTTACTGATTAACACAGGATGCCACTTAATTTATAGTGAGACTCTGATAAACTGGTTAGTAGTAGTGGTCAATTTGCCAAAAGGGACATGTGCTCAAGATGTAATGGTAACGTCTCATTGAATCCAAACAACAATAAGATCATGGTTGTTCCATTTTGAGTAGTCTAAATGTTTGAGTGTATTTTTGAACTTTGGGAAAAGAGACCAATATATTGTATTGGATAAAGTTCTGTGGCTTCTAGCAGCCACAGCTCTCATGGAATTATCTGTTAGATCTGAAATCTGGAACCACGCCTGTAGAGTATTGTGTTACCGTAATACTCTTATACTTGGTGTAGGAGCTGTAGGTCTGTGTCGTACTCTTTTGCTGTAGCTCTTTGTTAGATAAACTGGGAAATCCTTTTGCGTCAAGACATACATTTATACGCTTCGCGGCTGAAGGGGACATGATAACAGAATAAATCTGAACTTGAGTAAGACGAAGCACCACGGTACATGAAAATCAATGATCTAGTACATAAGTCTCCCTTCACATAATTATATTGTAGGACATGAAGAAATGTGTTCCGGGAATTTCCCTGACTCAAGATCACGACAATAAAATGCTGTTTTTTTTGGATAGACTATGTCCAAAACCAGCTCTTTCAGTGAACAATATCACCAGCAGTCTTGCATGGCCTGCCATGTTCCTGGATATTGCACTGAAGGGTCGCCAGGCATCTTCACTACACCTGCAGCAACTCGACCACTGCGTCCAGATCCAGGAGAGCTGAGAGAAGGGAGTGGAATCGGCAAATTTATTTCTTGCTGGATCAAACAGATGGAGATGTGAGAAAAAAAAGAGGAACACATTATTGGAGAGGTGAGAGAAAGAGTGTGTTTGCTGTCAACAAGGTGGACGTATTTGCTAGGTGATACTATTTTCTTTCCGTGGGAGAGAAATATCAGGATAAGATGAGGGAGAATTATGTTAACATTTCACCTGTTCTACAGGTGACCCTTTTATTTGGCTGCCCAGCGTATAAAAATCATGAGCCTCAACCTGGGCCAAATAATTTTCCCTGGAAAAGTAAAAGACTTTCAGTTTGGGTTTTGGGCCATTGTTCCCAGCTAGGCCCATTGCTAGAGATGTATGTACTGTTCACAATAGCTAAGCACCCTAAAGTCTTAATAGTATTTCGCACATCTCCATGTGAACAAGGGAAAAATTTATCTAGCAAACTTGGAGCTTCAGGTTCTAGGAGGTAAAAATCTGCAGTCTATCTTATGGGCATCTGCATATGCTTCACTAATATCTGCATATACATACCGAAGAAGCATCACTCAATTGGGTAATTTAGTAATAATTATATTTTGAAGAAATTTCACTAGACATATATAGCCATACTGGAGTCCACAAACACAATCTATTTCCGGAGGAAGCTTAACATCATACCATTGTAACTGATTAAGCACAAATTCTTGCGTGAACAGGAATATAAAGATGAATCTATTTGACAATTTGAGTTAACAGTTCTGAAATGAACAGACACATGCTTCGCTATCGATACAATTAATCTGCATGCTAACTCTGTGTACAAAGACGTGCACATGCTCGCACATCTCATTCACTCGTCCCTCGAGGCAAACATGGGCATAATATGAAAGCCCCCAAATGGAAAAGGGAAACGAGCTAACAGCACAGTGGATAATTGCATCAGAGACTACTATTTGCACTAACTGAGGACAAGCAACCGTAGAAGAAGAGGGGGTAAATGTTTCACTTTCAGTCGCTCAAAGAAAAGTTCTATACATTGTCTGGAAGAGGTGAAGATCAATACCCTATGTTTTGCAATTTTGGCTTTTGGACCAATAGCTTTTGCAAAACCAACAACACCATGGTAGTCTCCTGTTGCGGGCAATGCCATGCATTTGGCTATTTAGCTTCCCTGAGAAATAAATGCAGAGTTAGATCTTAGGGAGAGTCTCTAGCTTGTATTTATGGACATTGGATCTAAGAACATTCACCTTTGTGACTTTACATGTCTGATTATCGTGAATGACCTTCACATCAATGGATTGCATTTTCGAAACCAGATAAATTCATGGTTTTGTCAGAATAGGGTGCATGTAGTGATATGGGATGTCACACCGTAGCATAATATGGTAAAAGGCCAACTTCATTTATTTAGATGTCTTACCTTACCGTAATGTATATCTATATCTATACCTAATAATAAAGGACGGAGTGTTTCTCCTCCTCTTACACTTTTTTTGGACTGTTTTGCCCTCCCATCAATCCACATATTACCACCAATGTCACTGGTGAGTAAAGTAACTGTTCTCTTTCGTCCTAATCACCCACCTTGGCCCGTACGTAAGGAGAGACCATTTGTATGTACGCATTTGATTAGGAAACGGATTAGGAAACATAAACCAATTTGGAGATTGACTCTGCGCACACACGTAACGTAGACCAATTTCCAATACACGTAACTTAGACCAATTTCCAAGGGCAGGACTCTCGATACAATGTCAATCAGCAACAACCGTGAAGCTACCAAGACGAGGGCATGGACGTGATGACAAAACATGGCCGGCAAGCTTCACCACACCATTGAAGGCATCGACAATGGAGGCTGATATGCTCCCTGATGAAGGCTACGCAAGCGCACAAGTGTCTTCGTTGCGGTCGTCAGGGTTTGGCCGGCCAGTATGCAGCAGCATTATGGTAGCGAGGTAGCTCCGCCTCATTTCTATCAATTTAAAGCAAGAGTTGCTGGATCGTCCGACACAGACGGACACAGATGCAGATGGAGGGGATGTATTGGGTGGGCGGCTAAAGAAAGCGCCATCTTCGTCCTAATCGCCCACCTTGGCATGTACGTAAGGAGAGACCAGAGACCCATCTGAATCAAAACAGCCTAGAGCGAACCATTCATATGAACGTATTTGATTAGGAAACAGAAAACAAATTGGAGATTGACTCCGCACATGCACGTAACGTAGGCCGTTTTCCAAGGGCAGGACTCCTGATACAATGGCAAGCAGCAACAGCCATGAAGCTGTGAAGCTACCAAGACGAGGGCATGGACGTGATGACAAAACGTGGCCGGCGAGCTTCACCACACCAGTGAAGGCGTCGACGATGGAGGCTGTTATGCTCCCTGATGAAGGCTACACAAGCGCACAAGTGTCATCGTCGCGGACGTCGGGGTTTGGCTGTGTGTAGTGCCGGCGGCTGTTGTCTGACGACCGAAACAAACTAATGTTGGGGACATGTCTTCCTCTAGAACGACCATGAGGTTGCACCGCACACATTACCATTTCCGTGCGGGTCTCTCCCGTTGCAACGCACAGGCACTTTTGCTTGTATAGTAAAATGGCAATTACTTCTATTGAGTTCCATCGATATGAAACAATGAATGTTAAGATCAGCATATAATCAAAATAATATTACTGTACAACGCCACTAGAGCTAGATCCTACTATAGGGTGTAAATGTGAGTGAGCACAAAAAGCACCTTCGAGCCTGGAGTCAGGCTACACCCTAGAACCCTGATCGACTTGTTTGGCGCTGGATTGAGAGCGGCTGCTACTCTGCTCAATCCTGCTACAGGGCTTCTTTTGAGGATTTATCAGATGCCATGCGTGGAAATTCATGTGGCGTTTATGGCACACAAGGTTAAGGTTTTCTTTTGGCTCACTGGCCTCGACAGGTGCTGGACCCTGAATGCCTTGCCCGTCGCGACCTCCCACACCATCCGTCCTGCTTGTTCTGCAACCAGACGCTGGAAACGACACATCCTGGTTGACTACCCCTTTTGTGCCATATATGGGGTGAAGTCTCCTCTCCTGATCAAGCTCCCCTTCCGTCCTCCTAACAATGGCGAGCAGCCTATTGACTTGTGGCCTATGCCAAGGCCCATACGCCCCGAGGTTCTTCGCAAAGGTGCTGCCTGGTTGGTCCTTCTCACCTCATGTATGCTCTGGAAACACCGCAACTACACCTTCTATGGTGCCTAAGCGTGTGCTGCCTTATTGCTTGGGCTGATCAAACATGAGGCTAAATTTTGGGCGTGTGCTGGTTCTGTTGGTCTTAGGGTTTGCCTACCTGGGGGATGAGATTTCCATAGCCCCGGTTCCTGCCCCTTCTTGGGGTTTTGTGAACTTTGTCTACCTTTTCAATACATCAAGGCAATCTTCGCGTTCTTCTCGAAAAATGCTGGAGCTTGTCTCGACTAAAGCCCAAAGGTTGGGTTCGTTCGAGATCGTCCCAGCAGAGCTTGATAGAGAGTAGTAGCAGAAATAAATTGCACTGAGGCAACAAGAATACCTACTGCAATGAATACCCCCAGTCAAAAAGGCCAAGGCGTAAGCACATTGAATCCCTAATCCCAATTAGCAAGCTCAAAACTAACAAGATTTGGTCACAGTGGAGATCAAGTGCTGGGGAGCAGAGCCGCTAGTGAGCGCCTTAACATTTGGAGGTGGAGTAGAGGTGGCGGGAAGCGCTGGTAGTGATCGCTATGTGGACACACAGCGGTATGAATATGGTTGGGATTCTCTTTTACCTGTCGGGATGGATTTGGGGAGGTTTGTAATAGACAGTTGTGTCCTATGATCCTATCTATGGACCATGGGGCCAGGGTGGTAAAAATGTAGTAAAAATCTGAAGAGACACTGCAGTTTGTGGCAGGCGCAGGTTATTGACAATGTGTATTCAAAATAAAAAGAACTACAAAAAATCCCACTCAAATTAGGGAAGGTACTAGGATTCGATCCCACGACCAGCTTGCTACAATTCAGTTGTTCGAACGAACAACACCAATGGACGCTTATGACACAACTTGCATGGGATTTTATATAAAACAAACTAGAGTTGATGACTCTACCACTAGGTTTATTTTTTTTGCCAAAATTTATGGGTATTCAGTTGAATATCCTTGATACCATGTGTGCCTGCCCCTGAGTGCAGTCGAGCTCCAACGAGCTATTTGAGTTCGGCTTGTAGGAGCTCACGAGGTTTAGTTTTGGCTCAGTCTTTGCTCATTGGAGGCTAGATCGATTGAGTTTATATCAAGTTGAACTCGAGCAGTTTGTTGATCTGAGCTATAGTAACAGTCTTATATCCTTCTAGCCATATTGATCAAAAAGAGTTCCAAAATATTGTAGGATTATAAGATCTTCTGATACATATTAAGGATCCAGACAACCTTGAGATTAGATGATCTTATAAACGTCACAGTTGCTCAATTTATATCTCATGTTAACTCATATGTTTAAGCAGTGATTGTATTGCCTTACGCCTTTCCTCTCTGTGTGCATACGTTAGGATTTTACTTCTCAAGACCTGGACAATGAGAACATAGGAGACCGGTTTAAAGATTGGTTTGAAAGGCAAAAGGAAGACTTGCATGTGAAGGAATCTTGTTCCATTCCAGAAGACTTTCCTCCCCATTTATGGAACTGGGAGGCATGTTATCTTATAACTTTATGCCTGACAGAGTTTTTTGTGTTCATTTTAGTTTGACAAAAGGTTCTTTCATGTCAAAACCAGTTTGAAGACGAATTCCAAAGATACCTCCCTACCTATATTGACATATTGCATGAAGTTGATGCAATGGATTATTGTCCAGAGGTAAATATATTCTCAAATTCGAGTACTTGCACCAAAGTGTTCTTTGCTTATTTAAATCCGTTGCCCTTCAAAGAATTATTTGGTGCTTATGCTGATAACAATGTGAATACAGTAAAATTTAAACTGAACTGCAAATGTACAACTTGTGCTATGCGGCAACACGGGCAGGGTATGTGACACTGGAATACAGTATTATCCAAAGAAAAATCACATCCCCCCAAGCCTATTTCCTACCCCATTGCCTGGAAGGTGCTGCCTCTAGCCTCCTCTTCTAGATCCCCTCCAGGCCCCCCTCCCTTTTCTCCTAGGATTGGCGTCGGCGACGATTGGATAAGGGACTCATCTTCCTGTACAGTTTCTTAGCTGTTTCAGGTTGTAGTTTACATAAGTTTCCCATGTGGAGGTTGATGTTGATAGTTGTATTTTGGCCAGTATGATTTGGCATGCTTGTGTACTTCCCCCTCCCTTTCTTCCGTAGCCTCTGGCCTCTTCTCCGTCGTGCTGGTACCTTGTCTGGTGCTCCCAGAAGACCAGGAGGTGTTCTTTCGAAGCCAGGTCTGCTGCTTTCCTCGGGGGTGGTGGTGATGGTATTTGGCGAGGTGATGGTGGTCTTGATGCAGGGTTCTTGGTTGAAGGCGGTGGGATCCAGCGTGGTAGTGCTGTCTCAGCGACGGTTAACAGACCCAGATACTGGAGGTGTACCAGGGGTGTCCCCGGCCGACGAGCCACAGCGGATTTGGCTTGATGGGCCACAATTAAGGTCTTAAAGCGGAGAGCCTGATGATGCGGTTCCAGTCCCTGGTTTGCTGGGTACCTGGCTTCTTCCTCTGGCAGTGTTCCGACATCAAAGAAGGCCTGTAGAGGGTGAGAATATGATCTGTGCAAAAATCACTCTGCACTTTGCATGAAATTTTCCTTAGCTATTTTTTTCCTTTGCACCGGGACAACCCCTCTGCTGGGCTCTGTTGGCTTCTGTGTGTGCGTGTGTTGTTTCCTGTACTTGCTTTGATCCTGAAACACGTACACCTTTGGCAGAAAAAGGGGTACTATGAATAAACATGTTTAGGAAGAAACTACATCATTTGTTAGGTTTAGCTTTACTTCATGCAGTTAGTATCGTATCAATCAGCTTAACTAGCAATCAGCAAAGTAGCTAGTAGCAACTTAAACTAGCTTAACTAGTTCAATAGGGGTACACAAATCATGTCACACCAATAACATTACCAAGGGCAAGTGAAGTTATGCTTGGTTTGTACTTGGATGACTCAGAGAGTGATGCCAATAACTTTTCGATTTCTACTTGCTTCTTCTAAGGGAAATAATAGGATTCCCTGGACGATGGCTCGCTCCAATCTTCCGGGTCGCCACGCTCGCGTTGTTCACTCGCCAGGCTGTCATGTGGCCAACGTTTTGTGTGGGCCCCACAACATTCCCTATCCTGTTGTCTCTTTTCCCCGCACGCATATTCACTCAACGGTGGAAGCTGCCGTCGACCTCCACCCTGGCAAGTTGAGGTTTAGAAATGTACCTAATTGCTGTTGCATGCAAATCAATTAAACCCGCAGATACGATGAAATCAAGAATAAAGTGATGATGTGGATAGCTTGCATTAAGAGAGAGACTCACAATTGCAAGTTAGCAGGGTTTTGCTTTGTAAGAAGTATAGATTTGTTTGGGGAAATTTGCTACAGGACACCGTTATTTTCTGGTGTTTGCCAAAACATACTGCCTGATTGTGTCTTTGCCAGGTAACATTACAATTTTGTGCCACATTTGACAGAGCACATCGCATGTGCTTGGGATGACCATGCTATGGCTGGTTTTTAAGAAAATGTGCAAACTTCCCCTTTTTGGCCATGCGGTGTGTTCTGGCAAATGTGCCACTAAAATTGTAATGGTACCTGGCAAAGACATAACTGAGCGATGTGTTCTGGCAAACGCCAGAAAATAACAGTGTCCTGCAGCAAATTTTCCCATTTGTTATTGATGGTTTGATTGCAGGCAGCTAGTGCTACATTTGATATAGTGATAAATAGAAAATATTTATAGTTAATAGTTTTAGACATTGTTATATATATCCATGTGTTTTATCAGTTCACTGTTATTATAATTTGATATAAGTAAACTTTAGGTTAACTAGTGGAAATTTTTATAGTTTTGATCCTACAGTTTCATAAGTTTCTTAGAAATCTTGCACTCGGCAAGGTTCTCAAAAATCATAGAATTGATATTTGTAGTAATTTGTGGTTCTAATGTATAAGTTTAAGTTGACAACACACGCAGAAATATAATACATACATTTAGTAAAAAACATGTTAGTGTAACTTTCCAGCTCTGGTTACCATTTTCTAGTAATTTATTCACTTGTATGATGATTGTCCGTGCTCTGATATGCTTTTTGAGAAACAGGCCCGAATAAGTTCAAGCATGAATTAACAGCTATATGGATTGTCATGCAGACGGTATTTAATTAGATACATGTACTGATCAGTCTTTAATAATCTGTTCACCTGCAGTATGATTATTCATGCCGTTCTACACTTATTGAGAAACATAGTCCTGAATTTAGATTGAAACATGACATTAGCAGCCATCTCGATTGTCATGTTCAGATGATAGATAAAATGATGCAGGTATGCGACATGCCATGGAACCTTAGAAATGTATGCTGTCCTGATATATGTTGTCTAATAACAATTTATACTTTTGTTTCTGAAGCGAAAACTTGTAGAAGAATATCCCAAGAGACGTTCTCATCAAATGGAGAAATGGCTTTGTAAACTCATTACCACGAAACCTTACCTTAAGGTACTTGTCTTTTTTAAATTATTTTTTAGTGACAAGTAAATGTTAAACGTGGAATAATGTAACATTTACTTGTATGTTTGCAGAACTCTTACGATCGCAATATTGCTGTGTCTTTACTGATGGAGGACTTAACGGTAGATGCAAAGCTTTCTCATCTGGATGTGCGAGATGTGGTCGATGTGCGTATCGTTCTTAACTTAGTAACTGTTGCTAAATATACAAGTTGAAATATTCTGACAACTTTTGCTCTGGCAGATGTTTTACAATGTAATTCTATTATGTTTGGAGCCCCAGTTTCATCCTCTAATACGGGAGGTAAGCTGCCACAATATTTGTACTCCTGTCTATTTTTCTGCTCTTTCCAGTATTAATTGTGCAATATTTGCGATGGAAAGGGTCATAAGGACTTCCTTATGAAGATAGCTCATCAATTCATTTTCGCAGAAGGGACCAATTGTTACGAGGTTTGCTTCTTCCTCACCTTTTTCTCTTTCCTGGTGGACTGTTAATGTTAAATGAAGTTTTCTCTTCTTAGCCCCTTGAACCAGAACCAGAAGATTTTCTTGGCTATTTGCAGCCTCATGCAAGTTCATACATCTATAGAATGAAGATAGAATCTAAGGTATGATGTTACTTTGTTTTATAGTCACCCATGGCCACCTGAAACACCAAGTGGCTGAGGCTTTCTTGTGCTCCTGATTTTCTTGCGTTTTCTTTCTTTCTTTGGTAGTTTGGTTCCTGTTTTCTCCTTTATTTTGGCCTCTGTTTGGTGCCTTGTAAGTGTAGTGGTTAAAAATTGAAATAGAGACTCCTGGCAACTTTACTGTCGTATGTCTGATGCAACATTTTGTTTTATGTTTGTACTATGGTAATATTTTGAAAGAAATTCTAGGATCATCTCAATGTTAAATACTCCCTCCGACCCAAATTAGTTGACTTAGACTTGTCTAGATTCGATTGTATCTAGACATAATTTAGTATTAGATTCATCCGTATCTTGACAAATTTGAGTCAATTAATTTGGGTCAGAGGGAGTAATATTTCTTGGCAGGGCTTGACAGAAGACATTAACCATTTTAAGCAAAAAAGTTTCATGACCATCTTTGTGTCAATGCTTATGTTGGTTTGTGCACCTATGTTTTTTTTTGTTAAGTTCAAAGCATTAATGTTTAGTTAATCCTTACAGTATTCTAAGGCAAGAAAACAAGTCTGTCTGCATCAGGAGTTTGACAAATATTTGGCGGAAGGCAAATTGGATGAGTATATGTATATGTTTGATTCTTCACAGGTATACATACTAATATAGGATATTATTTTGGAGAACATGCAAACATCATTGGAACATCTTCGTTAATAGCAGAAACATGCGCATTTGCATATCGTTTTATTAAGAGAAGCAAGTTTTAATGGTTTAAGGAAAAGTTTTTTTTTTATGTTCAGTACTGACCAATATAACCCTGGCACTTGTTCCCGGCCAATTTTATTGAAACCAAACCGAGCCACATCAAATCCAGCACGTCTGCTTTCTTATCATTCTGTCCCTGCAAACTACCAATTATGAAATCACCACCAATCTGTGCTTCTCCACAAGCCAGCTCACTCTCCATAATCTGCTCAATTGTTACCGTATTACTTGATTGTAAAGCTCCATTTGTTCCCAAAACATAATCATTGCTGTATCGAAGTTTTCTTGTGCAACTATGGCCTGCTATCCTAAGAAACTCCATTACATTATTTGTTTATTTATTGAATTATTTAATGTTTCAGGATAAGTTTGTTCAGGAATTTTCTGACAAATACCTTCCGAGTTATTATGGGAAGCTGGACTCTGAGCTCATTAGATTGTCTTTGCAGGTACAAAGATTGTTTTTGCATAATTGCTTGGCTGGTTTTGGTCAAGGTTTGTGCTTAGTGCTTACTTGTATCTTCCCTTTCATAGGAACGAGCTCAGATTGTGGATATGCAACGTCAAATAGATACTTATTCTGAAAATTTGAGAAACATCCTGGCGAACAAGGTGGTATGCTACTTTGTTGTCTTTTGTTGTCCTATGTTTTTTCTGCAAGATACTGTTAGCTCTTTGTGATAGGATCTCTAGATTTACTCTCATTGAAGAGAGGGGATGACACTAGGAGTTGGGGCAATTTTCTGGTTTTATTTCTCGCACAAACTCACACACAAATGCCATGCCAACCACAGGGGTTGGGGATACATATTTATAGGCTGTTAGCCAGCCAAGAATATGCTAAATGCTAGTCCAAGATGCTAGTCTAAGATGCTGCCTAAAAGCAGTCAAGGATGCTTGGTCCTTGCTGCTCCTAACTACCCGTCCTTGCTACAAGGACCATGTGTGTTACAGCTCCACAAAGACCAACAGTACAGAGACTTATTCATCATTCTCCCCCTAAGTCTTGTGCGTTGTCTTGTGGGAAGGCTGGACCATCCCAATCCTGGAGCAGAGTCCAAGGAACGTGATCCGCCCAAGAGGCTTGGTGAGCAGGTCTGCAAGCTGATCCTTGGTGTTGATGTAGCTCGCCGTGATGCTCCCTTCATCCAAACAGCATCGGATGAAGTGGTACCTCACTCGGATGTGCTTGCTCCGTTCGTGGAACACGGGGTTCTTCGCCAGGGCCAGAGCGGACTTGCTATTCACCATGAGCTGCACTGCGCTGGTGTCTCGACCGAGGAGATCACCAAGCAGTCGAGCAAGCCAGAGGGCCTGAGTGCAGGCAGTGGAGGCCGCTATGTACTCGGCCTCGCAGCTGGACATGGCCACCACCTGCTGCTTGATTGACTGCCAGCTCACGAGGCACTTGCCGAGGAAGAAGAGGATCCCGCTTGTGCTCTTGCTGGTGTCGATGTCGCCGGCGTGGTCGCTGTCGCTGTACCCGACGAAGTGTGCCGCCCCAGGGCACCTAGGGTAGTAGAGGCCGTGGTCGAGAGTCCCCGCAACGTAGCGGACGATCCTCTTCACAGCCTGCTGGTGTTCTGTCGTCGGTCGCTGCATGAACCGACTAACGTAGCCGACGGAGAATGCCAAGTCCGGCCGTGTGTGGGCGAGGTAGCGAAGGCTCCCCACAAGACGCCGGTACTGTGTAGCGTCCACCTCCTCCGCCGTGTTGTCGCGGCTCAGTTTCAGCCTCTCCATCGGGGTGAGAGCTGGGTTGCAGTCGGTGAGCCCGGCGAGCTCAA
This sequence comes from Avena sativa, assembly GCA_916181665.1. Classification (NCBI taxonomy): domain Eukaryota; kingdom Viridiplantae; phylum Streptophyta; class Magnoliopsida; order Poales; family Poaceae; genus Avena; species Avena sativa. The sequence continues at coordinate 443,315,962 of OV702294.1, read as the reverse complement.
CGACGCGCTTGGCGTAGGCGGTCTGTCGAAGCGTGATCCCGGAGTGGTCCTGGTGCACCTCGATCCCCAGGTAGAAGGAGAGGAGCCCCAGATCACTCATCTGGAAGGCGGCCTTCATTTCTTCCTTGAACGCCGCCACCTCTGCATCCTTGGTGCCGGTGATGACCAAGTCGTCGACGTAGACACCTACCAACAGGGCATTTCCTCCATTGCACCGTCGGTAGACGGCCGCCTCGTGCGGGCTTTGCCCGAAGCCCATCGTCTTGAGCGTGGAGTCCAGCTTGGCGTTCCATGCCCTTGGTGCCTGCCGCAAACCATAGAGAGCCTTGCGTAGACGAAGTACCTTGCCCTCCTGGCCAGGAATCGCAAATCCCGGCGGCTGTTGCACGTAGACCTCCTCCTTCAAGTCGCCGTTGAGGAAGACAGACTTGACATCCATGTGATGGACGCGCCAGCCCTCCTGAGCGGCTAGCGCAAGGAGGAGTCGCACGGACTCCATCCGTGCCACAGGAGCGAAGGCGTCGTCGAAGTCGACCCCCTCCTGCTGCAAGAAACCTCGGGCCACCAAGCGAGCCTTGTGCTTGACGATGGCGCCGGATTCATCCCTCTTCAGCTTGAACACCCACTTAAGGGTGATCGCCCGGTGACCTCGAGGGAGGTCAGCGAGCTCCCAGGTGCGGTTCTTCTCGACCGCATCCATCTCCAACTGCATCGCGGCTCGCCATGCCGCGTCTTGCTCCGCTTCTGCAAAAGACCGAGGCTCACCGTCGTCACATGCAAGTTGCAGTTGCGCCTCCAGGTTGCGTGGCACCGGTCCCGGCACCGGCTGGTCGCCGAGAAGACCCTCCATCGTACGGTACCGCAATGGCTCGCCGTCTAAATACTCGTCGAGGCGCTCCTCGTCGTGAGCGAGCGGGGAAGCGAACTCCACTGGGCTGCGCTCGACGCAAGCTGGTGCTGGTGTAGATGCGCCCGGAGGTGTGACTGCTGGTGCCGGAGTGGACGTGCCCGGAGGTGTGACTGCTGGTGTCGGAGTAGACGTGCCCGGAGGTGTGACTGCTGGTGCTGGAGCACGTGGCGTCGGAGGCGTCGGCAGCTGTGGTGTCGTCGGTGTGACAGCCACCGGGACAGATGGAGACTTGGGAACTGAGGTAGACGCGCTCGGCGAGGAGGAGCTGCCTGCTCCCCCGGCTCCCTCGAAGTGGACGTACTCGACAATGAAGTCGTCATACGTCGGAGTCGAGCCGTCGTCCACCGCCTTGTCCCACGCCCACCCTCGCCCTTCGTTGAACACAACATCTCGCGCCGTGCGCACACGCTGTGTCTTCGGGTCGAGGATGCGGTAGGCCTTCGAGCCCTCCGCGTAGCCGATGAACACTCCCGGAGTGCTCCTGTCGTCGAGCTTGCCGATATGGCCGAGCTCCTTGGCGAACGCGAGGCAGCCGAAGACCCGTAAGTGGGAGACCGCCGGCTTGCGCCCATGCCAAGCCTCGTACGGCGTCTTGCCGTCAAGTGCCTTCGTAGGTGAGCGGTTGAGGATGTAGACGGCTGTCAGCACCGCCTCCCCCCAGAAGACAGCCGGCATCCCTCTCTGCTTGAGGAGGGCCCGGGCCATCCCCACAACCGTCTGGTTGCGCCGCTCGACGACGCCGTTCTGCTGCGGGCTATAAGGGGCGGAGTAGTGGCGCTGAATGCCCTCATCAGCGCAGTACGACGCGAATTCAGTTGCTGTGAATTCGCCGCCGTTGTCGGTGCGCAGCACGCGCAGCTTGCAGCCGCACTCCGCCTCTGCAGCAACCTGCGTACGCCTGATGGCGTCCGCTGCTTCTCCCTTGCTGCTGAGAAGCACCACCCGCATGTAGCGGGAGAGGTCATCGACGAGCAGCAGGAAGTAGCGTCGTCCTCCCGGTGTGGCCGGAGTCACCGGTCCACACAAGTCCCCGTGCACGAGCTCGAGCTTCTCCTTAGCTCTGAAGCTCGCCTGCTGGGGGAAGGGGAGTCGCCTCTGCTTCGTCACCACGCAGACGTCGCAGAACTGCTCCACGTGTTCGAGGCACGGCATGCCTCGCACCATCTCCTTGCTGCTGAGCCGCTTCAGAGCCTCGAAGTGAAGGTGCCCGAAGCGCTCGTGCCACTGCCACGCCTCGTCGTCCCGACGGGCGGCGAGGCAGAGGGGCTGTGCCACCTGCACATCAAGGACATAGAGCCGATTTGCGCCTCTAGTTACCTTGGCAAGAAGGCGACGATGGCGATCCCAGATGCGCAGGATCCCGTGCTCGATCAGCACGCGCGAGCCATTCTCATCCAGCTGTCCCAAGCTGATGATGGAGTTCCTCAGAGCAGGGATGTAGTAGACACCGGTGAGCATCCGGTGCTCTCCGGTCTTGGCGGCGAAGATGACGGAGCCGACACCCTGAATCTCCACGGCGGAGGCGTCTCCAAACTTGACGGAGCCTCGCACGTCGGAGTCGAGCTCGACGAAGAACTCCCGTCGACCAGTCATGTGGTGGGTGGCGTCGGTGTCAAGGCACCACCCGCCAGTCTTGTCGGTGCCGGAGCCATCGCCGAGAAGGGCGTGTGCCTTTGGCTCGTCGAGGTGGAGGGGAGCTGCTGCAGTCGGTGCCGCAGGGCGTAGCTCGATGCTCGCATGAGCCATGAACAAAGCCGGCTCCTCCTCTCCTGCCTGTGCGACGTGGGCCTGGCCGCGTCGTGGCTGTCGACACTCCTTGGCCCAATGACCAAGCCGGCCACAGTTGTGGCAGGCGTCATCTTGGGCCAACTTGGGCCTGCCGGCGGCGCCTCCCCGGGCACCTCCGCGGGCGCCACCTTGCACCCTGACCTGGCCGTCTTTGCCCCCCTTGCGCGGTTTGCCGCGCCTGCGGCCACCTGATGCGGAAGAGGACTCCCCCTTCTTCCTGTCACCGTGGCCGCCGTCCCACCGCTCCCGAGTGAGGAGCAGCTTCCCAGCAGTGGTGATGGACCCCGAGGGAAGCTCTGGCTCGTCGAAGTCGACGACCTTGAGGCGACCGATTGCCTCCTCGATCGACATCGTGCTGAGGTCCAGCAGGGATTCGATCGAGCGAGCTATCTGCCTGTACTTCGTGGGGACGCAGCGAAAGAGCTTCTCGACAGCCTTTTCCTTGTTGTAGGTGGCGTCGCCGAACCGCTCCATCTTCTGCAGCAAAGTGTTGAGACGGAGAGCAAAGTCGTCGATGTCCTCACCTGGCTTGAAAGCCAGGTCATCCCACTCCTTGCGGAGTGCCTGCAGAGCGGCCTTGCGAGCACGATCGCTGCCGATGCGCGACGCAGCGATGGCCTCCCAGGCCTCCTTGGCAGTCCGCTTGTTGGAAAGCGAGAACTGCATCTCGGGCAGGATAGCGGCGAGGAGAGCGTCCAGCGCCCGTCGATCGTCATGGTGGTCGACGTTGGCATCCTGGACTGCCTCCCACATGTGTCGCACCTGGAGCCGGACCTTCATGACCGCGGCCCACTCGACGTAGTTGGTTTTGGTGAGGGTAGGCCACCCAACACCGGGACCAACGTCCCTGACCACAGCCCGGACCTCGTAGAGGCCACGATCTTGGTTGTTTCGGCCGCCGCCGCCGTGCGCGCCTCCTCCTGGAGCGCCACCGTCATGCGCGCCTCCTCCTGGAGCGCCACCGCAGTGCTCACCTCCTCCTGGAGCGCCACCGCCGTGCGCGCCTCCTCCGGGAGCGTCACCGCAGTGCTCACCTCCTCCTGGAGCGACACCGCCGTGTGCTTGGGCATGCTCGGCTGCCCACCGCGCCGTCCGCTCGTGGGCTGTGTCGACGCTGCTTCCGCCTGAAATGGAGCCGCTGATGCTGCCGTGCAGAGCCTGGGCCTCTGCCGCTGCTGTACGTGATGCCTCCACCGCTGCTGCTGCTTCTGCTTCCGCTCTGGCTGCTGCCAGCCTTGAAGCCCTGGCTGTCGCCACAACGGCTGCTGCTGCCGCCCGCTCACGCTCCTCTGCCGCGGCGAGCTCGGCCTCCTGCCGACGCCGCACGCTCGAGGTAGCCGAGTGCTGAGAGCGACCTTGGGACATGGCTGACCGCTGGGGGGCTGTTGCGTGGAGGGAGAGCTGCTGCTAACGAGCTGCTGCTCGACTGCGCGGAAGGGGAGAGGCCACCAGGGACAGCTTGAACTGCTGCGCATGCCCGCTGGGGCTGCTGCACACCTGGTGAAGGGGATGAGCAGGAAACACTCAGCCTACAAGACAACCTCGCTCTGATACCACTTGATAGGATCTCTAGATTTACTCTCATTGAAGAGAGGGGATGACACTAGGAGTTGGGGCAATTTTCTGGTTTTATTTCTCGCACAAACTCACACACAAATGCCATGCCAACCACAGGGGTTGGGGATACATATTTATAGGCTGCTAGCCAGCCAAGAATATGCTAAATGCTAGTCCAAGATGCTAGTCTAAGATGCTGCCTAAAAGCAGTCAAGGATGCTTGGTCCTTGCTGCTCCTAACTGTCCGTCCTTGCTGCTAAAGCAGTCAAGGATGCTTGGTCCTTGCTGCTCCTAACTACCCGTCCTTGCTACAAGGACCATGTGTGTTACAGCCCCACAAAGACCAACAGTACAGAGACTTATTCATCACTTTGCATGAACTGTAATACTCCCTCCGTTTCAAAATATAATATGTTTTAACTTTTTTCTGAAACGCATGTATCTATGTGATTGTGATTGTGCGGGCTAGCAGAGGGCGTGTCTTCCTTCTATAGATGTGATTGTGCGGGCTAGCAGAGTGAGTGCGGGACTGGCAGCGACGGCTCAGGATAGAGAAAAATTATTGGAAGCAAGCTGGGGAGTAAGTTGTTGGCTTGTTTGGGGTGTTAAGTTGACCCGGTGTTATAAGTTATCAGGGTTAACTGGATAAAAAAATATCTGATGGTTTTTGGCGACAAGTCGAGGGGTTTAAACTGAATTGCATGATACTTTATGGTTGGAGCAGGGCAGCAAATTGAATTTTTCCTATTCAGTTCAATTTGGTTTACCAATGATTAATTTTGGGTCGACTCTCTTTGTGTGACTGGAGGAGTATTCATTTGAGTCGACTTCTTAATTCTTGCATGTATGAACTCCAGCAGAAAGATTCCCTTGAAAAGTTGATGAATAAGCTAGAGGAGGAAGGCTTTTTTGATGTTGATAACGATTCCACTGACTGGGTATGTCGTATTGCGAAATGCATTATTAGGTTCTGTTTGTCCCTTCTCGTTTTTCTTGAAGTTTTGGCATCATTAGGTACTGTTTTTATAAGAATTCTCATTCATTGATTCCTATTTTAGGGGAAGACATGTTTTGTATCACTTATAGACGAATTTAAAATGCTAGTTTTCGAAGGACACTGTTATCCCCAGTGTTTTGCTGTTCAAGGAATCATGGTATGGCTTTTCCATTACTTCGTTATATATACATGTATATATTTATCTAGTTCGAGTAACAAGTTAAACTCAATACAAATCATAACTGATGCAAGGAGTATTGGAGAATCTCAAAAGGAGGCGACATAGCTGCACAAGTTGATTTGGAAAAGGTTGTTCACTTTATTTTGTGCTAACAGTCAGAGTGTTTCTCATTTATTTGTTAAAAATAATTTGATGAGAATATAATAAATTCTCGGTAACGTAATCAGGCTATTGAGGCAGCATGCAGTAGATGGAAGAAAAATATTGCAGAGGTACTGGATTAATTTATATTACACTATTATGAAACAGTGCTAGGAGGAAATAGAAATTTTGATATAGTAGAAGCGGGTCGGCGTGAGAATTCCAAAAATTCGTCCCTGACAGGGATCGAACTCCGGTCGCTGGGATGCGCCAACTGCGACCCAACCACTAGGCTACTGCCCCGTTCTCATATTACACCATTATAGTTACCACAATTATTGGAACTAATTTATTGTTTCTCTAGCTTTGGACGGATACAAGATACTATGAGGAATCATACTACGACTTTATTAGAAATCCTTCAAAAAAGGTCAGTTTGTTAAAGAGTTGGTACCTTCTACATGAAAATTTAGTTTTTATAGCCATTGCATCTGATGGAGATTGTAATGTTCTCCCCTTTTAGATTTACTAACTTTTTCCGATTGAATACTTATTATTAGGAAGAGGATAGTTATTATAGCAATGCCAAATTCTTGGTCACCTTGTTTCCTAGATATAGATTGTGCAATGACATGTATATACTTCCATTTTCTTCACGAACAAGGTCAATTTGTGGGTGTTAAAAGAATGAGTTCACTTGTTGACCATTACTAGTTTTATCAGACTTCCTCCTTCCCTGTTTTCCTTATAGGAGTAGATTCTTTGCTTGAATGGTTCAGTGCGCATCATTTGTGATTGCGTACTTGTGCATCTTAAGAAGAATTCCAACAAATTTAGATATGCAACATATTAGAGCCTGTCTACCTGCAAAATATTTTTTGTAAAAGTTGTTTAGAGTGTATTAATATATGCTTACACATTGCATGGAACATCTTTGTGATCCATTCCTGCTGAAACATGCCATCTTTCTCGTGCTACCTGTCATTGCATGGAAGTGGTATGTCACTAGCTATCATTTCATTCAAGTCAAGAAACAAACTGCAGTTTCTCATCTAGTGCCGGTGCTGAGCATCGAGTCCTTGCCACTACAATATATGGGTGGTCTTGGTTGAGCTCTGTATTTTATGCCATGCTCCCATATCAAGCATGATAAGAAAAAGCTCATTGGTGTATACTATGGGTATGGTATTGCTCTACCCTGCCCATTGCCATCCTTAGTGTACATACATCCTTCTGAGGGTCACTGCCAACAATTAACTAAATGTGGAAGCTTCAGACAGAACATGCCTCATGTTTCAGATCCAACTAATGGTTTAGACAGAATATGCTTGTATGGCATTATGGCTGTATAGTTTAGGAAAGCTCATCATCCCCACCCCTTTGTGTTGAACTAAAACATGATAAATATGTGCTGTCCTAAAGGGAAAAAGATTGTATCTGCACCAGTCAAAAGATTAGTATCATCCTTTCCTTCATTTGCAGCGCTCATTTCATCATATTTCAGCACATCTTTTTGCAGGTTTACATGTATTAATATGTTGCGCATCTATTAACTTTTGCGACTTCAAAACCGTTTCCTTTTGAATTGTCTGAACACAACGCAGATTGCAGATTTAATGCATATATTTGTATGGGAGGTCAAGCATGCTACATTCGTTTTTGGTTTGTCATTGCATATGTGAATGTACATGACGTCGGTGTCACTTGGAAGTATCTGCAATTGTGAATATATTTTAGTTGTGTAATATATTGTCATCAATAGTGACTCTTCTGAATATTCGATGGAAACTGTGGAACTTGCAGATGACTTCTGTATTTTTCTTTATGTTGTATGTTAAATATCCGTCTTTACAGATCTTCCTAAGAAAAGACAAGCCCCAAAACCAAGACAAGCCAGCAACAATGGTTGAATGACGACTAGTGTAATCTGTGGACACGGAAACAAGAAGTGCAGCTGCTATCCAGATTGTTCCGTAGTATGGCTTTATGGATATTTATTTCACATTTGTTATATCGTTTATTTGTCTAAAGAGGTTTTATTTTGTGGATAAGTCAAATTGGAGCAATGTAACACGTAGCCTTGGCTCCAAATTTCTTTGTTAACCGTTGATCAACATTGAGACCTAGGAAATTTGGGCATTGAAGTGTGAACAATTCAAATTTAAAACATAATATTTTTGGATTCTTTTTGGTTTTTTCATTGCAGAGGTCGAAAGATGGGTGTCCCTACTGTGTTGTCTGAATGCCATTGGCAGTGGCTGCCTTATCCGATGTAGGTGTTTTCAAGATCATTTGAACTCCAAACAATAGGACCGGAGACATCACTTGTGCTACTGCAGCTCCCTCTCAGATTTTTCCTATGGCGTGTGGCATGCCATAGCTCAGATATCGTCGAACAAATAACTAAGCTGTATATCGTCGAACAAATAACTAAGCCGTATATCACGGTGCATATGTGAATGCTTCAGATTAAAGCAAAGGGGCAATGAGTTGCTGAAAATTCCTCCATGTGGACAGCAATAGCTGTTATCAAAACTATCATGGATTGCATCGGGAGAGAAATAGCAATAGCTGTTATCAAAACTATCACATATGCCCATGGGTTGTAACGGTAGAGAACTATATGTATTGCGGAGGTACAAAATACAATTTTGCAGGTAGAACCGTGACATGCGGCATCATATATCTTTAGTCGACCACCTTAGTCGACCACCTGCTAATGTGTTGCAATGGGAGATGAATAATATGTATAGTGGAGGTGTAAAGTATAATTTGTTGCAACGGGAGAGAAATAATAATAAGTATAGTGGAGGTGTAAAGTACAATTTGAGAAATAATATGTATTGTGGAGGTGTAAAGTACAATTTTGTTGGCAGAACCGTGACATGTGGCAGAAACCACCTATCTTCAGTGCGTCTATAACGCACTATATGGTTAGGGCATCTCCAGCGGGTCGATGCAAAACTGAGAAGGCAACGCGCGATGCTGCCACCACGGCAGTAAGCAGGCCGAGGTACGCCCGGCGAGCCGCATGTATGTATGCGCGACCCAGTTCTAATTTGGCAGAATTTTATAATGTAATGTGATGCTTTCTGATGAGTAGCTCTGTCTTGATTTAATGTGATGTTTTATGTTGTTTAACTGTGTCGCATATCGAAAGAATCATGCAATGCCTCCTCCACGGGTGGGACATGAGCATGATGCTAAATGAAATACAGAAAAACCAGTAAATTTTAGAAAAGAACACATCAACTTCACAATGCAAAGAAGGATATGTGCATTAATCTAGTGTCGAGGATTGGGTGTGTTCCTCTTAACCAAAAAATATAATTTAAAAAACTTAGCAATGCAGAACACTAGCGAATAACAATCTGTCTATGAACGATATGCATCAAATTACCTCTGCATTGTTCAGCAGAGGACCTCTCTATGAAATAAAGCCATGGGCCAACCTTCCCATCATCATAAGACTCTTCTTGGCAGCATATACTTCCCTATTTCCATTTGACCTTATAACTAATTCCATGGCTACATCTATGGTGATTCTAGCTTCCTAATGTGGCATATAGATCAACTACTTCAAATAGCAATCATCTAATCAACTATCTAGATGGTTGCAGACTCACTAGAGATTGCGCTGATGCGATGGAGAGGTGAACGCTTCTGGGTAAATAAGGTGCGTGATAGAGGAGGTGCACAAATATGAAAAAAATATAGCGATACTCGTATATAGACAAAGATAACAGTAACACATAAACCATGTCAATTAGTAGTAACCACAAACTTCCAACATGTTGTAAGCATACTGTTAACTACTCCTATCTTAATTAACCTAATTTAATTTAAAGTGGCAGTACCGTGAGATGGTGATTACTAATAAACAAAAAAAGAGATTACTTAATTATTTATGGAATCTATATCCAGCCACCAAAAGCATCATGAGCATGCTCAATATCTAGATTGTACACCATACTTGGTTAAGAACCTGTCACATCCCAATTATTAGAATTGGTACTGCATATCATACATGACATTGCATCATGATCATCATTACAAAATTTCAGTTTTAAAGCCTTTTTTGCCAAAACACCACATAATTGCTTGATCATCATATATATATGAGTAGTATGGTTTATACCTTGCATATGCTTGGATGACCTTATATAATCATCCTGGATGCATAGAAACATAGGTTATTCCATTACAAAACTATAGGATTTTGTTTCACTCGAATTGCAAATTTAGATCAAAAGTTATGCCCACTTTAGTTTTTTAACTGATGCAGTTTCAGAAAAATTCAGACTTACACACAGTTCAGTTACAGATAGTTTAGAAGAAAATAGAAAAACGGCGCAAAGCTTCCAGCCGGGTGAGCCTGCAGCGACCCAACATGCCCACCCGGGGTCTAGCCGCCAGCGCGCCGCGCATGTGCATAGCCAGCAGCGCAAGCGGGCCAACTGCGGCCCAGTAGCAGCGCCAACACGCAGCCCCGCACGCCCTCTCTTCCCCTTTTTTCTTTTCTATTTCCTTTTTTCCTGACAGGTGGACCCCACCTATCATCCTCCTCGCTACGTGATGGCGCCTAGAAGCGCTTCGTCGAGAAACCCCAAGAGCAAGGTGTAGAACAGCACAACAACAAGTCTTTCCTCAGTAAGAAACCGAGGTTATCGAACTAGTAGGAGGAAGGAAACGTCACATAGGTGTTGCAAGCAATGCGGAAACCTGCACAACACAAACTCAAGACTTTGCCCCAACGAACGGTGAGTATGTCAATATCACCGGTTGCTGTAACAAAGGATTAACTATATGGTGCGGAAGGTGATGATGGTTTGCAGCAAGTAAACAATAACAGTGGAAGATGTATCAATGGTAAAGATTGGACCGGGGTCTATAGTTCACTAGAGGTGCTCTCCTTAGATAAACAATATGGCATGAAGGGTAAACAAATTACAGCAGGGCAATTGACAGGTACTGAGCAAGGCATAACAATGAAATACTAGACAAAAATATCCTATGAGATTCAATTGGGCAATACAACAATATACATAGACCGCCATCCAACTGCATCTATGACTAGAAGTCCACCTTCAGGTTATCATCCGACCCCCCTCTAGTATTAAGTTGCAAGCAACAGACAACTGATTTAATTAAAGTGTGTAAGGTAAACAATCCACTTGTTCCATGAACAAGAGACCATTGTTTTCTCCCTAGCGGCAACAACACATCTACAACCGAAGAGATTTCTGTCACTTCCCTTGGAAACTAGAGGCATGAATCCACTATCGAGTATAAATACCCCCTCTTGGAGTCACTAGCAACTACTTGGCCAAGATAGCTACTAACAACGGAGAGCATGCAAGATCACAAACAATACCAACTAAGAGAGCAATAATGGCCATAATCATGCAGAGCGACAAAACATTACTAATCAAAGCATAGAGTGGTACTACAAGTCAAGGACTAAATGATCATAGAGGCTATGGTGACTTGTTCATAGTCATAACATGGTGTGAGCATGTGCCAAGTCAACCCAAACAAAACATCAAATGAGAATACCACTATACTATGCTTTTGCATGCTAAAACAACGCATAATTCTTTCAAGGCACACTAAGCAATCCCAATTGTTTGGAACAAGTCATGCTACAACAATAATCACTAGGCATAAAGTCAAAACAAAACCTAGCATGACATGCTAAAGTCTAAGTCACAGTCAATGCAAGCTCCTCTTGCACTTCCAAGCAAGAACTTTCTACTCCTTTCCAACACCAATCGACTTATTTGAAAAAACACATCAGTGCATGAAACAATAAAAACGAAGTGTCTAGACATACCTGAGCTTTTTATTGATGAAGAAGAGGATGCCTTAGGCATCCCCAAGCTTTGATGTTTGTACCTCTTAAATATTTATTGGGGTGACATTGGGTGGAATCCCCAAGCTTGAGCTTTTGTCCATTTTTCATCTCATTACATCATTCTCTCTCTACACCTGAAAATTTTCCTTCATACAAAACTTCACACAATCTTCATTAGCAACATTAGTGTATTCAAAAGATAATAGACCTTTAGGCTTAGCTTTGGAACAACAAAACTTTTCACTAAAAACACAAGATACTGTATCAACTCCTTCAAAAATCTCAATTCCCCAAAAGAGAACTCAAAAAGGAAAATGCAAATAATGGCAGAAATCTGTTAAAACAAACCAGGAGGTAGAAACCGATTTTTTCGAAGACCTTATGTTGCTCAAATCAAAAAGTGTTGTACTAACGAAAGTTATCTAACATACTGGGGGATTTATTCGTAAATTTTCAGCTCAATCCAACTTATAGAGACTCCTCACGATTTTTTTATGGTGGAGGACAGAAATCTATTTCGGGACAACAACTCCTCAAATCTTACTTCCCTCTCATTAGAGGTTATTCTTAGCACAAAAGGCAAACAAAAAAGGATAAAGAGAGGTCATTACTGAAGTAATAACTTCCAAGACTTAAGAAAACTCTTGGGTTATCTCCCAACAAGTACTTTTCTTTAACGCCTTTAAGTTAGACACAGGAAGCAAGAAATCAAGTATTTTCTAATGAAGCATCAACATCAAACCTTGCTTTCAAAGGAGGAGCAAAAAGCAACTTCTCCTCCTCATAGGGAAGTGTACAATACCTTTCTTGAATGGAAATTTATATTTAATGGTGCCTTCTTTCATATCAATGATGGCACCGACAGTTCTAAGAAAAGGTCTTCCCAAAGTAATAGGACAAGAAGCATTGTATTCGACATCCAAAATATAGAAATCAATAGGGACATACGCATTGTTAACCATAATGAGAACATCATTAATACTCCCTATGAGTTTCTTCTTAGCATTATCATTAAGTGGGACATCCAAATAACAATCTTCCAAAGGTGGCAAATCAAGCATTTCATAAATCTTCCTAGGCATAATAGAGACACTACAACCAAGATCACATGAAGCTTTGAGATCAAAGTCATCCACTTGCATATTAATAATGGGTTCCCAACTATCTTCTACTTTCCTAGGAATAGAAGCTTTGTGTTTTAACTTTTCTTCCTTAATCTTAACAAGAGCATATGTAATGTGTTTTGTGAAAGCAGCATGCATATCACCAGCATCAGGACTTCTAGAAAGTTTTTGTAGGAACATAATCACTTCAGAAATATTGCAACCACCTATATCAATCAAACTTAGCATCACTAGTAGTAGACTCAATAGGCTTAGGCATTGTAGGAGGAGGAACAGAGACTTCTTGTGGTTTAGTGGTGATGGTGCACACACTATTGCTTCTATCAATTTCAGCTTCCCTTTCCCACTTAGCATGAAGTTGGGCTAACAGTCTAACATTTTCATCAATAGTAACTTGTATGGCATGAGTGGCAGCAAGGTACTTTCCATGGTTTCAGGTTTAGCATCCATTTTATTAATCAAGGAGGACTGTGCTTTAGACAAAGAGGATATATTTTTCTTAGCACTTAATTTTTTGTGTTTTTTATAAGAGAAAGCAAACCAAACTATACTATTTTTTTTGGAGTTTTTGATAAAAAGAGGCAAACAAAACCAAGCAAAAGAAACTAAGCAAAATAAAAACAAAGTAAAGAGAAAGGTTGATGAGGACTCCCCTTGTGAATACGTCCTTAGCCTCCCCGGCAACGGCGCCAGAAAACTTGTTGATGGTGCCTAGAAGCGCTTCGTCGGGAAACCCCAAGAGCAAGGTGTGGAGCAGCAAAACAGCAAGTCTTACCTCAGTAAGAAACCGAGGTTATAAAACTATTAGGAGGAAGGAAACGTCACACAGGTGTTGCAAGCAACACGGAAACCTGCACAACACAAACTCAAGACTTTGCCCCAACGAACGGTGAGGTTGTCAATATCACCGGTTGCTGTAACAAAGGATTAACTATATGGTGCGGAAGGTGATGATGGTTTGCAGCAAGTAAACAGTAACAGTGGAAGATGTATCAATGGTAAAGATTGTACCGGGGTCCATAGTTCACTAGAGGTGCTCTTCTTAGATAAATAATATGGCATGAAGGGTAAACAAATTACAGCAGGACAATTGACAGGTACTGAGCAAGGCATAACAATGCAATACTAGACAAAAAGATCCTATGAGATTCGATTGGGCAATACAACAATATACATAGACCGCCATCCCACTGCATCTATGACTAGAAGTCCACCTTCAGGTTTTCATCCGACCCCCCTCCAGTATTAAGTTGCAAGCAATAGACAACTGCTTTAACTGAAGTGTGTAAGGTAAAAAATCCACCTGTTTCATGAACAAGAGACCGTTGTTTTCTCCCTAGTGGCAACAACACATCTACAACCGAAGAGATTTCTGTCACTTTCCTTGGAAACTAGAGGCATGAATCCACTATCGAGCATAAATACGCCCTCTTGGAGTCACTAGCAACTACTTGGCCAAGATAGCTACTAACAATGGAGAGCATGCAAGATCAAAAACAACACAGACATGATAGAATCAAATAGACACAACCATTAATCAATCTGACATAGTAATCTCAATATCCATCAGATCCCCGCAAAAACAACATGCATGATTACAAATAGATTAGATCTTGATCATGAACGAAGCTCACAAGATCTATACATGAAAGCACAAGGAGGAGATACAACCATCTAGATACTACATGGACCCTTAGTCCAAGGTGGAAACTACTCATGCTTCATACTGGAGGCTGGCATGATGAAGAAGAAGGCCTCCGAGATGATCTCCCCTTCGGCAGGGTGCCGGGAAGAATTTCAGATCCCCCCGATCTAGGGACGATGGTGGCAGCGGCTACAGGCGGTTTCGTGGAATATTGATTATGTGTTTAGGGTTTTGGCATCGGGGGGACTTTATAGGCGAAGAGGCGAGGCAGGGGGCCACCAGGGCGGCTGCACCCTCCCAGGCACAGCCAGCCCTAGGGCGCGCCGCCAGGGGGTGTGGCCCCCTGGTGAGCCTCCTCCGTCTCGTATTCTGGCTTTGTGTTGCCCACGGTAAAATATTGACTTTGGCTTTTGTCCCGTCCAATTCCGAGGATATTGATTTTCTGCCTTTCTGGAACCAAATACAGAAGAAAACATGCAACTGGCACTGTGGTATCTTGTTAATAGGTTAGTTCCAGAAAACATATAAAGACACCTCAAAGTGTAGACAAAGCAAAGAAAAGTAAATACTAAACAAGCATGGAATATAAAAAATTATAGATACGTTTCCGACGTATCACTACGCTATCGCCGCCCCGGACTCCGAAACCGCCGCCGTGATTTCCTCTTTCCTCCCTATTCGGCCACCCCTAGTCCCTAAACCTGTGCCACTACAAAAGCCTCGACCCCCCTCGAAAAACCCTCCTAACCCTAGCTTTTGCGCCGCCGCGTTGCCAGAATTGCTCGCCAAAGCTCCATTCACCGCCGCCGCCATTAGCCTCGGTGTGAGCTCGCCATCGACCACCTCGGTCATCCGCGCCTTCCCTTTTCCGCTACCCCTTCTCATGTCTGTGTCGCACCACCCTAACCCTCTACCCTTGCTCGCATATCCCCTAAGCTTCTTTCTGATACCATTTGCCTTTGTCGCCCGAGGAAGCCTCTGCCCTCGTTGTCACCTCCTCCGAGACTGCCGCCCATCACAACACCTCTCCAACCTCTCTGATGCATCGAATGACCACCATAGCGGCTGTAACACCTTCACCTGAGCCGCCCCGCCGCCGACCGTCTCGCCGCCGGACAGGTGAGCAAGCTTCCGTTCCCTATCATTGGATCGAGATTGGACGCTCCAGGATAGATCATGTGCACGAAATTGTGTCGCCCAATGGGCGTGCACTGCGTGGCTTCCGTGTTGGCAAGTCAACCGCCGGTCAGCGCGTCAACGTTGACCGGTCTTAAAAATAAGATAATAATGATTATAAAATTGCAGAATACTTGTAAAACTTCAAAAATCCGTAGGAAAATAACTACTAGTCAGGAAAATGCAAATAACATGTCGTTGGAATCACAAAAATGAGTAGAACCGAATTCTGCAATAAATTTGTAGGCTTACGGTACAGATAATTTGTAGTGCATTAAAATACATTTTGTAGTATTTTACTTCTATAAAATCATCTGTAAGTCCTTTTGACGTTAATACTTTTGCCACTGGCTCTAAATTTTAATATCTATCTAGTAGTATTTGGGTCCAGATTTAACAACACTGTTTACAACAGAGGTTTAATATTTTGGGTAAAATCCTATTATCTAGATCTTTAAATAATGCATTAAAAGTTTTCCATGCATATCATCCCCTGTATAATGAGAAGAGAACATAAATGTACTACTAAAACTTTTATTTACTTGTCATGCATGCATATGTTGCATTTGTTTGATCTCTGTGTGTTTTTGTTTATGTTGTGGTATTATTTCGTGTAGATTGTGAGAAGTTTAACCCCTATGATTGTCAAGATTATGTGTTTGACTCCAACTACCAAGAAAAGTGGTGCTACATAAATGTCCTATTTATTTTCCCTATACATTGTAGCTCTGTTTTTATAGTTACATGTGCATGACTATTATTGTTATGCTATATCCCACTATTGTCATAGTAATTCCTTGTTAGGTGAGCCATCGTATGTTAGATGTGCTTAGATGTTCTTATTTAGAAGAGGGTGGGATATACCATGATAAAGTTTGCTTTGAAAGGATGTGTTTTCTAGAAAATTGAAAATAACTTAATTAACAAACTCTCTCGTTGAAATTGGTAAATGCTTGGTTCGTTGTTACCGGGCCCATGTATATGGTTTTGTTGGAGATATGCCCTAGAGGCAATAATAAATGTAGTTATTACTTTATCTTTGTGTTTATGATAAATGTTTACATTCATGCTATAACAGTATTAACCGGAAACATTAATACTTGTGTGATTTGTAAACTAAATTAGAGTCCCTAGTAAAGCCTCTTCATAATACTAGCTTGTTGGTTAAAAGATGATTGTGGTTTACCTATCATGAACATTGAGATGTTATTAACAACAAGATCATATCATTAGGAGAATGGTATGATGGACATACTCCTATAGATAAGCGTAGCATAAAGATCAAGTCATTTTAATAGTTCAATTGCTATAAGCTTTCTGATACATAGTAACCTAATTCCTTCGACCATGAGATCATGCTTATCACCATTACCGGAAGGATGCTTTGATGACATCAAACACCACACCATAACTGGGTGGCTATAAAGATGGCATTGAGTGTTCGGAAAGTATGGGTTGAGACACATGGATCAAGAGTGGGATTTGTCCATCCATATGACGGATAGATATACTCTAGGCCCTCTTGGTGGAATGTCATCCAATTAGCTTGCAAGCATGTGACTGGCTCACAAGGGATCACATACCACGGGAACGAGAAAAGAGTACTTATCAGTAACGAGGTTGAACTAGGTATGCAGAGATACCGACGATCAAAACCTTGGATAAGTAAACTATCGTGAGACAAAGGGAAATTGGTATCGTATGTAAGTGGTTCATTCGATAGCAAAGTAATCATAGAAATATGTGGGAGCCATATGAATTTCTAGATTCCTCTATTGGTTATTGATCGGATAAGTGTCTCGATCATGTCCGCATAATTCACGAACCGTAGGGAGACACACTTAAGGATTCAATGTTGTTGAGTAGTTATGGAATGATGAGTAAGAGACCGAATGTTGTTCGAAGTCTTGGATGGGATCCGGGATATCACGAGGAGATCCAGAATGGTCCGGAGAATAAGATTCATATAAGGAAAGTCCTATTTCGGAGTTGGGGAATGATTCCGGTGTTTTCACCGGGAATGTTCTAGAAGGGTCCGGAAGGTCTGGCACTCCGGAGGGGAAGGGTACATGGATGTGTCATGACAATATGGAATGGTTGCATCATGTACTAGGTCACTTGGCTGTGCAAAATAAAGAGAGAAATCAAATCCAAGTTTGAAAGTCAAACGCCAATTTGAAAAAGTCAAACGACAAGTTTGCTTGGTGGAGGGAGAGTAGGAAACCTACTTGGGGAGGAAGTCCCCTCCCTCCACCCGCCGGCCAAGGATGCCAAGTGGGGGGAGGACTCGTCCTCCCAACCGGCCACCCTCCACCTATATAAGGAGGGGTAGGGCGCCCCCTACCCCTCACACACAAAACCCTAGCCTCCTAGCCGCCGGCCTCCTCCAAGTCGCCGCCGCCTAGGGCCTCCTCTAGTTCGGCGAGTTGGGGTTTCCCCAAACCCTAGACGCCGGACAAGCCCTCCCCTTGGTGCCCTCTAAACCCTAGATCACCAAGTCCTCTCTCATACTCTACCATACTCGCTCCGGCTTAAGGCTAAGCCCTGCGAGATCTCCCCTCTACTTCTGGTACCACGCCGTCGTGCTGCCAGAATCACGAGGAGAGTGCTACAACCTCCGCTGCCTGCTGGAACAAGGGAGAGGAAGGTCTTCATCAAGTACCGAACATGTGCCCGACTGCGGAAGCGCTACCGGAACGCAGCGCCGGAAGGATCGTCTACGCGATCTTGAGATCAACAAGAGTACGACTACATCACCCACGAGAATCTGCTCTCGTTAACCGCTTTGGAATCTTCAAGGGTGAGTTTCTCTATCGACTCATTGCTACAATCTAGTAGATAGATCTTGGCTTGTTTGTTTGCATGCGGTAGAATTTTTTTGTTTTCCATGCTACGAACCCCTACAGGTTTACCCGTGTATCTCACTCGTGATGGTCACCTAGGTTTCAGAGACATGATTAGTGTATTTGTTTGGTAGCTTACGTGTGCAACCATATGCCAGTGAGTTATGGGTGGTTGGATGGACTTAGTAGGTCATGGTAAACCGAGCTCTTCGTATCCAGAGATGTAGTAAATTGTGGTAGGTTGGTACGATGCGTGGATGGGCTTGGGGAACTACTTCCTGAATTGTCTATTTTTGGGCTTCTCCCTATCATGACTCAAAATACGTGTCATGGTAAGAGCGGGTCGACCAGGTCATATGGGTAATTTGTACAACCCTCGAAGCGTGTAAAACTAAGTACTTAGTCATGTCCCCGAATACGGACGATTGAGTTGTTGAATTATAGAGGCTATGGCATGTTATCGTTCATTCCAATTTTGTAATTACTAAAACTTGTGGTTGAACATAATTGGGTTGTGTAATGATGATCAAATGATTTAAAAATGATAGGATGAACTTATTTTGTTGTTGCAACTAAGCTTGAAACCCCCACAAGCCAGATATGCATGTATTGGTTAGACTTGATGTTCTCTCATAGTTCCACTTTCCAATACATTCAAAGTATTGAACACTCGTTGGCTGCAACCTTTCATGTTGCAGGTTATTCTTCCGATTGCGACCCTCCACTCAACATCTTGTTCGCCTATAGCACATTATGGAGATTGGAGCTATTTATTTATGTTATTCTATTGCCACTTGGATTGTTTGAGCAAGCGTTATGCTTAGCAACTTTGTAATAAATTCAATATTCTGGATCATTTCGATGTAATAATGACACACTATTAATTCTTTGATTTCTATCGAAACTATGTATGCCAATGAAACGATTCAAGGATTGGCGTTATACATAGAGGTACTACATTAATGGGTCATACCATTTCAGATGGTATCGGAGCAGTGTGTTGACTATAGGATCATGACCTAGGTTTGGAATAGGAAGCCCTAGCTTTATTTAAGTCTATTTTAACTATGTATTTTATCCTTATGCCCTTCATTCTAGTAAATTCTTATCATTTGCTATTCTCACACTTTCCTCTTTATAAATGATATATGTGAGATACCACCAAGGTTGAGTATGCTGGGATCCATTCACCAAGGCTCTTTGCAAAGCAGTTGGGAGAGCTCTCGTAGTCGTTGAACCTGCTGTTATCGATGTTTAAAGGAAGGAGGTTAAACGCCTATGTGCCTGGTGATTATATATGGGACATCAAAACCATTATTCTTGGAGATCCCACCATGCCGAATCCCGAGAATCTAAACTACACCAAGCGGTATGTTACCTGGGAGCATGGAGTGGACTTGGCTATGCATGAGGCATTGTCACGCCTATGCCACCTTCACCAACACCGGTTGCCACCGAATTCCCCTTTTCGTGAGTTTGGAAAGTGTGATGGGAACGAGAATGTCAGGGTTACCCCTAGCAACAGGAACAACATGTCACCCCGCCAGAAGCCTATGGAGGACATGGGGATCCAAACTTGGGAGCTGGGACGCAAGGTGATGGAGCTGAAGGAAGGATCTGATTATGCCAACATCATTGTGGTATTGTAGGAGCATGAAATTGAAATGACGCACACCGTTGTGAACACCTTGGAACAAGCACTCATTGGCAAGGAACAAACCATAGTGCAGCTAAATGGGGCCATAGAGGAAAGGATCAAACCATCCTCGGAGTTAATCAAGTTGTGGTGGAGAGAGATCAGACAATTGTGGACATGGCTGCCCAAATTGCTGCTCTTCAAGCATAGCTGAATCCCCCACCCAATGATGACAACAATGATGGTAATGGAGATGAGTATGACGATAATGACGATGATGATGGAGGGAACGGTGAAAACAATGATGACGGAGACAATGGCAATGATGATGGTGGAGATGAGGCAGTTGCCATTTCTGAAGATAATGTGGAGGAAGACCCCGATGAGGTGGACTTCAAGGATTCGAGAAAGGAGGATTTAGGAGAGGTGTACATGCCACCACCATGGATCGTTCGTGGACTGAAGCGCAAGAACATGAGTGCAAGAAACTACTACAATCTATTCGTCAAGTAGTTAGAAATTGCTACCAAATAGTCTTTGTCAGGAAATCATTAGTATTATGTCATCGATCAATGTAAACTTGTGGTACTGTTAGTTTAATGTGTTGGATGCACTATTACATACTCTAAAGTTCTAGGAATTTTCGTGTGAGTTTATAGATTTTATATGACAAAGTTTTGGTTGAAATTCGTGATATTACTGCTGCAGATTTCTGCTGTACTGCACGATATTACATATTTTACTAGTAAATGGGAAAAATCTGAAACACTAGGATTTGGTGCGTAATTACCTATAATATGCACAAAAAATTAGCTAAATTTTCTAACGAGTTTAAGACTAGTAGAAAATAACGTGAACATGATAGTACTGTTCTGGCAGATTCATGGTTTATGCTTTTGTGTTATCCTTCTATGCTTAATTTTGTTGACAACATTTCTAAAATATTTTGTAGCTATATATTGTTAAGAAAAATCCCTGGAACAATGCTTGTATGTGTGTTTGCTTATGTGATGATTATTTGTGATTGCTTGTGATTATTTTGTTGTTGTATAAGCATATGCATGGGTAGAATGCTATTTCTTTAGATGCTCTATCTAAAAATTTCCTATGCTGAACCAAAGATGTCGCCGAGACGTGCCCCTGAGATGCCACATGGCATGCAACAGTTGATGGAGGCACATGCCTAGTTGATGCAAGCTTTGACCCAGCAGATGGAAAACCGTAACATCCCAAAATTCATGAATTGTAAAAGCATGCATTGCATTTTATATAAGCATAGCATATTTGTCTTGCACAAATTTTTTCAAACCAAAACTCCAAATAAAACCATTATTATGCCCATTTTATTAATCATATGAGGCATGATTTTATTTTTATTTTCAAAGGATCAAAGTGTGATTGAGCAAACAGTAGTGTTTGACACACTTTTGAGTGCAAGGATCACATTATAAAACTCTAGAAGTGGTTTGAATTCAAACAAGTTTGAAAAAGTATTCAAATTCATTCCTGAAAAATCAAACAGAAAAATAAAAGGTTAAAAGAAAAAAATAAACACTATGCCAGCATTTTGGACCAACACCAGATCCAGCCCAGCAAGCCCACCCGGGCCAATCCCTCCCCCTCTCTCTCTCACCCGCACTCTCCCTACCCCGCGCTCACTGCCACTGGGCCCAGGCCAGCTCAGCTCGTCTCCCCCAAACCCCGCACCCCAGACCCCGTCGTCACCGCCGTTACCTCCATCACTGCCGCGTTTGATTTGGGCTTAATTGCCATTGATTCACAACGTGATTCCCTCGCCCTCGCCGGCTACTTAAACCTCTATGCACCATGACCATTTCCCCCCAAACACCCATGCCCAATCGCCCCCAGGCTGCTCGTATTTGAGCTCGAAACACCGCTGCCCGACAAACTCCAGTGAGGTATTACGGTGAGCACCGTCCATCCCGTGCCCTCTAGATCTTACTGTCGTGCTCCCCTTGATCTTGCGCTTCTTCTCATGCCCTTTGTTCATCTTCTTGTGACCCAGGATGTCGGCTTCGTCAAGCACCATGAGCACCCGAAGCTGTCCTCATCTTCGGCGAGCAATCCCGATAAGATACGACCATCCCTCGCCTCCTAATTCAAACCAACTTATTCGCCTGGACCTTGCACAAGTCCTGATGCACTTTGTTTGTGCTAGGGTCATACAGAGCTTCACCGTCGTCTTCGCTAACCCGTGCCCGATGCCAGTGAGGATTCCGACGAGCTTTTTTGGCCGCAGCAGCACGTCCCTATCCAAGCCGAAGCAACCTTGAGCATCCTCGCAACCGTGCAACGCTGGTAAGCCACTGCACAACCCCTACCCCCTCTGGAATCGCCGGAGCATCACCGGCAGAAGTGCCACCACCGCCAGCACCCATTGGCGCCGCCCATCTTTGGTCGCATGCGTTAGAGCCGTTAGATCTAGATCCTAGGGTTTAGATTAGATCGTAGACCGAAGCGGTATCGCCAGATCTGGGCCACATGATCTGACTTAGATCCAACTGTCCACGCGCTTGATCCGGGCGAAGCGGTACTGACCAATCAGACACGAACACATTATAGGCTTAGTTTGGCTATATAAAATGTTTATAAAATTATTTTGTGGAAAATTTGACTCTGTTTAGATTCTAGATAGATCACTTTGTGTTAAATACTGTTTGGTTGATCTGTTTGGTGTAGAAAAATCATTTCATTGCATTTGCATGCATTCATATATATTTTTTGTTGAATATTTGAATATGAATTTGGTGCTATCATTTTATGTGTAGATTTTGGTGCTAGTGGTGATTGTGATTGTGAACATTGTTGCTGCTCCCCCAACTACCAAGGAAAGTGGTGCTTCATGTATTTTGTCCTATTATTTTTACTATGCACTAGTGATATTTTGAATAGGGCTTTCATGGAATTTTTGCTAAGTATATATATGCTATGCCTTGGGAAATCCTAGTAGTTGTAGTCTTGGTAGAATTTCTCTAAGTTAAGAAACCTGTTATGTTATCATGCTTAGCCTAGCTAGTATAAAAAAAGGGTGGATTATACATGCTATGAAATTTTGCTAAGTCAATGACTTGTGTTTTGCTTAATAAAACAACTAAGTGAATGAATCACCTGGGTGGAATGGTATGATGGTTTGTGTTGAGTGGTTACACAAGGCCCATGTCTATGGTTTACTGTCATATCCCAAAATTCTCCTAATTTTGGAATGTGAAATAAATAAATAAGTTTGATTGATTGTTTGACTTTGTTGAAAATTCTCAAAGAGAAGAAACTTTTTGAATAGAAAATCCTCTCAACCTTGAATTCAAAATATTATATTCTTTTGTTATGACCTAAGTAGCCATATAGGCAAAAGGGCATGGATTGATTATGGATTGTAGAATTGGTGTGCAAGATTTTAAATGAAAATCATGAAGCATTCATAAGCATTTCATTACATCCATGCAAAGATCTCACAAACAGAATTCAAATCCTGGTATCTAAATCCTATAGTTGATTCGCCCAAATGTTCCTAAAGGTAATTAAATTGGTTTTATAAAAATCCATTGTTGCTAAGGCATCGATTATTTATAATTATAGCATAAAACGATCCAATTAATATTACAAAATTTTAGAAACAAAATTGAGCTCATTTGGAGCTATTATGAAAAAGTTATGGAATAAATACAAACAAATAAAGATATAAATAAAATAGAATATACAAGGATTTATAAACCCACTACTTGCAAACTAGTAAAAAGATTACAAATATGATCCTACAATGATCTATTCGATTTTAGAAAATTTTAGAAACAAGAATCATGTCATTTGGAGTTCGTATGCAAAAGATATGAGGGAAACAAGTAAATAGAAAAAGAAAAAAAAACCCTAAGCGGGCCGGCCCACCCGGACCGACCGGACCGAGGCAGCCGGCTGGACGCGCGTACGTTGACTCCCAGGTTTGCTTTAAAAAGCGTGCAAAATCTGTTTTATCAAACCTATCTCTATTCAAACTCTTATAACGTTTTATCTACAACTCCGAATCGACTTCCGTTTATTTTTACTTGTTCTCTACTCCAAGACCTATCTCTACACCATCCTAAACCCCCATATAAACTCGTGGAGCCACAGGTGCACGAGTTTCTCTCCTTGAAATCCCGAATCTACACATGCCCGAATTTTATTTCGCTTTTTAACCCATCTAGACTTTGTTGTTTGCCTTCGGACAAAAAGCGAAAGTTGTAGAACTCGTCGAAATCTTTCAATCCCGACAAACCTCACCTCTTTTCATCCACCACAGCCGGAGAATTTCGTATCGCAATATTTCAGATCTGACGGTGTAAATCCAAGATGTACTCGCGCTCGTTCCTTCAAATTAAAATTCCTTTGGTGAGAAGGTAGGAATAATGATTCCCCACAACTTTCATGTTCTAAGTTTTTCAATTTGACCTACGGATTTGTCTCTCTAACACAGATCTATTTCTTGTCTATTCTGAGCCAAAATCGGGTCAATCTCTTCTTTTAGCCACCGGATCCTATCCAGACGGTCGAGATCCAATCAAACCGGTGCGTGCCATGTCGTCATTCGGTCAGCTTCCTCATCAACGCCACGTCATCGTCAGGTCAGCATTTAGTCCCAGTCAGCATGCAAAGTCAATCTGTCCAGTCAGCGGAATATTCTGTGGAATATTCCATTCGAATTTAAAATTGCATATTATAGATCTAACTTATAAAATTCATTAGAAATTCATACCACGTCCAAAAATTGCGTATAATATGTCAAATTGAAGATAATTTTCTTTAGAATCATCTTATTAGAATAGATCCAACTTTTACTGTACGTGGTTACTGTAGTAATTTAATTAGTTTTAATGGTCTTTTAGGTTAATAAATTCATAGTAAATTATCTGTAACTCTGAAAAATATGAACAATATATCAAATTGAAGCTACTGTAATGTACATTAATAATATCTGGTTGGATACAGCCTTTGCGGATTATTTACCCCATAGTGGTTTAATTAGTTTTAATGGCTTTATAAATCATTAAATTCATAGTAAATTATTTGCATATCACCAAAATATACGTAATATACCGATGGAAAGCTGGTTCCATGTATATCATTAATATGCAAATGGTTCAGGCAAATACTGTAAGGTTTTGCAGTAATTAAATAAATGGTTTAATGGATTATTTAGAGTAATAAATTCATAAGAAAATAAATGCTATTCAGAAAATTACAAATAATATGTCCCTGAAATCACAATTCCGTGGAGATTACGGATATAATTTTAGTTTGATTTTTAGATAAAAGAAACTATATAAATCTTTTAAAACCCATTAAACACTATTTAAATCATACAAAAAGATCTATAACTCGGATTAGGGTGAATCCAACGCCTACTGGTTCGTATTAACGTCCCCTATCCAGTAAACCCAAGAAACAAATTTAATTCAACAGTTAGAACAGGCGTTACAACAGAACTATTAAAAACCCTATATTGGCAAGTAATTATTAATAACAAGTACCCCATTGCATTAATTGGCCTCTTGCATGCATCATATACTTCAATATTGTTTAGAGAACTAAAGTAACAACCATTGTGACTTATTAAATTGTCATACATGCATTTGTTGCATTTGTTTGATCTCTATGTGCTATTGTTTATGTTGTATGCAATTGTTTGATCGATAGATTGCGAGGAGTGCAACGTGTGTGATTGCAACTACTATGATTGCAAGTATTGTGGTTATGACGAGTGCAACCATTATATCTATGGGGATTGTGAGGATTATCTAATCGACTACATCTACAACAAAGGCAAGTGGTGCTATCTTGGTCATAAATGTCCTACTGTTTTCCTATGCATTGTAGATGTTTTTGTAGAATTGCATATGTAGGAATTGATGTGTATATGCTATGCTATGTCCCATATTATTCCCTAGCATTCCTTGTTTATGAGCCACCGTTGGTAGATGTGCTTAGCCATGCTATGATGAACGAGGGCTGGGTTACATCACTGATGTTGATTCTAAATGTGTTGGTTTGCGAAAACTAAAACAACTTAATCAATGAATCTCCTGGGTGTGATGGGATTGATAATTTTTGGTGGTATCATTGCAGAAAGGCACCCAGGACACTGAGAAAAGATTGGCTTCTTTGTTTGGTAGCTTTCATGTGCAACCATGTGCCAATAATGGAATGGGCGGTTGGTTGGACTCAGTAGGTTGTGGTAACTCGAACCTACGTATCCAGAGATGTAGATAGTGTAGGTTGGACCGGTGCGTGTCGGGTTTGGGGAGCTACTTCCCGAACGGTTCCTTCTTGGACTTCTCCCTATCATCACCCAATATGAGAGTGGTGGTACGAGCTAGGATGGCCAAGTCACATGGGTAAAGTGTACTAACCCCTGTAGTGTGTATAAACTAAGTGCTTAGTCGTGTCCCCGGTTATGGACAATTTGAGCGACCTGATACTGATGCTATGATACTTCTCACTCATCCTTATTTTTTAATTACTTAAAACTTGTTGGGTGAACATAATTGGGTAGGAGCACCTGGGAGTGAACCAGAGTGTCCTATTTATCGTATTGGAAAACTACTTTGTTATAAATGTTAGGATAAAACTGTTGCTTTATGCAAATGAGCCCGAACTCCACTTGGCCAAATAAGCATGTAGTTGATAGATCTGTTGTTAACCACTTTAGCCTACTTGCCATACATTCAATGTATTGACCATTCGTGGCTGCAACGTTTCATGTTGCAGTTTATATCGTATCTGAGTGATCGTTCATAGGTCGCGAGACTCCACTCAACAATTGTTCGCCTGTGGCACATTTGATGGATGGAGATCTACCTTGTTTTTGTATTCCGCTGTGTACTTGAATAAATAATGTAAATTCTGGATCATATTCGTTGTATTTATGATGCACAGTTATATTTGGTATCATTTTGTACTGTGTGTGCCAGTGAACCGATCCAGGGATTGCCACTATACACATGAACTCAGCCTTATCAGGCGAGGGTGTTACAAGATGGTATCAGAGCTGTGTGTTGACTGTAGGATCGTGACCTTAGAAATGGATTAGCAATAGGAGACCTCTATTAGGAGAACAATAATATTTTCTACTTATTAGAGTTCTTATATTCCTTGTCTATCTTTTCTAGAACCTCTTCCTATTCAAACATTTATAGTTGTCCATTCTTATGATACCTATATGAGAGTTAGCTAAGTAAAAGAACAAATAGTATAATATAAATAAACATCTCATGAAGTTTGGTTAGGTCTAGACCACCATGTTCTATCTCTTTAGGAGATCATCGCTATCGTGTTAGCATATTGTTCTTACCAACTTATGTGGTATGACAATATAGGTTGCTTGCTTGTTTGTACTGAATCATATCGTGTGATGCCTTGTTTAAAATCTGTTGTTTTGAAACTCTAAAGTTGCTGGAGTTTTCGTGTGGTTTTAAAATTATTTTAATGGTGTGAATTGATTGAAATTCGTGGGATTACTGTTGCAGTTTTCTGCCTGACCTGTTGTACCGCGCGATTTTTTATATTTTATTTATAACTCAGAAAAATCTGAAAAAATAGGATCTGAAGCGTAATTACCTGTAGTATATGCACAAAAATTGTCTACAATTCATGACGAGTTTACGCCGGTCAGAAAAATTCGTGAAGTCTGCTGTACCGTTTTCACATATTTTGTTTATTGCTTATATGTTGCTCTATTTTACTTTAGTATTGTTCCCAATTCTTTCAAACTATTTTGTGGTTATATACTACTAAGTTTATACACCTGTAATGTTATTATATAAGTGTTTGCTTGTGTGTTGATTCCTTATGATTGTTTGCTTGTTTGTGACATTGATTGCTTCATATAGTTATGGGTAGGATTATTTTCTTAGTCGTTTCTTTCCTATAGAATCTATTCTTCCCTATCTTGAACCCTTGGAGATATAATGATGTGTTAAGTGGAAGGTTTGACAACGCAATGCATTTAGGAAGGAGAATGCTTTATCTAATGGAAAAAAAGAGATGTGGGAGTATAAAGTGTTGAAATAATGTTATGTAGTAGATTACGCAATCTGAAAGTTGAAGTATCGATAGCTTAGTTTTAGTAGTAGCTTTGTTGATTGAATACATGGGAGTATACATAGAGCATTAGCTCGTGCCCATGGAAACATTCTTCAAGGCAAGTGAGAATGCCCGAGTGATAGAAAAACGTGATTCACCTATCCTCATACAGGGTAATGATTTGGGTACAGGATGGATTGATCACCATTCCTACTACTCTTATTATTCGCTCTTGTACTGTTGGCTTTGCGAATCTTGAGTGCCCTTTTCAACCTTAGCAGAGAGTCGACGTTGAGCCTAAACCCTAGAATGGTATATTGTTACACCCTTCTAAAAGCATCCATTGCTAAGCATAGGAATGTACGGTAAGGATGAATCCCAACCGTGAATTATGGGCACCGTGAAGTAAACGTTCCCTATTTTCCCACCATGAGAGTTTTTATAGTTTAAGAAGTGCTTTCTCGGAAACTATCAATCATGATGTTTAGAATGTGCTAGAGACATTGTGCCAATAAAAGTCTAAATGAGAACCAAACTGAGCTAAGTGAATCCTCGAGAAATGACCTAGTCAATTTTATTTTAAGGGTGGTAGCATCCTAATGGATCCCGAACCTTTCTTTCTTTCTAGCCTTCCCAAATCTCGGGACGAGATTTCTTTTAAGGGTGGTAGTCTGTCACATCCCAAAATTCTCCTAATTTTGGAATGTGAAATAAATAAATAAGTTTGATTGATTGTTTGACTTTGTTGAAAATTCTCAAAGAGAAGAATTTTTTTGAATAGAAAATCCTCTCAACCTTGAATTCAAAATCTTATATTCTTTTGTTATGACCTAAGTAGCCATATAGGCAAAAGGGCATGGATTGATTATGGATTGTAGAATTGGTGTGCAAGATTTTAAAATGAAAATCATGAAGCATTCATAAGCATTTCATTACATCCATGCAAAGATCTCACAAACAGAATTCAAATCCTGGTATCTAAATCCTATAGTTGATTCACCCAAATGTTCCTAAAGGTAATTAAATTGGTTTTATAAAAACCCATTGTTGCTAACGAATCGATTATTGATAATTATAGCCTAAAAAGATCCAATTAATATTACAAAATTTTAGAAAAAAAATTGAGCTCATTTGGAGCTATTATAAAAAAGTTATGGAATAAATACAAACAAATAAAGATATAAATAAAATAGAATATACAAGGATTTATAAACCTACTACTTGCAAACTAGTAAAAATATTACAAATATGATCCTACAATAATCTATTCAATTTTAGAAAATTTTAGAAACAAGAATCATGTCATTTGGAGTTCGTATGCAAAAGATATGAGGGAAACAAGTAAATAGAAAAAGAAAAAAAAAACCTAAGCGGGCCGGCCCACCCGGACCGACCGGACCGAGCCAGCTGGCTGGACGCGCGTATGTTGACTCCCAGATTTGCTTTAAAAAGCGTGCAAAATCTGTTTTGTCAAACCTATCTCTATTCAAACTCTTATAACTTTTATCTACAACTCCGAATCAACTTCCGTTTGTTTCTACTTGTTCTCTACTCCAAGACCTATCTCTACACCATCCTAAACCCCCATATAAGCTCGTGGAGCCACATCTGTACGAGTTTCTCTCCTCAAAATCCCGAATCTACACATGTCCGAATCTTATTTCGCTTTTTAACCCATCTAAATTTCGTTGTTTGCCTTCAGCCAAAAAACGAAAGTTGTAGACCTCGTCGAAATCTTTCAATCCCGACAAACCTCACCTCTTTTCATCCGCCACAGCCGGAGAATTTCGTATCGCAATATTTGAGATCGGACGGTGTAAATCCAAGATGTACTCGCGCTTGTTCCTTCAAATACAAATTCCTTTGGTGAGAAGGTAGGAATAATGATTCCCCACAACTTTCATGTTCTAAGTTTTTCAATTTGACCTACGGATTTGTCTCTCTAACACAGATCTATTTCTTGTCTATTCTGAGCCAAAATCGGGTCAATCTCTTCTTGTAGCCACCGGATCCTATCCAGACGGTCGAGATTCAATCAAACCGGTGCGTGCCATGTCGTCATTCCGATCAGCTTCCTCATCAACGCCACGTCATCGTCAGGTCAGCATTTAGTCCCAGTCAGCATGCAAAGACAACCTGTCCAGTCAGCGGAATATTCTCTGGAATATTCCATTCGAATTTAAAACTTGTCATGCATGCATTTGTTGCATTTGTTTGATCTCTATGAGCTATTGTTTATGTTGTATGCAATTGTTTGATCGATAGATTGCGAGGAGTGCAATGTGTGTGATTGCAACTACTATGATTGCAAGTATTGTGGTTATGACGAGTGCAACCATTATATCTATGAGGATTGTGAGGATTATCTAATCGACTACATCTACAACAAAGGCAAGTGGTGCTATCTTGGTCATGAATGTCCTACTGTTTTCCTATGCATTATAGATGTTTTTGTAGAATTGCATATGTAGGAATTGATGTGTCTATGTCCCATATTATTCCCTAGCATTCCTTGTTTATGAGACACCGTTGGTAGATGTGCTTAGCCATGCTATGATGAACGAGGGCTGGGTTACATCACTGATGTTGATTCTAAATGTGTTGGTTTGCGAAAACTAAAACAACTTAATCAATGAATCTCCTGGGTGTGATGGGATTGATAATTTTTGGTGGTATCATTGCGGAAAGGCACCCAGGACACTGAGAAAGGATTGGCTTCTTTGTTTGGTAGCTTTCATGTGCAACCATGTGTCAATAATGGAATGGGCGGTTGGTTGGACTCAGTAGGTTGTGGTAACTCGAACCTACGTATCCAGAGATGTAGATAGTGTAGGTTGGACCGGTGCGTGTCGGGTTTGGGGAGCTACTTCCCGAACGGTTCCTTCTTGGACTTCTCCCTATCATCACCCAATATGAGAGTGGTGGTACGAGCTGGGCTGGCCAAGTCACATGGGTAAAGTGTACTAACCCCTGTAGTGTGTATAAACTAAGTGCTTAGTCGTGTCCCCGGTTATGGACAATTTGAGCGACCTGATACTGATGCTATGATACTTCTCACTCATCCTTATTTTTTAATTACTTAAAACTTGTTGGGTGAACATAATTGGGTAGGAGCACCTGGGAGTGAACCAGAGTGTCCTATTTATCGTATTGGAAAACTACTTTGTTATAAATGTTAGGATAAAACTGTTGCTTTATGCAAATGAGCCTGAACTCCACTTGGCCAAATAAGCATGTAGTTGATAGATCTGTTGTTAACCACTTTAGCCTACTTGCCATACATTCAATGTATTGACCATTCGTGGCTGCAACGTTTCATGTTGCAGTTTATATCGTATCTGAGTGATCGTTCATAGGTCGCGAGACTCCACTCAACAATTGTTCGCCTGTGGCACATTTGATGGATGGAGATCTACCTTGTTTTTGTATTCCGCTGTGTACTTGAATAAATAATGTAAATTCTGGATCATATTCGTTGTATTTATGATGCACAAATATATTTGGTATCATTTTGTACTGTGTGTGCCAGTGAACCGATCCAGGGATTGCCACTATACACATGAACTCAGCCTTATCAGGCGAGGGTGTTACAAGATGGTATCAGAGCTGTGTGTTGACTGTAGGATCGTGACCTTAGAAATGGATTAGCAATAGGAGACCTCTATTAGGAGAACAATAATATTTTCTACTTATTAGAGTTCTTATATTCCTTGTCTATCTTTTCTAGAACCTCTTCCTATTCAAACATTTATAGTTGTCCATTCTTATGATACCTATATGAGAGTTAGCTAAGTAAAAGAACAAATAGTATAATATAAATAAACATCTCATGAAGTTTGGTTAGGTCTAGACCACCATGTTCTATCTCTTTAGGAGATCATCGCTATCGTGTTAGCATATTGTTCTTACCAACTTATGTGGTATGACAATATAGGTTGCTTGCTTGTTTGTACTGAATCATATCGTGTGATGCCTTGTTTAAAATCTGTTGTTTTGAAACTCTAAAGTTGCTGGAGTTTTCGTGTGGTTTTAAAATTATTTTAATGGTGTGAATTGATTGAAATTCGTGGGATTACTGTTGCAGTTTTCTGCCTGACCTGTTGTACCGCGCGATTTTTTATATTTTATTTATAACTCAGAAAAATCTGAAAAAATAGGATCTGAAGCGTAATTACCTGTAGTATATGCACAAAAATTGTCTACAATTCATGACGAGTTTACGCCGGTCAGAAAAATTCGTGAAGTCTGCTGTACCGTTTTCACATATTTTGTTTATTGCTTATATGTTGCTCTATTTTACTTTAGTATTGTTCCCAATTCTTTCAAACTATTTTGTGGTTATATACTACTAAGTTTATACACCTGTAATGTTATTATATAAGTGTTTGCTTGTGTGTTGATTCCTTATGATTGTTTGCTTGTTTGTGACATTGATTGCTTCATATAGTTATGGGTAGGATTATTTTCTTAGTCGTTTCTTTCCTATAGAATCTATTCTTCCCTATCTTGAACCCTTGGAGATATAATGATGTGTTAAGTGGAAGGTTTGACAACGCAATGCATTTAGGAAGGAGAATGCTTTATCTAATGGAAAAAAAGAGATGTGGGAGTATAAAGTGTTGAAATAATGTTATGTAGTAGATTACGCAATCTGAAAGTTGAAGTATCGATAGCTTAGTTTTAGTAGTAGCTTTGTTGATTGAATACATGGGAGTATACATAGAGCATTAGCTCGTGCCCATGGAAACATTCTTCAAGGCAAGTGAGAATGCCCGAGTGATAGAAAAACGTGATTCACCTATCCTCATACAGGGTAATGATTTGGGTACAGGATGGATTGATCACCATTCCTACTACTCTTATTATTCGCTCTTGTACTGTTGGCTTTGCGAATCTTGAGTGCCCTTTTCAACCTTAGCAGAGAGTCGACGTTGAGCCTAAACCCTAGAATGGTATATTGTTACACCCTTCTAAAAGCATCCATTGCTAAGCATAGGAATGTACGGTAAGGATGAATCCCAACCGTGAATTATGGGCACCGTGAAGTAAACGTTCCCTATTTTCCCACCATGAGAGTTTTTATAGTTTAAGAAGTGCTTTCTCGGAAACTATCAATCATGATGTTTAGAATGTGCTAGAGACATTGTGCCAATAAAAGTCTAAATGAGAACCAAACTGAGCTAAGTGAATCCTCGAGAAATGACCTAGTCAATTTTATTTTAAGGGTGGTAGCATCCTAATGGATCCCGAACCTTTCTTTCTTTCTAGCCTTCCCAAATCTCGGGACGAGATTTCTTTTAAGGGTGGTAGTCTGTCACATCCCAAAATTCTCCTAATTTTGGAATGTGAAATAAATAAATAAGTTTGATTGATTGTTTGACTTTGTTGAAAATTCTCAAAGAGAAGAATTTTTTTGAATAGAAAATCCTCTCAACCTTGAATTCAAAATCTTATATTCTTTTGTTATGACCTAAGTAGCCATATAGGCAAAAGGGCATGGATTGATTATGGATTGTAGAATTGGTGTGCAAGATTTTAAAATGAAAATCATGAAGCATTCATAAGCATTTCATTACATCCATGCAAAGATCTCACAAACAGAATTCAAATCCTGGTATCTAAATCCTATAGTTGATTCACCCAAATGTTCCTAAAGGTAATTAAATTGGTTTTATAAAAACCCATTGTTGCTAACGAATCGATTATTGATAATTATAGCCTAAAAAGATCCAATTAATATTACAAAATTTTAGAAAAAAAATTGAGCTCATTTGGAGCTATTATAAAAAAGTTATGGAATAAATACAAACAAATAAAGATATAAATAAAATAGAATATACAAGGATTTATAAACCTACTACTTGCAAACTAGTAAAAATATTACAAATATGATCCTACAATAATCTATTCAATTTTAGAAAATTTTAGAAACAAGAATCATGTCATTTGGAGTTCGTATGCAAAAGATATGAGGGAAACAAGTAAATAGAAAAAGAAAAAAAAACCTAAGCGGGCCGGCCCACCCGGACCGACCGGACCAAGCCAGCTGGCTGGACACGCGTATGTTGACTCCCAGATTTGCTTTAAAAAGCGTGCAAAATCTGTTTTGTCAAACCTATCTCTATTCAAACTCTTATAACTTTTATCTACAACTCCGAATCAACTTCCGTTTGTTTCTACTTGTTCTCTACTCCAAGACCTATCTCTACACCATCCTAAACCCCCATATAAGCTCGTGGAGCCACATCTGTACGAGTTTCTCTCCTCAAAATCCCGAATCTACACATGTCCGAATCTTATTTCGCTTTTTAACCCATCTAAATTTCGTTGTTTGCCTTCAGCCAAAAAACGAAAGTTGTAGACCTCGTCGAAATCTTTCAATCCCGACAAACCTCACCTCTTTTCATCCGCCACAGCCGGAGAATTTCGTATCGCAATATTTGAGATCGGACGGTGTAAATCCAAGATGTACTCGCGCTTGTTCCTTCAAATACAAATTCCTTTGGTGAGAAGGTAGGAATAATGATTCCCCACAACTTTCATGTTCTAAGTTTTTCAATTTGACCTACGGATTTGTCTCTCTAACACAGATCTATTTCTTGTCTATTCTGAGCCAAAATCGGGTCAATCTCTTCTTTTAGCCACCGGATCCTATCCAGACGGTCGAGATTCAATCAAACCGGTGCGTGCCATGTCGTCATTCCGATCAGCTTCCTCATCAATGCCACGTCATCGTCAGGTCAGCATTTAGTCCCAGTCAGCATGCAAAGACAACCTGTCCAGTCAGCGGAATATTCTCTGGAATATTCCATTCGAATTTAAAACTTGTCATGCATGCATTTGTTGCATTTGTTTGATCTCTATGAGCTATTGTTTATGTTGTATGCAATTGTTTGATCGATAGATTGCGAGGAGTGCAATGTGTGTGATTGCAACTACTATGATTGCAAGTATTGTGGTTATGACGAGTGCAACCATTATATCTATGAGGATTGTGAGGATTATCTAATCGACTACATCTACAACAAAGGCAAGTGGTGCTATCTTGGTCATGAATGTCCTACTGTTTTCCTATGCATTATAGATGTTTTTGTAGAATTGCATATGTAGGAATTGATGTGTCTATGTCCCATATTATTCCCTAGCATTCCTTGTTTATGAGACACCGTTGGTAGATGTGCTTAGCCATGCTATGATGAACGAGGGCTGGGTTACATCACTGATGTTGATTCTAAATGTGTTGGTTTGCGAAAACTAAAACAACTTAATCAATGAATCTCCTGGGTGTGATGGGATTGATAATTTTTGGTGGTATCATTGCGGAAAGGCACCCAGGACACTGAGAAAGGATTGGCTTCTTTGTTTGGTAGCTTTCATGTGCAACCATGTGTCAATAATGGAATGGGCGGTTGGTTGGACTCAGTAGGTTGTGGTAACTCGAACCCACGTATCCAGAGATGTAGATAGTGTAGGTTGGACCGATGCGTGTCGGGTTTGGGGAGCTACTTCCCGAATGGTTCCTTCTTGGACTTCTCCCTATCATCACCCAATATGAGAGTGGTGGTATGAGCTGGGCTGGCCAAGTCACATGGGTAAAGTGTACTAACCCCTGCAGGGTGTATAAACTAAGTGCTTAGCCGTGTCCCTGGTTATGGACAATTTGAGCGACCTGATACTGATGCTATGATACTTCTCACTCATACTTATTTTTTAATTACTTAAAACTTGTTGGGTGAACATAATTGGGTAGGAGCACCTGGGAGTGAACCACAGTGTCCTATTTATCGTATTGGAAAACTACTTTGTTACAAATGTTAGGATAAAACTGTTGCTTTATGCAAATGAGCCTGAACTCCACTTGGCCAAATAAGCATGTAGTTGATAGATCTGTTGTTAACCACTTTAGCCTACTTGCCATACATTCAATGTATTGACCATTCGTGGCTGCAATGTTTCATGTTGCAGGTTATATCGTATCTGAGTGATCGTTCATAGGTCGCGAGACTCCACTCAACAATTGTTCGCCTGTGGCACATTTGAAGGATGGAGATCTACCTTGTATTCGTTTTCCGCTGTGTACTTGAATAAATAATGTAAATTCTGGATCATGTTAGTTGTATTTATGATGCACAATTATATTTGGTATCATTTTGTACTGTGTGTGCCAGTGAACCGATCCAGGGATTGACACTATACACATGAACTCAACCTTATCAGGCGAGGGTGTTACATTTACCTTGTGTATCACACTTGTGGAAAGCCACCTAGGAACAAAGGGATTTGATATATTAAGTGTTTAGAAGCTTCTAGTGCAACCACATGGCATATGGGCTCTGCCTTGACCACATAGGTTGCAATAACTTAGCCAGATGGACAGTTGGTGGTAGGGTGATAGGATGGAATGCGTCCATGGTGGTCTAAGGGAAGGTTTCTGAAATGTCTCGTCTCAATGCATATCGAGTCTTGTGGGGAAAGTGCACCACTCTCGAGAGGGTAAAACCTAAGTAGTTAGCCGTGTCCCCGACGACGGACAATTTGAGCATCAACGACATTGAAGCTATCAAGGATCTCCTCATCCCAATTTCTAAGTTAAAAACTTGTGGTTGAACAAGGGTTAAAGGTTCACCAATGTCTATTGGTGGTTCCTTGGGACTTTTTGAGAAACAAAAACTTAGTGTTTTAAACTAATAAGAAAAACCTATTTTGAGCAAAGCAAGCCTAAGCTACACTTAGCCAAATTCATATAGATGTTAGCTAATACTATTCTACTATGGTATCACTTGCCAATACTATTTCAAATGTATTGACCCACTGTGGCTGTAACTTATGATGTTGCAGGTTACTCTGATGGAGATTAGGGTTGTGAGTCTACACTCAACATGCTTGCCTGTGGCACATGAAGATGAAGACTTATAGTTATTTAATTTATGTTATGAACTCTTGTACTAGCCTTGGGCTATTTAGTTGTAAAGACTATGTTATCTCTAGAATGACGATGTAATAAACGACCTTTGTATCTGTGTACTTTATCTTAAACTATGGATGCTAGCATTTGATCCAGGGACTAGCATTGCAACCACAGGGACCTTTACCTTATAAAGGTGGGGTCTTACAGATGGTATCAGAGCACTGTGTTGCCTTTAGGATTATGACCCTAAGTTGGATTAGACTAAGGAAACCACTAAGGAAAATGCAAAACTTTGCAAATTGCACTCTTGTCTTTTCTTCTCGTAAATCTCTTCTAATATTATTTCTCATCTCTATTTGTAGATGGACACCATCAACAAAACCATCAAGAAGGGACCACTCATGACCATGACTTTAGAATATGAGACGGAGTTTCCCAAAGCACTCAAAAACCTTATGGTTAGCTTGGGGATACATGGTGAGGCCGTGTACAAGGGATTTCCAGTGATGGATGAAGGAGAAGAATATTGGTGGGTGCAACTCCACTTGTACAAAAACAAGGGAAACAACCACAAAGAGTCGGGATTCTACATGGGCACCAACTCAGAAATGTATACGACATTCTTTGACTCTGCAAGAAATGCAGCTTGGAATGCTATCAAGGAGCTTGGTGAAAGACTCAAGTGTAGAATTCTCAACACTCAAAATGATCTTAAGGAAGAGAAGAAGTATAACCAAGACTTAGAGACCGCCATAAAACGTCTAAGGGAAGATATCATAGACTTAGCATATGAGTGAGAATTATGACGTACTCCGATAGTTGGACCACCACACTTGTCGTTTTCTCGCAAAATTTGTCTAAGTTATGTTTGAACCTTAGTGCTTGTGGTAGATTTTTGTATGCCATGACTTGTGTGTTTTATTGTTGAATGTATGCTTTTGGCTTTTTGTTTCACTATCTTGTGTTTTCTCTTTACTTGTGTTGGTTCTAATATTTTTCTATCTTATGCAATAGATGCCTAGCTTTGTGATCAGCACTGCCGAGGAGTTCAACGGAACTCGTTTTGGTTCATGTATCGTGCAGTTTCACTAGTGTGCTCAACCTCCCACTTCCTAGTATTAAGGCACTTCAGCTCACCAAGTTCGAGAGGAAGGATCTTTGGGGCTTTAGAGTCTCGCAGCCGTGATGCCAGATGGAGCCACCCACGGAGGAGATTACCTTCAAGATGATGCACGATGACAAAGAGAAGGGACTAGATGTAGTCATGCAGGATCTTCTCGAACGCCTCTGCAGATGCCACTCCACCGAGCTCAGGGGCCTCTACTTCCACCCGTTCGGGAGACGTGACGAGGAGGGAGAGACATTGGTATATGAGGGCGCTTCTAGAGAGACGATTGAGCCAGTTCATCTGTTCCTCCAGGACCTAGAGGGCCTTATTAGACACCTCGACATAGATAGGACCAACGTCATGCTTAGCAATGACAAGCTTCAGGTTCAGTTGAGGGAGAAGGACAAACTCTTCGCGGAGTAGGACGAGATCGTCAAGGAGATGGAGGCCAGATTCAAGAGCTAGGACAAGAAGTTCAAGAATCAGGAGAAGAGAGTTTAGAACAGAAACAAGAAGATCAAGGACATGAGGGCCGAGATAGAGGCCAAGGACTTTGAGCTGGAGACTCAGCAGGGAGTGATAGAGAGGCTGCGCTCACAGAAGAGATCCCTCCATGCGAAGGTCGAGGCTTTGACCACTAGCGTGGAGGAGTACAAGACAACCATGGAGTCAGCCAAACTTACTCTTGTGGACGTGGAGGTCGACATGGAGGAGTAGTTGATTACTCAGATATCTATTTATCTATCATCCTTTTGATTTATCGAGTCGCAATGACCATCCAACATGTGGATGGCTTGCTAGTGTGTTTACTTTTCAAAAACTTGTTGTTTATGTTGTTCAAACTCTATGTTTATCTTATGCTTGATTTATGTAATTGCTGCTATGTGATGTATTGTGCATGTTAGCATCTATGGGTTATATATCATTCCTTATCCTTATTGAAACCACAGATGCCTCCCCGTCGTGCCAATCCCAACCAAAACAACAACAATAACGGCAATCCCGAGATACAGCAGCTGATGATAGCTCAAACTCAACTGATGCAGATGATGACCTAGTTCATGGCAAATAAAAAACAGAATCAGAACAACAACAACCAAAACAACCCACCAACATTTGACATGCTCACCGGGTTTCTGAGATTGAGGCCTACAAAGTTCTTGAGAACCACTAATACCATGGTAGCCAATGACTGGCTACGTTCCGTGAACAAGGACTTAGTAACTGTGGGCTGCACTGATGGGGAAAAGGTCAGGTTTGCAGCACATGTGCTTGAAGGACCAGCAGCCACATGGTGGGACATTTTCCAGATCACCACTCCTATTGAGGATGTGACATGGGCTATATTTGAGGATGGTTTCTGCACTGCCCACATCTCATCAGGGGTGATGAATTTGAAGAAGAAAGAGTTCGACAATCTAAAACAGCATCACCACAGTGTGGCAGAATACATTGAGGAATTCAACAATCTGGCGTGCTATGCACCGGAAGAGGTTGATACTGATGCCAAGAGGAAGGAGAAGTTCCTTGAGGGACTTAATGATGAGATGAACTTGCAACTTTCTGTTGCATATGTCCCAACTTATCAATCACTGTGTGACAAGGCCACCATCTTGGAAAGCAAGATGAAACAGGTGGAGAGCAGAAAAATAAAGCATCACTTTGATAAGCACAACTCGGGATCATCTCACAAGCTTTCCCATGGTGATGATAGTGGAGGTTCTGAATCCCAAAAGTATGAGAAGTATAACAACCACCACAACAGAAAACGTCACCATGACAACAAGCACCACTGCAGTCATGACAATGACAGATACAAGAACCACAAGAGTGGACACAAGAGCCACCATAGTGGGAATGGGAATGGAAATCAACCTGCTAAAAGAGATATCAGTCAGGTTGAGTGCTTCAAATGCAAGAAAACTGGGCACTATGCAAATGAATGCCCAGAAAAGAAAGTTGAAGGAGCCAACAAGCCCAACCCTTTCCAGAAGGGACAAGTGAACCACATCAATGTGGAAGATATCTATGATGAATCTGATGTTGTGGCTGGTAAGTTCAAGCTTAATTCTTTTCCAGCACTTGTTCTTTTTGATACCGGCGCATCGCATTCATTCATATCAAGAGAATTTGTTGATAAAAATGGACTTCCAACTGAAACTATTGGGAATACTATTAAAGTAAGCTCTCCCGGTGGAGAGATGATAGTGAATTTTGGATGTCATGATCTAGTGATAGAATTTGGAAAGTATAAGTTTCTAGTTAGTTTGATAATCCTAGATTCCCAAGGATTGGATGTTATTCTGGGCATGGATTGGATAACTAAGTATGAAGGAGTACTAGATTGTGCCAATCGTACTGTCACACTCACAACCCCGGATAAGAAACGAATTAGGTTCAAGTCTAACTTTGAATCTAAAGGGAGTAAGTTAAATTCTCTTAAGGGGGTTATCATAGACAGTGTGCCTATTGTGAAGGATTATCCGGATGTGTTTCCGGAGGAATTACCGGGAATGCCACCAGATAGAGATGTGGAGTTTCTGATTGACTTACTACCAGGATCTGGACCAATAGCAAAGAGACCCTACAAGATGTTAGTTGATGAGTTGAAAGAACTCAAGAAACAACTTGGAGAACAGTTGAAGAAAGGATTTATTCAACCAAGTTCTTCGTCTTGGGGTGCACTAGTTCTGTTTGTTGAAAAGAAGGATAGAAGTCAAAGGTTATGCATAGATTACCGTTCACTCAATGAGGTGACTATAAAGAACAAGTATCCTTTGCCTATAATCAATGACCTATTTGATCAGCTACAAGGAGCCCGTGTGTTCTCAAAGATTGATCTCCGATCAGACTACTTTTAGCAAAAGATTAGAGAGCAAGACATACCTAAGACTGCTTTTACCACCAGGTATGGATTGTATGAGTATACCGTGATGCCATTTGGATTGACAAATGCACCATCTTATTTCATGAACATGATGAACAAAGTGTTCATGGAGTTTCTTGACAAGTTTGTTGTCATATTCATCGACGACATTTTGATCTATTCCAAGAGAAAAGAAGAGCATGAAGAACATTTGTGTTTGATACTTGAGAAACTCAGGGAGCACAAGCTGTATGCCAAGTTCAGCAAGTGTGAATTTTGGTTGAATGAAGTTGGATTTCTAGGACATATTGTGTCGGGAGATGGTATAGCATTCGATCCCGCAAAGGTGTCAGCTATAACCGAGTGGGAATCTCCCAAGTCAGTTAAGGAAGTTCGTAGTTTCCTAGGATTGGCAGGATACTATAGAAGGTTCATTGAGAATTTATCAAAGGTAGATAAGCCAATGACGGAGTTACTCAAGAAAGAAAAGAAGTTTGACTGGACTGAAGGATGTGAAATCAGTTTCCAAGAGTTAAAGAAGAGACTAGTGTCAGCACCAGTCTTATGTCTGCCAGATTTGGAGAAGGATTTCCAAGTATATTGTGATGCATGTCACCAAGGATTGGGTGGAGTTTTGA
This sequence comes from Avena sativa, assembly GCA_916181665.1. Taxonomy (NCBI): domain Eukaryota; kingdom Viridiplantae; phylum Streptophyta; class Magnoliopsida; order Poales; family Poaceae; genus Avena; species Avena sativa. The sequence goes on along the minus strand of OV702294.1, from coordinate 443,274,514 downwards.
TGCAAGAAGGGAAAGTTGTGGCTTATGCCTCGATACAACTCAAAACTCATGAAGTGAATTATCCTACTCATGATTTGGAGTTAGCCTCTGTTGTCCATGCACTCAAAACAAGGAGACGTTATCTTTTAGGAAAGCGTTCTAAAGTGTTCACAGATCACAAGAGTTTGAAATATATCTTCACTCAGAAGGAGATCAATATGAGACAAAGAAGATGGCTAGAGCTCATCAAGGACTATGACTTGAGTTTGCAATACCATCCCGGTAAATCAAATGTTGTAGCGGATGCTTTAAGCCGTAAGGTTTATGTGAATGGTCTTACTAAGGGATAATTGCCAGATGATCTGTGTGCCCAATTCAAAGATCTCAGATTGGAGATAGTGCCTGAAGGATACCTCATGTCATTGGGTGTTCAACCCACATTGTTGGACAAGATTAAAGAAGCCCAAAAGTTGGACAAGGAAATTGAAGAGATTAAAGGAAAAATTAGCAAAGGGAAGGCTAAAGGATTCCATGAAGATGAACAAGGTACTTTATGGTATGGAAAACGTATCTGCATTCCGCAAGATCCGGAGCTTTGGAAATTGATTCTACAATAAGCACACAACTCACCATATTCCATTCATCCAGGTAACACCAAAATGTACATGGATGTGAAGGAAAGAGTTTGGTGGAATAATCACAAGAAGGACATCGCAGAACATATTGATTTGTGTGATGTGTGTAGTCGAGTGAAAGCGGAACATCAGAAACCGGCATGGTTATTACAACCACTACCTATTCCTGATTGGAAGTGGGATAAGATTGGTATGGACTTTATCACCGGACTGCCAAGGACCAGATCTGGATATGATTCCATTTGGGTTGTTATGGATCGCCTAACTAAAGTGGCTCATTTCATACCCGTGAAGACAACCTATACAAGTGCTAAGTTAGCCAAAATATATATGAACATGATTGTATGTCTGCATGGAGTACCTAAGAGTATTGTGTCTGATAGAGGAACTCAATTCACTTTGCATTTTGGCGACAACTACATGAATCATTGGGAACAAGGTTAGAGTTCAACACAACTTTTCACCCCCAGACTGACGGACAGACAGAAAGGACCAGTAAGATTTTGGAGGATATGTTGAGGGCATGTGCCCTATACTATGGTGCTAGTTGGGATGAAAGTCTGTCTTACGCAGAATTATCTTACAATAATATCTATAAAGCCAGCATTGAGATGGCACCATTTGAATTTATTTATGGAAGGAAGTGTACTACACCATTGCTATGGAGTAGTGTAGGAGAAAGACATTTGTTCGGATCAGAACTGATCAAGGAAGATGAAGAGAAAGTCAAATTGGTAAAGGACAGATTGAAGATAGCTCAGTCCCGACAAAAGAGCTACGTAGATCCAAAGCATAGAGAGGTCACCTATGAGGTAGGTGATAGATCCTATCTTAGAGTCTCACCAGTTCGTGGTGTGAAGAGATTTGGAGTCAAAGGAAAATTGGCACCAAGGTATGTTAGACCATTCAAGATTTTGAGCCGCAAAGGAGAAGTGGCTTATGAGATTGAATTACCTGAATCACTGTCAGCAGTTCACAATGTGTTTCATGTGAGTCAGTTGAAGAAATGCCATCCGGAGATGGAAGAAACTTCTTTGAAGGATACTATACCTTTGGAAGAGGTTTAGTTGGAGAGTGATCTCACCTATGAGGAGAAACCTATCAAGATTCTTGAGTCTGCAGAAAGAGTTACTCATACTAATACTATCAAATTCTGCAAAGTACAGTGGAATCATCATATCAAAGAAGAAGCAACTTTGTAAAGAGAAGATGACCTCCGGAAAGATCACCCTCACCTATTTGCTAGCCAATCCGAATCTCGAGGGCGAGATTCACCTTAAGGGGGTTAGATTTGTAACATCCCAAAATTCATGAATTGTAAAAGCATGCATTGCATTTATATAAGCATAGCATATTTGTCTTGCACAAATTTTTTCAAACCAAAACTCCAAATAAAACCATTATTATGCCTATTTTATTAATCATATGAGGCATGGTTTTATTTTCAAAGGACCAAAGTGTGATTGAGAAAACAGAGTGTTTGACACACTTTTGAGTGCAAGGACCACATTACAAAAATCTGGAAGTGGTTTGAATTCAAACAAGTTTAAAAAGGATTCAAATTCATTCTTGAAAAATCAAACATAAAAAGAAAAGGTTAAAAGAAAAAATAAACACTGCGCCAACCTTTCCGCCTAGCACCAGTCCAGCCCATCAAGCCCACCTGGGCCACTCCCTCCCCCTCTCTCTCTCACCCGCGCTCTCCCTACCCCGCTCTCACTACCACTGGGCCTAGGCCAGCTCAGCTCGTCTCCCCCAAACTCCGCACCCCAGACCCTATCGTCGCTGTCGTTACCTCCACCACTGCCACGTTTGATTCAGGCTTAATTGCCATTGATTCATAGCATGATTCCCTCGCCCTCGCCACCTACTTAAACATCTCTGCACCACGACCATTTCCCCCAAACACCCACGCCCAATCGCCCCCAGGCTGCTCGTATTTGAGCTCGAAACACCGCTGCCCGACGAACTCCGGTGAGGTATTCCGGTGAGCACCATTCTCCCCGTACCCTCTAGATCCTACTGTCGTGCTACCCTTGATCTTGCGCTTCTTCTCATGCCCTTTGTTCATCTTCTTGTGACCCAGGATGTCGGATTTGTCAAGCACCGTGAGCACCGGACGCTGTCCTCATTTCCGACGAGCAATCCCGGTAAGATACGACTGCCCTCGCCTCCTAATTCAAACCAACTTATTCGCCTGGACCTTGAGCATGTCCTGATGCACTTTGTTTGCACTAGGGTGATCCAGAGCGTCGCCGTCGTCTTTTCTAACCCGTGCCTGATGCCAGTGAGGATTCCGACGAGCTTTTTCGGCCGCAGTAGCACGCCCCTGTCCAAGCCGAAGCTACCTTGAGCATCCTCGCAACCTTGCAACGCTGGTAAGACACTGCATAACCCCTATCCCCCTCTGGAATTTCCGGAGCATCACCGACAGAAGCGCCGCCGCCTCCAGCACCCATTGGCGCTGCCCGTCTTTGGTCGCATGCGTTAGAGCCGTTAGATCTAGATCCTAGGGTTTAAATTAGATCTTAGGCCGAAGCGGTATCGCCAGATCTGGACCACAGGATCTGACTTAGATCCAATGGTCCACGCGCTTGGTCCGCACGAAGCGGTACTGACCAATCATAAACGGCCACGTGTCTGTGATTTTGTTTTAAAATCTGTTTTAAAATCTATTAGAGATTTAAAATTGTAAAATTCATATCTTTTGTGCTGTTTATCCAAAAAATGAAAATAATATATCATTGGATTTAGAAAATAAACCCTACTCTACTGTGGCCTTGAATTTGTATTTTGCTTCTGTAAAAATAGGATTATTTGCATAACACATTATAGGCTTATTTTGGCTATATAAAATGTTTATAAAATTGTTTTGAGGCAAATTTGACTCTGTTTAGATTCTAGATAGATCACTTTGTGTTCAGTACTGTTTGGTTGATCTCTTTAGTGTAGAAAAATCATTTCATTGCATTTGCATGCATTCATATATATATTTTCTTGAATATTTCAATATGAATTTGGTGCTATCATTTTATGTGTAGATTTTGGTGCTAGTGGTGATTGTGATTGTGAAGATTGTTTCTACTCCCCCAACTTCCAAGGAAAGTGGTGCTTAATGTATTTTTTCCTATTATTTTGACTATGCACTAGTGATATTTTGAATAGGGCTTGCATGGAATTTTTGCTAAGTATATATATGCTGTGCCTTGGGAAATCCTAGTAGTTGTAGTCTTGGTAGAATTTTCTCTAAGTTAAGAAACTTGTTATGTTATCATGCTTAGCCTAGCTAGTAGCAAACAAGGGTGGATTATACATGCTATGAAATTTTGCTAAGTCAATGACTTGTGTTTTGCTTAATAAAACAACTAAGTGAATGAATCACATGGGTGGAATGGTATGATGGTTTGTGTTGAGTGGTTACACAAGGCCCATGTCTATGGTTTACCTTGTGTATTACACTTGTGGAAAGCCACCCAGGAACAAAGGGATTTGAGATACTTAGTGTTTAGAAGCTTCTAGTGCAACCACATGGCATATGGGCTCTACCTTGACCACATAGGTTGCAATAACTTAGCCAGATGGATAGTTGGTGGTAGGGTGATAGGATGGAACGCGTACATGGTGGTATAAGGGAAGGCTTCTGAAAGGTATCATCTCGATGCATGTCGAGTCTTGTGGGGAAAGTGCACCACCTTTCGAGAGGGTAAAACCTAAGTACTTAACCGTGTCCCCGGCAACGGACAATTTGAGCATCAAAGACATTGAAGCTATCAAGGATCTCCTCATCCCAATTTCTAAGTTAAAAAATTGTGGTTGAACAAGGGTTAAAGGTTCACCAATGTCTATTGGTGGTTCCTTGGGAGTTTTTGACAAACAAAAACTTAGTGTTTTCAACTGATAAGAAAAACCTATTTTGAGCAAAGCAAGCCTAAGATACACCTAGCCAAATTCATATAGATGTTAGCTAATACTATTCTACTATGGTATCACTTGCCAATACTATTCCCAATGTATTGACCCATTGTGGCTGTAACTTATGATGTTGCAGGTTACTCTGATGGAGATTAGGGTTGTGAGTCTACACTCAACATTTTGACTTATTAAATTGTGACTTATTAAATTAACAACCATTGTGACTTATTAAATTGTCATGCATGCATTTGTTACTCTGATGGAGATTAAAGTAACAACCATTGTGACTTATTAAATTGTCATGCATGCATTTGTTGCATTTGTTTGATCTCTATGAGCTATTGTTTATGTTGTATGCAATTGTTTGATCGATAGATTGCGAGGAGTGCAATGTGTGTGATTGCAACTACTATGATTGCAAGTATTGTGGTTATGACGAGTGCAACCATTATATCTATGAGGATTGTGAGGATTATCTAATCGACTACATCTACAACAAAGGCAAGTGGTGCTATCTTGGTCATGAATGTCCTACTGTTTTCCTATGCATTATAGATGTTTTTGTAGAATTGCATATGTAGGAATTGATGTGTCTATGTCCCATATTATTCCCTAGCATTCCTTGTTTATGAGACACCGTTGGTAGATGTGCTTAGCCATGCTATGATGAACGAGGGCTGGGTTACATCACTGATGTTGATTCTAAATGTGTTGGTTTGCGAAAACTAAAACAACTTAATCAATGAATCTCCTGGGTGTGATGGGATTGATAATTTTTGGTGGTATCATTGCGGAAAGGCACCCAGGACACTGAGAAAGGATTGGCTTCTTTGTTTGGTAGCTTTCATGTGCAACCATGTGTCAATAATGGAATGGGCGGTTGGTTGGACTCAGTAGGTTGTGGTAACTCGAACCCACATATCCAGAGATGTAGATAGTGTAGGTTGGACCGATGCGTGTCGGGTTTGGGGAGCTACTTCCCGAACGGTTCCTTCTTGGACTTCTCCCTATCATCACCCAATATGAGAGTGGTGGTATGAGCTGGGCTGGCCAAGTCACATGGGTAAAGTGTACTAACCCCTGCAGGGTGTATCAACTAAGTGCTTAGCCGTGTCCCTGGTTATGGACAATTTGAGCGACCTGATACTGATGCTATGATACTTCTCACTCATCCTTATTTTTTAATTACTTAAAACTTGTTGGGTGAACATAATTGGGTAGGAGCACCTGGGAGTGAACCACAGTGTCCTATTTATCGTATTGGAAAACTACTTTGTTACAAATGTTAGGATAAAACTGTTGCTTTATGCAAATGAGCCTGAACTCCACTTGGCCAAATAAGCATGTAGTTGATAGATCTGTTGTTAACCACTTTAGCCTACTTGCCATACATTCAATGTATTGACCATTCGTGGCTGCAATGTTTCATGTTGCAGGTTATATCGTATCTGAGTGATCGTTCATAGGTCGCGAGACTCCACTCAACAATTGTTCGCCTATGGCACATTTGAAGGATGGAGATCTACCTTGTATTCGCTTTCCGCTGTGTACTTGAATAAATAATGTAAATTCTGGATCATGTTAGTTGTATTTATGATGCACAATTATATTTGGTATCATTTTGTACTGTGTGTGCCAGTGAACCGATCCAGGGATTGACACTATACACATGAACTCAACCTTATCAGGCGAGGGTGTTACATTTACCTTGTGTATCACACTTGTGGAAAGCCACCTAGGAACAAAGGGATTTGATATATTAAGTGTTTAGAAGCTTCTAGTGCAACCACATGGCATATGGGCTCTGCCTTGACCACATAGGTTGCAATAACTTAGCCAGATGGACAGTTGGTGGTAGGGTGATAGGATGGAATGCGTCCATGGTGGTCTAAGGGAAGGTTTCTGAAATGTCTCGTCTCAATGCATATCGAGTCTTGTGGGGAAAGTGCACCACTCTCGAGAGGGTAAAACCTAAGTACTTAGCCGTGTCCCCGACGACGGACAATTTGAGCATCAACGACATTGAAGCTATCAAGGATCTCCTCATCCCAATTTCTAAGTTAAAAACTTGTGGTTGAACAAGGGTTAAAGGTTCACCAATGTCTATTGGTGGTTCCTTGGGAGTTTTTGAGAAACAAAAACTTAGTGTTTTAAACTAATAAGAAAAACCTATTTTGAGCAAAGCAAGCCTAAGCTACACTTAGCCAAATTCATATAGATGTTAGCTAATACTATTCTACTATGGTATCACTTGCCAATACTATTTCAAATGTATTGACCCACTGTGGCTGTAACTTATGATGTTGCAGGTTACTCTGATGGAGATTAGGGTTGTGAGTCTACACTCAACATGCTTGCCTGTGGCACATGAAGATGAAGACTTATAGTTATTTAATTTATGTTATGAACTCTTGTACTAGCCTTGGGCTATTTAGTTGTAAAGACTATGTTATCTCTAGAATGACGATGTAATAAACGACCTTTGTATCTGTGTACTTTATCTTAAACTATGGATGCTAGCATTTGATCCAGGGACTAGCATTGCAACCACAGGGACCTTTACCTTATAAAGGTGGGGTCTTACAGATGGTATCAGAGCACTGTGTTGCCTTTAGGATTATGACCCTAAGTTGGATTAGACTAAGGAAACCACTAAGGAAAATGCAAAACTTTGCAAATTGCACTCTTGTCTTTTCTTCTCGTAAATCTCTTCTAATATTATTTCTCATCTCTATTTGTAGATGGACACCATCAACAAAACCATCAAGAAGGGACCACTCATGACCATGACTTTAGAATATGAGACGGAGTTTCCCAAAGCACTCAAAAACCTTATGGTTAGCTTGGGGATACATGGTGAGGCCGTGTACAAGGGATTTCCAGTGATGGATGAAGGAGAAGAATATTGGTGGGTGCAACTCCACTTGTACAAAAACAAGGGAAACAACCACAAAGAGTCGGGATTCTACATGGGCACCAACTCAGAAATGTATACGACATTCTTTGACTCTGCAAGAAATGCAGCTTGGAATGCTATCAAGGAGCTTGGTGAAAGACTCAAGTGTAGAATTCTCAACACTCAAAATGATCTTAAGGAAGAGAAGAAGTATAACCAAGACTTAGAGACCGCCATAAAACGTCTAAGGGAAGATATCATAGACTTAGCATATGAGTGAGAATTATGACGTACTCCGATAGTTGGACCACCACACTTGTCGTTTTCTCGCAAAAATTTGTCTAAGTTATGTTTGAACCTTAGTGCTTGTGGTAGATTTTTGTATGCCATGACTTGTGTGTTTTATTGTTGAATGTATGCTTTTGGCTTTTTGTTTCACTATCTTGTGTTTTCTCTTTACTTGTGTTGGTTCTAATATTTTTCTATCTTATGCAATAGATGCCTAGCTTTGTGATCAGCACTGCCGAGGAGTTCAACGGAACTCGTTTTGGTTCATGTATCGTGCAGTTTCACTAGTGTGCTCAACCTCCCACTTCCTAGTATTAAGGCACTTCAGCTCACCAAGTTCGAGAGGAAGGATCTTTGGGGCTTTAGAGTCTCGCAGCCGTGATGCCAGATGGAGCCACCCACGGAGGAGATTACCTTCAAGATGATGCACGATGACAAAGAGAAGGGACTAGATGTAGTCATGCAGGATCTTCTCGAACGCCTCTGCAGATGCCACTCCACCGAGCTCAGGGGCCTCTACTTCCACCCGTTCGGGAGACGTGACGAGGAGGGAGAGACATTGGTATATGAGGGCGCTTCTAGAGAGACGATTGAGCCAGTTCGTCTGTACCTCCAGGACCTAGAGGGCCTTATTAGACACCTCGACATAGATAGGACCAACATCATGCTTAGCAATGACAAGCTTCAGGTTCAGTTGAGGGAGAAGGACAAACTCTTCGCGGAGTAGGACGAGATCGTCAAGGAGATGGAGGCCAGATTCAAGAGCTAGGACAAGAAGTTCAAGAATCAGGAGAAGAGAGTTTAGAACAGAAACAAGAAGATCAAGGACATGAGGGCCGAGATAGAGGCCAAGGACTTTGAGCTGGAGACTCAGCAGGGAGTGATAGAGAGGCTGCGCTCGCAGAAGAGATCCCTCCATGCGAAGGTCGAGGCTTTGACCACTAGCGTGGAGGAGTACAAGACAACCATGGAGTCAGCCGAACTTACTCTTGTGGACGTGGAGGTCAACATGGAGGAGTAGTTGATTACTCAGATATCTATTTATCTATCATCCTTTTGATTTATCGAGTCGCAATGACCATCCAACATGTGGATGGCTTGCTAGTGTGTTTACTTTTCAAAAACTTGTTGTTTATGTTGTTCAAACTCTATGTTTATCTTATGCTTGATTTATGTAATTGCTGCTATGTGATGTATTGTGTATGTTAGCATCTATGGGTTATATATCATTCCTTATCCTTATTGAAACCACAGATGCCTCCCCGTCGTGCCAATCCCAACCAAAACAACAACAATAACGGCAATCCCGAGATACAGTAGCTGATGACAGCTCAAACTCAACTGATGCATATGATGACCTAGTTCATGGCAAATCAAAAACAGAATCAGAACAACAACAACCAAAACAACCCGCCAACATTTGACATGCTCACCGGGTTTCTGAGATTGAGGCCTACAAAGTTCTTGAGAACCACTAATACCATGGTAGCCAATGACTGGCTACGTTCCGTGAACAAGGACTTAGTAACTGTGGGCTGCACTGATGGGGAAAAGGTCAGGTTTGCAGCACATGTGCTTGAAGGACCAGCAGCCACATGGTGGGACAATTTCCAGATCACCGCTCCTATTGAGGATGTGACATGGGCTATATTTGAGGATGGTTTCTGCACTGCCCACATCTCATCAGGAGTGATGAATTTGAAGAAGAAAGAGTTCGACAATCTAAAACAGCATCACCACAGTGTGGCAGAATACATTAAGGAATTCAACAATCTGGCGTGCTATGCACCGGAAGAGGTTGATACTGATGCCAAGAGGAAGGAGAAGTTCCTTGAGGGACTTAATGATGCGATGAACTTGCAACTTTCTATTGCATATGTCCCAACTTATCAATCACTGTGTGACAAGACCACCATCTTGGAAAGCAAGATGAAACAGGTGGAGAGCAGAAAAAAAAGCATCACTTTGATAAGCACAACTCGGGATCATCTCACAAGATTTCCCATGGTGATGATAGTGGAGGTTCTGAATCCCACAAGTATGAGAAGTATAACAACCACCACAACAGAAAACGTCACCATGACAACAAGCACCACTGTAGTCATGACAATGACAGATACAAGAACCACAAGAGTGGACACAAGAGCCACCATAGTGGGAATGGGAATGGAAATCAACCTGCTAAAAGAGATATCAGTCAGGTTGAGTGCTTCAAATGCAAGAAAACTGGGCACTATGCAAATGAATGCCCAGAAAAGAAAGTTGAAGGAGCCAACAAGCCCAACCCTTTTGTGACACCCCGGTTCTGAAAAGACCGTGGCCTCTATGTGACATGCCAATCCCTGGATCGGTTCATTGGCCCACAATAGAGTAAGATAGATAACATAGCAAAATACCCGTGTATCATGAACTACAAAGATCTAGAGTACCATTATTACAATAAAAGCTTAGCTCAATGCTAGCTCAAATTATTCAGGTAGCAACACAAATAATATAAATCCTCCATTCTTCAAATTGCCCACAAGTGAACAAGTGCCGAGTGGAGTACCGTGGCCTATAACGATCAATCAGAATCGGAATAACCTACAGCATAAAACGCAACAGCCCCGAAGGGTCAATACATGGAATGTATGGCAAGTAGAGCTAGTAATGGAGACAATATTACTAACATCTACATGCATATTTGGCAAGTGGAGCTGTGTCTGGCTTGCATTTGCAAATAACTTTGTCCTACTTTCATAAACAGTTTTGAATTTTCTTTGAAAAGATCCCAATTAAGTTAACCCAACAATATTAAAGCAATTATGAAATTAGAATGAGCGAGAAACATGTCATGGAATCAATATCTAGCAACTCAGATGTCCATAACCGGGACACGGCTAATCGATTAGATTATACACTCTGCAGAGGCTAGTATACTTTACCCATGTGACTTGGCCAGCCCAGCTTGTACCATCACTCTCATTTTGGGTGACGATAGGGAGAAGACCAAGAAGAGACTGTTCGGGAAGTAGCTCCTCAATCCCGACGCGCACCGGTCCAATCTACCAAAATTCTACATCTCTGGATACGCGGGTTCGAGTTACCACAACCTACTAAGTCCAACCAACCGCCCATTTCATTATTGGCACATGGTCGTACACGTAAGATGCACAATAAAGAAGCCAATCATTCTCTCTTGATACCTGGGTGCCTTTCCGCAATGAAACCACCAAAATTTATCAATACCATCACACCCAGGGGGTTCATTGATTAAGTTGTTTTAGTTTTCACAAACCAATACTTTGAGAAAACAAGTAACAATGATGTAACCCAGCCCTCGTTCAACATAGCATGGCTAAGCACATCTACAACGGTGGTTCATCTACAAGGAAAACCCTACCACATAATAGGACATAGCATAGCGATAGTATCACCCTACACATGCATCTACAAAATACATGACAATGCATTGAAAATAGTAGGACGATATCATGAACAAAGTAGCATCTACTTGCCTTGGTTGTAGCGGTCGGAGGAACAATCCACACACGAGCAAGGGTTGCACTCCACACAATCTACACGACACAATTGCATTCATAAACAAACAATTCACAAACATATGCAACAAAGATGATGCATGAATGCAAGAACGGCAAGTGAATTGGTGCTACAGCTGCACCACATAATACTAATACATATTACTACCGAATACATGCATGGAAAATAGATTTGGCGCAAGGGAAACTATTAACCAAAAGTAGTGATCACTACTAGAGCTAGAAGTTAAATAATTCACTACCGGTAGTAAACAGTTCGTAAAATCCTGGAAAAATTCTACCGCATAGGCATCGCTGATAAGAAACAGTACCAATTGGAATTACTTAAAAAGGAGTTACAAAACATCCCAAGTAATTAAAACACTGCAGAAAGCCATTAGACAAATACCGCAGAAGTTTTTACTTTAAGCCTATCTTTTTATTTCACGATGAGATTCCCCTCGTTCATACGAGTTCAGGGACATATCACACGCGATTTTTGGAGCTACGAAACTTTTACTACGAATTTATTACTCCGAAAAGGCCATTAACTCATTTGATTAAACTATACTAAACCTGACAGTAAAAGTCTGAACCAAAGGTACAGCAAGATTCTACACGACTCACTGAACTCGTGCATATTTTATTTGTAATTTTTGGCCAAGCGGTTGAATTTCTACGCAATTTACAAGATTCTACCGAAATCTGCCAACTAATAGGATTAACGAAATTGACCCAGTCAACTGTGTCTGATGACTGGGCGCTGACTGGGCGTCTGACCAGTCAACGTCTGGGGCGTCTGACTAGTCAACGTCTGGAGTGCTGACCAGTCAACGAACGATCTAAGCCGCTGATCTGAGATCTGACGGTGGCTGCTGTCTTACCGGAATCGGATGGCGAATCGAACTCCGGCGAACTCCGGACGGCGGTGACGATCGGTTCCGGCGTCGTGGTTCTATCAGCACGTACACACACGGTCAACTAAGGCTCCCGGAACAATAAACGCGCGCGCGTACGCGGCGATCTGCAGGGCGCAGATGGCGGCGGCGGATGGAGACGCGGAGCACGGGAACGGAAAGAGGAGATCGAGGCGAACCCGGCAACAGACGCGGCGATGGCCGGCGGCGGAGGAGTGGCCGGCGGCGGCGAGGAGAAGCGGCGGCGGCGGCGGTCTGCGTGCGTGCGCGCCAGGGAGGAGATGGCGGCGGCGGTTTGGGTTGCATGCACGGGAACCGAGGCCAGGGGTGGGGCCCTCCTTTTATTTGGTCCTTCACGTGAGAAAAGAAAAAATAAAAAAACTGAAACAGAATCGGTACGTGGTTGGACTACAACTCAGAAATCGGTCCGGATTTTCGGACCGTTTCCGGCGGTTTACTAAAACGTCCGAGTCTTTTGCATACGAACTCCGATTGGAGCGATTCTCGCGCCTACGGGTTCGTATCGTCGAGGGGCACAACCTTCAGTCGAAGTTTGCGCGAAATCTCGAACCTATAGGGGTGGTTGTTGCAAGACACTCCAAAGCTCCCCGCAGGAACCTCGAAGCGAAACAAAATAGGGTTTTGGCGATGGCGCTTCGCCGAACTTTTCTACTCGACGGTTTTGCATGGAAAGATATGATGCAATGCTATGAATGATATGCAAGACCAAATCTAAAATTTGGGATGTGACAAGACTAACCCCCTTAAGATGAATCTCGTCCTCGAGATTCGGCGCGGTTATCAAATAGGTGTGGGTAGTCCTCTCGGATGTCATCTTCACGCTCCCAAGTGGCTTCCTCTTCGGTGTGGTGACTCCATTGCACCTTGCAAAACTTGATTGTCTTGGTACGGGTAGTCCTCTCTGATGTCTCCAGAATCTTGACCGGTTTCTCCTCATAGGTCAAATCATTCTCAAGCTGAACCTCCCCTAGCGGTACAGTGTCTCTCAATGGTGTATCCACCATCTCCGGATGGCACTTCTTCAGCTGGGACACGTGGAACACATTGTGAACAGCAGACAGAGCCTCTGGCAACTCCAACTGATAAGCAACCTCTCCTTTGCGTGCTAAGACTCGATACGGTCCAATAAATCGAGGTGCCAGCTTACCCTTAATACTAAATCTCTTGATTCCACGAAGCGGCGATACTCTGAGGTATGCTCTATCACCTACCTCATACACCACTTCCTTGCGCTTGGCGTCAGCGTAGCTCTTCTGCCTAGATTGTGCTACCTTCAGTCTGTCTCTAATCAAGGCGACCTTCTCCTCAGCATCCTTGATCAAATCAGGTCCAAACAACTGACGTTCTCCTACTCCATCCCATAGCAATGGTGTTCGGCACCGTTTCCCATACAGTACGTCGAACGGTGACGTCTTGATGCTGGTTTGATAGCTGTTGTTCTAGGAAAACTCCGCATCCGGCAAATTCTCATCCCAACTAGATCCATGAGCCAAGGCGCAAGCTCTCAGCATGTCTTCTAAAATCTGATTCACCCTCTCGGTCTGTCCATCAGTCTGTGGGTGAAACGCTGTGCTAAGCTCCAATCTAGTACCAAGTGACTCGTGCAGCTGGCGCCAGAAGTGTGAGGTAAATTGGGTGCCTCTGTCAGATACGATACTCTTGGGAACTCCATGTAGACACACAATCTTGTCCATGTAAATCTTGGCCAACTTTGCACTCGTATAAGTCGTCTTTACTGGTGTAAAGTGGGCTACCTTGGTCAAATGGTCGACCACTACCCAAATAGAGTCATATCCTGACCTAGTCCTGGGCAATCCTGTGATAAAGTCCATTCCCACTCTATCCCACTTCCAATCCGGCACGGGCAATGGCTGTAGCAATCCTGCTGGCTTCTGGTGTTCTGCCTTCACTCGGCTACATACATCACATAGGGCAATATGCTCTGCGATGTCTCCCTTCATGTTGTTCCACCAGAATCTGTCCTTTAGGTCCATATACATTTTCGTATTGCCCGGATGTATGGAATACGGCGAGTCATGAGCTTCCTGCAGAATCAACCTCCTTATCTCGGGATCGTTGGGGACGCACAAACGATCTCCATACCACAAGGTACCTTGCTCATCCTCGCGGAATTCCTTTGCTCGACCTTCCTTCATCTTTTCCTTTACTTCATCTATCTCTTTGTCTCCCACTTGAGCCTTCTTGATTCTGTCTTGAAGCGTTGGTTGGACTTCCATTGTAGCCAAGTATCCTTCAGATACTACCTCCAGTCTAAGGTCCTTGAATTGCTTGCACAAATCCTCAGGCAATTCACCAATTGTCAATCCATTGGCATAAACCTTCCGGCTCAGAGCATCTGCTACTACATTGGCCTTTCCTGGGTGGTATTGTAGATTCATATCATAATCCTTGATAAGTTCCAACCATCTCCTTTGTCTCATGTTTAGTTCCTTCTATGTAAATATGTACTTCAGGCTCTTGTGGTCGGTGTACACATCACAGTGTTTTCCCATTAAGTAATGCCTCCATAACTTGAGCGCATGAACCACTGACGCTAACTCCAAGTCGTGTGTGGGGTAATTCCGCTCATGGTGCTTGAGTTGTCGCGAGGCATATGACACTACTCTCCCATCTTGCATCAGCACACTCCCAAGTCCCTGTCGTGAAGCATCACAGTACACTTGGAAATCCTTCTAAAGATCTGGTAAACACAGTACAGGCGCAGTTACTAGTCGACGCTTCAGTTCCTGAAAGCTGGCTTCACATACATCTGACCATTCAAACTTCCTCTCCTTCTTCAGAAGTTCAGTCATCGGCTTAGCAATCTTGGAAAAGTTTTTTATGAACCTCCTGTAATATCCAGCAAGTCCCAAAAAGCTTCGAATCTCTCCTGCATTCTTGGGCGCTTCCCACTCGGTTACTGCAGTCACTTTGTTTGGATCAACAGCAATTCCTTCTCCTGACACTACGTGTCCAAGAAACCCAACAGTGTTAAGCCAGAATTCACACTTGCTGAATTTGGCATATAGCTTGTGTTCTCTCAGCTTCTCCATAATCAGTCTCAGATGTTTCTCATGCTCAGCATCATCCTTGGAATATATCAGTATGTCATCAATAAACACCACCACGAACTTGTCCAAATACTCCATAAATACCTTGTTCATCATGGTCATGAAATATGCCGGGGCATTCGTTAGTCCAAATGACATAACCGTATACTCATATAAACCATTCCTAGTGGCGAAGGCGGTTTTTGGTACATCCTCCTCTCGGATCTTCAATTGGAAGTAGCCTGATCGCAGATCAATCTTGCTGAACACCTTCGCTCCTTCCAGTTGATCAAACAAATCATTTATGTTCGGCAGAGGGTACTTGTTCTTGATAGTCACTTCATTCAGCGAGCGATAGTCCACCACTAATCTCTTGCTGCTATCTTTCTTCTCCACAAACAGAACAGGTGCACCCCATGACGATGAACTAGGCTGAATGAATCCCTTTTCCAGCTGCTCCTTCAACTGCTTCTTCAATTCCTTCAGCTCATCCACATCCATCTTATATGGTTTCTTTGCTATGGGTCCTGTTCCCGGCATCAGGTCGATAAGAAACTCTACATCCCTGTCAGGTGGCATCCCTGGCAGCTCTTCCGGAAACACGTCGGGGTAATCCCTAATCACTGGCACAGTATCTATGCTAACCCCTTAAGAGAATTCAACTTACACCTTCCTGGTCGTACAGCTGACTTGAATCTAATCCTCTTACCATCCGGGGTTTTGAGTGAAACAGCTCGTTGTGCACAATCTATGTGTCCCCCATGCATAGACATCCAATCCATACCCAGTATGACATCTAATCCCTGTGAATCCAGCACTACCAAATGTGCAATGGAGTTGTGTGTCCCAATCCTCACAGATAAGTCGCGGCATCCCGCGCTAGCTATCATATCTCCTCCAGGTGAACTCACTCTAAATGACCTTTTCATAGACTCAGTAGGTAACTTATACTTATCCACAAATGCCCTTGATATGAATGAATGCGAAGCACCAGTATCGAAAAGTATAAGTGCAGGGTAAGTGTTGATTGGAAACTTACCAATCACAAGGTCAGGCTCATCTGGAATCTCCTCCACATTCATGTGGTTCACTGTGGCCTTCTCGTTGTTGGTTGACTTCAGTCCTTTCCTCTCCGGACAGTTGTCAGCATAGTGTCCCTTCTTCTTACACTTGAAGCATAGCACCTCACTCAGATCCTTCTTCACAAAGCTGCGATCACGGTTGCGGTCATGTCCACCGTGTCCTCCAGAGTGGTGAGAGTGTCCTCCCTTGTGGCTGTGGTGGGTGCTCCTATGGTTGTCATGACGATGTCTGTCGCGGCGGTCATGGCTCCCATGGTCAATTCCTCCATGCTTGGAGTATCCATCATATGAAGTGCGAGACTTGTGGTGTGAACCAGAGTGGTGATTATTGTTCTTCCTCTTGCGGTTCTCCACCTGCTTGTGCTTCCCTTCCAAGATTCTGGCCTTGTCCATGAGCTCCTGGAAAGTGGGGCAGTAAACCACAAGTAGCTGTACTGAAAGCTCATCACTGAGGCCATCCAGGAATCTCTCCCTCCTTTTGGCATCAGTGTCAACATCCTCAGGTGCATAACGGGACAAGTTGTTGAACTCCTCAATGTACTCGGCCACGGTGCGATTGGTTTGGCGCAAGTTGCGGAACTCCTTCCTCTTCAGGCTCAGAACTCCTGAAGACACGTGGTTGGTCCTGAAACCTTCCTCGAACATTGCCCAAGTCACGGTATCCAGCGGGTGGGTGATCTGAAATGTGTCCCACCAAGAAGCGGCTGGTCCCTCCAGTAGGTGAGCGGCAAACCTCACCTTCTCAGCATCAGTGCATCCGACAGTTACTAGATCCTTGTTGACTGAACGCAACCAGTCGAGAGCAACCATTGGTTCCGTTGCAGTAGAGAACTTAGCTGGCCTTAACCTCAGAAATCTGGTGAGAGCATCTCCCTGAGGCTGATTGTTTCCATTGTTGTTGTTCTGGTTCGCAATGAACTGGGTCATCACTTGGGTCAGCTGTGCCTGAGCGGCCATGAGCTGCTCCAACTCAGTAGGATGGCGGCGGGGAGGCATCTGCGGTTCAGCACAGGTAAGTTTAGAAAGAATCAACTACGACAATAGGATTCTACCCATGCATATGATCACACAACGACAAGCAATGGCAGACAATCACAAGCAAGCAACACATCAACAAACAAGCGGTCCAGCAACATCCCAGGTGTTATCCTAGCAGTATATAACTACTGAAATAGTTTTGCAAGAGTTGGCAATGGTTAACTAAACAATAGATCAACTAATCAACCAAAACAGCAATTCTGCCAGAACAGTCCAGCAGCGTTCGCGAATTTTTCCGCCTGACTTAAACTCGTCAGAAAAATAAGCTGATTTTTGCACATACAGTACAGAGAGTTTCGCATCAGCCCAGTTGTTTTCAGATTTTTCCCAATTACCAGAAAAATATGAAAAATCATACAGTACTGCTGTACCAGCAGAAAACTGCAGCGAAAATAACACAGATAGTAACCAAACTTGCCATGACTCTTTCATAAAATTCGCATAAATAATTCCTGGGATATTGGAGTACACAAATAAGCAACTAATCACTCTTAAACTAACACGAACTAAGATTCACATCGATCGAGACTAGTCCTAAAGAATTTGCCTAACGTGGACTAATTGGTGGACTTCTATCTACTTCTTGAAGAGGTTGCGGTAGGTCCTTGCACTCATGCGTTGGCGCTTCGGTCCACGGTTCAACCATGGCGGCGGAGTGTACACCTCTCCTGAATCATCACTTGAGATCTCAAACTCCACCTCTTCTGGATCCTCCTCTTCTGCTTCACTCTCAGCTGCAACTGCAACAACTTCATCTCCTCCACCATCTTCGTCTCCATCATCATCATCCTCGTCCTCATCATCATCATCGTCTCCACTGTCATCATCATCACCATTGTTGCCATCATCTCCATTGTCATCATCAGAGGGTGGATTCAGCTGTGCTTGGAGAGCGGCTATCTGGGCTGTCATAGTCTCAATGGTTTGATCCCTTTCCTGGACCGTCCCTTGCAATTGCTGTATGTTCTGGTTGTTCTCCTGCACAATACCATGAAGATGTGCTATGGTTGCATCTCTGGCTATCAGGGCATTCTCCAGAACTCCCACAGCTTCATGCAAAGTGTCAATCTCCTGTCCTTGGACCACCATTCCATTGCTAGTAAAGTCTGCTATCTCCTTCAACATCCTCACCTTCTCTGCTAGAGCTCCATTCTCCCTCTCCATGTCCTCTATGTGCCTCCGACGGGGCGGCATGTTGTTCCTGTCGCCCGGGGTAATCACAATGTTCCCTTCTTCATCACGCCTTCCATAATCACGGTAGGGTGAATCTGCTGGCAGTAGGTGTCGGACATAGTGGCACTGGCGAGACAGGGCTTCATGTACAGCCAAGTTGATTCCAAGTCCCCAGTTGCAGTATATCTTGGTGTAGACCAAGTGCGCGGGGTTTGGCAAGGCGGCATCTCTGAATATGAAGGTAGTGATCTCCCATGCATCCTCTCCATATCCATAGGTGTACGGCCTTCTTCCCTTGAACATAGGCAGTGGCAATCCCAATGACTGAGAGAGCTGAGCTAACTGCCTTGCAAAGGGCCTTGGTGACTCCATGGTGACATACTCAGTCCTGACGTCTCCCATCTTTCAAGTAAAAGAGGAAAGTGTGAGAATAGCATATGGTAAGAATTTACGAGGGTGAAAGGCATAAGAGGAAAGATAGTGTTAATATAGGCTTTAGTAACTCTATGGCTTCCTAATCCAATCCTAGGTCACGATCCTACAGTTGACACACGGGCTCTGATACCATCCTATGACACCCCAGTTCTGAAAAGACCGTGGCCTCTATGTGACATGCCAATCCCTGGATCGGTTCATTGGCCCACAATAGAGTAAGATAGATAATATAGCAAAATATCCGTGTATCATGAACTACAAAGATCCAGAGTACCATTATTACAATAAAAGCTTAACTCAATGCTAACTCAAATTATTCAGGTAGCAACACAAATAATATAAATCCTCCATTCTTCAAATTGCCCACAAGTGAACAAGTGCCGAGTGGAGTACCGTGGCCTATAACGATCAATCAGAATCGGAATAACCTGCAGCATAAAACGCAACAGCCCCGAAGGGTCAATACATGGAATGTATGGCAAGTAGAGCTAGTAATGGAGACAATAGTACTAACATCTACATGCATATTTGGCAAGTGGAGCTGTGTCTGGCTTGCATTTGCAAATAACTTTGTCCTACTTTCATAAACAGTTTTGAATTTTCTTTGAAAAGATCCCAATTAAGTTAACCCAACAATATTAAAGCAATTATGAAATTAGAATGAGCGAGAAACATGTCATGGAATCAATATCTAGCAACTCAGATGTCCATAACCGGGACACGGCTAATCGATTAGATTATACACTCTGCAGAGGCCAGTACACTTTACCCATGTTACTTGGCCAGCCCAGCTTGTACCATCACTCTCATTTTGGGTGACGATAGGGAGAAGACCAAGAAGAGACTGTTCGGAAAGTAGCTCCTCAATCCCGACGCACACCGGTCCAACCTACCAAAATTCTACATCTCTGGATACGCGGGTTCGAGTTACCACAACCTACTAAGTCCAACCAACCGCCCATTTCATTATTGGCACATGGTCGTACACGTAAGCTGCACAATAAAGAAGCCAATCATTCTCTCTTGATACCTGGGTGCCTTTCCGCAATGAAACCACCAAAATTTATCAATACCATCACACCCAGGGGGTTCATTGATTAAGTTGTTTTAGTTTTCACAAACCAATACTTTGAGAAAACAAGTATCAATGATGTAACCCAGCCCTCGTTCAACATAGCATGGCTAAGCACATCTACAACGGTGGTTCATCTACAAGGAAAACCCTACCACATAATAGGACATAGCATAGCGATAGTATCACCCTACACATGCATCTACAAAATACACGACAATGCATTGAAAATAGTAGGACGATATCATGAACAAAGTAGCATCTACTTGCCTTGGTTGTAGCGGTCGGAGGAACAATCCACACACGAGCAAGGGTTGCACTCCACACAATCTACACGACACAATTGCATTCATAAACAAACAATTTACAAACATATGCAACAAAGATGATGCATGAATGCAAGAACGGCAAGTGAACTGGTGCTACAGCTGCACCACATAATACTAATACATATTACTACCGAATACATGCATGGAAAATAGATTTGGCGCAAGGGAAACTATTAACCAAAAGTAGTGATCACTACTAGAGCTAGAAGTTAAATAATTCACTACCGGTAGTAAACAGTTCGTAAAATCCTGTAAAAATTCTACCGCATAGGCATCGCTGATAAGAAACAGTACCAATTGGAATTACTCAAAAAGGAGTTATAAAACATCCCGAGTAATTAAAACACTGCAGAAAGCCATTAGACAAATACCGCAGAATTTTTTACTGTAAGCCTATCTTTTTATTTCACGATGAGATTCGCCTCGTTCATACGAGTTCAGGGACATATCACACGCGATTTTTGGAGCTACGAAACTTTTACTACGAATTTATTACTCCGAAAAGGCCATTAACTCATTTGATTAAACTGTACTAAACCTGACGGTAAAATTCTGAACCAAAGATACAGAAAGATTCTACACGACTCACTGAACTCGTGCATATTTTATTTGCAATTTTTGGCCAAGCGGTTGAATATCTACGCAATTTACAAGATTCTACCGAAATCTGCCAACTAATAGGATTAACGAAATTGACCCAGTCAACTGTGTCTGATGACTGGGCGCTGACTGGGCGTCTAACCAGTCAACGTCTGGGGCGTCTGACTAGTCAACGTCTGGAGTGCTGACCAGTCAACGAACGATCTAAGCCGCTGATCTGAGATCTGACGGTGGCTGCTGTCTTACCGGAATCGGATGGCGAATCGAACTCCGGCGAACTCCGGATGGCGGTGACGATCGGTTCCGGCGTCGTGGTTCTACCTGCACGTACACACACGGTCAACTACGGCTCCCGGAACAAGAAACGCGCACGCGTACGCGGCGATCTGCAGGGCGCAGATGGCGGCGGCGGATGGAGACGCGGAGCACGGGAACGGAAAGAGGAGATCGAGGCGAACCCGACAACAGACGCGGCGATGGCCGGCGGCGGAGGAGTGGCCGACGGCGGCGGCGGTCTGCGTGCGTGCGCGCCAGGAAGGAGATGGCGGCGGCGGTTTGGGTTGCGTGCACGGGAACCGAGGCCAGGGGTGGGGCCCTCCTTTTATTTGGTCCTTCACGTGAGAAAAGAAAAAAGAAAAAAACTAAAACAGAATCGGTCCGCGGTTGGACTACAACTCGGAAATCGGTCCGGATTTTCGGACCGTTTTCCGGCGGTTTACTAAAACGTCCGAGTCTTTTGCATACGAACTCCGATTGGAGCGATTCTCGCGCCTATGGGTTCGTATCGTCGAGAGGCACAACCTTCAGTCGAAGTTTGCGCGAAAACTCGAACCTACAGGGGTGGTTGTTGCAAGACACTCCAAAGCTCCCCGCAGGAACCTCGAAGCGAAACAAAATAGGGTTTTGACGATGGCGCTTCGCCGAACTTTTCTACTCGACGGTTTTGCATGGAAAGATATGATGCAATGCTATGAATGAGATGCAAGACCAAATCTAAAATTTGGGATGTGACACCTTTCCAGAAGGGACAAGTGAACCACATCAATGTGGAAGATATCTATGATGAATCTGATGTTGTGGCTGGTAAGTTCAAGCTTAATTCTTTTCCAGCACTTGTTCTTTTTGATACCGGCGCATCGCATTCATTCATATCAAGAGAATTTGTTGATAAAAATGGACTTCCAACTAAAACTATTGGGAATACTATTAAAGTAAGCTCTCCCGGTGGAGAGATGATAGTGAATTTTGGATGTCATGATCTAGTGATAGAATTTGGAAAGTATAAGTTTCTAGTTAGTTTGATAATCCTAGATTCCCAAGGATTGGATGTTATTCTGGGCATGGATTGGATGACTAAGTATGAAGGAGTACTAGATTGTGCCAATCGTACTGTCACACTCACAACCCCGGATAAGAAACGAATTAGGTTCAAGTCTAACTTTGAATCTAAAGGGAGTAAGTTAAATTCTCTTAAGGGGGTTATCATAGACAGTGTGCCTATTGTGAAGGAGTATCCGGATGTGTTTCTGGAGGAATTACCGGGAATGCCACCAGATAGAGATGTGGAGTTTCTGATTGACTTACTACCAGGATCTGGACCAATAGCAAAGAGACCCTACAAGATGTTAGTTGATGAGTTGAAAGAACTCAAGAAACAACTTGGAGAACAGTTGAAGAAAGGATTTATTCAACCAAGTTCTTCGTCTTGGGGTGCACTAGTTCTGTTTGTTGAAAAGAAGGATAGAAGTCAAAGGTTATGCATAGATTACCGTTCACTCAATGAGGTGACTATAAAGAACAAGTATCCTTTGCCTATAATCAATGACCTATTTGATCAGCTACAAGGAGCCCGTGTGTTCTCAAAGATTGATCTCCGATCAGACTACTTTTAGCAAAAGATTAGAGAGCAAGACATACCTAAGACTGCTTTTACCACCAGGTATGGATTGTATGAGTATACCGTGATGCCATTTGGATTGACAAATGCACCATCTTATTTCATGAACATGATGAACAAAGTGTTCATGGAGTTTCTTGACAAGTTTGTTGTCATATTCATCGACGACATTTTGATCTATTCCAAGAGAAAAGAAGAGCATGAAGAACATTTGTGTTTGATACTTGAGAAACTCAGGGAGCACAAGCTGTATGCCAAGTTCAGCAAGTGTGAATTTTGGTTGAATGAAGTTGGATTTCTAGGACATATTGTGTCGGGAGATGGTATAGCATTCGATCCCGCAAAGGTGTCAGCTATAACCGAGTGGGAATCTCCCAAGTCAGTTAAGGAAGTTCGTAGTTTCCTAGGATTGGCAGGATACTATAGAAGGTTCATTGAGAATTTCTCAAAGGTAGATAACCCAATGACGGAGTTACTCAAGAAAGAAAAGAAGTTTGACTGGACTGAAGGATGTGAAATCAGTTTCCAAGAGTTAAAGAAGAGACTAGTGTCAGCACCAGTCTTATGTCTGCCAGATTTGGAGAAGGATTTCCAAGTATATTGTGATGCATGTCACCAAGGATTGGGTGGAGTTTTGATGCAAGAAGGGAAAGTTGTGGCTTATGCCTCGATACAACTCAAAACTCATGAAGTGAATTATCCTACTCATGATTTGGAGTTAGCCTCTGTTGTCCATGCACTCAAAACAAGGAGACGTTATCTTTTAGGAAAGCGTTCTAAAGTGTTCACAGATCACAAGAGTTTGAAATATATCTTCACTCAGAAGGAGATCAATATGAGACAAAGAAGATGGCTAGAGCTCATCAAGGACTATGACTTGAGTTTGCAATACCATCCCGGTAAATCAAATGTTGTAGCGGATGCTTTAAGCCGTAAGGTTTATGTGAATGGTCTTACTAAGGGATAATTGCCAGATGATCTGTGTGCCCAATTCAAAGATCTCAGATTGGAGATAGTGCCTGAAGGATACCTCATGTCATTGGGTGTTCAACCCACATTGTTGGACAAGATTAAAGAAGCCCAAAAGTTGGACAAGGAAATTGAAGAGATTAAAGGAAAAATTAGCAAAGGGAAGGCTAAAGGATTCCATGAAGATGAACAAGGTACTTTATGGTATGGAAAACGTATCTGCATTCCGCAACATCCGGAGCTTCGGAAATTGATTCTACAATAAGCACACAACTCACCATATTCCATTCATCCAGGTAACACCAAAATGTACATGGATGTGAAGGAAAGAGTTTGGTGGAATAATCACAAGAAGGACATCGCAGAACATATTGATTTGTGTGATGTGTGTAGTCGAGTGAAAGCGGAACATCAGAAACCGGCATGGTTATTACAACCACTACCTATTCCTGATTGGAAGTGGGATAAGATTGGTATGGACTTTATCACCGGACTGCCAAGGGCCAGATCTGGATATGATTCCATTTGGGTTGTTGTGGATTGCCTAACTAAAGTGGCTCATTTCATACCCGTGAAGACAACCTATACAAGTGCTAAGTTAGCCAAAATATATATGAACATGATTGTATGTCTGCATGGAGTACCTAAGAGTATTGTGTCTGATAGAGGAACTCAATTCACTTCGCATTTTGGCGACAACTACATGAATCATTGGGAACAAGGTTAGAGTTCAACACAGCTTTTCACCCCCAGACTGACGGACAGACAGACAGAAAGGACCAGTAAGATTTTGGAGGATATGTTGAGGGCATGTGCCCTATTCTATGGTGCTAGTTGGGATGAAAGTCTGTCTTACGCAGAATTCTCTTACAATAATATCTATAAAGCCAGCATTGAGATGGCATCATTTGAATTTATTTATGGAAGGAAGTGTACTACACCATTGCTATGGAGTAGTGTAGGAGAAAGACATTTGTTCGGATCAGAATTGATCAAGGAAGATGAAGAGAAAGTCAAATTGGTAAAGGACAGATTGAAGATAGCTCAGTCCCGACAAAAGAGCTACGTAGATCCAAAGCATAGAGAGGTCACCTATGAGGTAGGTGATAGATCCTATCTTAGAGTCTCACCAGTTCGTGGTGTGAAGAGATTTGGAGTCAAAGGAAAATTGGCACCAAGGTATGTTAGACCATTCAAGATTTTGAGCCGCAAAGGAGAAGTGGCTTATGAGATTGAATTACCTGAATCACTGTCAGCAGTTCACAATGTGTTTCATGTGAGTCAGTTGAAGAAATGCCATCCGGAGATGGAAGAAACTTCTTTGAAGGATACTATACCTTTGGAAGAGGTTTAGTTGGAGAGTGATCTCACCTATGAGGAGAAACCTATCAAGATTCTTGAGGCTGCAGAAAGAGTTACTCATACTAATACTATCAAATTCTGCAAAGTACAGTGGAGTCATCATATCAAAGAAGAAGCAACTTTGTAAAGAGAAGATGACCTCCGGAAAGATCACCCTCACCTATTTTCTAGCCAATCTGAATCTCGAGGGCGAGATTCACCTTAAGGGGGTTAGATTTATAACATCCCAAAATTCATGAATTGTAAAAGCATGCATTGCATTTATATAAGCATAGCATATTTGTCTTGCACAAATTTTTTCAAACCAAAACTCCAAATAAAACCATTATTATGCCTATTTTATTAATCATATGAGGCATGGTTTTATTTTCAAAGGACCAAAGTGTGATTGAGAAAACAGAGTGTTTGACACACTTTTGAGTGCAAGGACCACATTACAAAAATCTGGAAGTGGTTTGAATTCAAACAAGTTTAAAAAGGATTCAAATTCATTCCTGAAAAATCAAACATAAAAAGAAAAGGTTAAAAGAAAAAATAAACACTGCGCCAACCTTTCCGCCTAGCACCAGTCCAGCCCATCAAGCCCACCTGGGCCACTCCCTCCCCCTCTCTCTCTCACCCGCGCTCTCCCTACCCCGCTCTCACTGCCACTGGGCCTAGGCCAGCTCAGCTCGTCTCCCCCAAACTCCGCACCCCAGACCCTATCGTCGCTGTCGTTACCTCCACCACTGCCATGTTTGATTCAGGCTTAATTGCCATTGATTCACAGCATGATTCCCTCGCCCTCGCCGCCTACTTAAACATCTCTGCACCACGACCATTTCCCCCAAACACCCACGCCCAATCGCCCCCAGGCTGCTCGTATTTGAGCTCGAAACACCGCTGCCCGACGAACTCCGGTGAGGTATTCCGGTGAGCACCATTCTCCCCGTGCCCTCTAGATCCTACTGTCGTGCTACCCTTGATCTTGAGCTTCTTCTCATGCCCTTTGTTCATCTTCTTGTGACCCAGGATGTCGGATTTTTCAAGCACCATGAGCACCGGACGCTGTCCTCATTTCCGACGAGCAATCCCGGTAAGATAGGACTGCCCTCGCCTCCTAATTCAAACCAACTTATTCGCCTGGACCTTGAGCATGTCCTGATGCACTTTGTTTGCACTAGGGTGATCCAGAGCGTCGCCGTCGTCTTTGCTAACCCGTGCCTGATGCCAGTGAGGATTCCGACGAGCTTTTTCGGCCGCAGTAGCACGCCCCTGTCCAAGCCGAAGCTACCTTGAGCATCCTCGCAACCTTGCAACACTGGTAAGACACTGCATAACCCCTATCCCCCTCTGGAATATCCGGAGCATCACCGACAGAAGCGCCGCCGCCTCCAGCACCCATTGGCGCTGCCCGTCTTTGGTCGCATGCGTTAGAGCCGTTAGATCTAGATCCTAGGGTTTAAATTAGATCTTAGGCCGAAGCGGTATCGCCAGATCTGGACCACAGGATCTGACTTAGATCCAATGGTCCACGCGCTTGGTCCGCGCGAAGCGGTACTGACCAATCATAAACGGCCACGTGTCTGTGATTTTGTTTTAAAATCTGTTTTAAAATCTATTAGAGATTTAAAATTGTAAAATTCATATCTTTTGTGCTGTTTATCCAAAAAATGAAAATAATATATCATTGGATTTAGAAAAATAAACCCTACTCTACTGTGGCCTTGAATTTGTATTTTGCTTATGTAAAAATAGGATTATTTGCATAACACATTATAGGCTTATTTTGGCTATATAAAATGTTTATAAAATTGTTTTGAGGCAAATTTGACTCTGTTTAGATTCTAGATAGATCACTTTGTGTTCAGTACTGTTTGGTTGATCTGTTTAGTGTAGAAAAATCATTTCATTGCATTTGCATGCATTCATATATATATTTTCTTGAATATTTCAATATGAATTTGGTGCTATCATTTTATGTGTAGATTTTGGTGCTAGTGGTGATTGTGATTGTGAAGATTGTTTCTACTCCCCCAACTTCCAAGGAAAGTGGTGCTTAATGTATTTTTTCCTATTATTTTGACTATGCACTAGTGATATTTTGAATAGGGCTTGCATGGAATTTTTGCTAAGTATATATATGCTGTGCCTTGGGAAATCCTAGTAGTTGTAGTCTTGGTAGAATTTTCTCTAAGTTAAGAAACTTGTTATGTTATCATGCTTAGCCTAGCTAGTAGCAAACAAGGGTGGATTATACATGCTATGAAATTTTGCTAAGTCAATGACTTGTGTTTTGCTTAATAAAACAACTAAGTGAATGAATCACATGGGTGGAATGGTATGATGGTTTGTGTTGAGTGGTTACACAAGGCCCATGTCTATGGTTTACCTTGTGTATTACACTTGTGGAAAGCCACCCAGGAACAAAGGGATTTGAGATACTTAGTGTTTAGAAGCTTCTAGTGCAACCACATGGCATATGGGCTCTACCTTGACCACATAGGTTGCAATAACTTAGCCAGATGGATAGTTGGTGGTAGGGTGATAGGATGGAACGCGTACATGGTGGTATAAGGGAAGGCTTCTGAAAGGTCTCATCTCGATGCATGTCGAGTCTTGTGGGGAAAGTGCACCACCTTTCGAGAGGGTAAAACCTAAGTACTTAGCCGTGTCCCCGGCAACAGACAATTTGAGCATCAAAGACATTGAAGCTATCAAGGATCTCCTCATCCCAATTTCTAAGTTAAAAACTTGTGGTTGAACAAGGGTTAAAGGTTCACCAATGTCTATTGGTGGTTCCTTGGGAGTTTTTGACAAACAAAAACTTAGTGTTTTCAACTGATAAGAAAAACCTATTTTGAGCAAAGCAAGCCTAAGATACACTTAGCCAAATTCATATAGATGTTAGCTAATACTATTCTACTATGGTATCACTTGCCAATACTATTCCCAATGTATTGACCCATTGTGGCTGTAACTTATGATGTTGCAGGTTACTCTGATGGAGATTAGGGTTGTGAGTCTACACTCAACATGCTTGCCTGTGGCACATGAATATGAAGACTTATAGTTATTTACTTTACGTTATGAACTCTTGTACTAGCCTTGGGCTATTGAGTTGTAAAGACTATGTTATGTCTGGAATGACGATGTAATAAATGACCTTTGTATCTGTGTACTTCATCTTAAACTGTGGATGCTAGCATTTGATCCAGGGACTAGCATTGCAATCACAGAGACCTTTACCTTATAAATGTGGGGTCTTACAACAAAAAACAACAACAATGGCAACAACAAGGGAACAATGGTAACAATAACCCGCCTCCGCATGTGGATTCTCTTGCTAGATTCCTGAGGTTGAGGCTAGTCAAGTTCTCTATTGCACCTGAGCCAATGATTGCACTGGACTGGCTACGCTCGGTGAACAAGGACCTGATGACTATTGGATGCACCGATGCCGAGAAGGTGAGGTTTGCTACTCACTTGTTGGAGGGACCAGCTACTTCCTGGTAGGGTACTTTCTAGATCACCCACCCCATTGCTAGTGTCATCTAGGAGATGTTTGGGGAAGGTTTTAAGACTCACCATGTCTCTACTGGAGTTATGAGCCTGAAGCGAAGGGAGTTCCGCAGCCTGCACCAGAATCAGCGCAATGTGTCTAAGTACATAGAGGAGTTCTCTAATCTGTCCCGCTATGCTCTAGAGGATGTGTACACCGATGCCAAGAGGAGGGAGAGATTCCTCGATGGTCTGAATGATGAGATATCAGTCCAGCTTTCTATTGCTCATGCCCCAATTTCTAGACTTTGATGGATAAGGCTAGAATTTTGGAGGGGAAATAGGTGAAAGGGCATGTATGCCCCATGTGTGGTTTTGGTAATTAATGAAAATCTCAATGAACTAATGTGTAAATTGAGTTTATCTTGTAGGTTTGTCCATTGACATCGCTTGGGCCATGTGTTGGTCTCAAGGTTGAAAGATGAAGAAATGTCCAAGGGATTTGTGCCCATTGGAATCATGAAGAAAGAAGGAACTTGATGGTTGATCAAGACAAGTGCAAAGGATTACATCAAGATGGATAAACCTCAAGTTGGATTGAAGAAGGGCATGCTCAAGATGCGCCTTCTCTAGAATACCTCATGCTTGAAGCTTGCCATCCTCATGATCATGGAGTGATGAAGACAAGTTTAAAGAAGAGGTTTCTCCATGGAGTATGGGGGAGCAATTTGCAAGTCTTCATCTTCATCAAGAAAGAGCAAGCAAGAGCAATCAAGAAAGGTGTTCCCAGTTGAGAAGAACAAGATGGTCTACATCAAGTTCAAGTGGAATGCTCAAGGCAAAGGTATGATCTTGATAGGGCTTCTCTTTTGCCGGTCTCGTGTTGTTAGTTGGGAGACCGGGTTTAGGATAGATAGCTCTTCTATCAAGAGGGGCTCTCAAACGGGTGTCTCGATCACATCGTTCGGAGAGATCTCAAACCTTTGCATTCATAGCATCATCTTTCTTGTTTTTAGTTGGTTCTTGACCATGAGAGGATCTAAAGATTGTGGTTATAATCATAACAAGCTCTAGTTCTTCATCTAAGGATTTCCTTTGCATATCTTATTGCGATTTTTGATCTTGCGAGTTTTCTGGCTCCACACCTTGGGAGATACATAACATATATATCCATGGTATTTTATCCTTAGATGATATCCAATATTTAGACCTTTTGTTGGATTATCTTGGTTTTATATTTCCAACAAAATTGGTTTCATCCCAATTGGAGTTTCCAAGCTCAACTTCTTGTGTTTTGGGTTTTGGAGGTTTTACCGATTCATCGCTTCTATAAAGGTTATACCTTTCTCAATTTGGTTTTATCCTTCCATGATGTACTATGATGTTTCTTTGCATAATCTTGTATAGCTTTTCGTTCTCTTCAAAACGAGCCCAAGATCATCAAAAACGGAGTCTGGAATCAAAAGTTATTGAAGTTTTCGTGCAATGTTGTCCAGCGTTTTTGCTTGAGCGGAAATTCTGGCCGAAATTCCGACAGAAGTTCCGGTGAACGTCTGTATTCTTCTGTATTTTGTGTTCCTATTTACCGGAAGTTCCGGTGGTGCGCGAATCTGGCCCAAACGGTCAGTTTTTCCTTGTCCTATTTAAGGGGGGCTTCTTCCCCAATGGTTCCCCATCTTTTGAGCTCGTTTTGCCCACCATTGTTGACCTATTTGAGCTTTATTACTCCCTCTCCCTCCCATAATTATTTCATCTTTTTGAGGGAATAGTGAGAGGAGATCTAGATCTATAATCGCACCAAACCAAATCCCTTCTTTGTGAAGAAATCCTTGAGATCTAGATCTTGGAGAGTGTTATGTTCTCCTCTTGTGTTCTTACTCCCTTATTCCCCCAATAGATTTTGTAGCTTTGTTGGAATTTGGGAGAGAAGGACTTGCCCTTGCATTTGTTGCACAGGATTTGAGTTCTCCTCGGAAATTCGGCGAGTTCAAGCTTGTGGGATTGTTTCTCTTGGGTTCTTGGAACCCTAGACGGTTGCTGTGTTGATTCCTTGTGGCCTTTTATGGCCTTGTGACCTTTTGTGGTGTTGTAGCCTTTTGTGGCTTTGATGCCTTTTGTGGCCTTGTTTTTGGGAGCCTCCAATTGAGTTGTGGAGATAGCCCCAATCTTGTATGGGTTTTGGTCACTGCCCTCAAGTGTCCCTTAGTGGATCCTGAGTAGGCCTTTGTGGCAAGATCATGGGAGAACATGGTGAGCCTTTTGTGGCGCCGGTGAGTTGCGTGCCTTCACATCCGGGGTGAGGCATTGTGTGGCGTTGGGTGAGCATCGAGCCACCACACCCCGTGTCGTGGTATTGCCAATGAGTACGCCATGGAGGGGTCCCCACAGTGCGTGTTTAGAGACGTGGGGTAAGGTGGATGGTTGACGAGTACGAGGTAACACAGCTTACCCAGGTTCAGATCCCACAACGGTGGCAGAATCCTACTCCTGCTATAAATCACTATAATGGCAATACGCCGAGTTACAGGGATTGGTTCGCTGTGCGAGGTTATGTTAAGTTGTGCCCTAAAGGCTCCCATAGGCCCGACTTATATAGTCGTCAGGTCCTAGGGTTACAGGGAAAAGTCCTAGCCGGACAGGTTACAGAGTCCTACGCTGTCTATAATTAGTCTAGCGTTTCTTGCACTCCAAGGCTCCGGGTACGTCAGTGACTCCTCCGTAGCCTTCCTTTATCCGGCATGGGCCTCCCTTCTGGATCCATCTAACTGGGCCGCCCAGTAGGCCATGGGCCATGCTACCAACTGTGGGCCATCCGGGTTATCCGGATAGAGGACATGCTATGAGGATACCCATATAGCATATCCCCAACAGTAGCCCCCGGAGAACTCCGAGATCTTGCCGTCTTGCCTCTTCACGTTGAATGCTCCGTCTAGATGGATGTCGGCAAATCGTCAAGCAACATCTTGTAGTCCTCCCAAAGAACCCTACAAGGTTTTCTCCGTCTTCAACTTGTAAGTCGGAGAATTGCTGAATCTTCTATCGTACTCTTCCATAGCCGGATTGGATCTGTCCATGCCGGAATCTTCCGATGTGATGGTTCACCTGCTAGTGACAGCTAGGGCGACATAGACATAGGTCAGCAACGCCTCGTAACTAACACATGAAGAAAATGCAATCATGTCCGATTTTCCCGCGCGAGCGATACGAACCGTTGGCGGCTACGGTTGGCAACGTGGCGAAATTTCCACGCACGCGCCCGCACACGTCGTCCACGCGTCAACCGTTCGATCATTCCACACGAATCTTGATGCCGGAGGTTATAAATTATAACCGCGATGGAAATTTTACTTTTCACCTCATTCCCCTCTGCATCATATTCTTCCTCCAGCGAGCGCCTCCTCGAGCTCTCCGTGCATAGTGCAAAAAACCCTAGCTCCTTAATCTCTTCCAGCCACCACCAAAAAACTCCCAATGGCCAGCAGTAGCTCCACCCCCTCCATGGCGGCGTCAGGCGATGCAGCGGCGAAGCCGGCGAGCGCCGTCATCGTGCCACCAGAGGGACTGGTTATTCCCAAATCCGCGGTGGTAGAAACCACCGGCGGCGATCATAACCCAGCAGCGCTGGAGCTGCTGGAGGAGGAGTATGACTCCCACAAGGGCGATTGGCGCGGTTTGGATATTACGGACCGTGATATCAAAGAACTGATCAACGAGGGCTATCTCCCCACGACGGAGGGGATCGTCTGGCGAGCGGCGCCGGCCGGCGAGGTCACACCTTCTCCCCAAGCCAGAGAAAAGGTGTACCTCAAAGCACAACTGGTACGCGGCGTCTCCCTGCCCATCTCCAACTTTTTCCTTGCTGTCCTTAACCATTACCGAGTACAGCCTCAGAACCTCTCCCCCAATAGCATCTTAGCGCTTAGCAACTATGCGGTGCTTTGCGAGGGTTATTTAGGGATTAGGCCTAGGCTAGATCTCTTCATCTATTTCTTCACCGTCAAGCACGAAGCCGGAGCCGGCAAGGACGAGCTTAGAAATTGTGGCACCATTAGTTTTAAGATCCGGCCTGGCCGGCGCTTCCCCGACATCATCGGCCATCAGTCCTGCAAGAACTAGCAGCGGACGTACTTCTACGGCCTAGATATCCCTCTGGCCGGCCGAGAAGTAACGTACCCGGACTTCGTCGATGGAGCTACCGCCGAAGCCTCGACATGGATATCCCAGGCCTCCCTTCCTTCCAACATCGATGCTTCCCGCGCTATAAGGCAGATCGATTGGTTCGTAGATACGGGTCTGACCGGATTGGATCTAGCCATGTGCTGGTTCGTCAGGCGGATCCAGCCTTTGCAGCACCGCTTGAAGTTGATGCATGAGTATACCAACAAGAGGAAGGATAGCCTCTGCATCTCCGAGGACAACTTCTTGAGCGACTCCGTCAAGCTCCGCCTCAAGGACATCGTCAAGCTGAAGGATAGGAAGCGTGGCTTCACCATCACCTACGACATGTTCGTAGAGAGCAAGTGCACAAAGGTACCTGTTTATTTTCCGTGTAGGACATATACTCCAGTTCTTCCATCTAGACTTTACCATCTCATCT
This sequence comes from Avena sativa, assembly GCA_916181665.1. Classification (NCBI taxonomy): domain Eukaryota; kingdom Viridiplantae; phylum Streptophyta; class Magnoliopsida; order Poales; family Poaceae; genus Avena; species Avena sativa. Next base: position 443,241,264 of record OV702294.1, on the reverse strand, counting down.
AACATGGTGGATTTCACTTAACAGCTCAGCGATCTAGAGGAGGATAGCATGGCTGTCCAAATCTACGATCCAAAGATGAAGGAAGTCACAGTCGTGTCCGACGACGAGGCCCCGTTGGTGCGAAAGCGGAAGAGCTCCACCTCTGACGCTGCCGACGGAGGCAAGAAGAAGAACACAGAGTGTGGAGCCTCCAAGAAGTCTACCGCCACCCTGGAGGCGGAGAAAAGAAAGGTTACCGGGATCCCCTTTGCCAAAGCACCCCCTCTTGTGTAAGCTTCTTTCTCTCCGACTTTGTCCATTGTTTGTCTTATTCCTGTACTTATACTTTTTGTACGTTTTAGGAAGAAAGCCACTACTAGTCTGAAGAAGACCTCCAAAACTTTGGGGGCTTCTAAAAACATTAAGGATATGTTGCATCGTGAAGTTTCTCCCCACGCATCTTCCGCCATCGCCCCTGTCACTCCTAGCGTCCAGCCTTCGTCCGCTCCGACAAGCTCCCAAGCCAAAGAAGCATCTGGCCCTTCCGCCATGGAAGTGGACTCAGGTGCCTCCACCGAGCTTGCTGTTGTTGACGAAAAGGCGATGCAGGAAAGTGCCGCAACCCAAATGGCTGAAGCTCCGGCTAAGGATGTCATCGGTAGCGGTAAGGCGATGGTGGAAGGTGGTACGTCTTCCGAAGGCGGCGCCTCCGCACCCAAGAAGACCATAGAGTTTCCAAAGATAGTCTATTCGGTACTTACGCCGGGTAGCACTACTCTGGTTCCTGGTGCGGTCTTGAGGAGCTTCTCCAAGAAGCAGAAATCTTGCAAGGAAACATTTTGCCTTTGGAAAGTTGCTTGCTGAGAGTGCTACAAACCTCAAGATCATTGCGCTTGTAAGTTCTATCTGCCTTTTGCATTTCATATGAGTATCCCACTATAGCCCCCGAGGATTTAGACAGAAAACCATAGGTCTTTGCATCTAAATGCTCTAAGAGTGACTAAGCTAGAAAACTTCTCACTGTAGCCCCCAAGAATATAGTTTGAATGAATTATTCTGACTAGATGCTTTCAGAGTAACATACGCAGTGTTTATAAATTTCGATACTGTCGCCCCCAAGATTTTAGTTGTAACTGAATTAGTTCCGACTAGATGCTTAAAGAGAAGCTAAGCATATGACTGAGTTAAAAACTTTATACTGTAGCCCCCAAGCTTCTAATCGAGAACTAAATTAGTTCCGACTATATGCTTAAAGAAAGACCAAGCATATTTCTAAGTTAAAAACTTTCGCTGTAGCCCCCAAGCTTCTAGGTGGAAATTCTCTGGCTAGATGCTCCAAGTAGACCAAACAACGTTTAACCTTATTCTTCCATAGAATGAGAATGCTCGGAGGGGTGTCGCCAATGACAAGTACCAGAAGATGCACGCGGACTTGGAAGCTGAAAAGGGTAAAACTGCCTTCTTGAAGGAACAAATCACCAAGAGCAAGCGTATGTTTTTTCCTTTCTTTTTCGTATTCCGGCTTGGTCTTGTGCCAACATTCTCCGAGTACTCATTGTGTACTATTCTTTCTCTGACTTACAGAAACCATTTCCAAGGCTAAGGACATTGTCGAGCAATCCAAGCATATTCAACAGCTGGATAGCAAAAACAAGATCCTTAAACATGCGAGGAAGGATATGCTGAAGATGCATGAAGACTCAATGAAAGCCCTGCAAGACTCTGCCACCGATGGGATGAACCGCTTGAAGGAGGAAATCACGATCCTAAAAGATCAGAAGAAAGCCGCTGATGAGCAAAATCAACGCCATCTAGATGCGTACAGGATCCTCTGACAAGAACGGGAATCCATGGTGGAGACTCTCCAGCAGGCTGAAATTAGCATCTTCAGTAAGTGATTCTCTGTCTTGGACTTCTGTAAGCTAGATTCTCTAAACTTCTGAACTCATGCGCTCCTTTGTCAGAAATTCGCAGCTCCTATGGGTTTAACCCAATCGCCTCTTCCGTCAAAGGAATGCATGGTACTTGCCGGCAACTTTATCAACACCGCCATCAAGCAGGCCAAGGAGATAGCCAAACCCCTCCAGATTAATATCAAGGCATCAGACTCTGTGGCGAAGTTCTTGGAGATCCTGCGCCGAGCCCCCGAGTGTATCTCAAGCTGGAAAGCTTCGTGTGCATGGGCCGGTGCAAGGATGGCGCTGTCCATGGTCAAGGCACATTACGAAAATGCCGACATCGACACGGTGACCTCCGGTATCCCCAACGTAGATGACGAAGGCCAAAAGATAAACCACAAATCTATCTTGGCGTCGCTCACGGGCTATGACACCAGAGTCGCCGAGTTGGTCGATGTTAATGTATTTGTGCCCATGAAAACCATCGATGGTGGCAACCAAAGCTCCTCCGAGTCCCTTAACACTGCCGACTTTGAGGAAGGTGACTCTCTTGCTGCCGACGATGCTGCTTCCAAGTCGCCTATGCCAGAGGAATGAAAAAAAATTATGTAATATTTGTTTCCTATGTAATGTGTATGTGGAAAAAGTATGTGTTAACTTAAGGCGGAAAACAATGGTTGTTATTTCCTGCTACTCAATAATTAGTCCAGCATGTATATATTTTTTAAGCAAGTGCTGGCTTATCCATTACTTTGGTTTTTATGCTTGACTTTTCGTGAGTCGGAAGACTCGTTGTCGGAACCATGCGCTCAGGTGATGATACCCAATGGCACCGTCAATAACCTAAGCACAAAATCGCTGACAATAAGTGCCAAAAGTCACTACTCCAGAATCCACATAAAAACGACAAAGAACGTGTAGACCAGAAAACTTAAGCTAACGCCTGTAAGCGGAATTTTCACAAGTGCAAGTGAAAAGCTTGTGCATAAAGGTTTTATATGATCCAAAAATGAACACTAAAGGAGGTAAAAGACTTAGAAATATGAGTGAACCAGAGAGCTTTATTTCATTGATCATATAAGAGGTACAGAATAGATAAAAAATGCTAAGTGTAGAAAGGACGTAGTTGTGCTATGTTCCATGGCCGATCAAGCTCCGGGTAGTCATCATCCGGGTCACGTCGCTTACGCTTATGATCCTCGTTGGGTCTATCCTTCAGTTCACGATTGTCAACAAGGTAGTAAGACCCATTGAGCAGCGCCTTGCTTATGATGAACGGTCCTTCCCATGGCGGGGATAATTTGTGTGACTTCTTCAGCTTAAGTCGGAGCACCAGATCCCCCTCTTTAAACGAGCGATGCCGGACGCGGCGACTATGGTAGCTGCGTAGCTTTTGCTGGTAGATGGCAGATCTTTGGCATGCCAGAACACGCTCCTCCTCGAGAAGGTCCACATCTAGGCATCTAGATTCTTCAGCGTCATCTTCGTCGTAGGCGGCAACTCTTGGTGCATCGTGAAGGACGTCAGAAGGCAGGATGGCTTCTGCTCCATATACCATGAAATAAGGGGTGTAGCCGGTGGATCTGTTGGGTGTAGTTCGTAAACTCCACATCACAGATGGAAATTCTTCCGCCCATCCTCCAGCTGCTCTATGTAGCGGTGCCTCAAGACGTGGCTTGATTCCCTGTAGAATTAATCCATTGGCTCGCTCAACTTGACCATTGGACTGTGGGTGTGCCACAGATGCAAGGTCAAGTCGGATGCCTTTGTCCCAACAATAAGCCTCCACTTCTACGAGTGACAAGTTGCTGCCGTTGTCGGTGATTATGCTATGTGGGAGACCACATCTCACCACTAGATCCCAGACAAACCTAAGGGCAGTTGCCCCATCGAGCTTTCTAATGGGTTTAGCTTCTATCCATTTAGTGAATTTATCAACTGCTACTAGCAGATGCGTAAATCCACATGGTGCTGTTCGTAACGGTCCCACCATGTCTAGCCCCCAGACTGCAAACAGCCAAGTTATTGGTATTGTTTGCAATTCTTTAGCTGGAACATGTGGTTGTCGGGCATAGTACTGGCATCCCATGCACGTCTCCACCAGCTTGTCGGCGTCGGCCTTCGCGGTTAGCCAGTAGAATCCTTGCGGGAAGGCTTTTGCGACCAAAGATCAGGGAGCGGCGTGATGCCCGCAATCTCTGAGATGGATTTCGCATAGGATTTCAATACCTTCTTGCTGGGAAACACACTTAAGGTACACACCAGTAGTGCTTATTTTGTAGAGTTGTCCATTGATTATGGTATAGCCCTTTACTTGACGTACTATTTGCCGTCTTTTGACTTCATCGTCGGGCAAAGTTCCGTGTCCAAGATACTCCATGAACGGTTTTGTCCAAGATGGAGGGACCTTTGCCATCATGTGGACGAAAGAGTCTACTCTGTTAGGGTTGTCGCTGTATACTCCCTTCATGGATGGTGTCCGTAGATGCTCCAGGAAAACTCCAGGCGGAATTCGTTTGTGCCCTGATCCAAGCTTAGACAGCAGATCAGCCGCCTCGTTTTGCTCCCTAGGTACATACTTGACCTCGTAGCCCAAGAAGCTCTTGGCTATCTCGTCCACTTCGTCTCGATATGCCGCCATCATAGGGTTCCGCGCATTCCAGGTGCCAGCCACCTGTTGGGCAACCAAGTCGGAATCTCCACAACAAACTATGCGCTTGATGCCAATATCCTTGGCTACGCGTAATCCGTGAATGAGTGCTTCATACTCCTCCATGTTGTTCGTAGCCTCGAAGTGGATCTGTAGAGCGTAGTGTAGCTTGTCCCCAGTTGGTGACTGTAGCAGTACACCAGCCCCTGAGCCGTTGAGCAACTCTGATCCGTCAAAGTGCATCACCCAGTATTCTGGCTCCGGCAATGGGGTAGCATCTGGCATATCCGTCCAATCTGCGATAAAATCCGCCAAGGCTTGTGACTTGATTGCGTTGCGTCTCTTGTACGTGATCTCGAAGGCGGCAAGTGCAATGCCCCACTTCGCGACCCTTCCTGTAGTGTCACTACTGTTGATAATGTTGGACAGTGGAGTCTTGCTCACCACTGTGATGGGATGCTCCTGGAAATAGTGCCTCAGCTTCCGAGAAGCAAGGAATACTCCATAAGCTATCTTTTGGTAGTGCGGGTAACACTGCTTGGACTCCGTCAAGACCTCGCTTACATAGTAAACTGGTCGTTGAACTCCGTGCTCATAGCCTGGTTCCTTCCGCTCTACCACGACGATGATGCTGATTACCCGCTTGGTGGCCGCCATGTAAATTAACATGGGTTGTCCAGGCTCGGGTGCTACAAGGATAGGCGTTGAGGAAAGAATCTCCTTGAGCCGCTTCAATGCTGCATCTTCTTCGTCCGTTCACGTGAATTTGTCTACCTTCTTCAGCAACTTGTACAGCGACAGAGCCTTCTCTCCAAGTCGGCTGACAAACCGACTACCTGCTGCAACACAACCTGTTAGTTGTTGTATTTCCTTTAGGCATGTCGGATGGTTTATGTTTAATATGGCATTGATTTTCTCCGGGTTGACCTTGATTCCACGCTGGGAAACGATGAAGCCCAACAATTTGCCGGCTGGAACCCCGAAGACGCACTTCTTAGGGTTAAGCATCATGTTGTATTTTCGGAGATTATCAAAGGTTTCTATTAAGTCGGAGATTAAATCGTTTGATTTTTTAGACATCACCGGTATATCGTCCACATAGGCGTGAACGTTCCGACCAATTTGATCGTGTAGGCAACATTGCATTGTCCGCTGGTACGTAGCACCTGCGTTTTTCAGCCCAAAGGGCATCGTGACATAGCAAAACGTGCCGTAGGGTGTAGTGAATGAAGTAGCCAATTGGTCCGACTTTCTCATCTTGATCTGGTAGTATCTTGAGTATGCATCGAGAAAATACAAAAGCTCCGAGCCAGCCGTCGAGTAAATGACTTGGTCAATGTGAGGCAAAGCAAACGGATCTTTGGGACATGCTTTGTTCAAGCCGGTGTAATCAACGCACATTCTTAATTCTTTGGTTCCATTTTTGGGGACAAGTACATGATTGGACACCTATTGGGTGCGAAGGACTTCTCGGATAAAACTAGCCTTAAGTAACCTAGCTAACTCTTTGCCTATGGCGCGTCTCTTCTCATCTCCAAAGCGTCATAGAGGTTGTTTCACTGGTTTGCATTTTGGATCAATGTTCAAGATGTGCTCGGCAAGTTCCCTAGGTACACCTTTCATGTCGGCAGGTTGCCAGGAAAAGATGTCCCTATTCTCACGGAGGAACTCGACGAGCGCACTTTCCTATTTGGAATCCAGGTTCGTCCCAATGGCAGTGGTCTTGGAGGCATCGCCTACCACAAGTTCCACCAGCTTGGTCTCGATGGTGGCCTTGAATGCTGGAGCGGAGTCGGAAATCTGTTTCTTCGACGCGAGCATCTCTGAGGCATCGACCTTGCTCTGGATCTCCTTGAATTATTCGCTGTAGAGGACAGCTTCCGCGTAGGCTGCTTCTCCAATCTCGCAGTCCCTTGCTTTGGTAAAGCTTCCAGATACGGTGATGACACCGTTTGGTCCGGGTATCTTGAGTTTGTTGTAGACGAAGCATGGCTTGGCCATGAAGGTGTGGAATATGTCGCGGTTGAATATGACGTGGTACACGCTCTTGAAGGGGACCACCTCGAAGGTCATGCGCTCTTGGCGGTAATTATTAACATCACCAAAGGTGACCTGAAGTGTGATGCACCCAAGGGACCGAGCCTCCCGACCAGGAACTACGCCGTGGAAGATGGTGTTGGTCTTCCTTAGGTTTGCCTATGTCAAGTTCATCTTCTGCAGTGTATCCAGGTACATAATGTTGATGTTGCTTCCACTATCCAGCATACATTTGGTGAACTCATTGCCGCCAATCAAGGGGTTGATGACCATGGCGTATTGGTTCTCCGTAGGGATGAGGTCTGGGTGATCCTTCCTGTCCCAAGTAATTGGAATCTCCGACGAGCGCAGGAATTGTGGAACTGGGGGAGAGTAGCCATCAGTATCCTCATAGATTTCTTCTGTTGTCGGACGGTGGGGGTGCCAAGGAAAGTGTGGAAAACTGCCGCCTTCTTCTCGAAGGGGTTCTTTCCTTTGCCGTCGCTCTTGGCGGCGTGCTTGGGGTTAATGTCCTCGCCCATGTCACTTGAATCCTTGGATTCCTCCTCCTTCTTCTTCCCCTTGCCCTTTCCTCGTGGTCTGTTCTTCCGACTTTGCTTGTAGCCGGACTCCGGGTCCTCCTTGAGGTTGTTGATGAACTTGCAGTGGCGATTGGTGTGGATGGCCTTGCCGTTGGCATCGAGGTGTACGAGGCACGACATATCGCGGTACTCTTCGTAGGTTTGGGGAACACGGAGCGCTTCCGAGGTAGTTTCACTTCCTCGCTGCTGTCCACGACCAGCTCCCCGTCCTCGGCCACGCTGTCCGCCATCACCTCGTCCTGCGAAGGTCATAGCGACCATGTCGGGAGTTTTCTTTTCTTCTGGTGTAGTTTTCCACTTTGTGCTGCTGTTCCTCCGAGCTTGAGTTGGAACGGCTGTTGCTGGCAGAGAGCCGCGAGCATCATCGCCGGCAGCTGCGAACTCACTGGCCAACTGAATCATCTGGTTCAAGTCTAGCTGGTGATTGTCCTGCAAGCGCTTCAGCTTATGTCGGAGTAACATGCCCCTTTCCAACCCATCGATGAAGGCAGCCATGGCGGTCTGAGCGTGCACTCCTGCGCAGGAATTCTTCATATCTAGCCAGCGGGAGAGGTAGGCGCAAGATGTCTCGTCTTTCTCCTGCACGCACCGCTGTAGATCGCCAACAGTGCAGGGACATTTGTACGTACCCTCGAATTTCTTGGTGAACGCTTCTTGCATGTCCAACCAATTGCAGATGGATCTTTCCGGCAAGTCATCAATCCTTTGACGGGCTGTGCCTGCCAACATCAATGGGAGGTACTTGATGGCGATGTCGGGGTTACCCCCGGCGATCTCCACCGTGTTGCCGTAATCCTCCAACCATGTAGCTGGCTTGGCGGTGCCGTCATAGGGCTTGATGTTCTTGTCAATCCAGAAACCTTTGGGGTAAGTTGTGGACCGTATCACAGGTCCAAAGCAACGTGGTCCCAGGTATGGTCCTTCCTAGGCCTCGTGGATCTTGTCTATATGCGAACGTGCGTCGTATGGCTTCAGGCTTCTTTTCTTCTTGCCAATAGGGGATGGGCTGCGTGAACGACATGGACCCCCTCCGCCATGGTGGCTTCTAGGTGGCAACGGAGGCAGAGGTGGCGGTGGGTTAGCCTTCTTGCTTTTACCCTCCTGCGACGCCTCACGCTTGTTACAGTTGATTGTCGGACGCGGAGGGTCATGGCGTGACCTGCTCTTGTGTCCCTGGTTGTGCTCTCCGTCATGACGGGTCTGCTCCGCGTTGTCGCGGATGACGATGCCGCTCTGCCTTGGCGGGGGCATATCCGTACGATGGTGAGCCTTGGTGTCTTCACGATGTCGGGGGGAGTGGGGCGGTGGCGATGGGCGACGAGGTTGGGCTTTGCCTCCGTGGTTGGAGGATATGGGGATAACATCCTTCCTGTTGCGTGCATCCCTCCGTATTTGTTCCGACGAACCCGTCTGAGACCCGACATCAAGAGGAGATCTGTCCCTTGGCGGCTTATGCTGGCTAGACTGGAAAAATGCTGGGTCAGACTCAAGCCTCTGAGAGGTGGCCTTTTCCTGCTGTTTCACCGCCTTGGCCACTAGGTCATAGACCTGTTTCACTGCCTCAGGTGATCTATCTTGCTCTAGAATGGTCTTGGCTACGGCGAGGTTGAGGAGAGGAGTGGGCATCACCTGCCTGCCTTCACTGTCAATGTATGGCTTGGCTTGTGCCGGCTTCGGGGGAGCCCATCCTAGGTTTCTCCGTACACCAGGATCGTTGATGACGCGAGCCGGAGCTTTCTTGGCCTTCTGCTGCTGCAACAGAGTTTTGTACTTGCCCTCCATTGCTCTAGCTTTCTCTATGGATTTCTGCGCATTGACCAGATCTCGATCTAGCTTTGCGCCTTGCTCCGCGATGGCCTGTGCTTCCTCCAACTGCTGCTAGTACTTCTCATCAAGCTGGGTTACGTTCCGGATATGCGCTATGGTCAATGGCTCGACGAGGAGATTGTCGTACATCACTCTATCAGCTAGAGTAACCTAGGCAGCAGCAGACGTAGATGCCGGAGGCGGCGGGATTGTGGTGTTGCTGTTGCTCGGTCCGGTGCCGAGTTCCTACGGCTGTTGCACCGGGTAAGGCGGAGGGGGCATGACCTTTGCGCGATCTGAAGGGTTCGCAGCATAGAAAACAAAAAATTTCCTACGATAGGAACTATGTACCAAGATCTATCTACTAGATACAAACAACGGGCAGATGTATATCCGTAGAGAACATACCCTTGAAGACCGACAAAGCTTAACGAGTTGAACTCGTGGTTGATGTAGACGATCTCTTGCCGATCTCAAGACCGAGACGAAGTCCTAGCGCCGCAAAGCAGCAACGCATCCGTGCTCTCACACACGTACAAGACACCGAGCAACCTCCACCTCCTCGCTCCAGTGATGCAGCGGAAGCACAACCCTTTCTTGCCGAATATCCACCGGGAACATGTATCTCGCTAGTCCGAGACCATGGGGGATAAATTCTAGAGGGGAAGAGAGATCCTTCACGAGGAGGTGTAAGTGAGAGAGAGGGAGAAGGGTGCCTTTTATAGGAGAGGGGGGGGGGACCCAAGGGGGTGGCCGGCGCATGGGGGCTGCCACCTTGCCCTCCCCTCATTCATGTGGGTGGACACTCCACTCACAAAATCCTCTTCAAATCCCTCCACTCAAAATCCCACTCAAACTTGCTATTAAATTTCCACCAAATTTAATGCAAACTCTCATTAAATAAAACTCTTTTTATTTATTCAGAATTTTATCAATTAATTTAATGGCAAACATTCACATATAACCCCTTGCTAGAATTCTATTTCACATGCAAAAACACTTTCTGCAATTTCACCCGAAAACCTGTTTCGGTATCTAGTGAAATAAATTCCTGCGCTTGTTATTCTTTCCGGCATGTAAATTTTGCACCAATTGGATGTCAGTGTCCCATAAGTGTGTCACCCTACGGTTCGCGAATAATGCCGACATGATCGATACCCTTCTCCGATCAATAATCAGTAGCGGGACCTGGAGATCCATACTGACTCCCACACATTCAACGATGACTTTCCTGTGATCTTCGGAACCTTTTACGCTTGTATCTTAATCCCTTTGTTTCACGATATAGTACATGTACGATATTCGATCATCGGTATCTCCATACCTAGTTTGATCTCGTTACTGACATGCACTCTTTTCTCATTCCCGTGATATAACATTCTAGTGATCAAATCACTTGCTTGCAAGATAATAAATGTGATATTACCGAGAGGGCCTGGAGTATATCTATCCATCATCGGGATGAACAAATTCCACTCTTGATCCATGTGTCTCACATAACACTTTAGTAGTTTTGAATCTATCTTTATAATCACCCAGTTACGGTGTGACGTTTGATGTCAACAAGAAACTCTTCCGGTGTTAGTGATTGACATGATCTCATGGTCTAAGGATTAGGATCACTTCGTAAGTTGTTTATAGCAATATAAACTCAATGACTTTGATTGTAATGCTATACTTTGGATGAATGTTCATCACATCATTACATTAATGTTGTGATCTCGTTATTAACAACATCCAATGTCTATGATCAGGAAACTGTGATCATCTTGTTAATCAACGAGCTAGTTTATGAGAGAGGCTTAACTAGGAAATTTATGTTTGTTTATTAAACACACATGTATTAACGTTTCCGTATTAATACAATTATAGCATGCAAAATAAACATCTATCATATACTTGGAATACACATAATAAGAACTTTATTATTGCCTCTTAGGGCATATTCCCTTCAGTCTCCCACTTGCACTAGAGATAATAATCTAGTTACATAGTGATGTATGTAACACCCATGGAGTTTTGGTGTAGATCATGTTTTGCTCTAGGGAGATTTTTAGTCAACGGATCTGCTACATTGAGATCCGTATGTACTTTACAAATCTTTATATCTCCATCCTTGACATGCTCGCGGATGGAGTGAAACCGGCGCTTAATATGCTTGGAATGCTTGTGAGACCTTGGTTCTTTGGCATTGGGAATGACACCATTGTTGTCACAATAGATCACCATTGGGTCCAACGCATTTGCAACCACACCTAGTTCGGATATGAACTCCTTCATCCAAACTTCTTCCTGAGCCGCTTCCGAAGCAGCAACATATTCGGCCTCCGTTGTTGATCCTGCCACCACAGGTTGTTTGGAGCTCCTCCAACTAACCGCTCCGCCATTCATGAGAAAAACATATCCGGATTGAGACTTGGAGTCATCCGGATCGGTGTCAAAGCTAGCGTCGACATAATACTTAGCGATGATCTCTTCTTCACCTCCGTATATAAGAAACATATCCTTAGTTCTTCGCAAGTACTTAAGGATATTCTTGACCGCTTTCCAGTGTTCCGAACCTGGATCCGATTGGCACCTACTAGTCAAACTAATAGCATGTGCCACATCCGATCTTGTACATAGCATGATGTACATTATAGAGCCTATGGATAAAGCATAGGGGACTTTGTCCATTTTCTCTCTTTCTTCCGCCGTAGCCGGACTTTGAGTCTTACTCAATATTGTGCCTTGTGTCATAGGTAATAACCCCTTCTTACTATCTTCCATTTTTAACTTCTTTAAAAACTTATCAAGTTATGTACTTTGCGATAGCCCTATTAGGCGCCTAGATCTATCTCTATAGATCTTTATGCCTAATATGTATGACGCTTCACCTAGGTCCTTCATTGAAAATTTGCTGTTTAGATAACTTTTAACACTGTTTAAAAGATCGATATCATTTTCGATAAATAATATGTCATCCACATATAGTATCAGAAATGCTACATTTCTCCCACTCACTTTCTTGTAAATACAAGCTTCTCCATAAGTTTGGACAAATCCAAACTCTTTGATCACCTCATCAAAGCGGAGATTCCAACTTCGTGATGCTTGCTTCAATCCATAGATGGATCGCTGAAGCTTGCACACCTTGTTAGCATCCTTAGGATCGACAAAACCCTTTGGTTGTATCATATACAACTCTTCTTCAATATTACCATTGAGAAACGTGGTTTTGACATGCATCTGCCATATCTCATAATCGAAATATGCAGCAATTGCTAACATAATCCTAACTGATTTTAGCATCGCTATGGGAGAGAATGTCTCATCGTAGTCAACTCCTTGAATTTGTCGAAACCCCTTTGCGACAAGTCAAGCTTTATAGATGGTTACATTACCATCAACATCAGTTTTCCTTTTGAAAATCCATTTATTCTCCACGGCCTTTCGGTCGTGAGGTAAGTCCACCAAGTTCCAAACTTGATTTTAATACATGGATTCCATCTCGGATTTCATGGCTTCTAACCATTAGTTGGAATCCGGGCTCATCATCGCTTCTTCATACGTCGCAGGGTCATCATTTTCATCAACCATGAAATTCATGTCAGGATTTTCATACAGCTCGGGAGCTGCACTCGTCCTGCTAGACCCGCAAGGTTTGGTAGTGTTCTCTTTCGGAGTTTCATGATCATTATCATTAGTTCCTTCTTCAACTGGTGAAGCCAACTCTGGAACGACTTCCGGCGCTGCTCTACTCGCCATACTTTGAAGAGAAGGCTCAATAACCTCTTCGAGTTCTACCTTCCGACTACTCACACCTTTCGTGAGAAACTCTTTCTCTAGAAAGGATCCATTCTTGGCAACAAAAACCTTGACCTCGGATCTGTGATAGAAGGAATACCCAATAGTTTCCTTAGGGTATCCTATGAAGACGCATTTTTCCGCTTTGGGTTTGAGATTATCCGGTTGAAGTTTCTTCACATAAACATCGCATCCCCAAACTTTAAGAAATGGCAGCTTAGGTTTGTTTCCAAACCATAATTCATACGGTGTCTTTTCAACGGATTTAGATGGTGCCCGATTTAAAGTGAATGCAGCAGTTTCTAGTGCATAACCCCAAAATGACAACGGCAAGTACGTTAGAGACATCATAGATCGAACCATATCCAATAAAGTACGATTACGACGTTTCGACACACCATTTCGCTGTGGTGTTCCGGTAGGTGTGAGTTGTGAAACAATTCCACACTCTTTCATGTGAGTGCTAAACTCGTAACTTAGATACTCACCTCCACGGTCGGACCGTAGAAATTTGATCTTTCTATTACGATGATTTTCCACTTCATTCTGAAATTCCTTGAACTTTTCAAAGGTTTCATACTTGTGTTTCATCAAGTAGATATAACCATATATACTCAAATCATCCATGAAAGTAACAAAATAACGATATCCACGTCGCGCCGACACACTCATTGGACCACATACATCAGAATGTATGATTTCCAATAAATCTGTCGCCCGTTCCATTGAACCGGAAAACGGTGTTCTAGTCATCTTGCCCATAAGGCATGGATCACATTTATCAAATGATTCAAAATCAAGTGATTCCAAAAGTACATCGGAATGGAGGTTCTTCATGCGTTTAACGCCAATATGACCTAGACGGCAGTGCCACATATATGCGGATATATCATCATTTAGTTTAATCCTTTTAGCATCAACATTATGAATATGTGTAACATTATTATCGAGATCCAATAGAAATAAACCATTCATCATCGGTGTATGACCATAAAAGATTTCATTCATAAAAATAGAATAACCATTGTTCTCGGATTTAAATGAATAACCACTTTGCATCAAACACGATCCAGATACAATGTTCATGCTCAGTGCTGGCACCAGATAACAATTTTTCAAGTTTATTACTAATCCCGGCGGCAAATGGAGAGGCAGCGTTCCGACGGTGATCACATCAACACTTGATCCATTGCCGACACGCATCTTGACCTCACCCCTTGCTAGAGGTCGCTTGTTCCGTAGCCCCTGATTCGAGTTACAAATATTAGCAACTGAACCGGTATCAAATACCCAGGTGCTACTGCGAGCACTAGTCAAGTACACATCAATAACATGCATATCATATATACCTTTGTTTGCCTTGCCGGCCTTCTTGTCTGCCAAATACTTGGGCCAGTTGCGCTTCCAGTGGCCAGTCCCCTTACAATAGTAGCACTCGGTATCAGACTTAGGGCCAACTCGGGGTTTCTTTTCAGGCACGGCAACCGACTTGCCACCCTTACTTCCCTTCCGTTTTCCCTTCTTGTATTTCTTGAAACCAGTGTTCTTATTGATCATAAACACTTGATGTTCCTTTTTGATCTCCACTTCTGCAGTTTTAAGCATTGACAGAAGCTCAGGAGAGACTTCTTCATGCCTTGCATATTATAGTTCATCACGAAGCTCTTATAGCTAGGTGGCAGAGATTACAGAACAGGATGGATTCCTAAGTCAATGAGAATCGATATTCCCAAGGACACAAGCTTATCGGCATAACCCGACATCTTGAGTACATGCTCACTAACGGAGCTGTGCTCTTCCATCATGCAGCTAAAGAACTTTTATGAACCATTGTAGCTCTCTACAACAGCATGTGTGTCGAAAATCATTTTCAACTCACCCATTGTATCAAATGCATTGCCGTTTTCTAAACGCTTTCGAAGTTCCGGCTCTAGCCCATACAATATGCCGCAATGAACTAAGTTGTGGTCCTCCTGACGAGTCTGATAGACATTATTCTCCTCGTCAGTGGCATCCTCAAAAGGTGGGGGGCCTAGCGGCGCTTCTAGCACATATTGCTTTTGTGCAGCAGAGACGAGAATCCTCAAATTCATGGCCCATTCGGTAAAGTTGCTACCGTTCATTGCAAGTTTCTCTTTCTCCATGAACACATTGAAATTAAAATCAGGTGGTGCCATCTACACCAGAATTTGTAAAGTTTAGACTAAGTTTATGATAGATTGAGTTCAACTAATCCACATTATGAATGAACTCCCACTCAAAAATGACACCCCTTGTGCCCTTTTGGTGATTACATGAACCAAATCCACTACACCAAGTCCGATCATCACGTGAGTCAGTGTAGCTTCAAAGGCGAGCATCAAATGGGCATCATATCTACTATATGACTCATTCTTAACCTTTCGGTCCGTGTTCTGAGGCCATGTATGTACATGCTAGGCTCATCAAGTTAGAACCTTAGTATTCACGTGTGTAACTGTCTTACACCCAATATATGGTCGTGGATCCAAGAACACCCGATCGTCACGTGATGTCTTGGAGCAATGAAAACATAATCGGTGCATACTAAAGGAAGAACACATTCTTATCTTGATATTTAAATGAGGGATAATATTATTATGCTAATAAAGCGCTAAACAAGCAATATAAGATGCTATCAAACATCACATGTTTATTAGTGAAATGATATGGTTCCCGCATATGATCTCTATCATGCGCACCGTGATATGATCACTATCATACCTTTGTGTGTAAGGCCAAGGTCTATGGAACTTACACGTTATGTGTGTTGTAAGAGTATCATCTCATACTTCTACTTACAACATCACCATATCATAACACTAGCCCAGCAACAATCTAAACTAGACGCCTCTAATTTATCCATTGCAAGTTTTACGTGGCTTAGGGCTTTCGAAGATAGAATCGTTCTTACCTACGAACATGAACCACAACGAGGATAACCAAATTGTTGACACTCGTTGCAAAATAGATATTGACTATAGTAGGAGAGACAGACACCCGCTAGCCACTTATGCAAACTAGTTGCATGTCAAGCGTGGAACAGGTCTCATGTGCAAGGACATGTAAAGATTGTCCGGGCCGCTTCATCCCACTATGCCACCAATATCCAAATTACAACTAAGGAGCAACAACATGATCATCATCGCCCACATACTCAAATGTGTACTACCCGTGTAAAGCATCTACGCATAGATCCGGCTCTGATACCACTGAAGGGTTCACAGCATAAAAACAAAAAAATTCCTATGATGGGAACTATGTACCAAGATCTATCTACTAGATACAAACAACGGGCAGATGTATATCCGTAGAGAACATACCCTTGAAGACCGACAAAGCTTAACGAGTTGAACTCGTGGTTGATGTAGATGATCTCTTGCCGATCTCAAGATCGAGACAAAGTCCTAGCGCCGCAAAGCAGCAGCGCATCCGTGCTCTCACACACGTACAAGACACCGAGAAACCTCCGCCTCCTCACTGCAGTGATGCAGCGAAAGCACAACCCTTTCTTGCTGAATAGCCACCAAGAACATGTATCTCGCTAGTCCGAGACCATGGGGGATAAATTCTAGAGGAGGAGAGAGATCCTTCACGAGGAGGTGTAAGTGAGAGATAGGGAGAGGGGTGCCTTTTATAGGAGAGGGGGGGATCCCAAGGGGGTGGCCGACGCATGGGGGCTGCCCCCTTGCCCTCCCCTCATTCATGTGAGTGGACACTCCACTCACAAAATCCTCTTCAAATCCCTCCACTCAAAATCCCACTCAAACTTGCTATTAAATTTCCACCAAATTTAATGCAAACTCTCATTAAATAAAACTCTTTTTATTTATTCAGAATTTTGTCAATGTAACATCCCTAAAATCATGTTTCAAACTCATGCATATCATCCTTGCATCCATGATCATATGAATCTCATTTCAAACAAATCATTTCAAAACAGAAGCATTTATGCTTATTATTTCATGTAAAGTTTTCTCTAGCCTTAGTGCTACCCTTCAATGAGAAGAGTACTTGTTTTGGTTCAGTAAGGTTTGAAATTCAAACTTAGGCACCATCAAAAGTTTGAACAAAGTTTCAAAACAAAATGAGTAAATAAAACCAATATTATGCCTATTGTATATATATTATAAAGGCTTGGTTTTATTTTTATTTTTCATTTGATCAAAGTGTTTTGGTTAAACAGTAGTGTTTGTCACACATTTGAGTGCAAGGTTTGCAGCATAAAAACCTAGAGAAGATTTGAATTCAAACTCATTTGATTTGGAGTTGAAATTCATTTCACAAAAACCAAACAGAAAAAGAAAAAGGTTAAAAGGAAAAAAATAAGCCTTCAGCCGAATCTGGCCCAACTGACCCAGCTAAGCCCAACACCGCCATCCCGCGAACCGTTTTCCTTCACTCACCCCCGCACCCGCTGAGTGACTGACAGACAGGACCCACTCCCTCTCTGATTCTCTCGCTGACAGCCGCGGCCCACACGGCGTCGTCGTCTCCACCCCCACCGCGACGTGTTCTTCCCCAAATCACGCCGTGCGTTACCTGGTTGATTCGCTCGTCAATTCGCATTGATTGCAGGAGTAATTCACGCCCCGCCTTGCCTACTTAAACCCCCTCTGCCCCCTCTCCATTTCCCCCAAACTCCGAGCCCAGAGCGCCCCCAGGCTGCCCGCATTCATCCTCGCACCGCCGCAGACAGAGAGCTCTCCGGCGACCAATTCCGGTGAGCCCCGTGCGCCCCTCTCCCTCTGGTTCATACGATCCACTTCACAACTTCCTCGCGCACCTACTGACCCCACTGGTTCGTCCTGTATTGCCCCAGGTCGTCGACTGCGTCAAACGCTACAAGCTCCCGACGGCATCCTCAACTCCGACGATCAAATTCGGTGAGCCCTTTGTTCCCCTTCGCCTCTGTTTCACACGAGCATGTTCGCCGTAGTTTTGTGCGTCTCCTGATGCCGTTTATTCGCGCTAGGGTGACCAGGAGCGTCGCCAACGTCGTTGTCCACCCAAGCCCGACGCCACCAGCAACTCCGACGAGCTTCCTCGGCCACTATAGAGCGCCCCTTGCCAAGCCGTCGCCAGGTTGAGCATCAGCGCATCGTCACGTTTCTGGTATGCATCTCCGACGACCCCAAAGCCACCTGTAGCGCCGCGCCGCTGTAGGCAGAGCTCGCCGCCGCTAGTAGCCACCGCCAGCGCCGCCCAGCTATGGTCGTTTGATCCAGGACCGTTGGATCTGGATCTAGCGTGTGCGATTAGATCACTTATCGAAGCGTTACGAGTAGATCTGGGCCGTGCAGATTATGTAGATCTAACGGCTCACAGACGCGATCCAACGCGAACCGGTACGCGCCAATCAAATTAAGACGCGTGGCAGCAGTTTAGGTTTAAAAACAGAATTTGAATCTATTAGATGTTTGAATTTGCTTAGGCTATAACTTTTGTTCCCCATGTTAGAATTTGACAAATTTTATATCATTGGAATCAGGAGAACAAGCCCTTTCTAATTATGCAATGTTTTTAATGTTTTGCTTCTGTTAAAATGGTTTTATTTACAGAAACTTGTGTAGGGCTAATTTGAGTATATGAATTGTTTAAGAAATGATTTAAGGTTTAAATAATTGTTGTTTGGCAAGTTTTGAACTTGTTTATGAACAAGTACTGTACACTTGCTTTGTTGAGTTTTAAAAATCATCACATATCATATTGCATGCATTCATATATTTTTGTTTGTATATGTTTTGTATGTGATTTGTGGCTATGATTCTTTGTGTAGATTTTGGTGCTAGTGATTGTGATTGTGAGGAGTGTAGCTACTCTCCAAACTACCAAGGCAAGTGGTGATTCATGAATATTTTTATCCCTATGTTTTCTACTAAGCATTAGACATATTTTGCTAGTCTTGATGCTATATTTTGCTTATATGCCATGTTGGGAAATCCTAGTAGTTGTAGAATTGATAGAAAATTTCTAAGTTAAGATGCTTATCTATGCCATGCTTAGCCTAGCTAGTAGCAACCAAGGGTTGGTGAAATATATACATGCTATGATGAAAATATTTCTAAGTCTTTTGGACTTGTGTTTTGCCTAATAAAACAACTAAGTAAATGAAACACCTGGGTGGAATGGAAGAAATGGTTTATGTTGAGTGGTTACACAAGGCCCATTTCTATGGTTTACCTTGTGTATCTCACTTGTGGAAAGCCACCTAGGAACAAAGAGATTTTAGAGGCCAAGTGTTGAGAAGCTTCTAGTGCAGCCACTTGGCAATATGGGCTCTGCCTGGATCACATAGGTTGCTAGAACTTAGCCATTTGGACAGTTGGTGGTAGTGGGATGATAGGTTGGAACGCGTCCATTTGGTCTAAGGGAAGGCTTCTGAAAGGTCTTGTCTTGGTGAAAATCAAGTCTGGTGGGGAAAGTGCACAACCTCTGCAGATGGAAGAATCTAAGTACTTAGCCATGTCCCTGGAAAAGGACAACTTGAGCATCAAGACATGGAAGCTATCAAGAATCTCCTCATCCCAATTTCTAAGTAAAAACTTGTGGGTGAACAAAGGTGAAGGTGTAACATCCCTAAAATCATGTTTCAAACTCATGAATATCATCCATGCATCCATGATCATATAGGATTCATTTCAAACAAAACAATTCAAAAACAGGAGCATATGAGCTCATTATTTTATGTGATCATCATTTGAAACAAATGCTACTCTTCTATGAGAGATTGTTGTTCATGAAAACCAAACCTTGTGCCTTGTTGCTCTCTGAATGAGTTGCTAGGTTGCTAAAGTTTAAACCAAAATTTCAAAGAAAATACAATTTGAAAACCAATTTCAAAACCAATATGAAACAAGTGCTATGTCACTGTTTATTTTATTCTTCCAAAAATGACCAAGCCAATTCAAAGTGACCACATGGTTTTATGCCTAGAATTGTGACTATTGCACACTGCAAAAAATCCTGAAAAGATTTGAATTCAAATAGAGTTTGAATTCATTTGAAAATCATTCCATAAAATCGAATTAGAAATAGAAAAGGAATAAAGAAAAGGAAAAGGGCCGGCGCTACTATTCTGGCCCAATAGTGAAACCAGCCTAGCTAGCCCACCCGGGTCCCCTCTCCCTCTCTCTCACGCGCAGAAGCACCCCCAGAGTCGCTGACACTCGGACCCCACTCCCTCTCTGTTCTATTCGCTGACAAGCGGGCCCTGTCCACGTCATCGTCGTCTTCCCCCAAATTTCGCGAGGAGCACGTCGCCGCTGGCCGTTGCTGCGTTGATTCCGCGGTGTAATTTCCATTGATTCGCCGAGCGTTTCTTGTCGAGCCTCTGCCTACTTAAGCCCCTCCCTCTCGCGGCCATTTCCCCTCACCCAATTTCCTCTCCACGCCACCAGGCTGCTGGCAACTCGCCCGACACTGCCGCTGTTCCGACGACCTCGCCGACGAATTCCGGTGAGCACCGTGCCCCCCTCTGTCCATGGTTCATACTAGCATGTTCTGCAGCTCCGTGCGCATCTACTGACACCTCCCTTTTGCTCGCGCATGGTCTATAGCCTCGGCAACGACAACGACTGAGCGCCGCCACTCTCTGCTCGAACTCCGGCGACCCCTCCCCGTAAGTACCAGCCGCCCCTTGCCCTCTGTTAGATACGCCTAAGACCCCCAGCGTCTTGCGCGTCTAGCGGTGTCCTCCTCTTGTCTTAGCGCGACGCAGAACCTCACCAACGTCGACCAGCAGCCGTACCCGACGCGTTCGCGAACTCCGACGAGGAATCCCCGACGACTCCGAGCGCCCCTTCGCCAACCAGAGACACGTTGAGCTTCACCTCAACACGGTGGTTCTGGTGAGCATCCTCTCCCCTCCCCGGGCGACCTAGAACGCCGGCACCGCCGCTGACAGACATGCCGCCGCCAGTCGCCGCCGGTAGCGCCGCTAGGCTATGGTCAAAGCAACATCAGCCGTTAGATGTAGATCTTGCGGTTTAAATTAGATCTGAGCGAAGTGTTTTCTTTGAATCTGGCACGTTAGATCTAACTTGATCTGACGGCGCGGAAGGGTGATCCTGAGTGAAACGGTATCGGCTAATAGGAAACAGACGTGTGGCTAGGGTTTGATTTTAAAACAGATTTTGAATCTGATTTATATCCAATTTTGAATTAGCTATAACTTTTGATCCCCACGTTAGAATTTGACAAATTTTATACCGTTGGAATCAGGACAGCAAGCTCTTTCTGATTATGCAATGTGTTTAATGTTTAGCTTCTGTTAAAAAGGTTTTAATTGCAGAAACTTGTTTAGAACTAATTTGAATATATGAATTGTTTAGAAATTGTTTTTAGTGTCAAATAAATTTGGTTGGGCAAGTTTTTCACTGGTTTAAGATTCAGTACTATGCACTTGCTTGGTTAGGTTTTAAAAATCATCACTTAGCATCTTGCCTGCATGCATATGTATTTTTGATTGAATATGTCTTGTATGTGATTGTGGCTATATTCTTTGTGTAGACTTTGGTGCTAGTGATTGTGATTGTGAAGAGTGCTACTCTCCCAACTACCAAGGCAAGTGGTACTTCATGAATAATTCTATCCCTATATTTTATACTAAGCATTAGAAATATTTTGCTAAGTCTTGCATGTTATTATTTTTGCCTATATGCCATGTTGGGAAATCCTAAGTAGTTGTAGAATTGCTAGGAAATTTCTAAGTTAAGTTACTATCTATGCCATGCTTAGCCTAGCTAGTAGCAAACAAGGGTTGGTGAATTATACATGCTATGATTAAAATATTTCTAAGTATTTGGACTTGTTTTACTTAATAAAACAACTAAGTCAATGAATCACCTGGGTGGAAAGGTACTTGATTGGTGGTTTTTGGTTGAGTGGTTACACAAGGCCCATGGCTATGGTTTACCTTGTGTATCACACTTGTGGTAAGCCACCCAGGAACAAAGAGATTTTAGAGGTCAAGTGTTGAGAAGCTTCTAGTGCAGCCACTTGGCAATATGGGCTCTGCCTGGATCACATAAGTTGCTAGAACTTAGCCATTTGGACAGTTGGTGGTAGTGGGAATGATAGGTTGGAGCGCGTCCATTTGGTCTAAGGGAAGGCTTCTGAAAGGTCCTGTCTTGGGAAACCAAGTCTGGTGGGGAAAGTGCACAACCTCTGCAGATGGAAAAATCTAAGTACTTAGCCAAGTCCATGGAAATGGACAACTTGAGCATCAAGGCATGGAAGCTATAAAGAATCTCCTCATCCCAATTTCTAAGTAAAAATTTGTGGGTGAACAAGGGTGAAGGACCTCAATGTCTATTGGTGGTTCCTTGGGAAAAGTTTTGACAAAGAAAAACTTAGTGATTTCAACTAATAGGAAAAACCTATTTTGAGCAAAGAAAGCCAAGCTACACTTAGCCAAATTTGCATATAGTATCTAGTCCACTTAAAATATACTAAGGTATCACTTGCCAATACTATTCCAAAGTATTGACCCACTGTGGCTGTAACTTGGTGATGTTGCAGGTTACTCTGATGAGGATTAGGTGTCATGAGTCTACACTCAACATGTTTGCCTATGGCACATGAAGATGAAGACTTATATTTATTTACTTATTCAAACTCTTGTAATAGGCCTGTGGCCTTTGAGTTGTAAAGACTATGTTTATCTCTGGAATGGATGTAATAATTGACCTTTGTATCTGTGTACTTCATCTTAAACTGTGGATGCTAGCAATGATCCAGGGACTAGCATTGCAATCACAGGGATCCTTTTCCTTTACAAAGGAGGGATCTTACAGATGGTATCAGAGCACTGTGCTGCCTGTAGGATTATGACCCTAGGATTGGAAACCACTAAGGAAAATTTTTCAACTTCTACACTTGTCTATTCTTCTCGTAAAACTTTTCTAATCTTCTCTCTCATCTCTATTTGTAGATGAACTCCATCAACGAAGCCGTGAGGAAGGGACCACTCATGACAATGACTTTGGAGTGTGAGACAGAATTCCCCAAGGCTCTCAAGGACCTCATGGTTGCATTAGAGATACAAGGTGCAGCTATGTACAAGGGTTTTCCTATGATGGATGAAGGAGAGGAATACTGGTGGGTGCAACTTCACTTGTATAAAAACAAGGAAGACAACCATCAGGAAAAAGGATTCTGCATGTTCACCAATTCAGTGGTGCACACTACATTCTTTGAATCAGCAAAGGATGCAGCTTGGAAGACCATCAGAGAACTTGGTGATAGAGTCAAGTGCAGAATGCTCAACCTCCAAAATGATCTAAGGAAAGAGAAGGAACATACCCAAGAGTTGGAAGCTACCAACCAAACCTTAAGAGGAGACATTATAGACTTAGTGATGGAATCATGTGAGCAAGATAGGCTGATTGCTTCTAGAAACATTGTGTTAGCCAACAGATCCAGTGAGATAGGATTGTAAACATACTTCGTTAGTTGGACCACCACCTATCACCTTATTTTCCAAATGTTGCTTAAAATAAGTTGAACCTTGGTTGTTGTAATGGATCCATGTATGCCATGACTTGTGTGTTTCGATTTCCAAGGATATGTATGTGATGTTTTGCCTTGTGTTTTATCTTAAATTGTGTTGTTCTAACTTTTTCTATCTTATAAATAGATTCCTAATGTTACCATAAGCACTGTTGAGGAGTTCCAGGGAACTCGCTTTGGTCCTCGTATTGTTGAGCTCACTACTTTGCTCAATCTCCCTCTTCCTACCATCATGGTGCTTCCCCTCACCAAGTTTGAGAGGAAAGACCTTTGGGGTTTCAAGGTCAATCAGCCCGGACGCCAGACTGAGCCTACCATGGAGGCTATCATCTTAAAGCTCATGCACGATGACAAGGAGAGAGCCCTTGAGGTAGTCATGCAGGATCTGATAGGACGTCTGCTAGGGAGACACTCTCGACAGGTTAGAGGTACTCACTTCCACGTCTTCGGTATACGTGATGAGTATGGAGAGTCCATCGACTTCGAGGACACTTCGAGGGATACAGCGGAGCCGATTCGCCTATACCTCCAGGACTTAGAGGCTCTCATTAGGCACGTGGACTCTGATAGGACCAACGTCATGCTCAACAATGACAAATTCCAGGTGCAGCTTCGCGAGAAGGACAAGCTCTTCGTGGAGCAAGATGAGATAGTCAAGGAGATGGAGGCAAAGTTCGAGAGACAAGACAGAAAGTTCAAGAGTCAGGAGAAGCGAGTCCAGGATAGGAACAAGAGGATTTGGGACATGACTGAAGAACTGCAAGCCAAGGACTTCGAGCTCGAGCATCAGCAGACGGTGATTGAGAGGCCTCGTTCTCAGAAGAGGGCTCTCAAAGCCAAAATAGAGATCTTGACCGCCAACGTCGAGGAATACAAGACCGCAATGGAGAATGCAGGTCTTACCTTTGTTGAGGAGGAGGTTGATGCCGAGGAGTAGAGTTGACTACTCATTTATCATTTATTATCATACTTGTTGTTGGGAACTTGTTATTTGACCATCCAACATGTGGATGGCTTGTTATTTTGTGTGTGTTTTACTTTGCGAACTTGTTATCTGGTTGTTGAACCTTTATCATTATGTTGCATGCTTTGTGATTTGTTTATGTGATGTATTGTGCATGAAAGCATCTATGGGTATCTCATTCTTATCTCTATTGAACAAACCACAGATGCCTCCCCGTCATGCCAATCCCAACCCCAACAACAACAACATCACTCCAGAAATGCAGCAAATGATGACAACACAGACTCAGCTGATGCAAATGATGACGACGTTCATCCATAACCAAAACAACAACAACCACAACAATAACAACAACAACAACCCACCGGGTTTTGACATGCTTACTAGGTTCTTGAGATTGAGGCCAGCAAAGTTCTCAGGAACAACTGATCCCATGGTGGCCAATGATTGGCTACGCTCTGTGAACAAGGACTTGGTAACTGTGGGCTGTACTGATGCAGAAAAGGTCAGATTTGCAGCACATTTGCTGGAAGGACCAGCCGCCACTTGGTGGGATAACTTCCAGATCACCACTCCCATAGAAGATGTGACGTGGGCTATCTTTGAGGATGGCTTTCGCACTGCTCATATCTCATCTAGAGTGATGAGTATGAAGAAGAAAGAATTCCATAATCTGAAGCAGCGCCACCGCAGCGTGGCAGAATATATTGAGGAGTTCAACAATCTGGCGCGTTATGCACCGGATGAAGTTGACACTGATGCTAAGAGGAAGGAAAAGTTCCTTTAAGGGCTGAATGATGAACTGAACTTGCAGCTATTAGTGGCCTATGTTCCCACATATAAGTCTCTCTGTGATAAGGCTGCTATTTTGGAGAGAAAAATGAAGCAAGTTGAAAGCAGGAAGAGAAAACACTTAGACAAGCACATCTCGGGATCGTCCCACAAACGTTCCCATTATGATGATAGTGGAAGCTCAGGATCCCACAAGCATGGGAAATTCAACAAGCACCACAACCACAATCATCATGACAACAAGCATCACTGTAGTCATGACAATGACAAGTACAAGAACCACAAGGGTGGATATAAGAGCCACCACCGTGGTAATGGAAGTGGCAGTGGAAGCCAGCCTGTCAAGAAGGACATTAGTCAGGTTGAATGCTTCAAGTGCAAGAAGATGGGTCATTATGCAAATGAATGCCCAGAAAAGAAAGTTGAAGGACCCAACAAGCCCAACCCTTTTTAGAAGGGACAAGTGAACCACATCAATGTGGAGGAAATCTATGAGGAGCCTGATGCTGTTGCTGGTAAGTTCAAACTCAACTCCGTTCCAGCATTTGTGCTCTTTGATACTGGTGCATCTCATTCATTCATATCAAGAGCATTTGTTGAAAGAAATGAACTACTGGTAGAGACTATTGGGTGTCCTATAAAAGTAAGTTCTCCTGGCGGAGAAATGATAGTGAATTCAGGATGTCATGATCTAGTCATAGAGTTTGGGAAGTATAAGTTTCCCGTTAACTTGATAATTCTAAACTCCCAAGGATTGGATGTCATTTTGGGAATGGACTGGATGACTAAGCACAAGGGAGTGATAGATTGTGCCAACCATACTGTCTCACTCACAACTCCAGAAAATAAAAAGATCAGATTCAAGACCAACTTTGAAGCAAGAAGGAGTATGCTAAATTCTCTTAAGGGGGTTAGCATAGACAGTGTGCCAATTGTGAGTGAATATCCGGATGTGTTTCCGGAAGAATTGCCGGGAATGCCACCAGATAGAGATGTGGAGTTCCTTATTGATTTGCTACCAGGATCAGGACCAATAGAAAAGAGACCATACAAGATGTCAGTTGATGAACTGAAAGAGCTCAAGAAACAACTTGGAGAGCAGTTGCAGAAAGGATTTATTCAACCAAGTTCTTCATCTTGGGGAGCACCAGTTTTGTTTGTGGAGAAGAAAGATAGAATTCAAAGGTTATGCATAGATTACCATTCACTCAATGAGGTAACTATCAAGAACAAATATCCTTTGCCTAGGATCAATGACTTGTTTGATCAGTTAGAAGGAGCTTGTGTGTTCTCAAAGATTGATCTCCGGTCAGGTTATTTCCAACTCAAGATAAGGGAGCAAGACATACCTAAGACAACTTTCACCACAAGGTATGGATTGTATGAGTATACCATGATGCCATTTGGTTTGACCAATGCTCCAGCATACTTTATGAATATGATGAACAAGGTGTTCATGGAATTTCTTGATAAGTTTGTTGTCGTTTTCATCGATGACATTTTAGTCTACTCCAAGATCAAAGAAGAGCATGAAGGACATTTGTGTTTGATACTTGAGAAGCTTAGAGAGCATAAACTGTATGCCAAATTCAGCAAGTGTGAATTCTGGCTTAATGAAGTTGGATTTCTTGGACACGTTGTGTCAGGAGATGGTGTAGCAGTTGATCCTACTAAAGTTTCAGCTGTAACTAAATGGGAATCTCCTAAGTCAGTGAAAGAAGTTCGTAGTTTCCTTGGCTTAGCAGGTTACTACAGAAGGTTCATTGAGAATTTCTCCAAGGTTGCTAAGCCTATGACAGAATTGCTAAAGAAAGACAAGAAATTTGCTTGGTATGAAGGTTGTGAACTCAGCTTTCAGGAATTGAAGAAGAGACTTGTGACAGCACCAGTCTTGTGTTTGCCAGACTTGGAAAAAGATTTCCAAGTATATTGTGATGCATCTCATCATGGTTTGGGTGCAGTACTTATGCAAGAAGGAAAAGTTGTGGCTTATGCCTCAAGACAACTCAAAACTCATGAAGTGAACTTTCCTACTCATGATTTGGAGTTAGCCTCTGTTGTCCATGCACTCAAAACGTGGAGACATTATCTTTTGGGAAAGCGTTGTGAAGTGTTCACAGATCACAAGAGTTTGAAGTACATCTTCACCCAGAAAGAAATTAATATGAGACAAAGAAGATGGCTAGAACTCATCAAGGACTATGACTTAAGTTTGCAATACCATCCCGGTAAAGCAAATGTTGTAGCAGATGCTTTAAGCCGTAAGGTTTTTTTGAATGGCCTTACCAAGGGAGAATTGCCCGATGATTTGTGTGCCCAATTTAGAGATCTTGGATTGGAGATTGTGCCTGAAGGACATCTCATGTCTTTAGATGTTCAACCCACTTTGTTGGACAAGATCAAAGAATCCCAAAAGGTTGATAAGGAAATTGAAGAAATTAAGGAAAAGATTGGCAAAGGAAAAGCCAAAGGATTCCATGAAGACGAACAAGATACTTTATGGCACGGGAAACGTATCTGTGTTCCACAAGATCCGGAGCTTCGGAAACTGATTTTTCAAGAAGCACACAACTCTCCGTATTCCATTCATCCGCGTAACACCAAAATGTACATGGACATGAAGGAAAGATTTTGGTGGAATAACCTCAAGAAGGACATCGCCGAACATATTGCTTTGTGTGATATGTGTAGTAGAGTGAAAGCGGAACATCAGAAACCAGCCGGTTTGCTTCAACCACTACCTATTCCTGATTGGAAGTGGGACAAAATTGGTATGGATTTCATTGCCGGATTACCAAGGACCCGGTCAGGATACGATTATGTTTGGGTAGTAGTGGATCGCCTAACTAAAGTGGCACATTTCATACCCGTGAAGACAACCTATACAAGTGCTAAGTTGTCCAAGATCTACATGAGTAGAATTGTATGTCTACATGGAGTGCCCAAGAGTATTGTGTCTGATAGGGGAACTCAATTCACTTCCCATTTTTGGAGACAACTACATGAGTCATTGGGAACGAGGTTGGAATTCAGCACTGCTTTTCATCCTCAAACTGATGGACAAACAGAAAGGACTAATCAGATTATTGAAGACATGTTGAGGGCATGTGCCCTAGATTATGGAGCCAGTTGGGATGAAAGTCTGCCTTACGCGGAATTTTCTTATAACAACATCTATCAAGCCAGCATTGAGATGGCACCATTTGAGTTTCTCTACGGGAGAAAATGTACCACCCCATTGTTATGGAATGGTGTGGGAGAAAGAAGTTTGTTCGGACCAGAACTTATCAAAGAAGCCGAAGAGAAGGTCAAGTTGGTTAGGGACAGATTGAAGTTAGCACAGTCCCGACAGAAAAGCTACGCAGATCCTAAGCGTAGAGAAGTCACCTATGAAGTTGGTGATAGAGCTTATCTTAGAGTGTCACCACTTCGTGGAGTGAAGAGGTTCGGAGTCAAAGGAAAGTTACCTTTGGAGGAGGTGCAATTAGAAAGTGATCTCACTTATGAGGAGAAGCCTATCAAGATTCTTGAGACTGCAGAAAGAGTCACACGGACTAAGACTATCAAGTTTTGCAAAGTTCAATGGAACCACCATTCTCAAGAAGAAGCAACATGGGAAAGAGAAGATGATCTTCGGAAAGACCACCCTCACCTATTTGATAGCCAATCTGAATCTCGAGGGAGAGATTCACCTTAAGGGGGTTAGATTTTGTAACATACCTAAAATCATGTTTCAAACTCATGCATATCATCCATGCATCCATGATCATATGAATCTCATTTCAGACAAATCATTTCAAAACAGAAGC
Source organism: Avena sativa (assembly GCA_916181665.1). NCBI lineage: Eukaryota > Viridiplantae > Streptophyta > Magnoliopsida > Poales > Poaceae > Avena > Avena sativa. The sequence continues at coordinate 443,212,432 of OV702294.1, read as the reverse complement.
ATTTATGCTTATTATTTCATGTAAAGTTTGCTCTAGCCTTAGTGCTACCCTTCAATGAGAAGAGTACTTGTTTTGGTTCAGTAAGGTTTGAAATTCAAACTTAGGCACCATCAAAAGTTTGAACAAAGTTTCAAAACAAAATGAGTAAATAAAACCAATATTATGCCTATTGTATATATATTATAAAGGCTTGGTTTTATTTTTATTTTTCATTTGATCAAAGTGTTTTGGTTAAACAGTAGTGTTTGTCACACATTTGAGTGCAAGGTTTGCAGCATAAAAACCTAGAGAAGATTTGAATTCAAACTCATTTGATTTGGACTTGAAATTCATTTCAGAAAAAACAAACAGAAAGAGAAAAAGGTTAAAAGGAAAAAAATAAGCCTTCAGCCGAATCTGGCCCAACTGGCTCAGCTAAGCCCAACACCCCCACCACGCGAACCGTTTTCCTTCACTCACCCCCGCACCCGCTGAGTGACAGACAGGCAGGACCCACTCCCTCTCTGATTCTCTCGTTGACAGCCGCGACCCACACGACGTCGTCGTCTCCACCCCCACCGCGACGTGTTCTTCCCCAAATCACGCCGTGCGTTACCTGGCTGATTCGCTCGTCAATTCGCGTTGATTGCAGGAGTAATTCACGCCCCCGCCTTGCCTACTTAAACCCCCTCTGCCCCCTCTCCATTTCCCCCCAAACTCCGAGCCTAGAGCACCCCCAGGCTGCCCGCATTCATCCTCGCACCGCCGCAGACAGAGAGCTCTCCGGCGACCAATTCCGGTGAGCCCCGTGCGCCCCTCTCCCTCTGGTTCATATGAGCCGCTTCACAACTTCCTCGCGCACCTACTGACCCCACTGGTTCGTCCTGTATTGCCCCAGGTCGTCGACTGCGTCAAACGCTGCAAGCTCCCGACGGCATCCTCAACTCCGACGATCAAATTCGATGAACCCTTTGTTCCCCTTCGCCTCTGTTTCACACGAGCACGTTCGCCGTAGTTTTGTGCGTCTCCTGATGCCGTTTATTCGCGCTAGGGTGACCAGGAGCGTCGCCAACGTCGTCGTCCACCCAAGCCCGACGCCGCCAGCAACTCCGACGAGCTTCCTCGGCCACTACAGAGCGCCCCTTTCCAAGCCGTCTCCAGGTTGAGCATCAGCGCATCGTCACATTTCTGGTAAGCATCTCCGACGACCCCAAAGCCACCTGTAGCGCCGCGTCGCCAGTAGCCACCGCCAGCGCCGCCCAGCTATGGTCGTTTGATCCAGGACCGTTGGATCTGGATCCAGCGTGTGAGATTAGATCACTTATCGAAGCGTTACGAGTAGATCTGGGCCGTGCAGATGTAGATCTAACGGCTCACAGACGTGATCCATTGCGAACCGGTACGCGCCAATCAAATTAAGACGCGTGGCAGCAGTTTAGGTTTAAAAACAGAATTTGAATCTATTAGATGTTTGAATTTGTTTACTCTATAACTTTTGATCCCCACGTTAGAATTGACAAATTTTATATCATTGGAATCAGGAGAACAAGCCCTTTCTAATTATGCAATGTGTTTAATGTTTTTATTCTGTTAAAATGGTTTTATTTACAGAAACTTGTGTAGGGCTAATTTGAGTATATGAATTGTTTAAGAAATGATTTAAGGTTTAAATAATTGTTGTTTGGCAAGTTTTGAACTTGTTTATGAACCAGTACTATACACTTTCTTTGTTGAGTTTTAAAAATCATCACATATCATATTGCATGCATTCATATATTTTTGTTTGTATATGTTTTGTATGTGATTTGTGGCTATGATTCTTTGTGTAGATGTTGGTGCTAGTGATTGTGATTGTGAGGAGTGTAGCTACTATCCAAACTACCAAGGCAAGTGGTGCTTCATGAATATTTTATCCCTATGTTTTCTACTAAGCATTAGAAATATTTTGCTAGTCTTGCATGCTATATTTTGCTTATATGCCATGTTGGGAAATCCTAGTAGTTGTAGAATTGCTAGAAAATTTCTAAGTTAAGATGCTTATCTATGCCATGCTTAGCCTAGCTAGTAGCAACCAAGGGTTGGTGAAATATATACATGCTATGATGAAAATATTCCTAAGTCTTTTGGACTTGTGTTTTGCCTAATAAAACAACTAAGTAAATGAAACACCTGGGTGGAATGGAAGGAATGGTTTATGTTGAGTGGTTACACAAGGCCCATTTCTATGGTTTACCTTGTGTATCTCACTTGTGGAAAGCCCCCAGGAACAAAGAGATTTTAGAGGCCAAGTGTTGAGAAGCTTCTAGTGCAGCCACTTGGCAATATGGGCTCTGCATGGATCACATAGGTTGCTAGAACTTAGCCATTTGGACAGTTGGTGCTAGTGGGATGATAGGTTGGAACGCGTCCATTTGGTCTAAGGGAAGGCTTCTGAAAGGTCCTGTCTTGGTGAAAATCAAGTCTGGTGGGGAAAGTGCACAACCTCTGCAGATGGAAGAATCTAAGTACTTAGCCATGTCCCTGGAAAAGGACAACTTGAGCATCAAGACATGGAAGCTATCAAGAATCTCCTCATCCCAATTTCTAAGTAAAAACTTGTGGGTGAACAAGGGTGAAGGACCTCAATGTCTATTGGTGGTTCCTTGGGAAAAGTTTTGACAAAGAAAAACTTAGTGATTTCAAATAATAGGCAAAACCTATTTTGAGCAAAGCAGGCCAAGCTACACTTAGCCAAATTGCATATAGTATCTAGTCCACCTAAATTATACTAAGGTATCACTTTCCAATACTATTCCAATGTATTGACCCACTGTGGCTGTAACTTGTGATGTTGCAGGTTACTCTGATGAGGATTAGGAGTCATGAGTCTACACTCAACATGTTTGCCTGTGGCACATGAAGATGAAGAATTTTATTTATTTACTTATTCCAACTCTTGTACTAGGCCTGTGGCCTTGGAGTTGTAAAGACTATGTTTGTCTCTGGAATGACTGTAATAATGACCTTTGTTTCTGTGTACTTCATCTTAAACTGTGGATGCTAGCATTGATCCAGGGACTAGCATTGCAATCACAGGGATCCTTTTCCTTTATAAAGGAGGGATCTTACAGATGGTATCAGAGCACTGTGTTGCCTGTAGGATTATGACCCTAGGATTGGAAACCACTAAGGAAAAATTTTCAACAACTTCTACAGTTGTCTATTCTTCTCGTAAACTTTTCTAATCTTCTTTCTCATCTCTAATTGTAGATGAACTCCATCAACGAAGCCGTGAGGAAAGGACCACTCATGACAATGACTTTGGAGTGTGAGACAGAATTCCCCAAGGCTCTCAAGGACCTCATGGTTGCAATGGAAATACATGGTGCAGCTGTGTACAAAGGTTTTCCTGTGATGGATGAAGGAGTTGAGTACTGGTGGGTGCAACTTCACTTGTATAAAAACAAGGAAGACAACCACAAGGACTCAGGATTCTGCATGTTCACCAATTCAGTGATGCACCCTACATTCTTTGACTCAGCAAAGGATGCAGCTTGGAAGACCATCAAAGAACTTGGTGAAAGAGTCAAGTGCAGAATTTTCAACATCCAAAATAGCCTAAAAGAAGAGAAGAAACATACCCAAGAGTTGGAGGCTACCAACCAAACCTTAAGAGGAGACATTATAGACTTAGTGATGGAGTCATGTGAACAAGATAGACTATTTGCTTCTAGAAACATTGTGTTAGCCAACAGATCCAGTGAGATAGGATTGTGAACGTACTTCGTTAGTTGGACCACCACTTATCACCTTATTTTCCAAATGTTGCTTAAAATAAGTTGAACCTTGGTTGTTGTAATGGATCCATGTATGCCATGACTTGTGTGTTTTCATTTCCAAGGATATGTATGTGATGTTTTGCCTTGTGTTTTATCTTAAATTGTGTTGTTCTAACTTTTTCTATCTTATAAATAGATGCCTAATGTTACCATCAGCACTGTTGAGGAGTTCCAGGGAACTCGCTTTGGTCCTCGTATTGTTGAGCTCACTACTTTGCTCAATCTCCCTCTTCCTACCATCATGGTGCTTCCCCTCACCAAGTTTGAGAGGAAAGACCTTTGGGGTTTCAAGGTCAATCAGCCCGGATGCCAGACTGAGCCTACCACGGAGGCTATCATCTTCAAGCTCATGCACGATGACAAGGAGAGAGGCCTTGAGGTAGTCATGCAGGATCTGATAGGACGTCTGCTAGGGAGACACTCTCGATAGGTTAGAGGTACTCACTTCCATGTCTTCGGTAGACGTGATGAGGATGGAGAGTCCATCGACTTCGAGGACACTTCGAGGGAGACAGCGGAGCCGATTCGCCTATACCTCTAGGACTTAGAGGCACTCATTAGGCACGTGGACTCTGATAGGACCAACGTCATGCTCAACAATGACGAACTCCAGGTGCAGCTTCGTGAGAAGGACAAGCTCTTCGCGGAGCAAGATGAGATAGTCAAGGAGATGGAGGCAAAGTTCGAGAGCCAAGACAGAAAGTTCAAGAGTCAGGAGAAGCGAGTCCAGGATAGGAACAAGAGGATTTGGGACATGACTGACGAACTGCAGGCCAAGGACTTCGAGCTCGAGCATTAGCAGACGGTGATTGAGAGGCTTCGTTCTCAGAAGAGGGCTCGCAAAGCCAAAATAGAGACCTTGACCGCCAACGTCGAGGAATACAAGACCGCAATGGAGAATGCAGGTCTTACCTTTGTTGAGGAGGAGGTTGATGCCGAGGAGTAGAGTTGACTACTCATTTATCATTTATTATCATACTTGTTGTTGGGAACTTGTTATTTGACCATCCAACATGTGGATGGCTTGTTATTTTGTGTGTGTTTTACTTTGCGAACTTGTTATCTGGTTGTTGAACCTTTATCATTATGTTGCATGCTTTGTGATTTGTTTATGTGATGTATTGTGCATGAAAGCATCTATGGGTATCTCATTCTTATCTCTATTGAACAAACCACAGATGCCTCCCCGTCATGCCAATCCCAACCCCAACAACAACAACATCACTCCAGAAATGCAGCAAATGATGACAACACAGACTCAGCTGATGCAAATGATGACGACGTTCATCCATAACAAAAACAACAACAACCACAACAATAACAACAACAACAACCCACCGGGTTTTGACATGCTTACCAGGTTCTTGAGATTGAGGCCAGCAAAGTTCTCAGGAACAACTGATCCCATGGTGGCCAATGATTGGCTACGCTCTGTGAACAAGGACTTGGTAACTGTGGGCTGTACTGATGCAGAAAAGGTCAGATTTGCAGCACATTTGCTAGAAGGACCAGCCACCACTTGGTGGGATAACTTCCAGATCACCACTCCCATAGAAGATGTGACGTGGGCTATCTTTGAGGATGGCTTTCGCACTGCTCATATCTCATCTAGAGTGATGAGTATGAAGAAGAAAGAATTCCATAATCTGAAGCAGCGCCACCGCAGCGTGGCAGAATATATTGAGGAGTTCAACAATATGGCGCGTTATGCACCGGATGAAGTTGACACTGATGCTAAGAGGAAGGAAAAGTTCCTTTAAGGGCTGAATGATGAACTGAACTTGCAGCTATTAGTGGCCTATGTTCCCACATATAAGTCTCTCTGTGATAAGGCTGCTATTTTGGAGAGCAAAATGAAGCAAGTTGAAAGCAGGAAGAGAAAACACTTAGACAAGCACAACTCGGGATCGTCCCACAAACGTTCCCATTATGATGATAGTGGAAGATCAGGATCCCACAAGCATGGGAAATTCAACAAGCACCACAACCACAACCGTCATGACAACAAGCATCACCGTAGTCATGACAATGACAAGTACAAGAACCACAAGGGTGGATATAAGAGCCACCACCATGGTAATGGAAGTGGCAGTGGAAGCCAGCCTATCAAGAAGGACATTAGTCAGGTTGAATGCTTCAAGTGCAAGAAGATGGGGCATTATGCAAATGAATGCCCAGAAAATAAAATTGAAGGACCCAACAAGCCCAACCCTTTTCAGAAGGGACAAGTGAACCACATCAATGTGGAGGAAATCTATGAGGAGCCTGATGCTGTTGCTGGTAAGTTCAAACTCAATTCCGTTCCAGCATTTGTTCTCTTTGATACCGGTGCATCTCATTCATTCATATCAAGAGCATTTGTTGAAAGAAATGAACTATCGGTAGAGACTATTGGGTGTCCTATAAAAGTAAGTTCTCCTGGCGGAGAAATGATAGTGAATTCAGGATGTCATGATCTAGTCATAGAGTTTGGGAAGTATAAGTTTCCCGTTAACTTGATAGTTCTAAACTCCCAAGGATTGGATGTCATTTTGGGAATGGACTGGATGACTAAGCACAAGGGAGTGATAGATTGTGCCAACCATACTGTCTCACTCACAACTCCAGAAAATAAAAGGATAAGATTCAAGACCAACTTTGAAGCAAGAAGGAGTATGCTAAATTCTCTTAAGGGGGTTAGCATAGACAGTGTGCCAATTGTGAGTGAATATTCGGATGTGTTTCCGGAATAATTGCCGGGAATGCCACCAGATAGAGATGTGGAGTTCCTTATTGATTTGCTACCAGGATCTGGACCAATAGCAAAGAGACCATACAAGATGTCAGTTGATGAACTGAAAGAGCTCAAGAAACAACTTGGAGAGCGGTTGCAGAAAGGATTTATTCAACGAAGTTATTCATCTTGGGGAGCACCAGTTTTGTTTGTGGAGAAGAAAGATAGAAGTCAAAGGTTATGCATAGATTACCGTTCACTCAATGAGGTAACTATCAAGAACAAATATCCTTTGCCTAGGATCAATGACTTGTTTGATCAGTTAGAAGGAGCTTGTGTGTTCTCAAAGATTGATCTCCGGTCAAGTTATTTCCAACTCAAGATAAGGGAGCAAGACATACCTAAGACAGCTTTCACCACAAGGTATGGATTGTATGAGTATACCGTGATGCCATTTGGTTTGACCAATGCTCCAGCATACTTTATGAATATGATGAACAAGGTGTTCATGGAATTTCTTGATAAGTTTGTTGTCGTTTTCATCGATGACATTTTAGTCTACTCCAAGAGCAAAGAAGAGCATGAAGGACATTTGCGTTTGATACTTGAAAAGCTTAGAGATCATAAACTGTATGCCAAATTCAGCAAGTGTGAATTCTGGCTTAATGAAGTTGGATTTCTTGGACACGTTGTGTCAGGAGATGGTGTAGCAGTTGATCCTGCTAAAGTTTCAGCTGTAATTGAATGGGAATCTCCTAAGTCAGTGAAAGAAGTTCGTAGTTTCCTTGGCTTAGCAGGTTACTACAGAAGGTTCATTGAGAATTTCTCCAAGGTTGCTAAGCCTATGACAGAATTGCTAAACAAATACAAGAAATTTGCTTGGTCTGAAGGTTGTGAACTCAGCTTTCAGGAATTGAAGAAGAGACTTGTGACAGCACCAGTCTTGTGTTTGCCAAACTTGGAAAAAGATTTCCAAGTATATTGTGATGCATCTCATCATGGTTTGGGTGCAGTACTTATGCAAGAAGGAAAAGTTGTGGCTTATGCCTCAAGACAACTCAAAACTCATGAAGTGAACTTTCCTACTCATGATTTGGAGTTAGCCTCTGTTGTCCATGCACTCAAAACGTGGAGACATTATCTTTTGGGAAAGCGTTGTGAAGTGTTCACAGATCACAAGAGTTTGAAGTACATCTTCACCCAGAAAGAAATTAATATGAGACAAAGAAGATGGCTAGAACTCATCAAGGACTATGACTTAAGTTTGCAATACCATCCCGGTAAAGCAAATGTTGTAGCAGATGCTTTAAGCCGTAAGGTTTTTTTGAATGGCCTTACCAAGGGAGAATTGCCCGATGATTTGTGTGCCCAATTTAGAGATCTTGGATTGGAGATTGTGCCTGAAGGACATCTCATGTCTTTAGATGTTCAACCCACTTTGTTGGACAAGATCAAAGAATCCCAAAAGGTTGATAAGGAAATTGAAGAAATTAAGGAAAAGATTGGCAAAGGAAAAGCCAAAGGATTCCATGAAGACGAACAAGATACTTTATGGCACGGGAAACGTATCTGTGTTCCACAAGATCCGGAGCTTCGGAAACTGATTTTTCAAGAAGCACACAACTCTCCGTATTCCATTCATCCGCGTAACACCAAAATGTACATGGACATGAAGGAAAGATTTTGGTGGAATAACCTCAAGAAGGACATCGCCGAACATATTGCTTTGTGTGATATGTGTAGTAGAGTGAAAGCGGAACATCAGAAACCAGCCGGTTTGCTTCAACCACTACCTATTCCTGATTGGAAGTGGGACAAGATTGGTATGGATTTCATTACCGGATTACCAAGGACCCGGTCAGGATACGATTCTATTTGGGTAGTAGTGGATCGCCTAACTAAAGTGGCTCATTTCATACCCGTGAAGACAACCTATACAAGTGCTAAGTTGGCCAAGATCTACATGAGTAGAATTGTATGTCTACATGGAGTGCCGAAGAGTATTGTGTCTGATAGGGGAACTCAATTCACTTCCCATTTCTGGAGACAGCTACATGATTCTTTGGGAACGAGGTTGGAATTCAGCACTGCTTTTCATCCTCAAACTGATGGACAAACAGAAAGGACTAATCAGATTCTTGAAGACATGTTGAGGGCATGTGCCCTAGATTATGGAGCCAGTTGGGATGAAAGTCTGCCTTACGCAGAATTTTCTTATAACAACAGCTATCAAGCCAGCATTGAGATGGCACCATTTGAGTTTCTCTACGGGAGAAAATGTACCACCCCATTGTTATGGAATGGTGTGGGAGAAAGAAGTTTGTTCGGACCAGAACTTATCAAAGAAGCCGAAGAGAAGGTCAAGTTGGTTAGGGACAGACTGAAGATAGCACAGTCCCGACAGAAAAGCTACGCAGATCCTAAGCGTAGAGAAGTCACCTATGAAGTTGGTGATAGAGCTTATCTTAGAGTGTCACCACTTCGTGGAGTGGAGAGGTTCGGAGTCAAAGGAAAGTTGGCCCCAAGATATGTTGGGCCATTCAAGATTCTAAGTCGCAAAGGAGAAGTTGCTTATGAAATTGAATTGCCAGAGTCTTTGTCAGCTGTCCATAATGTGTTTCATGTGATTTAGCTTAAGAAATGTTATCCGGAAATTGAAGAAACTTCTTTGAAAGATACTATACCTTTGGAGGAGGTGGAATTAGAAAGTGATCTCACTTATGAGGAGAAGCCTATCAAGATTCTTGAGACTGCAGAAAGAGTCACACGGACTAAGACTATCAAGTTTTGCAAAGTTCAATGGAACCACCATTCTGAAGAAGAAGCAACATGGGAAAGAGAAGATGATCTTCGGAAAGACCACCCTCACCTATTTGCTAGCCAATCCGAATCTCGAGGGCGAGATTCACCTTAAGGGGGTTAGATTTGTAACATCCCTAAAATCATGTTTCAAACTCATGCATATCATCCATGCATCCATGATCATATGAATCTCATTTCAAACAAATCATTTCAAAAAAGAAGCATTTATACTTATTATTTCATGTAAAGTTTGCTCTAGCCTTAGTGCTACCCTTCAATGAGAAGAGTACTTGTTTTGGTTCAGTAAGGTTTGAAATTCAAACTTAGGCACCATCAAAAGTTTGAACAAAGTTTCAAAACAAAATGAGTAAATAAAACCAATATTATGCCTATTGTATATATATTATAAAGGCTTGGTTTTATTTTTATTTTTCATTTGATCAAAGTGTTTTGGTTAAACAGTAGTGTTTGTCACACATTTGAGTGCAAGGTTTGCAGCATAAAAACCTAGAGAAGATTTGAATTCAAACTCATTTGATTTGGAGTTGAAATTCATTTCACAAAAACCAAACAGAAAAAGAAAAAGGTTAAAAGGAAAAAAATAAGCCTTCAGCCGAATCTGGCCCAACTGACCCAGCTAAGCCCAACACCGCCATCCCGCGAACCGTTTTCCTTCACTCACCCCCGCACCCGCTGAGTGACTGACAGACAGGACCCACTCCCTCTCTGATTCTCTCGCTGACAGCCGCGGCCCACACGGCGTCGTCGTCTCCACCCCCACCGCGACGTGTTCTTCCCCAAATCACGCCGTGCATTACCTGGTTGATTCGCTCATCAATTCGCATTGATTGCAGGAGTAATTCACGCCCCCGCCTTGCCTACTTAAACCCCCTCTGCCCCCTCTCCATTTCCCCCCAAACTCTGAGCCCAGAGTGCCCCCAGGCTGCCCGCATTCATCCTCGCACCGCCTCAGACAGAGAGCTCTCCGGCGACCAATTCCGGTGAGCCCCGTGCTCCCCTCTCTCTCTGGTTCATATGAGCCACTTCACAACTTCCTCGCGCACCTACTTACCCCACTGGTTCGTCCTGTATTGCCCCAGGTCGTCGACTGCGTCAAACGCTGCAAGCTCCCGACGGCATCCTCAACTCCGACGATCAAATTCGGTGAGCCCTTTGTTCCCCTTCGCCTCTGTTTCACACGAGCACGTTCGCCGTAGTTTTGTGCGTCTCCTGATGCCATTTATTCGTGCTAGGGTGACCAGGAGCGTCGCCAACGTCGTCGTCCACCCAAGCCCGACGCCGCCAGCAACTCCGACGAGCTTCCTCGGTCACTACAGAGCGCCCCTTGCCAAGCCGTCGCCAGGTTGAGCATCAGCGCATCGTCACGTTTCTGGTAAGCATCTCCGACGACCCCAGAGCCACCTGTAGTGCTGCGCCGCCGTAGGCAGAGCTCGCCGCCGCAAGTAGCCACCGCCAGCGCCGCCCAGCTATGGTCGTTTGATCCAGGACCGTTGGATCTGGATCCAGCGTGTGAGATTAGATCACTTATCGAAGCGTTACGAGTAGATCTGGGCCGTGCAGATTATGTAGATCTAACGGCTCACAGACGCGATCCAACGCGAACCGGTATGCGCCAATCAAATTAAGACGCGTGGCAGCATTTTAGGTTTAAAAACAAAATTTGAATCTATTAGATGTTTGAATTTGTTTAGGCTATAGCTTTTGATCCCCACGTTAGAATTTGACAAATTTTATATCATTGGAATCAGGAGAAGAAGCCCTTTCTAATTATGCAATGTGTTTAATGTTTTGCTTCTGTTAAAATGGTTTTATTTACAGAAACTTGTGTAGGACTAATTTGAGTATATGAATTGTTTAAGAAATGATTTAAGGTTTAAATAATTGTTGTTTGGCAAGTTTTGAACTTGTTTATGAACCAGTACTGTACACTTGCTTTGTTGAGTTTTAAAAATCATCACATATCATATTGCATGCATTCATATATTTTTGTTTGTATATGTTTTGTATGTGATTTGTGGCTATGATTCTTTGTGTAGATTTTGGTGCTAGTGATTGTGATTGTGAGGAGTGTAGCTACTCTCCAAACTACCAAGGCAAGTGGTGCTTCATGAATATTTTTATCCCTATGTTTTCTACTAAGCATTAGAAATATTTTGCTAGTCTTGCATGCTATATTTTGCTTATATGCCATGTTGGGAAATCCTAGTAGTTGTAGAATTGCTAGAAAATTCCTAAGTTAAGATGCTTATCTATGCCATGCTTAGCCTAGCTAGTAGCAACCAAGGGTTGGTGAAATATATACATGCTATGATGAAAATATTTCTAAGTCTTTTGGACTTGTGTTTTGCCTAATAAAACAACTAAGTAAATGAAACACCTGGGTGGAATGGAAGGAATGGTTTATGTTGAGTGGTTAAACAAGGCCCATTTCTATGGTTTACCTTGTGTATCTCACTTGTGGAAAGACACCCAGGAACAAAGAGATTTTAGAGGCCAAGTGTGGAGAAGCTTCTAGTGCAGCCACTTGGCAATATGGGCTCTGCCTGGATCACATAGGTTGCTAGAACTTAGCCATTTGGACAGTTGGTGGTAGTGGGATGATAGGTTGGAACGCGTCCATTTGGTCTAAGGGAAGGCTTCTGAAAGGTCTTGTCTTGGTGAAAATCAAGTCTGGTGGGGAAAGTGCACAACCTCTGCAGATGGAAGAATCTAAGTACTTAGCCATGTCCCTGGAAAAGGACAACTTGAGCATCAAGACATGGAAGCTATCAAGAATCTCCTCATCCCAATTTCTAAGTAAAAACTTGTGGGTGAACAAGGGTGAAGGACCTCAATGTCTATTGGTGGTTCCTTGGGAAAAGTTTTGACAAAGAAAAACTTAGTGATTTCAACTAATAGGCAAAACCTATTTTGAGCAAAGCAAGCGAAGCTACACTTAGCCAAATTGCATATATTATCTAGTCCACCTAAATTATACTAAGGTATCACTTGCCAATACTATTCCAATGTATTGACCCACTGTGGCTGTAACTTGTGATGTTGCAGGTTACTCTGATGAGGATTAGGAGTCATGAGTCTACACTCAACATGTTTGCCTGTGTCACATGAAGATGAAGACTTTTATTTATTTACTTATTTCAACTCTTGTACTAGGCCTGTGGCCTTGGAGTTGTAAAGACTATGTTTGTCTCTGGAATGACTGTAATAATGACCTTTGTTTCTGTGTACTTCATCTTAAACTGTGGATGCTAGCATTGATCCAGGGACTAGCATTGCAATCACAGGGATCCTTTTCCTTTATAAAGGAGGGATCTTATAGTCAATTACTTTAATGACAAACATTCACATATAACCCCTTGCTAGAATTCTATTTCACATGCAAAAACACTTTCTGCAATTTCACCCGAAAACCTGTTTCGGTATCTAGTGAAATAAATTCCTGCGCTTGTTATTCTTTCCGGCATGAAACCTTTGCTCCAATTGGATGTCAGTTTTCCTTAAGTGTTTCACCCTACGGTTCGCGAATAATGCGGACATGATTGATACCCTTCTCCGATCAATAATCAGTAGCGGGACCTGGAGATCCATACTGACTCCCACACATTCAACGATGACTTTCCTGTGATCGTCGGAACCTTTTACGCTTGTATCTTAATCCCTTTGTTTCATGATATATTACATGTACGATATTCGATCATCGGTATCTCCATACCTAGTTTGATCTCGTTACTGACATGCACTCTTTTCTCGTTCCCGTGTTATAACATTCTAGTGATCAAATCACTTGCTTGCAAGCTAATCAATGCGATATCACCGAGAGGGCCTAGAGTATATCTATCCATCATCGGGATGAACAAATTCCACTCTTGATCCATGTGTCTCAACATAACACTTTAGTAGTTTTGAATCCATCTTTATAATCACCCAGTTACAGTGTGACGTTTGATGTCAACAAGAAACTCTTCCGGTGTTAGTGATTGACATGATCTCATGGTCTAAGGATTAGGATCACTTCGTAAGTTGTTTATAGCAATATAAACTCAATGACTTTGATTGTAATGCTATACTTTGGATGAATGTTCATCACATCATTACATTAATGTTGTGATCTCGTTATTAACAACATCCAATGTCTATGATCAAGAAACTGTGATCATCTTGTTAATCAACGAGCTAGTTTATGAGAGAGGCTTAACTAGGAACTTTCTGTTTGTTTATTAAACACACATGTATTAACGTTTCTGTATTAATACAATTATAGCATGCAAAATAAACATCTATCATATACTTGGAATACACATAATAAAAACTTTATTATTGCCTCTCAGGGCATATTCCCTTCACGATCATTGTCGACAGCAACAGGTGGTACCTTCCCTTTGTCCAGAGCTATAGGCGGAGCTCATCCGGGTTGATCTTCATCCATCGCCGTCCCAATGGCGACGAACACCTCTCGGGACACGACGACATTGTTAGCTTGCTCGTCGCGCTGGTAATCCTCCTCCATCTCCTGCATGGCAGAGTCTAGCTCCTCTAGGCTGCAATCTATCTCCTCTGAATCTCCGCTGAAGTCGGTGTAAAGCGTGTCAATCATAGATTTGGAGGGTGCCGGGGCTTCCTCGATGACGAGGGGTGGAGGTGCAACGGGTACGAGGATGACTGGAGGTGGTGGCACAACTACGGCGATGGCGGCCGGAGGTGGTGGTGGCAGTGGATGAATCGGTGGCACTCCGTCAATGAGCGCAGGAGCCGCCTGAGCTTCCTCTTCAGCCTCCGCGTAGTTGTTGACGGTGTTCACCATGCTTTTGAAAGTGAGGCGTCCCGAAGCCTGCTGCCGCCTTAGGGAATGCCGGAGAAGCGTACCCTGGTCCAGTCCTTCTACAAAGTGATACATGGCATCATCATTGGGGTAGTGCGCTAGATCGGCCCATATACGGAGCCAACTGGAAAGGTAATCGCAGGGGTTTTCGCCCTCTCTCTGAAGGCAACGCACCAGATCGAAGATGGTAACCACGCCGACGAACTTGGATCTCTGCTTTCCAGACGCACGGGCGAAGCCGGCGGAGTTGCAGTGATCTTCCACCATTATATCCTGCACAAGGGCGGTTTGGGTGGGCCTTGAATTTTTGCGATCTTTGCCGGCAAACTCTGAAGAGAGATCCGACATCGATCCCTCTGCAATCGTATCCTGCCCGTAGGCGGTCCGCGCGGGCCTTGAATTTTTACGATCTTTGCCGGCAAACTCCAAAGAGAGATCCAACATCGATCCTTCCGCGAACGTACCCTGCCCGTAGGTGGTCCGTGCAGGTCTTGATGCTCCTCCGACTCCCAGGGAACTAGTGCCCAAGTCGGTTTCGCCAATGAAGAGGTGGATGTCTCCGATGGGGACGATTGAGCATCGAGTAGGGTTCGTCTTCGCCGGGATCCAGAACTCGTCGGGAGGGATGATCGGAACATTGCCGAAGAAGGGAACACGACCGATGGCTACGGTTTTGCCGATTCCTGCGAAGATCTTGGTCCTCGCCCGCTGAAGAGCCTGAAGCGCCTCTTGCTCCATGGTGGGCGCCAACTGTCATGGTATTGCCGACGAGTATGCCATGGAGGGTTCCTCACAGTGCGTGTTTAAAGATGTGGGGGAAGGCGGACGGTTGATGGGTACGAGGTAACACAACTTACCCAGGTTCAGATCCCACGACGATGGCGGAATCCTACTCCTGCTATAAATCACTATAATGGCAATACGCCGAGTTACAGGGATTGGTTCGTTGTGCGAGGTTATGTGAAGTTGTGCCCTAAAGGCTCGCATAGGCCCGACTTATATAGTCGCCAGGTCCTAGGTTGACAGGGAAAAGTCCTAGCCGGACAGGTTACAGAGTCCTACACTATCTATAATTAGTCTACCGTGTCTTGCACTCCAAGGCTCCGGGTACGTCGGTGACTCCTCCGTAGCCTTCCTTTATCCGGCATGGGCCTCCCTTCTGGATCCATCTAACTGGGCTGCCCAGCAGGCCATGGGCCATCTACCAACTGTGGGTCACCCGGGTTATCCGGATAGAGGACATGCTATGAGGATACCCATATAGCATATCCCCAACACCCTGAGGTGAGCCATATGTGGCGTTCGGAGAGCATTGCGCCATCGCACCTCTCCAACGTCGACGTAGCTTCTATGGAAGTGAACTTCAGGATAAAAATCTTCGTCTCCGTGTCCATCGATTATCTCTCAACCGAGCCCTTTACTTATGCACTTTACTTTGTGATAGTCATCGTGCTTGAAGTATTTACATCTTGCTATCACCTTGTTGCTTGTATTGCTTAGCATAGGTTGTTGGTGCACTTAGGTGAACCTAGTGGTTAGGTTTTGTGCTCAATAAATTAAACATTAGTTTTATTCCGCATTTATTTGAGCCTAAACCATAATAATTTTAAAATCCTATTCACCCCCTCTAGGCAACGTCCATTGCACTTTCAATTGGTATTAGAGCGGGGTCTCTCGCTTTTAGGTTTAACCACCTTGAGAGTAAATATGTTGGTGAATAGGATTCTAGATATGGGCTTGTCTCCTCCTAAGGATCCCCAAAATCTATCTTTGGAGGAGGAGACAAACTCTTACCTCGAAGCTCAAGCATCTAATGTGCTTGTTAATGTTTTGAGCTTTGTAGTTCTTTCCCCAATCATGCCTTTCTGGAATGCTCATGATATATGGACCAAGCTTCAAGCAAAATATGATGTGTCCAAGCTTAATGAGGATGATTGTGTTCCCTCCACCTCCGACCGTGATGAGTTCTCATATTCTTCCTCTACACCAACATGTGAGTTGTCACAAGGTAATGATATGGTGAGTGGTGATAGAACTTGCAATGTAGATAGTGAGATTTCCATTCATGATCCTTTGTCTTTATCTCATTGCAATGTTGTATCTTTGGGCATGAACATGTGTAGGGCCATATGTGATTTACATCCTAGTGTTGATTGCCCTTGCATATCATTTATAAATGCCTTGAATATGTCTCATGATGATATTCTTACTTTGCCTTGTTGCCATGATAAATGTGCTTCTATTTCCTCTAGTACTTGTGCCATGTAGAGGAAATTGAAGATTGTGTGGGCCAAGGCAAGGTTGCGATTGGAGCTTCATGTGTTCCCCCATCATCACCTTCTCCCAATGTTCACTTGTGCCTCATGGCTAAGGGTTCAAAGGTAACCTCTCCTTTGGATCCTAATATATCTCATGATGATGTGAATGTTGATCATGTAGAAGTAGATGATGATGTTGCTTCTTTAAAAGAGAAGGGGGGGGGGGTAGTCCTTAGTGCTCTTCATCCAAATAAAAATGCCTGCTCTACTTTCATTGAGATATTAACCTATGCTATAGAAAGTAGGCAACTTATTGATGAGCATGAGGATACTATTGATAAAATGGGTTGTCTTGAGCGTGAGTATGCTAATGACATTGCAAACCTAAATGAAGCTCTTTAAGAGAAACAAACCACTAAGGAATCTCTTGAGGAGACCTTTGCTCTAGAGCTATCTAGAGTGAAGAAATATCACGATAGAGATCTTGAGGTGGCACATTCCCTTCAAATAAAAAATGATGAACTTGAAGTTTCTTATGCTAAACTCCTTGAGGATTTTGAGCACCTCAACAATGGATCTAGGGTCATCAATGGTGAGCTCATCAAACTTACCGAGTTACATGAGAAACTTAAAGCTTCTTATTATAAAGATCTTTCCAAGTTGACCTCACCTCTTGAATTAAATGATGATGCTTGTGCTACTAACTCTATTTATTGTGAAGCATCTATCTTTAAGGAGTATGTTGAGCTAAAGGCTCAACTTGATTTGCTAACTAGCAACTATGGGAAATTAGAAGAAAGTCATGCCAAGATCTCAAGCTCGCATGAGGATCTTCTAGTCTCCCATGGTAGGCTAAGGTTATCTCATGAGGCCATTGTGTCAAAGGTAACATCTAGTGGGCCTCATGTGGACATTAGCACTATATCTACTCAAAATGTTATATTGCCATGTGCTAGTCCTTGTAATTAATCCTCTCACAACCATGCTATATCTTGTGATGAATTGCATTCCTTGCCTTGTTGCTCTAACAATGAAGCATATACTTCCTCTAGTATTGTTGTTGATGCTAACCATGTAGAGGAAATCAGAGAGCTCAAGGCTCAAGTCACTTCTTTGAAGAATGACTTGAAAAGGTGTCATGAAGGGAAGACCACACTCAAGAACATGTTGAGTGTGCGACGACCCCCAAGTGACAAGAGTGGGCTTGGATTCAACTCCAACATCAAGAACAAGCCCAATAACATGTTGAAGCACAAGGGAAACAAGAATAAGGGCCAAGGACAAGTGAAGAATTCCAACATTGTGTGCTTCAAGTGCAAGGAAGAAGGGCATCATGTGAGGGATTGCCCATTAACGAAGAAGCCCCTTAGTGAGAAGCAACGAGGGAAGCAGCCTCAAGCTCCTCCACAAGCTCAAGATGGGACACTTCCCAAGAAGCCTCAATCTCTTCTTCATGGTGCATCTCCTCCAAAGAAGAAAGATGGAAAGATAAGAACTTGCTACATATTTTGTGAGAAGGGGCACCTTTCTTCCTCATGCACCATGGGTAACACCTCATCCCATCCTATCTTGATTGATGATGCTTATTCACTTCGTAAGGATGAGGGTGGAAATGTGTTTGCCAAATTTGTTGGTGCTCAAAGTGGTGTCAAGAAAAGAACCATTTGGGTGGCCAATCCTATTGTGACTAAATTCTTAGGACCCAACTTGGTTGGGGACCAACAAGGTAAAACTTGATCAATAGCTGTTTGTTGGAGGGCATTGGAAACTTGGCTACCTTATGAAGAATTGAGGGATCTTCATAATTTTCTTGTTATCAAAGTCAAGTCATTGGTTATCATGCTTCTATCCCTTATCCAATGTTCCTCCTTCCGGTAAATTGTGCTAAACTCCTTTACATTATAGTTACTTGCTCCCTTATTCATGTGTTGGTTTTGTTCCTTGCATGTGTTTGTACATGTTGTGCTTCCCATTTAATTATATTGACCTATGAATTATATTTGTGTATGTTGGTTGGCACACCATGTATTTGTGTTTCTTGGTTTGGAGCCTTTATTGATTCTAGTTGGTCCTTTTTGGCTCTTATGATGGATTAATGGACTATTCCGTTTTGGGGGAGTGTCATGATTGGGCATTTTACAACCCTAAAATGTATGTACATGAGGAGAACCACTTAGTATTATATTATTTGTTTATCTAGTCTCTATGTGGTATGTCTTTCTCATGATAAACTCATATTCCATAATGTCCATTAATACCTCTATTTTGATTCTCTTGCCTCTTGTTGAGATTTCTTGGTTTATCACATTACGGGGGAGTCATATGCTTTGTGCATATTACAAACCTAGAAAATGTGGACATTTGAGATATTGGCACTTAGAATTGATATTAATAATTATCTAGCACCTTTGTGGCACGTTTGATCATACAAGTTCCAATTTGCTTAAATGTTTTTATTGCTCATCTTTTGGATCTTGTTTGTGAGAGTGATTCTTGGTATGTGTTTCCTCATATTTGGGTCTACATATCCTCATGGGAACCATTAGCTTCAAGTTACTCTAATCACTATGATTGTGTGACTATTTGAAGCTATCAAGAATCTCTTTCGAAGCATCAAGCTTAATTCTTATATCTTGTTATATGCTTCTTTGTGTGAATATGATCTTGGATATCCTTGCAAACTAAATCGGGAAAATTATCCCTATTACTTCTTGTCCTTGGACAATTAATACTTGTTATACGGTAGAATTCATTGGTCATATTCGTTTTGGCCTTTTTTATCTATTTGCCTTTTCTTTGGCCAAGAAAATGTTTTTCTTTGTGCTCCCAAGCTTTCCTTGCCTATTGTGGATATTCTTATTTTTTTGGTATCCCCTTGTGTTTTATTTAGTGGAGGCAGTAGTGATGATCTCATTTGTGGGAATTTTGCATTCAAAGGCAAAATTATATATAATGCTATACTTATGGGGGAGCTCTCCTATACTATATAGAACTTTTTTTGCTTCTTGATTTGATCCATTTTTTGTGTGCTTGGAAACTCGATCCTTTTGTGTTGGTACTTTGTGTGCCATCATGAGAAGTGTGAAGAGTTTTTTTTGGTTGTTGGAACCTTGATCTCTTTGGGAGTTGGTTTTATCTCATTCTTTGTCACTTGTTTTGATTTTTTAGGATGAGATAAACCCTTGAGCATTGGTATTTTTTCTATTTTGTTTGCTCTTTGGCTTTTGCCTAATTCATTTGTTGATATTGTGTTCCTTCATGTGTTGATTTGGTTCTCTGATACAATTTGGACACCTTGTGTCAAGTCACACCTTTGTGTTGCCTTGTTGGTTTCTTGGTGCTTTTGTTCAAATTGTATCTCCTTTGGTTCTCTACAGTCTTATCCATGCATATTTACTATATGTATATATTATGGCATGCTTCCTTTCTTTGATCCAATATATAGGGGAAACTCCACCAAATCCTAATGGGATAAGATGTGCATGAAATTCAAATTCATATCAATATGCACATATTTATATGGAGGCTCTCCTATGTATTGTAGTTGCACTAACTACTTTGGACACAATTTGTTTGGGGACCATAGTGTACTAATAGTGTTTTAGGTACATTGGGGATATATATTGGGTGCTTGTATCTTGAACAAGGAAGAAGTGGCGTCTACATGTCAATTTGATGCAAGCTAGGATGATCAACATATTCATATCTTCTTCATCCTACCAATTATATCTCAGTAACAAGTATCTCTCTCTCATGTATACATATCTTGTTCCCAACCTTTTGTAGGTTGCTTGTTGGCATGAATTTGTGTACTTGCATATGTTGGATTTGAAGGGAATATGCCCTGAGAGGCAATAATAAAGTGTTTATTATGTGTATTCCAAGTATATGATAGATGTTTATTTTGCATGCTATAATTGTATTAATACGGAAACGTTAATACATGTGTGTTTAATAAACAAACAAAAAATTCCTAGTTATGCCTCTCTCATAAACTAGCTCGTTGATTAACAAGATGATCAAGGTTTCCTGATCATGGACATTGGATGTTGTTATTAACGGGATCACAACATTAGTGTAATGGTGTGATGAACATTCATCCGAAGTATAGCATTACGATAAAAGTCATTGAGTTTATATTGCTATAACAACTTACGAAGTGATCCTAATCCTTAGACCATGAGATCATGTCAATCACTAACACCGGAAGAGTTTCTTGATAACATCAAACGTCACACCGTAACAGGGTGATTATAAAGATGGATTCAGAACTAATAAAGTGTTATGTTGAGGCTCATGGATCGAGAGGTGAATTTGTTCATCCCGATGACTGATAGATATACTCTGGGTCCTCTCGGTGATATCACATTGATTAGCTTGCAAGCAAGTTATTTGATCACTAGAATGTTATATCACAGGAACGAGAAAAGAGTGCATGTTGGTAACGAGATCAAACTAGGTATGGAGATACCGATGATCGAATCTCGGACATGTAATATATCGTGAAACAAAGGGATTAAGATACTAGCATAAAAGGTTCCGACGATCACAAGAAAGTCATCGTTGAATGTGTGGGAGTCAGTATGGGTCTCCAGATCCCGCTTCTGATTATTGATCCGAGAGGGGTCTCGATCATGTCCGCATTATTCACGAACCGTAGGGTGACACACTTAATAGACACCGACATCCAATTGGAGCAAAAGTTTCATGCCGAAAGAATAAACAAGCGCAGGAATTTATTTCACTAGATACCGAAACTGGTTTTCGGGTGAAATTGCATAAAGTGGTTATGCATGTGAAATAGAATTCTAGCAAGGGGTTATTTGTGAATGTTTGTCATTAAAGTAATTGACAAAATTCTGAATAAAATAAAAGAGTTTTATTTAATGAGAGTTTGCATTAAATTTGGTGGAAATTTAATGGCAATTTTGAGTGGGATTTTGAGTGGAGGCATATGAATGGATTTTTGTGAGTGGAGTGTCCACCCACATGAAGAGGGGAGGGCAAGGGGGCAGCCCCCATGCGCCGGCCACCCCCTTGGGGTCCCCCCTCCTCCTATAAAAGGAGCCCCTCCTCTCACTTCTCACTCACACCTCCTCGTGAAGGATCTCTCTCCCCCTATAGAATTTATCCCCCATGGTCTCGGACTAGCGAGATACATGTTCCCGGTGGCTATTCGGCAAGAAAGAGTTGTGCTTCCGCTGCATCGCTGGAGCGAGGAGGCGGAGGTTGCTCGGTGCCTCGAACGTGTGTGCGAGCACGGATGCGCTGCTGATTTGCGGCGCTAGGACTTCCTCTCGATCTTGAGATCGGCAAGAGATCGTCTACATCAACCACGAGTTGAACTCGTTAAGCTTTGTCGGTCTTCAAGGGTATGTTCTCTACGGATATACATCCGCCCGTTGTTTGTATCTAATAGATAGATCTTGGTACATAGTTCATATCGTAGGAAAATTTTTGTTTTCTATGCTGCGAACCCTAAAAGATTCTTGCTTTGGATTTGAAGACTTTTATCTATTGCAACTGTGTGTATGTTGAGATGAGTGCATATAATGGGGACTATACTAAATAATGCTCATGATTCACTAATCCCAAATATGTCAATCTATCAATTTTGTTGCATATCGTTTCCTCAATATCTCTCATGTGCAATAGTGAGTATTCTTACAAAGTTGATTTCTATTTTGTGATACTTGTTGCCTTTCTATATATAGTACTTCTATCCCCTCTTCCCTTGGAAATAGTAGTGATGTATGGAGTATGTTGGTGTTTGAAGCTCATCGATGTACAATAAGATATATTTGAGCCCCTGGGCATGCTTTTAAGCAAAACATCTTATTGGTATATTCTATGACTTTCGTTTTGCCTTTCATATGCTTTCTTGTTTATCTATTTTGTTCATGCATATTTCTTTGTGGACATTTTTCCTTGTGATATTTCCACCTAGAAATTTACACACATAAGAGAAGATCATTCTTTGTTTGTTTTTGCATTTCTTGGAAACCACCTCTTATTTCTTTGTGATTCTTTGGTGGATTCCAAATTTATTGACCTTTGAGTGCATTGTTAGATGAGTTTGGAGGAGTGAGGAGTCCATGGTTGTGCACGTTGTTTCCAAATACAATTACTACAATTGGTGCACAATCTTTGGGGAGCTTCTCTAATTCATTTAATAGTGCACAATTTCCTTCTTTCTCATTTCTTATGGTTTAAATGCTTATGGGGGAGCAAGTATTCCATATTTGTGCAAATTGTATTAAAATCAAGTATTCTAAACTTTGCACAAAATTTGGGGAGCTTCTCTATTTTCATTTAAACACTCTTGGTTGTTTGTTTCCATTTGATATCATTTGTTGGTTTTTCAATTAGTCCTTTTGGATCTTTTGGTTGCTCGCTTCATTTGTTGAAGTTTATATATTTTTATTTTCTTTTTGCAATCTTTGGGTCTTCAATATAGTTTTACTTCCTCCCAAGTTCTCATCGTATGAACACCTTTGGAGGAATTCTCACTATATTGGTCGTCTAGGACTCTTCACCCATTTTGGCAATCGATGCCAATGGGGGAGAAGTTTCAAGGGTTTAAGGGAATTTGGCCTTTGCTTTGAGTGTGTTATTAAGCATTTGCCTCTCATGCTGTTGCATCTTTGTGGTTGCTTTGCATGTCGAATATATAGAGAAAACTCAACCAATGGTAATGGTTGGCAATCTATGCAATGAAATTCAAGTTCATCACACATGCATAGATTGTGGGGGAGTTTGCTCTCTATATTGTGGCTGTACCAACATCACATACTTGTGTAGTATTTGATGTTAGGGCAACCGCTTTGGTCGTTATTTGTCATATTTAAACCCTCTCTAAGGAATTGTCATTAATTACCAAAATGAGGGAGATTGAAAGGGCATGTATGCCCCCATGTGTGGTTTTGGTAATTAATGACAATCTCTATGAACTAATGTGTAAATTGAGTTTCTCTTGTAGGTTTGTCCATTGGCATCGCTTGGGCCATGTGTTGGTCTCAAGGTTGAAAGATGAAGAAATGTTCAAGGGCTTTGTGCCCATTGGAATCATGAAGAAATAAGGAGCTTGATGGTTGATAAAGACAAGTGCAAAGGATTGCATCAAGATGGATCAACCTCAAGTAGGATTGAAGAAGGGCAAGCTCAAGATGCGCCTTCTCTAGAAGACCTCATGCTTGAAGCTTGCCATCCTCGTGATCATGGAGTGATGAAGACAAGTTTAAAGAAGAGGTTTCCCCATGGAGTATGGGGGAGCAATTTGCAAGTCTTCATCTTCATCAAGCATATAACCGCTTTGTGTGATTTGGGAGCTGGGGTTAGTGTTATGCCTTTTTCTCTCTACAAGAGACTTTAGCTAGAAAAATTGATACCAACTGATATATATTTGCAAATGGATGATAAGTCAACTACTATTCATGTTGGTATATGTGAGGATGTTCCTGTTCAAGTGGCTCATAATTGCTTGGTTTTAACTGATTTTGTTGTGCTTGAGAGGCCTGAAGTTGATAATATGTCTATTATTCTTGGGAGACCTTTTCTTAATACTGGAGGTGCTGTCATCAATTGTAATCAAGGAAAAGTAACTTTTAATATTAATGACAAAGAACATACTGCTTATTTCCCCAAGAAGATTGATAAGAGCTATGGCCTGAATTCAATTGAAAATATTTAGGGCATTAAAGTTGGAGAAATAAATTGTCCCATTCCACAAGAAAATTTTGAAAGTATTATGATTGGGACCATTGCTATCAAGATTGAGGTAATATAATCATTTTGTGAAATGCAAAGTTTTTTTCATACAAGATTGTTTTGGTAACAAGACTTGATCAACCTTGTTAAAAAAGGGATTTTAATGAATAAAACAATGTTTTCACAATGATTATACTTTCTCACTTTTATTTTTCTCCTTTCCAATGTTAAAAAATGTTTTCACAATGGTTTGCCTTTTGTGTCTTTCAGAAATCTTTTTCTGCGAGAAAATCAATTTTCATAACCTGAAAATTGGCCAAAAATAAAGTTTCACAAAAAATTCCATAAAATTCATATTAAATGTTTTTTGTGCAAAAAGGGGCAGAGGGGCACCTGGAGTGACCCAGGGGGACCCACCAGGCTAGCACACCCCCTCGTGGCACGGCCAGCCCCAGGTGGCGCCTGGCCTGGGTGTGGCCCACCCCTGGCCCTCCAACTTGCCTCCTTCTAGCCACTTCTTTCTCTCTCCCAAAAAACACCGGAAAATTTCTCAAGGCTCGAGTTCCTGCCATTCTTTCTCCCGAATTCGATCTCCTTTCTCAGCCCATCTTTGCTACTGATTTTTGGAGGGATTGCTCTCCGGTATGTGCCTCCTCCACTTGTCCAATTAGATTTTTGATTGGTGGATTGTATCTTGAGTATTTTGCTACTGTAGGTGAAAGGTTGTGTGAGCTTGCATGCTTGTTCTATGCTTAGAGATTTCATTTTGATGCATGTTTAGCTCTCTAGCAAGTTACTTTAGTAGTTCCTCATCATTTATTAACTTGGAAATAACTTGGTTTGATGTTTGTCTAAAAATTTCAGAAAAAGGGCCATGGAAAACCATACCTTTGGAGACGTGTTTGAAAGTGATGCACCTAGGAGGACAAGGCCTTCGAAATCAGCCTCTCGAGATAGGCCATCATACAATGAGGATCTTATTGCGCCGCGCTTTAGCAACGAGGGAGATGAGGGGGATGCGCACCCTTCTACCTTCCCTTGTTTTACCTTTTTGCAAGCTGCAGGGATTCTCGATGATTTCCTAACTCTTGTCCGGAGGGTTGGTCTAACCGATTATATGTAGGATGAGAGTGAGCAATATGCTATGCTCACCAAAACGTTTGTGGAGAATTTCACTTTTACTAACACCCCTTTCAGGACCGATGTGTCATTCAAAATCTATGATAGGCCTATCACCATGACATTGAAGAGATTTTGCAGCATTATAGGTATTGGCATGGCTGGGACGGTGAAGAAGATTCAAGCTCGACCCGCTGATTTATTGGAGATCTACCATGGGGTAATAAATGATGATGACCGCACAGCCCAACGCGGGAAGATAAGAAATATTCAACTCCCAGCTCTTAGATATTTGCTTATTATCTTGCCACTGGCATTCTGGTAGGGAGGACACTAACAATATTTCCAACTATCATTTGGCTTTTCTGGCTGCTACACTTAACAATGAAACCAGGTATAATCTTGGTTCTCTCATTGCTCGCCGCCTAGCTGCTAGAGGACCCATTTATGGGGGTATTATTGTTGCACGTGTAGTTGCTGACTTAGAACTTTCTGTTGATCTAAATGATAAAGTGCTGGCACCACAGAGGCTTGATCTAGCTGCCTTGAAAGCGCATCACTTTGTTACTGCTAGCTCTAGCCTTGAGAGTTTAGTTTACATGATGATGTTTACTAAGGGGGCGAGAGGGAAATTCCTTTGCCACAGGCTACTTTGTTCAGTATTTGTAGGGGGCCTTGGTCACGCTCCAAGGAGGAGATGGACGATCAGATACGCGTGTGTGATTTCCACGATCGCTACCAGGGGGACGCGCCCTCTTATGACCACTCTGTGCACTACACAGGGGCTTCCTCGAGCACGTACCAGGACGAAGGGGCCTCTTCGTCATATTACGTAGGCACTCCTTCTTGTCCAGGTTGGGATTAAGCTCCACTTAGGCCAAAAGGATAAGATTGGGGGGAGGTAGACCGACATCACACTCATCTACATATCATGCTTCGTCGGTACTTTGTATATCCATGTTTTGCTTTCTTTTTAGTTTTTTGTTTCTGCTTTCCCAAAACACGAAAAGACCAAAAATAGTTTCGTTGTTTCTCTTGGTTTGTTACTTTGCCTTTTAGCTTTGGTTTGCTTTAAGAAAAATCCAAAAAGATTTTTCTTTGTTTGCTTTTGCTTTCAGTGCTTGCTTTAAAAAATCGAAAACACCAAAAATATTTGCTATTCTTATTTGGTTTTTGTGAAGTTCGTTGTAGGGTTTAGCGGTCCTCAGTGGAGTTTGGTTTCATGTTATTATTCAAGCCACACAAGTGAAAGGCAATAAGGATGATTTATGACAACTCGAGGTGTGGTAAGAGGCTGGTAATGAACTCTATGTGTCTTCATTTTTGTAGATATACTCATCATTGTGGGCATGCTTAGTCTGTTCATGTAAGATGTATGTTATTTATGCATGCTTAGTAGTTCTGCTCTCTTATGATTTGCTCTAGCTTGCTAATAGTTTGTAGCATGTCACATGAATGTTTGCTTGCATTGTTCTATTCATAACTTGGTATGGCATTGTGGTATCCTCCTCCGAATGCTTCATTTGAATCGAATTGGCACATGCTCATGCATGCATATGACTGAACCAAAGTCAGTTAAGCCTCGATGATTTATTTTGCCTTAGAGTTCTTGTGTCACTTTTATGCCATAATTAATTCTTTTTTGTTGCAAGCATGATTATGACAGTTATTGCTCTCTCATTTGTCGCTCCCTTTGTATTGCTAGCCTTCACTTGCACTGAGTATGAGATCTACTCGTGCTTCCAACTCCCTAAAACCAATATTGTCAAAAGTGTCCACCATATCTACCTATAAGCATCATTGCTATTCCGTGCATATTCATTATGCCCCATTTTCTTCCAAATAAAATGTTTTCTTGTTATGAGAAATTTAGTTAGTAAAGCTCTCACGAACTTGATGGCACACTTTATTTTCTTGCACTTAATAAACCTGAACCATTGTGACTGTCCATGAAAGTTATAAGCTTGCAAATTATAGGCTTGGAGTTAGCAGAACCGTGCGTTCACGGGAACACTTTCAACACCTATAAATATATACCCAGTTGATATCATGCTCTTTTGTTTATGGATGTCGTCGGTGTGAAATAAAAGGGGAGCTTGTAAGTACATGGATTTATGTATATGTGTTAGATAAATGCCTAGGCCTCTAGCCTAAGCCATGCCTAATCATGGTGGAAACTTGCAGCATAACCATAGTGAGCAATCTATGAAGCATTCTTCTTATAAAAAAGAGAGATATTTAGAAAATAGGAAATAAGAGAAAAATCACCATTTTCCCATGGTAAATAAGAATATTGCTGAGATGCTCATTATCTGCTTGCCTTGTCATTTTGATATGGGATAGCTTCTGTATCATGGGGCAAGGGGTACCCCGTTGGCGGTTCTCTATGATACACATGTATTTACGATGAAAAGAACGTACCGGTAAATAAAGTTAAGTAGCATGAGGAGCGGCCCTCGTACTCAAGGGACATGAGATTTCCAGTTTATGGTATGTCAAGCATATAACTCATATTGGACCTCACTTTCACCTTAACCATTTAAAGATGCCTATGATAGGGGCAATGAGAGCTCAAAGCTAATGATTACCATACTTTTAGCATTTGGAAGCCTTTCAAACTTTTCAAAACCTTTTCACTTCTTTGTTGAGTCACCACTTATTCTATGAGCACCTTCTTGAGAGCATAGTTGTCATTCTTAGTGTGATGTGCTTGTCTCAAAATTTGGTTAATTATGTCATAACTTTGATGCTTGTATCTTTGATATCTTTACTTCTAGTTTCACTTGAACTTCAGAGGTGCCTTGGCATTTGTGTTTTGCTCCACAATCAACAGCAAGCGAGATACCACTTTATCATACCATCTTATGAGCATTGCAATGTTGCTTATGTTTATGTTTCATGGTACTTATTATTATTGTGTTGGAATCTCTACATAGCTTTCAATGACTATTGAGTAGACTTAGTTTCACACTCCTTATTATGAATTGTCTAAGTACTGGTTATATGTTGAGAATATTTACATTACATGAAGCAAATGTGTTCGTGAAAGTTTCTTTTATCGCACTCAGTTTTCAACTGAATTGCTTGAGGACAAGCAATAAGCTAAGCTTGGGGCGAGTTGATGTTGGGGATATGCTATATGGGTATCCTCATGGCATGTCCTCTATCCGGATAACCCGGGTGGCCCACAGTTGGTAGCATGGCCAAAGGCCTGCTGGGCGGCCCAGTTAGATGGATCCAGAAAGGAGGCCCATGCCGGATAAATGAAGGCTACGGTGGAGTCACCAGCGTACTCGGAGCCTTGGAGTACAAGACACGCAAGACTAGTAATAGACGGCGTAGGACTCTGTAACCTATCCGGCTAGGACTTTTCCCTGTAACCCTAGGACCTGGCGACTATATAAGTCGGGCCTATGGGAGCCTTTAGGGCACAATCTCATACAATCTAGTGTTGACTACGACGCACCTCGCACAACGAACCAATCCCTATAACTCGGCGTATTGCCATTATAGTGATTTATAGCAGGAGTAGGATTCCGCCACCGTCGTGGGATCTGAACCTGGGTAAGCTGTGTTACCTCGTACCCGTCAACCGTCCTCCTTTCCCCACGTCTCTAAACACGCACTGTGAGGACTCGTCGGCAATACCACGACAGTTGGCGCCCACCGTGGGGGCAAGAGGTGCTTCAGGCTCTTCAACGGGCGAGGACCAAGGTCTTCATGGGAATCGGCAAAACCGTAGCCATCGGTCGCGTTCTCTTCTCCGACAACATTCTGATCATCCCTCCCGACGAGTTCTGGATCCCGGTGAAGACGAACCCTATGCGGTGTTCGATCGTTCCTATCGGAGACATCCACCTCTTCATTAGCGAAACCGACTCAGGCACTAGTTCCCTAGGAGTCGGAGGAGCATCAAGACCCGCACGGACCGCCTATGGGCAGGATACGTTCGCGGAAGGATCGATGTCGGATCTCTCTTCGGAGTTTGCCGGCAAAGATCGGAAAAATTCAAGCCCCACCCAAACCGCCCATGTGCAGGATATAACGGTGGAAGATCACTGCAAGTCCGCCGGCTTCGCCCGTGCGTCTGGACAGCAGAGATCTAAGTTCATCGGCGTGGTTACCATCTTCGATCTAGCGCGTTGCGTTCAGAGAGAGAGGGTGAAAACCCCCGCGATTACCTTGCTAGGTGGCTCCATATATGAGCCGATCTAGCACACTACCCCAATGATGATGCTATGTATCACTTTGTGGAAGGACTAGACCTGGGAATGCTTCTTCGGCATTCTCTAAGGAGGCAGCAGGCTTCAGGATGTCTCACCTTCGAAAGCATGGTGCACACTGTCAACAGCTACGCGGAGGCCGAAGGGGCAGCTCAGACGGATCTCGCGCTCATTGGCTGAGCGCCGCCGCCTCAGAAACCGCCTCCACCACCTCCAGCCGCCATCGCCCCAGCAGCAGTACCACCTCCAGTCATCGGCGCTCTTGTTGCACCTCCACCCCCCATCATCGAGGAAGTGCTGGCACCCTCCGACTCTGTGATTGACGCGCTCTACGCCGACTTCAGTGCAGATTCAGAGGAGATAGATTTCAGCCCGGAGGAACCAGACTCTGCCATGTAGGAGATGGAGGAGGAGTACACGCGCGACGAGCAGGACAACAATTCCGTCACGTCCCGAGAGGTGTTTGTCACCATTGGGACGGCGATGGATGAAGATCAACCCGGAAGAGCTCCGACTACAGCCCTGGACAAGGGGAAGGGACCACCTGTTGTTGACTACAATGATCGCAAAGGCCATGCCCCCTCCGCCTAACCCAGTGCAACAGCCACATGAACTCGGCACCGGCCCGAGCAACAACAACACCGCAAACTTGTCGCCTCCAGCATCTATGTCTGCTGCTGCCTAAGTTACTCCAGCTGATAGAGTGATGTACGGCAATCTCCTCGTCGAGCCACTGACCGTAGCTCATATCCGGAACATGACACAACTTGACGAAAAGCGCCGGCAGCTGCTGGAGGAAGCGCAGGTCATCACGGAGCAAGGCGCAAAGCTAGATCGAGATCTGGTCAACAAGCAGAAATCCATAGAGAAAGCTAGAGCAATGGAGGCCGAGTACAAGACTCTGCTGCAGCAGCATAAGGCCAAGAAAGCTCCGGCTCGCGTAATCAACGATCCTGGTGTACGGCGAAACCTAGGATGGGCTCCCCCGAAGCCGGCACAGGCCAAGCCATACATTGACAGTGAAGGCAGGCAGGTGATGCCCACCCCTCTCCTCAACCTCGCCGTCGCCAAGACCCTTCTGGAGCAGGATCGATCGCCTGAGGCGGTGGACCAGGTCTATGACCTAGTGGCCAAGGCGGTGAAACAACAGGAAAAGGCCACCTCTCAGAGGCTTGAGTTTGACCCAGCGTTTTGCAAGTCTAGCCAGCATAAGCTGCCAAGGGACAGATCTCCTCTTGATGTCGGGTCTCAGACGGGTTCATCAGAATGAAGACGGAGGGATGCGTGCAACAGGAAGGATGCTATCCCCATATCCTCCGACCATGGAGGCAAGGGACAACCTCGTCGCCCATCGCCACCGCCCCGTTCACCCCGACATCGCGAAGACCCCAAGGTTCACCGTCATACGGATATGCCCCCGCCAAGGCAGAGCGACATCGTCATCCGCGACAACGCGGAGCAGACCCGTCATGATGGAGAGCGCAACCAAGGACACAGGAGCAGGTCACGCCATGACCCTCCGCGTCCGACAAGCAACCGCGACAAGCGTGAGGCATTGCAAGAGGGTAACAACAAGAAGGCTAACCCACCGCCACCTCTGCCTCCATCGCCACCTAGCAGTCACCATGGCGGAGGAGGCCCGTGTCATTCACGCAGCCCCTCCCCTGCTGACAAGAAGAAAAGAAACCCAGAGCCATACGACGCTCGTTCACGGATAGATAAGATCCACGAGGCCCGAGAAGGACCATACCTCGGACCACGTTTCTTTGGACCTGTGATACGGTCAACAACTTACGCCAAAGGTTTCCGGATTGACAAGACCATCAAGCCCTATGACGGCACCGCCAAGCCATCTACATGGTTGCAGGATTACGACAACACGGTGGAGATCGCCGGGGGTAACCCCAACATCGCCGTTAAGTACCTCCCATTGATGTTGGCGGGCACAACCCGTCAATGGATTGATGAGTTGCCAGAGAAATCCATCTTCAATTGGTTGGACATGCAAGAAGCGTTCACAAAGAACTTCGAGGGTACGTACAAACGTCCCTACACTATTGGAGATCTACATCGGTGCGTGCAAGAGAACGACGAGACATCTCGCGCCTACCTCTCCCGCTGGCTTGATATGAAAAATTCATGCGCAGGAGTGCATGCTCAAACCGCCATGGCCGCCTTCATCGATGGGTTGGAAAGGGGCACGTTGCTCCGACATAAGCTGAAGCGCTTGCAGGACAGTCACCAGCTAGACTTGAACCAGATGATTCAGTTGGCCAGTGAGTTCGCAGCTGCCGACGATGATGCTCGTGGCTCTCTTCCGGCAACGGCCGTTCCAACTCAAGCTCGGAGGAGCATCATCACAAAGCGGAAGACCGCACCAGAAGAAAAGCAAACTCCCTACATGGTCACTATGACCTTCACAGGGCGAGGTGGTGGCGGACAACATGGCCGAGGAAGGGGAGCTGGTCGTGGGCAGCAGCGAGGAAGTGAAACTACCTAGGCAGCGCTCCGCATTCCCCAAACCTATGAGGAGTACCGCGATATGCCGTGCCTCGTACACCTCGATGCCAACGGCAAGGCCACCCACACCAACCGCCACTGCAAATTTGTCAACGACCTCAAGGAGGATCTGGAGTCCGGCTACAAGCAAAGTCGAAAGAATAGGCCGCAAGGCAAGGGCAAGGGGAAGAAGAAGGAGGAGGAATCCAAAGATTCAAGTGACATGGACGAGGATGTTGACCCCAAGCACGCCGCCAAGAGTGATGGCAAGGGCATGAATCCCTTCGAGAAGAAGGCGGCAGTTTTCCACACTTTCCTTGGCACCCCCACCATCCGACAATAGAAGACCTGTATGAGGATCCTGATGGCTACTCTACCCCCATTTCCCCAGTTCCTGCGCTGGTCAGAGATTCCAATTACTTGGGACAGGAAGGATCACCCAAACCTCATCCCTACGAGAACCAATACGCCATGGTCATCAACCCCTTGATTGACGGCTATGAGTTCGCTAAATGTATGGTGGATAGTGGAAGCAGCATCAACATTATGTACTTGGATACACTGCAGAAGATGAACTTGACGGAGGCAAACCTAAGACGGACAACACCATCTTCCACGGCGTAGTTCCTGGTTGGGAGGCTCGGTCCCTTGGGTGCATCACACTCCAGGTCGCCTTTGGTGATGTTAATAATTACCGCCAAGAGCGCATGCCCTTTGAGGTGGTCCCCTTCAAGAGCGTGTACCACGTCATATTCGACCGCAACATATTACACACCTTCATGGCCAAGCCATGCTTTGTCTATAACAAACTCAAGATACCCGGACCAAACGGTGTCATCACCGTATCTGGAAGCTTTGCAAAGGCTAGGGACTACAAGATTGGAGAAGCAGCCTACGCGGAAGCTGTCCTCTATAACGATGAATTCAAGGAGATCCAGAGAAAGGTCGATGCCTCGAAGATGCCCGCATCGAAGAAGCAGATTTCTGACTCCGCTCCAGCATTCAAGGCCACCATCGAGACCAAGCTGGTGGAACTTGTGGTAGGCGATGCCTCCAAGACCACCGCCATTGGGACGAACCTGGATCCCAAATAGGAAAGCACGCTCATCGAGTTCCTCCGTGAGAATAGGGACATCTTTGCCTGGCAACCTGCTGACATGAAAGGTGTACCTAGGGAACTTGCCGAGCACAGCTTAAACATTGATCCAAAATGCAAACCAGTGAAGCAACCTCTATGATGCTTTGGAGATGAGAAGAGACGCGCCATAGGCAAAGAGATAGCTAGGTTACTTAAGGCTAGTTTTATCCGAGAAGTACATCACACCCAATGGGTGGCCAATCCTGTACTTGTCCCCAAGAAGGGAACCAAATAATTAAGAATGTGCGTTGATTACACCGGCTTGAACAAAGCATGCCCCAAAGATCCGTTTGCTTTGCCTCGCATTGACCAAGTCATTGACTCGACGGCTGGCTTGGATCGTTTGTGTTTTTTTGATGCATACTCAGGATACCACCAGATCAAGATGAGGAACTCGGACCAATTGGCCACTTCATTCACTACCCCCTACGGCACATTTTGCTATGTTATGATGCCCTTTGGGCTGAAAAACACAGGTGCTACGTACCAGCGGACAATGCAACGTTGCCTACACGACAAAATTGGTCGGAACGTTCATGCCAATGTGGACGATATAGCGGTGATGTCTAAAAAGTCAAATGACTTAATCTCCGGAAATACAACATGATGCTTAACCCTAAGAAGTGCGTCTTCGGGGTTCCTGCCGGCAAATTGTTAGGCTTCATCATTTCCCAGCGTGGAATCGAGGTCAACCCGGAGAAAATCAAGGACATCTTAAACATAAACCGTCCGACATGCCTAAAGGACATTCAACGACTAACAGGTTGTGTTGCAGCAGTTAGTCGGTTCATCAGCCGACTTGGAGAGAAGGCTCTGCCGCTATAGAAGTTGCTGAAGAAGGCAGACAAATTCACGTGGACGGACAAAGCAGATGCAGCATTGAAGCAGCTTAAGGAGATTCTTTCCTCAGCGCCTATCCTTGCAGCACCCGAGCCTGGAGAACCCATGTTAATTTACATGGCAGTCACCAACCGGGTAATCAGCATCGTCGTCGTGGTAGAGCGGAAGGAGCCAGGCTATGAGCACGGAGTTCAACGACCAGTTTACTATGTAAGCGAGGTCTTGAAGGAGTCCAAGCAGCTTTACCCGCACTACCAGAAGATAGTTTATGGAGTATTCCTTGCTTCTCGGAAGCTGAGGCATTACTTCCAGGAGCACCCCATAACAATGGTGAGCAAGACTCCATTGTCCGACATCATCAACAACAACGACGCTACAGGAAGGGTCGCGAAGTGGGGAATTGAACTTGCCGCCTTTGAGATCACCTACAAAAGACGCGACGCTATCAAGTCACAAGCCTTGGCGGATTTTATTGTAGATTGTACGGAGATGCCAGATGCTACCCCATTGCCGGAACCAGAATATTCGGTGATGCACTTTGACGGATCAAAGATGATCAACGGCTCGGGGGCTGGTGTATTGCTACAGTAACCAACTGGAGAAAAGCTACACTACGTTCTACAGATCCACTTCGAGGCTACAAACAACATGGCGGAGTATGAAGCACCCATTCACGGATTACGCGTAGCCAAGGATATTGACATCAAGCGCATAGTTTGCTGTGGAGATTCCGACTTGGTTGCCCAGCAAGTGCCTGGAACCTGGAACGTGCGGAACCCTATGATGGCGTCATATCGAGACGAAGTGGACGAGATAGCCAAGAGCTTCTTGGGCTACGAGGTCAAGTATGTACCTAGGGAGAAAAACGAGGCGGCTAATCTGCTGTCTAAGCTTGGATCAGGGCGCAAGCAAATTCTGCCAGGAGTTTTCTTTGAGCATCTACGGACACCATCTGTGAAGGGAGCAGACATTGACAACCCGGATAGAGTTGACTCTTTCATCCACATGGTGGCAAAGGTCCCTCCGGCTTGGACAAAACCGTTCATGGAGTATCGCGGACACGGAACTTTGCCCGACGACGAAGTCAAAAGACGGCAAATAGTACGTCGAGCAAAGGGCTACACCATAATCAATGGATATCTCTACAAAAGAAGCACTACTGGTGTATACCTTAAATGTGTTTCCCAGCAAGAAGGTATTGAAATCCTACACAGAATCCATCTCGGAGACTGCGGGTATCACGTCGCTCCCCGATCTTTGGTTGCGAAAGCCTTCTGGCAAGGATTCTACTGGCTGACCGTGAAGGCGGACGCTGACAAGCTGGGGGATACGTGCATGGGATGCCAGTATTATGCCCGACAACCACATGTCCTTGCTGAAGAATTGCGAACAATACCAATAACTTGGCCATTTGCAGTCTGGGGGCTAGACATGGTGGGACTGTTACAAACGGCACCATGTGGATTTACGCATCTGCTAGTAGCAGTTGATAAATTCACTAAATGGATAGAAGCTAAACCCATTAGAAAGCTTGACAGAGCAACTGCCCTTAGGTTTGTCCGAGATCTAGTGGTGAGATTCGGTCTCCCACATAGCATTATCACCGACAACGGAAGCAACTTGTCACTCAGAGAAGTGGAAGTTTATTGTTGGGAGAAGGGCATCCGACTTGATCTTGCATCTGTGGCACACCTACAGTCCAATGTTCAGGTTGAGCGAGCCAATGGATTAATTCTGCAGGGAATCAAGCCACGTCTTGAGGTGCCGCTACATAGAGCAGCTGGATCCTGGGCGGAAGAATTGCCATCTGTGTCGTGGAGTTTACGAACTACACCCAACAGATCCACCAGCTACACCCCTTACTTCATGGTATATGGAGCAGAAGCCATCCTTCCTTCCGACATCCTTCACGATGCACCAAGAGTTGCCGCCTACGACGAAGATGACGCTGAAGAATCCAGACGCCTAGATGTGGACCTTCTTGAGGAGGAGCGCATTTTGGCATGCCAAAGATCTGCCATCTACCAGCAGAATCTACGCAGCTACCATAGTCGCCACGTTCGGCATCGCTCGTTTAAAGAGGGGGATCTGGTGCTCCGACTTAAGCAGAAGAAGTCACACAAATTATCCCCGCCATGGGAAGGACCGTTCATCATAAGCAAGACGCTACTCAATGGGTCTTACTACCTCGTGACAATCGTGAACTAGAGGATAGACCCAACAAGGATCATAAGCGTAAGCGACGTGACCCGGATGATGACTACCCGGAGCTTGATCGGCCATGGAACATAGCACAACTACGTCCTTTATACACTTAGCATTTTTATCTATTGTGTATCTCTTATATGATTAATGAAATAAAGCTCTCTGGTTCACTCATATTTCTGAGTCTTTTACCTCCTTTAGTGTTTATTTTTGGATCGTATAAAACCTCTATGCACAAGCTTTGCGTTTACACTTGTGAAAATTCTGCCTACGGGCGTTAGCTTAAGTTTTCTAGTCTACACGTTCTTTGTCGTTTTTATGTGGATTCTGGAGTAGTGACTTTTAGCACTTATTGTCGGCGATTTTGTGCTTAGGTTATTGACGGTGCCATTGGGTATCATCACCTGAGCGCATGGTTCCGACAACGAGTCTTAAGACTCACGAAAGGTCAAGCATAAGAACAAAGTAATGGATAAGCCAACACTTGCTTAAAAAATATATGCATGCTAGAACTAGTTCTTAAGTAGCAGGACATACACCATTGTTTTCCTCCTGAAGTTAACACATAGTTTTTTCCGCATAACACATCACAGAGGAAACAAATATTACAAGTTGTTTCTATTCCTCTGGCACAGGCGACTTGGAAGCAACATCATCGGCAGCAGGAGAGCCACCCTCTAAGTCGGAGTATTGAGGGACTCGGAGGAGCCTTGGCTTCTGTCTTCAATGGTTTTCAGGGGGACAAAGACGTTGACGTCGACCAACTCGGCAACTCTGGTGTCATAACCCGCGAGAGATGCCAAGATGGATTCATGATCTATCTTTTGTCCTTCGTCGTCTACGTCGGGGATGCCAGAGGTTACCGTGTCGATGTCGGCGTTCTCGTAGTGTGCCTTCACCATTGACAATGCCATCCTGGCGCCGGCCCGTGCACATGAAGCTTTCCAGCTTGAGATACGCTCGGGGGCTCGGCGTAGGATCTCCAAGAACTTCGCCACAGAGTCCACTGCCTTGATGTTAATCTAGAGGGCCTTGGCAATCTCTTTGGTATGCGCGATGATGGTGTTGATAAAGTTGCCGGCAAGGACCATGCATTCCTTTGGCAGAGGAGGCGATCGGGTTAAACCCATAGGAGCTGCAAATTTCCGATAAAGGAGCGCATGAGTTCACAAAATTCAGAATATCTAGACTACATAAATCCAAGACAGAAAGTTACTTACTGAAGACGCTGGCCTCAGCCTGCCAGAGAGTCTCCGCCATGGAGTCCCGTTCTTGTTGGAGGATCTTGTATGCTTCATGATGGCGTTGATTCTGCTCATCAACAGCTTTCTTCTGATCTTTTAAGATTGCGATTTCCTCCTTCAAGCAGTTCATCTCCTCGGTGGCGGATTCTTGCAGGGCTTTCGTTGATTCTTCATGCATCTTCAGCATATCATTCCTCTCCTGCTTAAGGATCTTGTTTTCGCTATCCAGCTGCTCAATATGCTTGGATTGCTCGACAATATCCTTCGCCTTGGAAATGGTTTCTGCAAGTCAGAGAAATAACAGTACACAGTGAGTACTCGGAGTTTATGGGCACAAAACCAAGTCGGAATGCGAAAAAGAAAGAAAAAACAGACGCTTGCTCTTGGTGATCTGTTCCTTCAAGAAGGCGGTTTTACCCTTTTCAGCTTGCAAGTCCGCATGCATCTTCTGGTACTTGTCGTTGGCCATGCCCCTCCGAGCATTCTCATTCTGTGAAAGGAAAAAAGTTAAACGTTGTTCGGTCTACTTGGAGCATCTAGCCGGAAAATTTCCGCCTAGATGCTCGGGGGCTACAACGAGAGTTTTTTTAACTTAACAAAATGCTTAGTCTTTCTTTAAGCATCTAGTCAGAACTAATTCAGTTTTCGATTATAGGCTTGGGGGCTACAGTATAAAGTTTTTTAACTCAGATGTATGCTTGGCTTCTCTTTTAGCATCTAGTCGGAACTAATTCAGTTACAACTAGAAGCTTGGGGGCTACAGTATCGAAATTTATAAACACTGCGTATACTACTCTTAAAGCATCCAGTCAGAATAATTCATTCAAACTATATGCTTGGGAGCTACAGTGAGAAGTTTTCTAGCTTAGTCACTCTTAGAGCATTTAGGCGGAAAGACCTATGGTTTTCCGTCTAAATCCTCGGGGGCTACAGTGGGATATTCATATGAAATGCAAAAGGCAAATAGAACTTACAAGTGCAATGATCTTGAGGTTGGTAGCACTCTCAGCCAACAGCTTGCCGAAGGATACACTGTTTCCTTGCAAGATCTTTGCTTGCCGGAGAAGCTCCTCGGGATGCACGTTGGAGATGTCGGCGCCGCACCAGGAACCAGAGAAATGCTACCCGGCGTAAGCGCTGGGTAGACTATCTTCGGGAACTCTATGGCTTTCTGGGGAGCGAGGACGCCGCCTTCGACATAGGTACCACCTTCCACCACTGCCTTACCACTACCGATGGCATCCTTAGCCGGAGCTTCATCCATTTGGTGTGCGGCAATTTCCTGCGTCGCCTGTTCCCCGACAACAGCGAGCTCTATAGAGGCGCCCGAGTCCACTTCCATGGCGAAAGTGCCAAATGCTTCTTTAGCTTGAGAGCTTGTCGGAGCAAATGAGGGCTGGACGACGGGGGTGACAAGGGCGATGGCGGGAGATACGTCACGATGCAGCATATCCTTGATGGTTCTACAAGCCCCCAAAGTTTTGGAGGTCTTCTTCAGGCTGGTTGTGGCTTTCTTCCTAAAACGTGAAAAATGCATAAGTACGGGAATAAGAAAGACAATGGACAATGTCGGAGAGAAAGAAGCTTACACAAGAGGAGGTGCTTTGGCAAAAGGGATCCCAGTAACCTTTCTTTTCTCCGCCTCCAGAGCGGCGGTAGCCTTCTTGGAGGTTCCACCCTCCGTCTTCTTCTTCTTACCTCCGTCGGCAGCGTCAGAGGTGGAGCTCTTCCGCTTTCGCGACAACGGAACATCGTCGTCGGACACGACCATAACTTCCTTCATCTTTGTATCATAGATTTGTATAGCCATGCTATCCTCCTCTAGATCGCTAAGATGTTAACTGAAAGGTTACCATGTTGGACGAGATGGTATTGGTAGGCGGAAGAACAGGAGTATATGCCATACACGAAAAATATACAGTTACCTTTGGGCACTTGCCCTCTACGAACATGTCGTAGGTGATGGAGAAGCCACGCTTCTTGTCCTTGACCTTGACGATGTCCTTGAGGCGAAGCTTGACGGAGTCGCTCGAGAAGTTGTCTTCGGAGCTGCGGAGGCTATCCCTTCTATCGTTGGAATACTCGTGCATCAGTTTCAAGCGGTGCTGCAGAGGCTGGATCCTCCCGATGAACCAGCACATGGCTATGTACAATCCGGTCACACCCGTCTCGACGAACCACTCTATCCGCCTTATAGCGCGGGAAGCATCGATGTCGGAAGGAAGGGAGGCATGGGATCTCCATGTCGAGGCTTCGGCGGCTGCTCCATCGACAAAGTCTGCGTACGTGACTTCTCGGCCAGCAGAGGGATATCTGGGCCGTAGAAGTACATCCGCTGCCAGTTCTTGTAGGACTCGTGGCTAACGATGTCGGGGAAGCGCCGGCCAGGCCGGATCTTAAAACTAATGGTTCCAAAATTTCTAAGCTCGTCCTTGCCGGCTCCGGCTTCGCGCTTGACGGTAAAGAAGTATATGAAGAGATCTACCCTAGGCCTAATCCCTAGGTAACCCTCGCAAAGCGCCGCATAGTTGCTAAGCGCTAGGATGCTATTGGGGGATAGGTTTTGAGGCTGTACTCGGTAATGGTTGAGGACATCGAGGAAAAAGTTGGAGATGGGCAGGGAGACGCCGCGTACCAGTTGTCCTTTGAGGTACACCTTTTCTCCGGCATGGGGAGAAGGTGTGACCTCGCTGGCCGGCGCCGCCCGCCAGGCGATCCCCTCCGTCGCGGGGAGATAGCCCTCGGTGATCAGTTCTTGGATGTCGCGATCCATAATATCCGAACCACGCCAGTCGCCCTTGTGCGAATCGTACTCCTCCTCCAGCAGCTCTAGCGCCGCTGGATTATGGTCACCGCCGGTGGTTTCGACCACTGCGGAACTGGGGATTACCAGGCCCTCTGGGGGAATGACGACGGAGCTCGCTGGCTTCGTCGCGGCTTCGCCCGATGCCGCCATCGAAGGGGATGAGCTGCTAATGGCCATTGGGTGCGTTCGGAGGTGACTGGTGAGATTGGGAGTTAGGGTTTTTCGTGCGAGGCACGGAGAGCTTGAGGAGACGCTTGCCTGAGTAACAACAAGATGCAGGGGAGAATGAGGTGAAAAGGTAAATTTTCCACCGCAGTTACTATTTATGGTCTCCAACATCAAGATTCGTGCAGCTTGATCAAATGGTTACAGCGTAGACGACGTGTGCGGAGACGTGCGCGGAAATTTCGCCACGTACCAACCGTCGCCGCCAACGGTTCGTATTGCTCGCGCGGGAAAAGTGGACATGATTGCGTTCTCTGCATGTGTGAGTTACAAGGCGTCGCTGACCTATGTCTACGTCGCCCTAGATGTCATAGGCAGATGAGCCATCACATCGGAAGATTCCGGCATAGACGGATCCAATCCGACCACGGAAGAGTACGATAGAAGATTCAGCAATTCTTTGACTTACTAGTTGAAGACGGAGAAAACCTTGCAGGGTTCTTTGTGAGGACTACAAGATATTGCTTGACAATTTACCGACATCCATCTAGACGGAGCATTCAACGTGAAGAGGCAAGACGGCGCAAGATCTCGGAGTTCTCCGGGGGCTACTGTTGGGGATATGCTATATGGGTATCCTCATAGCATGTCCTCTATCCGGATAACAATTGGTAGCATGGCCATGGCCTGCTGGGCGGCCCACTTAGATGGATCCAGAAGGGAGGCCCATGCCGGATAAAGGAAGGTTACGGTGAAGTCACCAGCGTACCCGGAGCCTTGGAGTACAATACACGCAAGACTAGTAATAGACGATGTAGGACTCTCTAACCTGTCCGTCTAGGACTTTTCCCTGTAACCCTAGGAACTGGTGACTATATAAGTTGGGCCTATGGGATCCTTTAGGGCACAATATAATACAATCTAGTGTCGACTACGACGCACCTCGCACAGCGAACCAATCCCTGTAACTCGGCGTATTGCCATTATAGTGATTTATAGCAGGAGTAGGATTCTGCCACCGTCGTGGGATCTGAACCTGGGTAAGCTGTGTTACCTCGTACCCGTCAACCGCCCGCCTTCCCCCACATCTCTAAACACGCACTGTGAGGACCCCTCCATGGCGTACTCATCGGCAATACCATGACAGTTGATACGTCCAAAATGTATCTACTTTCCCGAACACTTTTGCTATTGTTTCTCCTCTAAACTTGTGTGATTTGGATACAACTAACATGGACTGGCGCTGTTTTCAGCAAAATTGCTTTGGTGTCTAGTTTTTGTGCAGAAAATCAACTTTCAGGAAAAATCCCGGAAAATATGCCAAAACTCCTATTTTACCAAAAGACTCACGGAGCCAGAAGATGAGACCGAGGAGGGCCATGAGGGGCCCACACCCCCTGGCCACGCGGGCCAGACCAGGCCGTGCCTGGGAGGGGTGTGGCCACATAGGGCACCCCCTTAGCCTCCCTCTTCGCCTACATAAATCCTTCTGACCTAAAAACTCCGGGGGGTTTGACATTTTTCCAGATAGAGTTCCGTTGCGCCGCCACCACCAAAAACCGTTATTCGTAACCAGAAACTCCGTTCTGGCACCCTGCCGGGACGAGGATTTGGAGGAGATCATCGCCATCATCGTCACCGACGCATCTCCATCAACCATCCATGTTTCCCCATCCATGAGTGAGTAATCCCCCGCTGTAGGCTATGGGGATGGTAGGGTTTGCATGAGATCCATCATGTAATCGAATAAGATTGTTAGGGCATGGTGCCTAGTATCTCTATTAGTGCTATTTGACTTTGTTGCAACTTGTTGTGCTTAATGCTTGTCACTAGGGCCCGAGTGCCATGATCTCAGATCTGAACATGTTACTGATTCATGATGATAGTATTGTTTGTGATCTTATCTGCAAGTTGTGTACACATATCATTGTTCGGAACCAAAGGCCCCGAAGTGACAGAAATTGGGACAGCCGGAGGGAATGGCCATGATATGAGGATCACATGTGTTCAAGGAGTATTAATGCTTTGCTCTGGTACTCTATTAAAAGGAGTACCTTAATTGCCAGTAGATTCCCTTGAGGTCCCGCTGCAATGGGCTGGCAAGACAAAAGATGTTGTGCAAGTTCTCATTGCGAGCATGTATGACTATATATGGAGCACATGCCTATGATTGTTTAGTACTTGGATGCTTTATCTTATTTATCTGCAATTGCCCTAGATCTTGAAGTTACATGAATAGTCTCATCCATGCAACGCCTGTCCATCCATCCCTATGCCTACCACACTCAAATCCTACTATTTGCTACTATTGTTACTACTGCCTTTGTTTTACTGCTGTTGTTGCTTTGCTATTGCTATTACAAAATTGTTGCTACTGATAAACTACTGTGAGCAAGATTATTTACAGGTGCAGCTGAATTGACAACTCAGTTGTTAAGGCTTATAAGTATTCTTTTGCTCCCCTTGTGTCGAATCAATAAATTGGGTTATACTACCTCGAACACTGTTGCGATCCCCTATACTTGTGGGTCATCAGCAGCGCAGGCGAGCAGCAGACGAGTCGAGCATGCGGCGAGCTGCGCTCTCCTCCGCTGGTGGCTCCTCATCGAAAGGCTACGACGACCGCAAGTATCGCTCCCGCATGGAGCGCATGGATCCCGCCGCACGGCGCGAGGCCACCAAGGCACTCGACATGTCCTTCATGACGATGGATTCGCAGGGAAATATCATGCCCAAAACGCCGCAGGCCACGGTCAAGGCGGACACCACCTACTTAGCATCAAACTCACCACCGGCGAGGGATCCACGATATGCAATCCACAAATCTGCGATTGCAGGCCTCGGACTTGTTGGAGCCACGCTCCATGACAAAGTAGCTGTAGAGCCAAACAAAAAGGCTGCGGTAAAATTCACCTGACGCTGCACACCCTCATCCAACGAGGAAGAGCATGATCTACCGCGGCGCCGCCGTAGCTTACGGCGCAGGAGGAGGAGGTCGTAGCAAGCTCTCGCAGCGCAAGATTGACAAGTGCAAAACGCATGTGCTCGATCGAGTCCAAGGAGGATGACACAGAGCTATGCGGCGCTAGGTCCTTCAGCAGGGCCGTACGACAGTCGCGGATGCCTAAGGGCTTCAAGCTTCCTTTAGACAACCCCATGTTCGATTGCGTGCAGGAGCCAAAGATCTGGCTGGACAACCATCTATCGTCAGTCAAACTCCATGGAGGGAATAAAAACACAGCTATGCAATGCCTTTGGCTGCAGCTGACGGGCGTGGCCAGAGCCTGGATCAACAGCCTCCCTTCCATATCCATCCACAGTTGGGAAGAGCTGGCCTACTGCTTCATCCGCAACTTCAAGGGCACCAGCAAAAGACCGACTTCAGTCGAGGAGCTACGTGCATGTTTCCAATGGTCCAACGAGTCCATCCGCCCGTACATACAGCGTTGGTCCGTCATCAAGAACTCCTCCGCGAACATCTCGGAGGAATGGGCAATCAACGCCTTCAATGGTGGCATAAGGCGTCGCGAATTCAGAGAGGAGCTCGGGCGCGTCAAGTCCAAAACCATCGATCACTTGATGGACATCGCCAATCGCCGGGCCGATGGCGAGGATGCCGTTAACCAAACACGTTTCAATGACGAAGATGACTACGGCCGCATGCGTGACCGCCGCGGGAAAAGAAGAATGCGCATCTACAACAAGCACAAAGAATTTGATATGGTCATGGCTAGCTACGTCGACCGTCGTGAGGATGGAAACCGCAACAACGGGTATCATGGTGGCAACTACCGTGATAGCGGGAGACCAACACAAACGTGGAAATGCCACAACCGCGACGATGAGCCATCCGCTATCGAGAAGCTGTTGGATCCCTACACCATCCATTTCTACAACGACAAGCAGGATGGCAAAAGAAAGGCCAGCACATGCTCAAGGACTGTAGGGAGTTCTAGAAACTCCATGAGGGCTACACCTAGATGCGCCTCCAAGCGATGACCCAGGGTTTGCCCCCGCCCCAAGAGTTGTCGCACATGGAGCTCCACCTCCGCCACCTGGACACCGTGCAGCCAATGGCTGCACCGACGCAGAATAACAGAGCAGATCCATACCCGCCACCGCTGGGGGCCCTAACGATACAAAAGGGGCGCCCAACCAACAAGGTGCAGAAGACGATCACCCGCTGATGAGTGCGTGAAGCTTCGTTGGGAGACCCAAAGCGGAAGGTATGCTGAGCACAACGGCAAGTTTTCCCTCAGTAGAAACCAAGGTTATCGAACCAGTAGGA
Source organism: Avena sativa (assembly GCA_916181665.1). NCBI lineage: Eukaryota > Viridiplantae > Streptophyta > Magnoliopsida > Poales > Poaceae > Avena > Avena sativa. Next base: position 443,167,788 of record OV702294.1, on the reverse strand, counting down.
GGAAGGAAACGACTCAAAGGTGTTGCTAGCAACTTGGAAACCTGCACAATCAAACTCAATACTTTGCCCCAACGAACAGTGAGGTTGTCAATCTCACTGGTTTGCTGAAAACAAAGGATTAACTGTATGGTGTGGAAGGTAATAGTGGTTTGCAGAAAGTAAACAGTAACAGTGGAAGATATAACGATGGCAAAGATTGGACCGGGTCCATAGTTCACTAGAGGTGTTCTCCTTAAGATAAACAAACATGGCATGCTGGGTAAACAAATTACAGCAGGGCAATTGACAGGACTGAGCAAGGCATAACAATGCAATACTAGACATTCATGATCCTATGAGATTCGATTGGGAAATACAACAAGATATATAGACCGCCATCCAACTACATCTATGACTAGTAATCCACCTTCAGGTTATCATTCGAACCCCCTACGGTATTAAGTTGCAAGCAACGGATAACTGCTTTAAGCAAAGTGTGTAGGGTAAACAATCCACTTGTTCCATGAACAAGAGACCGTTGGTTTCTCCCTAGTGGCAACAACACATCTACAACCTTAGAGATTTCTATCACTTCCCTTCGATTAAATAGAGGCATGAACCCACTATCGAGCATAAATACCCCCTCTTGGAGTCACTAGCATCTAGTCGACCAAGATAGCTACTAGAAACGGAGAGCATGCAAGATCACAAACAACATAGACATGATAGAATCACTAAGACAATACCATTAATCAATCTTAAATACTAATCGCAATATCCATCGGATCCCCGTAAACACAACATGCATGATTACAAATAGATGATCTTAATCATGAACGGAACTCACAAGATCTAAACATGGTAGCACAAAGGAGGAGATACAACCATCCAGCTACTACATGGACCCGTAGTCCAAGGTGGAACTACTCACACTTCATACCGGAGGCTGTCATGATGAAGAAGAAGGCCTCTGGGATGATCTCCACTCTGGCAGGGTGCCGGGATGAGATTCATATCCCCCCGATCTAGGGACGATGGTGGCGGCGGCTACAGACTGTTTAGTGGAATATTGATCAGGTACTTAGGGTTTTTGTATCAGGGGGTCTTTATAGGCGAAGAGGTGAGGTAGGGCGGCTAGCCCTAGCCCGCGCCACCAGGGGTGTGGCCCCTGGTGCATCCCCTCCGTCTTGTACTATGGCTCCGTGTTCCCAACGATAAAATATTGACTTTGGCTTTCGTCCGGTCCAATTCCGATACTAATGATTTTATGCCTTTTCTGGAACCAAAAACAGAAGAAAACAGGCAACTGGCACTATGGCAACTTGTTAATAGGTTAGTCTAGAAAAACATATAAAAACACCTCAAAGTGTAGACAAAGCAACGCAAAGTAGATACTAAACAAGCATGGAACATCACAAATTATAGATACGTTTCCGACGTATCAAGCATCCCCGCATCCCCAAGCTTAACTCCTGCTCGTCCTCGAGTAGATAAGTGATAAAAAGAATAATTTTTGAGGTGACATGCACCGTCAAAATCAAGATCAAACCATTTGCAAGCATTGAAACCTGGGATCAAAGAACTCTAAACATGAGCATGAAAGATGGAGTTCTAACAGTAAGACAAAGTAACTATGCATGCAACATGAAAGGTTACAAACAAATATCATGAATAACGTGCATTTAAAAACATTTGTTTGTTCCACATATAGAAAACATGGCATAGTGGCATTCAGCTTGTCCCTCATGGAGTAGCAAATAAATGCATAGGACACCTTCAAAGTTCATAAGAGTGACTAGATACAAATAGCACAAGAACAAGTAAGATCAACAATATGCATCAATCAATAAGTCTTGGGACAATGCACATAGAACTAAGAATAGCAACTATGCTCTCTTAATTGGTTCTTAAGGATAGAAGGTGAAGACTCAATATAACAGTGGAAGAAAGGCCCTTCATAAGGGAAGCAGTGGTTTCAAGTTTCAAAACGAGCTTCCAAAAATTATGGTACTTGTTAGCTTTCAGCCCTCATTGCCCCTATCATAAGCATCTTGAAGTGATTAAGGTTAAAGTGAACAAACTATGGATTATATGCTTGACAAAGTATAAGTTGGCAATCTCATGTCCCTTGAATACGAGGGCCGCATCTCATGCTACTCAACTTTAGTCACCTGTAAGTTCTTGTCAGAGTAAGTACATGTGTATCATAGAGAACCGCCAACGGGGCACCCCTTGCACATGATACAGGAGCTATCCCAAAATCAAAATGACAAGGCAAACAAACAATGAGCATTTCAGCGATCTTTTTATTTGCTATTTGCATAGGTTTTTATCGAGGATGCTTCACGGATTGCTCATTATGGTGATGCTACAAGTTTCCACCATGATCAGGCATGGCTTAGGCCAGTGGCCCAGACGTTTCTTTAACACAAAATACATAACTCCATGGACTTACAAGCTCCCCTTTATTTCACACCGATGACATCCATAGACAAAAGAGCATGATATCAACTGTGTACAAAGTACACGTGCAATGTTGAAAGCGTTCCCCGTGACAGCACGGTTCTGCTAATTACAATGTATAAGTGCAAGCATATACAGCATAGATGACACAATGGTTCAAGTTTATTAGGGGCAAGAAAAATAAAGTGTGCGAACAAGTTCATGAGAGCTTTAATCACTAAATTTTCACATAACAAAATACTTTTTAATTGGAAGATAGATGAAAATAAGAATATACTTGGAATGGTGTAACACACCATGCATAGGAATTTATAGTGGACACTTTGGAATAACTTGGTTTATTGGGAGTTGGATTCATGAGTAGAGCTTACTCATACAAGTGGTGGCTAGCAAAAGACTGGGAGCGACCAACTAAGAGAGCAATAATGGCCATAATCATGCAGAGCGACAAAACATTACTAATCAAAGCATAAAGTGGTACCACAATTCAAGGACTAAATGATCCTAGAGGCTATAGTTACTTGTTCATAGTCATAACATGGTGTGAGCATGTGCCAAGTCAACCCAAACAAAGCATCAAAGGAGAATACCACAATGCTATGATTTTGTATGCTAAAACAACGCATGATTCCTTCAAGGAACATTAAGCAATCCCAATTGTTTGGAACAAGTCATGCTACAACAATAATCACTAAGCATAAGGTCAAAACAACATCTAGCATGATAAGATAAACTATAAGCCACAGTCAAAGCAAGCTCCTCTTGTAGTAGTCAAGCAAGAACTTTCTACTCCTCACCAACACCAATCAACTTATTTGAAACAACACAATGAGAATGGGGGTCCAAACTACTTTATTCAAGCAAACTAAGCAAACCAAAACGAAAACTAAGACGCCCAGTGCATGAAACAATAAAAACGAAATGTCTAGGAAGACCTAAGACTTTTATTGATGAAGAAGGGGATGCTTTAGGCATCCCCAAGCTTTGACGCTTGTACCTCTTGAATATTTCTTGGGGTGACACGGGGTGGCATCCCCAAGCTTGAGATTTTGTCCATTCTTCATCTCATTGCATCATTCTTTCTCTACACCTGAAAATTTTCCTTCATACAAAACTTCACACAATCTTCATTAGCAACATTAGTGTATTCAAAAGATAATATACCTTTGGGTTAAGCTTTAGAACAGCAAAATTTTTACTAAAAACACAAGCTACTGTTTCAACTTCCTTCAAAAAGTTCAATTTCCCAAAATAGAACTCAAAAAGAAATCAATAAGAAGCAAATGCAAATAATGGCAGAAATCTGTCAAAACAGACCAGCAGGTGAAAACCGATTTTTTTTTAAGACCTTCTGTTGCTCAAATCAAAAATTGTTGAACTAATAAAAGTTAGCTAACATACTGGGGGATTTATTCAGAAACTATCAGCTCAATCCGACTTACAGATATTTTACATTAATTTTTACGATTGAGCACAAAAATCTGTTTTAGAACAACAACTCCCCAAATCTTACTTCCCTCTCATTAGAGGTCATTCTTGGCTCAAAAAACAAATAAAGAGGATAAGGAGAGGTCATTACTGAAGTAATAACTTCCAATACTCAATAAAACTTTTGGGTTATCTCCCAATAAGTACTTTTATTTAACGCCTTTAAGTTAGGCATAATAATTTGAGAAGATGCACACATAAGAAATATGAATTGAAGTAAAAGAGAGCATCAAGAAGAAAATTCAAAACACATTTAAGTCTAACCCACTTCCTATGCATATGAATCTTGTAAGAAAATAAATCAAAGAAGCACATAGTAACAAGAATGGGTAGATAAAACAAGAGCAACTTCAAAACTTTCAGCACATAGAGAGGTGTTTCAGCACCATGAAAACTTCTACAACCATATTTTCCTCTCTCATAATAATTTTTAGTAGCCTCATGAATAAACTCAACAATATAACTATCACATAAAGTATGCTTTTCATGATCTTCAAGCACATAATTTTTATCAAGCTCAAAAATAGTGGGACTAAAACCTTCAAACCCACTTTTAACAATTTTATAATAAGGTGACTGATCATTCAATATAGGACCATCATCTAGAGCTTTATCATAAACATTTTCTAAGAGAAACTCTTTAGTACCATGGATTTCGAAGTTAGGCACAAATATAGGATTATCATAGATAACATGAGCATAACTATTATCACAAGTTTTACCCATAGCAGATATTTCAAAAAAATCCACAGGAACATAATATTCATCCTCCTTTGGTAAGCATGGGGACAATCAAATAATACAGGAGGTAAAGAGTTAATCTCATTAGAAGGTAGGCATGGGTTAATCCATTCTTCCTCCTCTTGACCATCACTCTCCTCCTCTTTTTCATCTAATGAGCTTTTAGTTTCAGCAATTTCTTCTTCCATAGGCTCCTGCAAGGCATTAGTCTCTTCCATTTGTGGAAAGCACCTATTAAAATATTCAAGAATATAGCCATTTTCTTCCTTGTAATTATCAAATCAAAATTTAAGTATCTCATAAACCTCATATTCATAAGGTGCATCATCAGTATTTTCAAGCATACTAGCAAGTTCAAATGCACCCTTGAAAGCAATAAATTCTTCAATTTGTTCCACATCATAAAAGTCATAGTTTCCTTTAACATAAGAAGATATGGTAACATCATATTTATACTCACATTGAAAAGGTAGGTGTTCCTACAACAACAAGTTTTATCAAAGCAATAAGTAACATTATAAGTAGAGCACACCTCTCTAGCAATAGTATTCAATTTATCAATTTGTTATCATAAGTGTTTCCCTTTTTGTGACAAACGGTGTTCCTTGTAATAATACTTTTCTTCTTCCGTGAACCCACCTTGCCAATAAGAACTAGTTTCAAAGAAACCATCCTTTGATAGAAATCATGACAAAGCAAGGAAATAATAGACCAACAACTAGAGTAGGAACTGATCTTTTGTGTATTTGATAAGAGAAAGCAAACCAAACAAACTATTTTTTTGGAGTTTTTAATAAAAAGAGGCAAACAAAACCAAGCAAAAGAAACTAAGCAAAACAAAAACAAAGTAAAGAGAAAGGTTTTGAAGGACTCCCCTTGTGAAGACGTCCTTAGCCTCCCCGGCAACGGCGCCAGAAAAAGCCTTGATGAGTGCGCGAAGCTTCGTTGGGAGACCCCACGCGGAAGGTACGATGAGCACATCAGCAAGTTTTCCCTCAGTAGAAACCAAGGTTATCGAACCAGTAGGAGGAAGGAAACGACTCAAAGCTGTTGCTAGCAACTTGGAAACCTGCACAACACAAACTCAAGACTTTTCCCCAACAAACAGTGAGGTTGTCAATCTCACCGGTTTGCTGAAAACAAAGGATTAACTGTATGGTGTGGAAGGTAATAGTGGTTTGCAGAAAGTAAACAGTAAGTGGAAGATATATCGATGGTAAAGATTGGACCGGGGTCCATAGTTCGCTAGAGGTGTTCTCCTTAAGGTAAACAAACATGTCATGCTGGGTAAACAAATTACAGCAGGGCAATTGACATGACTGAGCAAGGCATAACAATGCAATACTAGATATTCATGATCCTATGAGATTCGATTGGGCAATACAACAAGATACATAGACCGCCATCCAACTGCATCTATGACTAGTAATCCACCTTCAGGTTATCATTCGAACCCCTACGGTATTAAGCTGCAAGCAACGAATAACTGCTTTAAGCAAAGTGTGTAGGGTGAACAATCCACTTGTTCCATGAACAAGAGGCCGTTGTTTTCTCCCTAGTGGATAAATCAAATCTACATCCTTAGAGATTTATGTCACTTCCCTTAGATTAAATAGAGGCATGAACCCACTATCGAGCATAAATACCCTCCCTTGGAGTCACTAGCATCTACTCGGCCAAGATAGCTACTAGAAACGGAGATCATGCAAGATCACAAACAACACAGACTTGATAGAATCAATAAGACAAAACCATTAATCAATCTGACATAGTAATCTCAATATCCATTGGATCCTCGATAACAAAACATGCATGATTATAAATAGATGATCTTGATCATGAATGGAGCTCACAAGATCGAAACATGGTAGCACAAAGGAGCGGATACAACCATCTAGATACTACATGGACCAATAGTACAAGGTGGAACTACTCACACTTCATACCAGAGGCTGGCATGCTGAAGAAGAAGGTCTCCGGGATGATCTCCCCTCCGGCAGGGTGCCGGGATGAGCTTCAGATCCCCCAATCTAGGGACGATGGTGGCGGCGGCTACAGACTGTTTCATGGAATATTGATCGGGTACTTAGGGTTTCTGTATCGGGGGGTCTTTATAGGCGAAGAGGCGAGGCAGGGGGCGGCTAGGATGGTCACACCCCTAGGCGTGGCTAGCCCTAGCCTGTGCCGCCAGGGTTTGTGGCCCCCTGGTGCCTCCCCTTTGTCTCATACTCTGGCTCCGTGCTCCCCACGGTAAAATTTTGACTTTGGCTTTCGTCCCGTACAATTCCGAGAATATATATATTTTCTGCCTTTTCTAGAACCAAAAACAGAAGAAAACAGGCAACTGGCACTGTGGCAACTTGTTAATAGGTTAGTCCAGAAAAACATATAAAAACACCTCAGACAAAGAAAAGCAAAGTATATACTAAACAAGCATGGGACATCAAAAATTATAGATACGTTTCCGACGTATCACCCGCCAGGTCAACCTGGCCATGACCTCTCCGCTAGCCATACCTGAGTACCTCAGTGGCTCGGAGTCATGCATCACATTCGATTGTTCGGATCACCCACGCCAGATACCTCGCCTAGGTCATTCTTCCCTAGTCCTTGAGGCCTAGATTGGAGGATTCGAGATGAACCACATCTTCATGGACGGCGGTAGCAGCATCAACCTAATGTTTGCCACCACATTCGCAGCTATGCGAATCCTGTTATGTAGCCTAGATTGCTCGACGTCATCTTCGGCTCCCACAACAACTTCAAGCATGAATGACTTGAGTTCGATGTGGTGGACTGGCCCTCACAGTACCACTCCATCCTTGGACGAGTGGCATTCGCAAGATTTCTAGCAGTGCCACACTACACATACCTTCTACTGAAGATGCCAGGACCAACTGAAAGGACATTTACTGTCATAATCACTTTTGGTGTTCGTTAACAACAAGTAGATCATTTTACAGTATGCTTATGTCTACAAGTTGATATAATGCAAAGTGAAAAGGCCCCATGAAGTACGAAATCATTTCTGCCTCATGTGCAAATTCCTGAAAACCCTAGACCGGAGTCTCGGGTCTGAGTGGACCGGAGTCTCTGGTGTGGTCTTACTTGGGACAATCTGTATGGTGGTCTGGAGACTGTCCGGAGTCTCTGATCCAAGCCTCAGACCGGAGTCTCCGCTGTGGCTGGACTGGAGTCTCTGGTCCACCTGGTCCGGAAACTTTGAAGAATCTCCGGAGGTGTTTTTCCCAGGGGCGCTAGGACATTCTTGATAGTGGTCCGGAGGCTGGTCCGAAGACTGGCCGGAGTCTACGGTCTGCACACCGGAGTCTTCGGTCTGGCAGATCCTCCAATGGTCAAAAAACGGTTCAGTGGAGGGGCTGCTTATAAATAGAGTACCTTATCCCCTTCCTCTAGCTGCTCGACCCACTCAAGAACACCATCCCCATTCGAGCCACCAAATTAACAAGATATCTACATCCAACCATCCAAAGTCATTGGTATTTGGAGAATCGGAGGAGGAGGCCTTGATCTACAGCTTCACCAAGAGATATCTTCATTTCCCCCTCATTCACTTGAGAGCCCCCCATGCTCTAGTGTTTCTTTGGAAACCCTAGCTTTTGATTTGGTTCTTACAAGCTTATATTTGATTGTTTGACAGCTTGCTTGTATTTGCGAGCCTCCAATTAAGTTGTGGATGTGTGCCCCAAACTTGTTGTAAAGGTGTCGGCTTCCACCTCGAAGGTTGCTGATATAGTGGAAGAGGTGAATCGAACCCTTTGGGGTGAGGTTCATCAGAGAACAAGGGAGGCATCTAATCGTGTTGGTGGTTTGAAACCACCCCCTCTCCAAACGTAGACATACTTCCCCTCAAAAGGAAGGAACTACGGGAAACAAACCCTTGTGTCTCCTCGTGCTCCACTTTGGTTACTTCTATCCTTTACCACACTTTACTTTACTTGTTCTTGCTTAGTGTTTGTGCTAGTTGGTGATAGGTTGACATATAGGTAAATTCACCTTAGTTGCATAATCTAGAGAATTTACCTTTCTTGTCAAAACCTAATTTTAAAAATAGTAAAATTTGAAGTAGCACCTATTCACCCCCCCCCCTCTAGGTGCCCATATGATCCTTTCAATTGGTATCAGAGCCTCGACTCTTTATTTGGGCTTTACCGCCTAAGAGGATATGGGTAGCAACTTAGGGGAAGGTGATGGTGAGCCTACCAACATGGTGACCATGGAGGATCTCAGTAACTTGGAAACAAGATTGAGCTCCACCTTGGGCAACGAGATCAAACAATTGCACACGTTACTTGAGCAACTTGTTAAAGATAAAGGTGACTCATCATCCCCTTCTCCTCAACAGGTAGCTCCATCATTACCAAAGGTGAATGCCCCGGCATCACCCACGTTTGTGGTGGTGGGGGATAATCCAAACAACAATAATTCTTCCACAAAAAGGGATGGTGGGAAGGGAGAGCACCATGAGTCTAAAGGATGGTACTCTCCCGACCCTCCAATTCCTCACCCTCATATAAACAATAGAGGTGACCCACCAAAGCTAGCCGCATCTACTTTTTCTCAATGGAAATCACTAATGAAATCTCATGTGCGCAACTCATGTATTGAGTTATGGAGCATCATTGAAGAAGGACTCCATATTGGGACCCAACCAACTTGACTAGAAGAGAAGTTTTCAATAGTCAACTCAATTCCACCTCTTTGCACATGGTTCAACAAGGATTGGGTACAAAATATTACCCTCACATTGAGCACCTCAACACCGGTAATGAGGCTTGGGATGCTCTCACGGAGTTATATGTCGGAAATGAGAGCATGAGAAGGAACCGGTATGATGCACTAAGCAATGAAGCCGAAGGCTTATATATGAAGTATGGTGAATATCATGAAGACATGTATCGTAGGCACAAGTCCACCGCCACCACTTTCAGGAATGTGGGTGCCTCACATGTGGATGATTCTTGGATAAAAAGGAAATATGTGAGTGCACTCATGCCCTTTGATCCCACCGACTTGAAGAGCTTACAAGGAAGACACAACTACCACCTCATGACCTCCAATGAAGTTATGAAAGAGATGTCCTCTTTCAAGGTTGCCACTAAGAATGCCAAAGATGCCCGTGCTCGAGCCCTTGGAATGAGCAATGGTGTCAACCTTGCATTAAAGGCCAAAGTTGTGGAGCATGTGGATGAAGATGATAGTGATAAAGGTTTATCCATGAGCCATCCCGATGATGTCAAGATTCTCATGGTGAATATATGGCCTTCTATGCGAAGAACTTTTGGAAAGATCCCGCCAAGGCCAAGATGGAAATGCAACAAATAAGCAATCCAAATGGAAGAAGAGACAATGTCACTAAATTGAGAACTTGTTTCAATTGTGGTGACCGCTATCACTTTGTGGCGGGTTGTCCCTTTGGGAAGAGAGAAGATCATGGGGATAAACTTTTGTTGAAGAAAACTTCCAAAGCTCCTTACAAGAAACCCTTCATCAAGAAGAATCCCATCAACAAGAAGTCGGGTGAAATTGTATTGATCACTCATGAAGAATTCTCCTCCGACAATGAAGATGATGAAGAGGAAACATCAAGTGGTGTGGATGCTCTTTACACTACTTCTACTCCCACATTATCCCTCTTCGACTCTCCAAATGATAATATCTCCAACAAGAACGTCACTTGCCTTATGGCAAGAGGAATGGATGTATCTTAATCATCACACCCTCCCCCCTTGATTAATGATGAAATTGATGATGAGATGTCTCTAGAGGTCAAAAAGGAGATAATTGCTTTTGATGAGTTCATGAATAACTTGCAAGGGGAACACAAGAGACATTTTGTGGACCTCTTAGATCAACTTTCTCACACATAAGAGATTCTTGACGAGAAATGTAAACTAGGAAGAGAACACATGTTGAGGTAGAATCCCTAAAGAATGCTCTAGAAGAAGAACAAGAGACTAGGATGTCTCTTGAACTAAAACTTGAAGGGCTTGATGGAGCTAATGATATAATTGTTAATAGACTCGTTAAGGAACTAGACCATGCTATTGCTAAATATAAAAGGGCTAAAAAGGACAAGATTGAGTTTGGTGTTGTTCATGAAAAACTTGCTGAGGACTTTAGGTTGCTTGACAAGGCTCACAAGGCCTTGGAGAGTGAACTCTTGTCTCTCACAAAGTCCCATGAAAATATTTTAAACTCAATTTGACCAATATTCCTTCACCTAGAAATTTCATTCCTTCTATTAGTACAAATATTCTTGAAGAAAATGCTAGGTTGAAGGGGAGCTAGCCAAGGCCACCTTTCCAAAAGGAAACAAGTCCATTGATGACCTCTTGAGTAAGCAAAGGACAAATGGTGATAAAGGGGACATTGGCTTTGTCTCCAAAGCCAAGAAGAAGAACAACAAGAAGAATAAGGCCAAGACCGCACAATAAAAAGACAAGGCCATTATGGGAAGTAAGACCACAAGTGGCAAAACCATGTCTCATGATGATTTTGCGAGAAGTGCTAACCCTCACTATGTTTTAATTCATGATTATTATGGTGATGTGTGTGCACAATATGTTGGCCCATTTGATGGGTATATTTCTTGGTCTATTTGGGTTCCCAAGACCCTTGTTGCTAACAAAAGAGGACCCATTGAAAAATGGGTAACTAAAAACTATCTTGATCTTTTGTAGACTTATGCTTCCGGAGGGTCAAAGTGGGTGATTGATAGTGGATGCACAAGTCATATGACCGGAAGCACATCTATTGTCAAGGAGTTGAGACCAAATGATGATAAAATATTCGTGACATATGCCGACAAGTCTAAGTCCAAGGTAAGGTTGTGGTTGCCCACGACATTACCCTCGTGGACGTCATGCTTGTTGAGACCCTTGGCTATAATTTACTTTCAGTCCGTGCTCTTGGACAGATGGGATTTTCCATCTTTATTGATAATGATATTGTGGTCCTCATGTGGAGCAAGTCTCTCAAGGTCACTTTCGTTAGGTACGTCAAAAATGACTTGCATGTGGTGGGATTTTCGGGGAAAACCACTACAAGTGCGATGTGCTTATTCGGAAAGGCAGATGTGGGTTAGTTATGGCATCGCCGACTAGCCCATGTTAACATGAGAACTTTACAAAGTCTTCACAAGGATGGCCATATTGTTGGACTAAAAGAAAATGTTTGCTTTTCCAAAGATTGTCTTTGCAGGGCTTGTGTTGAAGGAAAGATGCATGATTCTCCCCACAAGCCAACCAACTATGTCAAGTCCAAGAGGATCCTAGAGCTCCTGCATGTGGATCTCTTTGGTCCTCCATATCATGCAAGTCTTAGCGGGAAGAAATATTGTTTGGTGATTGTTGATGACTATTCAAGATATGCTTGGGTTTATTTCTTCAAGCTGAAAAGTGAGACCCAAGAAAATTTCATTGACTTCATCAACATTGTTGAACGTCAACACAATATCCATGTGTTGATTATAAGGAGTGACAACAGCGCCGAGTTCAAGAACTACACCTTGAATGGATTTCTTAGTGATGAGGGAAAAACACCAATATTCTGCTGCATATACCCCTCAACAAAATGGTGTAGCCGAGAGGAAGAACCGGAAACTTATTGATATGGCTAGGACCATGTTGGCGGAGTTCAAATATCCATATATTTTTTGGGCCGAAGCTATCTCCACCGCATGCCACTGAAGGAGGCAATCGTGCCTACAACCAGATCAACCTCAATGAGGAAGGCTGGGAGGCCGCACGCAAAGCCGTGTGAGGCAATAAAATCCTACATGTGGATGCCTCCCATGGCTTTCTGATGGCCTATCACTGGCTCCTGATCGATGAAGACAATCGACAGGTCAAGCTACATGACGAGCTCGAAAAGCGCAAGCAACCAGCCATAGAGTCAAGCGCGGGGCGAGCTGCGCTCTCCGCCACTAGCGGCTCCTCTTCAGACAGGAACAACGCCAACAAGTACCACTCCCGCCTGGAGCGCATGGACCTCGCTGCGCGACGCGAGGTCACTAAGGCACTCGATATGTCCTTCATGATGATGGACTCGCAAGGCAACGTCAATGCCGAAAACGCCGCAAGCTGCAATCATGGTGGCCACCACCTATCTCGCGTCCAACCCGCCACCGGTGGGAGACCCGAAGACCGCTATCCACAAGTCTGCGCTAGCAGGCCTCAGAATCGTCGGAGCTGCGCTCCACGACGAAACTTGTCGGGGATATTACCCCAGATACCCTAGAGTTGAGGTATAAAGAGACTCAGTCGAGGAAGGAACAATTTGGTAGAAAAGAAGTCTTAAATACCGGAAGATAAAATAAAGAGCTAAAATACTAAAGGTTTAAGGAAAAAAGATCAGAGGGCCGAATTAGGTCTAATTCGGCCTCAGAACACATTGCACGGACCGAATTTGGCCTATCTAGGCTGAATCAGGAACAGACGGACCGAATTTGGCCTATCTAGGCTGAATCAGGAACAGACGGACCGAATCACCTCGCTTGGGCCGAATTCACTCACTTCGGCCCACCAAGGATCAGCGCAGGAGCTTCCTCCGTCCCGCCAGACGTCGCCCCCGACACTCCCGCTCCACCAAGCCACCTCGATCCAGCGCATCGACGCCAGCGCTCCCTCCCGCCGAGTCTCACTGCTGCCTCGACCGAGTCCCGCATCGCCCACCTCGACGCGCTGGGCCGCCGAGGTTTGCTCGCCTCCAACGTCACCCGGGTGGGCCGGCTCAGAGCATCTCGGCCCACCGCGGGATTACTACGCTGCGCCACCGCCTGTTGACCGCGTGGCTCGGATGGGCCAGCACAGGCCGTATCTGGCCTGCCACAAGGGCACCCGCTAGCTGCTCCCGGCGCTCCCCTTCTAGGCCGGCTGAAGACAGACCCCGGCTGGGCCACTCCTGCACCAGGCCGACTTTCCCCTCCAGGCCGAGTAACAGCCCATTCGGCTGAAGCAAGAAATAGTCTGGCTGGGCCTTTTCTCTGATAGGCCGAGTCATCTTTCCCTCCGGCCGAATTTCCACTCTCTCTGGGGCGTTCGGGCCGAATTATATCATCCCGTACGCCCCCATACTCACATCCAGACGTGCCCTGACATCTACAACGACGCCCCATCAACCCAAGACAAGACAAACAAGTCTCGTACCAGTCTTGGGACACCCATGGCTTAGACTGGCACGTTGGCGTATGGAATATGCCCTTGGCACCAAGGATATGCTAAGGAATATGCCATGGCATCTCCAAAGATGCCAAGGCATATGCTGAGCATCTAGGAAGATGCCAGGAATATGCTACATAGATGCCAAGCGTAGAGAACAAGTCTTGTCCCCTGGGCTCCCCTTTATAAGGAGCACCAGGGAGATCGTTCTAAGAGAGGCCCCGAAGGGCTCCTCTCCTTTCTGCTCACTAGGAGCTCACCTTCTTCCTCTTCCTCCACTCTCACGGAGAGCTTAGATAGAAGCATAGGGGAAACAGCTCAAGGAGCATGATTGTAGCCACAAGTATGGCAAGATTATAAGGGATTAGATGTATAGAATGAGGTGTTATCTCCACTTGAGAGCTTCAATCCAATATACATTGTATTTCTCTTTGTTCATATGAGTGCGGTCTTCACCGCATCATCCCTCCCCGGATTCCTCCACGTCCATCGGCCCCAACTTTAGCCTACCCATGGCATATGCCGTGATACCACCACGACATTTGGCGCCCACCGTGGGGCCTTGTAGTGGCGTTGGACGGGTTTCCATCCGGATGGGAACATCTTCATCAACTTCTTCCTCATAGGGCTCATTCAGCTTCACCAAGCGAACAGAGAACAAAGAGGTAAGCGCAAAGGGTCTCCAAGTCTGACTCAACAAAACAGGTAAGACTCAGCAAGAAGGACTCAAGCACTACTCCAAGCCTACTGTAAGTACCAAATAACTCAGCAAGGCACGTATGACTTAGCAAGACTCACTCAAACACTTCCCCAAGTATACTGTAAGTGCCAGACAACTCAGTCACCTGCACTCAATCCCTCACCCCGGGGAGAGAAGAACTTAACCCGGGGACTAGCCGACTTATCCTTAAAGTCACCTTTGGATTAAGAGAACATCGTGTTGATTTAGATCTGTACATCAGCCAGCTTATCTGTTAACTCGGCCATAAGTTGAATCAGCTTATTTGTGATTCAGATAAATTTTGAGTCAGTTAGTTTATGTTTTGGATTACCCATTAACTCAGCTCACCAGCCAGCTTATCTGTTAACTCGGCCATAAGTTGAATCAGCTTATTTGTGATTCAGATAGATTTTGAGTCAGTTAGTTTATGTTTTGGATTACCCATTAACTCAGCTCACCAGCCAACTTATTATTAACTCGGCCATAAGTTGAATCAGCTTATTTGTGATTCAGATATAATTTGAGTCAGTTTATTTATGCTTTGGATTGTTCTTTAACTCAGCTTACCAGCCAGCTTATTGATGATTCGGATATAACTTGAAGTCAATTTGTTTATGCTTTGAATTAACCTTTGACTCGGCTCAGTAGATTGTCTCTGATTCGGACTAACATTTGATCTAGCTTGCCAGGGTATATTATAATTCGGATTGGTATTCAGGCTCGGCGTGCTGATCATATCTCTTATTCAGGCCGAAGCTTTATTCAGTTCGCCAGATTGCCAGGTTATGTTATGACTCAGATTGATATCTCACCATCTTGCCAGGTTATCCCATATCTCGGATGACTATTGGCCAGTTTATCATATCTCGAATCTATATCTCATATATACATCTCGAATCAGATCTCTCTGCGATTAGCATTATTATCATATCCCAAAGCTTAATCTCGGATCCATATCAAAGGCAAAATATCGTCATCACGCCAAATCAAGCTATATCGTGGCAAATAGATAACTCGGATTTGGGATGAGTTAACTCGGATTTGAATCAGATGACTCAGACTTAAGACATGAAGTCAATGTTGAGTAAAGTAACTCGGATTTGGGATGAGTTAACTCGGATTTGAGTCATGTAACTCGGATTTGAGTCAAATGACTCAGACTTAAGACATAAAGTCAATGTTGAGTAAAGTAACTCGGATTTGATTCATATAACTCGGATTTGAGTCAGATGACTCAGACTTAAGACATAAGGTCAATTTTGAGTAAAATAACTCGGATTTGAGTCATTTAACTCGGATTTGAGTCAGATGACTCAGACTTAAGACATAAAGTCAATTCTGAGTAAAGTAACTCGGATTTGGGATGAGTTACCTCGGATTTGAGTCAGATGACTCAGACTTAAGACATGAAGTCAATTTTGAGTAAAGTAACTCGGATTTGGGATGAGTTAACTCGGATTTGAGTCATGTAACTCAGATTTGAGTCAAATGACTCAGACTTAAGACATAAAGTCAATTTTGAATAAAGTAACTCGGATTTGGGATGAGTTAACTCGGATTTGAGTCATATAACTCGGATTTGAGTCAGATGACTCAGACTTAAGACATAAAGTCAATTTTGAGTAAAGTAACTCGGATTTGGGATGAGTTAACTCGGATAATAACTTACCCAATGGGGTTAAAAGAGCAGTGCCCAATAAGGACAGAGCTCATAACTTACCCAATGAGGTTAAAAGAGCAATGCCCAAGAAGGCAGGAATTCATAACTTACCCAATGGGGTTAAAAGAGCAATGCCCAAGAAGGCACGAACTCATAACTTACCCAAAGAGGTTAAAAGAGCAATGCCCAAGAAGGCACGAACTCATAACTTACCCAAAGGGGTTAAAAGAGCAATGCCAAGAAGGCAGGAATTCATAACTTACCCAAAGGGGTTATGACCTGATCCCACGAAGGCTAGAAGTCAAGAAACTTGCCCAAAGGGGTTATGACCTGAGCCCATGAAGGCCAGAGGTCCAGAAACTTACCCAAAGGGGTTATGACCTGAGCCCACGAAGGCCAAAAGTCAAGAAAACTTACCCAAAGGGGTTATGACCTGAGCCCACGAAGGCCAGAAGTCAAGAAACTTGCCCAAAGGGGTTATGACCTAAGCCCATGAAGGCCAGAGGTCCAGAAACTTACCCAAAGGGGTTATGACCTGAGCCCATGAAGGCCAGAGGTCCAGAAACTTACCCAAAGGGGTTATGACCTGAGCCCATGAAGGCTAAAAGTTAAGAAAACTTACCCAAAGGGGTTATGACCTGAGCCCATGAAGGCCAGAAGTCAAGAAACTTGCCCAAAGGGGTTATGACCTGAGCCCATGAAGGCCAGAGGTCCAGAAACTTACCCAAAGGGGTTATGACCTGAGCCCACGAAGGCCAAAAGTCAAGAAACTTACCCAAAGGGGTTATGACCTGAGCCCATGAAGGCCAGAAGTCCAGAAACTTACCCGAAGGGGTTATGACCAGTGCCCAAGAAGGCCAGAAGTCCAAAACTTACCCAAAAGGGTTACGACCAGTGTCCAAGAAGGCCAGAAGTCAAAGAACTTACTCAAAAGGGTCATGACCAGTGCCCAAGAAGGCCAGAAGTCAAAAAACTTATCCAAAAGGGTTATGGCCAGTGCCCAAGAAGGCCAGAACTCATAGCTTACCCAAAAGGATTAAAAGAGGAGTGCCAAAATGGCTAGAACTCACAACTTACCCAAAAGGGTTAAAAGAGCAGTGCCCAAGAAGGCCAGAACTCATAACCTTCCCAAAAGGGTTAAAAGAGCAGCGACAAGAAGGCCAACTTCCCAAAGGAGATAAAAGAGCGATGCCCAAGAAGGCTAGAACTCGTAACTTACCCAAAGGGGTTAAAAGGGCCGGCACCCATAATGGTAAGATGTCACAAAGTTACCCAAAGAGGTTATATGACCTAGAGATATTTGATAAAGAGATTATATGTCGGAAAATAACCATGCTAATATTTTAAATATAAAGCCTATGCGCGACTCTACGAGTCCCCCATAGCCTCGGGGACTAATGTCGGGGATATTACCCCAGATACCCTAGAGTTGAGGTATAAAGAGACTCAGTCGAGGAAGGAACAATTTGGTAGGAAAAAGTGTTAAATATTGGAAGATAAAATAAAGAGCTAAAATACTAAAGGTTTAAGGAAAAAAGATCAGAGGGCCGAATTAGGTCTAATTCAGCCTCAGAACACATTGCACGGACCGAATTTGGCCTATCTAGGCTGAATCAGGAACAGACGGACCGAATCACCTCGCTTGGGCCGAATTCACTCACTTCGGACCACCAAGGATCAGCGCAGGAGCTTCCTCCGTCCCGCCAGACGTCGCCCCCGACACTCCCGCTCCACCAAGCCACCTCGATCCAGCGCATCGACGCCAGCGCTCCCTCCCGCCGAGTCTCACTGCTGCCTCGACCGAGTCCCGCATCGCCCACCTCGACGCGCTGGGCCGCCGAGGTTTGCTCGCCTCCAACGTCACCTGGGTGGGCCGGCTCAGAGCATCTCGGCCCACCGCGGGATTACTACGCTGCGCCACCGCCTGTTGACCGCGTGGCTCGGATGGGCCAGCACAGGCCGTATCCTGCCTGCCACAAGGGCACCCGCTTGCTGCTCCCGGCGCTCCCCTTCTGGGCCGGCTGAAGACAGACCCCGGCCGGGCCACTCCTGCACCAGGCCGACTTTCCCCTCCAGGCCGAGTAACAGCCCATTCGGCTGAAGCAAGAAATAGTCTGGCTGGGCCTTTTCTTTGATAGGCCGAGTCATCTTTCCCTCCGGCCGAATTTCCACTCTCTCTGGGGCGTTCGGGCCGAATTATATCATCCCGTACGCCCCCATACTCACATCCAGACGTGCCCTGACATCTACAACGACGCCCCATCAACCCAAGACAAGACAAACAAGTCTCGTACCAGTCTTGGGACACCCATGGCTTAGACTGGCACGTTGGCGTATGGAATATGCCCTTGGCACCAAGGATATGCTAAGGAATATGCCATGGCATCTCCAAAGATGCCAAGGCATATGCTGAGCATCTAGGAAGATGCCAGGAATATGCTACGTAGATGCCAAGCGTAGAGAACAAGTCTTGTCCCCTGGGCTCCCCTTTATAAGGAGCACCAGGGAGATCGTTCTAAGAGAGGCCCCGAAGGGCTCCTCTCCTTTCTGCTCACTAGGAGCTCACCTTCTTCCTCTTCCTCCACTCTCACGGAGAGCTTAGATAGAAGCATAGGGGAAACAGCTCAAGGAGCATGATTGTAGCCACAAGTATGGCAAGATTATAAGGGATTAGATGTATAGAATGAGGTGTTATCTCCACTTGAGAGCTTCAATCCAATATACATTGTATTTCTCTTTGTTCATATGAGTGCGGTCTTCACCGCATCATCCCTCCCCGGATTCCTCCACGTCCATCGGCCCCAACTTTAGCCTACCCATGGCATATGCCGTGATACCACCACGACATTTGGCGCCCACCGTGGGGCCTTGTAGTGGCGTTGGACGGGTTTCCATCCGGATGGGAACATCTTCATCAACTTCTTCCTCATAGGGCTCATTCAGCTTCACCAAGCGAACAGAGAACAAAGAGGTAAGCGCAAAGGGTCTCCAAGTCTGACTCAACAAAACAGGTAAGACTCAGCAAGAAGGACTCAAGCACTACTCCAAGCCTACTGTAAGTACCAAATAACTCAGCAAGGCACGTATGACTTAGCAAGACTCACTCAAACACTTCCCCAAGTATACTGTAAGTGCCAGACAACTCAGTCACCTGCACTCAATCCCTCACCCCGGGGAGAGAAGAACTTAACCCGGGGACTAGCCGACTTATCCTTAAAGTCACCTTTGGATTAAGAGAACATCGTGTTGATTTAGATCTGTACATCAGCCAGCTTATCTGTTAACTCGGCCATAAGTTGAATCAGCTTATTTGTGATTCAGATAAATTTTGAGTCAGTTAGTTTATGTTTTGGATTACCCATTAACTCAGCTCACCAGCCAGCTTATCTGTTAACTCGGCCATAAGTTGAATCAGCTTATTTGTGATTCAGATAGATTTTGAGTCAGTTAGTTTATGTTTTGGATTACCCATTAACTCAGCTCACCAGCCAACTTATTATTAACTCGGCCATAAGTTGAATCAGCTTATTTGTGATTCAAATATAATTTGAGTCAGTTTATTTATGCTTTGGATTGTTCTTTAACTCAGCTTACCAGCCAGCTTATTGATGATTCGGATATAACTTGAAGTCAATTTGTTTATGCTTTGAATTAACCTTTGGCTCGGCTCAGTAGATTGTCTCTGATTCGGACTAACATTTGATCTAGCTTGCCAGGGTATATTATAATTCGGATTGGTATTCAGGCTCGGCGTGCTGATCATATCTCTTATTCAGGCCGAAGCTTTATTCAGTTCGCCAGATTGCCAGGTTATGTTATGACTCAGATTGATATCTCACCATCTTGCCAGGTTATCCCATATCTCGGATGACTATTGGCCAGTTTATCATATCTCGAATCTATATCTCATATATACATCTCGAATCAGATCTCTCTGCGATTAGCATTATTATCATATCCCAAAGCTTAATCTCGGATCCATATCAAAGGCAAAATATCGTCATCACGCCAAATCAAGCTATATCGTGGCAAATAGATAACTCGGATTTGGGATGAGTTAACTCGGATTTGAATCAGATGACTCAGACTTAAGACATGAAGTCAATGTTGAGTAAAGTAACTCGGATTTGGGATGAGTTAACTCGGATTTGAGTCATGTAACTCGGATTTGAGTCAAATGACTCAGACTTAAGACATAAAGTCAATGTTGAGTAAAGTAACTCGGATTTGATTCATATAACTCGGATTTGAGTCAGATGACTCAGACTTAAGACATAAGGTCAATTTTGAGTAAAATAACTCGGATTTGAGTCATTTAACTCGGATTTGAGTCAGATGACTCAGACTTAAGACATAAAGTCAATTCTGAGTAAAGTAACTCGGATTTGGGATGAGTTACCTCGGATTTGAGTCAGATGACTCAGACTTAAGACATGAAGTCAATTTTGAGTAAAGTAACTCGGATTTGGGATGAGTTAACTCGGATTTGAGTCATGTAACTCAGATTTGAGTCAAATGACTCAGACTTAAGACATAAAGTCAATTTTGAATAAAGTAACTCGGATTTGGGATGAGTTAACTCGGATTTGAGTCATATAACTCGGATTTGAGTCAGATGACTCAGACTTAAGACATAAAGTCAATTTTGAGTAAAGTAACTCGGATTTGGGATGAGTTAACTCGGATAATAACTTACCCAATGGGGTTAAAAGAGCAGTGCCCAATAAGGACAGAGCTCATAACTTACCCAATGAGGTTAAAAGAGCAATGCCCAAGAAGGCAGGAATTCATAACTTACCCAATGGGGTTAAAAGAGCAATGCCCAAGAAGGCACGAACTCATAACTTACCCAAAGAGGTTAAAAGAGCAATGCCCAAGAAGGCACGAACTCATAACTTACCCAAAGGGGTTAAAAGAGCAATGCCAAGAAGGCAGGAATTCATAACTTACCCAAAGGGGTTATGACCTGATCCCACGAAGGCCAGAAGTCAAGAAACTTGCCCAAAGGGGTTATGACCTGAGCCCATGAAGGCCAGAGGTCTAGAAACTTACCCAAAGGGGTTATGACCTGAGCCCACGAAGGCCAAAAGTCAAGAAAACTTACCCAAAGGGGTTATGACCTGAGCCCACGAAGGCCAGAAGTCAAGAAACTTGCCCAAAGGGGTTATGACCTAAGCCCATGAAGGCCAGAGGTCCAGAAACTTACCCAAAGGGGTTATGACCTGAGCCCATGAAGGCCAGAGGTCCAGAAACTTACCCAAAGGGGTTATGACCTGAGCCCATGAAGGCTAAAAGTTAAGAAAACTTACCCAAAGGGGTTATGACCTGAGCCCATGAAGGCCAGAAGTCAAGAAACTTGCCCAAAGGGGTTATGACCTGAGCCCATGAAGGCCAGAGGTCCAGAAACTTACCCAAAGGGGTTATGACCTGAGCCCACGAAGGCCAAAAGTCAAGAAACTTACCCAAAGGGGTTATGACCTGAGCCCATGAAGGCCAGAAGTCCAGAAACTTACCCGAAGGGGTTATGACCAGTGCCCAAGAAGGCCAGAAGTCCAAAACTTACCCAAAAGGGTTACGACCAGTGCCCAAGAAGGCCAGAAGTCAAAGAACTTACTCAAAAGGGTCATGACCAGTGCCCAAGAAGGCCAGAAGTCAAAAAACTTATCCAAAAGGGTTATGGCCAGTGCCCAAGAAGGCCAGAACTCATAGCTTACCCAAAAGGATTAAAAGAGGAGTGCCAAAATGGCTAGAACTCACAACTTACCCAAAAGGGTTAAAAGAGCAGTGCCCAAGAAGGCCAGAACTCATAACCTTCCCAAAAGGGTTAAAAGAGCAGCGACAAGAAGGCCAACTTCCCAAAGGAGATAAAAGAGCGATGCCCAAGAAGGCTAGAACTCGTAACTTACCCAAAGGGGTTAAAAGGGCCGGCACCCATAATGGTAAGATGTCACAAAGTTACCCAAAGAGGTTATATGACCTAGAGATATTTGATAAAGAGATTATATGTCGGAAAATAACCATGCTAATATTTTAAATATAAAGCCTATGCGCGACTCTACGAGTCCCCCATAGCCTCGGGGACTAATGTCGGGGATATTACCCCAGATACCCTAGAGTTGAGGTATAAAGAGACTCAGTCGAGGAAGGAACAATTTGGTAGGAAAGAAGTGTTAAATATTGGAAGATAAAATAAAGAGCTAAAATACTAAAGGTTTAAGGAAAAAAGATCAGAGGGCCGAATTAGGTCTAATTCAGCCTCAGAACACATTGCACGGACCGAATTTGGCCTATCTAGGCTGAATCAGGAACAGACGGACCGAATCACCTCGCTTGGGCCGAATTCACTCACTTCGGACCACCAAGGATCAGCGCAGGAGCTTCCTCCGTCCCGCCAGACGTCGCCCCCGACACTCCCGCTCCACCAAGCCACCTCGATCCAGCGCATCGACGCCAGCGCTCCCTCCCGCCGAGTCTCACTGCTGCCTCGACCGAGTCTCGCATCGCCCACCTCGACGCGCTGGGCCGCCGAGGTTTGCTCGCCTCCAACGTCACCCGGGTGGGCCGGCTCAGAGCATCTCGGCCCACCGCGGGATTACTACGCTGCGCCACCGCCTATTGACCGCGTGGCTCGGATGGGCCAGCACATGCCGTATCCGGCCTGCCACAAGGGAACCCGCTTGCTGCTCCCGGCGCTCCCCTTCTGGGCCGGCTGAAGACAGACCCCGGCCGGGCCACTCCTGCACCAGGCCGACTTTCCCCTCCAGGCCGAGTAACAGCCCATTCGGCTGAAGCAAGAAATAGTCTGGCTGGGCCTTTTCTTTGATAGGACGAGTCATCTTTCCCTCCGGCCGAATTTCTACTCTCTCTGGGGCATTCGGGCCGAATTATATCATCCCGTACGCCCCCATACTCACATCCAGACGTGCCCTGACATCTACAACGATGCCCCATCAACCCAAGACAAGACAAACAAGTCTCGTACCAGTCTTGGGACACCCATGGCTTAGACTGGCACGTTGGCGTATGGAATATGCCCTTGGCACCAAGGATATGCTAAGGAATATGCCATGGCATCTCCAAAGATGCCAAGGCATATGCTGAGCATCTAGGAAGATGCCAGGAATATGCTACATAGATGCCAAGCGTAGAGAACAAGTCTTGTCCCCTGGGCTCCCCTTTATAAGGAGCACCAGGGAGATCGTTCTAAGAGAGGCCCCGAAGGGCTCCTCTCCTTTCTGCTCACTAGGAGCTCACCTTCTTCCTCTTCCTCCACTCTCACGGAGAGCTTAGATAGAAGCATAGGGGAAACAGCTCAAGGAGCATGATTGTAGCCACAAGTATGGCAAGATTATAAGGGATTAGATGTATAGAATGAGGTGTTATCTCCACTTGAGAGCTTCAATCCAATATACATTGTATTTCTCTTTGTTCATATGAGTGCGGTCTTCACCGCATCATCCCTCCCCGGATTCCTCCACGTCCATCGGCCCCAACTTTAGCCTACCCATGGCATATGCCGTGATACCACCACGACATTTGGCGCCCACCGTGGGGCCTTGTAGTGGCGTTGGATGGGTTTCCATCCGGATGGGAACATCTTCATCAACTTCTTCCTCATAGGGCTCATTCAGCTTCACCAAGCGAACAGAGAACAAAGAGGTAAGCGCAAAGGGTCTCCAAGTCTGACTCAACAAAACAGGTAAGACTCAGCAAGAAGGACTCAAGCACTACTCCAAGCCTACTGTAAGTACCAAATAACTCAGCAAGGCACGTATGACTTAGCAAGACTCACTCAAACACTTCCCCAAGTATACTGTAAGTGCCAGACAACTCAGTCACCTGCACTCAATCCCTCACCCCGGGGAGAGAAGAACTTAACCCGGGGACTAGCCGACTTATCCTTAAAGTCACCTTTGGATTAAGAGAACATCGTGTTGATTTAGATCTGTACATCAGCCAGCTTATCTGTTAACTCGGCCATAAGTTGAATCAGCTTATTTGTGATTCAGATAAATTTTGAGTCAGTTAGTTTATGTTTTGGATTACCCATTAACTCAGCTCACCAGCCAGCTTATCTGTTAACTCGGCCATAAGTTGAATCAGCTTATTTGTGATTCAGATAGATTTTGAGTCAGTTAGTTTATGTTTTGGATTACCCATTAACTCAGCTCACCAGCCAACTTATTATTAACTCGGCCATAAGTTGAATCAGCTTATTTGTGATTCAGATATAATTTGAGTCAGTTTATTTATGCTTTGGATTGTTCTTTAACTCAGCTTACCAGCCAGCTTATTGATGATTCAGATATAACTTGAAGTCAATTTGTTTATGCTTTGAATTAACCTTTGACTCGGCTCAGTAGATTGTCTCTGATTCGGACTAACATTTGATCTAGCTTGCCAGGGTATATTATAATTCGGATTGGTATTCAGGCTCGGCGTGCTGATCATATCTCTTATTCAGGCCGAAGCTTTATTCAGTTCGCCAGATTGCCAGGTTATGTTATGACTCAGATTGATATCTCACCATCTTGCCAGGTTATCCCATATCTCGGATGACTATTGGCCAGTTTATCATATCTCGAATCTATATCTCATATATACATCTCGAATCAGATCTCTCTGCGATTAGCATTATTATCATATCCCAAAGCTTAATCTCGGATCCATATCAAAGGCAAAATATCGTCATCACGCCAAATCAAGCTATATCGTGGCAAATAGATAACTCGGATTTGGGATGAGTTAACTCGGATTTGAATCAGATGACTCAGACTTAAGACATGAAGTCAATGTTGAGTAAAGTAACTCGGATTTGGGATGAGTTAACTCGGATTTGAGTCATGTAACTCGGATTTGAGTCAAATGACTCAGACTTAAGACATAAAGTCAATGTTGAGTAAAGTAACTCGGATTTGATTCATATAACTCGGATTTGAGTCAGATGACTCAGACTTAAGACATAAGGTCAATTTTGAGTAAAATAACTCGGATTTGAGTCATTTAACTCGGATTTGAGTCAGATGACTCAGACTTAAGACATAAAGTCAATTCTGAGTAAAGTAACTCGGATTTGGGATGAGTTACCTCGGATTTGAGTCAGATGACTCAGACTTAAGACATGAAGTCAATTTTGAGTAAAGTAACTCGGATTTGGGATGAGTTAACTCGGATTTGAGTCATGTAACTCAGATTTGAGTCAAATGACTCAGACTTAAGACATAAAGTCAATTTTGAATAAAGTAACTCGGATTTGGGATGAGTTAACTCGGATTTGAGTCATATAACTCGGATTTGAGTCAGATGACTCAGACTTAAGACATAAAGTCAATTTTGAGTAAAGTAACTCGGATTTGGGATGAGTTAACTCGGATAATAACTTACCCAATGGGGTTAAAAGAGCAGTGCCCAATAAGGACAGAGCTCATAACTTACCCAATGAGGTTAAAAGAGCAATGCCCAAGAAGGCAGGAATTCATAACTTACCCA
Source organism: Avena sativa (assembly GCA_916181665.1). Classification (NCBI taxonomy): domain Eukaryota; kingdom Viridiplantae; phylum Streptophyta; class Magnoliopsida; order Poales; family Poaceae; genus Avena; species Avena sativa. Next base: position 443,142,065 of record OV702294.1, on the reverse strand, counting down.
ATGGGGTTAAAAGAGCAATGCCCAAGAAGGCACGAACTCATAACTTACCCAAAGAGGTTAAAAGAGCAATGCCCAAGAAGGCACGAACTCATAACTTACCCAAAGGGGTTAAAAGAGCAATGCCAAGAAGGCAGGAATTCATAACTTACCCAAAGGGGTTATGACCTGATCCCACGAAGGCCAGAAGTCAAGAAACTTGCCCAAAGGGGTTATGACCTGAGCCCATGAAGGCCAGAGGTCCAGAAACTTACCCAAAGGGGTTATGACCTGAGCCCACGAAGGCCAAAAGTCAAGAAAACTTACCCAAAGGGGTTATGACCTGAGCCCACGAAGGCCAGAAGTCAAGAAACTTGCCCAAAGGGGTTATGACCTAAGCCCATGAAGGCCAGAGGTCCAGAAACTTACCCAAAGGGGTTATGACCTGAGCCCATGAAGGCCAGAGGTCCAGAAACTTACCCAAAGGGGTTATGACCTGAGCCCACGAAGGCTAAAAGTTAAGAAAACTTACCCAAAGGGGTTATGACCTGAGCCCATGAAGGCCAGAAGTCAAGAAACTTGCCCAAAGGGGTTATGACCTGAGCCCATGAAGGCCAGAGGTCCAGAAACTTACCCAAAGGGGTTATGACCTGAGCCCACGAAGGCCAAAAGTCAAGAAACTTACCCAAAGGGGTTATGACCTGAGCCCATGAAGGCCAGAAGTCCAGAAACTTACCCGAAGGGGTTATGACCAGTGCCCAAGAAGGCCAGAAGTCCAAAACTTACCCAAAAGGGTTACGACCAGTGCCCAAGAAGGCCAGAAGTCAAAGAACTTACTCAAAAGGGTCATGACCAGTGCCCAAGAAGGCCAGAAGTCAAAAAACTTATCCAAAAGGGTTATGGCCAGTGCCCAAGAAGGCCAGAACTCATAGCTTACCCAAAAGGATTAAAAGAGGAGTGCCAAAATGGCTAGAACTCACAACTTACCCAAAAGGGTTAAAAGAGCAGTGCCCAAGAAGGCCAGAACTCATAACCTTCCCAAAAGGGTTAAAAGAGCAGCGACAAGAAGGCCAACTTCCCAAAGGAGATAAAAGAGCGATGCCCAAGAAGGCTAGAACTCGTAACTTACCCAAAGGGGTTAAAAGGGCCGGCACCCATAATGGTAAGATGTCACAAAGTTACCCAAAGAGGTTATATGACCTAGAGATATTTGATAAAGAGATTATATGTCGGAAAATAACCATGCTAATATTTTAAATATAAAGCCTATGCACGACTCTACGAGTCCCCCATAGCCTCGGGGACTAATGTCGGGGATATTACCCCAGATACCCTAGAGTTGAGGTATAAAGAGACTCAGTCGAGGAAGGAACAATTTGGTAGGAAAGAAGTGTTAAATATTGGAAGATAAAATAAAGAGCTAAAATACTAAAGGTTTAAGGAAAAAAGATCAGAGGGCCGAATTAGGTCTAATTCAGCCTCAGAACACATTGCACGGACCGAATTTGGCCTATCTAGGCTGAATCAGGAACAGACGGACCGAATCACCTCGCTTGGGCCGAATTCACTCACTTCGGACCACCAAGGATCAGCGCAGGAGCTTCCTCCGTCCCGCCAGACGTCGCCCCCGACACTCCCGCTCCACCAAGCCACCTCGATCCAGCGCATCGACGCCAGCGCTCCCTCCCGCCGAGTCTCACTGCTGCCTCGACCGAGTCCCGCATCGCCCACCTCGACGCGCTGGGCCGCCGAGGTTTGCTCGCCTCCAACGTCACCCGGGTGGGCCGGCTCAGAGCATCTCGGCCCACCGCGGGATTACTACGCTGCGCCACCGCCTATTGACCGCGTGGCTCGGATGGGCCAGCACATGCCGTATCCGGCCTGCCACAAGGGCACCCGCTTGCTGCTCCCGGCGCTCCCCTTCTGGGCCGGCTGAAGACAGACCCCGGCCGGGCCACTCCTGCACCAGGCCGACTTTCCCCTGCAGGCCGAGTAACAGCCCATTCGGCTGAAGCAAGAAATAGTCTGGCTGGGCCTTTTCTTTGATAGGCCGAGTCATCTTTCCCTCCGGCCGAATTTCTACTCTCTCTGGGGCATTCGGGCCGAATTATATCATCCCGTACGCCCCCATACTCACATCCAGACGTGCCCTGACATCTACAACGATGCCCCATCAACCCAAGACAAGACAAACAAGTCTCGTACCAGTCTTGGGACGCCCATGGCTCAGACTGGCACGTTGGCGTATGGAATATGCCCTTGGCACCAAGGATATGCTAAGGAATATGCCATGGCATCTCCAAAGATGCCAAGGCATATGCTGAGCATCTAGGAAGATGCCAGGAATATGCTACATAGATGCCAAGCGTAGAGAACAAGTCTTGTCCCCTAGGCTCCCCTTTATAAGGAGCACCAGGGGGATCGTTCTAAGAGAGGCCCCGAAGGGCTCCTCTCCTTTCTGCTCACTAGGAGCTCTCCTTCTTCCTCTTCCTCCACTATCACGGAGAGCTTAGATAGAAGCATAGGGGAAACAGCTCAAGGAGCATGATTGTAGCCACAAGTATGGCAAGATTATAAGGGATTAGATGTATAGAATGAGGTGTTATCTCCACTTGAGAGCTTCAATCCAATATACATTGTATTTCTCTTTGTTCATATGAGTGCGGTCTTCACCGCATCATCCCTCCCCGGATTCCTCCACGTCCATCGGCCCCAACTTTAGCCTACCCATGGCATATGCCATGATACCACCACGACAAAACTCTCGCGGAGCCAAATAAGAAAGCCGTGGTCAACTTCACTCGAAGCCGCACACCATCATTTGACGAGGAAGAGCATGACCTTCCCCGACGCCATCGGAGCCCATGGTGCTGCAGCAGCAACTATGATGCTCGTAGTGAGATCACCCAGTGCAAGATCGACAAATCACGTGCTAAACGCACGTGCTCAACTGAGTCCGAGGAGGAAGACAACGGAGAACTGTGCGGAGCCAGATGCTTCAGCAGATCCGTTCGACAATCATGGATGCCGAAAAACTTCAAGCTCCCTTCGGACAACCCGAAGTTTGATGGCACGCAGGAGACAAAATCTTGGCTTGACGATCATCTGTCGTCCGTTAAGCTCCACTGTGGGAACAAGAACACCGCCTTATAGTGCCTTCAGTTGCAGCTGACAGGCGCAGCTAGGGTCTGGCTCAGCATCCTACCCTACTGCTCCATCCGAAGCTGGGAAGAGCTGGCGTATAGCTTCATCCGCAACTTTAAGGGCACCAGCAAGAGGCCAGCCTCAATCGAAGAGTTGCGGCCTGCACCTAGCGGACCAACGAGTCCATCCGCTCGTACATACTATGCTAGTCCCACATCAAGAACTCTGCCACAAACATCTCCAAAGAAAGAGCAATCGACGCCTTCAAGGACAGTGACAGGCGCCCAGATTTCTAGGAGGAGCTCTGGCGCGTCAAGCCCAAAACCCTTAACCACCTCATGGACATCGCCAACCGCTGGGCAGATGGCGAGTATTCTGTCAACCGAACACATTCGGATGATGAAGACGACTTCGGCCACAGGCGCGAGCACCGCAGCAAGAGAAGATCACGTGTCTACGACGATCGTGATGGAGTCAACATGGTTGCGGCTAGATACGCCGATCGCTGTGATGATGGCAACCACAACAGCAGATATCGCAGCAGCAACTACCGTGACGACGAACGACCGACACAAACGTGGCAACGTCGCAACTGCGATGACGAGCCTTTAGCATACGAAAAGCTGTCTGGACCTTGCACCATCCACTTCTACATCTATAAACAAGATGGTAAGAAGAAGGCCACCCATATGCTCAAGGACTACCGATAATTCCAGAAGCTCAGGAAGGGCTTCCTCCAAATGCGACGCCAAGCGGTGAATCCAGGATTCGCGTCGGCCCCTGGGTCCGTCGCCCACGGAGCTCCTCCACCACCACCTGGCGGACCCTCGCAGCCGCCGGTCGCACTAGCATCGAATAACAGCGTAGATGGATACCCCCAACCGAAAGGGGCCCTGATCCAGAAGGGGCGTCCAACCAACAGGGTGCAGAAGAAGATCACACGCCAAGTCAACCTGGCCGTGACCTTCCCACCATCCATACCTGAGTACCTCAGTGGATCGGAGTCTTGAAACACGTTCGATCGTTCGGATCACCCATGCCAGATCCCTCGCCCATGTCACTCTACCCTGGTGCTCGAGGCCTAGATCAGGGGATTCGAAATGAGCCATGTCTTCATGGACGGTGGTAGCAGCATTGACCTGATGTTCGCCAGCACACTCACAGTAATGTGGATTCCTCTATGCATCCTGGAGCAATCGGACACGACGTTCCACGGCATAGTCCCAGGGAAGGGCATATACCCCTTGGGCAAGATACGGCTCGACGTCATCTTTGGCAAGAAAGAAAACTTCAGGCGTGAGCGGATGGAGTTCGAAGTGGTGGACTGGCCATCATAGTACCACGTCATCCTCGGGCGCGTGGCATTCGCAAGATTCCTGGCAGTACCACACTATGTGTACCTGCTACTAAAGATGCCAGGACCAAGGGGCATCATCACAGTCCCAGGAAGCTTCACCAGGTCGGACAACTACGATAGAGACTTCAACAGAATCTCTTAGTCATTCGGCATGAAGGATAAGCTCACGCGGCTCAAGGAGGTGACAGACAACGAGTCACCCCCAGTCACCAGGAAAAACTCAGCCGATATTTCATTCGAATCCACAGTCAACACAAAGAAGGTGCAGGTTCACCCGACGGACGGCTCCAAGACGGTGTTGACCGCGAACGACCTGAGTCCCGCATAGGAAAGCGCGCTCGTCGAATTCCTCCATGAGCATTGGGAAATTTTCGCCTGGTGTTCGGCGGACATGGCAGGAGTTCCCATGGAATTCGCCGAGCATGCACTCAATGTGTTTCCAAATGCGAAGCTAGTCAAGCAGTCGATGCATCGACTGTCCAAGCCAAGAGCCGAAGCCGTTGGAATCTAAATCAACAGACTCCTCGATGCCAACTTCATCAGGGAAATCAAAGTAAGCGAGTGGCTGGCCAACACCATGCTTGTCCCTAAAAAGGACACGTTCATCCTGCGGTTGTGCGTGGACTTCACATCGCTCAACAAGAATTATCCCAAGGACCAATTCCCTCTACCGAGGATCGATCCAATCATGGAATCTACTGCAGGATGCAAGAAGCTCTCCTTCCTTGATGCCTACTCAGGCTACAACCAAATTTGACTGAAGGTCAAAGATCAGGAGAAAACGGTGTTCATCGTGTCGTTCGAGGTGTTCTGGTACAATACCATGCCCTTCGGGCTGAAGAACATAGGCGCCACTTACCAAAGGTACATGTAGGCATGTCTGAAGGACCAGATCGGCTGCAACATCTAGGTCTATGTCGACGATGTAATAATCAAGACCAAGGAGGCTAGGACGCTCATCGACCATCTCCGCGAGACGTTCGATAACCTTGATCGCTACAAGATCAATATGAACCCAGACAAGTGCGCCTTCAGTGTCCCGTTTGGCCAATTACTCGGGTACTTCATCTCCTAGCAGGGCATCGAGGATAACCTGAAAAAATCAGGGCCATACTGGCCATGAAGAAGCCGAAGAACCTCAAGGGCGTCCAGCATCTAGCCGGACGAATCGCGGCGCTGAGCAGATTCATTAGTCGAATGGGTGAGAAGGCCCTCCCCTTTTACCAGCTACTATGCAAGAAGGAAAAATTCGAGTGCACACTCAAAGCAGCCAATGTGTTTAAGGACCACAAATGGCTTCTCTCCACATCACTTGTCCTGGTCACGCCAAGGGAGCGGGAGCCTTTGCGGCTGTACATAGGAGCCACACATCAGGTGGTCAGCACCACACTCATGGTCGAGCGACCCAAAGATGGCAAGAACCATGGGGTCCAACGAACAATCTACTACCTCAGCGAGGTACTGACCCCCAAAAAAGTAGAGGTATCCTCACTACCAGAAGCTCGCCTACAGAGTATTCATGATGGCGCATCGGCTAAGCCACTACTTCCAGGAGCACCAGATCATGGTCGTCAATGACGCCCTGCTGTCGAATATCCTAAACAACCCCGAAAACACGAGGCTCATAGCCCTGTGGGGCATCGAGTTGTCTCCTCGAGACATCATCTACGAGCGGAGCACCGCCATAAAATATCAAGTCCTCCCTGACTTCCTTGTCCGCTGGATGAGGCTCCAGCTGCCGGACACTCCGGACATGCCGTAGTCCTGGACGATGCACTTCGACGGCTCCAAGAACGAGGCTAGAGCAGGGGCCGACGTCATACTGACGTCCCCTCAAGGCAACAAGATGAATTACGTCATTCGGATGAAATTCCGCGCCTCCAACAACGAGGCCGAATACGAGGCCCTCATCCACGGCATGAGGATGGCTAAGGTGTGCGGCGCAACGTGCCTTTTCATCTACGACGATTCGAACCTTGTCATGCAGCTAACGATGAACGAGTGTGAAACCCATAGCGCCAACATGATCGCATACCGTGCGCTCTACAACTCACTCGAAGGGGAGTTCGACGGCTGCGAGCTTCGGCACATTGGAAGAGAAAGCAACAAGGAGGCAAACAAGCTCACCAACATTGGATCCACATGCACACGGGTGCCACCAGGATTGTTCCTCGAAAAAATCTGCGTACCCTCCATCAAGAGGAAATTCCCAAAAGGCTCAGCCGAAGAGGCAGAACACTCGGGGGCTGCACTACCCAAAGGACAAGAAGGACCCGAAAATCTTGACAGGGAGGTCGAGTTGGTCAGCCTGATGCAGGTCATGGCGGTTGAAGAAACATGGACGCAACCGTACCTTCGCTACCTAATTAATAATCAAATTCCTGAGGACCCAACATATACCCGACGCATTTCTCGCCGGTCATAGGCCTTCAAAATCATCAACGGCGAGTTGTACAATCGCAGCATTTCGGGTGTGATCCAACGATGCGTCACCATCGGGGATGGAAAAAGCATCCTCCTAGACATCCATGAAGGCATCTGCGGCCATCACGCGGGCAGCCGCACCCTGGTCGCCAAAGCTCTACAAGCTGGGTTCTACTATCCAACTGCAATGAACGACGCCAAGGACATAGTCCAAAGGTGCAACGCCTTTTAGAGGTACATGGACAAACCACACGCGCTAGGATCAGATCTGAGGCCTATACTAGTGGCCTGGCCCTTTGCCAAGTGGGGCCTCGACATTATTGGAAAACTGCCAATGTCCTTGACAGGAGGCCACATCTTCCTCCTGATTGCAGTCAACAAATTCTCCAAGTGGATCGAGGCCATGCCCGTCACTAACCAAAGCAGCAAAACTGCCGTCAAGTTTTTCGAGTCCATTGTCTACAGGTTTGGATTGCCCCATAGCATCATAATGGACAACGGATCGAACTTCATCTCGAAGGAGTTCCGAGACTTCTACGGGAACCTCGACATCAACCTGTCCTACGCCTTAGTAGCGCATCTACAGACCAACGGAAAGGTCGAAAAGGCCAATGGACTCATCGACAACAGCATCAAGAAGCGCCTGCTAAGCCCACTCGAAAGGCTTGCGAGAGCCTGGGCAGACGAGCTACTGTAACACCCCAGTTCTAATTAAATATTATATTAGGGTTTGTTTGTGCATCATGAGCATCATTGCATAAAATTTAGGCAAAGAAAAAATAAGACAAAACCCTAAAACCCTAGCTTCCCTCTCCTTCTCAAATCAATTCAAAATGTTTTGAATTTGAAAGCTATCAAAATGTGTGGAGACCAATCTAAATAAAAGGGCCCCACAATAGTTGGTATATTTTATAAAAGCCTCTTGTGTTTTAAAAGTACTCAAAACAGATTTGGAATTCAAAATATAAAACAAAAATTGAAAAGGTTTTGATAAAAAACAGTAGTAGATCTACCCAGGCCGCAGCCCAGCTCCCCCTCTCCTCTCCATGTCGCCCACGCGCGCCTGTAGCCAGCCCACCTGGCCCATCCGTAGCCCAGCTAGGGCCTGGTACTGCTTCGCTCCCGCGTTCGTCGTCTTCCCCGCGAGCGCAAGCATCTGCGTGTCGGTGCTGTCGCCGTCGATCCCGCCGCTCGCTCCCCCCGTCCGTCGCGCTCCGGAGTGGAGATAAGAACTCCACGACGCCTCTCCTTCGTCCTTATCCCCTCAGTATCTCTCGGACGACCTCCCTCTCTCACATGTTTCCCTAACTGGAAACCCTAGCTTCGGAGCTTCTTGTCGCCCTGCCGTCCCCGTCCACCCCATGCCGTTCTGAGGCCACCATCAGCTCCGCCTCGCCTCTGTGAGCCACCCCGTCGACATAATCGACCCCGCGTGCCTCCAAACGTCGCCAAGGTCATCGTCTTCCCCGAGCCCGACGTGCACTGCCGTCTGCCTCGCCGTTGCTCCGGGCACCGCCTCGCCTCACCGTCTCCACCAACAACCTCACGGTGAGCTCCTGGTCTGGAAGGACTCCTTCATCCTCCCCCTCTCGCTCTGTAACTGTCGTGGTGGTATCACGGCATATGCCATGGGTAGGCTAAAGTTGGGCCCGATGGACGTGGAGGAATCCGGGGAGGGATGATGCGGTGAAGACCGCACTCATATGAACAAAGAGAAATACAATGTATATTGGATTGAAGCTCTCAAGTGGAGATAACACCTCATTCTATACATCTAATCCCTTATAATCTTGCCATCTTGTGGCTACAATCATGCTCCTTGAGCTGTTTCCCCTATGCTTCTATCTAAGCTCTCCGTGAGAGTGGAGGAAGAGGAAGAAGGAGAGCTCCTAGTGAGCAGAAAGGAGAGGAGCCCTTCGGGGCCTCTCCCAGAACGATCCCCCTGGTGCTCCTTATAAAGGGGAGCCCAGGGGGCAAAGCTTGCTCCATACGCTAGGTATCTGCTTAGCATATTCCTGGTATCTTCCTAGATGCTCAGCATATGCCTTGGCATCTTTGGAGATGCCAGGCATATTCCTCAGCATCTTCTTGATGCCAATGGCATATTCCCCTTGCCACGTGCCAGTCTGAGCCATGGGCGTCCCAAGACTGGCATGTCACCATTAAAGCTTGTATTAACTTGATGGCGCGTTGCTGTAGCGATCGAGGGAGCTTCAGGAGATGAATATGGAGACGTACGGGGTGAAATACTTCGGCCCGGACGCCCTTGACGAAGTGGTATCTCGGCCTTCTTCTTAACTGATTCGGCCTGGCTACATTTGTTGGAGACAGAGGCCCAGCCGGACTATTTCTGGCCTCAGCCGGGGCCCAGCCGGATCACTGACCTCGGCCCAGGAGTAGCGGCACAGCGCAGCCCAACCGGGTCAGCCTGGTGGCTCGGCGATGGGCCGACGAAGCCGATGTCGGCCCACCCGGGGACTCGGCGGACTCCCGTCGCCTGTCGGTGCCAGGTTGCTGGGGAGAAGGCCCCGCGGTGGGCCGCACTGCTCCTACCGGCCCACCCGGGGGAAGAGCTCCTGCGACGGGTTACCTCGGTGCACGCTTGGCTTCTTCGAAGTACCTCGGCCCATGCGGGTTCCCTGTTGGGAGTTTGGCGGAGGGAGCTGACGTGGTGGGCCGAGATGAATAGTTCGGCCCAGTTTCTAGTAATTCGGCTTTGGCAGGGCTAATTCGGCCTTGGCAGGCCTAATTCGGCCCTGGGAGTGCAGATTCGGTCCAGTTTGACTAGGATTAGGCCGAATTAAGTATAATTCGGCCCAGTTTGTCTTTTATCTTTTTTCCTCTTAGTTTTCTTCCTTTGTGCCATATTTCTCTACTTATGTGTGCATATTTCTCTTATCAAATCCTCCATTCATCTTCAGAGATCCTTTTATATATCAACTCTGGGGTACCCGGGGGTACACCCCTGACATTAGTCCCCGAGGCCATGTGGGATTCTTAGAATCGCTCATGGGCTTTATATTTAAATATTCCTAGAGTTGTTTTCTGACATACAACTTCTTTGTCATATATTTCTTGGTCGCATAATGTTTTTTGGGGAAGTTTGTGACTTTTTCCTTCTTGGGCTCTGCTCGTAACCTTTCTGGGAAGGTTTTTTCGACTTCTGGCCTTCTTGGGCTCTGGTCATAACCCTTTTTTGGTAAGTTTCTGGACTTCTGGCCATCTTGGGCACTGGTCATAACCCCTTTGGGTAAGTTTCTAGACTTCTGGCCTTCATGGGCACTCGTCTTTTAACCTCTTTGGGTAAGTTATGAGTTCCTGCCTTCTTTGGCCTTGCTCTTTTAACCTCATTGGGTAAGTTATGAGTTCCTGCCTTCTTGGGCCTTGCTCTTTTAACCTCATTGGGTAAGTTATGAGTTCCTGCCTTCTTGGGCATTGCTCTTTTAACCTCATTGGGTAAGTTATGAGTTCCTTCCTTCTTGGGCCTTGCTCTTTTAACCTCATTGGGTAAGTTATGAGTTCCTGCCTTCTTGGGCATTGCTCTTTTAACCTCATTGGGTAAGTTATGAGTTCCTGCCTTCTTGGGCATTGCTCTTTTAACCTCATTGGGTAAGTTACGAGTTCCTGCCTTCTTGGGCATTGCTCTTTTAACCTCATTGGGTACGTTACGAGTTCCTGCCTTCTTGGGCATTGCTCTTTTAACCTCATTGGGTAAGTTATGATCCGAGTCATCTGTTTCCAAATCTGAGTTATTTTACTCAAAATTGACTTAGGTCTTGAGTCTGAGTCTTCTGACTCAAATCCGAGGTATACGACTTAAATCCGAGTTACCTTATTCCAAATCCGAGTTACTTTACTCAATTTTGACTTACTTCCCAAACCTGAGTCATCTGACTCAAATCCGAGTTAACTCATCCCAAATCCGAGTTACTTTACTCGATTTTGACTTACATCCCAAATCTGAGTCATCTGACTCAAATCCGAGTTACTTTACTCAATTTTGACTTACTTCCCAAATCTGAGTCATCTGACTCAAATCCGAGTTAACTCATCCCAAATCCGAGTTACTTTACTCAATTTTGACTTACTTCCCAAATCTGAGTCATCTGACTCAAATCCGAGTTAACTCATCCCAAATCCGAGTTACTTTACTCAATTTTGACTTACTTCCCAAATCTGAGTCGTCTGACTCAAATCCGAGTTAACTCATCCCAAATCCGAGTTACTATTTGCCACGATATAACTTGATTTGGCGTGATGACGATAATCTGCCTTTGATATGGATCCGAGATATAGATCCGAGATTAAGCTTTGGGATATGATAATAAGGCTAACTGCTGAGAGATCTGATTCGAGATGTAGATATGAGGTATAGATTCAAGATATGATAAGCTGGACAATAGTCATCCGAGATACGGGATAACCTGGCAAGATGGCGAAATATCAATCCGAGTCATAACATAACCTGGCAATCTGGCGAACTGAATAAAGCTTCGGCCTGAATCAGAGATATGATTAGTACGCCGAGTCTGAATACCAATCCGAATTATAATACACCCTGGCAAGCTGAATCAGATGTTAGTCCGAATTAGAAACAATCTACTGAGCCGAGTTAAAGGTTAATCCAAAGCATAAACATATTGACTTCAAGTTACATCCAAATTAACAATAAGACGGCTGGTAAGCTAAGTTAAAGGACAATCTAAAGCATAAATAAACTGACACAAATTCCATCTGACTCATAAGTAAGCTGACTCAAACTCTATCTGGATCATAAGTAAGTTGATTCAAATTCTATCCGAGTTATAAATAAGCTGGCTGGGGAGCCGAGTTAAAGGACAATCCAAAACATAAACTAACTGACTCAAAATCTATCTGAATCACAAATAAGCTGACTCAACTTATGGCCGAGTTATAAATAAGCTGGCCTGTGAGCTGAGTCACAGGATAACCCAAAGCATAAACTAACTGACTCAAAACCCGAATCAAACACAAATAAGATGATTCAACTTATGGCCGAGTTACAAACAAGCTGGCTAGAGTATAGATCTAAATCAACATAATGCTCTCTTAATCTAAAGGTGACTCTACGGATAAGTTGACTAGTCCCCGGGTTGAGTTATTTTCTCCCTGGGATGAAGGATTGAGTGTAGGTGGCTGAGTTACTTGGCACTTAGAGCATACTTGGAGAAGTGTTTGGGTGAGTCTTGCTAGGTCATACCTGCCCTGGTGAGTTACTTGGTACTTACAGTAAGCTTGGAGTAGTGCTTGAGTCCTTCTTGCTAAGTCTTACCAGCTTTGATGAGTTAGACTTGGAGAACCTCTGTGCTTACCTCTTTGTTCTCTGTTGACTTGGTGAAGCTGAATGAGCCCTATGAGGAAGAAATTGATGAAGATGTTCCCGTCCGGATGGAAACCCAACCAACGCCACTAGGAGGCCCCACGGTGGGCGCCAAATGTCGTGGTGGTATCACGGCATATGCCATGGGTAGGCTAAAGTTGGGCCCGATGGACGTGGAGGAATCCGGGGAGGGATGATGCGGTGAAGACCGCACTCATATGAACAAAGAGAAATACAATGTATATTGGATTGAAGCTCTCAAGTGGAGATAACACCTCATTCTATACATCTAATCCCTTATAATCTTGCCATCTTGTGGCTACAATCATGCTCCTTGAGCTGTTTCCCCTATGCTTCTATCTAAGCTCTCTGTGAGAGTGGAGGAAGAGGAAGAAGGAGAGCTCCTAGTGAGCAGAAAGGAGAGGAGCCCTTCGGGGCCTCTCCCAGAACGATCCCCCTGGTGCTCCTTATAAAGGGGAGCCCAGGGGACAAACCTTGCTCCATACGCTAGGTATCTGCTTAGCATATTCCTGGTAAGATGCTCAGCATATGCCTTGGCATCTTTAGAGATGCTAGGCATATTCCTCAGCATCTTCTTGATGCCAATGGCATATTCCCCTTGCCACGTGCCAGTCTGAGCCATGGGCGTCCCAAGACTGGCATGTCACCATTAAAGCTTGTATTAACTTGATGGCGCGTTGCTGAAGTGATCGAGGGAGCTTCAGGAGATGAATATGGAGACGTACAGGTTGAAATACTTCAGCCCGGACGCCCTTGACGAAGTGGTATCTCGGCCTTCTTCTTAACTGATTCGGCCTGGCTGCATTTGTTGGAGATAGAGGCCCAGCCAGACTATTTCTGGCCTCAGCCGGGGCCCAGCCGGATCACTGACCTCGGCCCAGGAGTAGCGGCACAGCGCAACCCAACCGGGTCAGCCTGGTGGCTCGGCGATGGGCCGACGAAGCCGATGTCGGCCCACCCGGGGACTCGGCGGACTCCCGTCGCCTGTCGGTGCCAGGTTGCTGGGGAGAAGGCCCCGCGGTGGGCCGCACTGCTCCTACCGGCCCACCCGGGGGAAGAGCTCCTGCGACGGGTTACCTCGGTGCACGCTGGGCTTCTTCGAAGTACCTCGGCCCATGCGGGTTCCCTGTTGGGAGTTTGGCGGAGGGAGCTGACGTGGTGGGCCGAGATGAATAGTTCGGCCCAGTGTCTAGTAATTCGGCTTTGGCAGGGCTAATTCGGCCTTGGCAGGCCTAATTCGGCCCTGGGAGTGCAGATTCGGTCCAGTTTGACTAGGATTAGGCTGAATTAAGTATAATTCGGCCCAGTTTGTCTTTTATCTTTTTTCCTCTTAGTTTTCTTCCTTTGTGCCATATTTCTCTACTTATGTGTGCATATTTCTCTTATGAAATCCTCCATTCATCTTCAGAGATCCTTTTATATATCAACTCTGGGGTACCCGGGGGTACACCCCCGACAGTAACCACCGCCTGACGATGATCTGCAAGCGTTGTTGCTGCACGTGGTTGCCAGTGAAGCTCCGATGACCCAAACAGGGTAGCGCCGCCATTTTTAGGTCTGTCCCGTCGAGCTCGCTCGAAAGCGACCACTGCCGCTTGATGATTCGCCCCTAGCTCCATTCCATGCTGCCGTCTAGTGCCTCCTCCGGCGAGCCTAGGTGGCGCTTCCGTGTCGCTAACGTGGCGTCTGCGTGGCCACGGCATGGCGCCCTCGTCAGCACTGCGCAAGCGTTGCCAGCGTGGCCTGTCCATGTGACCCTCAAGCCCACCGGTCAGTCTCTGGGGCTAGGCTCTGCCCCGGTGAAAAATGCCCCTGACCCTATGCTGACGTCAGCTTTGCGTCACAGTGACGCAGTAAACCTTTTTAAAATGATTTAAAATGGATTTAAATTGAGAAAAATCATAACTAATTCATTATAAGTCAGAAAAATACAAATAATATATCAAAATGTTCAGAAAATGGGAGCTATCTATCTAAGATATAATCATGCATTGGTCAAAAACTTCAATGACAAGTTTAATTAGAAGAACATAGTAACCCCTCACAGGTGATTCCGGAGTTTCCCCGAGTTAGGGTTTTCACCCCTCGAAACCGGATAAAATTGTCGAGCATGCCTTAGGGTTACATTTCAATGCAATTTAACTTGTCATATCATCATACTTGTTTGAGCATTGCATCGATGCCATGTGTTGATTGTTTCCCTTTCTTTCCGGTGTTTGGTTCTTCCCGGTAGAATACGATATCGAGATCAATATCAAAGACCGAGATCAAGACCATCGAAGATCGATGAACAATACTTGACCAACTATAATCAAGTCAAGTACAAGGCTCCCAAAGATCTTCTTATTGGTTATCAACTGGCAAATGCAAGCATAGACCCACCATGATATAATCCTATGTTTTCGACAGCATTTAAATTCTACCATATTGCATATGATTCTACTGTGTTCTTTTATTAATAGATAGAGTAACCTATATGTTGCATTACTCCTTCTGAGCTTATATTACATGATCCACTGCTCCTAGCATAACTAGGTTTGGCTTGTGTGCACTGCTAGATCTTATATATGTGTCTGCTTAGCCATGCATAGCTGTTAGTTCTGGTCCATCCAGATAATGTATCAGATGCAGAGAATCTAGTATGACAGGAGAACGTGATGAGATAAGATCAGATGTGATATGAGTTAAACATGCTAAGGCTTGTATGGGAGGCGACAGTGGGATGTGGTTTTTCTAGTCCCATGCTCACCTCCACTAGGACCCGAGTTCTGGCCTTTGGAACCGAGATGAGCGTACAACCACATGGGGCCTGGACAACCTCATGACTAACTAACTTGCCTAGTAGATTCCATGAGTCACATAGTTCGGGCGTTCCATTCGACATATGCATAGAAAACCTTTTGAAAGATTTGCCGGGTGAAGGTGCATTCATAACAGGTTGGGAAGCGTGGACCGGGTTGCTTGGGGTCGATGGAGCCCCTGGTGAACCAACCTCGCCTCACATATTTAAGGACCGGCTTCGGGACTTGACCCGTTACGGCGGAACCATCCTTATTGCGTGACTCATGGTCTCGGTGAAAGCAAGGTAAAGGTCGTGTCTAACCACCCTCTGCCGGCCTTCCAATGAAGAGGGCTTATCTAGTGGCATTAATAGAAGGTTAGTACGTGTGGGTAAAGTTGTACACCCCTACAGGGTTAAATATTTTCGAAAAGCCGTGTTCACGGTTATGAACGACTTGGTGACCAGATTCTAAGATCATAGAGAACTTTAACCTAATTCTAAAACTTGGTAGATCAACGTGTGCTTAAGGATGCTTCCTCATGGGTAAGAGGGGGTGATCCTAGTTCAGATGATGATGATGATTTGGTGGATATCAAAAAATGATGATCAATATTTTGGAATGTCAATATCTTATCCCCTTTTAAAATAATTTGATTAGACGAGCTTCTTCTCCCTCTCTTGTTTTATAAACAAAGATGGCGTTATGCAAAACAACTCCAGCAGCCATAAGTCTTGCGGAGTACACCCTGTACTCACCCTTGCTTTGTTGATACTTTTGGCAGAGTAAGTGTTCCCCTGAAGATCAGTTTGGTACTACATCAACACCGACAAGTAGCTTGGGGCTCCCAACCGACAGCCTAGAATCTATGGGCTGGGACGTCATCGTTATGCTTCAGGCCTCTTAGGCCATTTGTTAAGTTTGCTATACTTAATAGAATAATTTGCCTTCCGTTGTTTGATGTTTGTGGTCAGTGACCTCTACTTGTAATAATTTGGATCTTTGATCAGTTATGAGCTTGCTGTAATAAATTTTGTGTCATAGGGTCACTGATGTGTTATCGATTCTCCACCGGATATCCTCGAGCTCAAGGTTAAGCTTATGTCAGACGGAGGTCTGGGATTTGTTTAGCCCTGATCTTGGGGGTGTCATAGCTACCCTCTGTTCTCTGGAGCCTGCAAACAACGCCAAACAGCTCAACCGGCCATATGGCCTTCTTCATGGTGCACGAAGTCGAAGCCATGCTACCTGCTGAGGTATGCTACAAGGCCCCACGGGTCGTTGCCTACAGCGAAGACGAATCATTGGACGCACTCGAAGATGTCGTGGACACGCTCGACGAGGCATGCGACATCGTCGAGGCCCGCTCAGCGGTGTACCAACAGAGACTCTACAACTACCACAGCCGTCGGCTGCGCCCAAGGTCCTTCGTCGAAGGAGACCTCATCCTTAGACTCAAGCAAGAAGGGCACAAGAAGCTCGAGTCACCCTGGGAAGGACCATACATCGTCACCGAAGTCATCCTAGGTGGCGCCTACCGCCTAATGGACGTTGCATTAGGAGTCGAATACTCCAACCCCTGGAACGTCACACGACTACGACGCTTCTACCCCTAGTTACCCTTTACTTTCAATAAGGCTACTCAGCCAGGCTATTCAGCCGAACAATGTACCTCCTCGTTTACGATGAATAAAATCTAAGTTCCTTGGCCCAAAATTCTTTTTCCCTTGCATTACTTATCGCTAAACACGCTCGGGGGCTGCACCTCACCTTACGACTTCGTCGACTGACAAAAAACGCATATGACCCGA
Organism: Avena sativa; assembly: GCA_916181665.1. Taxonomy (NCBI): domain Eukaryota; kingdom Viridiplantae; phylum Streptophyta; class Magnoliopsida; order Poales; family Poaceae; genus Avena; species Avena sativa. The sequence continues at coordinate 443,125,211 of OV702294.1, read as the reverse complement.
GTAGATGACCATGCCAGGCTAACAAAAAGGATATGCACATTACATAATCATACAATGCACTACGTGCCAACACATTTTACAAAGGGAATTACAAGCCGACTCAAATAAATACAGACTTTACATTATCTCGTTTTCTCTAACAGGACCTAATTGTGCTGGAGCAGAACATTTGTCCGCTCCTCGAACACATCGACAATCTCTTTAGTGTACTGCGCCCTAGCCGAATAATGTGGACGCATATCCCGCGCCATGCCATCTAGAGGAGGACGTGGCCCATCTGCTATCTCCGAAGATTAACATCGTGATGATGCAGTCGAACAAGTGCAAGGGCCGCCTTCATGCCCTCTATTAGTTGATGACGCACCAACTCCTTGACATGGCCTGCATCCCTAAACTTTCCAAGAAGGCCCAAAAAACTGGAGGGAGCCAAATCCAAGGGGAACATTGTCGCCCAAATCGCTGCGAGCGACGCCCTCGCTCGCTTCAGCACCCAAAGAACTTGTTGGACGCGATCTTGCGCCATTGCAAGGACGATCGCTCGATCACGGTCCATCCAGAAGAAACCACCGGCCTCCAGCTCTTGCTGTGTCAGGCAATTCATCCGAATTGCGACACGCTCCTTCTCTTCCTTCGAAAGCAGATTTACAACTGCACAAAGCATCGGATGAGACAACATAAAAACAAGCGCACTCGAGGATGCAATGGTTTAAGAGGAATCACATTGGAGTTGCTCACCCATCTACTGAAATTCTTCAAGCAAAAACTCTTCCCTGGAAATGGCTCGCTCAGCCTTCGACTTCCACACATCTGCATGACCGTGAATGTTGCGGACGTCCTTCTCCAAACTTCGGACGAGATCATGCAGGAAAGGCAACTGCGATGACTCGCTCAGCGATGGGCGAGGACCAGGAGAAGGAGAAGGTGTGATCACTGGAGTCTCACCCGAAGGACCCTAAGGGTAAAAAGGCACGAACATCACAAACACTTTTGATGGCAGTTGAAAGATAGATTCATACATATATATAAATTAAGCCATTTCATGGCAAAGTGAAGCTTGTTCATTCAAAAGGCGTTACAGTTGCAGCAAAAGTCACAAGGCTAGACTAACTACAATACAGAAGGACCTAAGCGCCAGCACCCGGAGCAGCCTCGGAGCCAGAGTGCCTACTCTTGGCCGATCTCTGATGCTCTGCCGAATAGTTGGCCAGGAGATCAATGAGCTTAGGCCCGAAATGCTTGCAGCGGGAGGCAAAGGTGGCAAAAGCTACCTCAGAGCCATCCGCCGCTGTCGGCATCCTAGACGTGACCTAGGCTAGATCCAGCTCAGCTCCAGATGCCATTGCCATGGCCAACCCATAGCAGCGCCGACTCCCTTCTACTTGCGTTTGTACTCTGCACGAGAGTCACCCGACAAAGCATCCGCCAGCGAGTCGATGTCCTCGAGGACAACGCCCTTGGGATTGACCTCCTTGTAGAAGTGTGCAAGCACCTTCTTGTCCTTGTCCAGAGAGCTCATGGCAGAAGAGCAGCGATCCTCGATCGCTACAGCAGCATCTGCCAGGAGATCCTGATGCTCTAGCGTGCCGCGGTCAAACGCGACGCCAGAAGCATCTGGCATGAATAGCAGCAGGAAAACATTCGAGTGATGAACAAGAAGAGGCACCCCAAGATACAGAAGACACAACAAGGAGACAAGGGCTGCTTACCAGAGATAGCCTTGGCAAAAGCCATAAGCTTGTCAGCCATGGCCTTCTCCCGAGTGGCTGCAACGGCCGTGAGCTGCTGCTCACGATCTTCGGCCTCCTTCTGCTGGCGCTCAAGGGCCTCCGCAGCATCCGTTTCCTTCTTCTCCGCCCGGCCGAGGCTCTTTTTGAGAGCGTTCAGCCTACGGAGAGCAACATTGTTCTCGTCTGCAGCATTGAGATATCATGGATGAATGCAAATACAAGCTTGACACACTCGAAAAATAGGCAAGAAGACACTTGCGCACCTCGGAGTTGCTTAAGTTCACCCTCCAGCGACATATGCTGCTGGATGAGGAGGTTGACGCCGCGGACAAAAGGCTGCAAAAAAGGCTAGCAGGTCTGATGAGTAAAGGACTCGGGGGCTCCCCCACGCAGTTAAAGAGAAACACTTACGTGATCTGGCGTGGACTCCGAAGGTTTGCATATAGTCTTCCGAGTCACGAGTGCACGAGCCTCCCGCCTCACGGAGCTCGAATCCTCATCCTCAAAGTTGGCCACCATCTTGGGAAACAAAGACGTCGGCTTCGATTCCGCATTCATCTCTTCGGCGTCCTCATCAAGGGACTCCTCCGAATGATTACTGTTAGCAATTACCAGATCAACAACAAGCTAATACTTAGCACTTGAATAAAGTAACAGAACTCAAATAGAATGACTTACGATGGTATGTCTGACAAATTTAAGATAGGAGGCTCCTTCTCCTTCTTCTTCTTCTTCTTCTTCTTCTTCTTCTTCTTCTTCTTCTTGACCGGCGGCTGTGGGCACAGTAGGAATGGGTGTAGAGGTTGCACCCTCATCCCCGCCGTGCTGCTCGAGGAAGGACGGAGCCTTCAGTGTTGGTGGCGTCGCCCATCCGAAGTTTCACTCCGGGACCTCTTTCGGGTCTGCCCTTCGCTCGGCTCGGGGGCTTCCAAGGAAGGATACTACACCGTGGGGAGCTCGGATTCTGATTCTGCCTCTTCATTTTCCGGCGCATCCGTGTACTTCTCAGGTAGAGGGGCCATCATCCCCGCTACCTTGAGGCCATGCAAACTAAAGACAAAGGAGAGCAAGATAAGTAACACTAGCAAGCAACAAACACTCAAAAAGCGCTACGCGCAAACATCAAGTTTCACCTAGGAGACTACTTTCTTGGCGCTGAAAGGGGTGGTCAAATATTTCCCCGGGAGGTCCTTGTCGGCCTTGAACTTCAGCAGATGCTGAAGCGCCTTATCAAGGTCGCCTGCAGACATCTTGTGGCATCCCGCAAGACCACTACTAGAAAAATCGCGGTGTTTTTGTGCATTGCATCATCATGACCGCATGCTCAAGTCATCATGCCACATTGCATTTGAGCATCGTCATCATCTTGCATTTGCTTGCATAAAACTATTTTCGGAAAAACCTATTTTTGTTTTCTAAACGCCCTGTCTTTGTTCAAAACCAAAACCCGGTCTCCGGATTAGTTTGTTTTGTCTACCAGTGTTTTGCAAAGTCCCGTTCTAAATAAATAAATTGTTTAATTATTTTAGGGGGCAGCCGAACCGGGCCGATCCGACCCAGTTGGCCACCCCAGTACAAAACAATCGGTCCACCAAAATCCTAAAACTACCCAACCTAGTCTACCCACCCCTCCAGCCACCTCACCCCGACCACTCCCCTCGTGCCACCTCACTCCACCCCTCTCCCTTACCCAACCCCAGCCCGCCACCTCAGCTGGCCCCATCTCCCTCACCCCACACCCCTGCCTCCACACACACCAGACCCACCCCACACCAACACGCACTCACACCCCGGCTGGCCCACCACCTGACCCGCCCTCTCTCCCCCGCTTCCCCGTTTCCTCCCCGGCGCCGCCGCGCAGCCCCGCGTCCGGCCGCCCGCCCTCCGCCGCCGCGACGTCCTTCCTCGCCTCCCTCACCTCTGCGTCGTCCGCCTCCGGCCGGTCCCGCCCCGCGCCTCCCCGCATCGGCCCCGCTTCCCCCGCCGCAGCGCGCCGCCAGCAGCTCCGGCCGCTCGAGCCCGAGGCCGCGCCCGACCCGCCGCCGAGATCGCCGCCGGTCCTCCCCCTCTGGCGCCTCTCTCCTCCAGGACGCGCCCTCCGCCGCCGCAAGTCGCCGGACTCGCCTCGCTCCTCCCTCCTCCTCCGCGCGGGCCCGCACACGCCACCACCGGCGAGCCCGCGTCCCCTCCAGCGTCGGCCGCGCCCCGCCTCCTTCCCTCCGCAGGCCGTCGCGCCTCGCCACCTCGCCCTCCATCCTCTGCGCCCCTCCCGAGCCTCCCTGCCGGCCGCCTCCACCCCTTCCCCTGACCGACGCCGCCGTCCCCGAACCGGTCCCGTCCTCCACCGCGCGCCCCCTCCTCTTCTCCGGCCGCCCGCGCTCGCCTCCGTTTTCCTCCTCGCCGCCGGCCGCCTTTCTCTGGCCGCGAGGTTCCTCCGTCGCCTCCGTCCTGTGCCGCGTCGGCCTTCCTCCCTGCCCGGCGTGGCCCTGCAGCAGCCGGCCTCGGCCTCCCGCGCGCAGCCGCTAGCCCTCCTCCAAGCCCCACCAACAGCCACCCTTCACTGTGTATGTCCCCTGCAGGTTTTTGGCCGTCAGAGTTTGTTCATCGCTTATGTGGTGCTTGTCACGTGGTTGTACCTGTTAATGGAGGAGTTAGAGTGGTGTGTGGATGTTGGCGATGTCGTGGTACTGCTCAAAACAGAAGCCGAGAGCTCCTTCAGGATCAAGACCCCGACAAGATCTATGATCGCCAAGGCTTTCTCGTCCACAAGACTAAAGGGGCGCGGACCCAAGATCGACACCGACTTAGAAGAATCCGATGAACCATCGGTGATGGACCCGAGTTCGTCACCAACGCCACAACCTTCGGCAAGGAATCGACAAGATCGCCTAAGTTCTCCTTAGAGAACCCCGAGTACCCGAAACCCCCAAGATCTACGCCGCGGAACAACCAGGCCTTCGGGGTGGAACCGACAAGATCTACCGCCTAACGCCAAGTTCTTCATCCCGGATACGACAAGTACTCCCTCGAGGACGCCAAGTGCGCCAAGACACCGAGACCCCAAGGTCGTCAACATGGAACTGACGAGATCTACTACATGGATTCGAAGACCGAACCTAAACCCCTCCGAAGCCGCCAAGATCGCCATGGAACGTCAAGCACTTCACCCCGGACGTAAAGTCTGGCCCGAACCGCGGACCCGACAAGGTCTTCACGACGACAAGTACTACAGCGACCAGGGCGAGTCCGATGCGCCCCCGGCACCAAACCAAGTCCCGCTTCCCGGATGTGACAAGATTTGCCCCGTTGTTCGAAAATGTTTCTGCCGAGACCGATCCCATCGAACCCTGAACCCCGAGACCGACCCCGAACCCCGGAACCCCAAGTTCGCCGAACCCAGATGTGTGACCCTTATCCGAGAACCCTATTTTATAAATTGCCAACTATATAAATTGTTGCATATTAAATTTTTCATGCATGCATACTTGTCATGTGGTTTTGGGGCCTTATGCCGATTCACCGCATAATTAAATATGGGGCCCATATGCAGGCAAATCCAGCCTTATATTGGCCTCATTTAAATTTGTGCATCGAACCGTTGTCATATCTTGCCTTGTTAAAACAACATTTAAAATGCGGGGTATCTAAACAACATGAACCTAATAATTAATTGTCGGGACCCCCGGTTCCGCTTAATATGGCCTAATTGCATCGCACCTTTGCCATATCATACATCATACATGCATCATGCCGATCTTTTGCCGTAGTATTAAATAGTGCATCCGGTGTTTCTTCTAGTGTTTTGCTTCTTCGCGGATAAGGCCGTTGAGTTGATGCGAGTGTCGACCCGATCTTCGGATGAACCTTCGGCAATGTTTTCAGGTGAGCATCTCCCCCTTTCTACCTATCTTATTTTTATAGTATTTATTCCCTCCTATTGATCTATTGCTATCTGTGTTGCGATGCTCTAGTTATCGTACCCGTGTAATCCCTTGCAACCTTATATTGCCTTGGACACATCCTATTACCTGTTGTTTGGTAGATAGTTGGACTTGCGCGTCGTAGTCGCTTGCTCAAGTGTTGTTGCGTGTCGTCAAGTGCCACAGTTGTTGGTGTATTGCCGCATGTTTGATGTTGGAGATGATCATGGCTTTACTTATCGTTCACTTTAATTCCTGTTTAACAACTAAAATTGAAGTAAGTAAGCAGAGGCACAGGTGGGCAATAGATGTTATTTGGTTGTTAACCGTCCACTTGTGTCCCGTAGAACCCCGAGTACTTGATACCTGTTCCTTGATTTATCGCGCTATCCATATCCGGGAGGATTATGGGACCCCCCTGAGCCAGAGCTTGATTCATTCTTATTTCTTGGGGCCACAAACTAGTTTGAGGTTTTATTTACTATCCTGTACTTATGCCATGCTTTACTGCTTTATTACGTTTGTGCGAGGAGCACACTGTACTGTTTAGGATCGTGGCACGATTCCGCGGTATCGACAAGCCCAGTTTTGGGTTCCCAGTCGTTTACAGCCGTCCCCACAACCTTGAGTCCGTCTCGGAGCCGGCCGGCTTCATTGCGGGTCTACTTTAAGGGGTGGCCCCCTGAAATATTTCTGAATCCTGTGATTGCTTTGTCGTGAAGGCCTCGTTGGGTTTTGATTTGGTTTTTCCGAGGTTGATCGAGTGTGTGTTGCTATTGGTGCACCCCGGCCGGGTAAAACTTTCTGAAAGCCGTGTCCGCGGTTATGGACGACTTGGAGCACAGTATCTCGATCATAGACAACTATAACTAAAGTAGTGCTATAAATTTGACTTTATAATGACTAGTAATCAGCTTCACTATAATGGAATGGCTAATTAAAACTGCCCATAATTGCTTGTTTGGTTTGTCGCTTGCGACGACTGTATCTGACTAGTAAGTATTGCAACTACAACGGAATGGCTAAATAAAAGTACCAACAACTGTTGGGTTTTGGGTTATCTCATGCTACTTGTATCTGACTAGTAAGTGCTGCAACTACAACGGAATGGTTAACTAAAAGTGCCCACTGCTTATTTTATCAGGATGACTGTCTATACCTGACTAGTAATTGGTGTAACGAAAACCGAATAAATAAAACTGCCAACGGTGTGAGTTCCTCGGTTGACTTCCTCGATTGGTCTCGAGGGGGAAACGCCAGGATGGGTTTGTTTGATGGTAGAATCAGGTTGGTTCCGAATAGGTCTTTCTTACCCCTCTCGGATAGCCGCCAGTTGTATCGAGTCTCTATAGGTTGTTTAGTGCATGCTGCCGCTGCCGCTTCAGTCCACCATACCTATGTAGGCGAGGACCGCCGAATTCTAGCCTCGCCGTGTACTGGCCTCAGTACTGACGCTCCTCTTTTTCCTTTGCCCTTTTGTCGGCACCCCTTTTGTTTAAGCAGGTTTTGAGATCGACGTCGTTAGCAGGGTTACCCTTCCGGCTTGGCCTGGGCAGGGTTATGGACGCCATTGGTTATTCTTCAGGGCTCTTAGCCCCATTTGTATCTTGTCTGTAGCTGGACGCTCCATCGTTTTCAAGGTGATTTGGATCTTTGTATATTACATCTGTATTCTTGACTCATTGAGTCGCTGTCGTATATATATCTGTTCTGTGGGTCCCATCGAGGACTGTTGTGTAATGTTATTACTTCGTTTTCCACCCGCACGAAAGTGCCTGGTGGGCACCTTTGAATCGTTTCTATGCGGGTTTGGCGGGAATCGCTGAAACTTGCATAGGGTCGATTCTGAGGGTGTTACAGAGTGGTATCAGAGCTCAGCAGTTGCGATACCCCACAAGTCCAGCCTGTAGGATAACCTAGCTAACGGCCGAAGTAGAGTGTCAAAACTATTTTTGAAAAATCGGTTGGATAGATCTGATTAGGTCTGCTTTTACTCCTTACCCCTCTGCTGTTCTCCTCTTACCTCAACGTGTTTTGAATCCGCTCTCTTCTCTTTCTTCGAGTCCAGGAATTCTCGTGGTTGGGTTCCGTCGTACCTTCAGGGTTTCGCTTCCTCCTTTGATAACGATGTTCTACCATCCGGTGTTCATGCTGCCTGAGGAATCCGTCTACTGTGGTACCATTCTTTGATCCTTGTTTGTGCCTTCCGGTGTTTTCCGACGCGACGACATCATCTACGCCAGATCCGATGCAGAGTCTGCATCACTCCTCTGTTTCCGAACCTCGCTTGTCGAGATCTATAATCTGAATTCTGAGAGTTGGTTGCATAATTTCCTATTCATGTGCAGAGTAATGCTTTGGGTGCGCGATGGACTGATCACCATCCGACTACTCTTATCATTCGCTCTTGCACATTGAATGGTGAATCATTGCAGTTATACTCCTCCCGCGGAAGTTAGAGGTGGCCTTACCTTTTGAGACCTCTATCTCCGACTTTGTTTCTCCGGAGTGTTCTCTCGACGAACATGATCAACGACCGCTTGTTGGTGGTGTCGCCGATCTCAAGATGGAGCAAGAACCCTTGTTAGTGGTGTCGCGAGGATCTACACGAAGCGAGAAGACGCAGGTCGCCGACCCCCTTCCGGTAACATGAGGCGGATCTCGAGGGCGAGATCCATTGTTAGTGGTGTCGAATTGTGGCATCCTGCAAAACCACTACTAGAAAAATCGCGGTGTTTTTGTGCATTGCATCATCATGACCGCATGCTCAAGTCATCATGCCACATTGCATTTGAGCATCGTCATCATCTTGCATTTACTTGCATAAAACTATTTTCGGAAAAACCTATTTTTGTTTTCTAAACGCCCTGTCTTTGTTCAAAACCAAAACCCGGTCTCCGGATTAGTTTGTTTTGTCTACCAGTGTTTTGCAAAGTCCCGTTCTAAATAAATAAATTGTTTAATTATTTTAGGAGGCAACCGAACCGGGCCGATCCGACCCAGTTGGCCACCCCAGTACAAAACAATCGGTCCACCAAAATCCTAAAACTACCCAACCTAGTCTACCCACCCCTCCAGCCACCTCACCCCGACCACTCCCCTCGTGCCACCTCACTCCACCCCTCTCCCTTACCCAACCCCAGCCCGCCACCTCAGCTGGCCCCATCTCCCTCACCCCACACCCCTGCATCCACACACACCAGACCCACCCCACACCAACACGCACTCACACCTCGGCTGGCCCACCACCTGACCCGCCCTCTCTCCCCCGCTTCCCCGTTTCCTCCCCGGCGCCGCTGTGCAGCCCCGCGTCCGGCCGCCCGCCCTCCGCCGCCGCGATGTCCTTCCTCGCCTCCCTCACCTCTGCGTCGTCCGCCTCCGGCCGGTCCCGCCCCGCGCCTCCCCGCATCGGCCCCGCTTCCCCCGCCGCAGCGCGCCGCCAGCAGCTCCGGCCGCTCGAGCCCGAGGCCGCGCCCGACCCGCCACCGAGATCGCCGCCGGTCCTCCCCCTCTGGCGCCTCTCTCCTCCAGGACGTGCCCTCCGCCGCCGCCAGTCGCCGGACTCGCCTCGCTCCTCCCTCCTCCTCCGCGCGGGCCCGCGCACGCCACCGCCGGCGAGCCCGCGTCCCCTCCAGCGTCGGCCGCGCCCCGCCTTCTTCCCTCCGCAGGCCGTCGCGCCTCGCCACCTCGCCCTCCATCCTCTGCGCCCCTCCCGAGCCTCCCCACCGGCCGCCTCCACCCCTTCCCCTGACCGACGCCGCCGTCCCCGAACCGGTCCCGTCCTCCACCGCGCGCCCCCTCCTCTTCTCCGGCCGCCCGCGCTCGCCTCCGTTTTCCTCCTCGCCGCCGGCCGCCTTCCTCTGGCCGCGAGGTTCCTCCGTCGCCTCCGTCATGTGCCGCGTCGGCCTTCCTCCCTGCCCGGCGTGGCCCTGCAGCAGCCGGCCTCGGCCTCCCGCGCGCAGCCGCTAGCCCTCCTCCAAGCCCCACCAACATCCACCCTTCACTGTGTATGTCCCCTGCAGGTTTTTGGCCGTCAGAGTTTGTTCATCGCTTATGTGGTGCTTGTCACGTGGTTGTACCTGTTAATGGAGGAGTTAGAGTGGTGTGTGGATGTTGGCGATGTCGTGGTACTGCTCAAAACAGAAGCCGAGAGCTCCTTCAGGATCAAGACCCCGACAAGATCTATGATCGCCAAGGCTTTCTCGTCCACAAGACTAAAGGGGCGCGGACCCAAGATCGACACCGACTTAGAAGAATCCGATGAACCATCGGTGATGGACCCGAGTTCGTCACCAACGCCACAACCTTCGGCAAGGAATCGACAAGATCGCCTAAGTTCTCCTTAGAGAACCCCGAGTACCCGAAACCCCCAAGATCTACGCCGCGGAACAACCAGGCCTTCGGGGTGGAACCGACAAGATCTACCGCCTAACGCCAAGTTCTTCATCCCGGATACGACAAGTACTCCCTCGAGGACGCCAAGTGCGCCAAGACACCGAGACCCCAAGGTCGTCAACATGGAACTGACGAGATCTACTACATGGATTCGAAGACCGAACCTAAACCCCTCCGAAGCCGCCAAGATCGCCATGGAACGTCAAGCACTTCACCCCGGACGTAAAGTCTGGCCCGAACCGCGGACCCGACAAGGTCTTCACGACGACAAGTACTACAGCGACCAGGGCGAGTCCGATGCGCCCCCGGCACCAAACCAAGTCCCGCTTCCCGGATGCGACAAGATCTGCCCCGTTGGTCGAAAATGTTTCTGCCGAGACCGATCCCGTCGAACCCTGAACCCCGAGACCGACCCCGAACCCCGGAACCCCAAGTTCGCCGAACCCAGATGTGTGACCCTTATCCGAGAACCCTATTTTATAAATTGCCAACTATATAAATTGTTGCATATTAAATTGTTCATGCATGCATACTTGTCATGTGGTTTGGGGGCCTTATGCCGATTCACCGCATAATTAAATATGGGGCCCATATGCGGGCAAATCCAGCCTTATATTGGCCTCATTTAAATTTGTGCATCGAACCGTTATCATATCTTGCCTTGTTAAAACAACATTTAAAATGCGGGTATCTAAACAACATGAACCTAATAATTAATTGTCGGGACCCCCGGTTCCGCTTAATATGGCCTAATTGCATCGCACCTTTGCCATATCATACATCATACATGCATCATGCCGATCTTTTGCCGTAGTATTAAATAGTGCATCCGGTGTTTCTTCTAGTGTTTTGCTTCTTCGCGGATAAGGCCGTTGAGTTGATGCGAGTGTCGACCCGATCTTCGGATGAACCTTCGGCAATGTTTTCAGGCGAGCATCTCCCCCTTTCTACCTATCTTATTTTTATAGTATTTATTCCCTCTTGTTGATCTATTGCTATCTGTGTTGCGATGCTCTAGTTATCGTACCCGTGTAATCCCTTGCAACCTTATATTGCCTTGGACACATCCTATTACCTGTTGTTTGGTAGATAGTTGGACTTGCACGTCGTAGTCGCTTGCTCAAGTGCTGTTGCGTGTCGTCAAGTGCCACAGTTGTTGGTGTATTGCCGCATGTTTGATGTTGGAGATGATCATGGCTTTACTTATCGTTCACTTTAATTCCTGTTTAACAACTAAAATTGAAGTAAGTAAGCAGAGGCACAGGTGGGCAATAGATGTTATTTGGTTGTTAACCGTCCACTTGTGTCCCGTAGAACCCCGAGTACTTGATACCTGTTCCTTGATTTATCGCGCTATCCACATCCGGGAGGATTATGGGACCCCCCTGAGCCAGAGCTTGATTCATTCTTATTTCTTGGGGCCACAAACTAGTTTGAGGTTTTATTTACTATCCTGTACTTATGCCATGCTTTACTGCTTTATTACGTTTGTGCGAGGAGCACACTGTACTGTTTAGGATCGTGGCACGATTCCGCGGTATCGACAAGCCCAGTTTTGGGTTCCCAGTCGTTTACAGCCGTCCCCACAACCTTGAGTCCGTCTCGGAGCCGGCCGGCTTCGTTGCGGGTCTACTTTAAGGGGTGGCCCCCTGAAATATTTCTGAATCCTGTGATTGCTTTGTCGTGAAGGCCTCGTTGGGTTTTGATTTGGTTTTTCCGAGGTTGATCGAGTGTGTGTTGCTATTGGTGCACCCCGGCCGGGTAAAACTTTCTGAAAGCCGTGTCCGCGGTTATGGACGACTTGGAGCACAGTATCTCGATCATAGACAACTATAACTAAAGTAGTGCTATAAATTTGACTTTATAATGACTAGTAATCAGCTTCACTATAATGGAATGGCTAATTAAAACTGCCCACAATTGCTTGTTTGGTTTGTCGCTTGCGACGACTGTATCTGACTAGTAAGTATTGCAACTACAACGGAATGGCTAAATAAAAGTACCAACAACTGCTGGGTTTTGGGTTATCTCATGCTACTTGTATCTGACTAGTAAGTGCTGCAACTACAACGGAATGGTTAACTAAAAGTGCCCACTGCTTATTTTATCAGGATGACTGTCTATACCTGACTAGTAATTGGTGTAACGAAAACCGAATAAATAAAACTGCCAACGGTGTGAGTTCCTCGGTTGACTTCCTCGATTGGTCTCGAGGGGGAAACGCCAGGATGGGTTTGTTTGATGGTAGAATCAGGTTGGTTCCGAATAGGTCTTTCTTACCCCTCTCGGATAGCCGCCAGTTGTATCGAGTCTCTATAGGTTGTTTAGTGCATGCTGCCGCTGCCGCTTCAGTCCACCATACCTATGTAGGCGAGGACCGCCAAATTCTAGCCTCGCCGTGTACTGGCCTCAGTACTGACGCTCCTCTTTTTCCTTTGCCCTTTTGTCGGCACCCCTTCTGTTTAAGCAGGTTTTGAGATCGATGTCGTTAGCAGGGTTACCCTTCCGGCTTGGCCTGGGCAGGGTTATGGACGCCATTGGTTATTCTTCAGGGCTCTTAGCCCCATTTGTATCTTGTCCGTAGCTGGACGCTCCATCGTTTTCAAGGTGATTTGGATCTTTGTATATTACATCTGTATTCTTGACTCATTGAGTCGCTGTCGTATATATATCTGTTCTGTGGGTCCCATCGAGGACTGTTGTGTAATGTTATTACTTCGTTTTCCACCCGCACGAAAGTGCCTGGTGGGCACCTTTGAATCGTTTCTATGCGGGTTTGGCGGAATCGCTGAAACCTGCATAGGGTCGATTCTGAGGGTGTTACACATCTCCTCAGGCGAAACCCTTGTTGGGTCACTACGTCCAGCATACAGAAACATCGGGTGCACCCTCGTTTGGAGCAGCTGCACCGACGCTTGAGGAAGGTGCGGATGATGTTGACACCATTGACCTCTTTGTCGGCCACGAGCTGAAGATCTTCCACCTGCTTGTGTAGCTTCTCCACCTCTGCAGATTCACCCTCTAAGATGTTGTTTCCCCACGACCTCTTTCGGGTGATCTTCTAGGTGGAATCGAAAGGAGCGAGACCAAAATTCTTACCTTCTAGCTTGACGTTGCGGATGTAGAACCACTTCATGCGCCAGTACTGGACAGACTCGCAAATGGAGAAAGAGAAGAATTGGAAAGTGGACGAATAGCGATGATGCAGCCACCCAGTATATATACACCACTGGGGCTAGATTTCCTCTTCACGGAGTAGAGTTTCAGGAAGAGGACAAAGTGCGGATCGATGCCGAGCCAGCACTCGCAAAGAGTGATGAAGCAAGCAATGTGAAGGAGAGAGTTGGGAGACAGATGATTCAGCTGAATCCCGTAGAAAAAGAGAAGCCCACGATGGAATTCGTGGGCTGGCAAAGAAATACCCCTGATGAAAAGCGTAAAACATCACCCAAAAGCCTTCGGGTGGGCGAGGAATTACCTCTTGGATAGGGAGGATGGCGTCGTCTTTCTCCTTGGACATCAACCCTGTTGGGCCACGCGGAGATAAAACAAAAAATTTCCTCTAACATGGTGATCCCAAGTTCTAGCTGCGGTAGAAGGCCACGAGGTTTACCACTAGACGCGCGGTTGCGGATTACTGATGAAGTGCGTCAGTTGATGCAGTGCAGTCCTCACGATCCGATCGTCCTGGTGCTGATCGCACAGCACCTTTACTCGTACAAGGAGGAGCGCCGGCGGCGAACTGCTAGGTTCGTTACGGCGGCAGGACTGCTGTGGAGCTAGGGTTTCCAACACATGGAATGACCTAACTGAACAACGATTAACCTTTCTAGGTTATGGTGCTCCACTATATATAGGGAGTGAACATGGGCTCTGCTCGCGCGGCCCATTCACTAAAGCCCATATAACACTAGTCACCGTGATTCCAACTCACTAACTCGGTCCTAATCCGGTTTAGGTCCAACCCAACCAGATTACAGGTTCAGATCCAATCCGAACTTGCTCCTGCTCTTAAGTGTGTGACCCTGCAGGCTCATGGCTACTTGGACACGATTGGAGTCCGACTCTCAATCGATCAGTCGGTAGCGGCTCCTAGCAGAACGTGCCGACTCCCAAGTACCAAAGAGTCATGACGACTTGCCTTTCCAATGCGACTTACGTCCTAGTCCCTTTTGCCTCACGATATACCTTGTCAGACTATAGGCGAATAATTGTCATCTCTTAAATAGTCCGACTCTCTTCTCGATCCGAGATAAGTGATTCACCCGACTAACTCTTAGTCAACCGCCTCGGTTAACACTTAACCGAGTCGTGCATGGCCATGCTTTCCGATCTCACGAGAGGGCCCAGAGAATATCTCTCCAAGTGGAGGGGCAAAATCCCATCTTGGTTATTCACATCACGCAGCTTGATTCTCAGTCGACCTGAACTCTGCCTTTATAACTGCCCAGTTACGGATCAGCGTTTGACAGAACCTAAGTCGGTGATCCTTAACTCGGAGTATGCAACAACCTCAGGTCTAAGGATTACATTGATTGAGATATACAAATGACAACTTGTTCGTTGTACCTCAATATGGGTCAATCTGACTCGCTAAACTCTTTAGCCGAATCTGTGTAAGTTGGAATAGCATCTCCATGCCCATGACAAGTGGAACCGAGTCATCAAGACAACTTTCACATTGGTCTAAGTTGTGTGTCCAGCACAACCTCAATGACCAAGGATATTTAGTACAAACAACATGAATGCATAGTTCCACAACCGAATCACATATTCAATGATACACATCAGATGTTTATACAAGGACTACTTAATATCTTTATGAATACAATGGGAAATATCATCATACATGATTGCCTCTAGGGCATATTACCAACAGTCTCCCACTTGCACTAGAGTCAATCTTCCGACATCACATGTCTAAGCATATAATGCCCATGGCTCTCAGGTGCGCCTCATGCTTCGGTTGTGGTAACGGCTTTGTCAACGGATCCACAATATTTGCATCCGTGTGTACCTTGCATAACTTGATATCACCCTGATCCACGAACTGGCGAATCAGGTGGTACCGCATGAGTATGTGCTTGTTCTTCTGGTGTTATCTAGGTTCCTTGGCTTGTGCAATAGCACCATTGTTGTCACAATACATGTCCAACGGATTGGACGAGCCCTGAACCACACCAAGATCCATGAGGAAATTCCTCATCCAAACAGCTTCCTTTGCTGCCTCCGAGGCGGCAATATACTCAGCCTCTGTTGTAGACGCAGACACAGTATCTTGCTTGGAACTCTTCTATCTCACAACACCTCTATTTATAATAAACACGTATCCGGATTGCGAACGAGAATCGTCAGAGTCGGTAAGATAACTCGCATCCGTGTAACCCTTTACACTGAGTTCATCTTCACCACCATAAACCAAGAACATATCCTTAGTCCTTCTCAAGTACTTTAGGATATTTTTAGCCGCTGTCTAGTGGATCTCTCCAGGATCAGCCTGGTATCTGCTCACAACACTTAGAGCATAGGAAACATCCGGTCTAGTACAAATCATGGAATACATGATGGATCCGACTGCAGAAGCATATGGAATCGCACTCATCCGACTTTGCTCATCAGTTGTCGAAGGACACTGAGTCTTGCTAAGTTTTACACCATGGGACATCGGTAAGAGCCCCTTCTTAGACGATTCCATGTTGAACTTCTTCAACACTTTGTCCAAATAAGTACTCTGACTCAATCCAATGATCCTCCGTGATCTATCTCTATAGATCCGGATTCCGAGGATGTATGTTGCCTCACCCAAGTCTTTCATTGAGAAACTCCTTTCCAATGATTCCTTGGTTTCTTGCAACATCTGGACATCATTTCCAATCAGTAATATGGCATCCACATATAAGATTAGAAAATTTACTTTGTTCCCACTAAACTTCTTGTACAAACAAGAATCATGATCACTCTTGATGAAGCCAAACGATTTGACTACCTCATCAAAGCGAATATTCCAACTCCGAGATGCTTGCTTTAACCCATAAATGGATTTCTGAAGTTTGCACATCTTGTCAGCATTAGCCGGATCGACAAAACCCTCAGGCTGTATCATATACACGTCCTCGGTTAAATTTTTGTTAAGGAAAGCCGTTTTGACATCCATCTGCCATATCTCATAGTCGAAATAGGCTGCTATAGCTAACATGATCCTAACTGATTAAGCATCGCTACGGGCGAGAAAGTCTCGTCGTAATCAACTCCTTGAACTTGTCGGAACCCATTCGCGACAAGGCGTGCTTTATAGATTGAAACATTTCCATACATATCAGTTTTCTTCTTAAAGACCCATTTGCACTCGACGGGTCTTGCACCGTCTGGCAGATCAACCAAGTTCCAAACTTGATTTTCATCCATGGACTTTATCTCGGATCTCATGGCTCCAAGCCATGACACGGAATCAGATCCCACCATCGCTTCCGAATAATTTGTCGGCTCATCACTGTCTAACAGTAACACATCACGAACACTTCGTAATATCGCCGATCTTCGTAGTACAGGTGCTGTTGCCGGCTCAGCTACCACGACCGGCTCAACCTCCAAGGTTTTTGCCGACTCGCCACTAGCCGGTTCCTCTCGAATTTCTTAGAGCTGCACCGTGCTCCCACTTACTCCCCGACTGAGAAACTCTTTCTCAAGGAAGACACCGTTTCGAGCGACAAACACTTTGCCCTCTTCTCGGTTGTAGAAGTAGTAACCCAAGGTTTCCCTCGGATACCCCACGAAAATACACTTAACCGACTTGGCTGTAAGCTTGTCCGACTGAAGTCGCTTGACAAATGCTTCACAACCCCAAATCTTAAGAAAAGACAAACTCGACTTTTTGCCTGTCCACATCTCATGCAGTGTCTTCTCTACCGATTTTGATGGTACTCTGTTTAGTGTGAACGCCGTTGTTTCTAGACAATAACCCCAAAATGATAAAGGCAGGTCTGTCCGACTCATCATTGATCATACCATGTCCAACAAGGTTCGATTCCGCCTTTCCGAAACACCATTCCTTTGTGGCGTTCCTGGCGGAGTAAGTTGAGGAACTATTCCACAACTTTTCAGATGGTCATCAAACTCATGGCTCATGTACTCGCCTCCTCGGTCCGACCGAAGAAACTTTATTTTCTTGCCCAGTTGATTCTGTGCTTCATTCTGGAATTCTTTGAACTTTTCAAATGCTTCCGACTTATGTTTCATCAAGTAGATATATCCATACCTACTCAAATCATCAGTGAAGGTAATGAAGTACTCATAACCACCCCTGGTTGTCGTGCTCATTGGTCCACATACATCACTATGTACTAGTCCCAACAAGTCGGACGCCCTTTCGCAACTCTTTGCAAAAGGTGTCTTGGTCATTTTTCCGAGTAGGCAAGATTCACATGTCTCGAACGACTCCAAGTCGAACAAAGTTAGGAGTCCATCATCATGGAGCTTCTTCATGCGTTTCCAACTTATATGACCAAGCCGACAGTGCCAAAAGTAAGTCATATTCAGATCATTTGGTTTCAACCTTTTAACATTTATGTTATAAACTGACTCACCATCAAGATTCAAAATAAATAACCCGTCCTGGACGGGTGCAAAGCCATGAAACATATCATTCAAATACAAAGAACAACCATTATTCTTGATATTCGACTCATAGCCTTGCCTCATCAAACATGAAGCAGAAATAATGTTTTGGCTGAGCACTGGAACAAAATAACAATTATTCAGTTCCATAATGAATCCGGAAGGTAAATGAAGTTGCATCGTGCCGACTTCCAACGCAACAACTCTTGCTTTGTTGACGACTCGAATATCAACCTCGCCTCTTGCTATGCTTCTAGTTCTTACCAGTCCCTGCAACGAGTTGCAGATGTGAATAACTGATCCGGTATCATATACCCAAGAACTATTAGGTGCATCAGCAAGATATATGTCTATAACATTGCAAACAAGTGTACCTGAGTCGGAAGTCATACCTCCACTCTTGGCTTTGTCGGCCAAGTACTTGATGCAGTTCCTCTTCCAGTGGCCATCCGCCTTGCAGTAGAAGCAAGTAGATCCGGCTGAAGGAGATGGCTTAGTCCCTGAGGAAGCGCTTGGGACCGGGTCCGGAGCCTGCTTTCCTCTTGACTTAGCCTTCTTCTTAGTCCAAGAACTCTTCTTGAACTTAGCCTTATTCTACACCATCAACACTTGACTGGCGCCCTTCTTGAGATCCGCCTCTGCCTGCTTGAGCATCCCATGTAATTCAGTGAGCTTCTTATCCATACCATGCATGTGGTAGTTCGAAATGAACTGCCCATATGCACTAGGAAGAGAGTTCAGAATTATATCCGTAGCGAACTCTTCGCTTATGGGGTAGCCAAGCCTCTCTAGAGATTGCACGTAACCAACCATTTTGATCACATGCGGACTCAGTGGATCACCATCATTAAGCTTGCAACTTAGCAAAGCCTGAGAGACTTGATACCTCTCAGTCTTCGCCTGATCCTGGAACATACTTTTGAGGCTTTCGATCATATCGTAGGCCTCAACATGCTCGAACTGCTTTTGCAAGTCCAGTTCCATGTGAGCAAGCATAAGACAGCTAATATCCGTGGACTCATCCTTAGCCCGACGGTAGGCATTGGTGGCAGCGACAGTCGCATTCTCATTCGGCTCATCTGGAAGTGGGTTATCTAGGACATGGTCCTTCTTTTCTTGTTTGAGAACAATTCTCAGATTTCGATACCAGTTGGTAAAATTAGTTTCGTTTAGTTTATCTTTCTCAAGAATGGTTCTCAACGCAAAACCGGATATCTGAGAGTGACTGCTACTTGGTGCCATGATCTACAACAGAAAATATGCAAAACACTTAAGACATGTATTCATAAAAGAGCAAGCATATTAAACATTTTAATATTTTATGCTCCCACTAGAACCAACACCCCTCCGATGGTTGCTTAGTGATTCAGGATCCTAAATAAGCAAGTCGGCTAGTGAGCTTTAGCATCACCGCTAGCCGCCAAGTGATCTAGGTAGACAACTCCTTGTCAACCATATCTCATACGACTCCTGTTGGACAGGTGGCATCACATGCCCCGGCTCCCATCCGACTTTTCCCCGAGTCCCACAACCGTTGTGATAGACCCGTCTAGCTTACCGAGTGTTTCTACAGTAAGAGTCCGACTCGAACCCACCTAGTCGGAAAGAATTGGCAGCACCTCAATTTTATCAGCTCACTACCAAAAATGTCCGACTTGTGATGGTGCAAACACTGGCGGGAAAACCGACTAGAGCTTCTTTGAGGGATTAAATTTTACCGACTATCTAATAGAGGTAAAACTGAGACATAACAATAACACAAAATAAAGCATTTATAATGTAAAATGGTATGGCTCTCTTCATGGCGATCTCCATCTCCACAAAGCCTGTAATCCGACTCGTGCCAACTCTTGTCACTTGTCATCTTACTCCATGTCGCCGACATGTACAGCGCCTTGCATGCCTTCCAGGTTCTCCAAACAGCTACACTAGCTTAGTAAAGTAAATTACATAGAGAATCCGACACGCAGGTCGTTTTACAATAAAATGACAGCACCTAGGCTCCAGCCGGCTGGCAAAAACCGTGATTCGCAGATCACGTATGGATTACACACATACATCACATGCACATGAACCATAACATTCACAACTTCCTGCAAAAACAAGTTATGCATAGATACAATATCTACCGGCGTTGTGAAACTCGCAACGACATCTAAGGCGCTACGACAGGGCGAAGCCGGCGGTCCCATCTACGATCCGAACATGAATTCCGACCATCGTTCCGATTCGATCAAACTCTTTGATCTTCGATCACTGCTTCTGGATTTACGTGTCACAGTCTACCCCGATGGCGGAAGCCGACCGGTAGGGGTATGTCGTTCCACGACCTCAGCAGTATGATCACGGAAATCAGATCTACCATTCCCCGAGTACAGTTGATCCAATCAACTTCGTACAAAACCGATCTATCTCATAGATCGACCACCAAACAGCACATAGATCTCATCTACAGCCAACCGCATATCACATATGCGAGATCTAGAGCCTAAAACCACAAGCTATCGCTTTGATACCACTGTTGGGCCACGCGGAGATAAAACAAAAAATTTCCTCTAACGTGGTGATCCCAAGATCTAGCTGAGGTAAAAGGCCACGAGGTTTACCACTAGACGCGCGGTTGCGGATTACTGATGAAGCGCGTCAGTTGATGCAGTGCAGTCCTCACGATCCGATCGTCCTGGTGCTGATCGCACAGCACCTCTGCTGGTATCCACACGTACAAGGAGGAGCGCCGCCGGCGAACTGCTAGGTTCGTTACGGCGGCAGGACTGCTATGGATCTAGGGTTTCCAACACCTGGAATGACCTAACCGAACAACGATTAACCTTTCTAGGTTATGGTGCTCCACTATATATAGGGAGTGAATGTGGGCTCTGCTCGCGCGACCCATTCACTAAAGCCCATATAACACTAGTCACCGTGAGTCCAACTCACTAACTCAGTCCTAATCCGGTTTAGGTCCAACCCAACAAGATTACAGGTTCAGATCCAATCCGAACTTGCTCCCGCTCTTAAGTGTGTGACCCTGCAGGCTCATGGCTACTTGGACACGATTGGAGTCCGACTCTCAATCGATCAGTCGGTAGCGGCTCCTAGCAGAACGTGCCGACGCCCAAGTACCAAAGAGTCATGACGACTTGCCTTTCCAATGCGACTTACGTTCGAGTCCCTTTTGCCTCACGATATACCTTGTCAGACTATAGGCGAATAATTCTCATCCCTTAAATAGTCCGACTCTCTTCTCGATCTGAGATAAGTGATTCACCCGACTAACTCTTAGTCGATCGCCTCGGTTAACACTTAACCGAGTCGTGCATGGCCATGCTTTCCGAATCATATCTCACGAGAGGGCCCAGAGAATATCTCTCCAAGTAGAGGGGCAAAATCTCATCTTGGTTATTCACATCACGTAGCTTGATTCTCAATCGACCCGAACTCTGCCTTTATAACTGCCCAGTTACGGATCAGCATTTGACATAACCTAAGTCGGTGATCCTCAACTCGGACTATGCAACAACCTCAGGTCTAAGGATTACATTGATTGAGATATACAAATGACAACTTGTTCGTTGTACCTCAATATGGGTCAATCCGACTCGCTAAACTCTTTAGCCGAATCTGTGTAAGTTGGAATAGCATCTCCATTCCCATGACAAGTGGAACCGAGTCATCAAGCCAACTTTCACATTGGTCTAAGTTGTGTGTCCAGCACAACCTCAATGACCAAGGATATTTAGTACAAACAACATGAATGCATAGTTCCACAACCGAATCACATATTCAATGATACATATCAGATGTTTATACAAGGACTACTTAATATCTTTATGAATACAATGGGAAATATCATCATACATGATTGCCTCTAGGGCATATTCCCAACAAACCCGGCATCATGCAATTTGCGCAAATCCGAGTCACGCATCTCCGTGTGCCGCAACCCGCTGTAGGTGGTGCGACCCGGAGCAGCGGCCTTCATCCCGGCTCTGGTGGCGCTCGAACCTGCTACAGCGGACGACGTCTTCTTCGGCTTGCCCATCTTGGAGCGACGAGTGCGGCACTATGAGTGAAGGAAAGAGGAAGGAAAAGTACGGAGGGCGTCCAGTGCGCGATGAGAACAGAGAGCTCAAGAAAATGGTGGCAATGGCAATGAGGCATAAGCAAATGACGAAGGGTGAAAATCACTGTTTTCCCCACGGTATAAAAGTACGAAGACGACGCAGTAGAGCCGTTGATTGAGAAGTCCTAACGCGTGCCTCAAATCTCGCCGTCCATGTGTCAGCACCAAACTAAACCGTTGCCAGCACGCCGTCCGCTACGTGCGTAAATTGAGGAGACACCATAACTTTCGCCACTCTTATGCGTGACTAGTCAACGTTTGGTCAGGCGGTGGGACCCATGATCGTCCCGTTGCATCGTTTCTACTATCGCAGACAGTTGAGCTCACTGGTCGTCAGCACTGACGCCACCAAAGCAAAGCCAGTAACGGCTCGAAGATTTCGACTAATCATAAAAAGTACTTACTCGAGTCTACGACTCAACCAACTACTCGGGGGCTACTCCTATCAGGAGCATTGGCCGGCACCTGAGAAATTACGACTGTAACGTCAACTCGAAAATATCTTCGAGTCCTACGTTGAATCTGCGACTCGACTACGAACTCGGAAAAATGTGTCCTTCGAACTAATAATGCCAACTGATGAGAACGACTGAACTAAAGTCTTTGCTTGAGTCTACGACTCGAACAAACACTCGGGACTACTCCCATAGGTAGCGCTGGTCGCGCACCCTATGAATTATTTGACTGAGATCCTTTGGATCAAATATGACAAAAATATTTTTGCAACTTTGCCCAAACTAACGCTAAGTGAGAAGCAGTATCCTTGGCCACCCGAAACACCTCCACGATGATAAAATTTCGGATGTTGTGTTTACGACGCAAAGATAAGCCATATAGATACCATCTGATGGCCTGGTAATGCACCCGACTGCGCTCTACAAGTAAAAATCTCGTGTCAACAGGCACGATGAAAATCCCGACGGATGCTTTGGGTACATCATTTGAAAAACACTGGGATTCGACTCCTATAAGACCACAACAGCCTGAGTTGAATCACACTAGCAATCGTTCTGGATTCGAGTCCAGGGACTCGATGCTGATGAACATCGTGTTGTTTTGTCCTATGACAATTAACTGTCCCTAATCCGTCGGGGGAGTTAGGCACACGCATCAACAATCCCTATGAACTAAACGTTTCTTCCTGAAAAACAGGTTCAACTATAAAGCACCTGAAAGATTGTAGACTCTCCAGTTGAATCTACAATTCGACTGAACGCTCGGGGGCTACTGACATGGATATACCCTACGGGTGCATAACATTGGTATACCCGGTCCAGCCCACGCGAGGACACGCAGCCCATGAAGGTTTCGGGTGGCCCAAGCCTATGGCGGATTCGACTCCTTGGAGGACAAGTCTAGATTAGATAGAATTTCAAAGGGTATCAACCCTAATCTGTAACCGACTCGACCTATCCCGAGACCAGGCCTATCTATATAAGGGCCAGGAGGGTACGGCGAGAAGGACCCAACTCACCTCATACACACAGCTCACACCAGATTGCATCTGTGCACCCTGTAACCTTTGGTTCCACCGTAATCAAGAGCAGACAAGCAGGAGTAGGGTTTTCCCTCCGGGGGCCTGAACCTGGGTAAACCTCGTGTCCATGTATTGCTTGTTTGTTAACCATTCTGCAACTTCTAGCATCCCCATCTTCTCCAAACCCAAGTCCATAACAGTGGGCATTGACGAGTCGAACCCTCGTCAACGTGTTTCCAGATGCAAAACCGGTGAGGCAGTCGATGCGTCGACTGCCCGAGAAAAGGGCTAAAGCGATTGGCATCGAAGTCAACAGACTCCTCGAAGCTAACTTTATAAGGGAGATAAAGGAAAGCACCTGGGTAGCTAACCCCGTGATGGTCCTTAAGAAGGACACGGACATCCTGAGGATGTGTGTGGACTTCACGTCACTTAACAAGCATTGTCCTAAGGACCACTTCCCTCTACCATGGATCGATCAAATCGTCGACAACACTGTAGGATGCGAGAGACTCTCCATCCTCGACGCCTACTCAGGCTACAATCAAATTCGACTGAAGGTCGAAGATCAGGAGAAAATGGCGTTCATCACGTTGTTCGGGGTGTTCTTGTACAACACAATGCCCTTCGAGCTGAAGAATGCAGGCGCCACCTACCAGACGTGCATGCAGGCATGCCTGAAGAGCGAAATCAGTCGCAACATCTAGGTTTATGTAGACGACATAGTAATCAAGACCAAGGAGGCCAGAACACTTATCGACGATCTCCATGAGACGTTCAACAACCTCGATTGTTACAAGATCAATCTAAACATGTACAAGTGCGCCTTCGGCATACCGTCTAGACAGCTACTCGGATACTTCATTTCTCAATGAGGCATCGAGGCTAACCCAAAGAAAATTCAGGGCTATACTAGCCATGGAGAAGCCAGAGAACGTCAAAGAAGTCCAGAAACTAGTTGGGCGAATCACGGCGCTCAGCAGATTCATCAGTCGCATGGGCGAAAAGGATCTACCAGCTGTTACGCAAGGCCGAGAAGTTCGAGTGGACGCCGAGGGTGATGAGGCATTCGAAGATCTCAAACACTTACTCTCCACATCTCTAGTACTGGTCACGCCAAAGGAGAGGGATCCCACGCTGCTATACATCGTAGCCGCGCACCAGGTGGTCAGCACTGCCCTCGTGGTAGAATGACACGAAGACGGCAAAACCCACGGGGTACAATGCCCAATCTACGACCTTAGAGAGGTACCGACGCCAACAAAGCAAAGGTATCCTCACTACCAAAATCTTGTCTACGGCATATTCATGATGGCGTGGCGATTGTGCCACTACTTCTAGGAACATCAGATCATAGTTGTCAACGACGCACCACAATCGAACATCCTGAACAACCCCGAAGATTCAGGGAGAGTAGCCTTATGGGGCATCGAGCTGTCCCCGTAGGATATCATCTATGAGCGCCGCACCTCCATCAAGTCTTAGGTGCTCCCCGACTTCTTCGTCCAATGGATGGAGCTCTAGCTTCCGGACACTCCGGACATGTCCTAGTCCTGGACAATGCACTTCGATGGCTCCAAGCGCGAGGCTGAAGCCGGAGCCGGAGTGATCCTGACATTCCATCAAGGGGATAAGATGAGATACGTGATGCGAATGAAGTTCCGCGTATCCAACAATGAGGCTGAGTACGAGGCGCTCCTGCATGGCATGTGGATGGCCAAAGTATGTGGTGCCACGCACCTCGTCGTCCAGCAGACGATAAACGAGTGTGACGCCCATAATGCCAACATGATCGCATATCGTGTGATCTACAACTCACTCAAAGGAGACTTCGACGATTGCGAACTCCGGTACGTTGGCAGGGAAAGCAATGAAGAGGATGACAAGATCGCCAACATCGGCTTCACCTGCACCTCAGTACCACCAGGTGTGTTCCTCGAGCAAATCTGCGTGCCCTCCATCAAAAGAAAATTCCCAAAGGACACAACCGAAGTTGCGAGACACTCGGGGGCTGCGCCAGTCGAGAAATCCGAACGACCCAAAGAACTCAACACGGAGGTCGAACTGGTGAGCCTCATGTAGGTCCTGGCAGTCAAACAAACATGGACTCAGTCGTAGGTCAAGTACCTAGTGAGCAAGCAACTTCCTGAGGACCCAACGGACGCCCGGCACGTCGCTCGCTAATCAAAGGCCTTCACCATCATCAACGTCGAGTTGTACAAGAGCAACATCACGTGCTTGCTCCAGTGGTGTGTCACTATCAGTGACAGGAAGAGCATCCTCCTCGACATCCATGAAGGTATCTGCGGCCACCACGCAGGCAGCTGCGCCCTTGTTGCTAAGGATCTGCGAGCTGGCTTCTATTGGAGAACCGCGATGCGCGACGCCAAGGACATCGTCCAGGGGTGCAATGCCTGCCAAAGGTACGCAGACAAGCCGCATGCGCCAGGCTCAGAGCTGCGGCCCATAGCACTAGCCTGGCCCATCTCCTAGTGGGGTATCGACATGGTCGGCAAGCTGCCAAAGTCCTCGCCTGGAGGACATGTCTTCCTCCGGGTGGCAGTCGAAAAATTCACAAATTGGGTCGAGGCCATTCCCGTTACTAACCAAACCGCCGCTTCCACCGTCAAGTTCTTTCAATCCTTTGTCGACAGGTTCGGAGTGCCTCACAGCATCATAACCGGCAACGGCTCGAACTTCACCTTGAACGAGTTCCAAGACTTATGCGAAGAGCTTGTCATCAACCTCACATACGCCTCCGTGACACATCCACAGACCAACGGGAAGGTTGAAAAAGCCAACGGTCTCGTCTGCAATGGCATAAAGAAGCGGTTGATGCGTCCACTCAAAAGGCTGGTGGGAGCCTGGGCGAATGAGCTACCCTCCGTCCTCTAGAGCCTACGCACAATGCTAAATAGCTCTACCAGTTACACGCCCTTATTCATGGTGCATAGAGCCGAAGCCATGCTTCCCGCCGAGGTACGCTAGAAGGCCCCACGGGTCGTTGCCTACAGCGAAGCTAAATCATCGGCCGCACTCGAAGACACCTACGACATGCTAGACGAATCTCGCAACATCTCCGCAGCCCGTTCGATGGTGTACCAGCAAAGTCTCCACAACTAACATAGCTGATGGCTGCGCCCAAGGTCCTTCTTCGAAGGAGACCTCGTCTTGCAACTCAAGCAGAAGGGTCACCTGAAGCTCGAATCACCCTGGGAAGGACCCTACGTGGTCATCGAAGTAATCCCAGGTGGCACCCGCCGTCTAAAAGAAGTCGAGTCCGGAGTTGAATACTCCAACCCCTGGAACATTGAACAACTGCAATGCTTCTACCCCCTAGTTGTTTTTTACATTCAATAAGGCTATTCAGCCAGTCTACTCAGCCGAACACCATACCTCCTACATTACGATGAATAAAAGCTAAGTCTCTTGGCTCAAATTTCTCTCTTGTATACATTGACATCGTTAAACACGCTCGGGGGCTGCGCGTCACCTTACGATTTCGTCGATTGACCACAACAATGCATAAACCCTGAGTAGCTAACCACGTCAGGCTAACGAAAAGGACATGCAAAACCCATAGTCAACAATACACTACGTGCCAAAAAATACAACTTTACAAGGGCACCAAAGCCCACTCGATAATATACAGACTTTACATTGTTATATTTACTATTTGCAGGACTCAACTATGTTGGAGTAGGACGTTCGTCCGCTCCTCAAAGACATCAACAATTTCCTCAGCATATTGCACCATTTCATCATAATGCGGACGCATGTCCCACGCCATACCATCCGGAGGAGCGGGTGGCCCAGCTGCTATCTTAGCCAGGTCAACATCGCAACAATGTAGCCGAACGAGTGCTAGAGCCGCCTTCACACCTGCCACCAACTAATGATGGACGACCTCCTTCACGGCGTCCACATCGCGAAATTTTCCCAGCAAGCCCAAGAAGCTGGAGGGAGCCGCATCCAAAGGAAACATTGTTTCCCAGATAGCCACGAGTGATGACCTTGCGTGCTTCAGCACCAGAATCACTTGGTGGACGCGGTCTTGAAACGTTGCGACAACAGTCGCTCGGTCGCGATCCATCCAGAAGAAGCCTCCAGCCTCTAACTCCTGTTGCGTCAAGCAATTCAGCCGAATCGCAACACATTCATTCTCCTCCTTTGAAAGAAGTTTCATAACTGCACAAAAAAGCAGCAGATTAGGCGGCATGAAGGTCAGGCGCAGTTGAAAAGAAAAGAAGCTCACAGTGACTTACACTGGAGTTGCTCGCCGATCTGCCAAAATTCCTCAAGGAGAAATTCTTCTCTCGCAACGGCCCATTCAGTCTTGGACATCCAAATGTCCGCGTGGTCACGGATCATGAGAACATCCCTCTCCAGGCTTCAGATGCGATCACGTCAAAAGAGATTGATAACAGTCAAAAGAGACACTTATATTTACATCAAGAAAACACTACGTGGTAGAGTCAAATTTGTCCACACGAAGCATTACATGCACGCTGGCAAAGAAAAATCAAAATACTACTAAACAAACTACGGTGCAGAAGACCTAAGTAGCCCCATTCGGAGAAGCTTCGGACTCCGAGGCCCTCGCCTTGGCTGCCCGCTGCTGCTCTAGTGCATATTTGGCCAGAAGGTCAATGAGCTTCAGGCCAAAATGCTTGCAGTGGGAGGCGATCAGAGAAAAAACTACCTCGGTGCCATTTGGTGCTATCGGCATCCTGGAGGTGATCTGAGGAAGATCCAGCTGCGCGCCAGACGCCACCGCCATTGCCAATCCCATGGCGGCACCCACAACCTTCTAAGCCCTCTTGTAGCTCGTAGGGGCATCGCCTGCCAAGGCCTTCGCCAGGGAGTCGACGTCGTCAAGAGCGACGCCCTTCGGGTTGATCTCATTGTAGAAGTGTGCGAGGACCTCCTTGGCCTTGCCTAGCGTCTCCACGGCAGAGCTGCAGCGATCTTCGATCGCTGCAACGGCATCCCCATGCTCCAAAGTGTTGCGATCAAACGCAACGCCAATAGAATCTACAAGATGCAGTAATTTTTTTGGATGAGAGAAAGGAAGCATACACAAAGAAAAACAGGCTCGGGCACGAGGAGAACATGATAACTTATCAGACAACACTTTTGCAGCAGCCATAAGCTGCTCCGCCATGGCCTTATCCCGAGACGCCGCGATAGACGTAAGTTGCTGCTCGCGATCCTAGGCCTCCTGCTGGTGGTGCTGAAGGGCCTCCACGGCATCCTTTGCATTGGTCTCCGCCTGGCTGTGACTCTTTTCAAGTGTGTTCAGCTTGCGGAGAGCTTCATTATTCTCATCTACGACAATCAACAAGAAACGGATCAATAAAAATGGTACTCATCAATAATCCTAGACAAAAATAAGTAATATACGCACCTCGGAGTTGCTGAAGGTCACTCTCCAGGGCAAGATATTGCTGGCCAAGGCGATTGATGTCGCGGATGAAGGGCTACAACAAAGAAACATGCAAAATCAGGCAAACAAAAGGGATCGGGGGCTCGTCCGTGTCAAATTGAAAAGGCACTTACGTGACCACCCGAAGACTCCGAAGGAGTGTCTTGGTTCTTCCAAGTGAAGACCATTCGAGTCCTCAGCTTAGAGGATCTCGATGCGGCATCACCAGAGTTGGCCGGTATCTTCGAGGAGGCAGCCGCAGTTTTCGCCAGCAGCATCTGCGACTCTATTGTGACCTATTCAGACTCATCCTTTACGGATTCGACTGAGGAGTATCTTCTGATATGACAAAGGAAAAACAAGTCACTCAAAGCATCAGCAAGGAGAAATACAATCAGCAGTGCTAAGTCATTTGGTACTCATGATGGGATGCCAGAGAGATCAAAGACCGGCGTCTCCTTCTCCTTCTTATTCTTCTTCTTGGCTGGTGGTTGAGGAGCCACTTCCTGGAGAGGAACGACAGGAATGGGGGAGGTTGCACCTCCATCCCAGTGTGACGCTCAAGGAAGGCAGGTCCCCTTGGCATTGGCAACATCGCCCCATCCAAACTACCGCTTCGGGCCCTCTTTCGAGATAGCCCTTCGCTATGCTCGGGTGCTTCCGTTGGTGGCGACTGCGCATGGGGGAGCGTAGATTCAGACTCCGCGTCCCTGCCATTGGGCGTAGCCGTATATTTCTCGGGAAGGGGAGGCATCATGGACTCCACCTTGAACTCCTGCGGAGTAAAAGATACACATGACAAACGTCAAGCAGTAGAAGAAACAAGCTATCAAAGATGCGCAATGTGCAAACAGGAAATTCACCTGAGGAACTTCCATCCTGCCAGAGAAGGAGCAGTCAAAGACTTCCCCAGGATCTCCTCATCAGCCTTGTACTTCTGCAAGGGTCAAAGAGCCCGGTCGAGGTCGGGTGAGGACATCTCCAGTAACATACCAAAAATATTAATCAAGGTTATCAATTCCAATCACCCAAAATTAGGGTTAACAAAAACTTATGTTAATTAAATCCTTATGAATGCATGTGTGTATGTGATGAATGTATGAATGCATGGTTGGACTTGTGTGATTGTTATGAACGTCAAGGAATGGTTTAAATATGAAAAAAACATCATCTAAATCAATTCCAAGAAGAATCAAATCAATAGAAATTCAAAAACAAACAAAACAAGCAAATGGTCATTTTTGCCAATCTTGCTCACTAGCTCACTTTGAGTGTTTCTAGTCCAAGATTTCAAACAGAAACAAATCCATTTCTTTTCACCCCTTACTAGAACAAGTGAAAGTGAACCCAAGCCCACCTTGCAAACCCACAGAAACATTTGGCAACCCTATTCAAATGACATTTGAAATTTGAATCTATATCATATGAGAAGATCACCATTTCTCAAAACCCAACCAAACCAGTGCACCTTGACAAATCCAAGCAACCAGAGACTACCTAGTATGTGACCAATATACCCACCAAGTTTTATACAAAAATTCAAATTTGAATTTCTTGCGGCCATTTCATCAAACACCTTCTGAGCACAAATCAAATTAAACCACAAACACTATAGTGAGCAGTGTCTGTGTCAACTTTGTCCCCTCTCTAGCTCTGAATACACTCCTAGTAGATCATCTACCTTGTCTAAGGAGCTCTAGCTCACTGTGAA
This sequence comes from Avena sativa, assembly GCA_916181665.1. NCBI lineage: Eukaryota > Viridiplantae > Streptophyta > Magnoliopsida > Poales > Poaceae > Avena > Avena sativa. The sequence continues at coordinate 443,094,819 of OV702294.1, read as the reverse complement.
CTTGACCATGCCATCAATGGTCACCATGGCCGAGCACACTTTCCACCCTCGATGTCGACAACATGCTACAAGCCTAACTAGCCTCACCAACCATGTCTGGGACACACGCCACCGTCCACCGCCACCCCTGTCCAGCGCTCGTGCTCTGCCAGCCACTGTACCACACGAAACGCTCGCGCCCCGCCAGCCACTGGACCACACGGAACGCTTGCGCCCAATGTCTCTACAACCATGCCGAGAGCGCGCTAGAGCGCCGCGCTTGACACGCTCGCACAGACCATGCCCCGCCTTTGCCGCCCGCGTGCATGATCAGCATCGCCCCAGGAACCTCCGAGACAACCCCGTTCGCCGCCACGTGACCCGTAGCCGTTGTGCGCCATTACAACAGGTGTCAGTGCCGCCTAGAGCGTCGACGCGTTCTGACCGAACCGCACCGCCCCACACCTTGCCATGAAGACGTTGAGCTTCGCCAGGAGGCAGCGCACCTTCCCCCTACCGTCAGCCATGGCCTCAGCTCACAGTGAAGACGACCCCGAAGAGCTCCACCCGCACCCTTCGGTTCCCTCATCGCACTATATATAGAGGCCTTTCCCGTTCAATTTCAGCACACCATTCCACTCCCTTCTCTCTCAGAACCACCCCACCTCTTCCCCGGAGCAAGGCGAGCACCAGGTTGCCGGAATTTCACCGGAGCTTGCCGCTGCTGGAGGAGAAGGGCGCCGCTGATTGGAGCCACCCCAGGAGGAGCCACCAGTACCAGGAGGATCGTTGTCGTCGACATTGTCGTTCACCCCCATCGCCGACCCTCGCCTGAGCCCTGGTGATCCGGCACTGACCCCCACTGGCCGCGTCAGGGTTCAGTCTCGCCGGCGCTGGTGACGGAGACGACAAGCCCCAGTCGTTAGATTAGATGTTAATCGCACGGTCCATATTGCCCCGTACCCCTTTGCACCCCTGTCTCACTGACCGGTGGGGACAACCACTTAAACCCGCCCGCGCGCGCTGTGCGTAGTGGGCCGACCCAGTTAATTTCCCGCGTGACCCAGTTCGTTTGAAATTAGGTTTATCTATTTAATTTCAAACTTAGTTCTAGCTGTAGATTCAAAAATCATTTTTAGATAGATTCACTGAACCAAATTGCATGAAACTAATTTTTCTGAAAAGGTATTGAAATTATTAATCCAAGCCTGTTGGATTCAAACCATTTAGAATTATATATCACCTATAGTAAAAATAACAAGACAACGACTTTTCTGCATTCAAACATTTTTCAAAATTCAACCATAAAAGCTTTTGAGATGATTCCAACTCTCAAAAACCACATTTAACAAGACCTTTCTGAATAGATAAAAATATCTAGGTTTAATTGCAGTAATAATGGACAAGTAATAAAAGAATGCCCCATAGGCATTTCTAGTCACATTAATTAATTAAAATAAAAAGGTAAAACCTGATTAAATTGTCAACATGATCCCATGTTTTAGTTGGAGAATATTAAATCTTAAGTAGTTTTTCAATGAGTAGAAATTACTTTTCTAAAATAAAAGAAATGAAACTAGTGTCTTAATTCTTGTGATGATTGTGATGATGATAGATCATCTAGTGAAAACCCTGGTGTGATAAATAGAATTAGTTAAGTATTGTTTGGTGATTGTGTACCTCGTATTTATTTATAGACGCTAGTACTGACCAAGGATATGAAGAGGAAGGAGATTACTACGAGGAAGAAGCCGAGAAGAACTTCAACCACTACACTGCACAAGGCAAGCTTACACTTGCAATTATGCAAGCCTAACACTACAAGTTGACTTAGCAAGCTAAAACTTGCATGATAGCTATGCCAACTAGATGCTTTAGGCATATGTTATTACACCACTTGATTATACCAAATCTGAGTTTTACTTGCAAGCTTTATTAAGTTATTTCTTTATCAAAACTCTTTGTTTACTTAGTGACTTGTGAAGTGTTGGAAAGATATTTAGAGGTAGCATAAAGAGCATAAAACTTGGCCTAAGTCAGATAAATCTTGATGTCATCCTGAGGCATGAGATTGACCTTAGATAATTCACACTTGATTACCACCCCTCATTAGTTTACCCCCAACTTTAGTGGCTAGTGCTAAGCATAAAACTTGATCACTTTAGATGGGAATACTTGGTGAAAATGATTATGAAAACCTTGGAATGATGAATCATTCTAATGAAATGTTTTGACATGTGTTCTTGAACACCAGATGATTTTGATGATGAAAATGTTGAGGCATGAGCCTTAGCCCTTTATAAAACTTATGGTTGTCTGGATGCGATACCATTCCAATTTTACCGTACAACCACAATACCCGAATTTTGGTAGGGCTTGACTGGAAGTTTATATACCTTAGTATGGGTTCCCTTGTGGCCAAGGTTTGAGCTGAGGCTACCTCGTGAAGATTGACCACCTATCCAGTTCCCAAGATGACAGATGTCATGGTTGGGAGGCCAAACTCATAGGATAGGTGCCTATACTATGGCGTGTAATTGAAAGGTTAGGATTGATTTTCCGCATACTGAGTATGGTGAATTCAGGATTGTTCCTGACGGATGTATCAAATATTGTGTTGAAAGTGTACCACCTCTACAGAGTGTGAAACTATTCAAATAGCAGCGTTCGCAGTTATGGACAGTTGGAGTGGCCATACTGTTCTGTCGTCAGATGTTTTCAAAATGACTTGTGAATTAGATCATGACTTTGACTTGACCACAACAGAGTTGTGAAAGTGAAACTTGAGTTCCCACTTAGGTGTTATAAAACCTTAAACTAGTTTTCTTTGCTTCTAAACTCGGTTAGAGAAAAATCTGGCTTTTTGCAAAACAACCTAGAGCCTAGTACTCCTACTTGAAACCACCTTACTTGTTAGTTATAGTTTGCGAGTACTTAAAGAGTATTCATGGCTTTGTCCCTGGCTATTCCTGTGGACATACTATGAAGAGGACTATTAGGAGGATGGACCGCAGGAAGGTTATGACAACTAGGATCATCTCCCATCGTTAGCACTGCCTGTGACCATGAAGATGGAGCCTCGCCCACGCTACCGTTATTATTACGTTATTCCGCTGCTTGATTGTATTAAGACTGGATCATGAGATCCTTTATTTGTTGTAAGACCTTATGTATGGTTTTTAATGGATGTTGTATTGTGATATCCAATCTTTTATGTCTCGAAAAAATGGTAATCCTGGGATTGCGATGTATGGCATAACATGTATCTGGGATTAAAAATCCGGGTGTTGACAAGTTGGTATCAGAGCCATCCTGACCATAGGAGACCCTAGTTACAATGGACGTTTGAATCAAGAACTTAGTTTCAAAACAAAATAAGTGAGTATTTATGAAAACCTATTCTCATTCTTATCACTTAGATTATTTCATGAAAATTCATGTTCCTCAAAAATTCTTGCAAACTAACATAAAATTTGACAAACTTGATCACTGTACTAACTTACTCATCCTACATTCTTATAGATGGACATGAAGTATAGCAAGTTCTATCAGTTGGGAAATGGAGGAGATCTCATCTTTGAGCGTGATTTGGACCAGCTTTCGGAACTTCTGGAGCGCCCGCATCCCGAGTTCTTCGGAGCTCAGCTCAACGATCAAGAAGGAGGAGAATTGCAATGGCTGATCGTTGCAAGTCTCAGAGGAAAGATTGAAGCCCCACCTCAGAGGGAGTCCAATTCACCTTAAGGGATAACAACTCGCTAGATGGACTTGCCAGGGCCATGCAGGAAGCTCTTGCCCGTCTGTGTGGGCAAAGCATCAATCAGATCAAGGGTACCCTCTTTGAGTTCTATCCAAGGCATGATGTTATGGGACAGCCACTGGAGGCACCATATCACCATGCGCTGAAGAATCAAGTGGACCACCTCAGCTTCATGATGTATGACTGGCAGAAGGAGTTGCACAATGCCCGCTCCTACGCCAACTACAAACATGCCATCACAGTCAAGAAGGACTAGACCATTGCCATGCTCGTGAAGGATCGCCAGTCTCATCGCCGTCAGCTTGACAAGAAGGAGCGCATCATTGCCCGCCTTCGTCATAGGATCATAGACTTGGAGGAGACCATCCACGAGAGGGACATGCAGCTTGAGGAGAGGGAGAATGCAGGTAAGATATCCGTGGAGACCCCTAATCTTACCTTAGTGACGATGATGATTTTCTAGAGGATCAAGCCATGGACTTTTTCACCGATGAGGATGACTTCATGCTTCATTGATGATGATGATGATGATGATGAGGATGAAGCCACCAATTCCGAGGAGTATTAGCACTTGAGCACTTGCGTTAGGAAAGTTGTATCCGGACCCACTGCATCGTAGTTTCACAGAATGGTTCGTAAAACCATCTGTTTCTTTGTTGTGGTGTGTGTTTGTATTGTGTGCTATGAATGAATGAATGGAAATCAAGTTGCTAGAAAAACCCTAAGTCAAACTTCAAAAACCTTTCCAAAACAAAACCCTGAACCTTAGGAATTTCCCCCTTTTCTCATGACCTATCTCAATCTTCAGATGCCTCACGGAGGAAGCAGTTCATCCCCGGACCCAATGTTGCAAATCTTGCAAATGTTGGTTTCTGACCGCGAAGCTGAAAGAGCCGAACGTCAAGCCAACTTAGCCACCCTTCAACACATATCTCAGATGGCCAACAACAACCAAGGCCATGGAAACCAGGACAACCATGGATCCAAGATCAAGAACTTCCAGAACACCAATCCACCCTTCTTTAGTAAGTATGAAGAGACCCTAGATGTGGATGATTGGCTGCAGACCATGGAGAACAACTTAGAAGTTGCAGGAGTAGAGGCCAACGAGAAAGTATTGTTTTCCACCCACTATCTGGTAGGAGATGCAAGAGCTTGGTGGAACAGCGTTCACGCCATGAATGGAGGACAAATGATGACTTGGGATAAATTCAAACTCAAGTTCAGCAGAACCCATGTGCCACCAGGTTTTATCAAGAGGATGAGAGATGAATTCAGAGAATTGAAGCAAGGGAGGATGACAGTAGTTGAGTACCGTGACAAATTCCTGTCGTTAGCTAGATATGCACCAGATGAGATTGACACCGAAGCCAAGAAGAAGGAGAGATTCTTGAATGGTCTGCATGATGAGATGCGGACAGTGTTAGTCAATATCCCGTTTGCTGACATAGAAGCCTTAGTGCACTCTGCTATTCAGATAGAAGGCAATATCAACCAAGCCAATGAGAATCGCAAGCGTAGAATGATGAATCAACCAGGAACCCACCATACCACAAAGTATCGCCCCAACCCATCTGCAGTATTTGCCCCAAGAAACAATAGACCCCCGATGAACCGTCCGACCTATCCCAACAGTGGAAACCCAAGGCCCGGCGGAAACCACAACAACCCCGGCAACCCCAGAAATTTCAATCGTGCACCGCCCAAGTTTAACAACAACAATGTCGCCACCAACACCAATACTGCCCCAAGAACTAGAAGCAATGTTGTGCCTGTTGCAGCAAAGGACAAGTCTCAGGTGACTTGTTATCAATGCGGAACCAAGGGTCATTATTCCAATGAGTGCCCCAACAAGATTGCAGCAGCCCCCAATGTGAATGCCCCAGCTCAGCAACAGCGTTGTGTTCAGCATGGAAGGAGATTTTCCCCAGGGAATTCGCTCAACCGCAACGGCCATCTATTTCTCATGCATGCTGAAGAAGCCCAAGAAGCGCCAGATGTCGTGCTGGGTATGTTTTCTGTTAACTCAGTACTTGCAAGAGTGTTGTTTGATTCTAGAGCATCACACTCGTTTGTTACCGGAGAATTTGCATGCACTAGTAAGATTCAACCAACAAAATTGAAGCATGTTATGATAGTTCAAATACCTGGTCAACCATCAAATCTAGACAAATTTGCAAGGCCGTACCTATATGAATCCATGGCATAGATTTTTATGCTAATATAATAGTACTTGGAACTAAAGGTTTGGAAGTAGTACTAGGAATGGATTCGATGTCGAAACATAAAGGATTAATCGACTGTGCCAAGAAAGCCATAACCATGCCCCATACAGCCGGAATATCAGTAGAGCATGTATCTGAAACCTTGCCCCGTCAATTCAAGTGCAACAAGAGTCTAGCCCAACCAACCATTGACCAAGTCAGAGTAGTCTGTGAATACCCTGATGTATTTCCAGATGTTTTGCCCGGTATGCCCCCAGATCGGGATATCGAGTTTATCATTGAACTAATCCCTGGAGCCGGACCCATAGCCCAGAGACCATATAGTATGAACCCATCTGAATTAGTGGAGCTTAAGAAGCAATTGGATGCTATGCCGGAGATAGGACTGATTCAACAAAGTGCGTCGCCATGGCGATCACCTGTCTTGTTTGTGGATAAGAAGGATGGAGGTAACCGTTTGTGTACAGATTATCAGAAGCTGAATGATGTCACCATCAAGAACAAGTACCCACTGCCGAAGATAGAAGACCTGTTTGATCAGTTGACCGGTGCCAAAGTGTTTTCTAAGATTTGATCTTAGAACTGATTATCATCAACTCAAGATTCGCGTAGAGGATATTCCAAAGACTGCCTTTACCACCAGATATGGACTGTATGAGTACACTGTCATGTCTTTTGGATTAACCAATCCCCCCTCTCCCTTATTTCATGAACCTCATGAATAAGATTTTTATGGACTTCCTGGATAAGTTTGTCGTTGTTTTCATCGACGACATTCTAATCTATTCCAAATCAGAAGAAGAACATGAGCTACACATGAGGACCATCCTTGGAACCCTTAGGGAGCATCAGTTGTATGCCAAGTTTAGCAAATGTGAATTTTGGTTATAGGAAGTAGGATTCCTCGGACATATTGTGTCAGCTAGAGGAATTGTCGTTGACCCCGCAAAGGTTAAGGATGTTGAAGAATGGCAAGCCCCAACCACTCAAACCCAAGTTTGTGCATTTCTCGGATTAGCGGGATATTACCGCAAGTTCGTAGAAGGATTTTCGAGCATCACAAGACCCATGACCCAATTGTTGAAGAAAGATAAGAAGTTTGAATGGACGGACAAATGTGAAGCAATTTTCCAAGAACTCAAGAAGAGATTGATCTCAGCCCAATCTTGATTATGCCGGATATCACGAAGCCTTTTGATGTGTATTGTGACGCATCCAAGATCAGTCTCGGATGTGTATTGATGCAAGAAGGCAAAGTTATATCTTATATATCCCGACAACTGAAGCAACATGAGAAGAATTATCCTACCCATGACCTTGAACTAGCAGCGGTAGTTTTAGCCCTAAAGACATCGCGGCATTACCTTATGGGAAACCGTTGTGAGATTTATTCGGATCACAAGAGCCTGAAGTACATTTTCATTCAGAAGGAGCTGAATATGAGGCAAAGGAGATGGATAGAGTTAATCAAGGACTATGATCTGTACATCCACTATCACCCCGGTAAAGCCAATGTGGTAGCAGATGCCCTTAGTAGATTGTCGTGTCGCTTAAACTCTATGATTCTGAAGGAGCAACCAAGTTTGCACAAGGAGTTGGAGGATTTCAGAATGGAATTAATAAGTGAAGGATTTTTGGCTAGCATATAACTTCAACCCACTTTGATCAGTCAGATCAAGGAGGCTCAGAAAGGAAATGCTAGTATCGACGGAATCAAACGTCGCATCGGTACAGGCAAAGTACTTGGATTCACCGAAGATGAAGGAGTTTTGTGGTACAAAGTACATATCTGTGTGCCAGCAGATTCAGAATTGAAGCAAGATATTTTGAAAGAAGCCCATGATACTCTTTATTCTATCCACCCTGGAGGAACAAAGATGTATCAGGATTTGAAGGAGCAACTTTGGTAGCATAAGATGAAGAGAGAAATCGGAAGCTACATAGCCAAGTGTGATATTTGTCAGAGAGTAAAGGCGGGACATCAGAGACCCGTAGGACTGTTGCAACCATTGAAGATTACGGAATGGAAATGGGATTCATTTGGAATGGATTTTATAACCGGTTTGCCTACATCTAGTAGAGGAAATGACTCTATCTGGGTCATCATAGATAGACTGTCCAAAGTCGCCCATTTCTTACCCATCAAGACCACTTACCAGAGCTCGAAGCTAGCAGAGTTGTACATTGCTAGAATCGTCAGTTTGCATGGAGTCCCCAAGAACATTGTATCGGATCTAGGAAATCAGTTTACCTCGAGATTTTGGAAGAAAAAGTCCAATAAGGATTAGGACCCCGACTAGATTTTAGCACAGATTATCATCCTCAGACAGATGGACAAACGGAGCGAGTAAATCAAATACTCGAAGATATGTTGAGAGCCTGTGTGTTAGAATATGGATCTAAATGGGAAGATTGTCTATCGTTCACAGAATTTTCATACAACAACAGTTATCAAGCTAGTTTGCAAATGGCCCCATTTGAATTCATGTATGGAAGGAAGTGTCGTACCCCATTGAATTGGTCGGAAGTAGGAGAGAGTCGGATTTTCGGACCCGACATCCTACGAGAAGCAGAAGAGAAAGTTCACAAGATTCGTGATCACCTCAAGACCGCCCAATCCAGACAGAAGAGTTATGCCGACAAGAGACATCGAGACCTCTCCTTCAATATCGGAAATTTCGTATATCTGAAAGTGTCACCTTTGAAGGGAATGCAACGTTTTCAGCTCAAAGCAAAGTTAGCCCCCAGATATATCGTACCCTTAAAGATTTTGAATCATCGAGGAGAAGTATCGTATCAACTGGAACTGCTAGAGGAGATGTCAGCCGTGCATAATGTGTTCTATATATCGTTACTTCGCAAATGCCTAGAAGTCCCGAAGAAGACCGAAGTTTTCAAGAACATTGATCACCGAACCATAGAGATCAACGATGACCTGACGTATCCCAAAGTACCCATTCTTATTTTGGAGGAATCTTTCAGAACCACCAGGACCTGGAGTATCAAGTTTCTCAAGATTCAGTGCAGTAACCACACTGAAGAAGAAGCTACCTGGGAGCGAGCAGACTACATTAGGATAGAGTTTCCAGATCTCTTTAAATCCTAGTTTTCTTTTTCTCAAATCTAGAGAAGCGATTTTGTTTAAGGAGGGAAGGTTTGTAACATCCCAAAAATATCAATCAAGGTTATCAATTCCAATCACCCAAAATTAGGGTTAACAAAAAAAATTGTTAATTAAATCCTTATGAATGCATGTGTGTATGTGATGAATGTATGAATGCATGGTTGGACTTGTGTGATTGTTATGAATGGCAAGGAATTGTTTAAAGATGAAAACAACATCATCTAAATCAATTCCAAGCAGAATCAAATCAATAGAAATTCCAAAACAAACAAAACAAGCAAATGGTCATTTTTGCCTATCTTGATCACTAGCTCACTTTGAGTGTTTCTAGTCCAAGATTTCAAACAAAAACAAATCCATTTCTTTTCACCCCTTTCTAGAACAAGTGAAAGTGAACCCAAACCCACCTTGCAAACCCACAGAAACATTTGGCTACCCTATTCAAATGACATTTGAAATTTGAATCTATATCATATGAGAAAATCACCATTTGTCAAAACCCAACCAAACCAGTGCACCTTGACAAATCCAAGCAACCAGAGACTACCTAGTATGTGACCAATACACCCACCAAGTTTCATCCAAAAATTCAAATTTGAATTTCTTGCGGCCATTTCATCAAACACCTTCTGAGCACAAATCAAATTAAACCACAAACACTATAGTGAGCAGTGCATGTGCCAACCTTGTCCCCTCTCTAGCTCTCAATACACTCCTAGTACATCATCTACCTTGTCTAAGCAGCTCTAGCTCACTGTGAAGTCGACCATGCCATCAATGGTGACCATGCGGAGCACACTTGCCACCCCCAACATCGACAACATGCTACAAGCCTAACTAGCCTCGCCAACCGTGTTTGGGACGCACGCCATCGTCCATCGCCACCCCTTGTCCAGCGCTCGTGTCAACACCCGGATTTTTAATCCCAGATGCCTATTATGCCATACATCGCAATCCCAGGATTACCATTTTTGCGAGACATAACAGAATTGGATACCACAGTACATCATCCATTACAAACCATACATAAGGTCTTACACAAATAAGGATCTCATGATCCAGTTCTTAATACAACTCAAGCAGCGGAAATACGTAATAATAAAGGTAGCGTAGGCGAAGCTCCATCTTCGGGGTCACAGGCAATGCTGGCGATGGGAGATGATCCTAGTTGTCGTAACCTTCCTGGGGTCCATCATCCTGGTACTCTTCTTCATAGTCTGGCCACGAGAATAGCCAGGGACAAAGCCATGAGTACTCTTTAAGTACTCGCAAACTAATACTAACAATGGAAGGAGGTTTTTTTAGTAGGACACTAAGCTCTAGGGTTGTTTTGCAAAAAGCCAGATTTACCTCTACTAAGTTCAGAAGCAAAGAAGCTAGTTGAAATTTTATAACACCTAAGTGGGAACTTGTATTCATATCACAACCCTGTTGTGGTCAAGTCAAAATCTCAATTCATTTCACAAGTCATTTTGAAAACATCTGACAGGGGAACAGTATGGCCACTCCATCTGTCCATAACCGCGGACACGGCTATTCGAATAGTTTGACACTCTGCAGAGATTGTACACTTTCACCACAACATTCGATACATCCGTCAGGAACAAATCCTGAATTCACCATACTCAGTATGCGGATAATCAATCCTAACCTTTCAATTACACGCCCTAGTATAGGCACCTCTCCTGTGAGTTTGGCCTCCCAACCAAGACCAGCTATCATCTTGGGTACTGCAGAGGTGGACAATCTTCACAAGGTAGCCTCAGCTCAGACCTTGGCCGTCAGGGAACCAATACTAAGGTATGTAAGTTTCCAGTCAAGCCCTACCAAATTCTCGGGTATTATGGTTGTACAGTAAAATTGGAATGGTATCGCATCCAGACAACCATCAGTTTTATAAAGGGCTAAGGCTCATGCCTTAACATTTTCATCACCAAAATCATCTGGTGTTTGGAAACACATGTCAAAACATTTCAGTAGAATGATCCATCATTCCAAGGTTTTCATAACCATTTTTCCACCAAGTATTCCCATCTAAAGTTGATCAAGTGTTATGCTTAGCACTAGCATCTACAAGTGGGGGTGAGTACTAAAGAGGGGTGGTAAACAAGTGGAGTTTTAACTAAGTACCATCTCATGCCTTGTGATGACATCAAGATCATCTAGCTTAGGCCAAATTTAATGCTCTTTATGCAACCTTCAATTATCTTCCTAGAATCTACCAGTCACTTAAGTAGACTCTAAGTAATAGCTTTGATAAATAAATAAAGTAGAAAGCTTGCAAGTAAAACTAGGATTAGGTTATCAAGTGGGTATAATCACATATGATTAAGGCATCTAGTGGTCATGGTAACAAGCAAGTATTTGCTTGCATCAGTATCGGTATAGGCTTGCATAAGTAGAGTATCTTGCAAGTGTAAGCTTGCCTTGTGCAGAGCAGTGGTTGAAGTTCTCCTCGGCTTCTTCTTCGTAGTATCCTCCTTCCTCCTCGTATCCTTGATCGGTACTAGCGTCTATGAATAAATACGAGGTACACAATCACCAAACAATACTTAACTACTTTCAATCATCACACAAAAGGGTTCTATAGATGATCTAGCATCATCACTAACATTCAAGATTAAAGCATTTGTCTTATTTATTTTATTTTGAGAAAAGTAATTTCTACTCATTGAAAAACTACTTAAGATTTAATATTCTCCAACTCAGACATGGGATCATGTTGACACATGTAATCACCACATATTTCAGTACATGGGAATGTGATTTAAAGTGGTGTCACAATTTAATAAGGTTTAACCTTTTATTTTAATTAAATAAAGTGACTAGAAATGCCTATGTGGCATTCTTTTATTACTTGAACATTATTTCTGTAAGTAAACCCATATGTTTTTATATATTCTGAAAGGTATGATCAAATGTGATTTTTGAGAGTTGGAATCAACTCAAAAGCTATTATGGTTTAAATTTGAAAAATGTTTGAACGCAGAAAATCTTCTGTCTTGTTATTTTTACCAAGGTTGATCTACAGATCCAAATGATTTGAATCCAACGGGATTGGATTAAGCATTTCAATACCTTTCTAACAAAATTGGTTTCATTCAATTTGGTTCACTGAATCGAACTGGGTTGATTTTTGAAACTAGGTACAGAACTGAGTTTGAATCTAAATAGAAAAAGCTAAATTCAAACGAGTGGGCTACGCGGGAAGGGTTATTGGGCAGTCCCAGTGTCACTCTGCGGCGCGGGGCGCAACTGTCAGGGGGGGTTCTACTGGTCAGTGGCTCTTTAAACGCGAAGCGGTATGGGTCGATGTGGTGCGTTGGATTAGAATGAAGATCGACGACTGAGGGTCGTCGTCGACGATGAACATGTCACCGGCGAGCTCGAACCCTAGCGGCTCAGTGGGGCTCGTGGGAGGCTCACCGGGGCTTAGGTGAAGGTCGGCGATGCGGGCGAACGACGGCGATTCTCTTGGCACCGGCAGCTTCTCCTGGGGCGGCTCCAATCGATGGCTTCCTTCTTCTCCAGAGGCGGCCTACTCTGGTGAAATTCCGGCGATGCACTGCTCGCCTTGCTCCATGAGTGAGGTGGGGTGGTTTTGGGTGAGAGGGGAGTAGAATGGTGTGAAGAATTCGAGCGGGGGAGGCCTTTATTTATAGTGGCGAGAGGGGACCGACGGGCGCGGGCTGAGCTTGTCGTGGTCGACGGCACAGAGGGCTATCATCGTGGGCGACGGTAGGGTGTGGTGCTGTGCTCCCTGGCGAAGCTCATCGGCATGGTGCAGAGGCGTGGGATGGTGCTGATTGGTCGGAACGCTGCGGTGCTCTGCGCTGGTCTGACGGAAGTTTTGATGACGCACAACACGCGTGGTCCGCACGGCGGCAAACGGGCATGTCTGCGGGGTTGCTGGGGCGATGGTGATCACGCGTGCATGCGGCGAGGGAGGCGCACGGTCTGTGGGTGCTGGTCGAGCGTGGCGCACGGGGCACGCTCTCGGCATGGTTGCAGAGAAGGTTGGCATGGCCTGGGCGTGTGGTCCAGTGGCTGGCATTGCTCGCGGCTAGGACAGGGAGTGGCGGTGGGGTGCTAGCTTGCTCCTAGACAAGGTTGGCGAGGCTAGTTCTTCTCCTATCTTGTTGTCCACACTAGGGTGACATGGGTGCTCTCGGCCTATTCACCATTGATGACAATGGCCAGCTTACAGTGGCGCTAGTGATTAGCTAAGGTTGTCAGATGATCTACTAAGGCTAATGGTGTCCAGAGAGGGAACAAGTTAGGCCCAAAACACTGCTCAACATAGTGTTTTGATTTTGTTTGATTTGCATCTGCAACCTGTTTGATGAAATGGCCGCATGAAATCAAGTTTTGAATTTTGAAAATATTTTTGGTGGGTGTGCTAGGCATGTGCTGGTGAGTCTTTGGATGCTTGGGTTTTGAAAATTGAGCTTGTTTGAGTGGTTTTTGAAATGGTGGGATCTTCCCATATGAAATAGATTCAATTTTAAACTGTCATTTAAACTATGCATTCGAATGTTTTTGGATGATCACAAGGTGGGCCTTGGTACTTTGTTGATGATTAGAGTTTAATGATCCAAGTTTAGTATTTTTGGGATGTTACAAACTTTCCCCCCTTAAACAAAATCTCGTCCCGAGATTTGAAAAAGGACGAAAAGATTACCTAGGATTTGAAGAGATCGGGAAACTCCGTCCTGATGTGATCTTCGCGCTCCCAGGTAGCTTCCTCTTCTATGTGGTTGCTCCAGTGAATCTTGAGAAATTTGATGCTTCGGGTTCTGGTAGTTCTGAAAGCTTCCTCCAAAATACGGATGGGTACTTCGGGATAGGTTAGGTCATCGTTGATCTCTATGGTCCGGTGATCAATATTCTTGAACACTTCAGTCTTCTCTGGAACTTCGAGGCACTTGCGAAGTAATGAGATATGGAACACATTATGCATGGCTGACATCTCTTCGGGTAGCTCCAATTGATACGACACTTCTATTCAATGGTTCAGAATCTTGAAGGGTCCGATATATCTAGGGGCTAACTTTCCTTTCAGTTGGAAACGCTGCATTCCTTTCAATGGCGACACTTTCAGATACACAAAATATCCTATGTTGAAGGCGAGGTCTCGATGTCTCTTATCGGCGTAACTCTTTTGTCTGGACTGGGCTGTCTTGAGGTTCTCACGAATCTTGTGAACCTTCTCTTCTGCTTCTCGTAGGATGTCGGGTCCGAAAATCTGACTCTCTCCTACTTCCAACCAGTTCAAAGGGGTGCGGCACTTCCCTCCATACATGAATTCAAATGGGGCCATTTGCAAACTAGCTTGATAACTGTTGTTGTATGAAAATTCTGCAAACGGCAGACAGTCTTCCCACTTAGATCCATATTCTAACACACATGCTCTCAGCATATCTTCGAGTATTTGATTTACTCGCTCCGTTTGTCCATCGGTCTGAGGGTGATAAACGGTGCTGAAATGTAGGCGGGTTCCTAAACCTTCTTGGACTTTCTTCCAGAATCTCGAGGTAAACTGAGTTCCTCGATCAGATACGATGTTCTTGGGGACTCCGTGCAAACTGACGATTCTAGCGATGTATAACTCTGCTAGCTTCGAACTTTTATATGTGGTCTTAACGGGTAAGAAATTGGCGACCTTGGACAATCTGTCCACTATGACCCAAATAGAGTCATTTTCCCTACTAGAAGTAGGTAATCCGGTGATAAAGTCCATTCCAACGGAATCCCATTTCCATTCTAGAATCTGCAATGGTTGCAACAATCCAGCGGGTCTTTGATGTCCTGCCTTGACTCACTGACATATATCACACTTGGCGATATAGCTTCCGATTTCTCTCTTCATCTTATGCCACCAAAATTGCTCCTTCAAATCTTGATACATCTTCGTTCCTCCGGGGTGGATATAATAAAGAGTATCATGATCTTCTTTCAGAATGACTTCTTTCAATTCAGAATATCCTGGTACACAAAGGCGTCCTTTGTACCACAGAACTCCTTCTTCGTCTTCCGTGAATCCGGGTACTTTCCATGTATCGATACGACGCTTGATTCCGTCGATACTAGCATTTCCTCTCTGCGCCTCTTTGATCTGGCTGATCAAAGTGGGTTGAAGTTCTATGCTAGCCAAAAATCCTTCACTCACTAATTCCATTCGAAAATCTTCCATCTCTTTGTGCAAGCTTGGTTGCTCCTTCAAAATCATGGAGTTCAAGCGGCACGGCAATCTGCTAAGGGCATCTGCTGCCACATTGGCTTTACCAGGGTGATAGTGAATGTCCAGGTCGTAATCCTTGATTAGCTCAATCCATCTTCTCTGTCTCATATTCAGCTCCTTCTGAGTGAATATATACTTCAGACTCTTGTGATCCGAATAGATCTCACAACGGTTTCCCATCAGGTAATGTCTCCATGTCTTCAGGGCTAGAACTACGGCTGCGAGTTCGAGGTCATGGGTTGGGTAATTTTGCTCATGTTGTTTCAGTTGTCGGGATAGATAAGATATGACTTTGCCTTCTTGCATTAGCACACATCCTAGACCGGTCTTGGATGCATCACAATACATGTCGAAGGGCTTCGTGATATCCGGCATGATTGATATTGGGGCTGAAATCAATTTCCTCTTGAGTTCTTGAAAACTCGCTTCACATTTGTCGGTCCATTCAAACTTCTTGTCTTTATTCAGCAATTGGGTCATGGGCCTGGCGATACTCGAGAATCCTTCTACGAACTTGCGGTAATATCCCGCTAATCCGAGAAATGCACGAACTTGGGTTTGAGTGGTTGGGGCTTGCCAATCTTTGACATCTTTCACTTTTGCAGGGTCAATGGAAATTCCTCCGGCTGTTACAATGTGACCGAGGAATCCTACCTCCTGTTGTAACATCCCTAAAATCATGTTTTCAAAGATTGCATATCATCCATGTATTCATAATCATTTAGGGATCATTTTCAAAGTCTTTACAAAAACAGAAGCATTTGGATGCTTATTATTTTATGTAAACAGGCATTGATCCAATGCTACTCTCTAGTGAGAGATTATTTGTTTCAAACCAAGATTTTTTGTTCATGAGTTGGTTTGGTTGTGTTCCAAGGCTTGGACAAAATTTCCAAAACAACATATGGTTTTAAAACCATTTTCATATCTTTATTAAAACTTGTGTAAAGGCACTGTTTATTTGTAAAATTCCAAAGGAATCAAGCAAGTTTTGTGAAACAGCATGGTTTATACTCAAAAATGTGCAGGCTTCACTTTATAAAATCCAGAAAGATTTGGAAATCAAACACATTTGAATTCATTTGAAAATGTTTCGTGAAAATCGAATTAGAAAAAAAAAGGTTAAGGAAATAGAACTGGGCCAGGCGCTACCCTTTTGGCCCAGCAACCAAAACACCACCCGGGGTTCCCTTTTCCTCTTTGTTTGTCACCACCGCAACGCGCACCCACCCGCTGACAGCCCGACCCTACCTTGCCCCGTCAGCATCGTCCCCAAATCAACGCGCGCCCGAACCGCTCCGCCGTTACCTCGCCTGTGGCAGCCCGCAAAACCACTACTAGAAAATCGCGTTGTTTTTGTGCATTGAATCGTCATGACCGCATGCTCATGTCATCATGCCACCTTTGCATTTGGGCATCGCCATCATCTTGCATTTGTTCGCATAAAACTATTTTCGAAAAGACTGGTTTTGTTTTCTAAACACCCCACCTTTTATTCAAACTACAAAACCCGGGTCTCCGATTATTTTGTTTCGCCTATCAACGGATTTCAAATGCCCCGTTTTAAATAAATAAAATGTTTAATTATTTTTAGGGGGCAGCCGTACCGGGCCGATCCGACCCAGTCGGCCACCCCCAGTACAAACCAGCCTATCCTAAAACCTTTATCTACCCAATCCTATTCTACCCACTCTGCCTCCACCTCACCCCACCCAATAGCCTGCCGCCACCTCACCCCTTCCTTCCCCCTAACCAACCCGAGCCCGCCACCTCATCCTACCCCCACCTCTCTCCCCCACTCCCCACCGAACACCACACCCAGCACACCACTCACGCACGCCTGCAGCACACACCCACCCCACGCGAGCCGGCCCCACCCCAGGCCGCACCTTCCCTGCTCCCTGTCAGCCCCACCCCGGCCCCATCACTCCCGCAACCCCCACCCCGACCCGATCCTCACCTCTCCCGCTCCGGCCTCCACCTCGCAGCGCAGCGCCGCCGCCTGGGACTCCCTCGTCCCCGCCCCTCTCCCCGGCCCCGGCCGCATCCCCGTCGCCGCCATCGGCCTCCTCCGCCTCAAACTCGCCGCCCTGCGAGCCACGACCCCGCTACCCTCCGCCCGACCTCCTCCGTCGCTGTCGAGTCTCCTCTGCAGCGCCGGTGTCCGCGCCCTCTGCCGGTGCCGCGCGCCTCCGCAGGATCCTCGCCGGCCGCATCCTCGACCTCCCCGGAGCTGGCCGCGCCTCCCCGCCTCGAGCCCTCTCCCTCACCTCGCACCCTCGCCTCCATCCTGGTCGCGAGCGCCGCCAGGAGCTGTGCCGCCGCCCCTCTCGCGCGCTCTCCCTCGCCTCTGTCGCCAGCGCGCGTGCGCCACCGCCCTCCCTGAAGCCCCTGCAACTGCGTCGCCGGCCTCCTCCCTTTGTGAGCTCGCCTCCGTCGCTCTCACGCCTCCTGGCCTCGCCTCTGCAACACCTCGCGTCTCCGAGCAGCGCCGTCCCTGCGGCCCTCGTCCTCTCCCGCCATGCCCTGTCCCGGGAAGCCTCCCTTGCCTCCTCCTTGGCATCTGCGCCGCATCTGCGCGCCTCCAGCGACCTCCCCGCGCGACTCTGGCTGCTGCCAGGAGTGTGTCCTGCCACCACCGACGTGGACTGCTCCCTGTGCTCCTTCCTCGGCAAGCACCTCTCGTGCCCTGCCCCGTCGGTTGTTTTGTTCCAGTGCTAGGGTACCTCTCAGTGCCGCCGTATGTTTGTATCTACAGGTGTTCATCAGGAACCTCCCGGGGAATATCAAGTGCTGGCCGCAATTTATGAGATCTCCCTCCCGAAACTCGAAGACCGAACCCTCGGAACGCCAAGATCGTCATCAGGGACCACCCCAATCTCCTTCATGGATCCGAAGCCTGATTCGGAAGATCGAGACCGATCCCGCCGTGACCGAACCCGAACCCCTCCGACCCCAAGATCTTCGATCCGCCAATGTGTGAACCCTATCAAGACCGTATTTTTATAATATGATATTCGACTTGTTGCATATAAAATTGTCATGTTTGCATGCATATTTAGTGGGTTGGGGGCATTATGCCGATTCACCTTATAATTAAATATGGGGCCATATGCGGGCGAATCTAGTCTTATATTGTCCCCATTTAAATTTGTGCATCAAACCGGTGATATATTTTGCCATGTTAAGACAACATTTAAAATGCGGGGTATCTAAACAACTAGAACCATATATTAAATTGTCGGGACCCCGGTTCCGCTTAATATTGCCTAATTGCATTGCACCTTTGCCATGTCATACATCATACATGCATCATGCCCGATCTTCTGCCGTAGTATTAAATAGTGCATCCGGTGTTTGTGCTAGTGTTTTGCTTCTTCGCGGATAAGGCCGTTGAGTTGATGCGAGTGTCGACCCGATCTTCGGATGGACCTTCGGCAATGTTTTCAGGCGAGCATCTCCCCCTTTCTACCTATCTTACTTTTATAGTATTTATTCCCTCCTGTTGATCTATTGCTATCTGTGTTGCGATGCTCTAGTTTCCGTACCCGTGATATCCCTTGCAGCCTTATATTGCCTTGGACACATCCTATTACCTGTTGATTGGTAGATAGTTGGACCTGCGCGTCGTAGTCGCTTGCTCAAGTGCTGTTGCGTGTCGTCAAGTACCACAGTTGTTGGAGTATTGCCGCATGTTTAATGTTGGAGATGATCATGGCTTTAATTATCGTTTAATTCAATTATTGTTTAATAACTAAAATTGAAGTAGGTAAATGCAGAGGCACGGGTGGGCAATAGATGTTATTTGGTTGTTAACCGTCCACTTGTGTCCCGTAGGACCCCGAGTTCTTGACACCTGTTCCGAGATCGAGCGCGCTAACCACATGTGGGATGTATGGGCACCCCATCGATTTAGTACCTGATTTCAAAGTACTGTACTGGGGGCCACAACTAGTTTGAGGTTTTATTTACTATCCTGTACTTATGCCATGCTTTACTGCTTTATTTAAATTGTGCGATGGATAGCACCTGTACTGTTTAGGACCGTGACCCGTTTTCGCTGTATCGACAAGCCCGAGTTTTCGGGTTCCCAGTCGTTTACAGCCGGCTCCACAAACCCTGAGTCCGTCTCGGAGACCGGCCGAATCCGTTGCGGGTGTACTTAGTGGGGTGGCCCCCGTGCTTGCTTTGGGTCTGGGAAACGTCATGACTTAGGCCCCGCCGACATACCGATGGGTGTATGTTAACTGATCTGGCAAAAAGGGTCGAAGTGCGTGTGGATACTTTGGTGCACCCCTGCAGGGTTAAATCTTTTCGAGAAGCCGTGTCCGCGGTTATGGACGACTTGGAGCACAGTTCTTGATCATAGACAACTATAACTAAAGTTTACTGTTATAATTTGACTTGTATCCGATATGACTAGTAATCAGCGTCACTACAACGGAATGGCTAAATAAAGGTACCAACAACTGCTGGGTTTGGGGAGATCTCATGCTAATTGTATCTGACTAGTAAGTGTTGCAACTACAACGGAATGGTTGACTAAAAGTGCCCACTGCTTATTATATCAGGATGACCATCTATACCTGACTAGTAATTGCTGCAACGATAACTGAATAAATAAAACTGCCAACTGTGTGAGTTCCTCGGTTGACTTCCTCGTTTGGTCTCGAGGGGGAAACACCAGGATGGTTTGTTTGGAGGTAGTATCAGGTTAGTTCCGAATAGGTCTTTCTTACCCCTCTCTGATAGCCGCTACTTGTATCGAGTCTCTATAGGTTGTTTAGTGCATGCTGCGCTGCCGCTCAGTCCACCATACCTATGTAGGCGAGGACCGCCGAATTCTAGCCTCGCCGTGTACTGGCCTCAGTACTGACCGCTCTCTCTTTTTCCTTTGCCCTTTGTCGGCACCCCTTTTTGTCTAAGCAGGTTTCGAGATCGACGTCGTTAGCAGGGTTACCCTTCCGGCTTGGCCTGGGCAGGGTTATGGACGCCATTGGTTATTCTTCAGGGCTCTTAGCTCAATTTGCATCTTGTCCGTACTCGGACGCTATATCGTTTTAAAGGTGATTTGGATCTTTGTATTGTATATCGGTATTCTTGACTCTTTGAGTCGTTGTTGTATATATATGTTTTGTGGGTTCCATCGAGGACTATTGTCTAATGATATTACTTCGTTTTCCACCCGCACGAAAGTGCCTGGTGGGCACCTTTGAATCGTTTCTATGCGGGTTTGGCGGGTTTCGCTAAAACTTGCATAGGGCCGATTCCGAGGGTGTTACAGAGTGGTATCAGAGCTCAGCAGTTGCGATACCCCATAAGTCCAGCCTGTAGGATAACCTAGCTAACGGCCGAAGTAGAGTGTCAAAACTATTTTTGCAAAATCGGTTGGATAGTTCTGATTAGGTCTGATTTTACTCCTTACCCCACTGCTGCTCTCCTCTCACCTCTGTGTTTTTTGAATCCGCTCTCTTCTCTCTCTTCGAGTCCAGGATTTCTCGTGGTTGGGTTCCATCGTACCTTCAGGGTTTCGCTTCCTCCTTTGGTAACGGTGTTGCTACATCTGGTCTTCATGCTATCCGAGGAATCCTTCGTCTGGTGGACTTCTCTTTGTTCCTTCTCGTGCCTTCCGATGTTTTCCGACGCGACGACATCATCTACGCCAGATCCGATGCAGAGTCGGCATCACTCCTTTGTTTCTGAACCTCGATTGTCGAGATCTTCAGTCTGATTCCGAGAATGGTTGCACGCTTTTCTACTGTTTGTGCAGAGTAATAGTTTGGGTGCGTGATGGATTGGCCCCCATGCCGACTACTCACTCTATTCGCTTGCGTACATTGAAGTGGATGAGAATGCATCGGTTCTCTCTTTCTATCGGAGTTAGAGGTGGCTTTATTTGTTGATACCTCTACCTGCGACCTTTTGTTCCCGGAGTGTTCTCTCGACGATCACGGACAACGACCTCTTGTTAGTGGTGTCGCAAGGACCTACACGAAGCGAGAAGACTCAGATCGCCGACCTTCCTTCCGGTACCATGAGGCGGATCTCGAGGGCGAGATCCATTGTTAGTGGTGTCGAATTGTGGCAGCCCGCAAAACCACTACTAGAAAATCGCGTTGTTTTTGTGCATTGCATCGTCATGACCGCATGCTCATGTCATCATGCCACCTTTGCATTTGGGCATCGCCATCATCTTGCATTTGTTCGCATAAAACTATTTTCGAAAAGACTGGTTTTGTTTTCTAAACACCCCACCTTTTATTCAAACTACAAAACCCGGGTCTCCGGATTATTTTGTTTCGCCTATCAACGGATTTCAAATTCCCCGTTTTAAATAAATAAAATGTTTAATTATTTTTAGGGGGCAGCCGTACCGGGCCGATCCGACCCAGTCGGCCACCCCCAGTACAAACCAGCCTATCCTAAAACCTTTATCTACCCAATCCTATTCTACCCACTCTGCCTCCACCTCACCCCACCCAATAGCCTGCCGCCACCTCACCCCTTCCTTCCCCCTAACCAACCCCAGCCCGCCACCTCATCCTACCCCCACCTCTCTCCCCCACTCCCCACCGAACACCACACCCAGCACACCACGCACGCACGCCTGCAGCACACACCCACCCCACGCGAGCCGGCCCCACCCCAGGCCGCACCTTCCCCGCTCCCTGTCAGCCCCACCCCGGCCCCATCACTCCCGCAACCCCCACCCCGACCCGATCCTCACCTCTCCCGCTCCGGCCTCCACCTCGCAACGCAACGCTGCCGCCTGGGACTCCCTCGTCCCCGCCCCTCTCCCTGGCCCCGGCCGCATCCCCGTCGCCGCCATCAGCCTCCTCCGCCTCAAACTCGCCGCCCTGCGAGCCACGACCCCGCTACCCTCCGCCCGACCTCCTCCGTCGCCGTCGAGTCTCCTCTGCAGCGCCGGTGTCCGCGCCCTCCGCCGGTGCCGCGCGCCTCCGCAGGATCCTCGCCGGCCGCATCCTCGACCTCCCCGGAGCTGGCCGCGCCTCCCCGCCTCGAGCCCTCTCCCTCACCTCGCACCCTCGCCTCCATCCTGGTCGCGAGCGCCGCCAGGAGCTGTGCCGCCGCCCCTCTCGCGCGCTCTCCCTCGCCTCTGTCGCCAGCGCGCGTGCGCCACCGCCCTCCCCGAAGCCCCTGCAACTGCGTCGCCGGCCTCCTCCCTTTGCGAGCTCGCCTCCGTCGCTCTCACGCCTCCTGGCCTCGCCTCTGCAACACCTCGCGTCTCCGAGCAGCGCCGTCCCTGCGGCCCTCGTCCTCTCCCGCCATGCCCTGTCCCGGGAAGCCTCCCTTGCCTCCTCCTTGGCATCTGCGCCGCATCTGCGCGCCTCCAGCAACCTCCCCGCGCGACTCTGGCTGCTGCCAGGAGTGTGTCCTGCCACCACCGACGTGGACTGCTCCCTGTGCTCCTTCCTCGGCAAGCACCTCTCGTGCCCTGCCCCGTCGGTTGTTTTGTTCCAGTGCTAGGGTACCTCTCAGTGCCGCTGTATGTTTGTATCTATAGGTGTTCATCAGGAACCTCCCGGGGAATATCAAGTGCTGGCCGTAATTTATGAGATCTCCCTCCCGAAACTCGAAGACCGAACCCTCGGAACGCCAAGATCGTCATCAGGGACCACCCCAATCTCCTTCATGGATCCGAAGCCTGATTCGGAAGATCGAGACCGATCCCGCCGTGACCGAACCCGAACCCCTCCGACCCCAAGATCTTCGATCCGCCAATGTGTGAACCCTATCAAGACCGTATTTTTATAATATGATATTCGACTTGTTGCATATAAAATTGTCATGTTTGCATGCATATTTAGTGGGTTGGGGGCATTATGCCGATTCACCTTATAATTAAATATGGGGCCATATGCGGGCGAATCTAGTCTTATATTGTCCCCATTTAAATTTGTGCATCAAACCGGTGATATATTTTGCATGTTAAGACAACATTTAAAATGCGGGGTATCTAAACAACTAGAACCATATATTAAATTGTCGGGACCCCGGTTCTGCTTAATATTGCCTAATTGCATTGCACCTTTGCCATGTCATACATCATACATGCATCATGCCCGATCTTCTGCCGTAGTATTAAATAGTGCATCCGGTGTTTGTGCTAGTGTTTTGCTTCTTCGCGGATAAGGCCGTTGAGTTGATGCGAGTGTCGACCCGATCTTCGGATGGACCTTCGGCAATGTTTTCAGGCGAGCATCTCCCCCTTTCTACCTATCTTACTTTTATAGTATTTATTCCCTCCTGTTGATCTATTGCTATCTGTGTTGCGATGCTCTAGTTTCCGTACCCGTGATATCCCTTGCAGCCTTATATTGCCTTGGACACATCCTATTACCTGTTGATTGGTAGATAGTTGGACCTGCGCGTCGTAGTCGCTTGCTCAAGTGCTGTTGCGTGTCGTCAAGTACCACAGTTGTTGGAGTATTGCCGCATGTTTAATGTTGGAGATGATCATGGCTTTAATTATCGTTTAATTCAATTATTGTTTAATAACTAAAACTGAAGTAGGTAAATGCAGAGGCACGGGTGGGCAATAGATGTTATTTGGTTGTTAACCGTCCACTTGTGTCCCGTAGGACCCCGAGTTCTTGACACCTGTTCCGAGATCGAGCGCGCTAACCACATGTGGGATGTATGGGCACCCCATCGATTTAGTACCTGATTTCAAAGTACTGTACTGGGGGCCACAACTAGTTTGAGGTTTTATTTACTATCCTGTACTTATGCCATGCTTTACTGCTTTATTTAAATTGTGCGATGGATAGCACCTGTACTGTTTAGGACCGTGACCCGTTTTCGCTGTATCGACAAGCCCGAGTTTTCGGGTTCCCAGTCGTTTACAGCCGGCTCCACAAACCCTGAGTCCGTCTCGGAGACCGGCCGAATCCGTTGCGGGTGTACTTAGTGGGGTGGCCCCCGTGCTTGCTTTGGGTCTGGGAAACGTCATGACTTAGGCCCCGCCGACATACCGATGGGTGTATGTTAACTGATCTGGCAAAAAGGGTCGAAGTGCGTGTGGATACTTTGGTGCACCCCTGCAGGGTTAAATCTTTTCGAGAAGCCGTGTCCGCGGTTATGGACGACTTGGAGCACAGTTCTTGATCATAGACAACTATAACTAAAGTTTACTGTTATAATTTGACTTGTATCCGATATGACTAGTAATCAGCGCCACTACAACGGAATGGCTAAATAAAGGTACCAACAACTGCTGGGTTTGGGGAGATCTCATGCTAATTGTATCTGACTAGTAAGTGTTGCAACTACAACGGAATGGTTGACTAAAAGTGCCCACTGCTTATTATATCAGGATGACCATCTATACCTGACTAGTAATTGCTGCAACGATAACTGAATAAATAAAACTGCCAACTGTGTGAGTTCCTCGGTTGACTTCCTCGTTTGGTCTCGAGGGGGAAACACCAGGATGGGTTTGTTTGGAGGTAGTATCAGGTTGGTTCCGAATAGGTCTTTCTTACCCCTCTCTGATAGCCGCTACTTGTATCGAGTCTCTATAGGTTGTTTAGTGCATGCTGCGCTGCCGCTCAGTCCACCATACCTATGTAGGCGAGGACCGCCGAATTCTAGCCTCGCCGTGTACTGGCCTCAGTACTGACCGCTCTCTCTTTTTCCTTTGCCCTTTGTCAGCACCCCTTTTTGTCTAAGCAGGTTTCGAGATCAACGTCGTTAGCAGGGTTACCCTTCCGGCTTGGCCTGGGCAGGGTTATGGACGCCATTGGTTATTCTTCAGGGCTCTTAGCTCAATTTGCATCTTGTCCGTACTCGGACGCTATATCGTTTTAAAGGTGATTTGGATCTTTGTATTGTATATCGGTATTCTTGACTCTTTGAGTCGCTGTTGTATATATATGTTTTGTGGGTTCCATCGAGGACTATTGTGTAATGATATTACTTCGTTTTCCACCCGCACGGAAGTGCCTGGTGGGCACCTTTGAATCGTTTCTATGCGGGTTTCGCGGGTTTCGCTAAAACTTGCATAGGGCCGATTCCGAGGGTGTTACATCGCCGCAGTGATGACGCGGTTTAAATCCGCTTAAATCCCATTGATTCAGGAGTAAACCTCGCCCCGCTCCCGGCTACTTAAACCCCACCCTGCCACGGCCATTTTCCCCCACACAGCACCCTCTCCTCGCCACCAGGCTGCTCGGATTTCACCAAACCTCGTCGTCCCGACGAACTCTGATGTCTGATTTCGGTGAGCTCTGTGCGCCCCTTGACTCCTAGCTTCTCCAGAACAACCACTCCATCCTTGCGCTTTGATTGACACCGCTTCTGTGTGCTAGGACAACCCTGAGCATCGGCAAGATCGACGACTGAGCGAACCCGACGAGGCACTCAACTCCGGCGAGTAAATCTGGTTAGTCCCGAGCGCGCCTTGCCCTCTCTCTGATACTCACATGACCAGTGTTGCTTCCCACATCTAACGCACCACTTGCTTGTCTCTAGCATGATCTACAACGCCGGCAACGACGACGAACAGCCGTTCCCGATGTCAGGCTTCACTCCGACGAGCAATATCAGCCAAGTTCATGTGCCCCCCGAGTATCTGACCCCACCTTGAGCTTCACTGTAGTCCCACAAGCACGGTAAGCATCTCCACTCCTCCCCGCGTGATCTAAATCTCCGGCAACCTCTCTGACAGAGCCGCGCCGCCGCACCGCCGCCGCTGGCGCCGCCCATTTGTGGTCATTTGATCAGTAGCCGTCAGATCTAGATCCAACGCACGCGATAGAATCACTTACGCGAAGGGGTATGCTAGATATGTGTCGCACAATCGTCTTTAAATCCAATGGTCCATGTTGATCGATCCGGCCGAACCGGTACGGGCCAATCAGAACACGCCGCATGGCCTGAGATTAAATTTTAAAACAGAAATTGATCTATTAGTGATTCAAACTTGCAAAATTCATAACTTTTGATCCACACGTTCAAATTTTGTAAATTTTATATCATTGGAATCAGGAGAAAGAATTCTATCTGTTTATGCAATGTGTTTAATGTTTTGCCTCTGTAAAATTGTTTATTTTTGCAGAGACATTTATAGGCTTAATTTGAGTATAGAAATTACTTGAAAAATGTTTTAAAGATCAAATAAAGTTTATTTGAGTATCTTGGTCTTGTTTATGATTCAGTACTGTATACTTGTCTTGTTTGGTGTAGAAAAATCATCACATGGCATTTTCATACATTCATATATTTTTGTTTGTATATTTTGTTATGTGATTTTGGTGCCATTATTTTATGTTTAGATTTTGGTGCTAATAGTGATTGTGATTGTGAAGATTGTTGCTACTCCCAAAATTACCAAGGCAAGTGGTGATTCATGTTTTTATCCCTATATTTTCACCTATGTATTAGAAATATTTTCTATAGGACTTGCATGAATATGTTGCTAAGTATCTATATGCTATGCTTGGGAAATCCTAGTAGTTGTAGAGTTGTTAGAATTTCCTCTAAGTTAAGATGCTTACTATTGCCATGCTTAGCCTAGATAGTAGCAACCAAGGGTGGATTATATATTCATGCTATGAGAAATATTCTAAGTCATTGACTTGTGTTTTTACTTAATAAAACAACTAAGTGAATGAAACACCTAGGTGGAATGGAAATAATGGTTTGTGTTGAGTGGTTACACAAGGCCCATTTCTATGGTTTACCTTGTGTATCTCACTTGTGAAAAGCCACCTAGGAACAAAGGGATTTGAGATGCCAAATGTTAAGAAGCTTCTAGTGTAGCCACATGGCATTATGGGCTCTGCCTGGATCACATAGGTTGCAATAACTTAGCCATTTGAACAGTTGGTGGTAGTGGGATGATAGGTTTGGAGCGCGTCCATTTGGTCTAAGAGAAGGCTTCTGAAAGGTCCTGTCTTGGTGAAAATCAAGTCTTGTGGGGAAATTGCACAACCTCTGCAGATGGAAGAATCTAAGTACTTAGCCATGTCCATGGTATTGGACAACTTGAGCATCAAGACATGGAAGCTATCAAGAATCTCCTCATCCCAATTTTCTAAGTTAAAACTTGTGGTTGAACAAGGGTGAAGGTTCACCAATTTCTATTTGTGGTTCCTTGGGAAAGTTTTGTCAAAGAAAAACATAGTGTTTTCAACTGATAGGTAAAACCTATTTTGAGCAAAGCAAGCCTAAGCTACACTTAGCCAAATTCATGTAGAATCTATATGCTAATACTCTACTAAGGTATCACTTGCCAATACTATTCCAAATGTATTGACCCACTGTGGCTGTAACTTGTGATGTTGCAGGTTACTCTGATGATGATTAGTGGTTATGAGTCTACACTCAACATGCTTGCTTGTGGCACATGAAGATGAAGACTTATTTATGTTATTATATTTGAACTCTTGTATTAGGCCTGTGGCCATGGAGTTGTAAAAGACTATGTTGTCTCTAGAATGATATGTAATAATGACTTTTGTATCTGTGTACTTCATCTTAAACTGTGGATGCTAGCATTGATCCAGGGACTAGCATTGCAATCACAGGGATATTTACCTTTATAAAGGTGGGATCTTACACCTGTAACCAGAATTCACATTTGCTAAACTTGGCATACAACTGATGCTCTCTAAGGGTTCCAAGAATGGTCCTTAGGTGTAGCTCATGTTCTTCTTCCGATTTAGAATAAATCAGAATGTCATCGATGAAAACAATGACAAACTTATCTAGGAAGTCCATAAAAATCTTTCATGAGATTCATGAAATAAGCGGGGGCATTGGTTAATCCAAAAGACATGACGGTATACCCGTATAATCCATATCTGGTGGTAAAGGCAGTCTTTGGGATATCCTCTGCGTGAATCTTGAGTTGATGATAGCCAGTTCTAAGATCAATCTTAGAAAACACTTTGGCACCAGTCAACTGATCAAACAAATA
Organism: Avena sativa; assembly: GCA_916181665.1. Classification (NCBI taxonomy): domain Eukaryota; kingdom Viridiplantae; phylum Streptophyta; class Magnoliopsida; order Poales; family Poaceae; genus Avena; species Avena sativa. The sequence goes on along the minus strand of OV702294.1, from coordinate 443,066,547 downwards.
TTCTAACTTGGGCAATGGGTACTTGTTCTTGATGGTGACATCATTCAACTTCCGATAATCCGTACACAAACGGTTACCTCCCTCCGTTCAGAAATAACTGTCGCAGGGGAGAATATATTTTAACTAAGTCCATTTTACATAAAAACCCATAGAATTAAAAGAAACACAGCGCACTCCACAATTCAAATTTGAACCCATCAATCAATCTCTAGATCCGGAAGCTCCGATCGATCCCAGGTCCGGCAGCTCCCGATCGATCCCAGGTCTGGCTGCTCCCGATCGATCCCAGGTCCGGCAGCTCCAATCGATCACATCCCAGGTCTAGTAGCTCCGATCGATCTTTGCCTCATGGTCAGCACCACCATCTCCGGCTCCCTGCAAGCACGCACGTACACACAACCATCACCTGCAGCATACCCGGTAGCTCCGGCAAGCACGCACCCACAGCCATCGCCTCCGGCAGCTCCGGCAAGCATGCACCCACAGCCATCTCCATGCAAGCACGCACGCACGCAGAGCCATCACCAGCAGCATCCCCGTCAGCTCCTGCAAGCACGCGAGCACATCCATCTTCGTGCTGAAGCCATGTCGGCCTCTGTGCGTGAGGCTCTGCCAGCGCCCTCCCGCCGTCGGGCCGGTCAGGTGCGCACTATGCCGGCGCCCTCTCCTCGTCAGGTTGGTCAGGTGTGTGCTTTGCCGGCAGCTTCTCCACACTGGGCTGCTAATAAGGTGCATGCTCTGCCGACGCCCTCTCCTCGTCGGGCTGGTAAGGTGCGCGCTCTGCTAGCGCCCTCTCCTCGTCGGGCTGGTAAGGTGCGCGCTCTGCCGGCAGCCTCTCCATGTCGGGCTGGTAAAGTGCGCGTCTTGCCAGCAGCTTCTCCGCATCGAGTTGGTCGGGTGCGTGCGCTACCAGCGCTCTCTCCATGTCGGGCTGGTCTGGTGCGCTCTCCGCTGGCGCCGCTCGTGTCCCAGTCCTCCGGCGCCGCCCCGGAGACCACCAGCCTCTGCAGCACCCATCAGACAAGCAGAAGTAAACTTCATCGGCTCCCATCATCAGTAGTGCAACTGGCCCCGGAGACCACTGGCCTCTGCAGCTCCCATCAGACAATTAGAAGTAACCTTCGCCGGCTTCCATCATCAGTAGTGCAACTGTCCGGAAACCATCATCAGCACATCGACGGCATGGTACTCGGGGAGCTAAATTATACTCCAGCTCAACAAGAAGGTACTCCTGAAGAACAAGACAAAGACATCATCATACAAGAAGTACCAGAAGTTGATCAAAATGCAGGTACAATTATGGAAAAACTTGAAGAAATTGTTTTTATTCTTGTTGTTCCTTAGACACTGAAAATGACAATAGTAGCTAGCTACGGTTTAGTAAAAGTACCAAAAGTTCCAAAATAACTTTCATAATACTCCTACTGTTACTAATAATCCAGATTCCACAATAACTTACTAGCAATACTACAGAGTTCTCTTAACATAAACAAGAACCTACACTATTTTAGTTAGTCATTTAAAGCATTTATTCAGGACAACAACCATATGAAAATCATCAAGAAGCTATGCATGAGGAGGAAAATCATCAAGAAGCTATGCACGAGGAGGAAAATCATCAAGAAGCTATGCAAGAAGAGGAAGCAATTCATCAAGAAGCTATGCATGAGGAGGAAGTAATTCATCAAGAAGCTGTGCATGAGGAAGAAGCAGGTAATAACTACTTGAATGATCTACTACTACTTGCATGATCTAGTACAACTTGCATGATACATATTCTTGCAAATAAAAGAAATAATTATGATACGGAAGGGAGGCAATTAGGTGGATGAAGCAATCTTCACAAAACAAATAATTATACAGGAACAAACGGTTAAGGATCTTCACAACTTTCATTTACTGCAATTTTAATTTACAACAGCAAGGATGTTCCTAAATTTTCTTTTTCTCCTTTTTGAAGGTGTTGATCATTCAATAAGAACTGCAGTAAACCTGACAGATGAGCAAAGATTTGGTGCTTATTTTGCTTTGATACTAATCAAGAGCAGAGATGGCGTGATTCAAACAGAGGACAAGGTGCTCGTTGCAAGCCTATTGGATACAAGTCTACGAACAGTTGAAAGAATATGGGAAGACGCACGAAAACAGCTTGCAGAAGGTAAAGAAGTTAAAGAAGTTGACGTTTCAAACAAAAAAAAAAGGTAGAAGTGGTCGAAAAAGAAAAGATCTGGGCCTGTCGAGGATAATGACAATCCAGCTGAACAGAAGGAGGACGCTTCGAGGTCTAGCAAGGTCATTGGGTGTATGCTGCTCAACCTTACACTCGAGGTTCAAGTGGGGTGAGCTGAGGCGCCACACTAGCAGCTTGAAGCCTTTTCTGAAGCCAGCTAACAAGCTTGAGAGATTGAAATTCTGCATCTCTATGCTCGATGAGAACCGGTTGACATCTCCCTTGCCTATCTTCAAGGAAATGGACAACATGGTCCACATTGACGAGAAATGGTTCAACATGACATGCAAGAAGAACACCTACTATCTACACAAAGAAGAAGATGACCCCTTGCGCGCCGTGCAACATAAGGATAGCATTGGGAAGGTGATGTTTCTCACGGCTGTGGCCAAACCAAGGTATGGTGAAGATGGGGTTGTCACATTCAATGGCAAGATTGGCATGTGGGCTTTTGTCAAAGAGATCCCGGCTGTTAGAAAGAGTAAATACAGAGAAAGGGGGACTCTCGAACTGAAATCAATGACAGTTACCCGAGATGTCATGAGAGAATATTTTTGCGAGAAAGTGATTCCTGCTATCCAGGAAGTGTGGCCCGATGAAGATCAAGGAAGAACCATTTTTATTCAACAAGATAATGCTAAACCCCATGTTTTGGCTGATGACGAGGCTTTTCGACATGCCGTAGAACAGACTGACCTGGACATTCAGCTGATCCAGCAACCTCCGAATAGCCCAGATATGAACGTGTTAGACTTGTGCTTCTTTAGGTCTATTCAGACCCTCACCCATGACAGAGCACCTCAAAACATCAAGGAGATGATTGTAGTTGTGGAGCAAGAATACGAGAACTACGACGTCAACAAGCTAGCTCGAAGCTTTTTGACACTCCAGGACATTATGATACAGACTATGAAAGAAGAAGGAGGCAATGGCTACAAACACACCCACATGAATAAAGAAGGATTGCAAAGAGAAGGAACACTGCCTAATTGTCTATCTTGTGACGCTCAGCTAGTTGCACAAACCCAAGCCCTTATAGGAGAAGCGATACTCCAATAGTAGCAGGGATACATGAACAATACTACTCCAGCAAGAACTAGGTGAATTAGTACAGAATCAAGAACAATTTTACACTAGCAGTACAAGAAGTACTAGCGGTATAAGAGCAAGAACAATTTTACACTAGCAGTACAAGAAGTACTAGCAGTACAAGAGCAAGAACGATTGAGAATGGGATTCCTACAAGGATCAAACCAATCAGTAGACCTTATTGTGTGTGTGTTGTGTGTGTGGATGTGACATGATTATATCCATCCAAACTCTAAGGAAAATACTCAAGATAGATCTAGCTGTGCTAGCATTTTCAGTACACTACATCTACTCCCAATAGATAATCAGTACACTACATCTACTCCCAATAGATCTAGCTGTGCTAGAATTTTCTCATGGTGGAGTACTAGTTGTTCATAAAAATAGTCGAACCCTCTTCAAGTTTCAAAATATCAATACCACATTAAATGACAAACATCTAAATAAATTTATAATTTGTTTTTATACTCAAATACTCCTGGAGTGTCATAATGAGTACTCCAATAACCAAATTGACAAGCAAGCACAAAAAATCTGATTTGATAGTTTAAACAGCAATTGTCAACACTGGCTTGTGGTTAAAAGCACCGGTTAAATAATGTTTTTTAAACTACCAAATGATACGAGTACTTAAGTTCAATTAAGAAGACACCATTCAGAACAGTTTTTGGTGAACATACTCAAACCAATCAAAATTTTCTCCATGAAAAAATTCATCATTTGCTCTGAGAGAAATTAGTAGGCTCAACCAACCTTGGACCGGACGGCGACCGGTATGTTGTCGACGATCCTGTCTCTCCTGTAGTTGCTCTCATCTGCAGCATGAGGTGCGCCTTGACCTGGGACCTGATGTCGCCGCCCAGCGTGTTCCTGCTCATGTAGTTGTGCTGATGTCCTTCTCCATCTTCCTGAAGAAGCTCTGGATCCGACGAGCCCTGTACAACCGCAGCCACACCAGGTACCTCACCATCTCTGTCCGTCTAGTGATGTACGGGCAAGGAACAGCAATGGCGTGTCAGTGTGTTCCCTTTTTTATTGATTGAAACTGTGACCTGCTAGTAGTACCTTGTACTGTGAACAACAATGGAGTAGATGGCGTCCCATGGAAAGCATCCAAACATATCGAGAGCAAGCTGTCTTTGATGTAACTGAAAAAAAATATCTAAATTCAGAAAACATCCTTCGTCGATCTATACCATCAGAAATAGTATCAGAAATTCAGAAGATACCTGGAGCTACACGTAGCAGGCGACGTCCCTCCGCCGGTCGTGTCTCCGCCGTCGTGTCTTGGTGGCTACCACATCCTCGCCCGCGTACAGCTGCTGCCCCTGGCAACACGGGCAAGCAAGTTCCACGGGGAATTCAGGAGGGGAAGCCGTGTCACCGGATCCATCGTTAAGGCCACTGGATCTGGCCGGAATTTCTCCTCCCGTTGAAAAAAATCGACCTTTTTCGAGGGAATCATGGGACGAGGATGGCAGTTCTCTAAGCTAGCACTTGGTATGGGACGGCAGCGACGAGATAGGGGGCATGGACGGCGGCAACGAGATAGGGGGCATGGACGACGGTGACGAGGATAAGCAGTCGGGCAGGGCAGATTGGAGGAGAAGCGGTCGGGGATGGGGAGGATGAGACGGGGTCGGGGACGGGGAGGACGAGACGGGGTCGGGGACGGCACTGGGTCGTGGACGGAGGAGGATGAGGCAGAAATAGCGGGGGGATTTTTGCATAATTACCGTCGCGACAGTTATTTCCGAACGGAGGGAGTATCACTTGCCAATACTATTCCAAATGTATTGACCCACTGTGGCTGTAACTTGTGATGTTGCAGGTTACTCTGATGATGATTAGTGGTTATGAGTCTACACTCAACATGCTTGCTTGTGGCACATGAAGATGAAGACTTATTTATGTTATTATATTTGAACTCTTGTATTAGGCATGTGGCCATGGAGTTGTAAAAGACTATGTTGTCTCTAGAATGATATGTAATAATGACCTTTGTATCTGTGTACTTCATCTTAAACTGTGGATGCTAGCATTGATCCAGGGACTAGCATTGCAATCACAGGGATATTTACCTTTATAAAGGTGGGATCTTACACCTATAACCAGAATTCACATTTGCTAAACTTGGCATACAACTGATGCTCTCTAAGGGTTCCAAGAATGGTCCTTAGGTGTAGCTCATGTTCTTCTTCCGATTTGGAATAAATCAGAATGTCATCGATGAAAACAATGACAAACTTATCTAGGAAGTCCATAAAAATCTTTCATGAGATTCATGAAATAAGCGGGGGCATTGGTTAATCCAAAAGACATGACGGTATACCCGTATAATCCATATCTGGTGGTAAAGGCAGTCTTTGGGATATCCTCTGCGTGAATCTTGAGTTGATGATAGCCAGTTCTAAGATCAATCTTAGAAAACACTTTGGCACCAGTCAACTGATCAAACAAATATTCTAACTTGGGCAATGGGTACTTGTTCTTGATGGTGACATCATTCAACTTCCGATAATCCGTACACAAACGGTTACCTCCATCCTTCTTGTCCACAAATAAGACAGGTGATCTCCATGGTGACACACTTGGTTGAATTAATCCAATTTCCAACATGGAATCCAGTTGCTTCTTCAGTTCTGCTAGTTCAGACGGGTTCATACTATATGGTCGCTGGGCTATGGGTCATGTTCCGGGGATTAGTTCAATGATAAACTCGATATCCCGATCTAGGGGCATATCGGAAAAAACATCTGGAAATACATCGGGGTATTTACAGACTATCCAGACTTGGTCAATGGTAGGTTGGGTTATACTCTTGTTGCACTTGAATTGGCGAGGTAAGGTTTCAGATATATGCTCGACTGATATTCCGGTTGTACTGGTAAATGTGATGGCTTTCTTGGCACAGTCAATCAATCCTTTATGTTTGGACATCCAATCCATTCCTAGTACTACTTCCAAACCTTTAGTTCCGAGTACTATCAGATTAGCATAAAAATATATGCCATGGATTCGGATAGGGACAGCTTTGCAAATTTGACTAGCTTTGGTGGTTGAACCGGGGATTTGAACAATCACAACATGCTTCAGTTTGGTTGGTTGAATCTTACTAGTGCATGCAAATTCGTCGGTGACAAATGAGTGCGATGCACCAGAATCAAACAACACTCTAGCAAGTACTGAATTAACATAAAACATACCCAGCACGACGTCTGGCGCTTCCTGGGCTTCTTCAGCATGCATGAGAAAAAGACGGCCGTTGCGGTTGAGCGAATTCCCCGGGGCAAACCTTCTTCCTAGCTGAACACGACGCTACTGCTGAGCTGGGGCATTTGTATTGGGGGTGGCGGCATTCTTCTTGGGGCACTCATTGGAGTAGTGGCCTTTATTTCCACAGTCATAACAAGTCACTTGCGACTTGTCCTTTGCTGCAACAGGCACAACATTGCTTCCAGTCCTCGGGGCAGTGTTGGTGTTGGCGACAGCATTGTTGTTGTTGAACTTGGGTGGTGCACGGTTGAAATTTCCAGAGTTGCCAAGGTTGTTGTGATTTCCTCCGGGCCTAGGGTTTCCACGGTTGGGATAGGTCGGACAGTTCATTGGGGGTCTGTTGGTTCTCGGGGCAAATCCTGGAGATGGGTTAGGGCGATACTTTGGGGTCTGATGGGTTCCTGGCTAATGCATCATGCGACGCTTGCGGTTCTCATTGGCTTGGTTGATGTTTCCTTCCATCTGGATGGCAGAGTCGACAAGGCTTCAATATCAGCAAAGGGGATATTGACTAACACAGTCTGCATCTCATCATGCAGACCATTCAATAATCTCTCTTTCTACTTGGCTTCGGTGTCGATCTCATCCGGGGCATACCTAGCTACTGACAAGAATTTGTCACGGTATTCCACTACGGTCATCCTTCCTTGCTTCAGTTCTCTGAACTCATCTCTCATTCTCTTGATCAAACCCGGTGGCACATGGGTTCTGCTGAACTTGACCTTGAATTCCTCCCAGGTCATCATTTGTCCTCCCGTCATTGCACGAACGTTGTTCCACCATGATCTTAAATCTCCGACTAGATAGTGGGTGGCGAACATTACTTTCTCGTTAGCTTCCACTCCGGCGACTTCCGGGTTGTTTTCCATGCTTTGCAGCCAATCATTTGCATCTAGGGGCTCTTCCGACTTAGTGAAAACAGGTGGGTTGGTATTCTGGAAATTCTTGAGCTTAGATCCATGGTTGTCCTGATTTCCTTGGCCTTGATTGTTGTGGGCCAGCTGAGCTATCTGCTGAAGGGTGGCTAGGTTGGCTTGACGTTCAGATCTTTCGGCTTCGCGGTCAGAAACCAACATTTGTAGGATCTGCAACATCGGGTCCGGGTATGAACCACTTCCTTCGCGTGGCATCTGAAGATTGAGATAGATCATGAGAAAAGAGGGAAATTTCTAAGGTTTCGGGACTTTTGAAAAGTTTTTAAAGTTTGGCTCAGATTTTCTAGCGACTTTCTTTTCATTCATTCATTCATAGCACACGATACAAACACACATCACAACAAAGGTAAACAAATGGTTTTAAGAAACATTCTGGAAACTACGATACAGTGGTACCGAATACAACTCACTACGCTAGTGCTCAAGTTCTACTACTCCTCGGAGTCGGTGTAGTCGTCATCCTCATCATCCTCATCGTCATCGATGAAGACGAAATCATCCTCATCGCTGAAGAAGTCCATAGCCTAATCCTCCAGAAAATCATCATCATCGCTGAGATAAGAGTAGGGGTCTCCACGAAGATCTTCTCCGGCATTCTCCCTTTCTTCCAACTGCATGTCTCTCTCATGGATGGTCTCCTCCAAATCCGAGATACGGTAGCGAAGACGGACAATGATGCACTCCTTCTTGTCGAGCTGACGGCGGCGATACTTTCGATCCTTTGCTAGCATGGCGATGGTCTGATCCTTCGTCTTGATGATGGTGGACTTATGGTTGGAGTAGTCACGGCAATTGTCCAATTCCTGCTGACGATCGTACATCATGAAGCTAAGGTGGTCCAATTGGGTCTTCAGCTCGTGGTGGTATGGGGCTTCCAATGGCTGTCCATTAGCATCACGCCTTGGACAAAACTCAAAGCGGGTTCCCTTGATCTGGTTGATACTCTGCCCACACAGACGGGCAAGAGCTTCATGCATGGCCCTGGCAAGTCCATCGAGCCAGTTGTTTTCTCTTAAGGTGAACTGAATTCCCTCGGTAGTGGGAGGTTCAATTTTTCTTCGGAGACTTGCAACAATTAGCCACTGCAGATCTTCTCCTCCTTGATCATTGATCTGAGCTCCGAAGAACTCGGGGTGCGGACGCTCCAGAAGTTCCGAAAGCTGGTCCAAGTCCCGCTCAAAGATAAGGTCTCCTCCATTCCCCAATTGATAAAACTTGTTTTACTTCACGTCCATCTATAAGAGTATAGGATGAGTAAGTTAGTAGAGTGATCAAGTGTGTCAAATTTTATGTATTTTGCAAGAGTTTTTGAGGAACATGAATTTTCATGAAAGAATCAAAGTGATAAGAATGGGAATAAGTTTTTGTAAATATTTGCTTCCTTTGGTTTTGAAACTAAGTTTTTGATTCAAACGTCCAGTCTAACTAGGGTCTCCTATGGTCAGGATGGCTGTGATACCAACTTGTCAACACCCGGATTTTTAATCCCAGATGCATGTTATGCCTACATCGCAATCCCAGGATTACCATTTTTGCGAGACATAACAGAATTGGATACCACAGTACATCATCCATTACAAACCATACATAAGGTCTTACACAAATAAGGATCTCATGATCCAGTTCTTAATACAACTCAAGCAACGGAAATACGTAATAATAAAGGTAGCATAGGCGAAGCTCCATCTTCGGGGTCACAGGCAATGCTAACGATGGGAGATGATCCTAGTTGTCGTAACCTTCCTGGGGTCCATCATCCTGGTACTCTTCTTCATAGTCTGGCCACGAGAATAGCCAAGGACAAATCCATGAGTACTCTTTAAGTACTCGCAAACTAATACTAACAATGGAAGGGGGTTTTTGTAGTAGGACACTAAGCTCTGGGTTGTTTTGCAAAAAGCCAGATTTACCTCTACTAAGTTCAGAAGCAAAGAAGCTAGTTGAAATTTTATAACACCTAACTGGGAACTTGTATTTCATATCACAACCCTGTTGTGGTCAAGTCAAAATCTCAATTCATTTCACAATCATTTTGAAAACATCTAACGGGGGAACAGTATGGCCACTCCAACTTTCCATAACCGCGGACGCGGCTATTCAAATAGTTTGACACTCTGTAGATATTGTACACTTTCACCACAACATTCAATACATCCTTCAGGAACAAATCCTAAATTCACCATACTCAGTATGCGGATAATCAATCCTAACCTTTCAATTACATGCCCTAGTATAGGCACCTCTCCTGTGAGTTTGGCCTCCCAACCATGACCAACTGTCATCTTGGGTACTACACAGGTGGACAATCTTCACAAGGTAGCCTCAGCTCAGACCTTGTTCGTGAGGGAACCAATACTAAGGTATATAAGTTTCTAGTCAAGCCCTACCCAATTCTCGGGTATTGTGGTTGTACGGTAAAATTGGAATGGTATCGCATCCAGACAACCATCAGTTTTATAAAGGGCTAAGGCTCATGCCTTCACATTTTCGTCACCAAAATCATCTGGTGTTTGGAAACACATGTCAAAACATTTCAGTAGAATGATCCATCATTCCAAGGTTTTCATAACCATTTTTCCACCAAGTATTCCCATCTAAAGTTGATCAAGTGTTATGCTTAGCACTAGCATCTACAAGTGGGGGTGAGTACTAAAGAGGGGTGGTAAACAAGTGGAGTTTTAACTAAGTACCATCTCATTCCTTGGGATGACATCAAGATTATCTAGCTTAGGCCAAATTTAATGCTCTTTATGCAACCTTCAATTATCTTCCTAGAATCTACCAGTCACTTAAGTAGATTCTAAGTAATAGCTTTGATAAAGAAATAAAGTAGAAAGCTTGCAAGTAAAACTAGGATTAGGTTATCAAGTGGGTATGATCACATATGCTTAAGGCATCTAGTGGTCATGGTAACAAGTAATTATTTGCTTGCATCAGTATCAATATAGGCTTGCATAAGTGATATGGGATCCCTTGTGGGATTGACCCTAGGGTGGCCCGATCTTCACGGATTTGAGGCGGGGAGTGAGGGTAAAACTCGATGATCTCGATGAACGCAACACAAACGCAAGGCAAAGATACAAACGCACACAAACACAACCCGATTCGATTTGCTCCCGTTGGTTCGAACAACCAATCCAATAGAATCCTCGGCGAGAGACCGTTAGGTAGAATCACCAAAGGATAGATCGGCAAGCGGATGATAGAATCCAAATCAAAGGAGAGAGTAGCAACCAAGTACAATCCCAAAGGGGAGATACCTAGCACTACTAGAATCCTTGATGAGGAGAGACCAAACACTTGAGGAGGGTCTTGACGACTTGGAGACGAACACCGAACTCCAAGGCCTTGTACAACTCATAGATTAACTATAGAGAGGGGTTCCCATCTAGGGTTAGGCACAAGCCTGCATTCATCATCAACTCTAGGGTTTCAAGGAGGGGTGGGGGCTTATATATAGGCCAGCCACGAGCTAAGGGCAAAACAGGCATAAACAGGAAGTTCTGGGTGTTACATGGGCCAGGCCCAACCCGAGGAGCGCAGGCCCGATACACTCGGTCCGGAGATTCCGGTGTAGGGGTCCGGAGACTCCGTTCTGGATCGGAGACTCCGGTCAATCTTCGGTGTCGTCTCCGGAGGGGCATACAGACAGTCCCTGGCGCTGGTTCTGGGGTCGGTCCGGAGATGGGCCGGAGACTCCGGTGTGGTAGACCGGAGACTCCGGTCTAGACCGGAGACTCCGGTCTGGCTTCAGCAACTTCTTGCGTCTTCTCTTCCAGGCCTCTTGCTTGGGGGTCCTAGTTTCTAGGGTCGTATTATCATCTCCTCTTGGTGTCATGGTCATGGGCCTAGGCATAGCATGGGCACTTGTCTCAAGTAGGATCCCATTCACATGATAACCAAAGGAGGGTGAGATATGGGATGAGTTCACCTTTGAGGGTATGGTTGATGTAGCATGGTGTGGTCCAATGGTGAATGCCATGTGTTGGGCTGCATCATCTCCCCCCGCTTCAAAACGAGTCGTCCTCGACGAAGTTTCATCATCATCTAGGGAGAGAGGTGTGCCCATGGTCTTTAGCTTGTAAGTTGTTGGATCGCCGGTGTCGTAGCCTTGTTCAAATTGGTTGAAGATCTTGAAGTTGAGCTTGTCATGAACATGTGGTTGGAGATATTGGAGCGTGTTCCTTGTAGGTGGTTGGTGAGGTTGTGTATCCTGCAAAACCGACAACAAGGAGAAAGAGTTGTATGATGGATTGTTAGTATTGGTCACACTCAAATAACTCTTCTCACGTGTGGTGGAATGCGACGCGGCACTCATGATTTTTCCACTCATTTGGGGCTTGTATCACTCACTCATGTGTTGGTGGATCACTCTCTCACCACTCATCTCACAAGAATCCTTAGCTTGTTTTATCTTGGGCAACGACGTCATGTTGGAAGTGATAATTTGGCTTGGCGTCATAGGTTGTAGCACTAACGTCTTGTCATTCCACTTAAAGGAGTATTGGTTGGAGGTACCATCATGTAGTGTGCCCTTGTCGTATTGCCATGGTCTTCCAAGGATCATGTGACACACAGTCATAGGCACGACATCACACTCAATGGTGTCTTGATATGGACCAATCTTGAAGGAGACGTTGACCTTGTGTTTGATTTGAATGGTGCCATTGTCATCAAGCCACTTGACATGATAGGGACGAGGGTGCTCCATGTATGGTAACTTGAGTTTCTCACAAAGGTCGATGCTCGCAAGGTTGTGACAACTTCCTCCATCAATGATAACTTTTATAGACTTGCCATCAATTCCGGCTCGGGTTTGGAAGATGTTTAGGCATTGGTCCTCTCTAGGGATGGAGTTGGTCGTCAAGACTTGGGCAATGACAAGTGAGGGTCTTGGATCATGTTCACATAGAAGCGTGTCCTCATCTTGCATTGTGGCATCCTTTGTGATAGCGGCTTGAGTCATAGCTTCAAATTCATCTTCACTCACGGAGTATGTTGCGCCGTTCTCATCCGTTAGCATGACTCTTGTGTTGATGCACTCATAAGACTTGTGGCCCTTTCCTCCACACTTGTAGCAAACTACTTGACTTTCCGTTGTTGTGTTGGAGGAGGGTGCCATAGGTTTCTTGGATTGCTTGGAGGAGCTTGTTGCTTGGTTTGTTGGCTTGGAGGGGCTACTTGAGTTGATTGAAGCGAAGTACGCCCTTTGCTTCTCGTAAGCATGTTCCTTTTGCAAGTGGCGCTCGGCCTTGGTTGCTTGGTGAAGAAGGTTCACGAGAGTCTTGTAAGGTTGGAAATCGACTATCTTGCGTATTGGGCGGCTCAAACCATCGAGGAACCGTCCGATCGTTTGCTCTTCGAGCTCCTTCACGTCGGCTCTCAGCATAGTCATCTCCATCTCCTTATAGAACTCTTCAATTGTCTTTGTGCCTTGCTTCAAGTTTTGTAGCTTGTCGAAGAGGTCTTGGCGATAGTGCTCGGGGACAAATCTTGCATACATCACATTCTTCATCTCGGTCCAAGTGGTGACCGGTGGTTCTTCTTGCTTCTCACGATTTCTTTGGTAGTCTTCCCACCAAACATTGGCGTAGTCCTCAAATCAAGAGATGCCATTGCCACTTTCTTCTCTTCGGAAAAGTTGTGGACTCGGAAGATCTTGTCGACTTTGAGCTCCCATTCAAGGTATGCATCGGCATTTTTTCCCCTTTGAACTTGGGCATAACGAACTTGAGCTTCCCAAACTTGCCATCCTCACGCTCATGGTGGTTGTTGCGACGTTCTTGGTGCATACTTGCGTCACTTGGAGGGCGTGGAGGCGGAGGAGGAGGCTCTTGATTGCCTTGAGGTATTTGTGGTGGATGAGCTTGATGATGCTCGAAGTCTCTTCTTCGCCGTTGGTCGGCATCATTGACATTCATAGCTTGACGGTGTCGGTGGTGGTGTTGTCCATGCCGGTTATTGCGTTGAGCTTGGCGTGCATCCTCATCATCATCACTTGTGTCCCATACCGGTTCTTGATTTTGTTGACGTTTCTCGTGGTGGTTATGAGGAGGATGACGACGCCTATCATTGTGGTTAGCTTCATCATGGTGTTCTCGAGGTTGGTGCACGTCGATGATTGCTTGGTGTGGTGGTGGACCATGCTCTTGTCGTTGTTGTTGAGGTTGAGGAGCATTTGGGTCCACCGCTTGAGGGCGACGACGTCGAGCTTGTTGGTCCCCATTATGGTGGTGGGGTTCTACGCGTTGTGAGTGTGACCTTGAAGACTCGCCATGTCGACTTGAAGAGTGCGTGCGGGAGGAACTTGACGATCTTGAGCGATGACCGTGTCGGTTGCCAAGGTTGGCAATAGCTTGGTGAAGAGCTTGGAATTGAGCATGGTGCTCCTCTTGACGTTGCCGCTCACGGTACTCAAATGCTCGAAAAGTATCATCAAGACGGTGCTCAAGTCACTCAAATTGATTGTTGAATTCTTGGTGTTGCGCCCATAAGTTGTGGCGTTTGGCAATGCCATCTTGGTTGTTGAAATTGCTATATCCACTAGCTCCACTTGCCCTAGACTTGGTGCACAAACACACTCGATAGATATGGTGATATTGGTGGAATGGTAATTGCTACCTTGCCTCACCGGAGTCAAAAATTGTAAAGATTGTTCTTGCCGAGAGCAAAGCGAATAGCGAGTACACAAGACACACACACAAAGGCCTATGGTGGTGGGTTAGAAAGGTGGATAGCAAATGGAACAACTAAAAGAAAACGATATTGTCAAAAGTGGGTAAAATCCAACAAAAACAAAGTCAAAGGAAAGGGTCAAAAAGGGTGACGGGAACCTATGACTATACACACACGGTGGAGATTAATGTGGCTAGCACGACTATGAAAAATGAGCAACGAACAAAATTGGACCTAACGAAGACTAATGCTCGGTGTCGTGCCAACACTAGGAGAGACCGTAGCCCATTCGCACAAGGTTGAGAAGCAACGGATTTGTACACTTGCTTTTCTCTTGCTCGTACTCTTGCTTAGAAGCTTTGGACTCTCTTTAGCTATTGGTATCTTTCTTTGTTTCTTTTGCTTAGAAGCTTGTTTTTTTTGTACTATGGAGTCAATTTTGTTATTGCCTCTATATCATGACTATTCAAGAGCAAGCGCACAATGCTTCGGCAAACATAAGAGGGCTACTCTCGATAGGTTAGGTAACACACACAGGAAGAAAGGGGGTTAACAACGGTTGTGCAAGTTATACCTTGTGGTGATGTAGTACTTGCAATTGTTGGTGTAGGGATGGTTCGAGTTCCGCGGTGTCGGTGTCGAGCATGAGGTGTTGTTGGCGTTGCGGAAGCTTGTTAGTTGATAGACACTCAGGCGAAACACAAACACACAAAGGAAATTAGTCGAAAAAAGGAAGAGGGGTCAAAAAATTTGTTCAGGGCCGGAGACTCCGGTGTGTTGGGGATGGAAACTCCGGTGTGGTCCGGAGACTCCGGTGTGATGGCCAGAGACTCCGGTCTGGTTCCAGCACGACGAATAGCTCGAGTTCATGAGCGGAAATTCGGCCCTTTAACCCACAAATCCAGAAAATTTCGACCAAATTGGGCTGGGCAACGCAGGGCAAAGGTAGACCGAATCCAAGGACAAGTTTCTAATGGACCAAAACCACAATCAACTCACCAAATCAAGAGATCGATCCAAAAGCAATTTGGGGATAATATTTTTGGTATTTTCGAATTTATGGTGGAATCGGTGAGCGAAGTCAAATCTGTGGCAACTAAAAGCTGTCGATACCAGTTGATATGGGATCCCTTGTGGGATTGACCCTAGGGTGGCCCGATCTTCACGGATTTGAGGCGGGAGTGAGGGGAAAACCCTATGATCTCGATGAACACAACACAAACGCAAGGCAAATATACAAAAGCACGCAAACACAACCCGATTCGATTTTCTCCCGTTGGTTCGAACAACCAATCCAATAGAATACTCGGTGAGAGACCGTTAGGTAGAATCACCAAAGGAGAGATCGGCAAGCAGATGATAGAATCCAAATCAAAGGAGAGAGTACCAACCAAGTACAATCCCAAAGGGGAGAGACCTGGCACTACTAGAATCCTTGATGAGGAGAGACCAAACACTTGAGGAGGGTCTTGACGACTTGGATACGAACACCGAACTCCAAGGCCTTGTACAACTCATAGATTAACTATAGAGAGGGGTTCCCATCTATGGTTAGGCACAATCCTTCATTCATCATCAACTTTAGGGTTTCAAGGAGGGGTGGGGGCTTATATATAGGCCAGCCACGAGCTAAGGGCAAAACAGGCATAAACAGGAAGTTCTGGGCGTTACATGGGCCAGGCCCAACCCGAGGCGCGCAGGCCCGATACACTCCGGTCAATCTCTGGTGTCGTCTCCGGAGGGGCATACAGACTGTCCCTGGCGCTGGTTCTGGGGTCGGTCTAGAGATGGGCCGGAGACTCTGGTGTGGTAGACCGGAGACTCCGGTCTGGCTTCAGCAACTTCTTGCGTCTTCTCTTCCAAGCGTCTTGCTTGGGGGTCTTGGTTTCTGGGGTCTTCTTGTCATCTCCTCTTGGTGTCATGGTCATGGGCCTGGGCATAGCATGGGCACTTGTCTCAAGTAGGATCTCATTCACATGATAACCAAAGGAGGGTGAGATATGGAACGAGTTCACCTTTGAGGGTATGGTTGATGTAGCATGGTGTGTTCCAATGGTGAATGCCATGTGTTGGGCTGCATCAATAAGTAGAGTATCTTGCAAGTGTTAGCTTGCCTTGTGCAGAGCAGTGGTTGAAGTTCTCCTCGGCTTCTTCTTCGTAGTATCCTCCTTCCTCCTCGTATCCTTGATCAGTACTAGCGTCTATGAATAAATACGGGGTACACAATCACCAAACAATACTTAACTACTTTCAATCATCACACAAAAGGGTTCTATAGATGATCTAGCATCATCACTAACATTCAAGATTAAAGCATTTGTCTTATTTATTTTATTTTTAGAAAAGTAATTTCTACTCATTGAAAAACTACTTAAGATTTAATATTCTCCAACTCAAACATGGGATCATGTTGACACATGTCATAACCACATATTTCAGTACATGGGAATGTGATTTAAAGTGTTGTCACAATTTAATAAGGTTTAACCTTTTATTTAAATTAAATAAAGTGACTAGAAATGCCTATGTGGCATTCTTTTATTACTTGAACATTATTTCTGTAAGTAAACCCACATGTTTTATAAATTCTGAAAGGTATGATCAAATGTGATTTTTGAGAGTTGGAATCAACTCAAAAGCTATTATGGCTTAAATTTGAAAAATGTTTGAATGCAGAAAAGCTTCTGTCTTGTTATTTTTACCAAGGTTGATCTACAGATCCAAATGATTTGAATCCAAAGGGCTTGGATTAAGCATTTCAATACCTAACAAAATTGGTTTCATTCAATTTGGTTCACTGAATCGAGCTGGGTTGATTTTTGAAACTAGGTACAGAACTGAGTTTGAATCTAAATAGAAAAAGCTAAATTCAAACGAGTGGGCTGCGCGGGAAGGGTTATTTGGCCGGCCCAGTGTCACTCCGCGGTGCGAGGCGCAACTGACAGGGGGGGTCTACTGGTCAGTGGCTCTTTAAAGGCGAAGTGGTACGGGGCGATGTGGTGCGTTGGATTAGAATGAAGATCGATGGTTGAGGGTCGTCGTCGACGATGAACATGTCAATGGCGAGCTCGAACCCTAGCGGCTCAGTGGGGGTCGTGGGAGGCTCACCGGGGCTCAGGCGAAGGTCGGAGATGCGGGCGAACGACGAAGTCGACGACGGTGATTCTCCTGGCACCGGCAGCTTCTCCTGGAGCGGCTCCAATCGATGGCTTCCTTCTTCTCTAGAGGCGGCCTACTCCGGTGAAATTCCGGCGATGCGTTGCTCGCCTTGCTCCAGGAGTTAGCTGGGGTGGTTCTGGGTGAGAGGGGAGTAGAATGGTGTGAAGAATTCGAGCGGGGGAGGCCTCTATTTATAGTGGCGAGAGGGGACCAACGGGCGCGGGCTGAGCTCGTCGTGGTCGACGGCACAGAGGGCTATCGGTGTGGGCGACGGTAGGGGGCGGTGTTGTGCTCCCTGGCGAAGCTCATCGGCATGGTGGGGAGGCATGGGGCGGTGCTGATTGGTCGGAACGCTGCGATGCTCTATGCTGGTCCGACGGAAGTTTTGATGGCGCACAGCTCACGTGGTCCGTGCGGCGGCGAACAGGCGTGTCTGCGGGGTTGCTGGGGCGGTGGTGATCACGCGTGCACGTGGCGAGGGCGGCGCGCGGTCTATGGGTGCTGGTCGAGCGTGGCGCACGGGGCGCGCTCTCGGCATGGTTGCAGAGAAGGTTGGCATGGCCTGGGCGTGTGGTCCAGTGGCTGGCATTGCTCGCGGCTAGGACAGGGAGTGGCAGTGGGGTGCTAGCTTGCTCCTAGACAAGGTTGGCGAGGCTAGTTCTTCTCCTAGCTTGTTGTCCACACTAGGGTGACATGGGTGCTCTCGGCCTGTTCACCATTGATAAAAATGGCCAGCTTATAGTGGTGCTAGTGATTATCTAAGGTTATTAGATGATCTACTAAGGCTAGTGGTGTCCAGACAGGAAACAAGTTAGGCCCAAAACACTGCTCAACATAGTGTTTTGATTTTGTTTGATTTGCATCTGCAACCTGTTTGATGAAATGGCCGCATGAACTCAAGTTTTGAATTTTGAAAATATTTTTGGTGGGTGTGCTAGGCATGTGCTGGTGAGTCTGTGGATGCTTGGGTTTTGAAAATTGAGCTTGTTTGAGTGGTTTTTGAAATAGTGGGATCTTCCCATATGAAATAGATTCAATTTTAAACTGTCATTTAAACTATGCATTCAAATGTTTTTGGATGATCACAAGGTGGGCCTTGGTACTTTGTTATGAGTAATATCAAGGGGTGCAAAGATCCAAACAAGTTTCTATTAAGTTCTGAAAGTTAGAGATAACCAAATTAGGCATGGGAGTTAATTTGGCCAAACTAACCATTCACTTAATTTGTTTGTTTTGATTTGTTTGTCTTTGGGAAAAGTGTGGGTATTGTTTAGATGATGTTTATTTCACCAAAGAATCATTTTACAAACAAAGAAACACACAACCAAGGCAATTTAAAAGAATCCAAATTTTGTAATGCATACACATATGCATGCTTTCATATTTTTAATTGGAAAAGTTTTTGTTAACCCTAATTTTGATGATTAGAGTTTAATGATCCAAGTTTAGTATTTTTGGGATGTTACGAACTTTCCCCCCTTAAACAAAATCTCGTACCGAGATTTGAAAAAGGACGAAAAGATTACCTAGAATTTGAAGAGATCGGGAAACTCCGTCCTGATGTGATCTTCGCGCTCCCAGGTAGCTTCCTCTTCTGTGTGGTTGCTTCACTGAATATTGAGAAATTTGATGCTTCAGGTTCTGGTAGTTCTGAAAGCTTCCTCCAAAATACGGATGGGTACTTCGGGATGGGTTAGGTCATCGTTGATCTCTATGGTCCGGTGATCAATATTCTTGAACACTTCAGTCTTCTCTGGGACTTCGAGGCACTTGCGAAGTAATGAGATATGGAACACATTGTGCACGGCTGACATCTCTTCGGGTAGCTCCAATTGATACGACACTTCTCCTCGACGGTTCAGAATCTTGAAGGGTCCGATATATCTAGGGGCTAACTTTCCTTTCAGTTGGAAACGCTGCATTCCTTTCAATGGTGACACTTTCAGATACACAAAATATCCTATGTTGAAGTCGAGGTCTCGACATCTCTTGTCGGCGTAACTCTTTTGTCTGGACTGGGCTGTCTTGAGGTGCTCACGAATCTTGTGAACCTTCTCTTCTGCTTCTCTTAGGATGTCGGGTCCGAAAATCTAACTCTCTCCTACTTCCAACTAGTTCAAAGGGGCGCGGAACTTCCCTCCATACATGAATTCAAATGGGGCCATTTGCAAACTAGCTTAATAACTGTTGTTGTATGAAAATTCTGCAAACGGCAGACAGTTTTCCCACTTAGATCCATATTCTAACACACATGCTCTCAACATATCTTCGAGTATTTGATTTACTCGCTCCGTTTGTCCATCGGTCTGAGGGTGATAAGCGGTGCTGAAATCTAGGCGGGTTCCTAAACCTTCTTGGACTTTCTTCCAGAATCTCGAGGTAAACTGAGTTCCTCGATCAGATACGATGTTCTTGGGGACTCCGTGCAAACTGACGATTCTAGCGATGTATAACTCCGCTAGCTTCGAACTTTGATATGTGGTCTTAATGGGTAAGAAATGGGCGACTTTGGACAATCTGTCCACTATGACCCAGATAGAGTCATTTTCCCTACTAGAAGTAGGTAATCCGGTGATAAAGTCCATTCCAACGGAATCCCATTTCCATTCCGGAATCTTCAATGGTTGCAACAATCCAGCGGGTCTTTGATGTCCTGCCTTGACTCGCTGACATATATCACACTTGGCGATATAGCTTCCGATTTCTCTCTTCATCTTATGCCACCAAAATTGCTCCTTCAAATCTTGATACATCTTCGTTCCTCCGGGGTGGATATAATAAAGAGTATCATGAGCTTCTTTCAGAATGACATCTTTCAATTCAGAATCTGCTGGTACACAAAGGCATCCTTTGTACCACAGAACTCCTTCATCGTCTTCCGTGAATCCGGGTACTTTGCCTGTATCGATACGACGCTTGATTCCGTCGATACTAGCATTTCCTCTCTGCGCCTCTTTGATCTGGCTGATCAAAGTGGGTTGAAGTTCTATGCTATCCAAAAATCCTTCACTCACTAATTCCATTCGAAAATCTTCCATCTCTTTGTGCAAGCTTGGTTGCTCCTTCAAAATCATGGAGTTCAAGCGGCACGGCAATCTGCTAAGGGCATCTGCTGCCACATTGGCTTTACCAGGGTGATAGTGAATGTCCAGGTCGTAATCCTTGATTATCTCAATACATCTTCTCTGCCTCATATTTAGCTCCTTCTGAGTGAATATATACTTCAGACTCTTGTGATCCGAATAGATCTCACAATGGTTTCCCATCAGGTAATGCCTCCATGTCTTCAGGGCTAGAACTACGGCTGCGAGTTCGAGGTCATGGGTTGGGTAATTTTGCTCATGTTGTTTCAGTTGTCGGGATAGATAAGATATGACTTTGCCTTCTTGCATTAGCACACATCCGAGACCGATCTTGGATGCATCATAATACACGTCGAAGGGCTTCGTGATATCCGGCATGATTAAGATTGGGGCTGAAATCAATTTCCTCTTGAGTTCTTGAAAACTCGCTTCACATTTGTCGGTCCATTCAAACTTCTTGTCTTTCTTCAGCAATTGGGTCATGGGTCTAGCGATACTCGAGAATCCTTCTACGAACTTGCGGTAATATCCCGCTAATCCGAGAAATGCACAAACTTGGGTTTGACTGGTTGGGGCTTGCCAATCTTCGACATCTTTCACTTTTGCAGGGTCAATGGAAATTCCTCCGGCTGATACAATGTGACCGAGGAATCCTACCTCCTATTGTAACATCCCTAAAATCATGTTTTCAAAGATTGCATATCATCCATGTATTCATAATCATTTAGGGATCATTTTAAAAGTCTTTACAAAAACAGAAGCATTTGGATGCTTATTATTTTATGTAAATAGGCATTGATCCAATGCTACTCTCTAGTGAGAGATTATTTGTTTCAAACCAAGATTTTTTGTTCATGAGTTGGTTTGGTTGTGTTCCAAGGCTTGGTCAAAATTTCCAAAACAAAATATGGTTTTAAAACCATTTTCATATCTTTATTAAAGCTTGTGTAAAGGCACTGTTTATTTGTAAAATTCCAAAGGAATCAAGCAAGTTTTGTGAACAGCATGGTTTTATACTCAAAAATGTGCAGGCTTCACTTATAAAATCCAGAAAGATTTGGAAATCAAACACATTTCAATTCATTTGAAAATGTTTCCTAAAAATCGAATTAGAAAAAGAAAAAGGTTAAGGAAATAGAACTGGGCCAGGCGCTACCCTTTTGTCCCAGCAACCAAAACATCCCACCCGGGGTTCCCTTTTCCTCTTTGTTTCTCACCACAGCAACGCGCACCCACCCGCTGACAGCCCGACAGTACCTTGCCTTGTCAGCATCGTCCCCAAATCAACACGCGCCCGAACCGCTCTGCCGTTACCTCGCCATAGTGACGCCGCAGTTTAAATCCGCTTAAATCCCATTGATTCAGGGAGTAAACCTCTCCCCGCTCCCGGCTACTTAAACCCCACCCTGCCACGGCCATTATCCCCCACACAGCACCCTCTCCTCGCCACCAGGCTGCTCGGATTTCACCAAACCTCGCCGTTGTCCCGACGAACTATGACGTCTGATTTTGGTGAGCTCTCTGCGCCCCTTGACTCCTAGCTTCTCCAGAACAACCACTGCATCCTTGCGCTTCGATTGACACCGTTACTGTGTGCTAGGACAACCCTGAGTGTCGACAACATTGACGACTGAGCGAACCCAACGAGGCACTCAACTCCGGCGAGTAAATCTGGTTAGTCCCGAGCGCGCCATGCCCTCTCTCTGATACTCACATGACCAGTGTTGCTCCCCACATCTAACGCACCACTTGCTTGTCTCTGGCATGATCTACAACGCCAGCAACGACGACGAACAGCCGTGCCCGACGTCAGGCTTCACTCAGACGAGCAATAGCAGCCAAGTTCGTGCGCCCCCCGAGTATCTGACCCCACCTTGAGCTTCATTGCAGTCCCACGAGCAAGGTAAGCATCTCCACTCCTCCCCCGCGCGATCTAAATCGCCGGCAACCTCTCTGACAGAGCCGCGCCGCCGCACCGCCGCCGCTGGCGCCGCCTATCTGTGGTCGTTTGATCAGTAGCCGTCAGATCTAGATCCAACGCATGCGATAGAATCACTTACGTGAAGGGGTACGCTAGATCTGTGCCGCACGATCGTCTTTAAATCCAATGCTCCACGTTGATCGATCCGGCCGAACCGGTACGGGCCAATCAGAACACGCCGTGTGGCCTGAGTTTAAATTTTAAAACAGAAATTGATCTATTAGTGATTCAAACTTGCAAAATTTATAACTTTTGATCCACACGTTCAGATTTTGTAAATTTTATATCATTGGAATCAGGAGAAAGAATTCTATCTGTTTATGCAATGTTTTTAATGTTTTGCCTCTGTAAAATTGTTTATTTTTGCAGAGACATTTATAGGCTTAATTTGAGTATAGAAATTATTTGAAAAATGTTTTAAAGATCAAATAAAGTTTATTTGAGTATCTTGGTCTTGTTTATGATTCAGTACTGTATACTTGTCTTGTTTGGTGTAGAAAAATCATCACATGGCATTTTCATACATTCATATATTTTTGTTTGTATATTTTGTTATGTGATTTTGGTGCCATTATTTTATGTGTAGATTTTGGTGCTAATAGTGATTATGGTTGTGAAGATTGTTGCTACTCCCCAAACTACCAAGGCAAGTGGTGATTCATGTTTTTATCCCTAAATTTTCACCTATGCATTAGAAATATTTTGTAAAGGACTTGCATGAATATGTTGCTAAGTATCTATATGCTATGCTTGGGAAATCCTAGTAGTTGTAGAATTGTTAGAATTTCCTATAAGTTAAGATGCTTACTATTACCATGCTTAGACTAGCTAGTAGCAACCAAGGGTGGATTATATATTCATGCTATGAGAAATATTCTAAGTCATTGACTTGTGTTTTTGCTTAATAAAACAACTAAGTGAATGAAACATCTGGGTGGAATGGAAAGAATGGTTTGTGTTGATTGGTTACACAAGGCCCATTTCTATGGTTTACCTTGTGTATCTCACTTGTGGAAAGATACCCAGGAACAAAGGGATTTGAGATGCCAAATGTTAAGAAGCTTCTAGTGTAGCCACATGGCATTATGGGCTCTGCCTGGATCACATAGGTTGCAATAACTTAGCCATTTGAACAGTTGGTGGTAGTGGGATGATAGGTTTGGAGCGCGTCCATTTGGTCTAAGGGAAGGCTTCTGAAAGGTCCTGTCTTGGTGAAAATCAAGTCTTGTGGGGAAATTGCACAACCTCTGCAGATGGAAGAATCTAAGTACTTAGCCATGTCCATGGTATTGGACAACTTGAGCATCAAGACATGGAAGCTATCAAGAATCTCCTCATCCCAATTTTCTAAGTTAAAACTTGTGGTTGAACAAGGGTGAAGGTTCACCAATTTCTATTGGTGGTTCCTTGGGAAAGTTTTGTCAAAGAAAAACATAGTGTTTTCAACTGATAGGTAAAACCTATTTTGAGCAAAGCAAGCCTAAGCTACACTTAGCCAAATTCATGTAGAATCTATATGCTAATACTCTACTAAGGTATCACTTGCCAATACTATTCCAAATGTATTGACCCACTGTGGCTGTAACTTGTGATGTTGCAGGTTACTCTGATGATGATTAGTGGTTATGAGTCTACACTCAACATGCTTGCCTGTGGCACATGAAGATGAAGACTTATTTATGTTATTATATTTGAACTCTTGTATTAGGCATGTGTCCATGGAGTTGTAAAAGACTATGTTGTCTCTAGAATGATATGTAATAATGACCTTTGTATCTGTGTACTTCATCTTAAATTGTGGATGCTAGCATTGATCCAGGGACTAGCATTGCAATCACAGGGATCTTTACCTTTATAAAGGTGGGATCTTACACCTGTAACCAGAATTCACATTTGCTAAACTTGGCATACAACTGATGCTCTCTAAGGGTTCCAAGAATGGTCCTTAGGCGTAGCTCATGTTCTTCTTCTGATTTGGAATAAATCAGAATGTCATCGATGAAAACAACGACAAACTTATCTAGGAAGTCCATAAAAATCTTTCATGAGATTCATGAAATAAGCGGGGGCATTGGTTAATCCAAAAGACATGACGGTATACCCGTATAATCCATATCTGGTGGTAAAGGCAGTCTTTGGGATATCCTCTGCGTGAATCTTGAGTTGATGATAGCCAGTTCTAAGATCAATCTTAGAAAACACTTTGGCACCAGTCAACTGATCAAACAAATCTTCTAACTTGGGCAATGGGTACTTGTTCTTGATGGTGACATCATTCAACTTCCGATAATCCGTACACAAACGGTTACCTCCATCCTTCTTGTCCACAAATAAGACAGGTGATCTCCATGGTGACGCACTTGGTTGAATTAATCCAATTTCCAACATGGAATCCAGTTGCTTCTTCAGTTCTGCTAGTTCAGACGGGTTCATACTATATGGTCTCTGGGCTATGGGTCCTGTTCCGGGGATTAGTTCAATGATAAACTCGATATCCCGATCTAGGGGCATACCGGGCAATACATCTGGAAATACATCGGGGTATTCACAGACTATCCAAACTTGGTCAATGGTAGGTTAGGCTATACTCTTATTGTACTTGAATTGGCGAGGTAAGGTTTCAGATATATGCTCGACTGATATTCCGGCTGTACTGGTCATGGTGATGGCTTTCTTGGCACAGTCAATCAATCCTTTATGTTTGGACATCCAATCCATTCCTAGTACTACTTCCAAACCTTTAGTTCCGAGTACTATCGGATTAGCATACTATGCCATGGATTCGGATAGGGACAGCTTTGCAAATTTGCCTAACTTTGGTGGTTGAACCGGGGATTTGAACAATCATAACATGCTTCAGTTTGGTTGGTTGAATCTTACTAGTGCATGCAAATTCTTCGGTGACAAATGAGTGCGATGCACCAGAATCAAGAAACACTCTAGCAAGTACTGAATTAACAGAAAACATACCCAGCACGACGTCTGGCGCTTCCTGGGCTTCTTCAGCATGCATGAGAAAAAGACGGCCGTTGCGGTTGAGCGAATTCCCTGGGGCAAACCTTCTTCCTGGCTGAACACGACGTTGCTACTGAGCTGGGGCATTTGCATTGGGGGCGGCGGCATTCTTCTTGGGGCACTCATTGGAGTAGTGGCCTTTATTTCCACAGTCATAACAAGTCACTTGCGACTTGTCCTTTGCTGCAACAGGCACAACATTGCTTCTAGTCCTCGGGGCAGTGTTGGTGTTGGCGGCAGCATCGTTGTTGTTGAACTTGGGTGGTGCACAGTTGAAATTTCCAGAGTTGCCAGGGTTGTTGTGATTTCCTCCGAGCCTAGGGTTTCCACGGTTGGGATAGGTCAGACGGTTCATTGGGGGTCTGTTGGTTCTCGGGGCAAATCTTGGAGATGGGTTAGGGCGATACTTTGGGGTCTGATGGGTTCCTGGCTAATGCATCATGCGACGCTTGCGGTTCTCATTGGCTTGGTTGATCTTTCCTTCCATCTGGATGGCAGAGTCGACAAGGGCTTCAATATCAGCAAAGGGGATATTGACTAACACAGTCTGCATCTCATCGTGCAGACCATTCAAGAATCTCTCTTTCTTCTTGGCTTCGGTGTCGATCTCATCTGGGGCATACCTAGCTAATGACAAGAATTTGTCACGGTATTCCACTACGGTCATCCTTCCTTGCTTCAGTTCTCTGAACTCATCTCTCATTCTCTTGATCAAACCCGGTGGCACATGGGTTCTGCTGAACTTGACCTTGAATTCCTCCGAGGTCATCATTTGTCCTCCAGTCATTGCACGAACGCTGTTCCACCATGCTCTTGCATCTCCAGCTAGATAGTGGGTGGCGAACGGAACTTTCTCGTTAGCTTCCACTCCGGCGAATTCCAGGTTGTTTTCCATGGTTTGCAGCCAATCGTTTGCATCTAGGGGCTCTTCCGACTTAGTGAAAACAGGTGGGTTGGTATTCTGGAAATTCTTGAGCTTAGATCCATGGTTGTCCTGATTTCCTTGGCCTTGATTGTTGTGGCCCAGCTGAGCTATCTGCTGAAGGGTGGCTAGGTTGGCTTGACGTTCGGATCTTTCGGCTTCAGGGTCAGAAACCAACATTTGCAGGATCTGCAACATCGGGTCCGGGGATGAACCACTTCCTTCGCGTGGCATCTGAAGATTGATATAGATCATGAGAAAAGAGGGAAATTTCTAAGGTTTCGGGACTTTTGAAAAGTTTTTAAAGTTTGGCTCAGATTTTCTAGCAACTTTCTTTTCATTCATTCATTCATAGCACACGATATAAACACACACCACAACAAAGGTAAACAAATGGTTTTAAGAACCATTCTGGAAACTACGATACAGTGGTACCGAATACAACTCACTACGCTAGTGCTCAAGTGCTACTACTCCTCGGAGTCGGTGTAGTCGTCATCCTCATCATCCTCATCGTCATCGATGAAGACGAAATCATCCTCATCGGTGAAGAAGTCCATAGCCCGATCCTCCAGAAAATCATCATCATCGCTGAGATAAGAGTAGGGGTCTCCACAAAGATCTTCTCCGACATTCTCCCTTTCTTCCAACTGCATGTCTCTCTCGTGGATGGTCTCCTCCAAATCCGAGATACGGTGGCGAAGATGGACAATGATGCGCTCCTTCTTATCGAGCTGACGGCAGCGAGACTTGCGATCCTTTGCTATCATTGTGATGGTCTGATCCTTCATCTTGATGATGGCGGACTTATGGTTGGAGTAGGCACGGCAATTGCCCAATTCCTGCTAACGATTGTACATCATGAAGCTAAGGTGGTCCAATTGGGTCTTCAGCTCGTGGTGGTATGGGGCTTCTAGTTGCTGTCCATTAGCATCACGCCTTGGACAAAACTCAAAGTGGGTTCCCTTGATCTGGTTGATACTCTGCCCACACAGACGGGCAAGAGCTTCCTGCATGGCCCTGGCAAGTCTATCGAGCCAGTTGTTTTCTCTTAAGGTGACCTGAATTCCCTCGGCAATGGGAGGTTCAATTTT
Source organism: Avena sativa (assembly GCA_916181665.1). Lineage (NCBI taxonomy): Eukaryota > Viridiplantae > Streptophyta > Magnoliopsida > Poales > Poaceae > Avena > Avena sativa. The sequence continues at coordinate 443,039,088 of OV702294.1, read as the reverse complement.
TCTTCGGAGACTTGCAACAATTAGCCACAGCAGATCTTCTCCTCCTTGATCATTGAGCTGAGATCCGAAGAACTCGGGGTGCGGACGCTCCAGAACTTCGAAAAGCTGGTCCAAATGCCGCTCAAAGATAAGGTCTCCTCCATTCCCCAACTGATAAAACTTGATGTACTTCACGTCCATCTATAATAGTATAGGATGAGTAAGTTAGTAGAGTGATCAAGTGTGTCAAATTTTATGTATTTTGCAAGAGTATTTGAGGAACATGAATTTTCATGAAAGAATAAAAGTGATAAGAATGGAAATAAGTTTTTGTAAATATTTGGTTCCTTTGGTTTTGAAACTAAGTTTTTGATTCAAACGTCTAGTCTAACTAGGGTCTACTATGGTCAGGATGGCTCTGATACCAACTTGTCAACACCCGGATTTTTAATCCTAGATGCCTGTTATGCCATACATCGCAATCCCAGGATTACCATTTTTGCGAGACATAACAGAATTGGATACCACAGTACATCATCCATTACAAACCATACATAAGGTCTTACACAAATAAGGATCTCATGATCCAGTTCTTAATACAACTCAAGCAGCGGAAATACGTAATAATAAAGGTAGCGTAGGCGAAGCTCCATCTTCGGGGTCACAGGCAATGCTAACGATGGGAGATGATCCTAGTTGTCGTAACCTTCCTGGGGTCCATCATTCTGGTACTCTTCTTCATAGTCTGGCCACGAGAATAGCCAGGGACAAAGCCATGAGTACTCTTTAAGTACTCGCAAACTAATACTAACAATGGAAGGGGGGTTTTGTAGTAGGACACTAAGCTCTAGGGTTGTTTTGCAAAAAGCCAGATTTACCTCTACTAAGTTTAGAAGCAAAGAAGCTAGTTGAAATTTTATAACACCTAAGTGGGAACTTGTATTTCATATCACAACCCTGTTGTGGTCAAGTCAAAATCTCAATTCATTTCACAAGTCATTTTGAAAACATCTGACGGGGGAACAGTATGGCCACTCCAACAGTCCATAACCGCGGACGCGGCTATTCGAATAGTTTGAAACTCTGCAGAGATTGTACACTTTCACCACAACATTCGATACATCCGTCAGGAACAAATCCTGAATTCACCATGCTCAGTATGCGGATAATCAATCCTAACCTTTCAATTACACGCCCTAGTATAGGCACCTCTCCTATGAGTTTGGCCTCCCAACCATGACCAACTATAATCTTGGGTACTGCACAGGTGGACAATCTTCACAAGGTAGCCTCAGCTCAGACCTTGGTCGTGAGGGAACCAATACTAAGGTATATAAGTTTCCAGTCAAGCCCTACCCAATTCTTGGGTATTGTGGTTTTACGGTAAAATTGGACTGGTATCGCATCCAGACAACCATCAGTTTTATAAAGGGCTAAGGCTCATGCCTTAACATTTTCATCACCAAAATCATCTGGTGTTTGGAAACACATGTCAAAACATTTCAGTAGAATGATCCATCATTCCAAGGTTTTCATAACCATTTTTCCACCAAGTATTCCCATCTAAAGTTGATCAAGTGTTATGCTTAGCACTAGCATCTACAAGTGGGGGTGAGTACTAAAGAGGGGTGGTAAACAAGTGGAGTTTTAACTAAGTACCATCTCATGCCTTGGGATGACATCAAGATTATCTAGCTTAGGCCCAATTTAATGCTTTTTATGCAACCTTCAATTATCTTCCTAGAATCTACCAGTCACTTAAGTAGACTCTAAGTAATAGCTTTGATAAAGAAATAAAGTAGAAAGCTTGCAAGTAAAACTAGGATTAGGTTATCAAGTGGATATGATCACATATTCTTAAGGCATCTAGTGGTCATGGTAACAAGCAAGTATTTGCTTACATCAGTATCAATATAGGCTTGCATAAGTAGAGTATCTTGCAAGTGTAGCTTGCCTTGTGCAGAGTAGTGGTTGAAGTTCTCCTCGGCTTCTTCTTCGTAGTATCCTCCTTCCTCCTCGTATCCTTGATCGGTACTAGCGTCTATGAATAAATACGGGGTACAATCACCAAACAATACTTAACTACTTTCAATCATCACGCAAAAGGGTTCTATAGATGATCTAGCATCATCACTAACATTCAAGATTAAAGCATTTGTCTTATTTATTTTATTTTTAGAAAAGTAATTTCTACTCATTGAAAAACTACTTAAGGTTTAATATTCTCCAACTCAAACATGGGATCATGTTGACACATGTCATAACCACATATTTCAGTACATGGGAATGTGATTTAAAGTGGTGTCACAATTTAATAAGATTTAACCTTTTATTTTAATTAAATAAAGTGACTAGAAATGCCTATGTGGCATTCTTTTATTACTTGGACATTATTTCTGTAAGTAAATCCATATGTTTTTATATATTCTGAAAGGTACGATCAAATGTGATTTTTGCGAGTTGGAATCAACTCAAAAGCTATTATGGTTTAAATTTGAAAAATGTTTGAATGCAGAAAAGCTTCTGCCTTGTTATTTTTACCAAGGTTGATCTAAAGATCCAAATGATTTGAATCCAAAGGGCTTAGATTAAGCATTTCAATACCTTTCTAACAAAATTGGTTTCATTCAATTTGGTTCTCTGAATCGAGCTGGGTTGATTTTTGAAACTAGGTACATAACTGAGTCTAAATCTAAATAGAAAAAGCTAAATTCAAACGAGTGGGCTGCGCGGGAAGGGTTATTGGGCCGTCCCAGTGTCACTCCACGGCGCGGGGCGCAACTGAAAGGGGTTCTACTGGTCAGTGGCTCTTTAAACGCGAAGCGGTACAGGGCGATGTGGTGCGTTGGATTAGAATGAAGATCGACGACTGAGGGTCGTCGACGACGATGAACATGTCACCGGCGAGCTCGAACCCTAGCGGCTTAGTGGGGGTCATGGAAGGCTCACCGGGGCTCAGACGAAGGTCAGCGATGCGGGCGAACGACAAAGTCGACGATGGTGATTCTCCTGGCACCGACAGCTTCTCCTAGGGCGGCTCCAATCGATGGCTTCCTTCTTCTCCAGAGGCAGCCTGCTCCGGTGAAATTCTGGCGATGCGCTACTCGCCTTGATCCGGGAGTGAGGTGGGGTGGTTCTGGGTGAGAGGGGAGTATAATGGTGTGAAGAATTCGGGCGGGGGAGGCCTCTATTTATAGTGGCGAGAGGGGACCGACGGGCGCGGGCTGAGCTCGTCGTGGTCGACGGCACAGAGGGCTATCGGCGTAGGCGACGGTAGGGGCGGTGTTGTGCTCCCTGGCAAAGCTCATTGGCGTGGTGGAGAGGCGTGGGGCGGTGCTGATTGGTCGGGACGCTGCGGTGCTCTACGCTGGTCCGACGGAAGTTTTGATGGCGCACAGCGCGCGTGGTCCGCGCGGCGGCGCACGGGCGTGTCTGAGGGGTTGTTGGGGCGGTGGTGATCACGCGTGCACGCGGCGAGGGCGGAGCACGGTCTGTGGGTGCTGGTCGAGCGTGGAGCATGGGGCGCGCTCTCGGCATGGTTGCACAGAAGGTTGGCATGGCCTGGGCGTGTGGTCCAGTGGCTGGCATTGCTCGCGGCTGGGACAGGGAGTGGCGGTGGGGTGCTAGCTTGCTCCCAGACAAGGTTGGCGAGGCTAGTTCTTCTCCTAGCTTGCTGTCCACACTGGGTGACATGGGTGCTCTCGGCCTGTTCACCATTGATGACAATGGCCAGCTTACAGTGGTGCTAGTGATTAGCTAAGGTTGTTAGATGATCTACTAAGGCTAGTGGTGTCCAGAGAGGGAACAAGTTAGGCCCAAAACATTGCTCAACATAGTGTTTTGATTTTGTTTGATTTGCATCTACAACCTGTTTGATGAAATGGCCGCATGAACTCAATTTCGAATTTTTAAAATATTTTGGTGGGCGTGCTAGGCATGTGCTGGTGAGTCTGTGGATGCTTGGGTTTTGAAAATTGAGCTTGTTTGAGTGGTTTTTTAAATAGTGGGATCTTCCCATATGAAATAGATTCAATTTTAAACTGTCATTTAAACTATGCATTCAATTGTTTTTGGATGATCACAAGGTGGGCCTTGGTACTTTGTTATGAGTACTATCAAGGGGTGCAAAGATCCAAACAAGTTTCTATTAAGTTCTGAAAGTTAGAGATAGCCAAAGTAGGCACGGGAGTTAATTTGGCCAAAGTGACCATTCACTTAATTTGTTTGTTTTGATTTGTTTGTCTTTGGGAAAAGTGTGGGGATTGTTTAGATGATGTTTATTTTACCTAAGAATCATTTTACAAGCAAAGAAACACACAACCAAGGCAATTTAAAAGAATCCAAATTGTAATGCATATACATATGCATGCTTTCATATTTTTAATTGGAAAAGTTTTTGTTAACCCTAATTTTGATGATTAGAGTTTGATGATCCAAGTTTAGTATTTTTGGGATGTTACAGCTCGAGCCCTGCCAGCCACTGGATCACACGGAACGCTCGCGCCCAATGTCGCTATGACCATGCCGAGAGCGCGCCAGAGTGCCGCGCTCGACATGCTCGCAAAGACCGCGCCCTGCCTTCGCTGCTCGCGTGCGTGATCACCACCACCCTAGGAACCTCCCAGACAACCCCGTTTTCCTCCACCCAACCCATAGCCGTTGTGCGCCATTAAAATAGCTGTCAGTACCGCCCAGAGCGTTGGCGCGTTCCTACCAAACCGCACCGCCCCACGCCTCGCCATGAAGACGTTGAGCTTCGCCAGGAGGCAGCGCACCGTCCCCTACCGTCAGCCATGCCCGTAGCTCACTGTGAAGACTACCCTGACGAGCTCTGCCCGCACCCTGCGGTTCCCTCGTCGCACTATAATATAAATAGAGGCCTTCCTCATTCGATTTCAGCACACCATTCCACTCCCCTCTCTCTCAGAACCACCCTACATCTTCCCCGGAGCAAGGCGAGCACCAAGTTGCCGGAATTTTGCCAGAGCTTGCCGCTGCTGGAGGAGAAGGGCGCCACTGATTGGAGCCACTCCAGGAGGATCGCCGTTGTCGACTTCGTTCTTTGCCCACATCAACAACCCTCGCATGAGCCCCGGTGAGCCGCCACTGACCTCCACTGGCCGCGTTAGGGTCCAGTCTCGCCGGTGCTGGCCGGCGGAAACGAGAAGCCTCAGTCGTTAGATTAGATGTTAATCGCATGGTCCATATTGCCCCATACCCCTTCGCACCCCCTGTCTCACTGACTGGTGGGGACAACCACTTAAACCCGCCCGCGCGCTGTGCGTAGTGGGCCGGCCCAGTTAATTTCCCGCGTGACCCAGTTCGTTTGAAATTAGGTTTATCTATTTAATTTCAAACTTAGTTCTGGCTGTATATTCAAAAATCATTTTAGAGAGATTCACTGAACCAAATTGCATGAATATAATTTTTCTAAAAAGGTATTGAAATTATTAATCCAAGCCCGTTGGATTCAAACAATTTAGAATTATAGATCACCTATAGTAAAAATAACAAGGCAGAGATTTTTCTGCATTCAAACATTTTTCCAAATTCAATCATAAAATATTTTGAGATGATTCCAACTCTCAAAAATCACATTTAACAAGGCCTTTATGAATATATAAAAATATATAGGTTTAATTGCAGTAATAATGTAAAAGTAATAAAAGAATGCCCCATAGGCATTTCTAGTCACTTTAATTAATTAAAATAAAAAGGTAAAACATTATTAAATTGTGACACCACTTTAAATCACATTCCCAAGTACTGAAATATGTGGTGATGACATGTGTCAACATGATCCCATGTTTTAGTTGGAGAATATTAAATCTTAAGTAGTTTTTCAATGAGTAGAAATTACTTTTCTAAAATAAAAGAAATGAAACTAGTGTCTTAATTCTTGTGATGATTGTGATGATGATAGATCATCTAGTGAAAACTCTGGTGTGATAAATAGAATTAGTTAAGTATTGTTTGGTGATTGTATACCTCGTATTTATTTATAGACGCTAGTACCGACCAAGGATACGAAGAGGAAGGAGATTACTACGAGGAAGAAGCCGATAAGAACTTCAACCACTACACTGCACAAGGCAAGCTTACACTTGCAATTATGCTAGCCTAACACTACAAGTTGACTTATCAAGCTAAAACTTGCATGATAGCCATGCCAACTAGATGCTTTAGGTATATGTGATTACACCACTAGATTATACCAAATCCGAGTTTTACTTGCAAGCTTTATTAAGTTTTTTCTTTATCAAAACTCTTTGTTTACTTAGTGACTTGTGAAGTGTTGGAAAGATATTTAGAGGTAGCATAAAGAGCATAAAACTTGGCCTAAGTTAGATAAATCTTGATGTCATCCTGAGGCATGAGATTAAAGTTAGATAATTCACACTTGATTACCACCCCTCATTAGTGTTTACCCCCAACTTTAGTGGCTAGTGCTAAGCATAAAACTTGATCACTTTAGATGGGAATACTTGGTGAAAATGATTATGAAAACCTTGGAATGATGAGTCATTCTAATGATATGTTTTGACATGTGTTCTTGAACACCAGATGATTTTGATGATGAAAATGTTGAGGCATGAGCCTTAGCCCTTTATAAAACTGATGGTTATCTGGATGCGATACCATTCCAATTTTATCGTACAACCACAATACCCGAATTTGTATAGGGCTTGACTGGAAGTTTATATACCTTAGTATGGGTTTCCTTGCGGCCGAGGTTTGAGCTGAGGCTAAAGATGACAGATGGTCATGGTTGGGAGGCCAAACTCATAGGAGAGGTGCCTATACTAGGGTGTGTAATTGAAAGGTTAGGATGTATTATCTGCATACTGAGTATGGTGAATTCATGATTGTTCCTGACGGATGTATCAAATATTGTGGTGAAAGTGTACCACCTCTGTAGAGTGTCAAACTATTCGAATAGCCGCGTCTGCGGGTATGGATAGTTGGAGTGGCCGTATTGTTTCGTCGTCAGATGTTTTCAAAATGACTTGTGAATTGGATCATGACTTTGACTTGACCACAATAGAGTTGTAAAAGTGAAACTTGAGTTCCCACTTAGGTGTTATAAAACCTTAAACTAGTTTTCTTTTCTTCTAACCTCGGTTAGAGATAAATCTGGCTTTTTGAAAAACAACCTAGAGCCTAGTACTCCTACTTGAAACCACCTTACTTGTTAGTGATAGTTTGCGAGTACTTAAAGAGTACTCATGGATTTGGCCCTGGTTATTCTCGTGGCCAGACTATGAAGAGGACTATCAGGAGGATGGACCGCATGAAGGTTACGACAACTAAGATCATCTCCCATCGTCAGCATTACCTGTGACCATGAAGATGGAGCCTTGCCCACGCTACCGTTATTATTACGTTATTCCGCTGCTTGATTGTATTAAGACTAGATCATGAGATCCTTTATTTGTTGTAAGACCTTATGTATGGTTTGTAATGGATGATGTACTGTAATATTCAGTCTGTTATATCTCGCAAAAATGGTAATCTTGGGATTGCGATGTATGGCATAACAGGCATCTAGGATTAAAAATCAGGGTGTTGACATCTCCTCATCCGACACTCTCGTCGGGTCGGTGACGCCGGAGTACAGAAACATCGGGTACGGCCTCGCTTGGATAGGCTGCACCCGACGCTTGAGAAACGTCCGGATGATGTCGACACCGCATACCTCCTTGCCTCGCACTAGCTGGAGATCCTTCACTCGCTGGTATAGATTCTCCACCACTTCGGTCTCACCCTCCATGATGTCGTTCGACCATGAGCGCTTTCGGATGACCGGCTTGCTAGCGTCGAAAGGAGCTAGCCCATAATGCTAACCAGCGATCTTGGAATCGCGAATATAAAACCACTTGTTCCTCCATTGTTGAACGGATTCACATATGTGGAAGGACAAGAATTGGACGGTGGGGCGGATAGATATCCCGTACCCACCCAGCGCATAAACGCCGCCGGTGCCAGATTGCCTCTTCAACGAATAGAGATTTCTGAAGAGGCCATAATGTGGCTTGATGTCAAGCCAGCACTCACAAAGCATGATAAAACACACAATGTGAAGAAGGGAATTGGGCGAATACTGATGAAGTTGTAGCCCATAGAGGAAAAGAAGCCCACGAAGAAACTCGTGGGCAGGAAGAGAAAGCCCTCGGACAACAAAAGCATAAAACATAACCCGAAAGCCTTCGAGTGGGTCCGAGATTACCTCCTGGTCAGGAATGAGGGCATCACCTTTCTCCTTCGAGATCAAGCCAGATTTGCGTAGGAGGCGTAGGTCCGCCTCCCTGATGGTAGGCCACCGCCAATCACCGTCGGTGATGCAGCCGGAGGCGCTAGTTCTCGCAGTAGCGGAAGTAGTCTTATTTGGCTTGCCCATCTTGGCGACGCGACATGCAATGTGATGAGCACGGAAGAAAGAGGAAGGAAAGACGTGCAGGACGTCCAATGCGCAGTACGAGCGAGCTCTGGAAATGACGGAAGCAGAGATATGAAAGCAAATAGTAAGGGGAAAAATTACTCTAGTCCCGTGCTGTATAAAAAGATGAAGACGATGAAGCAGAACCGTCGATTTCCATGCCCTAACGCGTGTCCTTCAACGCAGCATCCACGTGGCAGGCATTTACCGAACCATCGCGAACACGTCGTCCACTATGCATGGAAATTGAGGAGTCGCCATAATTATCGCGTAAACTACGCATGACTAGTCAAATCCAAGTCAGAACATGGGACCCATGATCGTCTCATCACGTCGCCTCTGCTGCCGCAGACGGTTGAGCTCACCAAGCGTCAATAATGACGTCACCTAAGCAAAAGCTAGCAACAGCTAAAAACTTTAGATTGCACATAAAAATACTTACTCGAGTCTATGACTCAACCAACTACTTGGGGGCTACTCCTATCAGGAGCACTAGCCGCGCACCTGAGAAATTGACATGGTGGAAACACTTCTTCGGAAACACTTCGAGTTCTTCGTCGAGTTTGTGGCTCCACTACTGACTCGGGAGCTACTCTCATAGGAAGCGCTGATCGAGCATTCAAAAAGCACTGGCGTTAATGACATCCGTAGATTTAAAGTCTCCGCTCGAGTCTACAACTCGAACAGACACTCGGAGGCTACTCCCGTAGGGAGCGCCGGTCACGCGGCCTATGAACTATTCGGATGAGGTCCTTCGGATCACATGTGATGGAAAAAACGACAAATAAATATTTTTGGCAACTTTGCCCGAACTAACGCTAAGAGAGATATCGTCTTCTTGGTCACCCGAAACACCTCCACGGTGATAAATTTTCGGATGTTGTGTCTGAAAAAGTATAATAAATAAGATCTGGTAAGCAATAGAAATATTAGGATAACAATCCACTTCTCTGACAAACTCAAAAAACTCCATAACAAACATTTATGAAAAATGCCTGTGTTGCTCTTCAAAAATTTATGAAAAAATTCTGTGATTTATTAATTTCTTCTCTTGTTCTTTTCTTTTTCTTTTCTTAGAACCGGATTCAGTTGCCATAATCTTGCTCGCTACAAAGAACAACAATTCTAATTAGAATTAAGAACTAAGAATTAGGACGTAACTGGCAGATACATGGGCGGGGGCGGACCATCAGACCAGCAACCAGGCGGTCGATCGTCTTGTCGATGGTCTAGCCTTCGCGCCTGGCGTCGATCATCGAGGGCCTCGAGGCTTCCCGCTCCCGAATCTCGATCTGATATTCCGATCCAGTAGAGGCGACATGACTCAAACAGGAGTCGTACGATCAATTGTTGGTTCCGTTTGCCTAGAAGGAAGCGAAGCAACGGATGCCGTCTGGGACTGGGAGTCGAGCGGTTGGCCTCCGTCAGTCCTTCATGGCCTCGCCATGTATCTGTATCGATCACCTCGGCTCTGAGTCTACAACACGAAAAAAATATGGACTAATTAAACCACCAGCCTAATAAAAAATCTTTTTTCAATATACACTAAGCTTACCTAGCATATTTCTAGGAATGCCCCTATTTTTTTAAGCCGGGGCGGCAGCCCCGCATGTCCCCCAACGGCCGGGCCTGTTCATACGGGTTTGTAAAAAGAAACCTTGAGAGAGTCGGCCGTTTACTTGTCGTGGGAAATTGCTTCCTCGCGAATATAGGCGTGGAATACAAACAGTGACGTTTGTGCCGCGAGTAAAAAAAAAAAAAAAGGACTGCTCATGTATATATGAACAGAGTAACAATTCCTAAAATTTTAGTAATTTGGTGCCAAAACTACTACTCTCTCCGTTTCACAATATAAGATGTTTTAGCCTTTCGAAAAGAATATATCTAACCTTGTTTTAGTGTGTAGGTTCACTTCAAACATAAATAAATCTATACAATAAAAAAATCTAGTTCTTCACAAATCTAAAACATCTTATATTTTAAAACAAAGGAAGTACATACGAAGTCCATATGTTTGGCCAAGCCTTCCTCCCCGATATATTGAGTATATACCATAAAACCACTACATTAGTGTTCAAATTTACCGAATACCACCACTTTACGTTTGTGCGACAAAATCCCACCGCATTTTGGTTGGTTGTTTGCAAAACACACTAATCAGATATTGATCATGAATTGACAACATTTCTGACCGGTGGGACCTAGTTGTCAGGGGCAATTAGCTGACGTGGACTGGGACCCATCCGTCGGCCCAATTAAAAAAATCAAAATCTATACCTAATAATAAAGCACGAAGTGTTTCTCCCGGTTCAACACTTTTTTAGACAGGTTTGCCCTCTCATCAAATCACAAAATTAAGTAGTTGCCACCGCCAACACAAAAAATATTCTACCAAAAAAATCCCAACGTTTTCTTTCCCTACAAACGCACGACTCGATAAAAGAAAAACCAATTGTTCGAGATTGTTTCTTGTCAAGTTCCGTATGACGGGTGTCCCAGGTATGCACAACTCCTATATTAAGTCGGTCTATTGGAAAGTAATAATGACCCTATCCCGATCTGGTTCCTTCTAAGCCAATAAATATGAGAGCGATGAGTTTCCCCTGATCCAATCTATCTAGGATGCCTAGCGATTCATGGAGAGATCAATCGAGAACCATGGCACGACCACGGCCGAGAGAAGCAAAGTCGACGAGTCCATGGGCGAGAAGAGCAAGCTAATCACGCTGGTATGCTTCGACGGAGCGCTTGAAGACCGAGTCATGCCATCGTCTAGAGCTGGAGCCTAAATAGGTCGACATGAATGCCACCAGGGCCTTGTCGGCGACCATGAAACGGCCGCGGTGCAAGAAGAGCACAATGTCGAAGATGCGTCGCCTACATAGCAGCAGGAGGCACCATATGAGGCCGGCACGACACAGACGTGTTGTGGGTTTGCGGAGACAGTGAACTCGGCAGATGTGCTCCTCACATTGCATGGCGCCGGAATGGAAAATCAGATATTCATACCGTCAGGGGCGTGTGGGACATGCAGGTCCGGTACATCGAGTAATGTGTGTTGGAGTACGTCGAGTACTTCACATATACCCCCCCCCCCCCCCCCCCCCCTCCCCGTTCCCCGTTTCAAAATATAAGATATTTTAGGTTTGTAAAAAAATCTATCTAGATTTATTTTAGTGTATAGATTTATATCAAACTTGAGTAATCTACATACTAAAACAAATCTAGATAGATTTGTTTCACAAAACTAAAACATCTTATATTTTAAAACAGAGGGAGTATATATACAATCTAAAGGTTCATGTCTTGGGTCCGGCTGCACGCATGGCTTCTGCTTGAAACTGACGACCCCCTTCTATCCTCCTCGACGTCTCTTGGACTGGGCTCATTTTTGGCTAAGCACGAGTAATGAGGCCCATAGCTTCTGCCGGCAACGTGCATGCATTAGAAAAAATAATAGCCTTGTATGCATCAACGAGAGGCTGTTGAATAGTCGCATATCACTCCTTTGCATTGAATCATACCAGTTCATATACCTTTAAAAGATACGTGGAATCAGTAAGCAACATCAACAGGGATTAAATTTTCCATGTGCCAATGGGAGAAATGACCATGTCTATATTGCGATCTTTGGGTTTGCAAAGAGGATTGACATTTAGTACCTAATAAGGTAATTTAAGGAGGACAAGGAGTGATAGTGCTTGCTAAAAGCGGCAATGTGAGCGGGCTTCCATAATGGCGGATCGGTGGTTGTGATCGGATCGATGCGGCCGGAGCTCCTTCCCTGGTCCATGTCACTTCAGAGGAAAAACATCGTCGTGTAATGTTAAATTTCTAATGATTTCTGACTGCAATTTAACCTGTAAAATCTAGCAGGTAGCCGATTTCTTGAAGATGATATGTATATAACATAAAACATGTATGGAGTAAGATTGTTTTAAAAAAATCACTACCGGTGCAAGCGCACGGGCAATTTTGCTATTTTCACTAAAAAGGCGAAAAAGTCCGAGAAGTCCGACCGTGCGGCACCACCATTGCCCATTGCCCCTGTCTGCCCACCCCCGCCGCCACACCCCGCATGCCCTGCTCACCGGCGCCGCCCTGGTCCATCACCATCGCTCTGCCAACATGCTCCAGGAGGCGCACCCACCGTGGGAGGCCTAGCTTCCTCGCGTTCTCCGCTGCACGCATCCCCCACCCCTACAGCGCGAACGTCGATGTCCCTTCTCTACTCGTGCGCCGTCGCTTGTCTTCCGCCCCTACTGCGCGAGCGCTGCCGCCCCCTATTCTACTCGAGCTCGAGGCAGTCTGGTTCACCGGAATTAGAGGCCGCTCCCGTCGGTGTTCAGCGAGGATGGCGAGGATGCAGCTCCGAGACGGTGGGCTCCTGGCGTGGAAGAGGAGGAGCGTCAGATTGCTGCTGCGGTGGTCACTCTGGCTGACACGAGGAGTCGGCGACGTGAGCTTGCAACAGAGGAAGCCAAGCTGGGAGCGGCGGCGGCTCGCGTTGCTTGGTGAGCTTGGGCCAAGGCGGCGAATACAGTCTAGAGGCGGGCAACCATCAGCGGCGGCGCTAGGGTTGAGGAGGGATCGTGCTCGGGTCGGCGTCGGGCGTCTAGGAAGAGTCGAGCGAGGGGAACGAGATGGAGTGCAGCAGCGGAGGCAGTGGTGGGAGTGGGACCCAGTTCTTTTTTTATTTTTATATAATAATACGATATTTCAAATTTTTAACTGGGCTGGCAGGTGGGTCCCAGTCAACCTCAGCTAATTGCCCATGACAACTAGGTCCCACCGGTCAGAAACAGTTTCAATTCGTGATCAATGTTTGATTAGTGTTTTTTGCAAAAACCAACCAAAATACGATGGAATTTTGTCACGCAAAAATAAAGTGGTGACGTTCAATAAATTTAAACACTAGACTTTATGATATACTAGCTAAATGTCCGTGCGTTGCTATGGGTTTAAAATTTATATTATATATATATAAAGAAAAATATGACAACAATGAAAAACATCATTTGCCCGTCCCGTGAAGTGGAATTTTATGAATTTTGCTACCTGTGCGTTGCTACGGAAAAGAACCGTGATTCATAAATTTTTGACTCTCTCCCATTTCCTCCATTATTTCTCTTTGGCCTTCCTTTTCTTCTCATGTCTATCTCTCTTCCATCTTATTCCCCCTTGATCGTTTTTGAATGTTTGTTATCCATATTTTTGTTGTTACATGGAGCTGAAACGGGAGGAAAAAAAGGTTTTGCAAAGGATGATGGCCGTTGGCCGCATGGAGCTAATGGCGTGCAAAGTGCAAGTAATAATAGTTGAACAATGACACGTAGACAAAGATGATCCAATTCCACATTGTCCTTCTCTAGGGATGGCAATGGAGCGGGTTTGGACGGATATAGCAAAACCAAATCCAAATCCAAATCCATGAAACTCACTCTAGCCCGCCCACGAAGATATCTATGGGCATGGATGTCGCTCCAGATCCAAACCCGTCGGATATCCAGTATCCATGGATATCCATTGGTTTACACACTATATACAATAATCATAATAACATTCAGCATAACTACGATATAATAGCAATTTCTGACAGCATTTCAGCAGCATTTCAACAAATATTATATGGATAATACATAGGAATATCAAAGCAATAATATTTTAACCACATAGTACTTAAAATATCACACGGTAACATCACAAAGTACATAGATGTCTCATAACAGTCTTAGAGAATGCTTTTTATTACAAGTTTCCAATACAACATCTCATACATTCAATAGATATAGCAATGCATAGTATAAATGTTGAGTTGAAACTTGGATGATTAGAGCCTCATTCCTGGGTGATAATGGATTCATTGGTATCCTACAATTGAAGAAACACTAAAGCTTATCAAAGTTACACATCACAAGAATGAATAATGGAAGTAAGTAAATGACTACAAAAATAGTACCATTTCTTCTTGTTTATCTTTAAGAACATTTTGTACAGCAAGGAGATTGCCATGAATATCACCTAATGCAATTGCCAAAAATAAGAACAACTTAGATTTCATATTTCACAAGAGAAGTTAGAAACAAAGGTGGAAATATATAAATGAATTACCTAACTTTTCCGCTCGAGACCATGATTGCATACACATGAGAGCTTCTGATATTTTTGTTGCAAGTCGACTACGATGTGGACTAATTAGTCTTCCGCTCGAGACCATGAAATTTGGGGTCATTTATTTAGTAAATATTGCATACATAAAAAATAATCTCACTGACATGTGGGTCCCACGTGCCAGCCGGGTATCCGTTGGATATCCGTGGAGCGAAACTACTATCCATGCCCGTCCCATGAATTAGCGGATATCCGCCCCGTGAAATCCGTGGATGTAATTAGGACTCCATACCCTTGCCCATCGGGTCGGATATCCGTGGATACCGGATCCATGAATAAAATTGCCATCCTTATCCTTCTCAAGGCCGGGTGCGCCTCAAAATGTTATATAGATTAATATCAATATGACTGATAGACGAAGATGATCAAAGTCCGCACTGTCCTTCTCGAGGCAGGTGGGTACACCTCGCGATGTTATTTGGTATATATAATCATGTAGCTTTGCTAAAATTTGCGCAACACAAATTGACGTAAATGAAAAATAAAAATAAAAAGTAAAAGTAAAGCGTATGCTAGATTGGTGTAAAAACAGTTTTAGAGATACATAAACAACATCAGCTAGCTATCTTTGTTATCTCTGGTTAACTTTTTTTTTCAAAACACATCAGCAAGGCTCTAACTGGCCTGTATCGGTCGCACTCCAGGCCAGCTACGTGCACGTAGGCGTAGCTCCGGCCACAACAACCAAACAACGCGTTATTTTTCTTTTCAGCAATTGTTCTCCACCGGCTCCTACACTGCTGAAATCCCCAATTCCTGTGCCGCAAGCCCCTGTCGCTCCTCCGCATAAGAGCACCACGCCCAGCAGCGCCTTCGCCGGCCACGCACAGCCCCCCTTCGATCACCCCACCCTTTGCGGGAACTCGTCGTCTATCGCGTCCAGGTTGTTCCATGGCAAGCATCAGCCACTTCCTGCCATTCTGAGTGCCGCCGCTCAGCTCTACCTTGCCCTCTCCAACGGCCGTGTGTCCCTTCGCTCCTATTCCACTCGCAAGTGCTCGCGGACACGCGACCTCTCCATTTGCCGTCGTCGGCCCGCGGGTTCCTCCTCTCCGCCTCGATCTCCCCTGCTTCTCCGTTGACCCATACCGCCGGACGCGCCGGGGAGCAGAAGGGTTGGGGCACGCGGAGTGGTGCGGTGACATACATGTCGCGTTCTTGGCCGCAGACTCAGCGGAGCCGGCACTAAGGCAGAGGAGTACATGGCCGGAGGTGAGGGGCAGAGGGCGTGCGGGCGCGACCTCCCGATCGTGGGAAAGGACGGAGTCAGGGCCACAGGAACCCTAGGGACAAAGGGAGTCAGCGGCATAGAAAAACTGACTCACCGTTCTCGGAAGACGAATGAGTCGAACTTGGAGAAGACGCGTGAGCGTGATAGGAAGGCCTCGTCGACCTCGAGCGCCAGATTCCCCAAGAACAGTTTGAACCCTCAACATCAACCGATGATTCATGAGCGCGAATCGATAGGAAATCAGATCGTTTGATTCATGGAGAGTACTAATTACCTTGCTCCTCGGGTGGTACTCATAGGAGTTGACTTTGAAGAAATCACATCACACAAGATCTGGAAAAAATCGGAGGGCGGTCTTCCAGCGACACGGGAAGCACCCTACGTTGACCGAGATCGGCTGAGGCTAGGGTGCCGACGTGCGAGGAGAGGCGGGCGACCATGAGGAAGCGCTCGGGACAAGGAAGAGAGGAGGCGGAGGACGGCGTCTATGGCAGTGGGGGGAGGAAGCTCCCGTGCGTGGCGGCGCACTTGGATGCGTCAGGGAGGAGCGCCGCACAGGGAAAGATGGGCGGCGGCGGCGGATGGTTTGGGGAGACGCCGGCCGAAGAGAGGCGAAGAAGGGAGTGCGTGGTGGCGCCTGCGGATACGGCAGGGAGGTGGAGCAGAGTTCGTGGCTGCTCGGTCGCGGGGTTGAGTTTTTTTTCTTTTTAGAGAACGGGAGGGTTTAACTTGGCAGTGGCATCCCTTGCAATATTGTCAAATTGTCAGGGGTAGAACAGACCAAGAAAAGGCGTACGGAAATCTGGGCATACGACAAACCTATCGCAAGCAAAATTAGTAGCCAGAAGAAGATACTTCCGCTTCATCCCATCCTCTTCCAGCTCCTGCCGTCTCAGATTCGACCCGGCGCACCATGGTTCGAGCTCGATCCCGTCGGCCGCCGGAGTAGAAGGGAGCACTTCGAGCCGACGCCTCACCCTTCTGGCTCCGTTCCCGTCGAAGACCTGCTTGCTGCCGACGCGGGTGCTCGTCGCTACCCACGCGAGTCCTTCCCGAGAGCCACTGCTACCTCATGGGATCGAGTTCATCTCCAGCAATTTGGTCTATCAGCTACTACATCTCCATGAGCACCGGCCGCCGGATTTTCCGTTGATGCTTGTTTGCTGTTGACAAACCTTATGCGATGTGTTGGAATAAATGGGCCTCTACCAGAATTGAGCCCATATAAATTTCAGAAATTGGAGAGAAGTCAAGGGGGTGGAGGCTGTGGGAGTTTAATCCGACATTGCCAACGGAGCAAGATTTTGACCTGCTTATAAGGGGCATATCATGGTAAGACTAGTTGGAAAGACTAGAGAGAACTATGCTAAGTGTACACCACACGCGCGCGCTCGCTCGCATTTCGCATTTATTCGCGTTTAATTACACGTGACTTTGGATCTTTGGGCTTTGGCGAGGCGAGCGCGGCCGTGGCCTGTTAAATTGCATCTCTTTTTAGTCTTTTTGCCGAGCAGTTTACTTATCTTATCCACTCGCGTTTGTCTCACGCACGACTCAAAGATAGACTTCCTGTTGAGGGTAGTTAGGAGATCGCTCGTGATGGAGATACACCAGGGGCGGATCCTGGAATATAGGCAGAACGTGTTGCGTGGGGGTTATCCTTTCGAGTCTATAAGAGGAAAACGTCCCTCTCGACAGAAGACACCAGATACACAGAAACCCTACTCTGTTCTCTTTTGTAGCTGCCACCGATCTTCGCCGATCCTTTCCCTGCCGTGCCTCGGGGAAGGAAAGCAGTAGTCTCCGGACTTTCCCTGGCGTTTGGTGTACCGCACGAGGGAGCCACGCGATAAAGTTTCTGGGCAGTGCCTCGCACGGCTGCTTCTTCTTCATCGACTGCATCGACCGTCCGCTTCATCTTCCTCAACTATTCTTCATCAACGTTCGTCTGCATCACTATAAGAAATCAATCTTGTGATCCTCTCTTTCGTGTTCTTAGAAGGGGGTTTGAGATCCATGTCGATCTTCTATGCCATGTTAGATTTCATGTTCATAATCACATGTGTAAAACTGTTAGATCTATCTTTGTTGTCACACAAATTCAGAATTATTTTTAATTCTATTGCATGCTATATTTCCAACAGTCCAGAAACTTTATTACTGTGCAATGGCTGGACCTAGCGATGTGATGAAACCTGAGAGGTTTGGGGTGAGAACTTTAAGAGATGGCAGATCCGTATGAAGTTTTGGCTCATGAGCTAGAACTTGTGGTGGGTGATTTCCTCCACGGTTGAAAGGCCACTCACGCAGGAACAACAGCGTGACTGGGAGGTGTCTTCGGACACCACCATGGGATGCCTGCACTCCCTCATGACCGACCAGCTTTGCGACATTTACATGAACTATGCCAGTCCTGCCCTTGTGTGGGAAGCTCTCGACAGAAAGAATGGAGAGTCGGATGCTGGGCGTGAGTTGTATGTGAATGAGCTGTATCACGATTTTAAGATGACCGATAATAATTCGGTCGTGATGCAAGATCATGAGATCCATCTTCTGGTGGGGGAACTCGCCGGTTTTGGAGTCGTTCTGCCTGACAAGTTTGTGGTGGGGGGCATTATTGCCAAGTTACCTCCATCATGGAGGAGCTTTGCCACTACACTCAAACACAGGAGGAAAAGGCCGGGGCGAAAGACGTCGAGAAAAACCCACCTCATCCGACTCCCAATGCCAATGTCATGCACAATGGAGCTGGCGGCTCTGGGGGAAAGAACTTCAAGAACAAAGGAAAGAAAAAACAAACCACTGGCTTTAAGAAAAAGAAGAACAAGGAAAAGGGTGACTTCAACTGCTTTGTGTGTGGCGAACCTGGGCACATAGCCAGGAAGTGTCGCAAGCGCAAAGGCAGGAAGGAAGGTACTCAGCAATCTGCGAATGTCACCGTTAGCGAGGCAGGTGGAGGATCTGGGTACGTACCTAGTGTCCTTATTGCATGTCAATCCACTGATTGGTGGGTAGATACTGGAGCTCATGTACATGTTTGTGCTGACTACAACTTGTTTTCTTCTTATCAGGCTTGCAGCAGTTCCACCATCGTGATGGGAAACGGCACTCGGGCAGCTGTACGTGGGATCGGTAGAGTCGACCTAAAACTTTCTTCAGGGAAGACTCTATCGTTGAAGAACGTACAACATGTCCCAGGAATAAATAGGAACCTGCTGTCTGGCTCGCTGATGTGTCGTGATGGCTACAAGCTGGTCTTCGAGTCGAATAAATTTATTATTTTGAAATTTGGTTTGTTTATTGAAAAAGGCTATAATAGCGGAGGCTTGTTCCGCCTTTCCACTCTAGATGATTGTAATATCGTAAACAATTTATCGTGTTCTTCGTACTCTAGAAATTATTTTGGAGATGCTGCCATTTGGCACTCTCGTTTATGTCATATTAATTTTGATCGCATTGTTCGGTTGTGCAAGCTTAATTTAATTCTGAACTTTTCCATAGTCCGTGGATCTAAGTGTCAGTCTTGTGTGCAATCAAAGCAACCCCGAAAGCCTTTCAAGCCAATCGGGGAGAAAAGTCTGTCACCTCTAGATTTAATACATTCAGATTTGTGTGAAATGAATGGAGTATTGACTAAGGCAGGGAAAAGGTACATGATGACTTTGATAGATGATGCGACTAAGTGGTGTTATATTTACCTAGTAAAATCGAAAGATGAGGCTCTGAGTTGCTTTAAGATTTATAAGGCCGAAGTAGAAAACCAACTAGAGAAGAAAATCAAACGTCTAAGGTCGAATAGAGGAGGAGAGTATGTATCTCACGAGTTCTCTCAATTCTGTGCGGAACATGGAATTATACATGAAGTAACCCCTCCCTACTCGCCCCAATCTAATGGAGTGGCAGAAAGGAAAAACCGAACACTTACAGACTTGGTGAATGCCATGTTGGACAGTTCTGGTTTAACTAAGTCATGGTTGGGGGAGGCTGCTTTGGCGGCATGTTATACTCTCAATAGAGTTCCCTCATCAAAAGGAGAAACAGCTCCGTATGAAGGATGGAAGGGACATAAACCAACTCTTCGTTTCTTGCGTGCATGGGGCTGTTTGGCCAAGGTTAATGTACCAGCATGCAAGAAGCGAAAATTGGGACCTAAAACTGTTGATTGTGTCTTCCTAGGTTATGCACATAACAGCAATGCATACAGATTCTTGGTTATAAAATCTGAGATTCAAGATGTACACACTAACACTGTGATTGAATCTCGGGATGCTACTTTCTTTGAGACAATCTTTCCCATGAAGGAAAATTTCGCATCCACTAGTCAACCTACTCTACAAGTAGAACCTGAACCCGAACACACACACCTCTGGTAGTTCCTGAAATTTTCAATGAGGAGAATGACAGTGAAGTGGCTCCGAGAAGGAGTAAGAGACAACGGACCGAAAGGTCTTTTGGAGATGACTTCACAGTGTATCTCGTGGATGACGTTCCCAGAACTCTAGCAGAAGCATATGCATCCTTGGATGCAGATGATTGGAAGGAGGCTGTTCAAAGTGAAATGGATTCCATTCTCACTAACGAAACATGGGAAATATGTCCGCGACCAATGGGTTGCAAACCTATTGGATGCAAATGGATATTCAAAAAGAAACTACGACCAGATGGATCCATTGAAAAGTATAAAGCTAGGCTCGTGGCCAAGGGTTTTACCCAAAAGGAAGGAGAGGATTTCTTTGATACCTACTCACCTGTTTCTAGGATGACTACAATTGGAGTGCTAATTGCACTTGCTGCTTCTAATAAGTTTTTAGTCCATCAAATGGATGTGAAGACAGCTTTCCTAAATGGAGAGCTCGATGAGGAAATTTATATGCAGCAACCCGATGGTTTTGTAGCAACCGGGAAAGAGAACATGGTGTGTAGATTAAAGAAATCGCTCTACGGTCTCAAGCAAGCCCCAAAGCAATGGCATGAAAAGTTTGACAATACTCTGACTTCAGCAGGCTTTCTGGTGAATGAAGGAGACAAATGTGTGTACTATAAATATGGTGGGGGTAAGGGTGTAATCCTATGTTTATACGTTGATGATATACTAATTTTTGGGACTGGTATGGATGTCATAAATGATGTTAAGTCCTTTCTATCTCAAAATTTTGACATGAAGGATTTGGGAGAGGCAGATGTTATTCTTAACATAAAGCTGAATAAGGATGAGAATGGGATTATCTTAAGCCAATCCCATTATGTGGAGAAAGTTCTGAGTCGCTTTGGTTTTGAGGACTCCAGAACGTCTCCAACTCCTTATGACCCTAGTCTAAAGCTTCGAAAGAACAGAGGACAAGGGGTTGATCAGCTAAGATACTCTCAAATCATAGGTTCTCTCATGTACCTTGCTGGTGCAACACGACCTGACATTTCATTTGTTGTAAGCAATCTGAGCCGGTTTAACTCGAATCTGGGAAATGATCATTGGACTGCACTGGAACGAGTAATGAGGTACTTGAGAGGAACCACAACGTATGGACTTCACTATACGGGGTACCCAGCAGTACTAGAAGGGTATAGTGATGCTAATTGGATCTCAGATGCAGATGAGATCAAAGCAACAAGTGGATACATATTCACTTTTGGAGGTGCTGCAATCTCTTGGAGGTCTCGCAAACAGACCATCTTAACAAGTCTACTATGGAGGCAGAACTTGTAGCACTTGACTCAACCACTGTAGAGGCAGAGTGGTTGAGGGAGCTCTTGAATGATTTCCCAATGGTCGAAAAACCAATTCCGGCAATCCTTCTGAACTGTGATAACCAAACCGTGATCACTAAGGTTAAAAGTTTAAAGGATAATCTGAAATCATCAAGACATGTGAAACGGCGTATCAAATCCATCAGGAACTTGAGACACAAGGGAGTGATTGCCGTTGATTATATTAACACTACCAAAAACCTGGCGGATCCTTTTACAAAAGGGCTATCACTGTTGGAGATATGCTCAAGAGGCAATAATAAAGTGGTTATTATCATATCTTCATACTTATGATAAATGTTTGCATACCATGCTATAATTGTATTAACTGGAAACATTAATACTTGTGTGATTTGTAAACATAAAAGAGTCCCTAGTAAAGCCTTTTGTTAAACTAGCTTGTTGGTTAATATATGATCATGGTTTCCTGATCATGAACATAGAGATGTTATTAACAACAGGGTCATATCATTAGGAGAATGATGTGATGGACATACTCCTATAGTTAAGCGTAGCATAAAGATCAAGTCATTTAATATAGTTCATTTGCTATAAGCTTTCTGATACATAGTAACCTAATTCCTTCGACCATGAGATCATGCTAATCACCATCACCGGAAGGATGCTTTGATGACATCAAACACCACACCGTAACTGGGTGGCTATAAAGGTGGCATTGAGTGTTCGGAAAGTATGTGTTGAGGCACATGGATCAAGAGTGGGATTTGTCCATCCATATGACGGATAGATATACTCTGGGCCCTCTCGGTGGAATGTCATCCAATTAGCTTGCAAGCATGTGACTGGCTCACAAGGGATCACATATCACGGGAACGAGAAAAGAGTACTTATCAGTAACGAGGTTGAACTAGCCATATTGTAAGGTTCCCAACCTTTAATAAGGTAGATATCCCTGTGTTTACAATGCTAGTCCCTGGATCAATAGCTAGCATCCACAGTTAAGATGTAATATCAAGAAACAAAGGTCATAATACAACTTTATAACCAGGAATAAAATAAATCATTACATCTTACATAGCTCATTTGGCTATCTCATTACATTGCAGCAGAAATAACTATAGCATGGAGTCCTTCATCTTCAAAGTGCCACAGGCAAACATGTTGGTTGTAGACTTGTAATCCTAATCAACACACTTAACATCAAACAAACCTGCAACATAATAAGTTGCAGCCACAAGGGTCAATACATTTGAATTGTATTGGCAAGTTTCACTACTATGTAGAATATAAGTGGATCCTATCAATACATGCATATTTGGCTAAGAGGGGTTTAGGATCATTTGCAGAAAGCAATATAGTTTTATCCTATCTTTTCAAAATAGTTTTGATCTTTTGAAAAATCTTTCTGAACTCCTTGGAAAACTCCAAGTGCTTCAAAATCCCTTGTTGTCACCATCAAGTTTTACTTTGAGAAATTGGAATGTCGAGATCTTCCATAGCTTCAGGCCTTAGTTGCTCAGTATTGTCCATAACCGGGGACACGGCTAAGTACTTAGAATTTTGATCTTCTGCAGAAGTTGTACACTTTACCCACATGACACAATCTCGTCTTGACGCCACCAGTGGCCGCTGGATAAGTACTCACCTAATGGAGTACCGGCAGATCGAGAATGTGACAAAGTCTTTCCATAGAAGTCCTCCCAATACACAATGCTAGCTTGTCTACCAGGCACCAATGTAGGGATATATTTCCCTACACAATTCTAGTTAACCTGAAGATGCCAATGCATGGGTCTTCCACTATGTAGTTGACTAAGCCAGAGCCCATTTAGCATGTGGCTGCACACGGAAGCCACTGTACGAGAAACATGTTCAATCTCTAAGTCCCTAGGTGGTCCTCTTCTAGTGCACATACAAAAAGATAGCCATATAAACATGGTTCCCTTTGTTGCCACTTTGTCCAAAACTTGTGTATCCTCTTTCCACCCAGGTGGTTCATTAAGTACTTGTTTTATTATATAAAACATATATTTTTCCAACACTTTATATAATCATATCATGTATCCCATCCCAAATATTACTACAACTACATTGTTTTTCACTAAGATATAAGGTTATCCTAATAGGATATAGCATAGCTTAGAAATATAGTAGTCTTATCATGCATGTTACAAAAATCCACTAAGTGTAATGAAAATAGTAGGACATGGATGATAGTGTCACTTGCCTTAGTAGTTGGTGGTGTTGGTACACTCTTCGCAATAACACACTTGACAATCAACACAATCTATCAAACATAACAACCAAGACAAAACATACACAAGATCAACACAAATGGCAATACCAAAAATCATGCAAAGTATGCAAACATGCAAGATGGAAATTATTATTGTACAAATTGTTATAACAAGGTTATGAACATTACTAAGTGATTTCTGAACATTTTATATTTTCAAGATTACAAATACAACCATTTATGCATTTGTAGCAATTAGCAATATTTTCTAACACTTGGAAAGGTCTTCTAACTAAATAATTGTGACGGTATTATTTATACTAGAATAAAATTATATTTTGGTCTTACTGTATATAGGGTTCAATATACAACCATTTGCAAAATGATTCACTTAAAAATAATTTACATAACAATTTTTATACTCAAAATACTCCACAAATGGTTCTGTATGAAACGTGATTTTAACAGACTCAAAAATATATAATTATGTCTCCACTGTGTTCTACTCGTTTTTGTGAATCCATAGATATATTATTTGCTAAATTTGGATATACAGAACTAAAGATATGATTTTTACAAGTTTCTATGTTCTTATGTCTAAAAAATCCGAAAATAGGAATAAATATGCAGCTACAGGAAACGTAATAACTTGTTCCTGATAAGTTGAATACATGTATGTGTATCAAAATAATTTTGTATCAAAACTAACGCTAGTTCTGGATTTCTAGTGCTCTTTGTATGGTTTTTCCTGTTGGGCTCGAGATCATAAGGCGTGTTTATGGTGGTCTAATATGCTCATGCCATTGGATTTGGTTCATAGGCACCACGGCCATCTAAAAAGTTATAGCTAGAAATCTTGTCTAGGAGGTAAGCATACGTATGTATATTATGCGGGTGCAAGGATTTGGCATGTAGCTCACCGAGCGCGATACAATCGTCGGAGGAAGTTGTTGAACCGAGTTGCAACGGTTGCGGAGTGTGTTGTCAGCTATCCTCGCCTCGTCCTTCTGGTACACGAAACAGCTCTCCGTGTTGTTGATGTCGCAACAGCTCGTTCTTCGTTACCAGAGCTGCTGGGAACGCTTGTGGCGTCCAACGGCGATTCAACGAAGCTCCCGAAAATTGGATTGATGTGTGATCCTATGGTTTGTGTGGCAGTGTGAGATGGCAAAGGAGATGAAGGGTGTCCATTTGGGACTATATAGAAGGAGGATAGTGCTCTTCTAATGGACGTGATTAAAATGAAGAATCAATGCAGGGAAATAACTGCTGCAGTTTCTGTGTGCGACGTTTCTTAGCTGGCTCATTCATGCAAAGAAGAACTGAAGACCTGTGATGCTTGGGATTTCTGGGAGATGAAGCAGCGACGATTCGGTATGCTTGCATGTGGAAAGTGAAGCAACGGTCTCAGTCAGTCCAGGCCATGTGTGGTCGTGTGTGGCGTGTTGGTCTAGGCCACTTGAGCATGTACATAAAAGCTGATCGATCCTAGTGCTGCTAGAAAAGAAATAAATGAGAGGACAGAGAACATGCGACTCAATATACATGCATCACCGTACATGCATGATAAAAGAATTAGGAAAAAAAAAGTTAGCAGTCGTAGACGTGCATGCATTGCTACATGATCAGATACATCGGAATTTTATTTTAGAAAGAAGCAAAATAAAAGAGAACCAATTGATCGAAACAAATTCAAAGCTGCATATTTTAATATGCTAAATCCAAAAATAATAAAATTCAATATAACTTGACGGACAATCACACTGGTTTAATTCATCTTAAAGCTATTTTTGTATGAAAATTCTAGTTAAGCTTTAGTTATTTAAACGGAATTTTCCAATCCTAATTTTTAGATAATTTTTTTTGAAAACTTCAAAATCGGCCCATGACAAATCTAACCCCCTAAATTTTATCCTTTATTTCTTTTGTTTGTTTATTTTTCACGTTTCAAAATTTGGAAAATTTTGGGATGTGACAGGTTACCACCCTTAAAAGAAATCTCGTCCCGAGATTTCGGAAGGCTAGGATTACAAGTTAGCTTGAAGACAACTAGGATACTACCACCCTTAAAAGAAAGTCTCATAGGGTTACATTGATGGTTCACTTGACTATGGGTTCAACACTTGATATCTAGACAAGGAATCCTTATTTGACTCTTCTGAGTTAACTAATTCCTGACATCCACTTCTTCTATCTTTTCAAGGTTCCCATCCATGTCAATGTGGTTCACATGTCCTTTCTGGGTCACATTGGAGTCATTTCCATTGGAGTTTCTAGCATCCTTTTTCTTTTTCTTCTCAGGACAGTCTGATGCATAGTGTCCAAGTTCCTTTTATAGCACTGCAACTGGCTAACGTCTTTCTTCCTAAAAGTGTCATGTTGGTTCTGACCAAGGTCATCTCCATTGTCAGTATCATTTCCATTATTATCACTTCCATTGTTGTTGTGGTGATACTGATGTGGTTCAGAATCTTTATTGATCTTTTTGAATGAACGCTTCTTTTGTGATGATCCTGAGTGATACTTGAATTTATGTTTCCTCTTTCTATTCTCAAATTGATTCATCTTGTTTTCCAAAATGGTGTCTTTGTCATAGAGTGATTGATAAGTTGGGACATAGGCAACAGCTAGCTGCAGGTTCAACTCATCATCAAGTCCTTCGAGAAATTTCTCCTTTCTCTTAGCATCTGTGTCAACTTCATCCGGTGCATAGCGTGCCAGATTGTTGAATTCTTCAATGTACTCAGCCACACTGAGGTGACGTTGTTTCAGATTGTGGAACTCCTTTTTCTTCAAGTTCATCACTCCAGATGAGATGTGAGCTGTACGGAAACCATCCTCAAAAATAGCCCAAGTCACATCCTCAAGGGGAGTGGTGATCTGAAAGTTGTCCCACCATGTTGCTGCTGGTCCTTCAAGCAGATGTGATGCAAACCTAACTGTTTCTTCGTCGGTGCAGCCAACAGTCACTAAGTCCTTATTCACCGAACGTAACTAATCATTGGCTACCATTGGGTCAGTTGTCCCAGAGAACCGTGCAGGCCTTAGTTTCAGAAACCTGGTGAGCATGTCATGAGCTGGAGGATTATTTTGATTGATTGTTGTTGTTGTTGTTCTGATTCTGTATGAACATGGTCATCATCTGCATCAGCTGCGTCTGAGCTGTCATCATCTGCTGCATCTCAGGAGTGATGTTGTTATTGTTGTTTTGGTTGGGGTTGGCACGACGGGGATGCATCTGTTGGTTTGATAGGGATAAGTAATGATGGATAGGTCTAGAGAAGTTCTAACACACAACCCAAAACAATCAAGTTCAATCAAACAATCAAACAATCAAACAAGCAACTATTTACTTAACAACTTATGAGCTTAACTCATGAGTTGAAGGGAACAACAAGTTTTCTTGAAATAATTAACTTGGTATGGTCATACCTCATAGGTCAATATGATCCATACTAACACGATATCAATGTTTTTGGTAGGCAATCTAATGTCTCTTGGTTCTCACTTGTAGTCCTTAGTGATGTCTAAGTTGGAGTCCTTGGTGAGACTAAAGTTGAAGTCATTGGTCATGGCTTTGTCCATCAAGTTGAAAAGGAAGAGGTGTAGAATCAAAACCAAAAGGTTGAGGAAAGAGTTTACAAGATTGTTTGTAAATAAGTTTTGGAACAAATACAACTCCTATTTTCTAAGGGGTTTTGTCCAATCCTAGGGTTACAATCCTACAGGCAACACAGTGCTCTGATACCATCTATAAGGGGTCCCAACCTTTAATAAGATAGAGATCCCTGTGTTTACAATGCTAGTCCCTGGATCAATAGCTAGCATCCACAGTTAAGATGTAATATCAAGAAACAAAGGTCATAATACAACTTTATAACCAGGAATAAAATAAATCATTACATCTTACATAGATCATTTGGCTATCTCATTACATTGCAGCAGAAATAACTATAGCATGGAATCCTTCATCTTCAAAGTGCCACAGGCAAACATGTTGGTTGTAGACTTGTAATCCTAATCAACACACTTAACATCAAACAAACCTGCAACATAATAAGTTGCAGCCACAAGGGTCAATACATTTGAATTGTATTGGCAAGTTTCACTACTATGTAGAATATAAGTGGATCCTATCAATACATGCATATTTGGCTAAGAGGGGTTTAGGATCATTTGCAGAAAGCAATATAGTTTTATCCTATCTTTTCAAAATAGTTTTGATCTTTTGAAAAATCTTTCTGAACTCCTTGGAAAACTCCAAGTGCTTCAAAATCCCTTGTTGTCACCATCAAGTTTTACTTTGAGAAATTGGAATGTCGAGATCTTCCATAGCTTCAGGCCTTAGTTGCTCAGTATTGTCCATAACCGGGGACACGGCTAAGTACTTAGAATTTTGATCTTCTGCAGAAGTTGTACACTTTACCCACATGACACAATCTCGTCTTGACGCCACCAGTGGCCGCTGGATAAGTACTCACCTAATGGAGTACCGGCAGATCGAGAATGTGACAAAGTCTTTCCATAGAAGTCCTCCCAATACACAATGCTAGCTTGTCTACCAGGCACCAATGTAGGGATATATTTCCCTACACAATTCTAGTTAACCTGAAGATGCCAATGCATGGGTCTTCCACTATGTAGTTGACTAAGCCAGAGCCCATTTAGCATGTGGCTGCACACGGAAGCCACTGTACGAGAAACATGTTCAATCTCTAAGTCCCTAGGTGGTCCTCTTCTAGTGCACATACAAAAAGATAGCCATATAAACATGGTTCCCTTTGTTGCCACTTTGTCCAAAACTTGTGTATCCTCTTTCCACCCAGGTGGTTCATTAAGTACTTGTTTTATTATATAAAACATATATTTTTCCAACACTTTATATAATCATATCATGTATCCCATCCCAAATATTACTACAACTACATTGTTTTTCACTAAGATATAAGGTTATCCTAATAGGATATAGCATAGCTTAGAAATATAGTAGTCTTATCATGCATGTTACAAAAATCCACTAAGTGTAATGAAAATAGTAGGACATGGATGATAGTGTCACTTGCCTTAGTAGTTGGTGGTGTTGGTACACTCTTCGCAATAACACACTTGACAATCAACACAATCTATCAAACATAACAACCAAGACAAAACATACACAAGATCAACACAAATGGCAATACCAAAAATCATGCAAAGTATGCAAACATGCAAGATGGAAATTATTATTGTACAAATTGTTATAACAAGGTTATGAATATTACTAAGTGATTTCTGAACATTTTATATTTTCAAGATTACAAATACAACCATTTATGCATTTGTAGCAATTAGCAATATTTTCTAACACTTGGAAAGGTCTTCTAACTAAATAATTGTGACGGTATTATTTATACTAGAATAAAATTATATTTTGGTCTTACTGTATATAGGGTTCAATATACAACCATTTGCAAAATGATTCACTTAAAAATAATTTACATAACAATTTTTATACTCAAAATACTCCACAAATGGTTCTGTATGAAACGTGATTTTAACAGACTCAAAAATATATAATTATGTCTCCACTGTGTTCTACTCGTTTTTGTGAATCCATAGATATATTATTTGCTAAATTTGGATATACAGAACTAAAGATATGATTTTTACAAGTTTCTATGTTCTTATGTCTAAAAAATCCGAAAATAGGAATAAATATGCAGCTACAGGAAACGTAATAACTTGTTCCTGATAAGTTGAATACATGTATGTGTATCAAAATAATTTTGTATCAAAACTAACGCTAGTTCTGGATTTCTAGTGCTCTTTGTATGGTTTTTCCTGTTGGGCTCGAGATCATAAGGCGTGTTTATGGTGGTCTAATATGCTCATGCCATTGGATTTGGTTCATAGGCACCACGGCCATCTAAAAAGTTATAGCTAGAAATCTTGTCTAGGAGGTAAGCATACGTATGTATATTATGCGGGTGCAAGGATTTGGCATGTAGCTCACCGAGCGCGATACAATCGTCGGAGGAAGTTGTTGAACCGAGTTGCAACGGTTGCGGAGTGTGTTGTCAGCTATCCTCGCCTCGTCCTTCTGGTACACGAAACAGCTCTCCACCTCCCCGTGTTGTTGATGTCGCAACAGCTCGTTCTTCGTTACCAGAGCTGCCGGGAACGCTTGTGGCGTCCAACGGCGATTCAACGAAGCTCCCGAAAATTGGATTGATGTGTGATCCTATGGTTTGTGTGGCAGTGTGAGATGGCAAAGGAGATGAAGGGTGTCCATTTGGGACTATATAGAAGGAGGATAGTGCTCTTCTAATGGACGTGATTAAAATGAAGAATCAATGCAGGGAAATAACTGCTGCAGTTTCTGTGTGCGACGTTTCTTAGCTGGCTCATTCATGCAAAGAACTGAAGACCTGTGATGCTTGGGATTTCTAGGAGATGAAGCAGCGACGATTCGGTATGCTTGCATGTGGAAAGTGAAGCAACGGTCTCAGTCAGTCCAGGCCATGTGTGGTCGTGTGTGGCGTGTTGGTCTAGGCCACTTGAGCATGTACATAAAAGCTGATCGATCCTAGTGCTGCTAGAAAAGAAATAAATGAGAGGACAGAGAACATGCGACTCAATATACATGCATCACCGTACATGCATGATAAAAAAATTAGGAAAAAAAAAGTTAGCAGTCGTAGACGTGCATGCATTGCTACATGATCAGATACATCGGAATTTTATTTTAGAAAGAAGCAAAATAAAAGAGAACCAATTGATCGAAACAAATTCAAAGCTGCATATTTTAATATGCTAAATCCAAAAATAATAAAATTCAATCTAACTTGACGGACAATCACACTGGTTTAATTCATCTTAAAGCTATTTTTGTATGAAAATTCTAGTTAAGCTTTAGTTATTTAAACGGAATTTTCCAATCCTAATTTTTAGATAATTTTTTTTTGAAAACTTCAAAATCGGCCCATGACAAATCTAACCCCCTAAATTTTATCCTTTATTTCTTTTGTTTGTTTATTTTTCACGTTTCAAAATTTGGAAAATTTTGGAATATGACACATATGAATTTCCAGATTCCTCTATTGGTTATTGATCGGAGAAGTGTCTCGATCATGTCCGCATAATTCACGAACCGTAGGGAGACACACTTAAGGATTCGATGTTGTTGAGTAGCTATGGAATGATGAGTAAGAGACCGAATGTTGTTCGGAGTCTCGGATCGGATCCAGGATATCACGAGGAGATCCGGAATGGTCCGGAGAATAAGATTCATATAAGGAAAGTCCCGTTTCGGAGTTGGAGAATGGTTCCGGTGTTTTCATCGAGAATGTTCTAGAAGGTTCCGGAATGTCCGGCACTCCGGAGGGGAAAGGGTACATGAATGTGTTATATCAAGTTGATATGATTGCATCATGTACTAGGTGTCATCGCTGTACCAAAATAGAGGGTTTATTCAAATCCTAGTTTGAAAAAGTCAAACGGCTAGTTTGAAAGTCAAACGGCTAGTTTTGGGAAAGAGGAGAAGGAGGTTTGAAACCGACTTGGGGGAGGAGTTCCTCCGCCCACCGCCGGCCCACCTTGGGTCCGAGTTGGGGTGACGAGGTTTAATCTCGTCAATGCCCATTGTTATGGACTTGGGTTTTGGAGAAGATGGGGATGCTGGAGATCGTGGCACGGTTAACAGACAAGCAACCAGGGGACACGAGATTTACCCAGGTTCAGGCCCCCGGAGGGAAAACCCTACTCCTGCTTGTCTTCTCTTTGATTACGGCGGAACCGAAGGTTACAGGGTGCGCAGATTCGATCTGGCGTGGATGCGTGTGCGAAAGTATGAGTCGAGTTATCTAGATCTGTAGATCTATCATGGAGGTGGAGATCGTAGATCTATCTATTGGGGGGTTATGGCGTCTGTAGGTCGTATCCTCCTCGTTGGACCCTCCTAGCCTTTATATATGGGAAGGCTAGGTCTCAGGTACCGATACGAGTTGGTTACAAGTTGTATTCAAACTCTAGTCTTGAGATATCCTTGTCTTGTGCGCTTTGGAGTCCGTGTCCATATGTGCTTCGTGCAGACGAAACGTCTTGGGCGTCCTGGACCCTGACAGGTCGTCGAGTGGGCCCTCCGTCGGGCTGGACCAAGTATGCTAACATCGGGTACCCGTAGGGCATATCCATGTCAGTAGCCCCCGAGTGTCCATCCGAAACGTAGATTCGGGTGGAGACTTAGTTGTCTTGAACCTTGTATTTGGATGTCGGAGTCGAAAGTTGTGTCGAGTGCGAAGCACTTCACCCGGAAGTTCATCGGGTCAGCTGAATTTGTTCGGCTGTTGTAAAGGAATCGACACCATGGACGTAGTCAACACAATGGACTATAGGGTGCGCGACCAGCGCTCCCTATGGGAGTAGCCCCCGAGTGGCTGTTCGAGTCGTAGACTCGAGCAGAGACTTTAATTCAGCCGTTGTTTGCTTCAGGTCCGTAGGACACTTTTTTTCGGATGCTTGAATCAATCCTCCCTATGGGAGTAGCCCCCGAGTCCGTAGTGGAGTCGTAGACTCGGCGTAGGACTCGAAAATCTTGTGTGTGCGCGATCAGCGCTCCAGTTTGGAGTAGCCCCCGAGTGTCTGGCGGAGTCGTAGACTCGGGCAGAGACTCGAGTCTTGTATCGTGCAGTTATAGTTGACAATCTCGTGGGCGTACCGCTGACCCGGAAGTACATCAGGTGCGCGACCAGCGCTCCTGATAGGAGTAGCCCCCGAGTGTCTAGTCGAGTCGCAGACTCGAGTGGAGACTCATGCGAGGAGAGACCACTGATCCGGAAGTGCATCGAGTCAGCGTCTCATGCATAAGGAGCCAGGAGTCGATGTAGCAGAGTCGCGCGACGTTTAGCCGAAAGGACTCGATGTTGCGAATGAAGTCAATTCAGTTGCTTCTGTCGGGTGAGCGGCCAACGTCGCGTCTGTTGGGTGCGTGGCCAGCGTCGCGTCTTCGTAGCATCAAGCGATGCAACCATCCGAGGAGGGACTCGACTCGGGTCTTGAGTGTATGGCGTAGCCAGCTGTTTTGTCGACTCATGTCGGAGGACCCGATAGAATAGCTTGGCGCATTTGACATCCTTGTAAGCTGCAGAAAACATGGAGAATTGTGAAGTACTTGTATCTTGTAAGGAATATTTGCCTTTCGGCTTGTATAGTAAGATTCTGGTGCCGATCGAGTCGACACTTTTGCACTGTATGCTAGGCCTTTTCTTTATCCTGATTAACCTTAGTCTCGGTACCTTGCCGAGGCACTCGGAGTTCAAGGATTCGACGATCAGGCAGAATCAGCTACTCGGGCTGTCGCGTTCGAGGTGCTCGAGTGCGTGGAGCCGATGGCACATTAGGTTACTCGAAGAGGGCGCAGCCCCCGAGTGTTTCGAGTGCGAGTTAAAGATAAAATAAATCAGCTCTAAGTAGAGGGAAACTTAGCTTTATTGGTAGTTGTCGTGGACGAAGTTGATGCGGTAGTGGGTCACGCGGCGGACGTAGTCGACGCGGCGGATTCCTGGGGTCAATGGCGGCAGTGAGTTCCGCATCAGAATATTGTCGCAATCGATGACCGCACCGGGTCGGCGCATCCGAAGGATGTATCGGGTCACCGCAGCCGAAAGTTGTGTCGCTCGCCGGGGCCGAGGATCGCAGCGGGTTGCTGGAGCTGAAAGGTCGTGGCTGGACGTCGAAGCGGAGGGAGCCCCCGAGCCCCCGAGTCATTGGAGCCGAAGATCGTAGCGGATTACCACAGTCGAAGATCACGTTAGCTCGCTGCATCTGAAGGATGCGTCGGTTCACCGCAGACGAAGGTCACAACGGGTCGCACGGCAGAGTCGGCACAACCCCCGAGTGTAGTTGAAGGTCGCGCGGCGAACAGAGCTTTCACGATTTCCATTGTTATGGACTTGGGTTTTGGAGAAGATGGGGATGCTGGAGATCGTGGCACGGTTAACAGACAAGCAACCAGGGGACACGAGATTTACCCAGGTTCAGGCCCCCGGAGGGAAAACCCTACTCCTGCTTGTCTTCTCTTTGATTACGGCGGAACCGAAGGTTACAGGGTGCGCAGATTCGATCTGGCGTGGATGCGTGTGCGAAAGTATGAGTCGAGTTATCTAGATCTGTAGATCTATCATGGAGGTGGAGATCGTAGATCTATCTATTGGGGGGTTATGGCGTCTGTAGGTCGTATCCTCCTCGTTGGACCCTCCTAGCCTTTATATATGGGGAGGCTAGGTCTCAGGTACCGATACGAGTTGGTTACAAGTTGTATTCAAACTCTAGTCTTGAGATATCCTTGTCTTGTGCGCTTTGGAGTCCGTGTCCATATGTGCTTCATGCAGCCGAAACGTCTTGGGCGTCCTGGACCCTGACAGGTCGTCGAGTGGGCCCTCCGTCGGGCTGGACCAAGTATGCTAACATCGGGTACCCGTAGGGCATATCCATGTCATGGGGAGGGACTCCCCTCCCCAGGCGCGCCTC
This sequence comes from Avena sativa, assembly GCA_916181665.1. Lineage (NCBI taxonomy): Eukaryota > Viridiplantae > Streptophyta > Magnoliopsida > Poales > Poaceae > Avena > Avena sativa. Next base: position 443,004,822 of record OV702294.1, on the reverse strand, counting down.
CCTCCACCTATAAGAGGAGGGGCAGGGCTTCCCTCCTAGACACACAAGTTCCTACCTCTAAACCCTAGCTTGGCGCCACCACCTCCTGCAGCTGCCGCCGCCTCCCAGGGTTCTCCTTGCCGCCGACTTGGGCACCACCAAGCCCTAGCCGCTGGCTCTAGCACCTCTTCCTCGGCGTGTCTAAACCCTAGATCGTCGAGGGTTCTCTCATAGTCCACCATACTCGCTCCGGCTTAAGGCGAAGCCCTGCGAGATCTCCCCTCTACTTCCGGTACCACTCCGTCGTGCTGCCGGAATCGCGAGGAGAGTGCTACAACCTCCGTTGCCTGCTGGAACAAGGGAGAGGAAGGTCTTCGTCGAGTACCGAACATGTGACCGACTGCGGGAGCGCTGCCGGAACGCAGCGCCGGAAGGATCGTCTACGCGATCTTGAGATCGGCAAGAGTACGACTACATCACCCACGAGAATCTGCTCTCGTTAACCGCTTTGGAATCTTCGAGGGTGAGTTCCTCTATCGACTCGTTGGTACAATCTAGTAGATAGATCTTGGCTTGTTTGTTTGCATGCGGTAGAAATTTTTTGATTTCCATGCTACGAACCCCTACAATCACGTGCGGTGATAGATGGAGCATCGAGGGAGATGGGCTTGAGACCCACCTGAGTTGCACGACAATAGAAACCCAGCCTTAGTGATCGGAGATCCCCGTGAATAAGGAAAAGGGAAAAACAAGTTGTTGGAGCAACACGAGAGAGTACATATATATATATATATTTATCCATTTCCCGCTAAGATGAGTACTCTTAGTACTGCATGGGAGGGTGACTGTTAGTCTTAATGTGTTTTGAGGCTGAAATACTTCAGCAAGATACCGTCCTGCAGGGTATTCTTGAAAGAACACACCTATGTGAGCTTAACTGTGTGGTCGCAGTACATGAGATTCGGGTGATCTCTAATGAGCTTATTAAAGGACTAGGGAGCACGACCGTAATGCTCCAAAACTTAGGCGTGGATTCAGGCAGCCTAGTATCAGCGATGGCTCCTGGTGAACCTCTTCTACACAAGACTGGAAATTCAAGGCTTTGTCCATTTCCTAGTTGTAAGAAGAGTGAATCCTGGAGTGCTAGGTATAGCTCAACCCGAGACGAGTCTATACTACAAAGCTGGTATATAAAAGCCAGATGAGAACAAGTTGCAGACCTTGACTTCTTGGTGGGGATTGTTGGAATAAATGGGCCTCTACAAGAATTGGGCCCATATAAATTTCAGAAATTGGAGAGAAGTCAAGGGGGTGGAGGCTGTGGGAGTTTAGTCCCACATTGCCAAGGGAGCAAGATTTTGACCTGCTTATCAGGGGCATCTCATGGTGAGACTAGTTGGAAAGACTAGAGAGAGCTATGCTAAGTGTACACCACACGAGCACACGCGCGCGCTCGCTCGCATTTCGCATTTTTTCGCGTTTAATTACACGTGACTTGTGACTTTGGATCTTTGGGCTTTGGCGAGGCGAGAGCGGCCGTGGCCTGTTAAATTGCATCTCCTTTTAATCTTTTTGCCGAGCAGTTTACTTATCTTATCCACCCGCGTCTGTCTCACGCACGACTCAAAGATAGACTTCCCGTTGAGGGTAGTTAGGAGATCGCTCGTGATGGAGATACACCAGGGGGCGGATCCTGGAATATAGGCAGAACATGCTACGTGGGGGTTATCCTTTCGAGTCTATAAGAGGAAGACCTCCCTCTCGACAGAAGACACCAGATACACAGAAACCCTACTCCGTTCTCTTCTGCAGCCACCACCGATCTTCGCCGAACCTTTCCCTGCCGTGCCGCGGGGAAGGAAAGCAGTAGTCTCCGGACTATCCCCGGCGTTTGGTGTCCCGCACGAGGGAGCCGGGTGATAAAGTTTCTGGGCAGGGCCTCACAAGGCTGCTTCTTCTTCATCGACGGCATCGACCTTCTGCTTCATCTTCCTCAACTATTCTTCATCAACGTTCGTCTGCATCACTATAAGAAATCAATCTTGTGATCCTCTCTTTCGTGTTCTTAGAAGGCGGTTTGAGATCCATGTCGATCTGTTGTGCCATGTTAGATTTCATGTTCATAATCATATGTGTAAAACTGTTAGATCTATCTTTGTTGTCACACAAATTCGGAATTATTTTAATTCTATTGCATGCTATATTTCCAACAGTCCAGAAACTTTATTACTGTGCAATGGCTGGACCAAGCGATGTGATGAAACCTGAGAGGTTTGGGGGTGAGAACTTTAAGAGATGGCAGACCCGTATGAAGTTTTGGCTCATGAGCCAGAACTTGTGGTGGGTGATTTCCTCCACGGTTGAAAGGCCACTCACGCAGGAACAACAGCGTGACTGGGAGGTGTCTTCGGACACCACCATGGGCTGCCTGCTCTCCCTCATGACCGACCAGCTTTGTGACATTTACATGAACTATGCCAGTCCTGCCCTTGTGTGGGAAGCTCTCAACAGAAAGTATGGAGAGTCGGATGCTGGGCGTGAGTTGTATGTGAATGACCTATATCATGATTTTAAGATGACCGATAATAATTTGGTCGTGATGCAAGCTCATGAGATCTAGCTTCTGGTGGGTGAACTCGCCGGTTTTGGAGTCGTTCTGCCTGACAAGTTTGTGGTGGGGGGCATTATTGCCAAGTTACCTCCATCATGGAGGAGCTTTGCCACTACACTCAAACACAGGAGGGAGGTGATGACTGTTGAAAGTCTCATCGCCACTCTTGATGTTGAGGAAAAGGCCAGGGCAAAAGACGTCGAGAAAAACCCACCTCATCCGACTCCCAATGCCAATGTCGTGCACAATGGGGCTGGCAGCTCTGGGGTAAAGAACTTCAAGAACAAAGGAAAGGCAAAACAAACCATTGGCTTTAAGAAAAAGGAGAACAAGGAAAAGGGTGACTTCAACTGCTTTGTGTGTGGCGAACCTGGGCACATAGCCAGGATGTGTCGCATGCGCAAAGGCAGGAAGGAAGGTGCTCAGCAATCTGCGAATGTCACTGTTAGCGAGGCAGGTGGAGGATCTGGGTACGTACCTAGTGTCCTTATTGCATGTCAATCCACTGATTGGTGGGTAGATACTGAAGCTCATGTACATGTTTGTGCTGACTACAACTTGTATTTTTCTTATCAGGCTTGCAGCAGTTCCACCGTCGTGATGGGAAACGGCACTCGGGCAGCTGTACGTGGGATCGGTAGAGTCGACCTAAAACTTTCTTCGGGGAAGACTCTATCGTTGAAGAACGTACAACATGTCCCAGGAATAAATAGGAACCTGCTGTCTGGCTCGCTGATGTGTCGTGATGGCTACAAGCTGGTCTTCGAGTCGAATAAATTAATTATTTCGAAATTTGGTTTGTTTATTGGAAAAGGCTATAACAGCGGAGGCTTGTTCCGCATTTCCACTCTAGATGATTGTAATATCGTAAACAATTTATCGTGTTCTTCGTACTCTGGAAATCATGTTGGAGATGCTGCCATTTGGCACTCTCGTTTATGTCATATTAATTTTGATCGCATTGTTCGGTTGTGCAAGCTTAATTTAATTCCGAACTTTTACATAGTCCGTGGATCTAAGTGTCAGTCTTGTGTGCAATCAAAGAAACCCCGAAAGCCTTTCAAGCCAATCGGGGAGAAAAGTCTGTCACCTCTAGATTTAATACATTCAAATTTGTGTGAAATGAATGGAGTATTGACTAAGGCAGGGAAAAGGTACATGATGACTTTGATAGATGATGCGACTAAGTGGTGTTATATTTACCTAGTAAAATCGAAAGATGAGGCTCTGAGTTGCTTTAAGATTTATAAGGCTGAAGTAGAAAACCAACTAGAGAAGAAAATCAAACGTCTAGGGTCAGATAGAGGAGGAGAGTATGTATCTCACGATTCTCTCAATTCTGTGCGGAACATGGAATTATACATGAAGTAACCCCTCCCTACTCGCCCCAATCTAATGGAGTGGCAGAAAGGAAAAACCGAACACTTACAGACTTGGTGAATGCCATGTTGGACAGTTCCGGTTTAACTAAGTCATGGTGGGGGGAGGCTGCTTTGGCGGCATGTTATACTCTCAATAGAGTTCCCTCATCAAAAGGAGAAACAACTCCATATGAAGGATGGAAGGGACATAAACCAACTCTTTGTTTCTTGCGTGCATGGGGCTGTTTGGCCAAGGTTAATGTACCAGCATGCAAGAAGCGAAAATTGGGACCTAAAACTGTTAATTGTGTCTTCCTAGGTTATGCACATAACAGCAATGCATACAGATTCTTGGTTATAAAATCCGAGATTCAAGATGTACACACTAACACTGTGATTGAATCTTGGGATGCAACTTTCTTTGAGACAATCTTTCCCATGAAGGAAAATTTGGCATCCCCTAGTCAACCTACTCTACAATAGAACCTAAACCCGAACACACACCTCTGGTAGTTCCTGAAATTTTCAATGAGGAGAATGACAGTGAAGTGGCTCCGAGAAGGAGTAAGAGACAACGGACCGAAAGGTCTTTTGGAGATGACTTCACTGTGTATCTTGTGGATGACGTCCCCAGAACTCTAGCAGAAGCATATGCATCCTTGGATGCAGATGATTGGAAGGAGGCTGTTCAAAGTGAAATGGATTCCATTCTCACTAATGAAACATGGGAAATATGTCCACGACCAATGGGTTGCAAACCTATTGGATGCAAATGGATATTCAAAAAGAAACTACGACCAGATGGCTCCATTGAAAAGTATAAAGCTAGGCTCGTGGCCAAGGGTTTTACCCAAAAGGAAGGAGATGATTTCTTTGATACCTACTCACCTGTTGCTAGGATGACTACAATTCGAGTGCTAATTGCACTTGTTGCTTCTCATAAGTTTTTAGTCCATCAAATGGATGTGAAGACAGCTTTCCTAAATGGAGAGCTCGATGAGTAAATTTATATGCAGCAACCCGATGGTTTTGTAGCAACCGGGCGAGAGAACATGGTGTGTAGATTAAAGAAATCGCTCTACGGTCTCAACCAAGCCCCAAAGCAATGGCATGAAAATTTTGACAATACTCTGACTTCAGCAGGCTTTCTGGTGAATGAAGGAGACAAATGTGTGTACTATAAATATGGTGGGGGGTAAGGGTGTAATCCTATGTTTATACGTTGATGATATACTAATTTTTGGGACTGGTATGGATGTCATAAATGATGTTAAGTCATTTCTATCTCAAAATTTTGACATGAAGGATTTGGGAGAGGCAGATGTTATTCTTAACATAAAGCTGAATAAGGATGAGAATGGGATTATCTTAAGTCAATCCCATTATGTGGAGAAAGTTCCGAGTCGCTTTGGTTTGGAGGACTCCAGAACGTCTCCAACTCCTTATGACCCTAGTCTAAAGCTTCGAAAGAATAGAGGACAAGGGGTTGATCAGCTAAGATACTCTCAAATCATAGGTTCTCTCATGTACCTTGCTGGTGCAACACGACCTGACATTTCATTTGCTGTAAGCAAAATGAGCCGGTTTAACTCGAATCCGGGAAATGATCATTGGACTGCACTGGAACAAGTAATGAGGTACTTGAGAGGAACCACAACGTATGGACTTCACTATACGGGGTACCCAGCAGTACTAGAAGGGTATAGTGATGCTAATTGGATCTCAGATGCAGATGAGATCAAAGCAACAAGTGGATACATATTCACTTTTGGAGGTGCTGCAATCTCTTGGAGGTCTCGCAAACAGACCATCTTAACAAGGTCTATGGAGGCAGAACTTGTAGCCTTGACTCAACCACTGTAGAGGCAGAGTGGTTGAGGGATCTCTTGAATGATTTGCCAATGGTCGAAAAACCAATTCCGGCAATCCTTCTGAACTGTGATAACCAAACCGTGATCACTAAGGTTAAAAGTTCAAAGGATAATCTGAAATCATCAAGACATGTGAAACGGCGTATCAAATCCATCAGGAACTTGAGACACAAGGGAGTGATTACCGTTGATTATATTAACACTACCAAAAACCTGGCGGATCCTTTTACAAAAGGGCTATCACGTGCGGTGATAGATGGAGCATCGAGGGAGATGGGCTTGAGACCCACCAGAGTTGCACGACAATAGAAACCCAGCCTTAGTGATCGGAGATCCCGTGAATAAGGAAAAGGGAAAAACAAGTTGTTGCAGCAACACGAGAGAGTACATATATATATATATATATATTTATCCATTTCCTGCTAAGATGCGTACTCTTAGTACTGCATGGGAGGGTGACTGTTAGTCTTAATGTGTTTTGAGGCTGAAATACTTCAGCAAGATACCGTCCTGCAGGGTATTCTTGAAAGAACACACCTATGTGAGCTTAACTGTGTGGTCGCAGTACATGAGATTCGGGTGATCTCTAATGAGCTTATTAAAGGACTAGGGAGCACGACCGTAATGCTCCAAACCTTAGGCGTGGATTCAGGCAGCCTAGTATCAACGATGGCTCCTGGTGAACCTCTTCTACACAAGACTGGAAATTCAAGGCTTTGTCCATTTCCTAGTTGTAAGAAGAGTGAATCCTGGAGTGCTAGGTATAGCTCAACCCGAGACGGGTCTATACTACAAAGCTGGTATATAAAAGACAGATGAGAACAAGTTGCAGACCTTGACTTCTTGGTGGGGATTGTTGGAATAAATGGGCCTCTACAAGAATTGGGCCCATATAAATTTCAGGAATTGGAGAGAAGTCAAGGGGGTGGAGGCTGTGGGAGTTTAGTCCCACATTGCCAAGGGAGCAAGATTTTAACCTGCTTATAAGGGGGCATCTCATGGTGAGACTAGTTGGAAAGACTGGAGAGAGCTATGCTAAGTGTACACCACACGCGCACACGCGCGCGCTCGCTCGCATTTCGCATTTATTCGCGTTTAATTACGCGTGACTTGTGACTTTGGATCTTTGGGCTTTGGCAAGGCGAGCGCGGTCGTGGCCTATTAAATTGCATCTCATTTTCATCTTTTTGTCGAGCAGTTTACTTATCTTATCCACCCGCGTCTGTCTCACGCACGACTCAAAGATAGACTTCCTGTTGAGGGTAGTTAGGAGATCGCTCGTGATGGAGATACACCAGGGGGCGGATCCTGGAATATAGGCAGAACATGTTGCGTGGGGGTTATCATTTCGAGTCTATAAGACGAAGACGTCCCTCTCAACAGAAGACAGCAGATACACAGAAACCCTACTCCGTTCTCTTCTGCAGCTGCCACCGATCTTCGCTGATCCTTTCCCTGCTGTGCCGCGGGGAAGGAAGGCAGTAGTCTCCGGATTTTCCCCGGCATTTGGTGTCTCGCACGAGGGAGTCGTGCGATAAAGTTTCTGGGCAATGCCTCGCACGGCTGCTTCTTCTTCATCGATTGCATCGACCGTCTGCTTCATCTTCCTCAACTATTCTTCATCAACATTCGTCTGCATCACTGTAAGAAATCAATCTTGTGATCCTCTCTTTCGTGTTCTTAGAAGGGGGTTTGAGATCCCTGTCGATATACTGTTCCATGTTAGATTTCATGTTCATAATCACATGTGTAAAACTGTTAGATCTATCTTTGTTGTCGCACAAATTCGGAATTATTTTTAGTTCTATTGCATGCTATATTTCCAACAGTCTAGAAACTTTATTATTGTGCAATGGCTGGACCTAGCGATGTGATGAAACCTGAGAGGTTTGGGGGTGAGAAATTTAAGAGATGGCAGACCCGTATGAAGTTTTGGCTCATGAGCCAGAACTTGTGGTGGGTGATTTCCTCCACGGTTGAAAGGCCACTCACGCAGGAACAACAGCGTGACTGGGAGGTGTCTTCGGACACCACCATGGGCTGCCTGCTCTCCCTCATGACCGACCAGCTTTGTGACATTTACATGAACTATGCCAGTCCTTCCCTTGTGTGGGAAGCTCTCTACAGAAAGTATGGAGAGTCGGATGCTGGCGTGAGCTATATGTGAATGAGTTGTATCACGATTTTAAGATGACCGATAATAATTCGGTCGTGATGCAAGCTCATGAGATCCAGCTTCTGGTGGGGGAACTCGCCGGTTTTGGAGTCGTTCTGCCTGACAAGTTTGAGGTGGGGGCATTATTGCCAAGTTACCTCCATCATGGAGGAGCTTTGCCACTACACTCAAACACAGGAGGGAGGTGATGACTGTTGAAAGTCTCATCGCCACTCTTGATGTTGAGGAAAAGGCCAGGGCGAAAGACATCGAGAAAAACCCACCTCATCCGACTCCCAATGCCAATGTCGTGCACAATGGGGCTGGCGGCTCTGGGGGAAAGAACTTCAAGAACAAAGGAAAGACAAAACAAACCACTGGCTTTAAGAAAAATAAGAACAAGGAAAAGGGTGACTTCAACTGCTTTGTGTGTGGCGAACCTGGGCACATAGCCAGGATGTGTCGCATGCGCAAAGGCAGGAAGGAAGGTGCTCAGCAATCTGCGAATGTCACCGTTAGCGAGGCAGGTGGAGGATCTGGGTACGTACCTAGTGTCCTTATTGCATGTCAATCCACTGATTGGTGGGTAGATACTGGAGCTCATGTACATGTTTGTGCTGACTACAACTTGTTTTCTTCTTATCAGGCTTGCAGCAGTTCCACCGTCGTGATGGGAAACAGCACTCAGGCATCTGTACGTGGGATCGGTAGAGTCGACCTAAAACTTTCTTCGGGGAAGACTCTATCATTGAAGAACGTACAACATGTCCCAGGAATAAATAGGAACCTGCTGTCTGGCTCGCTGATGTGTCGTGATGGCTACAAGCTGGTCTTCGAGTCGAATAAATTAATTATTTTGAAATTTGGTTTGTTTATTGGAAAAGGCTATAACAACGGAGGCTTGTTCCGCATTTCCACTCTAGATGATTGTAATATCGTAAACAATTTATCGTGTTCTTCGTACTCTGGAAATCATGTTGGAGATGATGCCATTTGGCACTCTCGTTTATGTCATATTAATTTTGATCGCATTGTTCGGTTGTGCAAGCTTAATTTAATTCCGAACTTTTCCATAGTACGTGGATCTAAGTGTCAGTCTTGTGTGCAATCAAAGAAACCCCGAAAGCCTTTCAAGCCAATCGGGGAGAAAAGTCTGTCACCTCTAGATTTAATACATTCAGATTTGTGTGAAAGGAATGGAGTATTGACTAAGGCAGGGAATAGGTACATCATGACTTTGATAGATGATGCGACTAAGTGGTGTTATATTTACCTAGTAAAATCGAAAGATGAGGCTCTGAGTTGCTTTAAGATTTATAAGGCCGAAGTAGAAAACCAACTAGAGAAGAAAATCAAACGTCTAAGGTCGGATAGAGGAGGAGAGTATGTATCTCACGAGTTCTCTCAATTCTGTGCGGAACATGGAATTATACATGAAGTAAACCCTCCCTACTCGCCCCAATCTAATGGAGTGGTAGAAAGGAAAAACCGAACACTTACAGACTTGGTGAATGCCATGTTGGACAGTTCCGGTTTAACTAAGTCATGGTGGGGGGAGGCTGCTTTGGTGGCATGTTATACTCTCAATAGAATTCCCTCATCAAAAGGAGAAACAGCTCCGTATGAAGGATGGAAGGGACATAAACCAACTCTTCGTTTCTTGCGTGCATGGGGCTGTTTGACCAAGGTTAATGTACCAGCATGGAAGAAGTGAAAATTGGGGCCTAAAACTGTTGATTGTGTCTTCCTAGGTTATGCACATAACAGCAATGCATACAGATTCTTGGTTATAAAATCTGAGATTCAAGATGTACACACTAACACTATGATTGAATCTCGGGATGCTACTTTCTTTGAGACAATCTTTCCCATGAAGGAAAATTTCGCATCCACTAGTCAACCTACTCTACAAGTAGAACCTGAACCCGAACACACACCTCTGGTAGTTCCTGAAATTTTCAATGAGGAGAATGACAGTGAAGTGGCTCCGAGAAGGAGTAAGAGACAACGGACCGAAAGGTCTTTTGGAGATGACTTCATTGTGTATCTCGTGGATGAAGTTCCCAGAACTCTAGCAGAAGCATATGCATCCTTGGATGCAGATGATTGGAAGGAGGCTGTTCAAAGTGAAATGGATTCCATTCTCACTAATGAAACATGGGAAATATGTCCACGACCAATGGGTTGCAAACCTATTGGATGCAAATGGATATTCAAAAAGAAACTACGACCAGATGGCTCCATTGAAAAGTATAAAGCTAGGCTCGTGGCCAAGGGTTTTACCCAAAAGGAAGGAGAGGATTTCTTTGATACCTACTCACCTGTTGCTAGGATGACTACAATTCGAGTGCTAATTGCACTTGCTGCTTCTCATAAGTTTTTAGTCCATCAAATGGATGTGAAGACATCTTTCCTAAATGTAGAGCTCGATGAGGAAATTTATATGAAGCAACCCAATGGTTTTGTAGCAACCGGGCAAGAGAACATGGTGTGTAGATTAAAGAAATCGCTCTACGGTCTCAAGCAAGCCCCAAAGCAATGGCATGAAAAGTTTGACAATACTCTGACTTCAGCAGGCTTTCTGGTGAATGAAGGAGACAAATGTGTGTACTATAAATATGGTGGGGGTAAGGGTGTAATCCTATGTTTATACATTGATGATATACTAATTTTTGTTTATACGTTGATGATATACTATTTTTTGGGACTGGTATGGATGTCATAATTGATGTTAAGTCCTTTCTATCTCAAAATTTTGACATGAAGGATTTGGGAGAGGCAGCTATTATTCTTAACATAAAGCTGAATAAGGATGAGAATGGGATTATCTTAAGTCAATCCCATTATGTGGAGAAAGTTCTGAGTCGCTTTGGTTTTGAGGACTCCAGAACATCTCGAACTCCTTATGACCCTAGTCTAAAGCTTCGAAAGAACAGAGGACAAGGGGTTGATCAGCTAAGGTACTCTCAAATCATAGGTTCTCTCATGTACCTTGATGGTGCAACATGACCTGACATTTCATTTGCTGTAAGCAAACTGAGCCGGTTTAACTCCAATCCGGGAAATGATCATTGGACTGCACTGGAACGAGTAATGAGGTACTTGAGAGGAACCACAACGTATGGACTTCACTATACGGGGTACCCAGCAGTACTAGAAGGGTATAGTGATGCTGATTGGATCTCAGATGCAGATGAGATCAAAGCAACAAGTGGATACATATTCACTTTTGGAGGTGCTGCAATCTCTTGGAGGTCTCGCAAACAGACCATCTTAACAAGGTCTACTATGGAGGCAGAACTTGTAGCACTTGACTCAACCACTTGAGAGGCAGAGTGGTTAAGGGAGCTCTTGAATGATTTGCCAATGGTCGAAAAAACAATTCCGGCAATCCTTCTGAACTATGATAACCAAACTGTGATCACTAAGGTTAAAAGTTCAAAGGATAATCTGAAATCATCAAGACATGTGAAACGGCGTATCAAATCCATCAGGAACTTGAGACACAAGGGAGTGATTGTCATTGATTATATTAACACTACCAAAAACCTGGCGGATCCTTTTACAAAAGGGCTATCACGTGCGGTGATAGATGGAGCATCGAGGGAGATGGGCTTGAGTCCCACCTGAGTTGCACGACAATAGAAACCCAGCCTTAGTGATCGGAGATCCCGTAAATAAGGAAAAGGGAAAAACAAGTTGTTGGAGCAACACGAGAGAGTACATATATATATTTATCCATTTCCCGCTAAGATGAGTACTCATAATACTGCATGGGAGGGTGACTGTTCGTCTTAATGTGTTTTGAGGCTGAAATACTTCAGCAAGATACCGTCCTGCAGGGTATTCTTGAAAGAACACACCTATGTGAGCTTAACGGTGTGGTCGCAGTACATGAGATTCGGGTGATCTCTAATGAGCTTATTAAAGGACTAGGGAGCACGACCGTAATGCTCCAAACCTTAGTCATGGATTCAGGCAGCCTAGTATCAGCGATGGCTCCTGGTGAACCTCTTCTACACAAGACTGGAAATTCAAGGCTTTGTCCATTTCCTAGTTGTAAGAAGAGTGAATCCTGGAGTGCTAGGTATAGCTCAACCCTAGACGGGTCTATACTACAAAGCTGGTATATAAAATCCGGATGAGAACAAGTTGCCGACCTTGACTTCTTGGTGGGGATTGTTGGAATAAATGGGACTCTACAAGAATTGGGCCCATATAAATTTCAGAAAATTGGAGAGAAGTCAAGGGGGTGGAGGCTGTGGGAGTTTAGTCCCACATTGCCAAGGGAGCAAGATTTTGACCTGCTTATAAGGGGGCATCTCATGGTGAGACTAGTTGGAAAGACTAGAGAGAGCTATGCTAAGTGTACACCACACGCGCACACGCGCGCGCTCGCTCGTATTTCGTATTTATTCGCGTTTAATTACACGTGACTTGTGACTTTGGATCTTTGGGCTTTGGCGAGGCGAGCGCGGCCGTGGCCTGTTAAATTGCATCTCTTTTTAATCTTTTTGCCGAGCAGTTTACTTATCTTATCCACCCGCGTCTGTCTCACACACGACTCAAAGATAGACTTCCCGTTAAGGGTAGTTAGGAGATCGCTTGTGATGGAGATACACCAGGGGGCTGATCCTGGAATATAGGCAGAACGTGTTGCGTGGGGGTTATCCTTTCGAGTCTATAAGAGGAATACGTCCCTCTCGACAGAAGACTCCAGATACACAGAAACCCTACTACGTTCTCTTCTGCAGCCGCCACCGATCTTCGCCGATCCTTTCCTTGCCGTGTCGCGGGGAAGGAAAGCAGTAGTCTCCGGACTTTCCCCGGCGTTTGGTGTCCCGCACGAGGGAGCCGGGCGATAAAGTTTTTGGGCAGTGCCTCGCACGGCTGCTTCTTCTTCATCGACTGCATCGACCGTCTGCTTCATCTTCCTCAACTATTCTTCATCCACGTTCGTCTGAATCACTATAAGAAATCAATCTTGTGATCCTCTCTTTCGTGTTCTTAGAAGGGGGTTTGAGATCCATGTCGATCTGCTGTGCCATGTTAGATTTCATGTTCATAATCACATGTGTAAAACTGTTAGATCTATATTTGTTGTCACATAAATTCGGAATTATTTTTAATTCTATTACTATATTTCCAACAGTCCAGAAACTTTATTACTGGCAATGGCTGGACCTAGCGATGTGATGAAACCTGAGAAGTTTGGGGGTGAGAACTTTAAGAGATGGCAGACCTGTATGGAGTTTTGGCTCTTGAGCCAGAACTTGTGGTGGGTGATTTCCTCCACGGTTGAAAGGCCACTCACCCAGGAACAACAGCGTGACTGGGAGGTGTCTTCGGACACCACCATGGGCTGCCTGCTCTCCCTCATGACCGACCAGCTTTGTGACATTTACATGAACTATGCCAGTCCTGCCCTTGTGTGGGAAGCTCTCGACAGAAAGTATGGAGAGTCGGATGCTGGGCGTCAGCTGTATCACGATTTTCAGATGCCCGATAATAATTCGGTCGTGATGCAAGCTCATGAGATCCAGCTTCTGGTGGGGGAACTCGCCAGTTTTGGAGTCGTTCTGCCTGACAAGTTTGTGGTGGGGGCATTATTGCCAAGTTACCTCCATCATGGAGGAGCTTTGCCACTACACTCAAACACAGGAGGGAGGTGATGACTGTTGGAAGTCTCATCGCCACTCTTGATGTTGAAGAAAAGGCCAGGGCAAAAGACGTGGAGAAAAACCCACCTCATCCGACTCCCAATGCCAATGTCGTGCACAATGGGGCTGGCGGCTCTGGGGGAAAGAACTTCAAGAACAAAGGAAAGGCAAAACAAACCACTGGCTTTAAGAAAAAGAAGAACAAGGAAAAGGGTGACTTCAACTGCTTTGTGTGTGGCGAACCTGGGCACATAGCCAGGATGTGTCGCATGCGCAAAGGCAGGAAGGAAGGTGCTCAGCAATCTGCGAATGTCACCGTTAGCGAGGCAGGTGGAGGATCTGGGTACGTACCTAGTGTCCTTATTGCATGTCAATCCACTGATTGGTGGGTAGATACTGGAGCTCATGTACATGTTTGTGCTGACTACAACTTGTTTTCTTCCTATCAGGCTTGCAGCAGTTCCACCGTCGTGATGCGAAACGGCACTCGGGCATCTGTACGTGGGATCGGTAGAGTCGACCTAAAACTTTCTTCGGGGAAGACTCTATCGTTGAAGAATGTACAACATGTCCCAGGAATAAATAGGAACCTGCTGTCTGGCTCGCTGATGTGTCGTGATGGCTACAAGCTGGTCTTCGAGTCGAATAAATTTATTATATCGAAATTCGGTTTGTTTATTGGAAAAGGCTATAAAAGCGGAGGCTTGTTCCGCCTTTCCACTCTATATGATTGTAATATCGTAAACAATTTATCGTGTTCTTCGTACTCTGGAAATCATGTTGGAGATGCTGCCATTTGGCACTCTCGTTTATGTCATATTAATTTTGATCACATTGTTCGGTTGTGCAAGCTTAATTTAATTTCGAACTTTTCCATAGTCCGTGGATCTAAGTGTCAGTCTTGTGTGCAATCAAAGCAACCCCGAAAGCCTTTCAAGCCAATCGGGGAGAAAAGTTTGTCATCTCTAGATTTAATACATTCAGATTTGTGTGAAATGAATGGAGTATTGACTAAGGCAGGGAAAAGGTACATGATGACTTTGATAGATGATGCGACTAAGTGGTGTTATATTTACCTAGTAAAATTGAAAGATGAGGCTCTGAGTTGCTTTAAGATTTATAAGGCCGAAGTAGAAAACCAACTAGAGAATAAAATCAATCGTCTAAGGTCGGATAGAGGAGGAGAGTATGTATCTCACGATTCTCTCAATTCTGTGCGGAACATGGAATTATACATGAAGTAACCCCTTCCTACTCGCCCCAATCTAATGGAGTGGCAGAAAGGAAAAACCGAACACTTACAGACTTGGTGAATGCCATGTTGGACAGTTCCGGTTTAACTAAGTCATGGTGGGGGGAGGCTGCTTTGGCGGCATGTTATACTCTCAATAGAGTTCCCTCATCAAAAGGAGAAACAGCTCCGTATGAAGGATGGAAGGGACATAAACCAACTCTTTGTTTCTTGCGTGCATGGGGCTGTTTGGCCAAGGTTAATGTACCAACATGCAAGAAGTGAAAATTGGGACCTAAAACTGTTGATTGTGTCTTCCTAGGTTATGCACATAACAGCAATGCATACAGATTCTTGGTTATAAAATCCGAGATTCAAGATGTACACACTAACACTGTGATTGAATCTCGAGATGCTACTTTCTTTGAGACAATCTTTCCCATGAAGGAAAATTTGGCATCCACTAGTCAACCTACTCTACAAGTAGAACCTGAACCCGAACACACACCTCTGGTAGTTCCTGAAATTTTCAATGAGGAGAATGACAGTGAAGTATCTCCGAGAAGGAGTAAGAGACAACGGAACGAAAGGTCTTTTGGAGATGACTTCACTATGTATCTCGTGGATGAAGTTCCCAGAACTCTAGCAGAAGCATATGCATCCTTGGATGCAGATGATTGGAAGGAGGCTGTTCAAAGTGAAATGGATTCCATTCTCACTAACGAAACATGGGAAATATGTCCACGACCAATGGGTTGCAAACCTATTGGATGCAAATGGATATTCAAAAAGAAACTACGACCAGATGGCTCCATTGAAAAGTATAAAGCTAGGCTCGTGGCCAAGGGTTTTACCCAAAAGGAAGGAGAGGATTTCTTTGATACCTACTCACCTGTTGCTAGGATGACTACAATTCGAGTGCTAATTGCACTTGCTGCTTCTCATAAGTTTTTAGTCCATCAAATGGATGTGAAGACAACTTTCCTAAATGGAGAGCTCGATGAGGAAATTTATATGCAGCAACCTGATGGTTTTGTAGCAACCGGGCAAGAGAACATGGTGTGTAGATTAAAGAAATCGCTCTACGGTCTCAAGCAAGCCCCAAAGCAATGGCATGAAAAGTTTGACAATACTCTGACTTCAGCAGGCTTTCTGGTGAATGAAGGAGACAAATGTGTGTACTATAAATATGGTGGGGTAAGGGTGTAATCCTATGTTTATACGTTGATGATATACTAATTTTTGGGACTGGTATGGATGTCATAAATGATGTTAAGTCCTTTCTATCTCAAAATTTTGACATGAAGGATTTGGGAGAGGCAGATGTTATTCTTAACATAAAGCTGAATAAGGATGAGAATGGGATTATCTTAAGTCAATCCCATTATGTGGAGAAAGTTCTGAGTCGCTTTGGTTTTGAGGACTCCAGAACGTCTCCAACTCCTTATGACCCTAGTCTAAAGCTTCGAAAGAACAGAGGACAAGGGGTTGATCAGCTAAGATACTCTCAAATCATAGGTTATCTCATGTACCTTGATGGTGCAACACGACCTGACATTTCATTTGCTGTAAGTAAACTGAGCCGGTTTAACTCGAATCCGGGAAATGATCATTGGACTGCACTGGAACGAGTAATGAGGTACTTGAGAGGAACCACAACGTATGGACTTCACTATACGGGTTACCCAGCAGTACTAGAAGGGTATAGTGATGCTAATTGGATCTCAGATGCAGATGAGATCAAAGCAACAAGTGGATACATATTCACTTTTGGAGGTGTTGCAATCTCTTGGAGGTCTCGCAAACAGACCATCTTAACAAGGTCTACTATGGAGGCAGAACTTGTAGCACTTGACTCAACCACTATAGAGGCAGAGTGGTTGAGGGAGCTCTTGAATGATTTGCCAATGGTCGAAAAACCAATTCCGGCAATCCTTCTAAACTGTGATAACCAAACCATGATCACTAAGGTTAAAAGTTCAAAGGATAATCTGAAATCATCAAGACATGTGAAACGGCGTATCAAATCCATCAGGAACTTGACACACAAGGGAGTGATTGCCGTTGATTATATTAACACTACCAAAAACCTGGCGGATCCTTTTACAAAAGGGCTATCACGTGCGGTGATAGATGGAGCATCGAGGGAGATGGGCTTGAGACCCACCTGAGTTGCACGACAATAGAAACCCAGCCTTAGTGATCGGAGATCCCGTGAATAAGGAAAAGGGAAAAACAAGTTGTTGGATCAACACGAGAGAGTACATATATATATATATATATATATATATATATATATATATATATATTATCCATTTCCCGCTAAGATGAGGACTCTTAGTACTGCATGGGAGGGTGACCGTTAGTCTTAATGTGTTTTGAGGCTGAAATACTTCAGCAAGATACCGTCCTGCAGGGTATTCTTGAAAGAACACACCTATGTGAGCTTAACTGTGTGGTCGCAGTACATGAGATTCGGGAGATCTCTAATGAGCTTATTAAAGGACTAGGGAGCACGACCGTAATGGTCCAAACCTTAGGCGTGGATTCCGGCAGCCTAGTATCAGCGATGGCTCCTGGTGAACCGCTTCTACACAAGACTGGAAATTCAAGGCTTTGTCCATTTCCTAGTTGTAAGAAGAGTGAATCCTGGAGTGCTAGGTATAGCTCAACCCGAGACGGGTCTATACTACAAAGCTGGTATATAAAAGCCAGATGAGAACAACTTGCAGACCTTGACTTCTTGGTGGGGATTGTTGGAATAAATGGGCCTCTACAAGAATTGGGCCCATATAAATTTCAGAAATTGGAGAGAAGTCAAGGGGGTGGAGGCTGTGGGGAGTTTAGTCCCACATTTCCAAGGGAGAAAGATTTTGACCTGCTTATAAGGGGGCATCTCATGGTGAGACTAGTTGGAAAGACTGGAGAGAGCTATGCTAAGTGTACACCACACGCGCACACGCGCGCGCTCGCTCGCATTTCGCATTCATTCGCGTTTAATTACGTGTGACTTGTGACTTTTAAATTGCATCTCTTTTTAATCTTTTTGCCGAGCAGTTTACTTATCTTATCCACCCGCGTCTGTCTCACGCACGACTCAAAGATAGACTTCCCGTTGAGGGTAGTTTGGAGATCGCTCGTGATGGAGATACACCAGGGGGCGGGTCCTGGAATATAGGCAGAACGTGCTGCGTGGGGGTTATCCTTTCGAGTCTATAAGAGGAAGACGTCCCTCTCGACAGAAGACACCAGATACACAGAAACCCTACTCCGTTCTCTTCTGCAGCCGCCACCGATCTTCGCCGATTCTTTCCCTGTCATGCCACGGGGAAGGAAAGCAGTAGTCTCCGACTTTCCCTGGCGTTTGGTGTCCCGCACGAGGAAGCTGGGCGATAAAGTTTCTAGGCAGTGCCTCGCACAGCTGCTTCTTCTTCATCGACTGCATCGACCGTCTGCTTCATCTTCCTCAAATATTCTTCATCAACGTTCGTCTGCATCACTTTAAGAAATCAATCGTGTGATCCTCTCTTTCGTGTTCTTAGAAGGGGGTTTGATATCCATGTCGATCTGCTATGCCATGTTAGATTTCATGTTCATAATCACATGTGTAAAACTGTTAGATCTATCTTTGTTGTCACACAAATTCGGAATTATTTTAATTTCTATTGCATGCTATATTTCCAACAGTCCAGAAACTATTACTGTGCAATGGCTGGACCTAGCGATGTGATGAAACCTGAGAGGTTTGGGGGTGAGAACTTTAAGAGATGGCACACCCGTATGAAGTTTTGGCTCATGAGCCAGAACTTGTGGTGGGTGATTTACTCCATGGTTGAAAGGCCACTCACGCAGGAACAACAGCGTGACTGGGAGGTGTCTTCGGACACCACCATGGGCTGCCTGCTCTCCCTCCTGAACGACCAGCTTTTTGACATTTACATGAACTATGCCAGTCCTGCCCTTCTGTGCGAAGCTCTCGACAGAAAGTATGGAGAGTCGGATGCTGGGTGTGAGCTGTATGTGAATGAGCTGTATCACGATTTTAAGATGACCGATAATAATACGGTCGTGATGCAAGCTCATGAGATCCAGCTTCTGGTGGGGGAACTCGCCGGTTTTGGAGTCGTTCTGCCTGACAAGTTTGTGGTGGGGGGCATTATTGCCAAGTTACCTCCATCATGGAGGAGCTTTGCCACTACACTCAAACATAGGAGGGAGGTGATGACTGTAGAAAGTCTCATCGCCACTCTTGATGTTGAGGAAAAGGCCAGGGCGAAAGACGTCGAGAAAAAACCACCTCATCCGACTCCCAATGCCAATGTCCTGCACAATGGGGCTGGCGGCTCTGGGGGAAAGAACTTCAAGAACAAAGGAAAGGCAAAACAAAACACTGGCTTTAAGAAAAAGAAGAACAAGGAAAAGGGTGACTTCAACTGCTTTGTGTGTGGCGAACCTGGGCACATAGCCAGGAAGTGTCGCATGCGCAAAGGCAGGAAGGAAGGTGCTCAGCAATCTGCGAATGTCACCGTTAGCGAGGCAGGTGGAGGATCTGGGTACGTACCTAGTATCCTTATTGCATGTCAATCCACTGATTGGTGGGTAGATACTGGAGCTAATGTGCATGTTTGTGCTGACTACAACTTGTTTTCTTCTTATTAGGCTTGCAGCAGTTCCACCGTCGTGATGGGAAACGGCACTCGGGCAGCTGTACGTGGGATCGGTAGAGTCGACCTAAAACTTTCTTCGGGGAAGACTCTATCGTTGAAGAACGTACAACATGTCCCAGGAATAAATAGGAACCTGCTGTCTGGCTCGCTGATGTGTCGTGATGGCTACAAGCTGGTCTTCAAGTCAAATAAATTTATAATTTCGAAATTAGGTTTGTTTATTGGAAAAGGCTATAAAAGCGGAGGCTTGTTCCGCATTTCCACTCTAGATGATTGTAATATCGTAAACAATTTATCGTGTTCTTCGTACTCTGGAAATCATGTTGGAGATGCTGCCATTTGGCACTCTCGTTTATGTCATATTAATTTTGATCGCATTGTTCGGTTGTGCAAGCTTAATTTAATTCTGAACTTTTCCATAGTCCGTGGATCTAAGTGTCAGTCTTGTGTGCAATCAAAGCAACCCCGAAAGCCTTTCAAGCCAATCGGGGAGAAAAGTCTGTCACCTCTAGATTTAATACATTCAAATTTGTGTGAAATGAATGGAGTGTTGACTATGGCAGGGAAAAGATACATGATGACTTTGATAGATGATGCGACTAAGTGGTGTTATATTTACCTAGTAAAATCGAAAGATGAGGCTCTGAGTTGCTTTAAGATTTATAAGGCCGAAGTAGAAAACCAACTAGAGAAGAAAATCAAACGTCTAAGATTGGATAGAGGAGGAGAGTATGTATCTCCCGAGTTCTCTCAATTCTTTGCGGAACATGGAATTATACATGAAGTAACCCCTCCCTACTCGCCCCAATCTAATGGAGTGGCAGAAAGAAAAAACCTAACACTTAAAGACTTGGTGAATGCCATGTTGGACAGTTCCGGTTTAACTAAGTCATGGTGGGGGGAGGCTGCTTTGGCGGAATGTTATACTCTCAATAGAGTTCCCTCATCAAAAGGAGAAACAACTCTGTATGAAGGTTGGAAGGGACATAAACCAACTCTTCGTTTCTTGCGTGCATGGGGCTGTTTGGCCAAGGTTAATGTACCAGCATGCAAGAAGCGAAAATTGGGACCTAAAACTGTTGATTGTGTCTTCCTAGGTTATGCACATAACAACAATGCATACAGATTCTTGGTTATAAAATCTGAGATTCAAGATGTACACACTAACACTGTGATTGAATCTCGGGATGCTACTTTCTTTGAGACAATCTTTCCCATGAAGGAAAATTTCGCATCCACTAGTCAACCTACTCTACAAGTAGAACCTGAACACGGACACACACCTCTGGTAGTTCCTGAAATTTTCAATGAGGAGAATGACAGTGAAGTGGCTCCGAGAAGGAGTAAGAGACAACGGACCGAAAGGTCTTTTGGAGATGACTTCACTGTGTATCTCGTGGATGACGTTCCCAGAACTCTAGCAGAAGCATATGCATCCTTGGATGCAGATGATTGGAAGGAGGCTGTTCAAAGTGAAATGGATTCCATTCTCACTAACGAAACATGGGAAATATGTCCACGACCAATGGGTTGCAAACCTATTGGATGCAAATGGATATTCAAAAAGAAACTACGACCAGATGGCTCCATTGAAAAGTATAAAGCTAGGCTCGTGGCTAAGGGTTTTACCCAAAAGAAAGGAGAGGATTTCTTTGATACCTACTCACCTGTTGCTAGGATGTAACACCCTCAGAATCGGCCCTATGCAAGTTTCAGCGCTTCCCGCCAAACCCGCATAGAAACGATTCAAAGGTGCCCACCAGGCACTTGCGTGTGGGTGGAAAACGAAGTAATAACATTACACAACAGTCCTTGATGGGACCCACAGGACAGATATATTTACAACAGCGACTCAAAGAGTCAGGAATACAGATATGTAGAACAAAGATCCAAATCACATTGAAAGCGACAGAGCGTCCGGCTACGGACAAGATGCAAATGGGGCTAAGAGCCCTGAAGAATAACCAATGGCGTCCATAACCCTGCCCAGGCCAAGCCGGAAGGGTAACCCTGCTAACGACGTCGATCTCAAAACCTGCTTAAACAAAAGGGGTGCCGACGAAGGGCAAAGGAAAAAGAGAGAGTGGTCAGTACTGAGGCCAGTACACGGCGAGGCTAGAATTCGGCGGTCCTCGCCTACATAGATATGGTGGACTGAAGCGGCAGCGCGGCATGCACTAAACAACCTATAGAGACTCGATACAACTAGCGGCTATCAGAGAGGGGTAAGAAAGACCTATCCGGAACCAACCTGATACTACCACCAACACACCCATCCTGGTATTTCCCCCTCGAGACCAAACGAGGAAGTCAACCGAGGAACTCACACAGTTGGCAGTTTTATTTATTCAGTTCTCGTTGCAGCAATTACTAGTCAGGTATAGATGGTCATCCTGATATAATAAGCAGTGGGCAGTTTTAGTTAACCATTCTGTTGTAGTTGCAACACTTACTAGTCAGATACAATTAGCATGAGATAATCCCAAAACCCAGCAGTTGTTGGTACTTTTATTTAGCCATTCCGTTATAGTTGCAATACTTACTAGTCAGGTACAAAGGTAGCAAGCGACAACCCAAACAAGCAATTGTTGGCAATTTTATTTAGCCATTCCATTATAGTAAAGCTGATTACTAGTCATTATAAAGTCAAATTTATAGCACTACTTTAGTTATAGTTGTCTATGATCGAGATACTGTGCTCCAAGTCGTCCATAACCGCGGACACGGCTTTCAGAAAGTTTTACCCTGCAGGGGTGCACAAATAGCAACACACACTCGATCAACCTCGGAAAAACCAAATCAAAACCCAACGAGGCTTTCACGACAAAGCAATCACCAGATTCAGAAATATTTCAGGGGGCCACCCCATTAAGCTACCCGCAACGAAGTTAGCTGACTTCGAGACGGACTCAAGGTTTGCGCCAATGGCTGTAAACGACTGGGAACCCGAAAACTCGGGCTTGTCGATACCGCGAAAACACTCCGCTTTCCTAAACAGTACAGTGTGCTATCCATCGCACAATTTAAATAAAGCAGTAAAGCATGGCATAAGTACAGGATAGTAAATAAAACCTCAAACTAGTTTGTGACCCCAAGAAATAAGAATGAATCAAGCTCTGGCTCAGGGGGGTCCCATAATCCTCCCGGATGTGGATAGCGCGAATATTCAAGGAACAGGTATCAAGTACTCGGGGTCCTACGGGACACAAGTGGACGGTTAACAACCAAATAACATCTATTGCCCACCTGTGCCTCTGCATTTACCTACTTCAATTTTAGTTATTAAACAATAATTAAAGTGATGATCGTCTCCAACATTAAACATGCGGCAATACTCCAACAACTGTGGTACTTGACGACACGCAACAGCACTTGAGCAAGCGACTACGACGCGCAGGTCCAACTATCTACCAAAACAACAGGTAATAGGAGGTGTCCAAGGCAATATAAGGCTGCAAGGGATATCACGGGTACGAAAACTAGAGCATCGCAACACAGATAGCAATAGATCAACAGGAGGGAATAAATACTATAAAAGTAAGATAGGTAGAAAGGGGGAGATGCTCGCCTGAAAACATTGCCGAAGGTTCAACCCAAGATCGGGTCGACACTCGCATCAACTCATCGGCCTAGTCCGCGAAGAAGCAAAACACTAGCAGAAACACCGGATGCACTATTTAATACAACGGCAGAAGATCGGGCATGATGCATGGATGATGCATGACATGGCAAAGATGCGATGCGATTAGGCCATATTAAGCGGAACCGGGGTCCCGACAATTAATTGTTAAGTTCATGTTGTTTAGATACCCCGCAATTTAAATGTTGTCTTAACAGGGCAAGATAAGTTACCGGTTCGCTTCACAAATTTAAATGAGGCCAATATAAGACTAGATTTGCCCGCATATGGCCCCATATTTAATTATGAGGTGAATCGGCATAATGCCCCCAAACCACATGACAATATGCATGCGAGTATGACAATTTAATATGCAACAGATGATAATGTAATATTATAAAAACAGGGTCTCGGATAAAGGGTCACACATTAGGGGTTCGGGCGATCTTGGGGTTCCGGGGTTCGGGGTTCGGTCTCAGGGTTCAGGGTTCGACGGGATCGGTCTTCGAAGGTCGGATACAAGATGAAGAGCTTGGAGTTCCAACGGTCGATCTTGCCGCTGACGGCGAACTTGAGTTGCACGGTGTCCGGGGTAGACGAACTTGGCGTCCTCGAGGAAGTACTTGGCGTATCCGTGTCGACGACCTGGGCGTCCGGGTTATCGGTCTTCGGATCCGGGAAGAGGTACTTGTCGCATCCGTGGTCTTCAGGTCCGTGTAGACGGTCATGGCGTTCCGAGGAGAAGGTCTTGGCGTGCCGAGGGTTCGGTCTCGGGGATCGGTCTTCGGATTCCCGAGAAGTAGATCTTGATGTTTCCGTGTCGGAGTACTTGAAAACCATGAAGAAAGCCTTGTCGCCCTTGGGTGGAGAACTTGTCATCCCGAGGGTCCGTGGCTTCGGACGCCGGGATCGGTCTTCGGATCAGGGCATCGGGGCTTCGGTCTCGTTAAGATGTTGTCGAGGGAGCTAGTATCATCACCACAAGGCCATCATACTATCCCCAACCACCACTTCCCTACCAGGCCAGCAACAACACCACTTCACTTCTTCACCATGTCATCTGCACCTGGAATCATCGGGTACAATACACGGTGGTTCATAGACTCCATGGCCGCGGACGCGTGGTACAGGACATGCGCCGGGCGGGGAAGCAGCGGTCAGGAGGCGCCCTCGCGGCTTCTGAAGCTCACGCACGCAGCAGGGCGAGCAGACAGAGGAGGGGCCGACAAGGAGAAGCTCGGGGCGGAGAAGGGGACCTCGGAGCGGACGCGGGGTTGCAGGGAGGGTCGGCGGAGGAGCTTGGGCAGCGCGGCGACGCGACGCAGTGACTGGCCGGTGCGGTTATGCGGCCAGACGCGGGCGGAAAGGGAGGGCTTGAAAGGGGCGCGGTGGCGAGAGAAACAGAGGGCGGCGGCGGGAGGCCGACGAGCAGAGTCAGGGCGGCGAGCAGGGCTTGGGGTGGAGGGGCGGCCCGCCGCGCCGATGAGGTGGGGAGGCGGCAGCACCGGGCGGTGAAGGGGAGCGAGCAGGAGGGAGGAGACGAGGCGAGGGGAGGGGAGGAGCGAGGCGGCGGCGAAGGGGGTCCGGTGGCGGAGGGAGGCGGCGCAACAAGCAGAGAGGAGGCGGGCGCGATGGGAGAGACGAGGGGGAGAGAGACGCGGGGAAGAGAGAGAGGAGCGGGGACAGGTGGGCCTCGGTGTGGGGCCAGGGGAGCGTGGGGGGTGTGGTGTGCGTCGTGTGCTGTGTAGGCGTGTGTGCTGTGCGTGTGTGGGGCGGCAGGGGTGAGTGGGTAGTGGGGGCGGGGTGGGACAGGTGTGTAGGGCAAGTGGGATTAGGGTGAGGGAGAGGTGGAGGTAGGTGAGGTGGCAGAGTGTGATTGGGTGGGGGAGAGATGAGCGGTGAGGTGGCGAGAGGGGATTGGTTGGGGTGAGGTGGAGGGAGCTGGGTAGATTAGGTCTGGGTAGAAAAGGGTTTAGATAGACCGGCTGATTTGTACTGGGGGTGGCCGACTGGGTCGGATCGGCCCGGTTGGCTGCCCCCTAAAAATAATTAAATATTTTTATTCAATTAAAACCGGGCTTTTACAAACCGTGGGTAGACAAAACAAAATATTCCGGAGACCCGGGTTTTGGTTTTGAATTAAAGGCGGGGCGTTTTGAAAACAAAACCAGGCTTTTCAAAATAGTTTTATGCAAACAAATGCAAGATGACATGACGATGCTCAAATGCAATGTGGCATGATGACATGAGCATGCGGTCATGATGATGCAATGCACAAAAACAACGCGATTTTCTAGTAGTGGTTTTGCGGGATGCCACAATTCGACACCACTAACAATGGATCTCGCCCTCGAGATCCGCCTCATGGTACCGGGAAGAAGGTCGGCGGTCTGCGTCTTCTCGCTTCGTGTAGATCCTCGCGACACCACTAACGAGGGTTCCTTCTTCATCTTGAAATCAGCGACACCACCAACAAAGGATTGTTTATCCCGTTCGTCGAGAGAACACTCCGGATAACCAACGGACGAAGTTAAAGGTAAGTCCACCTCTAACTTTCATCGAAGGAGTAAGAGTTGCATCGATCCACCATTCAATATACAAAAGCAAATGATAAGAGTAGTGGTATGGTCGCGACTCCAGCCCGCACTCCAAGCATTACTCTGTACACGAACAGATGGATTATGCAACCAACCCTCAGGATTCAGACTGAAGATCTTGACAAACAAGGTTCGGAAACAAAGGAGGAATGCAGGTTATCATCAGATCTGATGTAGATGACTTCGTCGCGTCGAAAAACACCGGAAGGCACGAGAAGGATCAAAGAGAAGTCCACCAGATAAAGGATTCCTCGGATAGCAGGAAAACCAGATGTAGAAGCATCGTTACCAAAGGAGGAAGCGTAACCCTGAAGGTACGACGGATCCCAACCACGAGAAATCCTGGACTTGAAGAAAGGTAAGAGAGCGGATTCAAAACACGCAGAGGTGAGAGGAGAATAGCAAAGGGGTAAGAAATAAAAGCATACCTAATCAGATCTATCCAACCGATTTTTCCAAAATAGTTTTGACACTCTACTTCGGCCGTTAGCTAGGTTATCCTACAGGCTGGACTTGTGGGGTATCGCAACTGCTGAGCTCTGATACCACTAACAGGTCCCAGGATCGAAACCTGGCTCTGATACCAATTGTAACTACCTCGGTGAATTACGCTCCTAGTTACAAGCCTGGATGAGCGGAAATGGTTGAAATAGTACGGTGGGGCCCAAATGCCACTCACAGGTAGACCTTTCGGCCGTCCCAACCATTTCCAAACATCGGGACAAGAACGGGCGGCATAATCGGCAGGCGAAGGGATCAACTACATACACAAATGAGTATGTATGCAAGCCACCATACAACAGTACATCAGAGCCATACCATCTAAAAAGAAAGGAAATATAGCAACGTCATACGGCAAGATTCAATTGTCCTTGATAGATATAATAGTTTAGGATATCTCCTCATACATCACACATCAGAGTATCAGGCGGAAGCGGCAAACAAGATCCGAGTATAGATAAGAAGCAAATCGGCATAAGATGCCCCATAAATAAACACATCCCGCCCACAGATCTCACGGATCCCCGTTCCCGTAATCTCTACACCGAATGATCGTTGCCCACATCGTCCGTCTCCTCCACCCAGTATCCATCTCCTGAGTGCACCTGTTCATCTGAATCAAATAATTTATCGTGTGAGACCCTAGGGGTACTCAGCAAGTCTTTATGCCTCTAAAAGGGGACACAACCTGGGGTGACGCAATTGCAGCAAAAGATAAACCCTAACAATTCTATAGATACTCGCTAACCATCCGCCTAACCAAAGATAGACGGATGTCTGTGAATTAATAACAACAGTTATAACAGTAATGTTAACAGATCCATCCTCCTCCTCGCTTACCAACGAGGAAGCGGACGAACAACCCCCATCCGTTGGCAGTTTTATTAACCATTCCATGAGTGTTGCACTATTTACTAGTCAGTTACTTAGTCAAATTAAAGGCGGTACTTTAGTTATGCTTGTCTATGATCGAGAAACTGTGCTCCAAGTCATCCATAACCGCGGACACGGCTTTCAGAAAGTTTTACCCTGCAGAGGTGCATAAATAGCAACACACACTCGATCAACCTCGGAAAACCAAAATCAAAACCCAACGAGGCCTTCACGACAAAGCAATCACAAGATTCAGAAATATTTCAGGAGGCCACCCCATTGAGTACACCCGCAACGAAGCTAGCCGACTCCGAGACGGACTCAAGGTTTGCGCCAATGGCTGTAAACGACTGGGAACCCGGAAACTCGGGCTTGTCGATACCGCGAAAACACTCCGCTTTCCTAAACAGTACAGTGTGCTATCCATCGCACAATTTAAATAAAGCAGTAAAGCATGGCATAAGTACAGGATAGTAAATAAAACCTCAAACTAGTTTGTGGCCCCAAGAAATAAGAATGAATCAAGCTCTGGCTCAGGGGGGTCCCATAATCCTCCCGGATGTGGATAGCGCGAATATTCAAGGAACAGGAATCAAGTACTCGGGGTCTTACGGGACACAAGTGAGCAGGAAAAACCAAATAGCATATATTGCTCACCGGTGCCACTTTCTTTAGTTATCCCATACTACTCAGGTTAAGTTGTTTAGGTACCTCGTTATCCAACAGACACTCACATACCCTACACACGCTGTTCTACGACTCGCATGGCTCAAACAACTCCTGTAGTAATGGCTCATGGGATGGAGGAACAAGCTTCGGTGGGGTTTAAAAGTAAAGGCTATGCAATACTTGGGATTCAGTTTAATGCAATCGCGACTCAATGATGCAAGAGTAAGATAGAGGCAATAGGTACTGTATGTATGCAAGCATGTGGTAGTGCTTGCCTGGCAGCTCAGTTGACGCGAGAGAAGGATCTGGGTAGTGCTCCTGGGTCTCTTGATATATCCCCTGCTCAGCGTCTATTCGAAGAAGAACCAAACAAACAAGGGCCAACATAAATAAAGTGCACAAGCATAGGAATAAAATGCGACAAGCAAACAATCATGCCATGATGAATGATGCACAATTTGCATGGCAATAAAGTAGCATGGCATGGGTGAGGTGAGAACAGGAAATAAACATTTTTATAGAGTTTTTGGCCACCTTTTATTCTCATATTAGTTTCTGTACACATTAAATTTATATGATGCATGCTTCAATTCATATCATGGTATGCATAAACAGAAAAGTCTCGTCGAGCTGATCATTTTAGACATATTATTTGTTAAATTTGGAGTTATAGAACAAAAGTTATTAATTTATTAAGGTGGAGGGGCATTTTGATGTAATTTAAATCAACTTGAAGTTTAAAGTGTTCAAAATATATTTTGGATGGCAAATTTGAAATCCTCACATTTTTCTGATTCAAAAACATATATTATTTGTATAATTTGGATTTGTAGTTTAAAAGTTATTTAAAAACAGAATTTAAATTTGAATTTGATTTAATTTGGAAAAAATTTGAATTAAAACAGAATAGACAGAAACTTTTGTTACTTAGCTCAGATCTAGCCACAGACGCTGGCCAGTGGGGTCATGCTGACTGGACGACACGGCTTTCAGAAACTTCTGTCACCGCGAGCTAAGCCAGCCACAGAGGCCGACAGGTGGGGGCAGGGCCACAGGGGACCACGTGACAGAGACGAGCGGGCCAGGGACTGACAGGTGGGGCTGGGCTGGAGCGCGGGTTAAGGGTTACAAAAAGCCAGGGGGTTTTCTGGGAGAATTCTGCGGCGGCTGACTAGTGGGCCAGGCGGACCGCGGGTTAAGCATCAAAAAGACGCAAGGGGGTATCTGCAAAACGAGGGCGCGACACTGTGGATCTTCCTCGCGGACAGATCGGTGCTCGCGCGCGGTGCAGAGCGGGGTGGGGGATCGAACGCGGGACCTAGGGCTCGCGCGCGGAGGGCGGAGCCACTGCGCTGGCCTGGGCTTGGTGTCAGGGAGGGTCGGCGCGGCCTAGATAGGGTGCTATGCGGGGCGGAAGCGAGCAGACGCTGCGCTCGCCGGCACACAGAGCGTGCTCGATGAAACGCAAGGCGGCCCTAGACGACGATAGCATGGCGGAGCATGTCCAGGAGGTCAGGCAGCTCACCGAGAGTGTGTCGGTGCGGTTGGATCGGGTCGGCGAGCAGCGGATCGGCGGCGAGGCAGACGCCGGCGAAGCTAGGGTTTGGGATCGGGCGTCGACGGTGTCCAGCGTCCTGGCCTTCTCCTTCCTGGCTCCGTGTACAGGGTGACGTAGGGGAGCTGCGTGGTCTTCCTCGACACCTTAGAGCGCCACGCCACCGGCTGGAAGTGTATGGGGAGGTGGAGGCCGAGGGTTTTGCCGGCGATGGTGTGGCGGTGGTGAGGGACGGCAGGGAGAGAGGGGAGCGTCCTGGGTAGATCTGGGGTAGCTGGCGAGGCAGAGAGGTGGTGGGGTGTAGATAAGGATGGGGGAGAGGGGTAGATGGCGTGGGGGAGGGGAAGGTGGCGTTGGCCACCTTTGCTCCTCCTTCACGTGCTGGCAGGCTCGGGCTGGACCAGGGCAGGGCAGGTGGGAGGCTTACAGGTGGGGTCGACGTGAGGGCAAGGAGGCAGGGACAGGCTCGGGCTGGAGGGGCCCCTATGGCATAGAGAGAAAAAGAGAGAGGGAGGAGTAGCCTCGGTTTAGAGCTAGGGTAGAAGGGGAGAGGGTTATGGCTCGGGCTAGGGCTTGCTTGGGTGGGTAGCTAGGTGGCATGGTGGGGCCAGCTAGGTGAGAGAGAGAGGCCGAGAGAGGGGGTAGACTTAGGGTTTAGGTGAGAGGGGGATGTGAGGGTTAGGGTTAGATGGGTAGGTGATAGGGAGGATCTTAGCTAGAGGGTAAGAGAGAGAGATAGATGGAGTGGTTCCTTTTGACTAGATCAAGCATGATCAACACAAGCTCAAACAAGATAGCCAAAAGAGAGAAAAGAAGAAAAGGTGGTGATGGGGTAGATAGAGATGGTGATGAGGTTTAAGCAAGATCAAAATAGATCAAGCCCAAAAGAAGGGATAGAGATAGAGATAGAGATGATCCACTCAAGAATCCAAAAGAAAATCCAAAAGACTTAAATGAGGTGGATCTTGCATGGCCCATGCATGAATAGTAGATGCCACATTTGATTTTGTGAGAACAACATCAAATCCCATGGCATTTATTTCCATGCATTCCAAATATGGAATAAAGGTCAAGCAAAAGAAATTAGATCCATCCCAACCCACATGGGCTAGATTGAATGCTAAAATAAAATAAAATCCCATGGGTAATTAGGGTGGTAGAATTATAGGGTGGTGACAAAGAAAAGGTGATGGAGTCAATAAAATATATGCCCCCAACTCAACTTGGGCATTTGAACAATATATCAAGATCCAACTACAATATCAAGAGGCAAATACAATTTACAATACATCTGAGGGAAGAACCAAAACAAAAGGGTTTTATATGATGCTCAAATGCAAGGTGGCATGATGACATGAGCATGATAAAATGATGATGCAACAATTATATGTAGGAAGTAGCCATTATATTACTAAACCAAGTAGCATTACAGTTGTTAGACAAATGGGATGCTACAGCGGCTGTGACGATGTTGCAGAAAAACGGTCTAACCTAGCTCTAATACCATGTCAGGAATATGCAACATGTATTCCTCTAGGGGCCAAAGGCCACAATATATAGTACATGTATAGGTGCAAATATGCAGGAAGCCCCCTAACATTTGGGGAAACTACAATATACAAATATACATCTAACAAGACTGGCCCAACTTGAGACTAGCAATTAGTTGCAGCTCTCTCTACACATCATGTACGTTTTGTCCTTAGACCTGAGATTTTCGCATGTACTTGAGATGTAGATCGACCTACTTTAGGGCTACCAGACGCTACTCTGTAACTGGGTAGTTATAAAGGTAGCTTTCGGGTTTGTCCTAAAGCATGCTGCAAGGCATGGTCAATCAAGATTTGATTTGCCCCTCTCTACTTGAGAGAGATATCTCTGGGCCCCTCGAGTGATCGGATCCAGAAATGCATGGCCGTGCTACATATGGTTAAGAGTTAACCTGGTAAAGGGATTCTGAATCATGGTATCGAGAAAGGGAGATCAACTTGGAGCTAGACCAAATATCATGAGGCAAAGGGAAAGACATGTACTAAACCTTGTGATGGTTTGTCCGATATGATCTTTGTATGCGTTTAGGAGTTGGCACGTCTTGCTAGAGGACGCTACCAATTATTGACAGAATAAGTGTATTCGTGTCATATCTATACGTATATGAACCTATAGGGTCACACACTTAAGGGGCTGAAAGCCTAATGAGGATCGAATCGGAATTAAACTAGGCTTAGGCTACTAATGGGCTGCTAATGTAGAAGCCCACTAGGGACGCCTATATAAGAGAGGATGGGGCGAGCTGACCAGGGTTAGAAGATTCCACCCAGCCGCCACTCCTCACGCCTGTGTTGCACGGGCGGACCTAGCAGTCCGGCGTCTGACGCTTCCATCCCGCACGTGTGGATACCTCGGAGGTGTTGCATCTGTGGCACTTGGACGAGCCCCACAAGGGGAGCTGCTCATGGGATGAGGACAAGAAGGAGGCGTAGAACGTCTACATTGCCTCGACGCGCTTCATCAAGTTCCACAACTACGCGTCTAGTGGTAATCCCGTGATCTATGACAACAGTAATCCTAGTTTACGCGGTAGAAAATTTTGATTTGCGCTAGTGTAGCCTACCCGTATCCCTTCAGCCCCATGTGTGGTTTTGGTAATTAATGAAAATCTCTATGTACTAATGCTTGTATTAAGTTGCACTTGTAGGAATTGTCCATTGGCATCTCCTAGATCATGTGTTGGCTTTAAGGTAGAAGAAATGAAGTTAGAAGAATTGTTGCGCAAGCTCAAAATGCGCCATCTCTAGAAGATCTCATGTTTGATGCTAGCCAACCTCGGTGATCATGGATCAATGAAGACAAGGTCAAAGTAAAGGTTTCCCCATGGTGTATGGGGGATCAACTTGCAGGTCTTCATCAAGCGAGTGCGTGCAAGAGCAATCAATAAAGGTGTTCCATCTTGAGAAGGACAAGATCGTCTACATTGAGCTCAAGTGGATTGCTCAAGGCAAAGGTATAATCTTGATAGGTTTTCACTTTTGTCGGTCTCATGTTGTTAGTTAAGAGACCAAATTTAAGATAGATAGCCATATTATCAAGAGGGTCTCTCGACTGAGTAACTCGATCATATCTTTCAGAGAGATCTCAAACTTTTGCATTCTTAGCATCATCTTTATTTTTTCTTATTTGGATCTTATCCACATGAGGTTCTAGAGCTTATGGTAATATTCATAACAAGCTCTAGTTCATCAAAAATGGATTTCCCTTTTATATTTTATTGCATTTTTTATCTTGGAGGTTTTCCTATTTATCACCAAGGGAGGTATCTCACATTATAATACATGAAATATTCTCACTTGGTCGTACCCAATTTTTGTTGGGTAGCTCTTATCATCTTCTTTCCAACAAAATTGGTTTCGGGTTAATCGGGTCCAGATGCAAATGTTATGCTCGTTACAGGTTTGTTGTTTCTGCCAGCTTTGCCTCAAGCCGGATTTTTTCCGGAATCTTCGGTGTGAAGTCGCAGGCAGGAATCTCCGGTATGCAAAGACCGGAGTTTTCCAGTGTTCCTAGAACCATAGTTTCAGCGCAAGTCTTCAGAGTGGTCATCAAACCAAGTTTGTGCCAGTCTGTATAGGGGTCCAAAGATTGTCCAAAGATCGACCGGAATCTCCGGTTTGAGTTGCTTGCAAACAGGAATCTCCGGTCCCCAGACCGGAGTCTCCAGTGTGATTTTTCTCCAACGGGCAGAAAATGGTCGGAAGTGAGTGGGCCTATATAAGGGGCCCTTCTTCCCCAATGGTGTAGCACCCGAGGCTGACAAGTTTTTCCCCTCCATTACTGACCTTCTTGAGCTTGCTATCCCTCAATCCCTCCTATGATTCTTGCATATACTTGAGGGGTTTGAAAGAGATCTAGATCTACAACCCCACCAATCAATCTCTCCTTTAAGTGAGGGGAATATCGTGGGATCTAGATCTTGGAATATTTTATGGATTTCCTCCATTATTCTTCCTCTCTTATTCCCCCATAAGCTTTTGTAGCTTTGGTGGAATTTGGGAGAGAAGTACTTGAGCACTTCTTGTGTTCTTGTCATTGCATTTGGTGCACCGGTTTGAGTTCTCGGTGAGGATTCGATTGGGTGAAACGCGAGAAGCCTTTTAATCTTGGGTTCTTGCAACCCTAGACGGTTTAGTTGTTTTGCAGATTTGTGGATTACTTAGGGCCTCCAATTAAGTTGTGGAGCTTTCTCCAAGCTTGTTTGTTGGGAGCCTTCAATTGAGTTGTGGATAAGTGCCCCAACCTCGTGAGAGGTTCCAGATTGCCACCGACAAGTGCACCGATAGTGGAAGTGTGGATCGATCTTGTTGGGGTGAGATTCATAGGAGAACAAGGGAGGCCTTTTGTGGTGTTGGTGGTTTGAAACCACCCCCTCTCCAAACGAGACGTACTCCATTGTTGGGAGGAACTCGGTAAAATATCATCGTCTCCGCGTGCCTCGGTTATCTCTATATCCGAGCTCTCATTTATGCACATTACTTTGTGATAGCCTTCGTGCTTGAAGTCTATATCTTTGCTATCACAAAGTTGCTTGTCTTGCTTAGCATAAGTTGTTGGTGCATGATGACCCACAAGTATAGGGGATCTCAACAGTCTTCGCGGTTAGTATTACCCAATTTATTGATTCGACACAAGGGGAGCCAAAGAATACTTGCAAGCCTTAACAACTGAGTTGTTAGTTCAGCTGCACCTAGAAATAGTTCTTGCTCACAGAAGTTTATCAGTAGCAACAGTTTGTAGTAGAAATAGCAACAGCAGCAATAGTAACAGTAACGGTAACAGTAGGATTTGAGTGCGGTAGGCATAGGGATGGATGGACAGGCGTTGCATAGACGAGTCTAAACATGTAACTTCAAGATCTAGGGCATTGCAGATAAATAATAACAAGCATCCAAGTACTAAAAAATCCTAGACATGTGCTCCAAATATAGTCATACGTTCTCGCAATGAGAACTTGCACAACATCTTTTGTCCAGCCAGCCCGTGGCAGCGAAGGCTCTAGGGAACTACTAGCAATTAAGGTGCTCCTTTTAATAGAGCACCGGAGCAAAGCATTAATACTCCGTAAACACATGTGATCCTCACACCACAGCCATCCCTTTTGGTTGTCCCAATTATTGTCGCTTTTGGGCCTTTGGATCCGGACAATGATACGTGTACACAACTTGTAGATAAGATCACAAACAATACTATCATAATGATTCAATAATAAGTTCAGATCTGAGATCATGGTACTTGGGCCCAAGTGACAAGCATTAAGCACAACAAGTTGCAACAAAGTCAAATAACACTAATAGAGATACTAGGCACTATGCCCTAACAGATCTTATTCGATTACATGATAGAACTCATCCAATCCCTACCATCCCTAAGCCTACAGCGGGGGATTACTCATTCATGGATGAGGGAAACATCGGTGGTTGGTGGAGATGCATTGGTGATGATGATGGCGATGATCCTCTCCAAATTCCCCGTCCCAGCAGGGTGCCAGAACGGGGTTTCTGGATCCGAATCTTGCTTTCTGATGGTTGCGGCGGAGCAGAACTATTTCTGGAAAACTATTGAACCCCCATCGATTTTTAGGTCGAAAGGCGACTTATAGACGAAGAGAGAGGCCGAGGAGCTGCCTGGGGTGGCCACACCCCCTCTAGGCACGGGGTCAGGTGGCCCGCGCCTGGGGTGGGTCTGGGCCCCCCAGGCCTCCTCTATGTCTCCCCTTCTGGCTTTATGGATCTTCTGGTGAAAAATAGTTTTTGGCATATTTTTCGGGATTTTTTCTGATAGTTTATTTTCTGCAAAAAAACAAGACACCAAGGTAATTTTGCTGAAAACAGCGTCAGTCCGTGTTAGTTGTATCCAAATCACATAAGTTAAGAGAAGAAACAATAGCAAAGTGTTTGAAAAAGTAGATACGTTTTGGACGTATCAGTGCACATAGGTGAACCCTAGTTGTTCTAGGTTTTGTGCTTGACAAAGTAAACGCTAGTTTAATTGCGCCTTTGTTAAGCCCCTCTCGTAAAAGTTTTAAACCGCCTATTCACCTCCCCCCTTTTGGCGACATCTGTGATCTTTCAATGATGATTACATTATTCCGATTTCAAGATGTAGTCGTCACTCAACATCCCAAAAAAGATATTGAAAATAGATCTAAGAAAGAAATGAGAACTCTCTGGCCAGCGAGGTGTCGTGAGCGAGGTGTCGTGGTCTGCTAGAAGTACTTGCAAACATAGCCGGATTAATGCTTTGTTGTACATTGCCAACACGGGAGGTTGTTTGTTCCACGAACCAAATAGAATGAAATATGATGTTTATTATGTGAGTGTTTTGTTGGACGGACAACATTGAGCTAGGGTGAGGTTATTTGAGAACCTTTTCTGATCAACGCCTAGTTTAAGAAAAGTTCCACAATCCATGCACAAATTTAATTATAGAAGCACTAATATAATGAGTGATGTCCGACAGGCTAGTACCAATTTTTTACATGGTTCATACAATTTGATATGAACTCAAGATATTGTGTATGTTTCTACACATTTTGATATAGTCTCTTGTTTTTTAGATGTTGGGTGATTTGTGTACTCATAATTGCACATGCTTCTATAAAAACTACCCTAAACATATTGTCTTATCCTAAATGATGAATTGTTGTGGCACTTTCAATATGTATTTTCTCTTATTTATACTAAATAGCGATATAAGCCCACAAACTAGATCAAGAACCAACCATACAGGGGTGGGTGGTTAACACCAAACCGCCTCATGTGTTTTTTACCAAGGTTGATTATTCTTTGAGGAGGAATTACATTTTTGTTGATAGGGAGACATACTTGTGGAAGATAAAGGCTAAAACTTTGTTGATCATGTTTATTTTGGTTTACTTGGCCTAATTTATGTTCACCTAATCAGTAAAGTCGAATTGTTTATAAAAAAGTTCTTTGTACATCGTCCATGGGACATGTAGTGAATGATCTTATCGGTGAATGCAATGAAACTATGATTTCCATTGTTTGTCGTTGACTTCGCACATTTAATTTTTTTATTAGTCCATGAATTCAAGCCCTCCTCCATTGCGTGATAGCCGGAATTAGTACCGAAGCGCCAATAATCTCTTGAGACTTTGAGATGGACAATCAATCATCATCTTCACGAGGTTGTTTGCCCTCCTCCCAAAAACAAAATCTTGGAGAGCAAACTAAAGGTGTTGACAAATCAGGACTTGATATATAGGCATTCCAAATTCACAACCCCCAAACTTTCCATCTTCCAATTTTCCGTACTACAACCAAATTCGTACCGGCTAAAAGGCTAGGCCGCCCTTACTCTGTCGACCGATGAGGCGGACCCATGGGTCAGCGACAGCATGCATGACGAGGTAGCTGGCGCACACGGCGCGACCCAAACCCAGCCCCCATCCCACACAGGAACGTCATCAGCACGACCAAATCTGGCCAACGGGCCGGCCCGGCACAGCCCAGGCCCGGCACGTGCCAAACGGGCCGGCACGCGGCACGGCCCGTCGTGGCCCGCCAAGCCATGGGCCGTGCCACGTGCCCAGCTTCGAGGCCCGAGCCCGGCCCCGGCTCTTGACGGGCCGGCCCGCGGCACGTTAGGCACGCTGGGCCGTGACCTTTTTCTGCTGGCCCGTTAAAATTTGTATACAAAACAGTCATAGTCTGTATTATCTATACCTAATAATAAAGCACGAAGTGTTTCTCCTGGTCCAACAGTTTTTTGGACCGATTTACCCTTCCACAAATTCCTGTATTACCGATCTGCCATCCCGCCAAGCGAAATCGATATTTATTTTGATTGGGCCGCCGCCGCGCGCAGTTGGTCAGGCCGCTCCCTCCGGCAATCAAAAGCGAAATCGATATTTATTTTGATTGGGCCGCCGCCGCGCGCAGTTGGTCAGGCCGCTCCCTCCTGCAGTCAAAAAACTTCAATCGGTGAGATCATGAATAGTCCCACATCGCTACTTTATACTGGATCTCACCGATTCATATACGTTGTTAAGCTACCTGGAATCAGCGAGCACGTCTGGAGATTGACATCTTAAATCGAATTACACAAAAGGAATTTATTAAATCCCTGGGCCTGGCTACGAGGCACCAGGGAAAGGGAATGGCGGCCATGGCACGAAGCATACATGAGGTCGGCGGGGTCGCGGTCTCCGGCGGCGGCGCTCACAGGGAGATGAGGAAGGCGGGCTCGCTAGCGGCGGCAGAACGGGGTGGCTCGGTGGCGCACGTAGGTCATGACGTCGAGCAACCCTGCGCGGGGATTGGAGGCGAGGTCAAGGCGCAGGGCCACACGGGATGAGCTCCGCCGGCCCGGCTGGCGAGGGCGTGCCCGCGTGCGAAGGAGGCGGGGGAGACGCAGGCTCTGCTGACCCGGGGGATGGCGAGATTGCGGCGAGGCTTGGTCTGGGAGCAGGAACAAGGAGCCGCACGGGATGAGGAGGGGATTGGTGGTGGGGCCAGAGGGAAATTGTTCGTTGCCGGGCCTCGATGCCTAACAAGAAGTCCATGTCCGGCTGTTGGTCCGAGATGAGATAGCAGCGCGGGCTCATGCGTGCGTGGTGTGGTGGCGCTGATGTGAGTCAGGGAAAGATTGTGGCGCAGGTCCCCCGATCCGTTTTGGCCTGTGCCATTTCCGGTCGTGCTTCCTGCCAGTATTTTGTTGCTTGGAGTTAGATATTACACAGTGCCATTCCTCTGTCACCAAAAAGTTCAGCCGAGAAATGAGGCAACCCTCGTGTCCTTCATCTAATGCCTAACATCGCGACCCTTCCCGCTTTGGATGGTCATCGGCGGCGCGACAAATGCTAGGGCCATTTTGACTGTAGTTATTTTGGAGCCGTCTTTGACTGATTCTTTTTGTCAATTCTCAGATGATCCTGTCAGAAAAAAAGTTCTCAGCTGATGAAGTTTCGTGGTGTTATGTTCTTTGACATGAGCATCTATGGTCGTTCTCTCTGGCATATTGTTAGGCTGTTCACATCGTGAAAAGTAGATACGCCGAGTACGGGCTCGATCCCCGCGTATTTTTATGTCTCTTTCTCCCGCGGCGGCGGATATATGTTTACTTAGAGAAAAGATATCTAAACATATTGTTTTTCTTTCGCTGCAACGCGCGGGCATTTTGCTAGTATCAACTAATATTCGCTGCTGTGTTGGTCTAGGGAAGCGCGGGAGGCTAAGAGGTCCTGGGTTCGAACCCCAGAGACTCCTATTTTGCATATTTAACCCGCATGCCACGGACCAGACACGGCCCGTCAAACCATGTGCCGGGCCGTGCTCGGACCGGGCTTTTTTGGCGTGCCGCGGGCCGGCCCGCCCAGGCACGGCCCGATGGCCAGATTTGAGCACGACCCGAGAGACGGAACCGAGACGATACAGACGAGACGAGCAGCTCCGCCTCCACAATTCGTGTGTCTTCCTTCCCCACCACCACCACCACGCGGCTCCCGAGGCGACGAATCGGGTCTCCACCTCCTCCTTCCCTTCCGGTCGCCGCCGCGACATCGATGTGAGCATCCTGCGCCCCGATCTCCCGCTATCTCTCTTTCTCCGCCTCTCTACTTTTTTCCGTTGTTTTTTTTTTAATTTTTTTCGGTCCGAGGATAGCGGCCGGGTGTGCTCCTGCGCGATCGGGCGGCGTGGGAGCGTTCCATTCGGAGCAAATCGAGTTCTGACGGGTTGTAGGCGGCCCGATTTGGCCGCCGCCGGCTGATCGGACTCCGGAACACTCTGTTTGTTTGCAGGCGGTGTGAGCGCCGGATTTGGGCGAGAGATGGGGTTGTTAGTGGGTTGGTGATCTGGCTTGGCTGTGCGGTAGTGGAGATTGGGTGCCGGATTGGTGGTAATCTGGTGGACTAAGCGAGATTTTTTTTTCTCTCCATTGCAAATCCTCCTGTTGAGGGTATCAGATGATGGGGATGCTTCCCCCTCTTTTCCATGCCAATTGACGCATTTGATTGCTCGTGAAAGGATGTGGTGGTGAGATGAGGTAGGACGCCTCTTCTTGGCGATTTAGGATCTAGCTCGCTGAATCTAGTTACTGCAGGCAGTGAATCGAGCAGTCAAGTTTGGTCTTAATTTGGTTGGTTGTCGGCACATTGGTAGATGAAATCAGCTGTTAGATAGATTTTCATCTGTGTTTGTAAGATTTTTTCTCTTGTGTTATGTTACATTAATCAATAATTTTAACTGTGTTTACTAATGTGGAGATCGGAAGGTGCTCTGCTGGAACACTGACAAGAGTTGCATGGGGAGAGGATGCCAGAGCTGCGAAGCAGTACTCGCCTAGCACGTTTGAGGTCCAGGAAGCTTGAAGATCAACAGCCAGCAGAGCCACCGGTTGCAAAACCAGTCTTACCTGCTCCATGGAAGCGCATTCCTATCCCTGCTGTCAGGGGAAGAAACGCTGCTGGTGGTGGTGGGAGAAGAGGGCCATCAAGGCCTATTAAGGACCCTTATTTTGAAGACCCCCCCAAAGCTGTTTCTGCAGCCACGCTTGTTTCTGAAGCCAAAAACCCTGCTTCGAAGAAGGTTGCTGACTACAGTCAAAAGAAAGATAAAGTTGCTGAGTGTGTCGCAAGTAAAGGTTTGAGAATGGATGGTGAAAGTGCTGAGAAACTTGTTGGGGCTGAAGATGAATCAACAACAGCACCAATTCCTGAGAGGGTATTACTTCTCTCCATTATTGTTTTCCTGAACCGCCATTTGCAATCAACGTAGTTTTTGATTTGTGCTGTAGTTCAAAAATAAATGCATTGATTTCAGCCTTCACCTTACATATGTTCCACGGGTGTTCCTTTTGTGTTAGATTGGTCATATAGGGCACAAACAAATGGAACCTGAATTTTTATTAATTTTGTAATTCTAAAAAAAACGTTGCCAATGGGGGAATGATCCCTCCCTTGGTTATATGTTGTTAGATAGATATGAGACCTTTCCGCACTTTTTCAACGCGAATAGCACCCCTGAGGAATCCGCGCCTCGCGCAGGATTCGAACTCGGGTGGGCGAGTTCAGCACCCTGAACTACAGCCACTGAGCCAGCACTCAGTTCCCTAATTTTGTAATTCTAAACATAGGATTTTACTATTGTGTATGTTTAAGGCACGGATGAGATAAGTATCTCAATTTGCCCCTATAACTTACATGGACTATATCTGTCGTTTTCATGCACTATCTGGGATGCCATAGCATTGAGGATTCATTCATTACTGTAGGCATTGTTCAAATTTGACACTGGTACGATTGAATAGTTACCAAATGTTTTAAAATATTGCTGTAATAGCTCTATAAAAGAGGTTAGAAGTTAATATAGCATAAGTAGTAAAAATATATTTTCTTTTAGAATATCATGAATTTCAACACCCCCTTTAGCAGGAAAAGGCTACCCAGAGTAGATGGCCTGGCCTGCATTAACAGTCAGTCACTCGTAGAGCACCAACGCATCCCCACTTAACAGTTCCATAAATTCAGTCCAATCCTATACACAACCCAACAAATTACCATTCAAAACATGCTATTTCCTTAAGTATGTAGTCCAATATAGTTGTACATGACCAGGGAGGAGGTGAACTGCCGAATTATGCTCTTACCTCACAATCTTGTAGTCCATTGCGTTGTTGCATAGTTTCATATCACTGGAAAGTTCTGCTCTATGATGATGTTAGAAGGGATAGTAATATCTTATTTGTCAAAAGTTATCAGTCATGCTACTCAGATGCTCCTAATACCATGTCACTTCTGCAGGTTCATGTAGGTAACTCTCCAGTATATCTAACTGACAGGAAACTAGGTAAAGGTGGCTTTGGTCAAGTCTATGTTGGTAAAGGTGGCTTTGGTCATATGGAGTGTCTGGTGGGACTGCCCGCACTGGTCCTGATGCCTATGAGGTTTGTCCTCTTAGACAGAAAAATAATTTATGGAAAAAAAACCTCTGTCACATGAATTAATGCAATGGATGACGATTTTGTAGGTTGCGTTGAAGTTTGAGCACCGGAGCAGTAAAGGGTGCAATTATGCCCCTCCATATGAGTGGCAAGTTTATCAGTATGTACTCTTTGTAGAGTCAACTTCTTTCTGTATTTAGACCATTCTCTTGTCTTTTGTGCTTTCTGACCATTGAGCATTGTCCTTCTTTATAACAAGGAATCTTAATGGCTGCTATGGTGTACCTTCTGTCCACTACAAGGGTCGTCAGGGCGACTACTATATCCTTGTGAGTTTATTTGAGTTAATCATCTATACTGTTGAACTGATTTCTTTTGACCAGAAGAATTGATCGTATTGAAAAAATAATCAGGTAATGGATATCCTTGGTCCTAGTCTTTGGGATGTGTGGAATTCACTGGGGCAAGCATAAGCAACCTCTTGTTCTTTTTGACATTACTTTGTTAATCTCCTAGTTGTACTTATGTAATCTCTACTAAAAGATTTAACATTTCTAACAGGATGTCTCCACATATGGCTGCATGCGTTGCTGTAGAGGCCATGTCAATTCTTGAGAAGTTCCATTCCAAAGGGTAACTTAAAAGTTATCTTCAATTGATATATCTCTGTCCATTTATATATTTCAATTCGCAAAATAAAATAAAATATATCTCTGTCCATTTACGTTAACACATCCTATTTTTATCAGGTTTGTTCATGGTGATGTAAAGCCGGAAAACTTTCTGCTTGGCCTGCCTGGATCACCTGAGGAGAAGAAGCTTTTCCTTGTTGATCTTGGTTTAGGTATGCTATTTACTCAATAAATTCCCATCTAAGTATGCAATCCCATCTCATTGCAATATTTCATGAGATAAACTCAAGGTCACAGTCTTGTACTCATTCCACTTTATTAGTGTTCTTTTATTTGGTTACAATTCTTTTTCAATATGGCGTTGATTATGCAGCATCAAAGTGGAAAAAATCATCAGGTCAACATGTTGATTATGATCAAAAGCCTGATATTTTCAGGTTGGTTATGTTTACTCTGGATTTGTTGCTTGTCTTATGGCCAATCTTTACTTATCGGCATCTTTTTTCGTTTTTCCAGGGGAACAATTAGATATGCAACTGCACATGCCCATTTAGGTCATACAGGTAGTAGGAGAGATGATTTAGAGTCACTTGCCTACACCCTTATATTTCTTATAAAAGGAAGATTGCCTTGGCAAGGCTACCAGGTAAATTTAATTATGTCTTTTGAGTTATAACTTCTTAATAATTTCCTGGTGCTCACTTCAGTCAACGACACAGGGTGATACCAAGAGTTTCCTTGTTTGCAAGAAGAAAATGGCTACTTCTCCAGACATGTTATGTAGTT
Organism: Avena sativa; assembly: GCA_916181665.1. Taxonomy (NCBI): domain Eukaryota; kingdom Viridiplantae; phylum Streptophyta; class Magnoliopsida; order Poales; family Poaceae; genus Avena; species Avena sativa. The sequence continues at coordinate 442,962,100 of OV702294.1, read as the reverse complement.
TCTGTCCAGCTCCATTCAAAGAGTTTTTTGAGACTGTGACAAATATGAAATTTGATGAAGAGCCAAATTACGCCAAACTTATTTCTCTCTTTGATGGTTTAATTGAATCACCTGCATCAAGGCCCATCAGAATTGATGGGGCTCTTAAGGTCTGTTCTGCAGTACTTCACACTTGCGTGTATTGTTTAGCTTGCTTCTTTCATGTCTCATCATGAACCTTTTTTCCCAAATTATAGGTGGGGCAAAAACGTGGAAGATTGCAAGTAAATCATGAAGAAGATGGGCAGCCTAAGAAGAAAGTTAGATTAGGGAGCCCAGCATCACAATGGATTTCCGTTTACAATGCCAGGCGGCCTATGAAGCAGCGGTAATTATATTAAATGGTTGAAATAGAATAGATGATGCAAAATGTGATTAATTGATACTTTGAATTTCTAGTATTGTCTCTTTTTGCAAAAGAAGTGGAAATTGAAGCTAATATTATCAGGACCAATCTGGCCCTTTGTTGACATATCATTTCATCTTGGTTTGAATGTAAATACAGTCTGCAATAGTTTGATGATGTATTTTTGGAAATTAAATCTAATTATTATATCTTGATTTTCTTTGTTAGGTACCATTACAACGTGGCTGACAACAGGCTTCAGCAGCATATAGAAAAGGGTAATGAGGATGGCCTATACATTAGCTGTGTGGCTTCTTCAGCAAATCTTTGGGCTCTCATTATGGATGCAGGAACTGGTTTTGGTTCTCAACTTTATGAAATTTCACCAGTTTTTCTACACAAGGTACGGTACAATATGACAAAGCATGATCATTGTTCATCAGTATCCTGGATAAATTATTGATCGAGGACTCCTAAACTCTGTTTCCGTTGAACATTAGGACTGGATAATGGACCAGTGGGAGAAAAGTTTCTACATAACAGCAATAGCTGGAGCATCCAATGGAGGTTCATTGGTTGTAATGTCCAAAGGCCCGTGGTTTGCGGTTTTTATTCAATTGTGCGTGCCAGTTAAATCTCCATTGCGTGGCCATATTTCTGTTCATGATAAAGAAAACACCAACTGTTTCTTTTGTCGTTTGTTAGCTTGGCGCTTCCAATAAGTGTCATTTCTTGCAGGGTTATTCATAATCGGATATAATTTGATTGTGTTCATGTTTGCAGGAACTCCTTACACTCAGCAGTCATACAAGGTTAGCGAATCATTCCCCTTCAAGTGGATCAACAAAAAGTGGAAAGAAGGTTTTCATGTAACATCTATGGCCACAGCTGGAAATTGCTGGGGAGTAGTCATGTCAAGGAACTCAGGCTATCTGAACAGGTTTGAATACTTAATTGCCATTTGTTAGGTTGATGTAGACATTCCTGTGACTTTAGCACTGGCAAGTTTATGAGGCTAAGTTCTTTATGCAATTTTTTCAGGTTGTAGAGTTGGATTTCCTGTATCCAAGTGAAGGCATCCATCGGCGATGGGAGCATGGTTACAGAATAACTTCTTCAGCAGCCACCAGTGAATAAGCTGCTTTTATCCTGAGCAAACCAAAACAGAAACCGGTAGATGAGACACAAGAAACATCCTTTCCCAGCAACCATGTAAAGGTACCTTCTCACACAAAATACCTGGAATTCTTCATATCCTCTACCATTGGAATGGTTTACAGTACCGTAGTATGCATCTTCTGTTGCTGACCTTGGGACAAACTTGCAGGATAAATGGGCGAAGAACCTGTACATTGCTTCGATCTGCTACGGACGAACTGTCAGTTGACCCCTCTGCGACCTGAAGTCCAGTGGACATTTAGTAGTTTGTCAAAAATGAGCATCAATCGATGTGCGACGGAAGAGAGTTTCCGGGAATAGGATTAGAAAGCAGTTGTCGTGATGGGTACCGGTCCATAACTGTTCCCTGACTGTAAAGGAATGTTCTACCGAATGCAGGCTGTGGACCTTATCCGTAAAAAGATGCTAACACATTCTGTCTGTAATTCGCCATGTATAGTTTTGGTTAAGTTCTCATTCGAGCAATCCTAATAATATGCGAGTCTGAAAATGGATAAATCTTAGTCTGCTCGTGCAGAAAGAGTAAAGGGGGAGCAACTCGACTTGTTACCGGAAAAAAACACTGTGGCTTTGCTCCTCTCGTCCCCCGCGGGCGACGGGGCGAGCTCCTCCCTCCCTCTCCCGAGCCCTCCCAAACCTCCTCCCGTGCCACCGCCGGCCGAGCCGCTGATCTAAGCTCGTGTGGTGCCGGCGGCGAGGCGGGCCTTTACCTGTTTGCTTGAAGGGAGGCGCGGGCCCCCGATGGCGGCGGTGCGGTGTTGATGGCGATGCGGGGCGGTCGCTGCCGTGCGGACAGACTGGTCGCGGTGAAGGGGAAGGTTCTCCACGGCGGCTAGGAGTAGCGGTGGTGGTGGCGGGCTCAGCAGCGCGGGCCTGATCTGGGCTGGTCGGGTTGTGGCTGTTCCTCCCTGTCGGGGATGTTGGGCCCTCTCCATGGCTGTGTGGCCAAGGCGCCGGAACCTGGCCGGCGGGCAAGGATCTGGTGGCCGCCGGGCAGGTCCAGGAGGGGATCTGCAAGGTCGGGATGTATGGCGGCGCGGAGGTGCCGTGGTGGCCATTTCTTTGACCTTCTGTTGTTGCGGGCAGGCTTGTGTAGGCCTCTCCCTTCTCTCGCGTTGGTCCTGTCATGGTGGTGGCGGGCGCTCCGGTGATCTTCCTCAGACCGATGGCAGGCCGGCTGCAAGTCCGGGTGAACTTGGTGGCGATGACGCTGCTGCTTGGCGGCTGGGATCTGCGGTGGCAGCGTGTTCTCTGGTGTACGGAGAAGTAGGAACTGACACTCGGGTTGGCGGCGACGGTGACACCCTTGCTGCAGTGTGGTGACGGGGCTTCACGAGCCCTCTTGGGTAAGGCCGGGCCAGTGAGGGCCTGGTTTGCCCCTGCTGCTACATCCGGTCGGCTATCTCCCTCCGGCGGTGGAGGTAGTCCCCTCCCGCGTGTGACTGTACCGCTGACTGTTGGAATTATGCCCTAGAGGCAATAATAAAGATGTTATTATTATAATTCTTGTTCATGATAAAGTTTATATTCCATGCTAGAATTGTATTAAGCGGAAACTTTAATACTTGTGTGGTTTGTGAACAACACAGTGTCTCTAGTACGCCTCTATGGACTAGCTCATTGATTAATGATGGTTAAGGTTTCCTAACCATAGACATGAGTTGTTGATTAATAATGAGATCATATCATTGGGAGAATGATATAATGGACAAACCCAAATTAAGCAGAGCAATTAGATCGTGTCATTGTGTTCATCTTTGCGAAGCTTTTCTTCTGTCAAATATTGTATTCCTTAGACCATGAGATAATGCAACTCCTGGTATCGGAAGAAAGCTTTGAGGTCATCAAACGTCATCCTATGAGAGGGTGATCATAAAGGTGTCTCTCGGGTGATCGGAAAGTACCTGTTGGGTTGTATGTATCGAGATGGGATTTGTCCCTCCCAAGTCGGAGAGATATACTTCGGGCCCACTCGGTAATCGATATCAACACCGCTTGCAAGCATGTGGTTAAGGAGTTAATCACAAAGTGATATCGGATTACGGATTGAACTAGGTATGCCGGTACCGACGATCGAATCTCGGGCAAGTAAAATATCGCGCGACGAAGGGAATATATATATGGGATTGATTGAATCCTGGCATCGTGGTTCATCCGATATGATCATCGATGAATGTGTGGGAGTCAATATGGGTTTCCAGATCCCGCTGTTGATTATTGATAGAAGATCATGTCTGCATATTCTCGAACCCGAAGGGTCACACACTTAACGTGTCTCGACGCTAGGATAGAATGGATAATTGGTTTATGAGTTTTTGTTCGGAGTCTCGGATGGGATCCAGGACGTCACGAGAGGTTCCGGAATGGTCCGGAGAATAAGATTCATTTAAGGCAAAGCAGTTTTTGGAGTTCGGAATTGTTTTGGATTATTCGGTATTGTACTGGAAGCTTCTAGAACCTTCCGGAGTGGGACCAACGTGGCCCCACTTGTCAGGAGGGGGCGTGGGCCTACGAGGGAGTGCCCTGGCCGCATTGGGCCAGGGGCACAAGGCCCCATAGGCCCATCCGGACAAACCCTAGGGGAAACCCTAGGGGGAGCTTCTAGAAGGGGGGGAACTTGCCCTTACTCCTTCCTCCTTGGCCGCCGGCCCTAGGCTTGGAGGAGGGGCAAGGGGTAGCCACCCACCCCTCTATATAAAGAGGGCTGGGGGCGCACCCTCCCCCCACACCTCCTCAAGCCCTAGCCGCCCTGCTGCCCTCCTCTCTCTCTCCCTCCCGACTGCGCGTAGGCGAAGGCCTGCCGCAGAAACTCTCCACCGTTTGCACCACGCCGTCGTGTTGTAGATCCAACCTATCTCTCCACCCCACTTGCTGGACCGAGGAAGGAGGAGACGTCGAGGTGCCGCACGTGTGCATCTCTCGGAGGCATTGCCACTTGCGGTGTTAGATCGGATCGGATCGCGAGGAGGAGAAGCAAGTACGACTACATCAACCACGTTCCGTTGAACGTTCCGCTGTGCAAATCTTCAAGGGTATGAAGATCTCATCTATCCCCCCTCGTTGTTTGCATCTCCTAGATTAGATCTTGGCTTTCCCCGTTCGCATCCGTAGAAAATTTTGATTTACTATGATGCGAAACCCTTCAGTGGTATCAGAGCTAGATCTATGCGTAGATGTGTTTCACGAGTAGAACGCAACATGCTTGTTGCGGGCGTTGATGTTTTATGTTGCAAGCCTCTTGTTTGTGTACTTCTTATGATGCGGGATAGTGAGATCGAAGCGGTCCAGGCCAACTTTACGCGACCTCGTTCGCGAGACCGGCTCCGCACTTGACGTGTGGCTTCTTCCACACATGCGGCTGGTGGATGCCAGTTTCTCTCACTATAGTTGTCATGGGATTTACACCGGAGTTTGGCAACCATAATATCATCGTTGTGGCTTTCGTAGGTAAGAATCGTTCTTAGCTTGTTACTCCCATAAGCCACGTAAAACATGCAACAATAAAGTAGAGGCGTCTAACTTGTTTTTGCAGGGAGTGTTTTCTGTAATATGGTATGGCCCAAGATGTGATGTGTATGTTGTATGCAATGATCATGTTTTGTAATGTTTCACGACTTGCATGTCGATGAGTACACAACCGGCAGGAGCCATATGGTTGTCTTTATAATTGTGTATGACCTGTGTGTCAACTTCTTATACGCCATGTAATAGCTTTAATTTATCGCTAAGTAGTTAGCAATAGTTGTAGTTGCTATTCGTGGTGGAGCCAATCATGGTGGAGTGATGGAGATCATGCTAGCACGCACAATATGGAGATCATTGTGTGAAGATTGGCTATACCATGTCACATAAAGTTATATGGATGTGATGTTTATCCTTTTATGTATCTTATTATGCTTAGATCGCGACGGTAGCATTATAAGATAATTCCTCACTTAAAGATCAAGATAAAATTGTGTTCTCCCCATGTATGCACCATTGCGAAAGTTCGTCGTGTTTAAGCATCACGTGATGATCGGGTGCTATAAACTCTGCGTTCACATACAACGGGTGCAAGCCAGTTTTGCACACGCGGAAATACTTGGGTTTGACTTGACGAGCCTAGCATGTACAGACATGGCCTCGGAACACATGAACCGAAAGGTTAAGCATGAGTCATATGAATGATATGATCGACACTTCGTTGTCCACCATTGAAACCACATCTCTTCTCGTGAAGATCGGATTAGGTGTGGTGAATTTGGATCATGTTCACTAAACAACTTGAGGGATGTTGAATTTACTGGGAGTTCATCTAGTAATTTGATTAAGTTGAACTAGTTATCATGAACATATCTAAATTGTACATGCAAATTTTGTAGATCAAATGGCTAAGTCCAACTTTAACTTCAACGTTTTTGCTGAGAAAGAAAAGCTTAAGAACAATGGGTCTAACTTCACCAACTGGTTCCGCAATCTGAGAATCATTCTCGCTGGCGGACAAAAGGACTATGTCCTTGAGAAAGTGCTAGGTGACGTCCCTGCTGTAGATGCATCGGCTGATGAGAAAGCTGTTTATCAGTCGCGCAAGGATGATTATGGTGTGATTAAGAGCACCATGTTGTTTGCTATGGAATCGGACCTTCAAAATCGTTTTGAGGATTTCCCCGGGACCTTTGAGATTCTTGAGGAACTGAAAACTATGTTTCAGACTCAGGTCCGTTCTGAGAGATATGAGATCTCTGAGAAATTCTTTAACTACAAAATGGAGGAAGGGAGTTCCGTTAGTGAGCACGCCATAAAGATGTCGGGCTACACTCAACGCCTTGAGCAACTGGACTGCAAGATTCCAGAGGAGCTCAAGATTGACAGGGTTCTGCAATCACTCCCTCCTAGATACAAAGGTTTTGTAGTTACTCATAATCAGATTGGTTCCACTGATATGATCATTGAGCTCTTCGCTAAGCTGAAAGCTGCGGAGATGGACATCAAGAAAGATAATCATGTGTTGATGGTCAACAAGCCCCCCAGCTTTAAGAAAGGTAAGGGTAAGCCCTTCAAGAAAGGCAGCGGCAAGCGCGTTGCCCCTGCTGAGAAGAAGCTCAAGTCAGGACCTAAGCCAGACACTGAGTGCTTTTATTGCAAGGACAAGGGTCACTGGAAGCGCAACTGTCCGAAGTACTTAGCGGACAAGAAGGCTGGCACCATCAAAGGTATATTTGATATACATGTTATTGATGTTTTCCTTACTATCCCTTGTTGTAGTGCCTGGGTATTTGATACTGGTTCAGTTGCTAATATTTGTAACTCGAAACATGAGCTACGGAATAGACGGCGGATGGCGAGGGATGAGGTGACGATGCGCGTTGGCAACGGATCAAGAGTTGATGTGATGGCCGTCGGCATGCTCTCCTTAGGTTTACCTTCGGGATTAGTTTTAAACCTCAATAAATATTATTATGTGCCTGCGTTGAGCATGAACATCATATCTGGATCGTGTTTATTGCAAGACGGTTATTCATTTAAATCTGGGAGTAATGGTTGTTCTATTTATATGAGTAACATCTTTTATGGTCATGCACCTGCTGTGAATGGTTTATTTCTTCTGAATCTCGAAAGGGATGAAACACACATCCATAACATTGAGGCTAAGAGATGCAAAGTAGATAGTGATAATTCTACTTATTTGTGGCATTGTCGTCTAGGTCATATTTGTGTAAAACGCATGAAGAAACTCCATTCTGATGGACTTTTGGAGTCTCTTGATTTTGAATCATCTGACACATGCGAACCATGCCTCATGGGAAAGATGATCAAAACCCCGTTCTCTGGAATGATGGAGCGAGCAACGGACTTGTTGGTAATCATACATACCGATGTATGCGGACCGATGAGTGTTTCGACGCGCAGTGGATATCGCTACTTTCTCACTTTTACTGATGACTTAAGTAGATATGGGTATATCTATTTAATGAAACATAAATCTGAAACATTTGAAAAGTTCAAAGAATTTCAGAATGAAGTGGAAAACCATCGTAACAGAAAAATTAAGTTTCTACGATCTGATTGTGGAGGTGAATATTTGAGTTATGATTTTCTCACGCATCTTAAAGCAAGCGGAATCATTTCACAACTCACGCCACCCGGAACACCACAGCGCAATGGTGTGTCTGAACGCCGGAATCGAACTCTATTAGATATGGTGCGATCAACGATGTCTCTTACAGATTTGCCGTTATCATTTTGGGGTTATGCATTAGAAACCGCTGCATTCACTTTAAATAGGGCACCATCTAAATCCGTTGAGACGACACCGTATGAACTGTGGTTTGGTGCTAAACCTAAGTTGTCGTTTCTTAAAGTTTGGGGATGCGAAGCTTACGTCAAGAAGTTGATGCCGGACAAGCTCGAACCCAAAGCGGAGAAATGCGTCTTCATAGGATACCCTAAGGAAACTATTGGGTATACCTTCTATCACAGATCCGAAGGCAAAGTGTTTGTCGCAAAGAACGGATCCTTTCTTGAGAAGGAGTTTCTCTCGAAAGAAGTGAGTGGGAGGAAAGTAGAGCTAGACGAGGTCGTTCGACCTTCTCTTGAGTTGGAGAGTAGCGCAGCACTTGAAATTGTTCCAGTGTCGTCTGCACCGACAATAGAGGAAGCTAATGACAAGGATCATGAAGCTTCGGACGATGCTACTACTGAACGTCGCAGGTCGACAAGGTCGCGTGCCCCTCCTGAGTGGTACGGCAACCCTGTCTTAACTGTCTTCTTAGTAGACGACAGTGAACCTGCGAACTATGAGGAAGCGATGATGAGCCCAGACTCTGAGAAATGGCTAGAGGCCATGAAATCTGAATTAGGATCCATGAGCGAAAACCAAGTATGGACTTTGGTGGACCCTCCTAGCGACCGAAAGGCCGTTGAGTGCAAATGGATTTTCAAGAAGAAAACGGACGCGGATGGTAATGTTACTGTCTATAAAGCACGACTTGTCGCAAAAGATTTTCGACAAGTTCAAGGTGTTGACTACGATGAGACTTTCTCTCCCGTAGCGTTGTTTAAGTCCATTCGGATTTTATTAGCAATTGTTGCGTTTCATGATTATGAAATATGGCAGATGGATGTCAAGACTGCGTTCCTCAATGGCAACATTAATGAAGAGTTGTATATGATGCAACCCGAAGGTTTTCTCGATCCTAAGGATGCTGATAAAGTGTGCAAACTTCAGCGTTCCATTTATGGACTGAAGCAAGCATCTCGGAGTTGGAACCTTCGTTTTGATCAAGTGATCAAGAGCTTTGGATTTGTTCCAGATTGCTACGAAGCTTATATCTACAAGAAAGTGAGTGGGAGCTCAGTGACATTTCTAGTACTATATGTGGATGACATATTGATTATTGGAAATGACATTGACATGATTAACGATGTGAAGATTTATTTGAACAAATGTTTTTCAATGAAAGACCTAGGGGAAGCTACTTATATATTGGGCATCATAATCTATAGAGATAGATAAAGACGTCTGATAGCTTTAAGCCAAAGTACATACCTAGACAAAGTTCTGAAAAGGTTCAGAATGGATAAGGCAAAGAAAAGTTCAGTGCCTATGTTGTCAGGTAAGATATTGAGCAGGGCTCAGTGTCCAGCTACGGTAAATGATAGAGAAGCTATGAGCAAAGTGCATTATGCCTCGGTCATAGGTTCTATCATGTATGCCATGCTGTGTACTAGACCGGATGTGTCCAATGCTCTTAGTTTGACGAGCAGATACCAAAGTGATCCAGGAGTGGAACACTGGACAGCCGTGAAGAATATCCTAAAGTATTTAAATAGGACTAAAGAAATGTTCTTAGTCTATGGAGGTGATGAACAGCTCGTCGTAAAGGGTTACGTCGATGCTAGTTTCGACACCGACAAGGATGATTCTAAATCTCAGACAGGATACGTTTATATTTTGAATGGAGGAGCTGTGAGCTGGAGAAGCTGCAAGCAAAGCGTGATCGTGGGATCTACAGTAGAAGCGGAATACATGGCTGCTGCAGAAGCGTCAAGTGAAGGAGTTTGGATCAGGAACTTCATCACTGAGCTTGGTGTGGTTCCAAGTGCCTTGGACCCACTGGAGATATTGTGTGACAACACTGGCGCCATAGCACTGGCTAAGGAACCAAGATATCATCCAAAGACCAAGCATATCAACTGCAAGTTTCATATAATCCGAGATTATATAACAGATGGAGATCTGAAAATTAGCAAAGTACATACAGATCTAAATGTCGCAGATCCATTGACTAAACCTCTTCCACGTGCAAAACATGATCATCACCTTAGTGCCATGGGTGCTAGATTGTTGCCAGATGTAAACTAGATTATTGACTCTAGTGCAAGTGGGAGACTATTGGAATTATGCCCTAGAGGCAATAATAAAGATGTTATTATTATAATTCTTGTTCATGATAAAGTTTATATTCCATGCTAGAATTGTATTAAGCGGAAACTTTAATACTTGTGTGGTTTGTGAACAACACCGTGTCCCTAGTACGCCTCTATGGACTAGCTCATTGATTAATGATGGTTAAGGTTTCCTAACCATAGACATGAGTTGTTGATTAATAATGAGATCATATCATTGGGAGAATGATATGATGGATAGACCCAAATTAAGTAGAGCAATTAGATCGTGTCATCGTGTTCATCTTTGCGAAGCTTTTCTTATGTCAAATATTGTATTCCTTAGACCATGAGATAATGCAACTCCCTAGTATCGGAAGAAAGCTTTGAGGTCATCAAACGCCATCCTATGAGAGGGTGATCATAAAGGTGTCTCTCAGGTGATCGGAAAGTACCTGTTGGGTTGTATGTATCGAGATGGGATTTGTCCCTCCCAAGTCGGAGAGATATACTTTGGGCCCACTCGGTAATCGATATCAACACCGCTTGCAAGCACGTGGTTAAGGAGTTAATCACAAAGTGATATCGGATTACAGAACGAGTAAAGTACTTGTTGTGAACGAGATTGAACTAGGTATGCCGGTACCGACGATCGAATCTCGGGCAAGTAAAATATCGCGCAACGAAGGGAATATATATATATGGGATTGATTGAATCCTGGCATCATGGTTCATCCGATATGATCATCGATGAATGTGTGGGAGTCAATATGGGTTTCCATACCCCGCTGTTGATTATTGATAGAAGATCATGTCTACATATTCTCGAACCCGAAGGGTCACACACTTAACGTGTCTCGATGCTAGGATAGAATGGATAATTGGTTTATGAGTTTTGTTCGGAGTCTCGGATGGGATCCAGGACGTCACGAGAGGTTCTGTAATGGTCCGGAGAATAAGATTCATATAAGGCAAAGCAGTTTTTGGAGTTCGGAATTGTTTCGGATTATTCGGTTTTGTACCGGAAGCTTCTAGAACCTTCCGGAGTGGGACCAACGTGGCCCCACTTGTCAGGAGGGGCGTGGGCCTACGAGGGAGTTCCTTGGCCGCATTGGGCCAGGGGCACAAGGCCCCATAGGCCCAGCCGTCCAAACCCTAGGGGGAGCTTCTAGAAGGGGGAGGGGAAACTTGCCCCCCACTCCTCCCTCCTTGGCCGCCGGCCCTAGGCTTGGAGGAGGGGAAAGGGGCAGCCGCCCACCCCTCTATATAAAGAGGGCTGGGGGCGCACCCTCCGCCCACACCTCCTCGAGCCCCAGCCGCCCTGCTGCCCTCCTCTCTCTCTCTCCCTCCCGACTGCGCGTAGGCGAAGCCTTGCCGCAGAAACTCTCCACCGTTTGCACCACGCCGTCGTGTTGTAGATCCAACCTATATCTCCATCCCACTTGCTGGACCGAGGAAGGAGGAGACATCGAGGTGCCGCACGTGTGCATCTCTCGGAGGCATCGCCACTTGCGGTGTTAGATCGGATCGGATCGCGAGGAGGAGAAGCAAGTACGACTACATTAACCATGTTCCGTTGAACGTTCCGCTGTGCGAATCTTCAAGGGTATGAAGATCTCATCTATCCCCCCTTGTTGTTTGCATCTCCTAGATTAGATCTTGGCTTTCCCCATTCGCATCCGTAGAAAATTTTGATTTACTATGCTGCGAAACCCTTCACTGACTCCCGCTGAAGTTCCTTCCTTTTGGTCATACTAGTCTCACACTATGGCTCACGGTGAGACGACGAGGGTGACTACAAGACTGTGGTGGCCTGTGCTGGTGGGCGGCTGGCATGGTGGAGCAATTCGAAGCGTCCGGGAGTGTGGTTTTTTGAGAGGTTGGGAGAAATCCTTGTCATCTAGACACTAACGCGGTGACGCCTACGGGTGTCGCCGTCCTTCCTGAAGGGCGTCGGGTGTATCTCTTCCCCACCTCCCGTAGCATATCGGGGAAACCCTAGGACCAGTCCGAACAGCAGCGTCGTTGTCGTCGCTTTCTTTCTTGGAGGTGCTGCTTGGTACGCGATGCTTCGAAGCGCTAGGAGCATGGTGGTAATATTCCAGAGGGCACAGCAGTTGCGGGTCATCCTTGTTTCCGTCAAGCCTCTGTTATCGGCTTTGTTTTCTCTTGTTTTTTCTTTTTTGTTTTTTCTGTTTTGTCTTTTGGGCGTTGTGCTGTCTGGCCCAGCAGCGGTCTCAAACAGTTGCTATATTTATATAGCTAGGCGAAAGCCTATTTCGAGGAAAGAGTAAAGAGATCACAAGAGTAAATCGTGATGGAGCGTATGGTGTTAATAGTGTGGAAGGAGATATATCCTCATGCTCAGTCGCATTGTGGCATTAGAGCATCTCCACCCGCTTTCCTAGAAGGGCGTTCTCAAGGCCTTTTTTATCTAGACAATGAAATTTCGTCTGATCGTGTTTCTAGAACGTCGATTTGCACCGGATTTGGTCGAACTTTTATTCGATGTTCCCAGGCTAAACTCGGGGCGTTGGAAACGCCGGACGCAGCGAAAACTAGATGAGCCAACCCTCTCGGCGAGACAACCCCATTCTCCACCACCACTCGGCTGTCCCACGGCAGAGAACTTTCCCCAGCTCCCCGCTGTCATGTCTCGTCGGCGAAGCCCCACCACGCCAAGCCGAATCCACGCCTGTAGATAGGTCCACCTCATCACCGCATCCTTTCCCCTCGGCCTAGGCCTCATTTCGCTCTCCCTCCTTCGCCGCATCTCGGTTTTGTTCCGAGCTCTCGCCACCTCGCCAGCCAAGTGTTCCGTGTTTTGCCCGTTCGGCCATGGACTCCAATGACGAGGAGATGTTCACCATGTTTCTGGAAAAAGAGACCACCGCCGAAGATGAAGAGCACATGCAGATCCTCACCTCTCTGGACCGGCTGTACACACAGACTGCAGGAAGGACGTGAAGCGGGTATTTGGTGTGCTCCAACATAGGTTTGTAATTGTTCGGTTTCCTCTATGATCTGGTCGAAAGATCAGATGTGGGAAGTGATGAACTGTTATGTGACCTTGCACAACATAATCATTAAGGATGAGCGAAAGCATCTACTGAATTTGATCGAGCAGGATGAGCCATACTACAGACAAGGACCTCTTGCAGAGCCTGATCACCAGGTGCCGCCAACCCGGGCTGCCTTCATCGCCATGTGTCAGGAGATCCGAGACCCGGTAGTGCATCAACAGCTACAGGATGATCTGGTTGAGCACATATGCATACGCATGGGCAACATGTAGATGCCGAGTATGATCTGGACGAACTATGTTAATTTCATGCTGAACATTGCTCTCTATTCATATTATGCCGAACTATGCCGAACTCTGTTTGAATTTGAGCCGAATTTAGGTGAAAACTCGCTGACTTTGCGTCGCCTAGGATCCACGCCTGGAAACGCAAATGAGAAAACGGCCGTTTCTAGACTGAAAATTATATCCGTTCAGTGCTAAATAGTGTCGATTTTGTGATGGGAACGTCTAATGAGTGAAGGTGCTCCGAGCTGCATGTCAGGCAGAGGCTGCTAAGCGGGTCTTGTGTCAGACTGGCAGCCTCTTTTGGTGTTATGCGGCCTTCTGCGGTTAAACGACGCTGCTACATAGTCAAGATGGCAACGGGGCCGGGATGCCATGGATGAATCCACCGTACCCGTCCTGATTCCTGCGGGTACCCGTCCCTGCTAGTCCCTGTTAGCTTATCGGGGGAGAAATGGTCCCCGTCCCCGCCAACATCGGGTACCCGACCCCCGTCGGGGTCTCCACGGGGAACTCCCACCGAATCCCAAGCTAGCAGATGCGGATGCAGGGCGGTGCCGACGATGACATGATGCGGGACAACGCCGGCGATGACCTGATGCGCGGTGGCGCTGGTGAGAAGGGAATGTGGATGGAGGTGCGCTAGAAAGTGAGAGTTGCCCGGCAAGGGGAACGAGGGATGGAGTGGCGGTTACGGCCTTACATTTTTTACCTAATATTGAATGTCTATTCGACTCACAGGTGGGGTCCCATTCGGGTTAAAAAAAGACAGGTGGGGTCCTGGGTATCCATGGACGAAATCTGTTCCCATCCCCACCCCGCCATCCTATCGGGTACCCTCCCCACTAGTCCTATGGAGGTAATTTGTTCTCCATCCCTGGTTCTTAGCGGGTATATCCCCACGGACACCCGCCTCTGTCGGCCTCCATGGGTAAAACTGACATCTTGACTACCTAGGGCTCCACGCACTCTCATGTTCGTACCTGCTTCTATTACACTAGACAGTTTCGCGAGCTTCGCCTCGTCGCCTGTTTTGCGCTTTGGCATAAGCATGGTTGCTCTCAACAACTACAGGTGTTTGCAAACGTGTCGTTGTCATTTGTAAAGCATTTAATTTCTTCTTTTTGAAAATCTAAGTTGTTCTAAGTCTTTTGATTAAGTTGTCCCAAGTCTTTTGGTCTTGTTTGCCACCACATGGAATTAGGTTGACATATATTACACACAATGCTATGTTGGTATGTTTGGCTAGCAAAGATATGTAATAAGTACAATGCATCAGTTTTATGGCATAAAGTGATTCGTCATGTTGGTTCATTCTAGAGTCAAAGGAGTGTTGTAAAACAAAACTAACATGCATAAGTTAGGGCATGTACAACGCGTCCGCTAACACAAGAATCCCAGCTTTTTTACAGTTTATTGTTGTTTTCCTAGCATTGAAGCAAAGACAAAGAGTCTGTCGCTTAATAAAGAATCAATACAAAATATAGCTAGCAGGTAAGCATCGCTTATCGCATGGAGCAACTGACTCGATAAGCGTCTATGTTAGTGCCTAGGCGTTGTACATGGCCTTAGGTACAAAAGTAAGTTCTGTAGCTACTATTTGTTCATAAAGCAGCAAAGATAACAGTACTTGCACAAAATAGACCACTACATATTTGTTTATGACATATTTATTGCTAGCAAATATTTGATACATCAGTGGAGTACTCGATGCATAAATCTTTCTACTCTCTGGTCCAATCTTCTTCTGAAATGCCCTCCCCTGAAATCGACAAAGAAAGATCATAATGGGTTCTAAAACATTCATCATAGAGCAATATGATTAGGTGGACTAATTAAAATCATGGTATATATGCAAACTCAACCCAAGAAAGAGTATTATTATTATGGGTATAATGGTAGTCAAGATCAAGTATAGAAAGGCTGGTAGCAAAATGTTTTTTGGCATAGGCAGGTAGCAAAATATGAAAAGTCATATTTACTGACAGGAGAAGCAACATAACTTTGCTTTTCCTGAACATATAGAGGGCATGCCATTAAGCAAGAAAATATGCATATTACCAATTTTAGTAATCTCTAAATCATAATTGTTTTCAAACTTGGAGCCAACAAAAAGAGAGATGGAACGATTATGATAATCACCCCAAGAGCATAATTATGAGCATCATGCAGTATCCAACATTCTAGATCACATACTTGGACTTGGTAATCACTCCAAGAGAAAATATTAGATGAACAGACATATATGTCATTCTCGATGGAACGACACTATAGGAATGAAGGATATCCGTCATGTCTAGATTCATTGATTTGCAAAGAAAAGACTTACTTAATCTACCTGAAGAAAGCATGTTCCAATGTGAAGGAAGATGTCACCACGATCAAGCCCCAAAATGTGCCATGGTTATCTAAAAGTTTCCAAAAGGGACCAGCAAATCAGAACAAAAGTGATATCTAGAGCATTCAAAAAATGAAAAGAGTGATGCATGCCAGCCATTCATTAATTTATAAGGTTTCAGTTCTAGTTAGTAACCCTGTGCAGTTGTTCCTCTTAACCATCCAGTCGATATAAAAAACACCAATCTCTTAATTTTTTTTTAAAAAAAATCAAGTAATGTAAAACTGAATTGAAAGTCGTACGAGATACCCTGCTAATATAGCTCGCATATCATCTTTTTAATCAGAAGTGACAGTTGAGTGAATCCATCTAATAAAAACAACTTGCAGGTACATCACGACATCTGTAATTAAGATGGAGTGTAGTTCAATTATATTGTACATTGGATCAATTTTACTGTACATGCATACTTGACACTTCAGTTTTGGACTTTTGTTTAAGCAGCCATGCATAGCCTAAAAAGGAGCCGCCAGAAGTATCATCCGTGCCTCTGCAGTAAATTATTTTACCAAGTTAAGGGGCACAATGAAAGGGAGAAAAGTCAGTGTCTATTCAGTGATTCCTATCTTTACTGAAGAAAAATTTTAAGCAAACTCTCCTCTATCAAAATGCAAACACCTATGATTTATAAAGATCTAGAAAAACTAAAATAATCAAAGACAGTAAATACCAAAGTACTCCTTTATTCAGTTCTATCAACATTAAGAATAAGAACAGTACATCAATACATCCAGTCAGATTTGGAACTAAACCGAAAGTTATTTGCAATCAATCTACACAACAATTGGTCAACTAAATGGGCTCTCTCTGATCTAACCTCCCTCATGCAATCAATCTACATCAGTACCTATCATCGTCAACCTTAATATCATCCCACCAGCTTTCTCTCTATTTCCTCATAAACCAATATACCTCTCACATCTGGCGCCATGGAGATCACGAAAGCCAAAATCGATTCCTGCTAGGAGGAAGGTGTTAGTAATCTGCAAGTGCCCTCAGAAGAGGTGCATGTCACCATGCTTAAGCTTGTAGATAATTTTCAAGACATGCATATTGATGTGTGCTCTGTTGATAGCCACTCTCTAAAAGCAGATGCTTCATGTTAATAAATCTTAATTCTGGAAATAAATCATCATCCATGCTATTGAGTGTGCTGTACTTTGAGAGAGAAAATTCTCTAAGCAGCATTTAGCATGCCCCTCTAAGAGTAACATAGAACAATCTAGTCTCGATTTTCTTCAATGTCTGTCAATGAATTAAACTCGGCCTGTGCTTTTGATTACCAAAGAACCTTCCCGCCATAGGAAAGGTAGTAGACTATTTATAACTTATAAAAGCTTTGACCCGAGGACCAAATAAAGAGCTATACCTTTATGTTTATGCAAACTGGTTAACGCAACAACATAACTGAACAGAAACTGCTACATATAACCAACATAAACTGCTACATATAACCAGTGGAACTTCTGTGCAAAACTATCCCATCCTAAACTACATGGCAGCGTGACATATTCATTTGGATTTTATGCCTTGTATTGCCACTATGATCCCTGGTATGTGCGTAAATTACATTGTACATTAAAGACTATAATATCTCCTAAACTATATATGGAGTTTGTTCATAGCACATCACATGTTCGTGAAGAACCAATTAAGCAAACCTTGAATCAATCTACATGTGCAGAGGTTAATCTCTTGTATTACAATCTTGTGTTAATCAATCAATTATCAATTATAAGTATCAATAGCTGGAAGACTCGTTTGATCGTATCGGCATACTATAGAAACTGAGAAGCAAGGACAACACCTCCAATCCTTAACTTACCCTGTTCTGATATAGATCTACACCAGCCTCATTAGCGGAAAGAAAATCAACGTCAATAACGGCCTATAATATCCCCAAGTATATACAAAATAAAATTATTACCTGCTGTAGCAGCATGAACAGTCAATATATTTTATTAGTGCACGCACAGATATACCTACCACACACTCTTTCCTTCTCTCTCACTTGATGACCAGATCTTGTTACTTTTAATTGCTCATAGTCCCGTCCATCAAACAGACATATGACTACCAATCAGAATGCTCCACGTAATCGTTGTGTGATAGAATTCAAGACCACTCCAGAAACCTCTCCTCAAAATCCACCATGCATCTTTAGTACATCAGAATAGAACTTTGTTTAGGTGGGAATTTCATTGAGTACCTAGTGAAAAAAAATAGAGTGAACCTAAGAATAAAGCATCATCTATCAACTCCTACGGGGAACCAAGCACATAGTGGAATAGGAATCTAGTAGTAGGGAATGTAATTAGCCTGATACGATCAATTAGTATGTTTTAATCACCTGACATTGACGCCATGCCGATGGCATAATCAATGAACTAAATTCACGAAAACCTACTTGGAGAAACGATACCTGTCAAATCCACTGATACTATAAAAAAGGTTTGGTGATGGTAAACAAAGCCTCTTAGATAATCTCAAAAGCAATTTAGAATGTACGGTAAATTTGCTAATCTATTATGTTTACTCAAATTTTAATCAGAACATAAAACTCAGGCTATTTCAACAAATTTGAATGGAACTGAAAACCTGAAAAAAGAGCAAATATTACAGAGAACACTAAACAATCGAATTGCTATATTCTCGTATTTTCCTGCTCAATAATGAAAACTTCCCAATGGTATAAGAAAATCATGGATGTTTTAACTGCAAGAGGAGGAGCTGGCTCGTGGTACAGATCATCATATGCCACATAATAGCAGAAAAGGGAAAAGCAATCTATACAAATCTGTAGCCAAACAATTTTGGTAAATCACATTGTTCAATCCAAGAGAATTGACAGAGCTTATCCAAGGAAACTGCATGTGTTTTTGGAAGTAGACACGCTCCTCCCCTGTCCCTAGGACGACATGAGGAAGCTCGGGGAGGGCTCTCAGGTCTGGACGGGAGCTAAGGAGGTGCGCGCGGAGGGGGAGTACATACCCGGGAGAGGAGTTTGACCAGAGATGGGCATGGCGAAGATCAGGAGCTCGGCGGCGCGGCGTCCGGGAGCTCGGCGGGGCGGCGCGGCGTCCGGGAGCTCGGCGGGGCGGCGCGGCGGCCGGGAGCTGGCCGGGCGGCAACCCGAAACCCTAGCACGCAGGTGGGAGGAAGAGAGGAGAACCGAAAGAAAGGGGACACAGGGAGGGTGGGGCGTGAGTATGAGGTGGCCCAGTATGATCTAAACCGTCCATCCGGATCGAACGGCAAACATCGTTTGCGGAGCGGCAGATGGCCTCAGCAGCCAGGCCGCACGCTTAAGCTTTTACTTAACTAGATTTAGGAGTGCGCCTTGACGCCACCATTCCGATATACTTATAGTATGTGTGGCGGTTAAAATTATGAACACGAAAATAGTAACATGTATTTTCTTGTAATATAAACCCATGTATAATTTATTGGCTAATTTTGTTCTATTAATATAGTAGAGTGATTGTGATCTGTCCACCGTCCAGAAATGTTGCTTTACATAGACGATGTGTGTTAAGGGTATTAGTATGTCGTTTAGTTTTTTTTTGTCAAATCATTGTACTGCCAGCTAACGAAGCATGACTTAATCGCTAGCGCATGATCCTGTGAAATTCACAGCGGTAAAACTTCTTGTGTTTTATAAAACTGAATTCCTCTTATTGATAAAAGTGTTTGTGTTCAAACTGAATCTCTCTTATTTTTCATGACTTGATGCTGCCTGATTAAACTGTAGCTAGCAGATTGAGCTTTTCTCATTTTTAATTTTGAGGGAAGGGAGGAGCTCTTCTCCTAAATCTAGTAAAGGTGGTTCGGGTGATACTATGAATAAGAACCGCTTAGGTTGTCTTATGTGCATACGTTTCAGAGAACCTACATAGCACATATCAAGCTGTTAGTGGGGCATGTATTCATGCTCTGAACCTAGCTCATAACTTGAAGCATTCTCTGAATTTTTGTATACCAAATAGCTGCAGTCAGTTTTCATCATTTCTTTGTGCCGCTAGCTGCTTTATAGCGGAAGTAGCATGTATCATGTGCAAAAAATGCCAGCGATATATGAGAAGTGTATCCTAAACTGCGGTGTGATCACGCACGAAACACCTCCAATCACAACACAACATCAGCTGCAACAACATTGAAATGCAAAAATAATTATTTCCTTTCAAAATATGCTTCCACCAACAATTTGCCATTCACTTGGTTCTGATCTTCGTCCAAGGCCGATAATGGCGAGGGCCACCTAAGTGGATCTCTGTCCTAGGCTGTCGCTGCTAGGATGTGGTTGCCGCCTCGTGTGTCTCCATCGCATAGCCTGACAACATATATTGGAATGAAAAGAAGCATAAAATTAGGGAACGGCAAGGCGCATATAAGAACCTAGTAATATGTAGCAGCAGACATTACACAACAGAGCATCGTGACATGCCCTACAAAAGTTTTGATGATGTGATAGTATGACATATTACAAAGAGGGCATGCTCGATCACATCATTAATATAGTACTTGTCAAAATCTAAAACATATGACATTAGACATACATCTATAAGATTACAAATGACTCCGGCCGATTTATTCTCTCCTAGTCTTCGTAGTTCCTGTTGCACTCTTTGATTATCTGCACATATTTTTTTAATGTTTTATACGGACCTGCATCGGTATAAAACTCCGGACATCAAAGGGAAAAAGGAACTCGGTAAGTCCAGCGAGCACAAGATCATATTGTTGAATATATACATCATTTAAGCTTGTGGACACAGGCCAGGCCAATAAATCTATCAGGCTTGCTATCAAAAAATAAGGGGAAATGACATATATGGTGATGGTTACTACCACATATGCATGGCTAAAAATTCAACCTCGCTCCAAATTCTCTACATTGTTTCGTGCAGAGCTAGTACCAGCAGAAAAAACTACATGGCTACCATGGGCTTTCAGCATTCTGTCACGCATCGCCCACATCAGAAAATAACAGTCTGAGGCGACAGATCGCTGTTGAACCCGGTTGGATGAATATCTCCACTTCAGAGTTCTCATGGTGTCGAGATAGAATGGGATAATGGTGTACACCAATTTGAGTAGTCATCAAGAGCATGGATCATGTTCCTAATAACATGAGAACAGAATAAAATGTCCAAACACAGATGCATATGTTTTCTTAGTAAAAAGGAGCATCCTAAATAGCTCTACTCTAATGATTAATTACCACTGGGTAGCACCTTAGGTACCTAAGTGTGCTAAATACATATATACGTGATCAAAATATTAGCCAATGATGTTACGTGTGTGAAGCATAATAGGGTGCCGAAATCTCCTTTTTAGGACCTGGAACAGAATTCACATAAAGCATCACAAATATCGAGAATTGGACATTTTTGAAGGAGAAAGAAAATAAGAACCACTCACTCTCACAAGAAATAAGGTAGAAACAAAATACACTGAACCATACCAAATTAGAATTTACCAACCTATATCAAAATTAGATCCCAAGGTCACTCCTCATTCACTAAGTAGGACAATAATAGTAAACTGTAAGTGGGCAGTGGGCACTAACGTAGAAGCCTAATGGGTGAATAAATTAACCAAGTATTTGGTCATTTATATAAAAAATAGAAGAGGAAATTAACCATATCTAAAATATGAATAGTAGTTCATTAAGTAAGAAATACATTTTGCTCAGGTCACACACCTATATTTCTTATCGTACTTCTCTTAACAGGAAAAATATAAGAGAAATACATGTAGTAGAACATAATCCTGAAAATATCCCATTCAAAGACTAAAGCTTACCAGCAACAAAGCAGAATCCCAGATACAGCAAACATCAGCAACATTCAGGTAGCAATCTCCAATGATATAACCTACAAAAAAATGTGCATCATCTCAGTGAAACCTTGATGACAAACTCACTATTGGCATGAATAAAACACATTTAGTTTATGGAGATAAGATAGTAGACATCATGCTAGTAGTGTAAGCAAGCGCATAAACAAACTGGAGCTGAATGGAATGAACTTAAAGGATGTAGTAAGACACCTTGCTATTGACCATTGCAACACCTGTAGGAATATATTTTAATATTAACCACTTGTACCTTGAGGTACGTGTCATCGGAGACGTTTTACCAAAAGTGATGCAACTAAAATGCATTGGATTGGATTGGACTGGACTCATAAACTGAGATAGAAACAATCTTGCCACAAAGAAAGCACCAATATACAAAAGTATGATACTTCTCTACCAGCATCAAATACAAATTAAATGCAAATGAAGAGACATCAATAGATTTTTGTGTCCCTTCGGGTAATTTTGCATTCCCATCATTAGATACAAAAAAGACAAAAACAATTGGATATGTCAATAAATGGATTATTTTCCATCACCCTAGAGAAATGATGATTTTTGTGGGGAAGAGAAGGGAAATGAGTCATGACCAAGGGTTGAATATAAACCATCTAACCGCACTTCCGATGCTCCACAGTCACCATCCTCACCACACCTCTCTATATACTACCCCATCTATGTCTCTCTTCAACGCTGCAATAAAAAACAGAGTACAAACATATTATTCTTAGAGATATTAGTTTTACATATACAGTTGGTAGGCCCTTACTGGGAATAAGCCGAGGCCAGACAGTGAGAACCCATCTTGCCAAAAGCACTACACCTACCTATTAACCAAAACATCAGTTTATCACAGTAGGGTTGACATGAAATTCCTTTATCCGAAAAGTTAGGTCATGTAGCCATGTTTTGTATCACTAACTGAATTTGTATTTATGGTACTGATCTGCAGTTATAATAACAGTCAAACTGTAACACATGGCTGCTAAATTTGCAAGTCACAATCAGGATTACATAAATGCATGATAGATTCACGCTTGGAAGCTAGAGCTATAGAATAGTGTGAATGTGCCCAAGATGTTGTCAGCTGCAATGGCATATTCAGCCTGAGAAATGTAAGGATTTTCATGATAGTAAAAGTGTGTCATCCATATTCCAAAACCTTTTATCTGAGTTCTGAAGATCAGATTGGAAAAAAAAAATATATACAGACTTTTTCTGCTGATTAGTATTCCACTCCATGGTAACATACTTACACCTATGGAGACACCAGAAAACTGAACCACTCGCCTTAGAGAAAAGGAAAATAATTTTTACGCTTCTCCTTACAAGTTACCTTTTGACTACCATGTGAACTCTCTGGTACTAACATACATGGTGCGTAACCTCATGGCTTTTTTATCCTACAGTCAAAAGAGTTTCAGGCCATTTACGCTTCAATTCCTATATAAGTATTCTAAAGTTCTTGTAGTGCTCTCAAATAGTAAAAAGTTAATTTAGTACCATCTTATTTATAGTTTATCTTAATTTTCTAAGTATTTGGACTGTTTTTAAACATATACAATTTACCACATGTATCTCCTAATTCAGTTACTCACAAAAAATATGAGTGGCCGGTCATACTGTTCGCAATCAACTTATATCTTCGCCAATTCATCCCCATTCTCTTGAACCTGACAAGCAAGAAATTGAGAGTGTTACGTCACTTAACAGAACCATTATCTAAAGTGACCCCATACAATTAAACCTCTAAGGTAACCAAAAATGTGGTGTCACTGCAGAAGCAAAAACTAAAAAAAGCGTGTCCTTTTGTTGCTTGCTGATACAATTTACCACATGTATCTCCTAATTCAGTTACTCACAGAAAATATGAGTGGTCAGTCATACTGTTGCGCAATCAGCTTATATCTTTGCCAATTCATCCCCATTCTCTTGAACCTGACGAGCAAGAAATTATGAGTGTTATGTTCATTTAACAGAACCATTTATCTAAAGTGACCCCATACAATTTAACCTTTAAGGTAACCAAAAATGTGGTGTCACTGCAGAAGCGAAAACTAAAAAAAAACATGTTCTTTTGTTGCTTGCTGATCCACCTCACATTCTTCTTCCTTCATAACCTCCCAACAATACTTCTGGTTGTTTCCACATGGATTCAGATAACCAGTCATGTAAAGTTTTTAGGGACAAGCTACCACAAATTTCAGGAAAAAATCTATCAAACAATGTGTTAACTAATGTGTTAAAGAACTTAAGTTCTAAATATTAGATCAAAGGCATGATTCTCTGTATCATAACAGATCATACAGGAAACACAATTTTTGCAATATAACATTATTTGTAGCATTCACCAAGAAATCAGCAGCTTGCAACAAAAGAAGTTGTTTAGATTCATACCCTGAATCTCGAGTCTCCACTTCTTTTACTTGGCTTCTTGCTATCTTGCCTACAACAGCTAGCATTCACATATATCTGAGATTGAAAGTCACTTGATTGAGTAAATAAACAGCTTATAGACAAGGAAAGAGTAGAAGGAACCCATCTCGTAGGAAGAGCTGCACATCAGCTCCAAGCAACACGTCAAAAGGAGAACTTGGTACAGTTAGCTAGGGTCTAACTTTTAGTGACCTGTTGCAGCAAGAGAGAGAGAGAGAGAGAGAGAGAGAGAGAGAGAGAGAGAGAGAGAGAGAGACTGCACGTCCTTGACCACGACGAGGCGGAGGAGGGAAGACTGCTACGCCGCTAGCTCGCGTCGTCGACGATGATGAAGAGGTGGAGGACGCCAGGCAGGCCATGTCCCAAACCGCTACGCCGCTCGCCATGCGCTGCTCTGCAAGGCGGAAGAGAAGCGCCGGCCGCACCCACGAAGATGGGGAGGCACCGGCTCGATCTTGAAACTGTGAGGCCGCTGCGGCCTTCCGCTCCTCCCGACGGCCTCCCACCCATGTGCTCCTCCCTGTGACCGCAGGTGCGCGACGGCGGCGCGGGTGGAGGCCGGAGCTGCTCAAGGGAGCGGCGGCGTGGGAGATTGGAGGAGTCTCGAGGATGGGAGTTTCCCATGGCGAGGAAAAAGGCGGTGTCAGTGAAGCCGTGGAAGACAGCCGCCGCCGACCCCTCCGGCAGGAAGACGAAGAAGCGGAAGAGCCGAGGAGGGACGCGGGACGAGCGAGGAAGGGGAAGCGTGAGGGGCGGAGGCGGACGGCAGACGGAAAGTAGGAATAGACACGCGCGCAGCAGGAGGAAAACCCGGGCCTGACCCAGCGCGAGGAGCCTTGCGACCACCACGGGCGGCGTCGCCCACCCCCGTGCCAGGCCCGCTGACAAGCAGACGCCCGAAAAAAAGGGGGCCACGTCCAGTGAAGGGAGTAGATAGCAAGCGGGTAAAAAAGAGCCAGTCCATCGGTGCGTGGAACGTAACTAACAACGACGTGGGCGCGGGACGGGCGCAGGATGGGCGGGGAATGGTCTGGCGGGGTGGGTGGGAGTTTGCCCCTGCCCGAGTTAAAACGCGCGCAAAGCGGCCACAAAAATTCGCGCAGGAGGCTGACAGGCGGGCCTGGAAGATATCAACGGGAATTAAACGGGGGTAGCCAGAGAGAAGCATAAGCTCTATGTAGGAAAGATGTACAGCATGGGTTTTCGGTTTTTTACTGCACACGCGGGTAACACTGTCTTTGCACCATTGAACGGTGCAGATCTCTTTTTCAAAGGCCGATCCAACGGCCCACCTCATGCAGCCAGCCTAAGAATCCCATGGAGGGGCATCAATAACACCTTTAGATTGTGATGGATTATTGTGTGTTCAACGGAGGTGACTAATCCACGCACTCTGCCGACACACACTTTGACTAATTAACATTTAACACGCCAAAATTCTAGCCAGTCAACGTCATCTTCACGCTCATCTCCGGTGCTCATGTGATTTCCGTCCACAAATAAATGTATATGTAGTTGTAGCTTTGTCCTAAGTCAAATATTTTTAAAGTTTAATCAATTTTATAGAGAAACTAACAATCTATCTACTAGTACGTTTTCGTTCACTGAAAATACGTTTTCGTAAATCCCCGTGTGTCCGTAGCCGCGCGTGCGCCACCAAGGACGCGCCTCCCCTCCGCCGGCTACCCACGCTCCACCATGGGAATCCTCGCAATCACCGCTGCCTCCCATAATTAGTCCACCATCTCTTCCTTTTGTCCAACCTCGATCGATCTCGCGAGCACCGCCGCACGCAAACTCCCCCCATCGCAACCCCCTGGATGGATCTTCGTCCAACCTCGTTGTCTTCAACCTTGCGTGCCGTTCAAGACTTGCCCCACCCGCTCACCCTGCCACCGCCACCGCAGCGTCCCCGGCTCCCCACCCATGTCTCCCACATCCTCTACACCCGACGATTATGGCCTCGACCACCTTGCGCAGTTGGAGGAGACGACGCGAAATCCACTAATCTGGACACCGGGTAGGTCTTTTCGCAGCTAGCCTCACTTGCCTAGCACTCCACTACTCCAGGATGCAACTAATTTTGATGCGGAACTGCAGCAGAAGGTTGCTCCCCGCCATCATCGCTCCTTAGCTCTGGAGGCTCCCGAGTCCTGACTGGACGGCCCGGTTCCTGCCCACCCATGTCAGAGCCTCAATGGCGACCAAAGGTTTTTATTTCTCAGAGTTCTTCAACCCCTCGAGTCAGCGAGTACCAGGGACAATCTGCTCTCCTGTATGTTTGACCTCGGCAGCAGCCGCCGTGACTCCCCGAGCATGACATGGACCGGGCGGAAGCTCTCGTATATTGAGGCCATGTCAAATAAGACCAACACCTTCCTCTGCTCCCAGGTTGCCCCCTTCCTTCTCCCCATTGTTTTATTTTATCAGTGCATTAACTCACCAACGTCAAGTGTTTCACACAAAGCTTCTGAAGTCTGGATACTTTTTTAGTCTGCATAAAGATCGTTTTTAAACATGAGACTATTTCTGATTTTATCAGTTGTTGAACAACTAACATCAATAAGACACCCAGAATTTGGCTCCTACGAGAGATTGTAAGACATTTCAGATACTCTTTTGGTTCAATTGGTGTATGCAGTCCACAGCGTGGGATGTTACAACATGTTGTCATAAAGTGCTACTCCCTCCGATCCATATTACTTGTCATTGAAGTGGATGTATCTAGCACTAAAACAAGTCTAGATACATCCATTTCAGCGACAAGTAATATGGATCGGAGGGAGTAACAATCTTTGGTGGAGAAAAAAATTGCTACCTTGGTTCCCTCACTGCGCGTGTGGAAAAACGTATATGGAGCGAAGAAATGTTCTGTTGGATGGAGGAAGTCCTTTCGAGTAGCATAGTGTTGCAATAACCTCAAAATATTTCCTTTCAAAAATAAAATAACCTAAAAAATTGCTTGAATTTAAGAACTATTGCATCTTCTCACGTAATAGTCTTCGTAACCTCTCGAATTGTGTTGGAGGATATGCAAATGCCCCAGTTGGTGCCCCAAAAGTTACGCTAGAAAATGTTTCCTGGTTAAACTTTGACAGTTTTGTTGTTCTCTCATATCTAAGTTTTTTTCTATCTCCTTTAGCACTGAACATGAATGCATATAGACCATGGAGGTTTTGTTTCTTTTGTACATTTAACAGAAGTTATATTTGTTAACCAGTTTAGACTATCTGTAAGCTCCACTATGTTATATATCTCATCTATGAGATTTTAGAGAATTTCAAAGACTAAGTTGACCTATCTGTTTGCCACATATAAGGACTTGAAATCATGTCAGGGTTAGATTTTTCCTTGGGCCTCCCTCAATTGATGAAGTGTTCGCGAAAAGAACTGGAATCTTCCAATGTGGATGATTGATTTGATTTCCCAACATTTTGTAGAAATATAGGTCCATATGGACAGATTGTGATCCCTGTATTCAGATCAGGAACTAATCGAGCAATAGTTCAATGCAAACATTCGCTATTTTAAGCAAGAATGTATTATCTTTTTAAGATTAATACTTGTAAGAGAAAGCTAAACCATAGGAAAGCCCACAAACTACACATGATTTCTTACAGGAATACATGAATCTCAAGTGGTAAGAAGTCGCTCTTCAGACGCGTATCTGTTGAAAACATTTTCGGTTTGGTTTGTTCCTTTGCTCACTGAGTCCCATTGTGCCACCCGGGACTGGTGATCCTCGCTAGCAGCCGCCCTCACCGTCGTGACTGCTCGAGATCCTCCGCGAGCAGACACCCTCATTTATTGAAGCCATTCTATACAAACCAATACACTACTCGGCTCCCAGGTTGCCCCATTCCTTCTCATTATTTGATTTCATTAGCACATGAACTTACAATGTTTGATACAATGCTTTATACAGATGGATACTTTTTTTAATTTGCTTGCAATGTAATTGCTAAAATGCTCTACATCAAGATTTTTTTAACACGGGTCTGGCTCTGAATTTATCAATTGTTGGACAATTATCACCAAAACGAGGCATGTTTTGTTTGCAAACATTTTATATCATTTAGGAAAGACTTAAGTGAAAGAAAAATATGGTGGGTGCTCTACTCAAATCTGCTTGGGTAAATCTACCTGGTGGTCTTCTGTGGATATGGCCAACATGATCTGTGTTGGTCAGACAATTTTGTTCGTGCGTGGGATGGATCTTGGATTTTATTTTACCTTATTATGTTACCTCCTAACAGCTAATTTTTAAATTCAATGATAGTCTCGTGCTTTTAATAAGTAATTTTTATATTCTATGATAGTCTCGTGCTTTTTACAAGTAATTTTTTACATTCTTTGATAGTATCGTGCTTCTACTACTTCAGCAAGGTCGGGAACTGGGATGCCACAATGATTCATCAACTATACATTGTGACAAGAAATCATACAATTAGAGTCAACAAATTCTACTATTTATAAGTCCAGACAACATCATCGAATGCCGTCCCCAAGCCTTTGAATCACGATAGCAACAGTGTATAGACTGGTGCGGCAACATACAACAGCTTGTGTCGTCGAAGTCAAGCCTCATGGAACTGCCACATATTTTCAGAATAGGAACAATTGTCCTAGAAAAATGTATTTAAAATTTTAGTTCAGTCCTAACCAGCTGATTAATCATTTAAGCCCAGCATTATGCAGCTCAATAGGACAATCACATGCGACACTCAGTAACACAACCAGTATAAAATCTTGACTTGCCTCAAAAATCTACATGTGAAGATTGACCGAGTATTATATATCACAATGGGTCTCTTTGAGACAGACATCACTGTAGGTCTCCCTATATTAGCACATACAAATCATTTTTATGTCATATATGAGCAATTCTATCCAAATGGCCTGTGAAAGCTAATATAAGCTATACGAAAATGAAATATGCAACCCACCAAAGAAAAACACCATTACTAATTCTGGCAGAAGTATGATGCACACATTTTACTTTATAATGCCACGATAAAATGTTACATGCTGCAAATTTGTATATGAAAAGTCTACAAGAACAAGGAAATAACAACAAGCTCTTGAAGACACGCTATATTTTAGGATACCAGCTCTAGAAACAATATATAGATTAAGAATAGAGTATCTTTATGAGCAAATGCAATAAATACCTTCAATTAGAGATTACAGAACACCGCCAAGAATGATTTTGCTTGTTATACGACCATCTGTCATTGTCAATTCCTTTATCTGGATAGTATTTTGACTTCAACCTCAACATATAAATAAATGTTAATGAGAACATACAACACTCAAGCTTGCGAAATTTTACCGCTATAGTGCAAACTGACCAAGATACTGAGGAGGTTTTTGGGGCGGGAAACCTACGAGAGGAATAATGATGAGCCGTTAGGTGGCGCACATGCCCGGATTCAGCGTCGTGGAGGACAAACACGGCAGGTGCATGCCTGCATCCCAACGTGCCAACCTGCTCCATGTGTTGTCATCTCCCCTTTAATAGTAAGGATGCTAGATATTGACCCTAGTTAAATAAACACCATGTGTGATGCAGGGCTGTAGTACCACTTCTCATTATTTGATGACTATACTCTTGCCTTTGTAATTTACTATTGATCATTTATTTAGTCATAAACATTATCTAGTACATTCACTACGGGAAAACGATATTTTGCTGGGTATTTAAAATACACAGCAAAGGCCGAAATACACTCGGTAAACGTTTGCCGTGTATTTACACTCGGTAAAGAATACACAGTGTATAACCCGCCGGTAAACACGACTTTGCCGAGTGTTTAACTCACGGATACTCGGTAAACGTTTACCGAGTATCTAACAACCCGACACTCGGTAAAGACAGGTGTTGACGGCACGCCAGCCAAAGACGGCGTCAAACGTTTGCCGAGTGTCTTCGTTCGACACACAGTAAAGATAAACAACTAGGATTTCACCACGTCACCCAATTCATAAGATGGAGACACGTTGTCTTTTATTCTTTGCCGAGTATTTTTGATAAAACACACAGCAAAGTCGACCTTGTTGCCGAGTGTCCTTGATGGGTAATACACAGCAACAACATGCTCTTTGCCGAGTATTTCCATCAAAATACACGGTAAAGCCGACCTCTTTGCGAGTGTTTTTTATATTAATACAAAACAAAGGCCGGTTACAGATTTATGTTGTTTTCAAAACAAATATGGACATATATTCATATGTAGGTTCACAAGTGCACTAGTACAAAAATTCACAATAGTCATATATCATAGCAAGAACTCACATAATAGATTCACAAGTGCACTAGTACATCAAACATGCATACAAAGTTCACAAGTTCGACAAACACTTGAATTCTAGTTTACAAATCCATCAACACAATCAAGTGGCACACAGTCCTCTAGCATGTGGTACGTAGCTCCATCAACAGCGAGCATGTACCACCACAACATAGGCTTCCTCATGTAATCCTACAAAGTGCAAAACACACAAGTATGAGTAAAAATGATGTAATCTTACAAAGTTCAAACTAGGTATATTCGCAGCTATATGCACAAAATGTAGATTGATAGTGGATTCTACTAGGTGTTTGAGATATTCAACTATTGGTCAGTCAGTCCAGAACACTTGAACTATATCATGCTAGAAGAGCATACACAAACAATTTATTTATGATCTTGCAGAAGCAAGCAATTCAAAATTTCAGCCATGACAATAGTCAGAAGGAGCAGTCATAAAATAGAGGGGAAAAGGGAGCTCACTGGTAGTGCCCTGTTGGGAGGAGGCCGTCAGCGGCATGTTCGTAGCGGTCAGGACTCAGGAGCTCGGGGACATGGTCGCCCGCAGCAGCTCGAGGAGGTGGTCGCCGGCAACATAACACCAGGCCACCTCTTCCAACTTGTACAGGAGGCACTGACCGAGGAAACCGAGGAGGCGTGACCCGTTGACGCCGTCAATCTCACCATGGCGGTGAAGGTGCCAGGGTCTGGGACCTTGGTCACCTAGGATGGCCAGGAGCGGCCCTCGACGCGCCTGATGCAGCGGACCAGCAGCGCTGCCCTTGACCGTCGGCAGCTCGATCTGGATCGGGGTGATGCGAAGGCGTCGGGGAGAGAGGGGTTCACGCGAGAGTGGGGTGCGGCGGGCTGGGGGTGGTCGGTGAGCGCCGCTCCGGTGGCCGACGTTGGGTGGCTGGCCGGGAGGGAAGGGGAGGGAGGCGTCGGGTGGAGGGGAGGGGATCGATAGGGGACAGATGGAGGGAGGGTGCGCTGGGATTGGGATGGGAGAGGAGACGATACGAGGGAGGGGTGGGTGGGGTGGCCCGGGTGGGTCTCTGACTCTCTGTTGCGTGAGCACGATGGGTTTAAGTGGGCCTTGCAGCAGGAGCAGGGTGAGATTCGCCGGCCACGTCATCCATCCACGGCGCCTTCCCCCGGATTCACATCTCGTCCCTCCATTTCGGTCAAATCCAACGGCATGTAACGCCCTCTTTCTCTCTCCCGTTCTTGTCTCGCTATATATGCTGACCTGGATGAAATTTTGGTGTCCCGCTAAGCCCAGAAGGTGCACTTCAACTTCAACGCACACATCTTAATAAAAACTTCAATCTCGCATGCATGTGATACCTAGCTCGATATGTGTATGTTCATGGACAATGTTCCAACCGGACATCTCAATTTTTTTTATCCGTCTTTATGAAAAAGATAAATTCTTGCCGAATCAACAGAGAATAAATTTGATTTAAACTATAGGTACATGATTTGATACGCATGATTTTTTTACAATTTTCTTTTATATTTGGGGCAACCAGCAGGAGCTATGTCTTTTATATTAGAAGAAGAAAATTGGCCGGTTTGGAAGGCAAACCGGCCAAAACCCGAAATAGACGTATATACACACGGGTCCGGTTAAAAGGGGAACCGGACCAAAAAAGACCCCAAACAGCATAGTTTTAAGGAAAAACCGGCAGAAACCACACGAGGCCACACTACCTAGCTCGACTAGGTCTGGAGCACCGCCGGACGACACCAGCACAACGGCAACAACGAGCTCTACGAAAAGCCTGGTCCACGTCCCCAGAGAGGAAGTTAGAGCCGAAGGAACGGCTAGGCCTCACAGGCTTCATGGCGAGAGGCGAACCGCAGGGAACTCGCCAGCGGCACTCGCACGCCGACATGACTCAAAGACGTCGACTCCCCCAGCAGAACCAGCAACCACGGACAAGGCTCACATCACTCCGAAAAATGACGCCTCCAAGAAGGTCACGACATCCGAGAGGACGCCGCCGTCATCCAATCTAGCACAGCCAGATTTGGGTTTTCACCCCGGAGTAATGGACAGAGGGGTACCCGGGCTCCACAACAACGCCCCCAAGGGGGAAGCGGCGCCCACAGGCGTCGCCGAAGTCGGCACCGACAAAAGTCGGGCAGGACTTTCGTCCGGAGACACCTACACCACCTCCAAAGGATCGACACGAAGGCGATCAGTGCCGCCCGACAAGCACGACCAACGATAGGAGAGACGGCACCCCAGCCCACACCCCCATGCCCCGTCGCCCGCAAGGCCAGGAAAAAGCAGCAACACCAACCAGGTCCGGAGCCGCCGCTCCGGAACCCACGCGTAGCAGAGCGAACACCTCACGCCAACTCGCCACCGACCAAGGGGCGTACGGAAGCACCCTGACCACCGAAAGCGGTGCCGCCACGCCATCGTCCAAGCACCATGGCGCACCTCTACCATGGAAATGCCAGCGAGAGCCACCGCGCCCCCACCGTCCGCCGCAGCAGCAAGAAGTTCCACGAGCCCCATCGCCGCCAAGCTGCACCCACGTCAGGGAGACGACTCTAGGGATCCCGACCTCCTCGCGTGCACCGCGGGCTCTTCCCATCCACCTTTGGCGGCAGGGGCCGCCGCCACCGTGGCGGAGCTAGCGGCAGCGGCGGGGGAGGGGAGAGGGAGGGCCGGGGCCGGTGGCGGCACGCGCAACACCCCCCGAGTCGCCCAGGAGGACGACGCGATCAGACGGCCACAATTTCGCTCTAGGGTTAGATCTACGTTCCTCATTCGGCCTTAGGGTTAGCTGGGTTTAGGATGCAGTCAACGGGGTTCTCACGAGTTTGACCAAACATTCAAACGTGCATAACTAATTCAAAAAAATCAAAAAAATACAAAACCTTCGCATGGTGTCATGTTATGTGACATAGTTGTGAGGGAAAATATCAAACTTGGTATATTGATCATATTTTAAAAAACCCTTCACAAAATGACCTATCTCCTCCGAGGTTTTCTGGCTTTCGGGTCAAATGACCAATGATATGGCTAGAATCAAGGCATAATTTGTGATAATGTGTCCATATTGGGCATGTATGTGTATAATGGGATGACTAACAGTGTTGTAGTACAAAGTTTTCCTTTTTGACGCACAGAAAATCCATTTTCTATTTTCTGAGTGCCGAAAGAGGGGGGATTTGTGAAGCAACCACCAAATTGAAGTTTTAAAATGGTAACATCCTATTTTTCAAAAATACTAGACCACCTAGCATGTACAATGTACCAACTTAAGTATCTCAAACATTTTATTCCATCCCTGATGAAAAAGACAAATCCTGCCGAATCGGCTCGAAGTGGGTAAGATATGAACTACAGGTACATGATTTCATGATGATGATTTTTTGTAAAAATCATTTTTAGATTCACAACATGCTATTTCATCAAATATCCAATGCTAGTTTAGTGACCCTCAGCACCTAGCTAAGAATATTTATGAAAACCCTTCAAAAAGTTTGATCAGACATTCAATTGTGCATAAATAATTCAAAAAAAAATCAAAAAAATACAAAACCTTCGCATGGTGTCGTTATGTGAAATAGTTGTGAGGGAAAATATCAAACTTGGTATATTGATCATATTTCAAAAAACCCTTCACAAAATGACCTATCTCCTCCGAGGTTTTCTGGCTTTCGGGTCAAATGACCAATGACATGGCTAGAATCAAGGCATAGTTTGTGATAATATGCCCATATTGGGCATGCATGTGTATAATGGGATGACTAACAATGTTGTAGTACAAAGTTTTCCTTTTCGACGCATAGAAAATCCATTTTCTATTTTCTGAATGCCGAAAGATGGGGGATTTGTGAAGCAACCACCAAATTAAAGTTTCAAAATGGTAACATCCTATTTTTCAAAAATACTAGACCACCTAGCATGTACAATGTCCCAACTTGAGTATCTCAAACCTTTTATTCTATCACTGGTGAAAAAGACAAATCCTGCCGAATCGGCTGAAAGTGGGTCCGTTTTGAACTACATGTATATAATTTAATGCTCATGATTTTTTGAAAAAATCATTTTTAAACTCACTATATGATGTTTCTTCAGAGATCCAATGCACGTTTACGAGGCTCGACCCCTAGCTAATTTCATCGTAGATCCACTTCCATTTGGTGTCATTTTCCTGCTAATTTTACTGTGTATCAGACAAACATTCGGTAAAAAAATTGAGACACACAACAAACTACCTCTTTACCGAGTGTTTCTGTACTAACACACAGCAAAGCTACGACATAAACGGCATAGGGTTGTCCCAAGCCATAGCATTTTGGCGCACGCGTGAGAAAAAAAATTTGTGCCTACTTTTTGCTGTGTATACGTCCGATGACACTCGGCAAACCATAACGCCGTAAGTTGATCCGTCAATTGCGAACAGAAAGTACGTGTGGCAAGACGGTTTGCCGTGTATCAATCTTTTACCGAGTGTTTTTTAGGATGTTACCGTGTATGCATATTTTTGCCGAGTGTTTTTCCGATGCATACTCGGCAAAGAGGTAACTTTGCCGTGAATGACCTATTTGCCGGGTGTCAACAAGATGATACACGGCAAAGATCTATTTGCCGAGTATCTGGGCTATAAACACTCGGCAAACAAAAAAACACCCAACAAAATCTCGATTTCCGGTAGTGATTGTCATCTTCACTAGGATCCTAAGATAACCATCTAAACCAGTTGACTTTCATTGTCAAAATAAATATGTTTGGTCATTGGGGTGAATTGGCAGCATGCTGAGCCTTAAAACAACTTAGAAAAAATCATCCATTCTCAAAATATCAATTTTGTTTAACGTTTTGGTCCTCGAAATTTTAGATATGCAGGTGTTTTTCTCACTTTAATTTTTTGAGATATACACAATATTTCCATTTATTCACATCCATTGCTGTCACAGAGGTGATGCCTTTGGTCTCGTCAAATCATATAAGGAAGGACAAACATTTTGTTTACAATGTGTGCTACTTCTATTACATGTAAATGTAAGTAAGACGTAGCGAATCCAGAGCTATGGGGTCAACTAGGACGATTTACCATAGTTGGAGAAAACACTGCCACATCGCCTCAGTGACATGATATGACGACATTGTTATAGTGAGATGATTGCAAAATGAAATGGCAGGTAGGAATTAAATTTAAGGACCCGTGGACCCGTAGCAACGAAGGGGCATTCGACTAGTATTTATAACATTAGTTTATATCACTATAGATATGTCTTCAAATATAGTTTCGTATTAATACCGGTTTGATGTAATAGATGTTGCTACTCTTTTCAATATATAATTGGTCAAAGTTTAAAAATTTTCCGACTTAAGACTAGAGCTACAAGTACACACTTGTTTGAGGACGGATGGTGTAGCATCCCAATTGTCTAACAATTGCAATGCTACTAGCCTAGTCTATATAATGGCTACTTCATATATATAATTGTTGCATCATCATTGTATCATGCTCATGTCATCATGCCACCTTGCATTTGAGCATCATATAAAACCTTTTTGGTTTGGTTCTTCTCTCATATGCATTGTTAATTGTATTTGCCTCTTGATATTGTATTTGTTTCTTGATATATTGTTTAAATGCCCAAGTTGAGTTGGGGGCATATCTTTTAATCTACTCCACCACCCTTTCTTTTCACCACCTTATAATTCCACCATCCCATTAGCCATGAGCTTGTATTTTATTTTCTCTTGGTATTTAATCTAGCTCATGGGAGATAGGATGGATCTACTCCTACAAATTATTTTGCTTGGCCTTTATTCCACTTCTTGGGAATGCATAAGGATAATGCCATGCTATTATTTTGTTTTCACAAGAATTAATCATGGCATTTATTAAATTGCATGGTCCATGCAAGAGTACCTCCACCTTTAGCCAATTGTTTCTCTCTTGGTTTTTGATGGGTTTTCTCTTTTTGGGATCATCTCCATCCCTCACCACCATCTCTCTCTCTACCCTTCATGCTTGATCTTGTTTGGTTCATGTTAAAACCCTACCACCATCCCCCATCCATGCAAGCCATGTGTGGGCATATTCAACCCTTATCTCTAAAACCCTAAGCCATCACCCTCTCCTCTCTCTAACCTAGCTAACCCAAACTCTAAACCTAGTTTCCTCTCTAATCTAACCCTAGTTACACCCATCTCCCCTCTCATCTCACCCTCTCCTTCCACCATGCCGAGGTGTCCCCTCTCTCTACCATGCTGACCCCACCTGGCTACCCCCTCTCCCTGGCCGAGCTACCCTCCTACCCCAACCCTAGCACCAACCCTAACCCGAGCCTAGCTCCTAACCGAGCACCACCTCTCTCTGCCTCTCTTCTCTCTCCCTGCCTTGAGGGCCCCTCCAGCCCGAGCCACCTTCCTCTCCTCCCGCCCTGGCCTACCTGGCAGCCTCCATCACCTACCCCTGCCCCTGCCGTCCAGCCCGAGCACGTGAGAGGAGGGAAGAAAAGGTGGCCGAGACCACCTTTTTCCTCTACCCACTCCCGCACACCACCTCCTCTCTCTCTCTCGCTTGCCCTCATCCACACGTCTCCTCTACCCCTCCCAGATCCGCCCAGAGCCCTGCCGCTCCTCCCCTCCCTCTCCACCGACGCCCACCCTCTCTCGCCGGCCGCCGCCAGCACGTCGTCGTCTTCGTCGTTCCGGCCGTCAAGCGCGTCGAGGAGGTGGACTGGAAGACCAAGGGCATCCCTCTGCTTCACCCTGGACACGCCGTCGAGGAGGAGAAGGGCTGGAACCGCCGGTACCCGCCGCCACCGTCGCCAAACCCTAGCCCGCCGGAACGTCTGCGTCGTCGACGATCGGCCACTCCTCTGCCCGATCCGACCGCACCAACGACCCCGCGGTGAGCGTCCGAACCTCCCAGACAACCTCCCTCCGTTTCCCGTTTCCTGTACGCGCCACGCCGCCGGACGAGCGCCTTCGGTGCATCGAGCTCCCGTCGTCGAGGACCGTCCCTGCGTCGCCTCACACCTTACCTAGCCGCGTTGTCCTCTCCCATCAACTCCCCTAGCACTACCGCACTGGCCACCATCCCCTGCGCCAGCGCCCGCGACCTGGGTTCGATTCCCCGCCCCGCGCCGCGCACCGATCTCTCGTCAGAACGGCGTAGAAGAAAAACAGTGCCGCGTCGCCTTTTTGCATAAAACCCCCTGCATCTTTTTCGGCCAAACCCGCGGTACACCGATCCCACCCGTCAGCCTCTCTGTCCGTTTAGCAGAACCCCCCCCCCCAAGATCCACCGCCTCAACCCGCGCTCCCCCGGATCCACCACGTGTCGCCTACCGGCTGGCCGCGCGCGCCGTGGACCCTCAGCCCCACCGGCCCCACCTGTCAGCCGCATGGGCTAGCCCAGCTCGCGGTGAGAAAGGTTTCTCTGCGGCGTTTTTCCGCCAGGTCAGCACGGGCCCACTTGTCACTGTCTGTGGCTATATCTGGGCTGAGTGACAAAAGAGTTTCTGTCTGTCTGTTTTAGATAAACCTTTTCCAAAAATGTTTTAAATTCAATTTCAAATCTGTATTTAAATAACTTTTGAAATATAAATCCAAATAATACATGTAATATATGTTTTGAGATCAGAAAAATATGAGGAATTCAAATATGCCCTTCAAAATATATTTTGAACATTTCAAATTGCAAGTTGACTAAAATTACCATAAAATGCCCTTTTTCCTTAAATAATTAATAACTTTTGATTTATAACTCCAAATTTAACAAATAATATGTCTAAAATGATCAGCTCGACGAGACCTTTCTGTTTATGCATTCCATGTTTTGGATTGCAGCATGCATCATATAAATATAAAGTATACAGCAACTTATTCGGGAATAAAATGTGACCAAAACTCCATAAAATGCTTATTTCTTGTATTCCACACCTCACCCATGCCATGCTACTTTATTGCCATGCAAATTGTGCATCATTCATCATGGCATGATTGTTTGCTTGTCGCATTTTATTCTTATGCTTGTGCACTTTATTTATGTTGGCCCTTGTTTGTTTGGTTCTTCTTCGAATAGACGATGAGCAGGGGATATATCAAGAAACCCAGGAGCACTACCCAGATCCTTCTCTCGCTTCAACTGAGCTACCAGGCAAGCACTACCACATGCTTGCATACATATAGTACCTATTGCCTCTATCTTATTCTTGCATCATTGAGTCGCGATTGCATTAATCTGAATCCCAAGTATTGCATAGCCTTTACTTTTAAACCCCACCGAAGCTTGTTCCTCCATCCCATGAGCCATTACTACAGGAGTTGTTTGAGCCATGCGAGTCGTAGAACAGCATGTGTAGGGTATGTGAGTGTCTGTTAGATAACGAGGTACCTATACAACTTAACCTGAGTAGTAATAGGATAACTAATGAAAGTGGCACCGGTGAGCAATATCTGCTATTTGGTTTTTCATGCTCACTTGTGTCCCATAGGACCCCGAGTACTTGATTCCTGTTCCTTGAATATTCGCGCTATCCACATCCGGGAGGCTTATGGGACCCCCCCTGAGCCAGAGCTTGATTCATTCTTATTTCTTGGGGCCACAAACTAGTTTGAGGTTTTATTTACTATCCTGTACCTATGCCATGCTTTACTGCTTTATTTTAAATTGTGCGAGGTACTGCACCTGTACTGTTTAGGTAAGCGGAGTGTTTTCGCGGTATCGACAAGCCCAGTCACATTTTCGGGTTCCCAGTCGTTTACAGCCATTGGCGCAAACCTTGAGTCCGTCTCGGAGCCGGCCAGTTTCGTGGCGGGTAGCTTAATGGGGTGGCCCCCTGAAATATTTCTGAATCTTGTGATTGCTTTGTCGTGACTGCCTCGTTGGGTTTTGAT
Organism: Avena sativa; assembly: GCA_916181665.1. Lineage (NCBI taxonomy): Eukaryota > Viridiplantae > Streptophyta > Magnoliopsida > Poales > Poaceae > Avena > Avena sativa. The sequence goes on along the minus strand of OV702294.1, from coordinate 442,922,992 downwards.
TTGGTTTTTCCGAGGTTGATCGAGTGTGTGTTGCTATTTGTGCACCCCTACAGGGTAAAACTTTCTGAAAGCCGTGTCCGCGGTTATGGACGACTTAGAGCACAGTTTCTCGATCATAGACAAGTATAACTAAAGTACCGCTTTTAATTTGACTAAGTAACTGACTAGTAAATAGTGCAACACTCATGGAATGGATAATAAAACTGCCAACGGATGGGGGTTGTTCGTTCGCTTCCTCGTTGGTAAGCGGGAAGGAGGATGGATCTGTTAATATTACTGTTATAACTGTTGTTATTAATTCACGGACATCCGTCTATCTTTGGTTAGGCGGATGGTTAGCGAGTATCTATAGAATTGTTAGGGTTTATCTTTTGCTGCAATTGCGTCACCCCCAGGTTGTGTCCCCTTTAGAGGCATAAAGACTTGCTGAGTACCCCTAGGGTCTCACACGATAAATTATTTGATTCAGATGAACAGGTACACTCACGAGATGGATACTGGGTGGAGGAGACGGACGATGTGGGCAATGATCATTCGGTGTAGAGATTCCGGGAACGGGGATCCGTGTGATCTGTGGGCAGGATGTGTTTATTTATGAGGCATCTTATGCCGATTTGCTTCTTATCCGTACTCGGATCTTGTTTGCCGCTTCCGCCTGATACTCTGATGTTTGATGTATGAGGAGATATCCTAAACTATATATCTATCTAGGATATTTGGATCTTGCCGTATGGCGTTGCAATATTTCTATTTCTTTTAGATGGAATGACTCTGAGAACTGTTGTATGGTGGCTTGCATACATACTCATTTGTGTATGTAGTTGATCCCTTCGCCTGCCGATTACGCCGCCCGTTCTTGTACCGATGTTTGGAAATGGTTAGGACGGCCGAAAGGTCTACCTGTGAGCGGTATTTGGGCCCCACCGTACTATTTTAACCATTTCCGCTCATCCAGGCTTGTAACTAGGAGCGTAATTCACCGAGGTAGTTACAATTGGTATCAGAGCCATCTCGCCCTTCAGGGTCTCAGCCAAATGGTCGTTGTCAGTCTAGCAAATATTTTGGTAGCTATGTATACTAGGGAAAAACAAAACGCGAGAGTAGGACTGCTTCCACTTTTCTTCTTACCCACCCACCACCCTTTTCTGGTAAGGAAGTGTAACGTTTTCAATCCTCTTCTTGAAAATTCAAACTAGGATTCACGTGTTCTGGGTTTCCGTAGTACCATAGGTTGAGTGTGTGTGTGTGTGTAATTCCTTGTCTATCTGTTGCATCCAACATGTTATCTTTATCTGCCTTTTGGTTATCAACTGTTGGTACATTCCATACTGACAGGCTTTTGAATACCGGCGCGATCTATCTGACTCCTTGTTAACCGGTGCCATCTTCTTAAGGGTGTCCTTCCTTCTAGCAACTCCACATTCTGTGAAACCATCAGTTGCTAATCGCTACCTGATAAGTGTTTTTGCGCATCTATTGGTATTTTAATGCCAAAAAATGCGGAAAATTTTTCTTTGATACATCTGTGCTTCCACACTCCTTTTCAGTCGTGTGTGAAACATTATCTATCTCCCTTTTATCAGCATGTCCATGCTAACTCATTCTTTTGTCACCGGCGCTTAATCCTAGAGTTTCATTTCATCTCCAATTCTCTTGGGCTAATTACATAACATGTGTCGATCCGATGCTGGGGATTGTAATTTGGTTCTCGGCATAGCTATATGACACTTATCTTGAGTGGAATATGGAAAATGAAATCATCACTATCCTCCAAATGGTGACGGTTATCTCCTGTGATTTTGAGTACACCGCGATCATATCTATGCATATTCAAGCATCTTTGGCAATCCAGAGTTTCTCCGAGCACTACGGCGGTCTATCATCTGTCCATCATGCTGCACATCCTTTTGAACCCCATATCTGCACGATTCTCCTGGATACGAGGGAATTGCATCTTTTCGTCTCTGATAGCTTTGCTTAAGGTATGAGCTATCATCGGTTCTTATTCAAGATCTCTTTATCTTTGTAACCGGTGATCCGATCGACAATGTGAACCAGGTGACATCTCTTTTTCTTCCGAAGGACCAGTTAACGTATTCTGTCAGCGCATCTTCTTCAACAGGAATCCTTACTCGTAACGTTGATCTTTCAAAGAGCGTTGAGCTCAGAAAGTGTTTCGAGCATTTGTTCGTTCTCCCGCCTCTTGAACTTGGTATTCTGGGAATATCTTGATAATCCATGGTGGTATATGTTGATAATATGCTTGCCTATTCGATATCTATGGAAGGACATGGAAGATCATCTGTGTCTCTTTCTCTCGAGCTTCGTGAGCACTGCCTGTGTGCAAAGTCTCAAAGTGGGAATTCTGAATTTTTGAAGTCACATATCTCGACCACGTCCTTCTGCTAAATACATTACTTCAACTCTGGAATCAGCAAGTCCATTGTTAATTCCATCCTCCATCTTCAACCAATCCGGAGTTGTTCCTTGTTGGCAAGTTATCATCGTCGTCCGCTGAAGATTTCCTCAAGGCTGCTAAATCTCTCTCAATCATTTCAAGACGAACATGGAGTTCTTTCACCTCAATCTCGTTAAGTAATCTCTTGAAACCCTCTCGCTCTATCGCCTATGCTCAATCCACCGGAGGCCATGAAGACCTTCCAGATCTTGTATTCCTTCTGTTCAAGTGGTGCTATCTTTTTCTATATCTGTGAAATTTTGCAGTTGTCTCCGTGATCTTCCTTTATATCTTTCCGGTGGCTTGGTACTTCCGACATGACGACAACATCATCATCTTTATCTATCTATGAATCCGGCGAATCGTTTGCATCTATCCTTGTTTTCTAACGGAGTTCTATGAGTTTTTGCCAACACCTTCAGTCTGTTTCGGTAGTTGGGTTGCATGATTTTCTTATTCATGTGCGGAGTAATGCTTTGAGTGCGGGATGGAGTAGCTACCATACCACTACTCTTATCATTCGCTCTTGTACGTTGAATTGGTGAATTAATGTGATTTCACTCATTCCACGGAAGTTAGAAGTGGCCTTTATCCCTTGATACTTTTACTTCCGTCCTTGTTTTTCCGGAGTGCTCTTTCGAAGAAAGTAATAAATAATCTCTTGTTGGTGATCTCACCCTTTCTACACGGAGCAAAATCCTCAATTATCTGGTGGAAACAAACGCCAACCTTTTTCTATCCTCGTCTTTCTACCGATGCTCGATATCCCCACACAAGATTAAAGGGAACTATCTCTCGCTTTGTTTCATCAATTCTTTTTCTGTGGTAAAGCCAATTATGGTTGATGCCATCACCCGCAAATCTATTGCGTTAGCCTCAAGGCTAAAGAAAGCAATAAGTATCTCTACAATAAACTCCAGATCCTCCATATTCTTTGCTTCTCGGGATTCTACCATGATCTGGCTTCACATCCATCTCTGGAAGTTATATCTGCGCACCTAAATTGCGTGATCCTTGGTTCTTACCGGCGCAACAAGAATCTAATCCGACGATGTCTAACTAGATCTTTCTGTTGTTATCAAGGGACTCTATTGTTTGAAGGCAATATTGTTTCCGAACTTTTTTCTCAAATCCGAGAGAAGATGCGATGCTATCGTAATAGTGGTTCAAAACCTCTCCAATCTAGCTCCTTTCTTCCTGCGAGACAAAGATTCATCCTCTCTCGTATCGGTAAATCTTTAATCTTAATGGTGTGTCTTTCTTTATCCATGATACATCATCTTCTCCTTTTCTTTCACAAGTGGTTATATTCTTTTATCAGGATTCTTGGGAAAACCGGAGCTATGCCCATCCTATCCTTCTTGTCTCACGACAATCCTTCAACTCTTCTAACCCGTTGTTCTCAAGCAAAACGCCAGACTCGCAACAAGTCTAGCAAGTTTTGCAAGGTGCAGTGGTCGCACCATTCCGTTGTTCATCAACTTGGGAACGTGAGGGTCACCTTCGTTCGAACACCCGCCTCTCCTTGTGTTGTTTTCTTTTCCTAGGAATCTCGGGGCGAGATTCTTGTTTAGTGGGGGAGAGTTGTAGCATCCCAATTGTCTAACAATTGCAATGCTACTAGCCTAGTCTATATAATGGCTACTTCATATATATAATTGTTGCATCATCATTGTATCATGCTCATGTCATCATGCCACCTTGCATTTGAGCATCATATAAAACCCTTTTTGGTTTGGTTCTTCTCTCATATGCATTGTTAATTGTATTTGCCTCTTGATATTGTATTTGGTTCTTGATATATTGTTTAAATGCCCAAGTTGAGTTGGGGGCATATCTTTTAATCTACTCCACCACCCTTTCTCTTCACCACCTTATAATTCCACCATCCCATTAGCCATGAGCTTGTATTTTATTTTCTCTTGGTATTTAATCTAGCTCATGGGAGATAGGATGGATCTACTCCTACAAATTCTTTTGCTTGGCCTTTATTCCACTTCTTGGGAATGCATAAGGATAATGCCATGCTATTATTTTGTTTTCACAAGAATTAATCATGGCATTTATTAAATTGCATGGGCCATGCAAGAGTACCTCCACCTTTAGCCAATTGTTTCTCTCTTGGTTTTTGATGGGTTTTCTCTTTTTGGGATCATCTCCATCCCTCACCACCATCTCTCTCTCTACCCTTCATGCTTGATCTTGTTTGGTTCATGTTAAAACCCTACCACCATCCCCCATCCATGCAAGCCATGTGTGGGCATATTCAACCCTTATCTCTAAAACCCTAAGCCATCACCCTCTCCTCTCTCTAACCTAGCTAACCCAAACTCTAAACCTAGTTTCCTCTCTAATCTAACCCTAGTTACACCCATCTCCCCTCTCATCTCACCCTCTCCTTCCACCATGCCGAGGTGTCCCCTCTCCCTACCATGCTGACCCCACCTGGCTACCCCCTCTCCCTGGCCGAGCTACCCTCCTACCCCAACCCTAGCACCAACCCTAACCCGAGCCTAGCTCCTAACCGAGCACCACCTCTCTCTGCCTCTCTTCTCTCTCCCTGCCTTGAGGGCCCCTCCAGCCCGAGCCACCTTCCTCTCCTCCCGCCCTGGCCTACCTGGCAGCCTCCATCACCTACCCCTGCCCCTACCGTCCAGCCCGAGCACGTGAGAGGAGGGAAGAAAAGGTGGCCAAGACCACCTTTTTCCTCTACCCACTCCCGCACGCCACCTCCTCTCTCTCTCTCGCTTGCCCTCATCCACACGTCTCCTATGCCCCTCCCAGATCCGCCCAGAGCCCGCAGCTCCTCCCCTCCCTCTCCACCGACGCCCACCCTCTCTCGTCGGCCGCCGCCAGCACGTCGTCGTCTTCGTCGTTCCGGCCGTCAAGCGCGTCGAGGAGGTGGACTGGAAGACCAAGGGCATCCCTCTGCTTCACCCTGGACACACCGTCGAGGAGGAGAAGGGCTGGAACCGCCGGTACCGCCGCCACCGTCACCAAACCCTAGCCCGCCGGAACGTCTGCGTCGTCGACGATCGGCCACTCCTCTGCCCGATCCGACCGCACCAACAACCCCGCGGTGAGCGTCCGAACCTCCCAGACAACCTCCCTCCGTTTCCCGTTTCCTGTACGCGCCACGCCGCCGGACGAGCGCCTTCGGTGCATCGAGCTCCCGTCGTCGAGGACCGTCCCTGCGTCGCCTCACACCTTACCTAGCCGCGTTGTCCTCTCCCATCAACTCCCCTAGCACTACCGCACTGGCCACCATCCCCTGCGCTAGCGCCCGCGACCTGGGTTCGATTCCCCGCCCGCGCCGCGCACCGATCTCTCGTCAGAACGGCGTAGAAGAAAAACAGTGTCGCGTCGCCTTTTTGCATAAAACCCCCTGCATCTTTTTCGGCCAAACCCGCGGTACACCGATCCCACCCGTCAGCCTCTCTGTCCGTTTAGCAGAACCCCCCCCCCCCCCAAGATCCACCGCCTCAACCCGCGCTCCCCCGGATCCACCACGTGTCGCCTACCGGCTGGCCGCGCGCGCCGTGGACCCTCAGCCCCACCGGCCCCACCTGTCAGCCGCATGGGCTAGCCCAGCTCGCGGTGAGAAAGGTTTCTCTGCGGCGTTTTTCCGCCAGGTCAGCACGGGCCCACTTGTCACTGTCTGTGGCTATATCTGGGCTGAGTGACAAAAGAATTTCTGTCTGTCTGTTTTAGATAAACCTTTTCCAAAAATGTTTTAAATTCAATTTCAAATCTGTATTTAAATAACTTTTGAAATATAAATCCAAATAATACATGTAATATATGTTTTGAGATCAGAAAAATATGAGGAATTCAAATATGCCCTTCAAAATATATTTTGAACATTTCAAATTGCAAGTTGACTAAAATTACCATAAAATGCCCTTTTTCCTTAAATAATTAATAACTTTTGATTTATAACTCCAAATTTAACAAATAATATGTCTAAAATGATCAGCTCGACGAGACCTTTCTGTTTATGCATTCCATGTTTTGGATTGCAGCATGCATCATATAAATATAAAGTATACAGCAACTTATTCGGGAATAAAATGTGACCAAAACTCCATAAAATGCTTATTTCTTGTATTCCACACCTCACCCATGCCATGCTACTTTATTGCCATGCAAATTGTGCATCATTCATCATGGCATGATTGTTTGCTTGTCGCATTTTATTCTTATGCTTGTGCACTTTATTTATGTTGGCCCTTGTTTGTTTGGTTCTTCTTCGAATAGACGCTGAGCAGGGGATATATCAAGAAACCCAGGAGCACTACCCAGATCCTTCTCTCGCTTCAACTGAGCTACCAGGCAAGCACTACCACATGCTTGCATACATATAGTACCTATTGCCTCTATCTTATTCTTGCATCATTGAGTCGCGATTGCATTAATCTGAATCCCAAGTATTGCATAGCCTTTACTTTTAAACCCCACCGAAGCTTGTTCCTCCATCCCATGAGCCATTACTACAGGAGTTGTTTGAGCCATGCGAGTCGTAGAACAGCATGTGTAGGGTATGTGAGTGTCTGTTGGATAACGAGGTACCTATACAACTTAACCTGAGTAGTAATGGGATAACTAATGAAAGTGGCACCGGTGAGCAATATCTGCTATTTGGTTTTTCATGCTCACTTGTGTCCCGTAGGACCCCGAGTACTTGATTCCTGTTCCTTGAATATTCGCGCTATCCACATCCGGGAGGCTTATGGGACCCCCCTGAGCCAGAGCTTGATTCATTCTTATTTCTTGGGGCCACAAACTAGTTTGAGGTTTTATTTACTATCCTGTACCTATGCCATGCTTTACTGCTTTATTTTAAATTGTGCGAGGTACTGCACCTGTACTGTTTAGGTAAGCGAAGTGTTTTCGCGGTATCGACAAGCCCAGTCACATTTTCGGGTTCCCAGTCGTTTACAGCCATTGGCGCAAACCTTGAGTCCGTCTCGGAGCCGGCCAGTTTCGTGGCGGGTAGCTTAATGGGGTGGCCCCCTGAAATATTTCTGAATCTTGTGATTGCTTTGTCGTGACTGCCTCGTTGGGTTTTGATTTGGTTTTTCCGAGGTTGATCGAGTGTGTGTTGCTATTTGTGCACCCCTGCAGGGTAAAACTTTCTGAAAGCCGTGTCCGCGGTTATGGACGACTTGGAGCACAGTTTCTCGATCATAGACAAGTATAACTAAAGTACCGCTTTTAATTTGACTAAGTAACTGACTAGTAAATAGTGCAACACTCATGGAATGGATAATAAAACTGCCAACGGATGGGGGTTGTTCGTCCGCTTCCTCGTTGGTAAGCGGGAAGGAGGATGGATCTGTTAATATTACTGTTATAACTGTTGTTATTAATTCACGGACATCCGTCTATCTTTGGTTAGGCGGATGGTTAGCGAGTATCTATAGAATTGTTAGGGTTTATCTTTTGCTGCAATTGCGTCACCCCCAGGTTGTGTCCCCTTTAGAGGCATAAAGACTTGCTGAGTACCCCTAGGGTCTCACACGATAAATTATTTGATTCAGATGAACAGGTACACTCACGAGATGGATACTGGGTGGAGGAGACGGACGATGTGGGTAACGATCATTCGGTGTAGAGATTCCGGGAACGGGGATCCGTGTGATCTGTGGGCGGGATGTGTTTATTTATGGGGCATCTTATGCCGATTTGCTTCTTATCCGTACTCGGATCTTGTTTGCCGCTTTCGCCTGATACTCTGATGTTTGATGTATGAGGAGATATCCTAAACTATATATCTATCTAGGATATTTGGATCTTGCCGTATGGCGTTGCAATATTTCTATTTCTTTTATATGGAATGGCTCTGAGAACTGTTGTATGGTGGCTTGCATACATACTCATTTGTGTATGTAGTTGATCCCTTCGCCTGCCGATTACGCCGCCCGTTCTTGTCCCGATGTTTGGAAATGGTTAGGACGGCCGAAAGGTCTACCTGTGAGCGGCATTTGGGCCCCACCGTACTATTTTAACCATTTCCGCTCATCCAGGCTTGTAATTAGGAGCGTAATTCACCGAGGTAGTTACAGATGGACTACTCGAAACTAACACGGATCCATCACCAGTAGCCTCGTCATCATTATTAAGGTTTCTGAGAGTATGGCAAATGAAAAGATTGTCACAATTTCTAAACTTGAAAAACCTTTATCTTATAAACCATATACTCGATTGATGATCTTTTTATCTATGGCTTAGTCGCAAGAAGTTACTCAGAGACAAGTGAACTACAGGATCTCGAAAAGTGAAGTGAACTAGCCATGTAGAACAGCCAGGTTAGGAAAAGTCTTTCATGTCAAGGTGAACATAGACATACAAGGTTAGTTTGTTTTTCTGAATTCTCACAGAGAAGACTCGTTTTCGAAACTTACATACTTTATATGTTCTGAAAACATTTTTTGTGCAACTGATCACTTGCGAGATTATACTAGTCTTAGCTATTAAACTATAATAAAATTGCTTGCAAGGCTTTTGAACGTCATTTTACACAAATGCAGACTTGCGCAATAATAATTTTGGGGCATGATATCATCATCTAGTTGTTGTAAACACTTCGATATCTACTACCTATCTATGCATAGCATTGCAATGCCTAAAACCATGTACGCAATTAGATGATGAGGCTTGCTTCGGTCCCCCACCCCAAAGACAAGTTTTGGTGGGTTAGTTGGCGGACGAGTTGCCAAAAGTCCCGTATTGCCCACTTATATAGATGATGTATTAGGAAGCTAGTGAAAAAAAAACAGATCGTACGTACGTAGCTGACTCTGACTCGTATCTGGTCACCGATCGCATTAGGAAGCCTCTATCGCGTGAGCCATCGACAGAAGCCTCCGCGCTAGCCTCGACTCGGAGCGACACGGACGACGCCTCAACCATCGACAAAAGCCATCGCGCTAGCCGCGACCAGAGTCGGCGACTCGGACGACGCCTCAACCCAGCGACAGCCTGAAGCCATCGAACGCCGCCGAATCAAGCCTCTCACCTTCCTGATCCCTAAGGCCCTCATCACCGCTGTAGATCGAAGTCGTTCTTTGCCGCGTCGGAAGAGGCCAGGTTGGATCACGGTTCTAGGGTTTTGGAGTCGTCCGTGACCAGATCGCCGCTGCCTTCTCTGTGCTTTTTCGTGAGGTAAATTCGCCTCCCATCTTGTTGATCACGTGTAGTTTTTGATCAGACAGTTTCTTGGGTTTTGTATGGTTGGATTTCTGATATCATGATTCGTACTGCAGTAGGTAATGGCGGACAACAATAGTAGTTCGAACATGATGGAGGAAGATGACGGATACTTGGACAGTGATTCTTCTATGTCGGATCATGGGATTGACAAGCCCGAAGACGGGCCTATCGATGGTTATGACGATGGTGATGGATCGGACGATAATGTGAGTGTAGTTCTTGCAATTTATGTGTCGTCATGTATATTAGCTAGAATATTTCAATTTATGGAGAGTGGTTATATAATTGGTGTAGGTGGATAATGATGTCGAAACTGAGCAGAACAATTCGGAGGTACTAGATAGTGAATCTATAAGCAAGGTATAGTTTCTGGTTTATTTTAGGCACATGAAACAAATGAACAGATGAAGTTATAACTTACTCTATGGTATTGTTTTCTGTTCAGTTAATAGTTGGCAATGATAATACTTATGACTACTATGGTGAATCAGACTTGGAAACAACTGAAGATTTGCTTTCTGTAAACAATAGTGAGGTATTTGTCTCGTACATATATTTTTTGATAGTTGGCTGCACTAACAGGGGCAACGTACTCATAATTTGTGTTCTTTTGTTATGAATTTTCAACACGTGGAGGAATGTGAGAAGGATATTGGCCATCCCGGAGATGAGCGGGAGAAGTACTGGAAGATAATGGACATGACATTTGCTTCTGAACCCGCGGCATATGCTTTCTACAACAACTATGCTAGAGACCATGGTTTTAGCATTAGAAAGAACAGGTACAGGAATAGCAAAGGGGGATCACAGGAAATATTTCAGAGGCAGTTTGTCTGTTCAAGAGAGGGGAAACGTCGAAGCAAGTACTTACCCCTGGAGGGACGCAAATATAGGCCAAGAGCAGAGTCTCGCTGTGGATGTAAAGCGGAATTAACCGTGAAGCTTAATAAATCTAGAGGGGTATGGATCGTTAAGAAATTTGATGACAACCACAATCATTTGTTGGCTAGACCTGATGAGGTCCCATTTCTTTGGTCCCATAGAAGGATCAAAGATTTCCAGAGAGCTGAGATATTAGCAATGGCCGCTAGTGGAATTAGAAAGCACATGATTATGTCTTCCTTCATCAGCAAGTATGGGCGGTACAGTCATGTTGGATTTACGAGGAAAGATTTGTATAACATGTGCTCAAGAGAGAAGAGAAAGCTGCTTTCAAGCGGTGATGCGACCACGGCCATTGGCATTATGCACAGTCGGAAGGATAAGGACAGTGACTTTTTTTTTGAACATCAGGTTGATGACAAGGGACGGTTGACATGTTTGTTTTGGTGTGATTCTCAGTCACGTCAGGATTACCATGATTATGGTGACGTGTTGGTCTTTGACAGCACCTACAAGATGAATAGGTATGGTATGCCATTTGTTCCCTTTGTAGGCCTGAACAACCACCGTAAGACTACGGTATTTGGGTGTGCAATCATATCAGACGAGACTAAAAAACATATACTTGGGTACTGGAAACATTTATGAGAGCAATGTGTCGGAAGATGCCAAAGTCTGTAATCACGGATGCAGACGCTGCCATGATAAGAGCGATTCGGAGTGTATTTCCAGATGTGTGGCACCGTATATGTACATGGCATATTGAAAAAATATGAGTATGCACCTAAGTCAGAAATCATTGCCAGAGTTTCGGTCCCTCTTATACTACGCCAGCAGTACTGCGACATTTGAGGAGAGGTGGCACGCTTATGTAAGGAAGTGGCAATCGGAGAAGACACAGGGTTGGCTGAAGAGAATGTATAAGAAGAAGAAAATATGGGCGGCCGCCTACCTCACAGATGGTTTCTGGCTAGGTATGAAAAGCAACCAGCGTAGTGAAAGCCTTAACTCATGCCTTCACCTCCATCTTGATTATGGGATGACACTTGTGGATTTAATAGTGCACTACGAGAATGCCATTGTTCGTCTGCGAGAGAACGAGGCGCGAGATGACTGTACGGCTTCACAGACTACACCGGTGACGGTTTCTAAATGGGTGTTACTTGAGACAGCATTGGCAAACGTCTTCACAGCACCCAATTTTTACATGTTGCAAGAAGAGCTCGGTAAGATTGATGGCATAGAGGTTGTTGAAAAAAGTGATGGACTAGACGAATCTCGAAAATACCTTGTGACATGGTCAAATAATAGAAGCAACCAATTTTATGTGGACTATACACCGAGCAACCCGGAGCAAAGTATGGAGTGCACATGCAGAAGGATGATCCGTAGGGGCCTCCCATGCAAGCATATTCTCTTTGTGCTAACAGAGGTAAATTTGATGGAAGTACCACCGTGTTTAGTTCTTAGACGGCTATCAAAAGATGCCAGGCACGGGTTGCCTGCGAGGCGCACAAGTGATCTGTTTGGATGGAGATTTTCTGGGGCAGAGGAGCGAAGACGGTTTTCCGAGCTAAGTGTTTTAGCCTCAGAAGCTCTACATGTCGCATGCAATGACCCAGAGTTGTATATTAAAATAAAGGAAAGCCTGGAAGACATAATATCTATGAGGCAAACATATGATACAAGAGCACGTGGTCCCAGAAAGTCCGCTCATGAAGATACACAGGATAGTCCAAATAAAGCACCATTAGTAGGTGATCCTGTTAAAGTTGACACTAAAGGTGCCCCTAAAAAGAATAAAGATAAAAATGCCTTTGTGACTAAAAATGGTAGACCACTAGCATATGATGAAAGAAAGCAGTTAAGACATTGCACCACTTGCAAGATGTCGGGCCATAACAAAAACAGCATTAAATGCAAAAATCATCCTAGGTAAAACTTTTCTTATCATCAGTAGTTAAGACATTATTTATTTGTTTAACATTTGTGTAACAATTCTTTATTGTCGTGAATTACAGGAATATTGCCGAGATGCAAGTGCCAAGGAAAGAAGAGTAGAACTTCTACATAGTACGAGTGGTGAAGATATGACATCGGTAGTTTTCTGGAGGGATGTTGCCTAGTTGCTGTTATGTACGGATTTTTATTTTTTTCTCCTGTTATGCAAAAAACGTGTGGACAAAGAGTTCCTGGTAGTAAACCTGCATTTGTATTCATCTAAAATTTTATCTTGTAGTACAATATTTTGCTGCCCCGTATGCTATTGTGTTCTGTTGAAAGTGATCATATATTCCGTATATACATGGAGCACGTGACAGCAGCGAGGGTGAGGTAGAGCTGCGTGCCGGGCCGTCTTGTCCGGATCCATGATCATCCCGGTGAGCTCCGGGGAGATCGAGCCGTAGATCCAGCGCTTGAGGATCAGGTCGATGGTGTGTCACTTGACATCGAGGCGGGATGGCGTGGCGTCGGACAGCAGGTGGTCGAGGACGCATGGACTGTATATCTTTCATTGATCATCTGTACAGGTTTATATAGAAGAGTACATGAGGCAGACTACTTTCTGCAAAAAAAAAATGCACGTTAAATTTATCATAATGGGCAGACTACGTAGTAACTTCAACTACATGGCGCCTCACCTGTGCACACATATTAGGAATACATGTCACAATTTCTTTTAACATTTTCTCCATCATCTTGTTCATCATTGGTTCCATCTTTCGCTCGATAATTTCCTCCATCATTAATACCTGGGCAGGTTTAGTAGATTTTTTGTTTGAAGACCGCGCACCATTTTTCTTGGCCGAACTATCATTTGTCTTCTGAACATTAGGTTTTTGTGCATTCTTCAGCTGTTGTAACCTATATTGCATAGTAATATTGTCTTCAACCTAAAAGAAATAAACAACTTATTTGTAGTACACCGAAGTAAACAAGTGTGAACTCACTCCAATTAATTTTTGACATACGGCTTACATCTTCGACTAAGGCCCACAGATCCTTACTAATAATTAGCTTTCCAATTGGAGCCAGTACGGTTCCTAGGAGAACTAGGACTGCCCTTCGGAGGAAGTCATCATCCGCGGATCCACTCTTCACAATGTCCGCAATCAAATCTTCAATAACAATGTTCCCTGTCGTTTTGCTAAGAAATCGAGCAGGAACGCGACTCTTCGCATCTGCCCCTTCCTCCTCTAGTATTTTTGTAGCAGACAAGCCAAAATTCCGAAGGCCATAAATGCACTCTACATCAGTACTATTAACTGAAAATTCACCTTTTTTGTTAGGTAGAATAAATTTGGATGAATCTGGATCATACACATCAAGCAAATAGTGTAACAAGACCGTGCGCATCTTGACAGACGGAATTTGCAGCATGGGTCGCAGATTAGTCTCAGAAAACTTAACACGTTGCTCACGTGTGAAATTGTCGGCAAGATTATACCATTTCTCTATGGAGCAACAAATATCTCCATCCAGTTCGAACATCATCCTGTAAAAAATAGCAATAAAACATTTAACAAGACGACACTCTTAGATTCAATCTACGTAAGGGCATATCGGTTTCCACGTAAAATATGAACGTACTCCCACCGATCCATATTAATTGACTTAAATTTGTCTAGATTTGGATGAATCTACATACTATTTAGTATATAGGTTCATTCAAATTTTAATAAATCGAAATTAACTAATATGGATCGGAGAAAGTACTAGTATTATTTGGGTTACATGACACTTTTGGACAAAGTACGAACATGGACTAGAATTATTACCTGCACCTCTGGTCGACGACCAACCACGTACGGGGTCAGGCTCGATATGGTAGATGACACAGATGGAGAGGCTACGTCCCACAGCACGTACACAGTGGAATGCGGCGTCGCAGAAGATGAGGGAGGGAGGCGCCGTCGCAGGATGGGGGATGGAGGCGGCGTCGTACAGCACGGGGTAGGAGGCGGCGCAGACGATAACAGGGAGGGAGGCGGCGACGTAGAGTTGAAAAACGAGAGAAGATCGTGCATGTTTGTTAGGTCATTGACACGCACAGTCGTCTAGGCTTAATGGGTGTAACTTCCCAGCTAAACATGCGGCCCGTACATGCTCAATTACTAGGCCACACCGGCCCAGTAAATGCAATGTCGCATTTCTTTTTTTTACTAAAAATTAAATTATTCAGAATTAAATTTGTACATATTCAACTTAATATTTTTGACCTAAATTTGACCACCGCAAACTCTGTCGGAACGACCTCAAATTTGGCAGAGATATATGTCTTGGCATGGAAAACTATTTTGTGACGTTTGTTTTCGCTCCGTTTGAAAAAAATGGCCTTTCCATTTTAAATCACAGAAAACGACGTTTTTCTGTGAAGCATGTACTACAATGTCAATCTGGGTATGAAAAACAGCACCACGAGGGGGTAGTAGGCCATACCGTAGGCACACTTGCGCATCTGGATCATCGCGAAATACTAGTTACGTGTGGTTTTGCCTTCGGTCAAAGTTTGGTCAAAATTGACAAAACTTGGCTAAATTTGCACTGCACACGCTAGAAATGATGATCCTGTATTTTCTAAAATTCAAACCTAGGCCGAGGGTGCCATGTTTTCACATGGATCTAATCTCACATCATCAAGATCCAACCCAGATGCATCCTTACGAGGCGCAGATATTTTGACCTAAGTTTGACTGGGCCATCAAAAATTCATAAATTATCGAAACTTCCTGAAACATTGGCCTCCCACCTATGCTTGCTCCCTGTTTGCCATGAAAAATACTAAACAGGGATAACATGAAAGATTTCAAGCATCTCCTCTCCTAGGGTACCTTCGGAGTGGAATGTTCATGGCCTACTAGGCAGATTAGCAAGGTGGTGACCATGACCACCGCAAACTCTGTCGGAACGACCTCAAATTTGGCAGAGATATGTGTCTTGGCATGGAAAACTATTTTGAGAGGTTTGTTTTTGCTCCGTTTGAAAAAATGGCCTTTTCCATTTTAAATCATAGAAAACGACTTTTTTTCCGTGAAGCATGTACTACAATGTCAATCTAGGTATGAGAAACAGCACCACGAGGGGCTAGTAGGCCACACCGTAGGCACACTTGCGCATCTGGATCATCGCGAAATACTAGTTACGTGTGGTTTTGCCTCCGGTCAAAGTTTGGTCAAAATTGACAAAACTTGGCTAAATTTGCACTGCACACGCTAGAAATGATGATCCTGTATTTTTTAAAAATCAAACCTAGGCCGAGGGTGCCATGTTTCCACATGGATCTAATCTCACATCATCAAGATCCAACCCAGATGCATCCTTACGAGGCGTAGATATTTTGACCTAAGTTTGACTGGGCCATCGAAAATTCATAAATTATCGAAACTTCCTGAAACATTGGCCTCCCACCTATGCTTGCTCCCTGTTTGCCATGAAAAATACTAAACAGGGGTAACATGAAAGATTTCAAGCATCTCCTCTCCTAGGGTACCTTCGGAGTGGAATGTTCATGGCCTACTAGGCAGATTAGCAAGGTGGTGACCATGACCACCGCAAACTCTGTCGGAACGACCTCAAATTTGGCAGAGATATGTGTCTTGGCATGAAAAACTATTTTGAGAGGTTTGTTTTTGCTCCGTTTGAAAAAAAATGGCCTTTTCCATTTTAAATCACAGAAAACGACTTTTTTTCTGTGAAGCATGTACTACAATGTCAATCTAGGTATGAGAAACAGCACCACGAGGGGTAGTAGGCCACACCGTAGGCACACTTGCGCATCTGGATCATCGCGAAATACTAGTTACGTGTGGTTTTGCCTCCGGTCAAAGTTTGGTCAAAATTGACAAAACTTGGCTAAATTTGCCCTGCACACGCTAGAAATGATGATCCTGTATTTTTTAAAAATCAAACCTAGGCCGAGGGTGCCATGTTTTCACATGGATCTAATCTCACATCATCAAGATCCAACCCAGATGCATCCTTACGAGGCGCAGATATTTTGACCTAAGTTTGACTGGGCCATCGAAAATTCATAAATTATCGAAACTTCCTGAAACATTGGCCTCCCACCTATGCTTGCTCCCTGTTTGCCATGAAAAATACTAAACAGGGGTAACATGAAAGATTTCAAGCATCTCCTCTCCTAGGGTACCTTCGGAGTGGAATGTTCATGGCCTACTAGGCAGATTAGCAAGGTGGTGACCATGACCACCGCAAACTCTGTCGGAACGACCTCAAATTTGGCAGAGATATGTGTCTTGGCATGGAAAACTATTTTGAGAGGTTTGTTTTTGCTCCGTTTGAAAAAAATGGCCTTTTCCAATTTAAATCATAGAAAACGACTTTTTTTCTGTGAAGCATGTACTACAATGTCAATCTAGGTATGAGAAACAGCACCACGAGGGGTAGTAGGCCACACCGTAGGCACACTTGCGCATCTGGATCATCGCGAAATACTAGTTACGTGTGGTTTTGCCTCCGGTCAAAGTTTGGTCAAAATTGACAAAACTTGGCTAAATTTGCCCTGCACACGCTAGAAATGATGATCCTGTATTTTTTAAAAATCAAACCTAGGCCGAGGGTGCCATGTTTTCACATGGATCTAATCTCACATCATCAAGATCCAACCCAGATGCATCCTTACGAGGCGTAGATATTTTGACCTAAGTTTGACTGGGCCATCGAAAATTCATAAATTATCGAAACTTCCTGAAACATTGGCCTCCCACCTATGCTTGCTCCCTGTTTGCCATGAAAAATACTAAACAGGGGTAACATGAAAGATTTCAAGCATCTCCTCTCCTAGGGTGCCTTCGGAGTGGAATGTTCATGGCCTACTAGGCAGATTAGCAAGGTGGTGACCATGACCACCGCAAACTCTGTCGGAATGACCTCAAATTTGGCAGAGATATGTGTCTTGGCATGGAAAACTATTTTGAGAGGTTTGTTTTTGCTCTGTTTGAAAAAAAATGGCCTTTTCCATTTTAAATCACAGAAAACGACTTTTTTTTCTGTGAAGCATGTACTACAATGTCAATCTATGTATGAGAAACAGCACCACGAGGGGTAGTAGGCCACACCGTAGGCACACTTGCGCATCTGGATCATCGCGAAATACTAGTTACGTGTGGTTTTGCCTCCGGTCAAAGTTTGGTCAAAATTGACAAAACTTGGCTAAATTTGCACTGCACACGCTAGAAATGATGATCCTGTATTTTTTAAAAATCAAAACTAGGCCGAGGGTGCCATGTTTCCACATGGATCTAATCTCACGTCATCAAGATCCAACCCAGATGCATCCTTACGAGGCGCAGATATTTTGACCTAAGTTTGACTAGGCCACCGAAAATTCATAAATTATCGAAACTTCCTGAAACATTGGCCTCCCACCTATGCTTGCTCCCTGTTTGCCACGAAAAATACTAAACAGGGGTAACATGAAAGATTTCAAGCATCTCCTCTCCTAGGGTACCTTTCGGACTGGAATGTTCATGGCCTACTAGGCAGATTAGCAAGGTGGTGACCATGACCACCGCAAACTCTGTCGGAACGACCTCAAATTTGGCAGAGATATGTGTCTTGGCATGGAAAACTATTTTGTGACGTTTGTTTTCGCTCCGTTTGAAAAATATGGCCTTTTCCATTTTAAATCACAGAAAACGACGTTTTTTTGTGAAGCATGTGATTAGAGAATTCATGGGATATTCAGGTGCATGTATGTGTGCATGCTGCAACTTTATGCCAAAACTGATGTAACAGATCAAACATTAAAGCTGGTCTCAATGCTGGTCTCAATAGTACAAACTTGTGCATGACATACATTTCACCACATACAGAACATTACACAGCAACAAGCAGGGTTGTTCTTGCAAAAGAAATGTTCTGAACTACTAAACAAACAGAAGTGACAACACACCACAAGGAGGTTAGGATAACTGGTTCTTACGGTCCAACTACATGAACGACAGTACATACAGTTAACATAGATCCAACTGCGAAATTGTCATGTAAGCTAGGCCACGGACAAAAAAGCACCTCCAACATAGCCCTATGTTCAGCCTTCTCGCGAGCAATTCTGGAATTCTCGGCTACTTCACGAACATGCATCAGCAGGTGCATCAGATGACCACCCTTCGGCTTGGATCTATGGCAGTGGCATCTGTACATGCCCTTCTTCATGTAAGCAGACTCGCCCAACTTCTCTAGCTTGATGATCTCCTTGGAAATGAAGGAATTCTCGTTCCGATGGTCCACTTCCTCTGCGGAGTCGTCGGAGAGAAACTACATGAAAATAAAATAATCTCAATACCCTATCAAATATAATTTATAGAATACAAAATTAATGTACATGCAGAATAAACTTTCTGAAATGATCACCGATACTGGGCTTCCCTCCTCGGTCATTGCGTAAGGAACCTCAAACTCAAACTTGTCGACTTTATCTAGTTCCTCTAGCTTCCTCTTCTTATTACCATGAGTGTCGGATGACTCAGCCCTCTGGATGACAAATAATACATGCAAAATTGAATTCATGAAAAACAATCAAAAGGCAGTACAACACTTTCAAATCAGATTATTCAAATTTAATATAATTTACATAGAGGAATCTATAATTACTCATCATACAATCTGTCATAACTAGACATCATACAATCTGTCAGCAAATAAACATAAAACGACCAGCAGTTCAGTTCTAATCAGATTAGGCCTTGCAAATTGCCACATAAAATTAAGTAAAAGGACCAACCTCTCTCCAGTGCTCACCTTCCTCATCGCCGTCATGCTGAAGATGGAACCGCTGAAGGTGAAGAGCACGTCCGGGTCGGCGAAGATCGCCGGGACACTCATGTCGCTCGCTGGCCTACTGCTGCTGAGTCTATACAAGGGTTTGCCACTTACGCACCAGCTGGCTGCCGCTGCACTGTCCCCGGCTGCTCACCACTTTGAAGCTATAAAGATTACACACTCTCGGCTTGGATTATTACAGCATATAATATGTAGTTGTTCTTCTCATTGTGCTGCTGGATGCAGACAGCTATATAAAGTTATTCAAGCATGTGCAAAATTAATCTACAAGAATTAACAGAAGTAAACCAGACCTTGATTGCAACCTCCACCGCCGCTTGATCCGCCACGGCATGCACCATCCGGCGCCGCTTGCGCCGCCAACGCACAATCCGGCGCCGCTTGCTCCGCCTTGCCCACAACAACCTCCACCCCTACCTTCACCTCCTGATCCATCACGGCCGAACCCACCGCAGCCTCCTTTGCCTCCAGATCATCCACGGCCGCGACAATCACGGCCACCCCTCCGCCGCATCTACCTCTCCCGAGCCACCATCGATCTGAACCTCCAGATCTTCCACATCAACCGCTCCCGCACCACCACCGGATCCAACATCTGTGCCGCCATCCATCGTCGACCTCCACGAGCGGTGGAAACTAGGAGGCGAGGCGAGGCGACGGGAAGGGGAACTAGGAGGCGAGGCGACGGGAAGTGAAACAGAGCGACAGTTCGGTCCACCGCCCACGTCTCCCGTACAGAGTACACGCGTACGTATTTGATCGATAAACGGGTAATACGGACGGATCCGGGCCGCGCGGGGGAAGGAGGTGGGCAATCGCTAGCTGATAAACGGGCAGATAAAAAACGATCTAGACCGTTTGATGCATCCAGGCCAACGTAGGGGTGGGGGACCGAAGCAGAAGTGTTAGATGATAGCTGTTCAAATTATACTTCATACTGCATGTAGTAACATCTTACGTTATGAATCAGAGTGTACGATTCAAGTGCTCGATTCCGATAAAGCTTCCAATTTGTTATTTAATTGTGCAATATTTTCCCTCAATAATGTTGTCTGCGTCTATGCGGAGAGAGATACTCCGTATACTCTAAGAAGAAGACACTGTCATACAACACATTTCTATAGGAGAACAAATCGAGTACATGTAATATCTAAGAGTTTTACGAGCTAGACCTAGTACACGAGGCACTCTCTCCACTGTTTAGTTCTTGACGAGGATATCAGACGGTCATTGCTTGTATATATGAGGCTTATATCTCTCATGCAACGTCCTTATGCGGAATTGAAAAGAACACGACATCGTTGCAAATAATAGCTTGCATGCGACGCTTCTAAGACAACTAATAGTCCAGGGTCACACGGGCCATAAAACGGTCGTTAAGGACACATTTAACTTTGTTTGAAGATTAGGGTTAAGCCAAACTAGTCGGTTGGGACAGCCAGTCAAACCAACCACTTTCGACCGAGAGCACGCGTCACACTTACTATAGCTTCCCCGACGGCGGCGGCGAACCTCACCCATCATTCTCGATGCCGGTGGCGGCGGCAGGGCAATTCTTTTAAGAGGCGGTACTTTTGTTCGACGGCGAAGGTGGTGAATGCCATTTGAAACCTAATTCCTCTCTCATTCTTCTCAATTC
Source organism: Avena sativa (assembly GCA_916181665.1). NCBI lineage: Eukaryota > Viridiplantae > Streptophyta > Magnoliopsida > Poales > Poaceae > Avena > Avena sativa. Next base: position 442,901,996 of record OV702294.1, on the reverse strand, counting down.
GAGATCTGAGCGTGCCCATTGATGCTAGATTGCGGAAGCCGGACGGATGTGCTGAACGGGGCGAGGGGAACGAGATGGAGCCGGGAGAGGGGACTTCTAATCATTATATCTCGCATCTCTGCACTTAATTTCTGTAAGGTTCGGCTCCTTGTTTGCTTCCGCTAGCTCACAGTGCCCGCCAAAAACAGGGGAGACAATGTTGCGCGGCACACATTCGAATTTTGCATCAAATTCTTTCCCTCTAGGGTTGTTTTAGTTGATGGCAGCACGCAGCTCATTAAGAGAAACACGGTTGTTAAATGGGAGGTGGAATTAGAACATGTTGATCCCCAAGAGCTAATAAACATGGAAGAGGAGGCGGTGAGGAATATGGTAGAAAAAATTGGGGATAGTGTGGTTTGGAGGCCAGAGCAAGAAGGTTCTTTGTTACGATTTGATGATTGGAAATATGACTATGTTAGGATTGAGAGAGGGCAACAGATAGTTGATGAAATCGATGAGCGAGACAGTTGGACAAGCAAAACTGTTCTGTTTTTAGCACATCTCATTGATCTGGAACCTGATTCGAGGGTTGGATATGTGGCCTCGAAGTTGGCTGCTCAGATGATCGAGGATGATTGGGCTGCACAAAGGCAAGTAATGCATATACTTACTGAGTTGGAAGTGTTAACAGTGGAGGCTGATGCTAATGCACAAGGGGTTGCACAAAAGATTGTAACTGTTGATTGGAATTCAGTTGAGATAAGTGCCCGGACTGATTTGGTCATTGCACCAATAGATGACATTGAAATGGTAAAGCTTTTTGGCATTCCTATAGATGACAGAGGCAAGGAGAAAAAGAGGTATGAAGCTGCAAATGATGGTGACAACCATTTAAGAGACGAAGAGGCAGATATAGATCCAAAGTTGTTGGAAAATGTTGCAGTTCATGTATATGATGCACATGATGATGAGCTAGTAACAGTTTATGACAAAGAGGACCCAGTTATTGAAGTTGGGAGATTGTTTCACAAGCATGGATGAATTCAGGATGTGTTTTAGGACATATGCAGTCAAACGTGAGTTTGCTACCAAGACTTTGTGGACAGATAAAAAGAAGTTCTATGCAAAATGCATAGGTTATGATGGTGGTTCCAGGCCTTGCAAGTGGTATATATCTGCTAGACGCCAACCTGATGGAAGGACAATAAGAGTGAATCAAATTCCAAAAGCTCATACTTGTATTACAACTTCTCAAATAGTTACAAAGATGATATCACAATTATGGGTTGCAGAAAAAATCAAACCTAGCCACAACACCAAGCAACACTGCAAAGAGACTGAAAATAGACTTGGAAAAGTAGTACCCCATTAAGCTGAATTATACTACTATGTGGAAGGCAAAGCAAATGGCAATGAAGGAGCTATATGGTGATTGGGCAAATACCTTTCGAATGCTTTATAACTTCAAAGCAGAAGTAGAGAAGAGGTCACCTGGCAGTGTTGTGGAGATAGATACTAAGGTAACAGCTGATGGGAAAGTCTTCTTCTCTAAATTCTTCATGGCTTTAAAGCCTTGCATCGATGGCTTCAAAGCGGGGTGCCGTCCATATTTGAGTATAGACTCATCATTCTTGACTGGAAAGTGGAATGGTCAACTAGCAGCATGCAATGCTTTAGATGGACACAATTGGATGTTCCCTGTAGCTATTGGCATGTTTCAGTCTGAGACAGAGGCATCATGGACATGGTTCATGATGCAGTTGAAAAGATGCATAGGGCCAGTCTCTCCATTGGCAGTGCACACAGATGCATGTAAAGGTTTAGAAAATGCAGTGAAGATTGTTTTCCCTCATGCTAAGCAGAGGGAGTGCTTCGGCCATATGTGGATGAATTTGATCAAAAATTCAGAGGAGATGATTTTGGACGCATGTGGCCAGCAGCAAGATCTTACACCAGAAAGACACATTCATATCACCTTGAGAAGATTCAGGCGGCATGCTCTGAGGAGGATAGGGTCAAGTTTTGTACATGGTTGGAAACCTACCATTCTCTTTTATGGTACATGTCAGGTTTTAACACTGCCATCAAATGTGATCATATCAACAATAATTTGGTAGAAAATTTCAATAACAAAGTGAAGGAGTTAAAAGACTTGCATGTCCATGACATGGTTGACCAAATCAGGATCATGATCATGAGGTTGTGGGAATTGAGAAGAAGGCTTAGTGATGTTCTTCAAGGAGATAAGCTTCCTAATGTTGTGCAGCAGGTGGTCAACAGGAGCAGAAACCTTGCACATTTGCGTGTTGGGAAATCCTCATTGTGGGGTGGTGAAGTCAGAGATACAAAGACTGGCAGGAGGCATGTTGTTGACACTCAATTGCATGAATGCACATGCCTTGAGTGGAAACACACTGGGAGGCCTTGTGAGCATGCCATACTTTTCTTGGCCTCCAAACACAAGCTAAATATGCACCCATATTTGCACGAGTATTATTCTGTAGCAAAATTCAAGGCTGCATATGGAACACCAATTCCAACACTTACAGACCAGTCTCAATGGCCTGAAGTGGACATTCAGTTCTCCTTGTGTCCTCCTTTGATGAAAAGAAAGGCTGGCAGGCCCAAGGAGAGTAGATTCAAGGCTTGGTTTGAGAAAGGTGGGAGCAACAAGAAGGAGAAGAAAGATGAAAAGAAAGATGCCAAGCCAAAAAGGGCCCAAAAAGGTAACAAGAATAGATACAAACTCCGTGAAGAACTTGGACACCGAGCTGGCTCTACCAAGTGCAGATACACTGCTGAAAAGCCAAAGTATGTTCATCCAAAATCTATGTATTTCTTGTTGATGATTTTTCTCCCCCAACTAACTTGCTTGTTTTCAGGAGGAAGCGTGGAGAAAAAGGCCCACCTTTTGTTGTTGAATGAATGCTGGCCAGTGAAAAGGGCAAGAATCAATGGCCAAAGAAAGAAGAGAACTAACCAGATCATGTTTGGTGTTGCTGAGGTGCAATATGAACTTGTTTTGGAGGATGATGTGCAAACTATTGAGGTGCAAAGTGAACCTGTTAATGCTGTTGAGGCTTTAGGGCACACCGATTCTGATTTGGAAGCTCTAGTGCAAAATGAGCATGTTGTTGAGGCTCTGGTGCAAAATGAGCATGTTGTTGAGGCTCTGGTGCAAAATGAGCATGTTGATGAGGCTGTGGTGCAAAATGAGCATGTTGATGAGGCTCTGGTGCCAGCTTTTGAGTTGCAGGCTATTGCACATTCTGAACCAGATTGTGCTATTGAGGAGGTGCAGGAGGTGAAGGAGACTCTTGGACGTGATGTGGGGAGGCCATATGGTTATGGTAAGAAAAAGAAGAGCATAAACCTGTTGTGTGGTGTGAAACTTGTGAAGGAGAAGAAATCGAGGGGTAAGAAGAGCCAAAAGAAATAGACTTTGAATTTGGCACTTGTTGTTATTGTAAACATTTGTTATTGTAATAATTTGGCACTTGTTGTTGTAATAATTTGGCATTGTTGTTGTAAACATTTGTTATTGTAATAATTTGGCACTTGTTGTTGTAATAATTTGGCACTTGTTGTTGTAATAATTTGGCCAAAATTCAAATATGATGGTAAATTTGAATTTCAACCAGTGTAGCTATGTGTACTTTTCTATGTTTGTATGAGCTTCCAACTTTTTTCTCATATGTAGAGTAAAATTCATCCTCGCCCTGATCCCTTTTGTGAAGCATAACTCCCCCTCACCCAAAATGTGGTAGAAATGGGCTCCAAAGCTAGGGTAAACCACCTCATTTCTAACCAAGTTTTTTTCGACCATTTCTAAAAACAAGTTTGATATTTTTACTCACAACTAGGTCACATAACATGACACCATGCGAAGGTTTTGTATTTTTTTGATTTTTTTTGAATTAGTTATGCACATTTGAATGTCTGGTCAAACTTTGTGAAGGATTTTCATAAGAATTCTTAGCTAGGGGCTGAGGCTCACTAAACTAGCATTGGATCTCTGATGAAATAGCATGTTGTGAACCTAAAAATGATTTTTTTACAAAAAATCATCAACATGAAATCATGTACCTTTAGTTCATATATTACCCACTTCCAACAGAATCAGCAGGATTTGTCTTTTTCACCAGGAATGGAATAAAAGGTTTGAGATACTCAAGTTGGGACATTATACATGCAAGGTGGTCTAGTATTTTTGAAAAATAGGATGTTACCATTTTGAAAATTCAATTTGGTGGTTGCTTCATAAATCCCTCCCTTTCGGCACTCAGAAAATGGAAAATGGATTTTTTGTGCGTCGAAAGGGAAAACTTCATTCTACAACATTGTTAGTCATCCCATTATACACATTCATGCATAATATGGGCATATTATCATAAACTATGCCTTGATTCTAGCCATATCATTGGTCATTTGACCCGAAAGCCGGAAAACCTCGGAGGAGATACATCATTTTGTGAAGGGTTTTTTGAAATATGATCAATATACCAAGTTTGATATTTTTCATCACAGCTATGTCACATAACATGACACCATGCGAAGGTTTTGTATTTTTTTTTTGAATTAGTTATGCACATTTGAATGTCTAGTCAAACTTTGTGAAGGATTTTCATAAATATTCTTAGCTAGGGGTTGAGGCTCACTAAACTAGCATTGGATCTCTAATGAAATAGCATGTTGTGAACCTAAAAATTATTTATACAAAAATCATCAGCATGAAATCATGTACCTGTAGTTCATATCTTACCCACTTCCAACCGATTTGGTAGGATTTGTCTTTTTCACCAGAGATGGAATAAAAGGTTTGATATACTCAAGTTGGGACATTGTACATGCAATGTGGTCTAGTATTTTTTAAAAATAGGATGTTACCATTTTGAAACTTCAATTTGGTGGTTGCTTTACAAATTCCCCTTTCGGCACTCAGAAAATAGAAAATAGATTTTTTGTGCGTCGAAAAAGAAAACTTCCTTCTACAACATTGTTATTCATCCCATTATACACATGCATGCACAATATGGGCATATTATCACAAACTATGCCTTGATTCTAGCCATATCATTGGTCATTTGACCCGAAAGCCAGAAAACCTCGAAGGAGATTGGTCATTTTGTGAAGGATTTTTTGAAATATGATCGATATACCAAGTTTGATATTTTTGCTCACAACTATGTCACATAACATGACACCATGCAAAGGTTTTGATTTTTTTTTTGAATTAGTTATGCACATTTGAATGTCTGGTCAAACTTGTAAAAACCATGTTGACTGCATCCTAAACCCAGCTAAGGCCGAATGAGGAACGTAGATCTAACCCTAGCGCGACACTGTGGCCGTCCGATCGTGTCTTATAGAAGGATTCCACGGGTGGCTCTGGGTGATCCGTGGGAGGGCTTGTTCTGCAACCTGATTGGTTGGCGTCTCTTAAAAGGATTTCGCGGCTAGCTCTTGGCAATCTGTAGGATGGATGATTCTGGAATCTGATCGGCTCATATTGTTTTTTTCCATAAACAGATAAGGTACAGCGTGGCACACTCCATTGACCGTTGGACCGAGCGTGGCATGCGAGGGCACTGGACGGGGCGGGCTGCACGCGACGGAACCATGCATGCGTGCCATGCAGCTGCCTTGCTTCACAGTCTAGCTATTTTGCGTGCAGCCAAGCGACGCAGCAGCGCTACACCTTAGTTACTCCTCTGTCGCATTAAATAAGTGTACGTCTAAGTTTGTCTTCAGTCAAACTTCTCCCCTCCGGTTCATGCGCCATAGAAAAACATGCAATTCCAAAAAATTACTCCCTGATTTATGTATTTATTGCCTCAATTCTAATAATTTTTTGAGTAAGCTAACTTATGTATTTATTGCCCTGATTTACTACCCTACAATTATTTAAATGGTCTATTTTTCTCTCTGATTGGTTTTTCATGCATGCATGCATGCGGCGTAAAAATAGTGGGACTTTTTTTTGCATGCGGTGTGAACTTGTTGCATGCTAAGGCATGCTTAGCATTAATTACATGTGAATAATAAAGACTAAGTGTTTCTTCTTCCCTTGTGCTGCTCTACATACAGTGTGAACAAGGTTGCATGCGGTGATAACTCTTAATTTTCTATGGTGCCCTGTAAACCGAACTAGAGGGAGCAATAAACTTCGATTAACTTGGTACCATTAGATTAGTTTTTAAACTTAGTTTCATAATATGAAAATTTTGTGTAATATATGATAATATATTTATCTACAAGGTTGGTCAAATTTGACAAAGTTTGACTTAGACAAATCCTAGAAGTACACTCATTTGCGCGATGCGTGTGACTTTGGACTGTCAGGCTGTGAAAATTGCGGGCTGACGCGGTGCGCGGTGCATGGGACTTTGGACTCAGCGTGACTTGGGCGCCCGCCTGACTTTGGACGTTTTTTCTCTCTTTCCCATTAATGCACGCATGCAGGGACAAGGTCACGTCGCATCCTAGCAATTTTTTTGCTCTGATCGCATTGATCACGCACGCGGCTGCGCTCCGCTGACTACACGCAACGCAGGGAACGCAGCTGCGCAACACAGGATTCCCACGCCTTCACGCTCAGCCCCGCTGATTCATGGTTCCGCCAATAAATAATTGCAACGCCCAAGCCCCTTTGCCTCCTTATCTTCATCCTCGAGTCAAATAGCCCCTTTGCCTTCTCCCAGCCCCAAAAACCTCTCTGGCGATGGCAACCTCCCCCATCCAATGGCCTTCCGACTTCGAGGTCAGCGGCGAGGACAATCATCCGGAGCATAGGCAGTTCTGGGAGAAGGAGGCGCCCCCAAGGCGTCGCAAGCGATGCAGGCAACACACCGCCCCGACCGACCCCTGGGCCCACAGGACCTTCATCCACAACGCCCGCCCCGCCGCGTCGGCAACCTCCCCGACTCGGGACCCTCCGACGAGGCACTCAAGGCGGAGGAGAAGGAGCTGTCTGTTGCCGCGAGGGCGGCGGAGAAGGTGGACCAGCGCACCTAGAAGAAAAGGCGGGAAACGGAGGAGAAGGAGCTCCGGGAGGCAAGTCTCCGAGCGTTGGACAAGGCCCAGAGATGGCACAAGGCGGCGAACTGGAGGGAAGCGGCTGCAGCGGCGACGTTTGCCCCAGCGGCACCGCCCCCAGCGCCGATGGAGTAGGGCAGCCTCCCGGCGGCGAGGTTGGCCGACAGCCCTAGACGTAGTAGCTAGGGTTAGGGTTTGGGCGTCCTTAGGGTTTATGTAATGTGAGGCCCTCTATATGTAATGTGGGGCCCCTCTGTGTGAAACTATATTGTATCCCTCTCTATGTTTCTTCCATATATTATATAATATATTATCTATGTGACCGACTTGTATTTTATTGTATTGTCAAAACAACAAGTGCATAAAACAAAAGACAAAAAAGTTCTCATATAAGACTCGTGCAATATTTATAAAATGAGTGAAATTAGAAAATCTCAAATGGAAGAATAAGTTAACGTTATGATGGTTGATTTTCAAACAACACATGCAACACATGGTTCATTTTTAAACAACACATTTACACATTTACATAAGTTTAAGGGGCGCCCAAGTTAAAGTGCTCAGCTTGTAAGCAGGATGGTTGCCCTTGGCCTTCATTTATATATTTACTTTCGTAACAAATAAAAGATTGTGACCTGATCACGAGTATCTGCAGATCCACACGTCCCTAGTTAGATTGTAACGTGAGAACTTTTTTTGCCCAATCTACAAGTAGTTACTATTGGGCCTGGATATGACCATTTTGACCTAGCTAAGTTCTATTTAGGCCTGGCCTTTTTCAATCACTCCTTGTCCTATTGTTTTTTAACTTTTCAACCCCTCCACTACACACTCACGAACTGAAGGAACAAAAAGAGCAGCTCAAAATTTGCCCGAATTTATGTTGCATTTTATTCAAGACAAAGCCATAGACCATTACATCCATCTCCACAGGTTCTACGATAACAAAGCATCACGATTTTTCCTCAAACACTGATTGCGTTGTCTAATGACTAATGATTAGGAGATAGACAAATCCGAGAGAAATTACACAAAAATAAAAAAAGCCATCAGATTGTCTTGCTTCTTCAGTTCGATGATTTGCCTTAGCTGCTTGTTCATCTTCTTTAGCTCGGCCTTCACTTCCGCATCCACCGTAGTACTAGCGGAAATGGGGTTGCCAGATCCCAATTGCTCCACCACAGATGGGTTTTCGAGCTCCCGGGATGCTACCTCCACCCCAATTCGCTCGATGTACTCATCAAGCCACTTAAAATGCCCACATTTTGGCAGTACCTGAAATCGCATAGATGAATCCTAAATCCCAAATTCGATGAAATGCCTGAAATTTCGAAAGAAAAGAGAGAATTTGGCGCTCGGAACACTCAGATCTCACCTTCCCCGGCTCGGGCTTGCTCTCACACTTCACAAATTCGCGGCCAATGTTGCCGTTCTTATCGGTGGATGTGACAAGCCGCTTTAGGGGCGCGGTACAGGGGCAATCGGGGCACCTCGTCATCGGCACCATACCGAGGCCATGAGCGGAGGAAGGATGAAGCGGAGCTCGACATCCCTCGCCGGTGTTGCCGCGCTTGCTCGCCAGAGATGAAAAAGAAAGGGGTTGAGATGCTGGCATGGTGGCGGGAGGGCTCGGGTGCGGGGACAGATCGGGCTAACGACTCTCTTCTACCGCAGCATGGGTTCCACGATATGAGATGGACATCAGGTGGGTCTCACCGTGACGTGGACAGGCTATGGGTCCTGCTCTGCTCAGCTGATTCGAATTCATTGACGGTCTCGTGAGGTTAAGTGGAGGTGTCGTACGGGAGCTATTTGCTGCTTCACAAGCATCGCATACGAGCTATTATTTGCAACGATGTAGTGTTTTTTCCAAATCCTTGTAAACACGTCGCATGGGAGCTATAAGCCCATATACATGTGACAACACACAACTCGTCTGGAGAAGAAACGTCGATTCAAATCCTCGAAATCTTGGGCGCGACGAGTGGGTTCTGGCGCGTGATCTGCTCCCGGTCGGCCGTCTTGTAGTCGAACCAGCACTCGTGGGCGTCGGCGTGGCAGTGTGCGCCACAGTATACACCGCCACAGCGGCACGCGAACCCCATCAGCCCCACCTTTTTTCGACACGCCACGCACCGGTTCTTCATTTCCTCGGGTGTCTCCGGCTCGTCACCGACGACAGCTGCAGGCGAGTTGATCTTGAGAGACGCTAGGCCGGACATGACGGCTCGATCAAAGGCCACCAAATCGAGGAGTTGCTGCTCCTCATAGCATTTGGAGCAGAGGCTGATGGCGAATCTCCCCCCAGTTCCCCAATACCTGCGCTGGTCGGAGGTTCCAATCACTTGGGACAGGACGGACCACCCAGACCTTGTGCCCACGGAGAACTAGTACGCCGTGGTCATCAACCCATTGATTGACGGCGTGGAGTTCACCAAGTGCATGGTGGATAGTGGAAGTAGCATCAACATCATGTACCTGGATACACTGCAGAAGATGAACTTGACGGAGGCAAACCTAAGGCGGACCAACACCGTGTTCCATGGCGTAGTTCCTGGTCGGGAGGCTCGGTTCCTTGGGTGCATCACACTTCAGGTAGCCTTTGGCGACGTTAATAATTACCGCCAAGAGCGCATGACCTTTGAGGTGGTCCCCTTCAAGAGCGTGTACCACGTCATATTCGGCCGCGACATATTCCACACGTTCATGGCCAAGCCATGCTTCATCTACAACAAGCTCAAGATACCCGGACCAAACGGTGTCATCACCGTATCCGGAAGCTTTACCAAGGCAAGGGACTGCAAGATCAATGAATCAGCCGTTGCAGAAGCTGTCCTCTACAGTGAAGAATTCAAGGAGATCCAGAGCAAGGTCAATGACTCAGAGATGCCCGCGTCGAAGAGGCAGATCTCCGACTCCGCTCCTGCGTTCAAGGCCGCCATCGAGACCAAGCCGGTGGAACTTGTGGTAGGCGATGCCTCCAAGACCGTCGCCATTGGGACGAACCTGAATCCCAAATAGGAAAGCGCGCTCGTCGAGTTCCTCCGTGAGAATAGGGACATATTTGCCTGGCAACCTGCCGACATGAAAGGTGTACCTAGGGAACTTACCGAGCACAGCTTAAACATAGATCCAAAATGTAAACCAGTGAAACAACCTCTATGATGCTTCGGAGATGAGAAGAGACGCGCCATTGGCAAAGAGATAGCTAGGTTACTTAAGGTTGGTTTTATCCGATAAGTCCTTCACACCCGATGGGTGGCCAATCCTGTACTTGTCAACAAAAAGGGAACTACTGAATTAAGAATGTGCGTTGATTACACCGGCTTGAACAAAGCATGTCCCAAAGATCCGTTTGCTTTGCCTCGCATTGACCAAGTCATTGACTCGATGGCTGGCTCGGAAATTTTGTGTTTTCTCGATGCATACTCAGGATACCACCAGATCAAAATGAGGAAGTCGGACCAATTGGCCACTTCGTTCACTACCCCTTACGGCACGTTTTGCTATGTCACGATGCCCTTTGGGCTGAAAAACGCAGGTGCTACCTACCAGCGGACAATGCAACGTTGCCTTCACGACCAAATTGGTCGGAACGTTCACGCCTATGTGGACGATATCGCGGTGATGTCTAAAAAATCAAACGACTTAATCTCCGACTTAAAAGAAACCTTTGATAATCTCCGGAAGTACAACATGATGCTCAACCCTAAGAAGTGCGTCTTCGGGGTTCCAGCCGGCAAACTGTTGGGCTTTATCGTTTCCCAGCGCGGAATCGAGGTCAACCCGGAGAAAATCAAGTCCATCTTAAACATAAATCGTCCGACATGCCTAAAGGACATCCAACGACTAACAGGTTGTGTTGCAGCAGTTAGTCGGTTCGTCAGCCGACTTGGAGAGAAGGCTCTGCCGCTATACAAGTTGCTGAAGAAGGCGGACAAATTCACATGGACGGACGAGGCAGATGCAACATTGAAGCAGCTCAAGGAGATTCTTTCCTCAGCGCCCATACTTGCAGCACCCGAGCCTGGAGAGCCCCTATTAATTTACATGGCGGCAACCAACCGGGTTATCAGCATCGTCGTCGTGGTAGAGCGGAAGGAACCAGGCTATGAGCACGGAGTTCAAAGACCAGTTTACTATGTAAGCGAAGTCTTGACGGAGTCCAAGCAGCGTTACCCGCACTACCAAAAGATAGCTTATGGAGTATTCCTCGCTTCGCGGAAGCTGAGGCATTACTTTCAGGAGCACCCAATCACAGTAGTGAGCAAGACTCCACTGTCCGACATCATCAACAACAGCGACGCTATAGGAAGGGTCGTGAAGTGGGGCATTGAACTTGACGCCTTCGAGATCACCTACAAGAGACGCGACGCTATCAAGTCACAAGCCTTGGCGGATTTCATTGCAGATTGGACGGAGATGCCAGATGCCACTCCATTGCCGGAACCAGAGTACTGGGTGATGCACTTTGACGGATCAAAGTTGCTCAACGGCTCGGGGGCTGGTGTATTGCTACAGTCACAAAAAGGAGACAAGCTACACTACGTTCTGCAGATCCACTTCGAGGCTACAAACAACATGGCGGAGTATGAAGAACTCATTCACGGACTGCGTGTAGCCAAGGATATTGGCATCAAGCGCATAGTTTGCTGTGGAGATTCCGACTTGGTTGCCCAGCAGGTGGCTGGCACCTGGAATGCGCGGAATCCTATGATGGTGGCATATCAAGACGAAGTGGACGAGATAGCCAAGAGCTTCTTGGGCTACGAGGTCAAGTATGTGCGTAGGGAGCAAAACGAGGTGGTTGATCTACTGTCTAAACTTGGATCAGGGCGCAAGCAAATTCTGCCAGGAGTTTTCCTAGAGCATCTACGCACACCATCCGTGAAGGGAGCCGACATCAACAACCCGGATAGAGCTGACTCTTTCGTCAACATGGTGACAAAGATCCCTCCGGCTTGGACAAAATCGTTCATGGAATATCTCGAACACGGAACTTTGCCCGATGACGAGGTCGAAAGACGGCAAGTAGTACGACGAGCAAAGGGTTATACCATAATCAATGGGCAACTCTACAAGAGGAGCACTACTGGTGTATACCTAAAGTGCGTTTCCCAGCTAGAAGGTATGGAAATCCTACGCGAAATCCATCTCGGAGATTGCGGGCATCACGCCGCTCCTCGATCATTGGTCGCAAAAGCCTTCCGGCAAGGATTCTACTGGCTGACCGCGAAGGCGGACGCCGACAAGCTGGTTGAAACATGCACAAGATGTCAGTATTATGCCCGACAACCACATGTTCCTGCTGAAGAATTGCGAACAATACCAATAACTTGGCCGTTTGTAGTTTGGGGGCTAGACATGGTGGGGCCGTTACAAACTTGTAACACCCTCAGAATCGACCCTATGCAAGTTTCAACGATTCCCGCCAAACCCGCATAGAAACGATTCAAAGGTGCCCACCAGGCACTTTCGTGCGGGTGGAAAACGAAGTAATACCATTACACAATAGTCCACGATGGGACCCACAGAACAGATATATACAACAATGACCCAAAGAGTCAAGAATACAGATATACAAGACAAAGATCCAAATCACCTTTCAAACGATACAGCATCCGAGTACAGACAAGATGCAAATTGAGCTAAGAGCCCTGAAGAATAACCAATGGAGTCCATAACCCTGCCCAGGCCAAGCCGGAAGGGTAACCCTGCTAACGACGTCGATCTCAAACCTGCTTAACAAAAGGTGTGCCGACAAAGGGCGAAGGAAAAAGAGAGCGGTTAGTACTGAGGCCAGTACACGGCGAGACTAGATTTCGGCGGTCCTCGCCTACATAGGTATGGTGGACTGAAGCGACAGCGCAGCATGCTCTAAACAACCTATATAGACTCAATACAACTAGCGGCTATCAGATAGGGATAAGAAAGACCTATTCGGATCTAATCTGAAACTATCACCAAGCATACGCATCCTGGTATTTCCCCCTCGAGACCAAACGAGGAAGTTAACCGAGGAACTCACACAGTTGGCAGTTCTATTCATTCCATTATAGTTGCGGCAATTACTAGTCAGATATAGATAGCATGAGTCATCCTGATATAATAAGCAGTGGGCAGTTTTAGTTAACCATTCCGTTGTAGTTGTAGTACTTACTAGTCAGATACATATAGCATGAGGCATCCCAAAACCCAGCAGTTGTTGTTACTTTTATTTAGCCATTCCATTGTAGTTGCAATACTTACTAGTCAGATACAATGGTAATAGGTGACAACCCAAACCAGCAATTGTTGGCACTTTTATTTAGCCATTCCATTATAGTGAAGCTGATTACTAGTCATTATAAAGTCAAATTTATAGCACTACTTTAGTTATAGTTGTCTATGATCGAGATACCGTGCTCCAAGTCTTCCATAACCGCGGACACGGCTTTCAGAAAGTTTTACCCTGCAGGGGGGCACAAATAGCAACACACGCACGATCAACCTCGAGAAAAACCAAATGAAAACCCAACGAGGCATCACGACGGAGCAATTGCAAGATTCATATAAATTTCAGGGGGTCACCCCACCAAGCTACCCGCGACGAAGTTGGCCGGCTCCGAGACGGACCCAGAGGTTTGTGCCAATGGCTGTAAACGACTGGGAACCCAAAAGTGTGACTGGGCTTGTCGATACCGCGAAAACATTCCACATTTGTTCCTAAACAGTATAGGCGCTCCACGCGCAATCGTAAATAAAGCAATAAGGCATGGCATAAGTACATGATAGTAATAAAGCCCCAAACTACTTTGTGGCCCCAAAAAATAAATATGACTCAAGCGCTGACTAGGGGGATTCATGGTCCCATATGCGGATAGTGCGAATATTCAAAGAACAGGTATCAAGTACTCGGGGTCCTACGTGACACAAGTGGACGGTTAAAAACCAAATAACATCTATTGCCCACCTGTGCCTCTGCATTATTTACCTACTTTAATTTTAGTTATTAAACGATAATTAAAGCCATGATCATCTCCAACATAAAGCATATGACATTCTTCCAACAACTGTGGTACTTGACGACACGCAACCGCACTTGAGCAAGCGACTACGACACGCAAGTCCAACTATCTACCAAGCAACATGTAATAGGATATATCCAAGGCAATATAAGGCTGCAAGGGATATCACGGGTACGAAAACTAGAGCATCGCAACACAGATAGCAATAGATCAACAAGAGGAAATAAAGACTAGAAAGGTAAAATAGGTAGAAAGGGGGAGAATGCTCGCCTGAAAATATCGCCGAAGTTTCATAACTGAAGAACTTGTCGAAGCTCACAACATCTCATCGTCCAATCCGGGAAGAAGCAAAACACTAAAAGGAACAAACGATGCAGAAATTACAACTAATACGGAAGAATCGGCATGACCATGATATGATGTATGACATGGCAAGTTAACGATGCAAACTATGTCAAAAAGGTCTTAGAGGCATAGCACATTGATGATATAGCATTCACGAGATATTATTAATAAAAAAACAATTAGTTTCCAATTTTATTTATCATGTTTTCCTTGCATAAACAGTACTGATTATAAAACTGCTCTTAATGCATGATGCAAATGATAATATGGATATCATGGTTGGAGAGGTCTCGTCGCGCTGATCAATTTAGACATATCATTTGTTAAATTCGGAGTTACGGATTTAAAGTTATGCAATTATTAAGAAATGGGCATTTATTAGCATTTATTAATTCGTAATTTTAAATTGCTCAAATGATATTATGAATTGCATAAACAGATTCCTCACATTTTCTGATTCAAAAACATATATTAATTGTTACATTCGGAATTGCCCGATAAAAGTTATGATTTTCTCAATTTAAAAGCATGTTAAAACATTTATAAAATTTTAGTATATAGGAAAGTTTTCTGAAACTTTTATACCGAACAAAACTTAGCCTGATACACCAACGAGTGGGATAGTTGCTGACTGGACGGCTGAGCTGGCTGGGCTGCGGGTTGAAGAGAGAAAAGGCCAGGGGCCTTGCCACAAGATGGCCATGGACGGCCGGAAGTTCTGAAAAATGAACTGTGTTTGATCAGCGTGCGCAGCTAGCTGACCCAAAGTTTGCGAGACGATTACGAGCGCATACGAGCTCCAGAACAGATGAGGTTGAAGGCGTTGCAAATCTGGATGTTCCGCTAAGATAAACAAGTGAAGATATGCGTCGAAGAACTACCATGTACGATGAGATAAAGCGGGGAACAGAGGCAGAAAACAGGGTGCAAACTGTCGGACGAACTTCAGTTTCGGTAGGTAGATCGGGCTGACTTTGGCAGATGAGAGCGAGAGATATAGACCATAGTTTTCGAAGACGTTTGCTCCTGTGTGTTTCTGGGACATACTTGAAGCGATTCCATGTTTAAAGATTCGTCCGAGATGGTCTGTATCCCATGGAAAAGATGGAGAACGGAGAGGTGCGAAGCTGCTGCTGGCTGTCTGTCTACACGCTAGGCTGCTGCTGCTGTCTGGGTGGCGAGCGGTTGTTGCGGGTGCACGACAAGCGACGCAGCGGATGTAGCGCGTGCAGGCGATGCAGAGGCGAGCGAGATGGAGAAGATGGTGGGGAGGCAGGGAGGAGGGTGCTCACCAGGAGGTGGTCGACGAGGACGAGGATGGCGACAGCGAAGGCAGCGAGCGCGAGCGACGGTGTGGCGCTCTCGGATATGTTCGGTTCGGCGATGGGGAGGCAGAACGCGACGGCTCTGACTCTTCCTGCGGCTCCCAAACAGACTGCGGCGGCTCCACGAAGCGATTCCCAGTCTTGGAACGCGCCGGCACGAACCACGGGGACGATACATACAAGACCAAGCTTCCGCCATGGTGGCTGCTCACGGTAAGGTGGAGGAAGGATGGGAAACAAGTGGCGGCGGCGCGATGGAGGAAGGGTGAGGCGGCTAGGGTTCCTGTGGGGCTCGGGGGTGGAGATAAAGGGAGGAGGAGGGGGTGGTTGGCGTTGTGGTAGTGGAGGATGACATAGGCAGTGAAGGTCACGGCTCGTGCGTGACTGCGTGAAGAAGACGACAACATTCAGGTTCAGCGCTTCCTGCTAATCGATCAAAGAAGGGGCTCCAGATGGGCTGTGCAGTTTTGCTTGAGATGGAGATGGGCCAGAGAGAAAGTCTCGGAGGAAAAAGGAAACTGCCTCGGTTGGTCTTTTGGACTTGGTCGGCTAGACTGTCTTCCTCAATTTTATAAATCATTTTTATTTTATTTCTTTTATAAAATCTTTTCGTAAATATATTTAGACAAACAAAATATCCGAAAGAGACCAGGGTTTTATAACTTGAAATGAAGGCGGAGATATTTAGGAACAAAGGCAGGCTTTTGGAGAATAGTTTTAGAAAAATTATATACATGCAAAAATAAAGATACTCAAATGCAATGTGACATGATGACATGAGCATGCAGTCATGATGATGCACAACAATGAGCGATTTTCTAGTAGTGCTTTTTCCCGGGATGCTACAAAACGGCACCGTGTGGATTTACGCATCTGCTTGTAGCAGTTGACAAGTTCACCAAATGGATAAAAGCTAAACCCATTAGAAAGCTTGATGGGGCAACTGCCCTCAGGTTTGTCCGGGATCTAGTGGTGAGGTTTGGTCTCTCACATAGCATCATCACCGACAACGGAAGCAACTTGTCACTCGGAGAAGTGGAGGCCTATTGCTGGGACAAAGGCATCTGACTTGACCTTGCATCTGTGGTACACCCACAATCCAATGGTCAAGTTGAGCGAGCCAATGGATTAATTCTGCAGGAAATCAAGCCACGTCTTGAGGCACCTCTACATAGAGCAGCTGGAGCCTGGGCGGAAGAATTACCATCTATGCTATGGAGTTTACGAACTACACCCAACAGATCCATCGGCTACACCCCCTATTTCATGGTATATGGAGCAGAAGCCATCCTACCTTCCGACATCCTCCACGATGTACCAAGAGTTGCCGCCTACGACGAAGATGACGCTGAAGAATCCAGACGCCTAGATGTGGACCTTCTCGAGGAGGAGCGCGTTTTGGCATGCCAAAGATCCGCCATCTACCAGCAGAAGCTACGCAGCTACCATAGTCGCCGCGTTCGGCATCGCTCGTTTAAAGAGGGGGATTTGGTGCTCCGACTTAAGAAGAAGAAGTCACACAAATTATCCCCGCCATGGGAAGGACCGTTCATCATAAGCAAGGCGCTGCTCAATGGGTCTTACTACCTTGTCGACAATCGTGAACTCAAGGATATACCCAGTGAGGATCATAAGCGTAAGCGACGTGACCCGGATGATGACTACCCGGAGCTTGATCGGCCATGAAACATAGCACAGCTACGTCCTTTCTACACTTAGCATTTTTTTATCTAATTGTGTACCTCTTATATGATCAATGAAATAAAGCTCTCTGGTTCACTCATTTTGCTGAGTCTTTTACCTCCTTTAGTGTTCATTTTTGGATTATATAAAAACCTTTATGCATAAGTCTTGCGATTGCACTTGTGAAAATTACGCCTACGGGCGTTAGCTTAAGTTTTCTGGTCTACACGTTCTTTGTTGTTTTTATGTGGATTCTGGAGTAGTGACTTTTGGCACTTGTTGTCGGCGATTTTGTGCTCAGGTTATTGACGGTGCCATTGGGCATCATCACCTAAGCGCATGGTTCCGACAACGAGTCTTCCGACTCACGAAAAGTCAAGCATAAGAACCAAAGTAATGGATAAGCCAGCACTTGCTTAAAAATATATACATGCTGAAACTTAATTCTTAAGTAGCAGGATACAATAACCATTGTTTTCCGCCTTAAGATTACATCAACAAAGTTTTTCCCGCGCACACTCCATAGGTGAAACAGAAATTACAAAGTGTTTTTCACTATTTGGGTGCAGGAGACTTGGAGGCCACATCATCACCAGCCGGAGAATCACCCTCAGCATCAGTGCTATGGTGAGACTCGGAGGATTCCAGGTTGGCGTTGTCGAGAAAGTTCCTGGGCACGAAGACGTCAACATCCACCAACTCGGCAACCTTGGTATCATACCCCGCGAGTGAGGACATGATGGCTTCGTGATCAATATCCTTGCCATCATCATCCACGTCGGGGATACCAGATGTCACCATGTCGATGTCGGCATCTTCATAGTGTGCCTTTACCATAGACAGCGCCATCCTTGCGCCAGCCCGTGCACATGAAGCTTTCCAGCTTGCAACACGCTCGGGGGCTCGGCGCAGAATCTCCGAGTACTTCACCACGGAGTACGAGGCCTTGATATAAATCTGGAGGGGCTTGGCGATCTCCTTGGCTTGGGCGATGGCGGTGTTGATGAAGTTGCCGGCAAGAATCATGCATTCCTTATCCGAAGGAGGCAAGCGGGTTAAACCCATGGGAGCTGAAAATTCCGACAACGATTGCATGAGTTCAAAAATTCTAAGTATCCAGACTACAGAACTACAAGGCGGAGGACACTTACTGAAGATGCTGGCCTTAGCCTGCCAGACGACGTCCGCCAAGGATTCCTTCTCTTGTTGGAGGAGATTAAACGCTTCTCTATGGCGAAGGTTTTGCTCATCGGCAGCTTGCTTCTGATCCTTTAGGATCGCAAGCTCCTCCTTCAAGCGATTGATCTCCGTGGAGGCGGAGTCCTGCAGGGCTTTCATGGAATCCTCGTGCATCTTCAGCATTTCTTCCCTCTCCTTCTTAAGGATCTTGTTCTCGCTGTCCAGCTGCTGAATGTTCTTGGACTGCTCGACAATATCCTTGGCCTTGGTGACATGCTCTGCAAGTCGGAGAAAACAAAGTACACATTGAGTACTCGAAGATTATGGGCACAAAAATAAGACGGAAATGCGTCATAAGAAAACAGACTCTTGTTTTTGATGATCTGTTCCTTCAAGATGGCGGTTTTACCCTTTTCAGCTTCAAGGTCTGCGCGCATCTTCTGGTACTTGTCATTGGCCATGCCCCCCCGAGCATTCTCGTTCTGTGGAAACAAATACAAAGTCAAATCGTTGTTTAGTCTGCATGGAGCTTCTAGTCGGAGATTTTCCACCTAGATGCTCGGGGGCTATAGCGCGAGTTTTTAACTTAGCAATATGCTTAGCTTTTCTTTAAGCATCTGGTCGGAGCTAATTCAGTTCTTGACTACAGGCTTGGGGGCTACAGTATAAAGTTTTTTAACTCAGGAAATACTTAGCTTTTCTTTAAAGCATCTAGTCGGAACTAATTAAGCTACAACTAGACGCTTGGGAGGCTACCGCACTGAAAAATATAAACACTGTGTATGCTACTCTTAAAGCATCTAGTCGGAATAATTTCTTCCATCTAATTGCTTGGGGGATACAGTGAGAGTTCTTTCTAACTTAGTCACTCTTAGAGCATATAGATGCAAAACCAATGGTTTTTCGTCTACATCCTCGGGGGCTACAGTGGGATACTCATATGAAATGCAAAAGGTAAAGTAAAACTTACAAGTGCAATGATCTTGAGGCTTGTAGCGCTCTCGGCCAGCAGCTTGCCAAAGGCAATGCTGTTTCCGCGCAAGATGTCTGCTTGCCGGAGTAGCTCCTCAAGACCGCACGTCGGAGATGACGGCACTCCTCCAGGAACCATAGTTGTGTTATTCGGCATGAGCGCCGGGTAAACAATCTTTGGGAACTCGAAGGGTTTCTGGGGAGTAGGGGCGCCGCCTTCGGCAGAGGTACCAGCTCCCATCACCGCCTTGCCGCTACCGATGGCATCCTTAGCCGGAGCTTCAGCCATTTGAAGAGCAGCACTCTCCTGTGTCGCCTGCTCGCCGACAACAGCAAGCT
Source organism: Avena sativa (assembly GCA_916181665.1). Taxonomy (NCBI): domain Eukaryota; kingdom Viridiplantae; phylum Streptophyta; class Magnoliopsida; order Poales; family Poaceae; genus Avena; species Avena sativa. The sequence goes on along the minus strand of OV702294.1, from coordinate 442,882,129 downwards.
CGGTTGAGGCGCCAGAGTCCACTTCCATGGCGAAAGGGCCTGGTGCCTCCTGGACTTGGGAACTTGTCGGAGCGGAGGAGGGCTTGACGGCAAGAGTGGCAGGGGCGATGGCGGGAGAGGAGTCGCGATGCAGCATATCTTTGATATTTCTAGAAGCCCCAAGAGTCTTGGAGGACTTCTTGAGGCTGGTTGTGGCTTTCTTCCTGAAACGTGAAAAATGCATAAGTACAGGAGCAAGACAGATAAATAGACAATGTCGGAGAATGAGAAGCTTACACTAGGGGGGAGCTTTGGCAAACATCCCGGTGGCTTTCTTCTTTTCCGCCTCCAGGGCGGCATTACTCTTTTTGGAGGCTCCACCCTCCGTCTTCTTCTTCTTACCTCCGTCGGCAGCGTCAGAGGTGGAGCTCTTCCGCTTTCGCGCCAACGGGGCATCATCGTCGGACACGACCTTGACTTCCTTCATCTTTGGATCGTAGATTTGGGCAGCCAGGTTGCCCTCCTCTAGATCGCTAAGCTGTTAAGTGAGAAATCATCGTGTTAGACAAGATGGTATTAGCAAGATGGAAAAACTGGAGCAATGTCATACACGGAAAATAAATATCTACCTTTGGGAACTTTTCGTCTATGAACATGTCGCAGGTGAGGGTGAAACCGCGCTTCTTATCCTTCACCTTGACGATGTCCTTGAGGCGGAACTTGACGGATTCGCTCGAGAAGTTGTCCTCGGAGATCCGAAGGGTATCCCTTTGGTCGCCGGTGTACTCGTGCATATACTTCGTGCGGTGCTGCAGAGGTTGGATCCGCCTAATGAACCAGCACATGGCTAGGTCCAAGCCAGTTAGACCCGTCTCTACGAACCACTCGATCCGCCTTATTGCGCGAGAAGCGTCGAGGTCGGAGGGAAGGGAGGCATGGGACCGCCATGTGGAAACTTCAGCGGCAGCTCCATCCACGAAGTCTGGGTACGTTACTGCTCGGCCCGCCAAGGGAATGCCGGGGCCGTAGAAGTACGTCCGCTGCCAGTTTTTGCACGACTCGTGGCCGACTATGTCGGGGAACCGCCGGCTAGGTCGGATCTTGAAGCTTATGGTGCCGCAGTTCCTAAGCTCCTCCCTACCGTGTTCGGCTTCACGTTTGATGGTGAAGAAGTATACAAACAAATCTAACCTAGGCCTAATCCCTAGGTAACCCTCACAAAGTGCCGCGAAGTTGCTAAGCACTAAGATACTATTGGGGGAGAGGTTATGGGGTTGGACCTTGAAATGGTTCAAGACGGACATAAAGAAGTGGGAGATGGGCAGAGAAACGCCGCGTACCAATTGCGCCTTGAGGTACACTTTCTCTCCGGCTTGGGGAGAAGGCGTCACCTCGCCGGCCGGTGCCGCCCGCCAGGCGAGCCCCTCCGTCGTGGGGAGGTAACCTTCGGCGACCATCTCTTGAATGTCGCGGTCGGTGATGTCTGAGCCGCGCCAGTCGCCTTTGTGCGAGCTTGGCTCCTCTTCCAGGGGCTCTAGCGCCGCCAGATTGTGGTCGCCGCCGGTGGTTTCAATCACCGCCGACGCGGCGATGACCAGGCCCTCTGGGGGCACGACGACGGAGCTCGCCGGCTTCGCCGTGGCTTCACTCGACGCCGCCATGGACGGGAATGAGCTGCTGCTAGCCATGGAGGAGGGAGAGAACACGACTGGTGCAGAGAGAGGCTAGGGTTTCTCGAGGTTTACCGCGGAGAGCTCGAGGAGGCGTGCGGCTGGAGGAGGAAGACGATGACGCGAGAGAATGGGGTGAAAAAGTGGCAAGTGTCCCACGGTTACTATTTATCTTACTCTGCGTCAAGATTTGTGCAGCTAATCGGACGGTTGCCGCATAGGCAACGTGTTCGTGAACGTGCGCGGTAATTTCGCCACGTCTCCAACCGCCGCCGCCAACGGTTCGCATCGCTCGCGCAGGAAAATCGGATATGATTGGGTTCTCTGAATGTGTGAGTTACGAGGCGTCGCTGACCCACAGCCTACGTAGCCATAACTGACATGGTAGATGAGCCGTCCCATTGAAGATTCCGGCATAGACGGGTTTAATCCGACAACGAGAGCGTACGATGGAAGATTCAGCATTTTTCCGACTTACTCATAGAAGACGGAGAAACCTTTGCAGGGTTCTTTGGGAGGACTACAAGATGCTGCTTGACGATTTGCCGACATCCATCTAGACGGAGCATTCCACTGGCGCAAGATCTCGGAGTTCTCCGGGGGCTACTGTTGGGGATATGCTATATAGGTATCCTCATAGCATGTCTCTTATCCGACTAACCCGGGTGATCCATAGTCGGTAGCATGGCCTGTGGCCTGCTGGGCGGCCCAGTTAGGTGGATTCAGAAGGGAGGCCCCTGCCGGACAAAGGAAGGCTACGGTGGAGTCGCCAGCGTACTCGGATCCTTGGAGTGCAAGATATACAAGACTAGTAATAGACGGTGTAGGACTCTGTAACCTGTCCGGCTAGGACTTTTCCCTGTAACCCTAGGATCTGACGACTATATAAGTCGGGTCTATGGGAGCCTTTAGGGCACAATAACTTAGACTTTCTAGTCACCTCGCACAGCGAACTTATCTCTGTAACTCGGCGTATTGCTATTATAGTGATTTATGGCAGGAGTAGAATTCCGCAACCGTTGTGGGATCTGAACCTGGGTAAGCTGTGTTACCTCGTACCCGTCAACCGTCCACCTTACCCCACGTCTCTAAACACGCATTATGAGGATCCTTTTATAGCGTACTCGTCGGCAATACCACGACAGGTCGCCGGGCTACCGAAGAAGCCGAAGTTGTTCGCGCATGGGGCCGTGCCGCCGACCTGATGCCGTGCTGCCATCTTGCTCGTCGCAAGCTTGCACTCTCGTAGACGATCGAGGCTGGGTTTGCTACGTGCGTAAACCGCTCTGTTGGATTTCGTGTTGCATCGATGGCTGGCCATGCCCTTGATGGGTGACCTTTTATACCGGCGAATCCAACGATCGATTGGTGTCTCGTAGCAGAAATCGGATTCGGCAATCCGACTCCGGATGGAAAAGGGGGTAAGGTCGGTGGTCGGTGCCATCAAACGCTGTGTCGCCAAAGATTGATCGGACGGACCTGTCACGTGGGCCCTCTATGAAAAAAAATACTCCTGCAGTCTTCCAAGTTCCAACCGGGAGTCTGGGTGTCTCCGTTTCGTAATCTGGCAAAATGTGTTTTCTTTTCCAATCTGACTCCGGATGGAAAAAAGAAGACAAGTTTAATTAGTTCGGTGCCATCAAACCCAGTGTCGTAAAATATCGAACGGGTACAACCTTCAAACCGGGACTCTGGGTGTCTCCGTTTCGTAATCAAGCAACGGTGTTTCTGTTTCACATCCCAATTTAGTCTTGTGCACATCAGTGACGACCTTCTTTCCCGTCCTAAAAAAGGAATTAAAAGCCCTAGGCCTACACCTGGCCTAGCTTGGCATGGAGAAGGGATCTCTTCTGCATCTTGTAGAAGCCTCGGGAGACGATGCATTGAGCGTGTGTATTTGTACAGGACTCTAATCTAACTTGTATTTGTACCTGTATTGTAACTTTACCCCCATATATAATAAGATAGACCGGACCCTCGGAGGTACCGTGCAATACCCCTACCAATATTATTTCTCACATTGTATCAGAGCCGAAACCGGCCAAACCCTAAATCGCCGCCGCCGCCGCCCATCTCACCTGCGCGCCGTCGTCGATCCTCGCTTTTGCCTACCTCCCGACCTCGTTGCCGATCATGACAACCTTGAGCTCTACCTTGACTGCTACTTTAGCTGTCTCCTCGGGCTCCCTCAGCGTCGCCTTCCTTGGCCTCTTTGGCTCGACGATGGCCGGCGCCACCACTGCGACCTCGGTCATCCTGTCATCGCCGATCAACCTGACGGGGAAGATCACCGTCCGCCTCAACTCCAACAACTATATCTACTGGAGGATCCAGGTTGTTCCCATGGTAAGGAGCAATCTGTTCTTTGGGTTCGTCGATGGCACTCTCCCGTGTCCGCCTGCGATGATCCCCAACCCCGCCACTGCTACCGCTGATGCGCCGACGACCATCCCCAACCCGCAGTACACTTCCTGTCATCAGCAGGACCATGCCATTCTCTCCGCCATCGTGTGCTTCCTCCACGAGAGTGTCCTCAGGATGATGACGATGGTGGCTACGTCCCACGAGGCGTGGGAAACCCTAGCCGCCAGCTTCGCCTCGCAGTCTACGGCACGTGTGATGCAGATCTGCGGCAACCTCAACAAGGCCAAGAAGTTATACAAAACTGCCTCTGTGTTCTTCAACGAGATCAAGTCCATGGCAGATGTGATGACGTCCATTGGCCAGCCGCTACGCCCCGACGAGTTTACTGGATACTTGTGCGGGGCTAGATGGTGATTATGATGCTCTCATTCATATGGTCTCGACAAGGGCGCTCAGTGATCCTATGCTGGTCCGGGACATCTACGCGCAGCTACTTGCTACCGAGTAGCGCATGAACGCGCGTCGCGCTGAACTTGGCGACGATGTCCACATGGCCAACATCAACTTCAGGGCGCGTGGTGCTGCCTTCCCGCCGCCTCCCTCGTCCTACTTCTACAAGCATCTGACACCGCGGCCACAATAGCGCGGCGACCGTGGTGGTTCTTCCCGTGGCAGAGGGGGAGGAGGCTCGTCATCTGGTGGTGTTTGTGGCGGTGGCAACCATCCCACCTACCAGATTTGCAGCAAGATTGGACACGTCGCCTCCTGCTGCTTCAAGAGGTATGATCCCGCCTACCTAGACACCGACAATGACGACCACTACAAGGACATGCAACTCGCTGCCTTCACCAACCGCTCCGCCAACAACCGCGCCAATAACACCTCCTGTGCTGCGACTCCATCCTACCCGATTGACCCCGCGTAGTACGCTGACACGGCGGATACCGATCACTTCACCAACGACCTCGCCAAGCTCTCCGTAAACGAGCCCTACAATGGCAAGGATCAAGTGCAAACCGCGGACGGTTTAGGTATGCGCATTAAACATATTGTTCATTCTAACATTCCTTCGTCATCACATCCACTTCATCTTAAAAATATTCTTCATGTTCCTTCCATCACACGCAATCTCCTTTCCATCAAAAAATTTACACGTGATAATAACGTCTTCTTTGAATTTCATCCTTGGTATTTTATTATTAAGGATCGGGCTTCGAGAGACGTTCTTCTTAGAGGAGGTTGTCTTGGTAGCTTTACAGGAAGACGTCTGTCAAGCAAGCTTTTAGCAGTGTCAAAGTTTCCCGTGAGCAATGGCACTCACGTTTAGGGCATCCAGCCACCCCCATAGTTCAACATGTTCTCCATCGTCATAAGCTTCCCTCAGTGTCAGTCAATAAAGCTGTAGTGTGTGATGCCTGTCAGCAAGGCAAGAGTCATGAGTTACCGTTTTCGTTATCAACTCGTGTTACTACTTATCCTTTAGAGATTATATATTCAGATGTTTGGGGCCTTGGCCCTATTTCTACCAGTGGACATGAGTATTATGTGAGTTTTGTTGATTCTTACAGTCGTATTACATGGATCTACTTGCTGAAACGAAAATCTGATGTTTTCTATGTCTTCATTGAGTTTCAAAAACATGTTGAACGACTCTTAAACAAGAAAATTATTCATGTCCAATAGGATTGGGGTGGGGGGGGGGGGGGGTGGGGGGTGAATACCATCGACTAAACAAGTTTTTTACTGATCTTGGTATTTCACATCGAGTTTCTTGTCCTCATACACACCAACAGAACGATATCGCTGAACGCAAACATAGATATATTGTTGAAACTGGTTTAAATCTTCTTGCACATGCCTCTGCGCCTTACCGCCTTTGGGGCGATGCTTTTTCTACAGCAGGTTTTCTCATAAATCGCTTGCCTAGTCGTCATTAACATGGAGACTCCTCTTGAGCGCCTCCTTGGAGAGGTGCCTGACTATACCTTTCTCAAAGTCTTTAGTTGTGCATGCTGGCCGCTTGAGTTCCGTTCTAAGAAGTTTGTCTTTCTCAGTTATAGTTCCATCCATAAAGGCTACAAGTGCCTACATATTCCTGCAAACCGAGTGTACATCTCTCGTGATGTTGTTTTTGACGAGACAATTTTTCCTTTCTCTCATTTATCACAAAACTCCACAATACCATCTATATCTACCACTCCTCCAACTCCTAACCAATTTGTTGATGCTGCATATACACCATCTCTTTTGCCTAACCATGGTGCAGGTGTTGGAAGAGGAGATCGTCTCGAATTGCTGGATGCTGAAGATCCAACAAACATGGCACGTGATCACGTCGATCGCATGCATGGAGCCGGTGATGGCCATGCACCCGAGGCCGGCCCACCCTCGCTCAGATCGCCTCCAGCTAGGACACCATCTGACGGCCCATCCATGCCCACTAGACTAATGCATGGTGTTCGTCAGCCAAAAAGGCGTACATATGGCACAGTGGCCTGAAATACATCTCGTGCTATTGATCTTGTTCATAAGGAGCCGCACACTCATCATGATTCTATGACTTGTGCCCACTGGCGTACTGCTATGGAGACTGAATACTCTGCTCTTCAAGCAAACAAGACTTGGCGACTAGTTCCTCCTCGTCCTGGATTTAATATCATTGACTGCAAGTGGGTCTTCAAAGTCAAGAAAAAATCTGATGGTACAATAGAGCGACACAAAGCACTCTTGGTTGCAAAGGGGTTCAAGCAGCGTTATGGACTTGACTATGTGGATACCTTCAGTCCTATTCTCAAGCCTACTACTATTCGATTACCATAGTCCTTGGATCTTATACACGGATGACACCTTTGATAATTATATATTCATAATGCCTTTCTACATGGTGTTCTTGAGGAGGAGGAGGTATACATGCGTCATCCCCCTGGTTTCGAGGATTCATCACATCCTGGTTATATATGTCGTCTTGATAAGGCTCTCTATGGACTGAAACAGGCTCCTCGTACTTAGCATGCCCGGTTGAGTGTTGTTCTTGTTGGACTTGGGGTTTATTGCATCTACTGCTGATATTCCCTCTTTATTCTTAAGAGGCCCGCGGTCACTATATACTTTCTTGTCTATGTCGATGATATTATTGTGGTGAGTTCCTCCACTACTGCTACTGATCGCCTTATTGTTTAGCCGGGGTCCTCTTTTGCTCTCAAGGATATTGGTGAGCTGCATTATTTTCTTGGTATAGAGGTGAAGCGTTCCCCTAGTTGTGTTCCCCTAGTCTGTTGAAGTGTGACCCCATGACTACTCATATGACCTCTACTAATAAGTTGAGTTATACTGATGGCACCTTACTTTCAGCAGACAGGGCTACTCGTTATCACAACATTGTTAGTGGATTGCAGTATCTTACCATGACTAGACCTAATCTTCCATTTGGGGTGAATAATGTGTGTCAGTTTATCTCTGCTCCTCGTTGTACTCACTCGACAGCAGTGAAACATATACCACGGTATGTTCATGGCACCTTGACATATGGTTTACTACTGAGATGGCCTACATCGTCTTTTTTCCACTTTCTCTGATGCGGATTGGGCTGGTAATTCTGATGATCGGTGATCAACTGGGGGATATTCCATCTTCTATGGTGGCAATTTGGTTTCTTGAAGTGCTAGAAAGCAAGCTACCGTGTCTCGTTCTAGTACCGAGTCTAAGTACAAGGTGCTTGCTAATGCTACTGCAGAGTTGATATGGGTATAAGCCTTGCTAGCTGAATTTGGTGTTTCTCAGAGTTATCCACCAGTATTATGGTGTGACAATATTGGTGCAACGTTCCTTTCTTCGAACCCAGTATTTCATGCACGGACTAAACACATTGCGGTGGATTTTCATTTTATTCGAGAGAGGGTTGCACAGAAGCTGCTACAATTCGGTTCATCTCATCCAAGGATCAGTTGGCAGACATATTTACTAAACCTCTCTCACAACCACTGTTTCAGTTCTGTAGACGCCATCTCAACATTGGTACCCCTATTGAGATTGAGGGAGAGTGATAGATGTATTTGTATAGGACTCTAATCTAACTTGTACTTGTACCTGTATTGTAACTTTAACCTCATATATAATGAGATAGGCCGGACCCTTGGAGGTACCGTGCAATACCCCTACCAATATTATTTCTCACAATGTGTGCGATAAGCATGATCGGTAATAAATGCTTCAGTGGGACATTTATTTTCCAAATATACTTATGAAGAAACTGTGTGTGAAAATTTAGTAAGTTTAAGTACATAGATTTTACCTAGAACAAGTCAGATGCAGTCGTCCTGACCATTTATTACCGATTAAAGTTCTATGAAATGCATTGTTTAGCGGAGTATGAGCGATTAAAGTTCTATGAAATCCATTGTTTAGCGGAGTATGAGCCATTATTTGTGCAACCGAAACTTCTTTTTGTTGCACAATACTGTATAACTATGGGTATCACATAGCTAGAGGAGTCTCTCCAAGCCAAGTATCCTCCTAGAACCCTAGGTTCTAAGTATTACCAACAACAAAAGACCCTATAGTAAAGAACTCCTATTTCACATGCATAATTCCTTTCAAAAAAAGTCGAATCCATTGGTTCTTCTTGGACTTGAGATAAGCTTTTAGAATGTAAATATTTATTCTTGAGTAGCTCTTGCCACATTTGCGTACTCGATTAACAGCTTGAACATCCACCTAGTTGAGTAAACATTTATTTTTGATTTCTAAAACCTCGATTCAAAGATCTCCTTGGTATTTTGGTCTACTAATAATATTCTACTTGCTAAGTCGATATTTTCTTTTATGCCTATCGCTTTTCCAAAATAAACATGATTGAAGAAATCTAACCTCTTGCGAACATCTTTTGGAATTTCCGTGAAAGGAAAGCACAACATGGGTAGCCTTATGATAGGGATGAAAACGGAACGAAAACATGTGTTATCGTTTTCGTTTTTGCTTGTCTTATCAGAATCAGAAACGAATATAGAATCATAAATCACCGCAAACGGATAAGAAAAGGATACCGAAGGCACACAATAAGAAAACGGGCATTTATTGAAATATAGGAGTGGCATAATATCTTGGTTTGTACACCAAAATAAATACACAATAGAAAATGAATAGCTGACAACTTGAACAAGCAACAACTGAACATAAATTAACACATAATTCAACACTCAGACAAACACATAAGTTCACATAAATAGATTCATATAGACCATTAGCCACTCTCTTGATTAGTATGTAGCCTGGGCTGGCTGCATGTATCATGTAGATTGTAGACTCCCGACATGAGCAAGGTAAATCATCAATGCAAAGTACTATTTTGTAAATGGGTCTGGATGGTTATATTTCCCGAAATTTTCCGTATTTTTTCTTCCAGAATTTCCTTACGGTTTTCGTTTTTGTAGGAAATGGTTTCCTTATTTTCTTTTACGTTTTTATTTAGAATATTCCATTTTCGCTCCTTTTCCGCAAAATGCCGCTTCCGTTTTTGTTTTTAGCTCTCTGTTTCTTTTTTTCTTTCGAAATGAACGGAAAGTTTTCTTGCAGTTTCAACCCTCCTCTTGAGGACATAATTAACTAGAACCAAACAATCTTCCTATGATAATAATTTATCTAGATAACAAGCTAAACTTTTCTCAAAACGGCCTTACATCGGTTTTCATTCTCTATTCTTAAGTTTTCTAAAGTGGATTGGAATTTCAAAATATATAAAAGGGAGTGATCCAGCTTCTTAGCCAAGAAGCTTCATATATTGGTGTTTCATGTATTTGAATTTTCCAAAATAGAAGATCTCACTCTTATGGAAATTGATTTGCAAACCCAAAAATTGTTCAAATATGTATACGATTAAATTCATGTTTAAAGATTTTTGAAAATCGTTCTCCATGAAGATAATTGTATCATCTGCATATTGAAGAATTGATACCCCCTCTCTCTCGACTAGATGAAGGATGGGACTATCGACCTGACCATCTTCCTTTTCTCTAACACTCAAGGTGGCTAACGTATCTGCAACAATATTAAAAAGAATAGGAGATAGTGGTTCCCCTTGTCTTAAATCTTTCTTTGTTTGAAAATAACGTTAACTCTAATACCCACGCTCCCTTGCTTCATAAAATTATTTATCTAGTCACACCAAGTGGGATCAAAACCTTTCATGCGCATCACCGGTTGGAATGTCCTAGAGGCAATAATAATAATGATTATTATTATATATCTTTGTGTTTATTATTCTATGCTATAATTGGTATGTGTCTTGATTATAAATATGCCCTAGTTTGGTTAAGTTCTCATTCGGGCAATCGTAATGGTTATGAGTCTAAAAATGGGCAAAACTTAATTTTCTTGTGATGTAAGAGTAAATCATGTTGTGTGGAAGGCGCTACTAAGTACGGGGCCTATGCCTCCATGGACGCCCGATAAGCCTTCATGTCTTCTTTAGACATTTCCTTACGATGGTACCTGGTTAATAGGTAGGCCATGATGCGGTCCTCCTCCTTGTCGGCCTTGTTCCTACGCGACGTTTCCCTGCGCGCTACATCCATGCATCAATCGGTCACTTCTGCCATGGCTTTGCGGGCGGGCTCCTTTGCTAGCTCCACGAACTGCTGCTTGCGGCAAATCCCACTAGGGACTATCGCTCGGTGGCCACCATCTGGTGGTCATTATTCTCCTCCTTCGCAACTTTGGTGACGACCGGCGGCTGTAGGTTGCCGGCGTCCTCGAAGTCAAAGTCTTCCAAGTCCTCCTCCTCGTAAAACCGACGTTGTACAACGGGGTGAGTGGGTAGACGTAGCGCGCATCCTGGGTCGACTGGGACCAAATTGTGGGAAGGAGAGGCATGGCTACGACCGTATATATTGTGTGGTCATATCTACCCACGCCGGCGAGCTCTTTATAGGCGGCGGTGGGCGGGAAGCGTGGCCCTTGAAATAGCGGCTAGAAGTGGCCTCGCGGAAAGCGGGGGCGGCGGCCATATTCGCTGCCATACAAAGTATTGGGCGTGGTGACCTCGCTTGGACGAACAAAAGTCTGAAGGTTGTCCGCGGGCCATCACAAATGGACTATTTCGGCCGCAAATTGACGAAATCCAGGAGGACGTTCGAGTTTACCTAACATATTGGGCATGCTCATCTCGGGTGATTACTAAACACACACGCGCGTTGCAAACCAGCATTATATTAAGGGGCAAGGGGTATAATTCAAGTGCTTGATTTTGATATACTCCATCAATTTCAAAATATAAGATGTTTTAGGGGCGATTAGCTCCCATGCAACGTCGTTGAGCAAAATTATCCACAAAACGACGTCGTTGGTTGAAATAGCTCGCATGCGACGTCTTCGAGCACAGAAATATCTCAAGCAATACAAACCATTTACGCGGCCAGCTGGCCGTTAGTTAGACTGAGATTTGGTTTAGGACAGTGGGGGTTACGTGCTAAGACTTGTGGGGTCCACTTAGCGCCACGTTATCAAGAGTCAACCGTCCACGACTCGACCGTGTCGGACTGGGCGAGTGGCGCCACCGTAAGCGTCTTCTCCGGCCGAGGGAGCGGTTTCTTCTCGATGGCGGTGGAGCGCCTTTCTGGTCAGCGCAGAGCTATTGCGAGTGAGTATTTTCGAAACCCTAGTCCCATTCCCTAGAATTTGATAGATTTGTGGCCTCATGCTCTATTTTCTGCCGATTTAGAATCTCGATTGGATAGGAGCACGGGGGCTGAATGAGATAGAGCGAGGAGATAGTGCTTCAAATAAATAATTCCACTTCTTTTAGATGTTATCAAACGGTCGATTTGGTAGTGAATCTCGCTTATATTGCCGCTGCCAGCCATTGACAAAACAGGGAGGTTCTGGCACCACATTCACAATTACAGTGATATTTTTTCCCTGTAAAGCCAAGCTTAGTGATGGAAGCGTCCAAGACATTGATAGAGATACCACCATGAGGTTGAATGTCAAACTTGCAGATGTTGATCCCCAGGAATTTTAGAGCATGGAGGAGAAGGCCGTGGGCAATTTGGTGGAGAGAATTGGGGAGAGTGTTGTTTGGGGTCCAGAACAAGAGGTATCTCTGCAACGTTTCGACAACTATAAGGGTGAATATGTGAGAATTGAAGATGGAGCATCCATGGTTGCTGGAATTGATCAGAAAGAAGGGTGGACAAGCAAACAAGTAACATTTTATGCAGATCTAATTGATCTGCAAACTCATCCTTGAGTTGGTTATGTGCCATCAAAGATGGCTGCACAGATGGAAGATGATGAGTGGGTTTCACAAAAGAAGATGCTGATGGTGCTGACGTGGAGCACTTCGTTGGAAACCCCAAGATCAAGGTGTGATGAGCACAGCAGCAAGTCTTCCCTCAATAGAGACCGAGGTTATCGAACCAGAAGGAGGAATGGAACATCACACAGGTGTTGCAAGCAACACGGAGACCTACACAACACAAACTCAAGACTTTGCCCCAACGAATCAGTGAGGTTGTCAAGCTCACGGTTTGCTGTAACAAAGGATTAAACGTATGGTGTGGAAGGTAATGGTTTGCAGCAAGTAAATAAGTAACAATGGAAGATGTATCAATGGTAAAGATTGGACCGGGGTCCATAGTTCACTAGAGGTGCTCTCCTTAGATAAACAACATATGAAGGGTAAACAAATTACAGCAGGGCAATTGACAGGAGCTGAGCAAGGCATAACAATGCAATTACTAGTCAGAAATATCCTATGAGATTCGATTGGGCAATACAACAAGATACATAGACCGCCATCCAACTGCATCTATGACTAGAATTCCACCTTCAGGTTATCATCCGAACCCCCTCCAGTATTAAGTTTCAAGCAACAGACAACTGCTTTAAGCAAAGTGTGTAAGGTAAACAGTCCACATGTTCCATGAACAAGAGACCGTTGTTTTCTCCCTAATAGCAACATCATATCTACAACTGAAGAGATTATTGTCACTTCCCTTGGAAACTAGAGGCATGAACCCACTATCTAGCATAAATACCCCTTCTTGGGGTCACTAACAACTACTTGGCCAAGATAGCTACTAACAACGGAGAGCATGCAAGATCACAAACAACACAGACATGATAAAATCATAAAGACAAAACCATTAATCAAACCAACATAATAATCTCAATACCCATTGGATCCCTGCAAACACAACATGCATGATTACAAATATATTAGATCTTGATTATGAACGGAGCTTACAAGATATATACATGAAAGCACAAAGGAGGAGATACAACCATCTAGCTACTACATGGACCCATAGTCCAGGGTGGAACTACTCACGCAACATACCGGAGAGAAGGCCTCCGGAATGATCTCCCCTCCGGCAGGGTGCCGGGAAGAACTTCAGATTTCCCCCGATCTAGGGACGATGGTGGCGGCGGCTACAAACGGTTTCGTGGAGATTTGATCGGGTGCTTAGGGTTTCTGCATCGGGGGCTTCTTATAGGCGAAGGGGAAGGACGAGGCGGCGGCCAGGGGCCCCACACCCCTCCCAGGCGCGGGGCAGGGCCCACCCGTGCCTAGGGTGGGTCTGGCCGCCCTGGCCGGCCCCTCCGGCTCCCCACTGGACTTCTTGTTCCCCACGGAAAGTAATTGACTTTGATGTTTGTCCCGTCCAATTCCGAGAATATTTCTTTACTAACTTTTCTGAAACCAAAAACAGCAGAACACAGGCATCTGACACTGTTGCAACTTGTTAGTAGGTTAGTACCAGAAAACATGTAAAAACACCTCAAAGTGTAGACAAGCAAATCAAAGTAGATACTAAACAAGCATGGAGCATAAAAAATTATAGATACGTTTCCGACGTATCAACATCCCCAAGCTTAACTCGTGCTCGTCCTCGAGTAGGTAAGTGATAAAAGAATAATTTTTGAGGTGACATGCACCCTCACAATAAAGATCCAACCATTTGCAAGCATTAAAAGCTGGGATCAAAGAACTCTAAACATGTGCATGAAAGATGGAGTTCAAACAATAGGACATAGTAACTATGCATGCAACATGACAAGCTACAAACAAAGATCATGAATAACATGCATTGAAAAAGGTTTGTTTGTTTCACATATAGAAAACATGGCACAGTGGCAATCAGCTTGTCCCTCATAGAGTAGCAATATAGATGCATAGGAAACCTTCAAAGTTCACAAGGGTGACTAGAAACAAATAGCACATGAACAAGTAATATCACAATATGCATCAATTAATAAGCTTTGGAACACTGCACACAGAATGACAACTATTCTCTCTTAATGGTGCCTAAAGGTAGAAGGCGGAGACTCAATAATGGTGGAAGAAAGGCTTTTTTGTAAAGTAAGCAGGGATTACAAGTTTCAAAAAGAGCTTCCAAAAATTATGGTACTTGTTAGCTTTCATCCCTCATTGCCCCTATCATAAGCATCTTGAAGTGGTTAAGGTTAAAGTGGCAAAGATGGAGTATATGCTTGACGAAGTATAAGTTGGCAATCTCAAGTCCCTTCAATACGAGGGCCACACCTCATGCATACTCAACTTTGGGCCCATGTAAGTTCTTTCCATTGTAAGTATTTGCATATCATTGAGAACCGCCAACGGGGTACCCCTTGCACACGGTACATGAGCTTTCCCATAACCAAAATGACAAGGCAAGCTGACAATGAGCATCTCAGCAATCTTTTTTATTTACCATATGCATAGATTTTTATTGAGGATGCTTCATAGATAGCTCATTATGGTGATGCTGCAAGTTTCCACCATGATTAGGCATGGCTTAGGCTAGCGGCCCAGACGTTTCTCTAACACAGGATACAAACTCCATGGACTTACAAGTTCCCTCTTTATTTCACACCGGTGATATCCATAGACAAAAGAACATGATATCAAGTGAGTACAAAGTACAAGTGCAATGTTGAAAACGTTCCTCATGACAGCACGGTTCTGCTAATTCCAACTTATAAGTGCAAGCATATGCAACAAAGTTGTTACAATTGTTCAAGATTATTAGGGGCAAAGAATATAAAGTGTGCCATCAAGTTCGTGAGGGATTTAATCACTAAGTTTTCACATAACAAAATAGTTTTTAATTGGAAGATAGATGAAAACAAGAATATACTTGGAATGGTGTAACACACCATGCATAGGAGTTTATAGTGGACACTTTGGAATAACTTGGTTTCTTGGGAGTTGGAAGCATGAGTAGAACTTACTCATACAAGTGGAGGCTAGCAAAAGACTGGGAGCAACCAACTAAGAGAGCATAATGGTCATAATCATGCAGAGCAACAAAGCATACTAATCAAAGCAAAGAGTGGTACTACAAGACAAGGACTAGATGATCATAGAGGCTAATGGTGACTTGTCATAGTCATAACATGGTGTGAGCATGTGCTAAGTCAACCCAAGCAAAGCATCAAAGGACAATACCACAATACTATGCTTTTGCATGCTAAAACAACGCATAATTTCTTCAAGGCACACTAAGCAATCCCAATTGTTTGGAACAAGACATGCTACAACAATAATCACTAAGAATATTGCTAAAACAACATCTAGCATGTCATGCTAAAGTCTAAGTCACAGTCAATGCAAGCTCCTCTTGCACTTCAAAGCAAGAACTTACTACTCCTTTCCAACACCAAGCAACTTATTTGCAAAATAACACAGCGAGAACGAGGGTCCAAACTTCTTTATTCAAGCAAACTAAACAACCTAAGCAAAGCAAACTAAAACTAAGACGCTCCAAGAACAACACAACTGTGCATGAAACAATAAAAACGAAGTGTCTAGACATACCTGAGCTTTTTATTGTTGAAGAAGGGGATGCCTTGGGCATCCCCAAGATTTGACGCTTGTACCTCTTGGATATTTCTTGGGGTGATACCATGGTGGCATCCCCAAGCTTGAGCTTTTGTCCATTCTTCATTTCATTGCACCATTCTCTCTTTACACCTGAAATTTTTCTTTCATATAGAACTTCACATAATCTTCATTAGCAACATTAGTGTATTCAAAAGATATTAGACCTCTAGAAAAGCTGTGGAACAACAAGGCTTTTCACTAAAAACACAAGCTACTGTAGTAAGTCCTTCAAAAATCTCAATTCACCTAAATATAACTCAAAAAAGGAATCAATAAGAAGCAAATGCAAATATTGGCAGAAATCTATCAAAACAGACCAGCATGTAGAAATCGATTTTTTCGAACATCTTCTGTTGCTCAAATCAAAAAGTGTTGAACTAACAAAAGTTAGCTAACATACTGGGGGATTTATTCGTACATTTTGAGCTCACTCCGAGTTACAGAGAATCCTCACGATTTTTTTTGGTGGAGGACAGAAATCTATTTCGGGACAACAACTCCCCAAATCTTACTTCCCTCTCATTAGAGGTCATTTTGGCACAAAAAGCAAACAAAAAGGATAAAGAGAGGGCATTACTGAAGTAATAACTTCCAAGACTCAAGAAAACTCTTGGGTTATCTCCCAACAAGTACTTTTCTTTAATGCCTTTAAGTTAGGCACAAGAAGCAAGAAGAATCAAGTATTTTCAAATGAAGAAGCATTAACATCAAATCTTGCTTTCAAAGGAGGAGCAAAAAGCAACCTCTCTCTTCTCATAGGGAAGTGTTCAATACCTTTATTGAATGGAAAATGATATTTAATGGTGCCTTCTTTCATATCAATGATAGCCCCAACTGTTCTAATAAAAGGTCTTCCCAAAGTAATAGGACAAGAAGCATTGTATTCAACATCCAAAACATAGAAATCCACAGGGACATAAGCATTATTAACCATAATGAGAACATCATTAATAATCCCCATGAGTTTCTTCTTAGCATTATCATTAAGTGGGACATCTAAATAACAATCTTCTAATGGTGGAAAAATCAAGCATTTCATAAATCTTCCTAGGCATAATAGAGACACTAGAACCAAGATCACATGAAGCTTTGAGATCAAAGTCATTCACTTGCATATTAATAATGGGTTCCCAACTATCTTCTACTTTCCTAGGAATAGAAGCTTTGTGTTTTAGCTTCTCTTCCTTAATTTTTCCAAGAGCATCTGTAATATGTTTAGTGAAAGCAACACGCATATCACTAGCATCAGGATTTCTAGCAAGCTTTTGCAAGAACATAATCACTTTAGAAACATTGCAACCATCAATATCAAAGTCAAACTTAGCATCACTAGTAGTAGGCTCAATAGGCTTAGGCATAGTAGGAGGAGGAATAGGGACTACTTGTGGTTTAGTGGTGATGGTGCACACACTATTGTTTCTACCAATTTCAGCTTCCCTTTCCCACTTAGCATGAAGTTGAGCTAACAGCCTAACATTTTCATCAATAGTCACTTGTATGGCATGAGCAGTAGCAAAGGTGTTTTCCATAGTTTCAGGTTTAGCAGCCATTTTATTAATCAAGGAAGACTGAGCTTCAGACAAAGAGGATATTTTTTTCAGCAGTTAAAAGCTTTTCCTGTGTAGTCTTATTGAAAGTGGTTTGTTTACTAATAAAGTCCTTGAGCATGAATTCAAGTTCAGGGGGGGGGCACTTCTAGCATTATTGTAAGAGCTTCCATAGGAATTGCCATTATTAGGAGTATAAGGCCTATAATTGTTGTTGCTAACAAAATTATTCCTATAGGCATTGTTGTTGAAATTGTTGTTTCTAATGAAGTTCACATCAACTTGCTCTTCTTGAGCAACCAAAGAGGCTAAGGGAACACTATTAGGATCTAGAGGAGCTTTCCCATTAACAAGCATAGCCATAATAACATCAATCTTTTCACTCAAAGAGGAAGTTTCCTCAACAGAATTTACCTTCTTACCATGTGGAGATCTCCCAATATGCCATTCAGAGTATTTAACCATCATATTATCAAGGAGCCTTGTTGCAGCACCCAAAGTGAGGCCCATAAAGGTACCTCCAGCAGCTGAATCCAACAGAATTCTTGAGGAGAAGTTCAAACCCACATAAAAAGTCTGGATAATCATCCAAGCAGTGAGTCCACGAGTAGGGAAATTTTTAACCAAAGATTTCATTCTTTCCCAAGCTGGAGCAACATGTTCACTATCAAGTTGTTTAAATTTCATAATGTCACTTCTCATAGATATAATCTTAGCAGGAGGATAGTACTTTCCAATAAAAGCATCTTTGCACTTAGTCCAAGAATCAATACTATTTTTAGGGAAAGAAAGCAAACATTCCTTAGTTTTCCCTCTCAAGGAGAAAGGAAAAAGCTTAATAATATCTCCATCTACATCCTTATACTTTTGCATCTCACAAAGTTCAACAAAGCTATTGAGATGGGCAGCAGGATCATCAGAACCAGCACCCGAAAATTGCTCTCTCATCACAAGATTCAACAAAGCAGGCTTAATTTCATAAAAGGTAGCATCAGGAGCAGGTGGAGCAATAAGAGTGCTTAGGAAATCATTGTTGTTGGTGCTAGTGAAGTCACACAACTTGGTGTTCTCAGCAGAGTTCATTTTGGCAAAGGTGGGCAAGCCAGAAACATCAGCAGCAACTAGAGTAGGAACTAATTTATTGTGTTTTTGAATAAAGCAAGCAAACCAAACTAGACTATTTTTTTTGGGTTTTTTTGGAAAGAGGCAAACAAAACCAAGCAAACTAAAAACAAAGTAAAGAGAAAGGAAGCAAAGGACTCCCCTTGTGAAGACATCCTTAGCCTCCCCGGCAACGGCGCCAGGAAACTTGTGCTTGACGGGGAGGAAGAGGTTGAAGCTGTCCTGTAGATCCCTGGCAACGGTGCCAGAAAACTTGTTGATGGTGCTGACGTGGAGCACTTCGTTGGAAACCCCAAGAGCAAGGTGTGATGATCACAGCAGCAAGTCTTCCCTCAGTAGAGACCAAGGTTATCGAACCAGAAGGAGAAAGGAAACATCACACAGGTGTTGCAAGCAACGCGGAGACCTGCACAACACAAACTCAAGACTTTGCCCCAAAGAATCAGTGAGGTTGTCAAGCTCACCGGTTTGCTATAACAAAGGATTAAATGTATGGTGTGGAAGGTAATGGTTTGCAACAAGTAAACAAGTAATGGTGGAAGATGTATTAATGGTAAAGATTGGACCGGTGTCCATAGTTCACTAGAGGTGCTCTCCTTAGATAAAAACATGGCATGAAGGGTAAACAAATTACAGCAGGGCAATTGACAGGAACTGAGCAAGGCATAACAATGCAATTACTATTCAGGAAGATCCTATGAGATTCGATTGGGCAATACAAAAAGATACATAGACCGCCATCCAACTGCATCTATGACTAGAATTCCACCTTCACGTTATCATACGAACCCCCTCCACTATTAAGTTGCAAGCAACAGACAACTGCTTTAAGCAAAGTGTGTAAGGTAAACAGTCCACATGTTCCATGAACAAGAGACCGTTTTTTTCTCCCTAGTAGCAACAACACATCTACAACCGAAGAGATTATTGTCACTTCCCTTGGAAACTAGAGGCATGAACCCACTATCGAGCATAAATACCCCCTCTTGGAGTCACTAGCAACTACTTGGCCAAGATAGCTACTAACAATAGAGAGCATGCAATATCACCAAACAACACAGACATGATAGAATCATAAAGACAAAACCATTAATCAAACCAACATAATAATATCAATATCCATCGGATCCCCACAAAAACAACATGCATGATTACAAATAGATTAGATCTTGATCATGAACGGAGCTCACAAGATCTATACATGAAAGCACAAAGGAGGAAATACAACCATCTAGCTACTACATGGACCCATAGTCCAAGGTGGAACTACTCACGCATCATACCTGAGAGAAGGCGTCCGGGATGATCTCCCCTCCGGCAGGGTGCTGGGAAGAACTTCAGATCCCCCAGATCTAGGGACGATGGTGGCGGCGGCTACAAACAGTTTCGTGGAGATCTGATCGGGTGCTTAGGGTTTCTGCATCGGGGGCTTCTTATAGGCGAAGGCGGAGGCCGAGGCGGCGGCCAGGGGCCCCACACCCCTCCCAGGCGTGGGGCAGGGCCCACCTGCGCCTAGGGTGGGTCTGGCTGCCCTGGCCGGCCCCTTTGACGTTTGTCCCGTCCAATTCCGAAAATATTTCTTTACTAACTTTTCCGAAACCAAAAACAGCAAAAAATAGGCATCTGGCACTGTTGCAACTTGTTAGTAGGTTAGTATAGAAAACATGTAAAAAGCACCTTAAAGTGTAGACAAGCAAAGCAAAGTAGATACTAAACAAGCATCAAGCATCAAAAATTATAGATACGTTTCCGACGTATCAGATGCTGGCATTGTTCACTAAACCGACAGTAGTAGATGAAGATACAAGGCTTGATGCAGATGGAGAGGAGGGATCCCATGGTGCTAGAAAGATTGTTGTTGATTGCAATGTAGTAGAGTTGAATGAAAAAACAGATTTTGTCATTACACCAATATTTGACATTGATATGGACAAAATGTTTGGCATTGCAGTTGATGACAAAGATAAGGAGAAGGATGACAGTTCTTTGCCTGATGATGGTAACACAGGCCATGCAAATACAAAGGAGGATGAAGAAGAGCTGATGAGACAGGCTGCAGATAATGTGGATGATGCAGATGGTAATGAGTTGGTCTATTTGTATGACAAAGAGAACCCAGTTATTGAGGTGGGAAAGTTGTGTCCAAGCATGGATGGGTTTAGGATGTCTTTCAGGACATATGGACTGAAAAAAAGAGTTTGATGCCAAGACCATGTGGACCGATTGAAAGAAATTTTATGCTCGGTGCAAAGGTTATGATGGTGGTGGCAATGCTTGCAAATGGTACATATCTGCCAGACGACAACCTGATGGAAGTACAGTAAGGGTAAATCAAATATCACACCACCATACATGTATGACCACTTCATAGAGAGTTTCAAAGATGACATCATAACTTTGGATTACAGAGAAGATTACTCCTATTTAAGCCAAGAGTCCAAACACTACTGCAAAGAGGCCGAAAGTTGACTTGGAGAAGTTGTACCCCATCCAGCTGCAATATACCACAGTGTGGAAGGCAAAACAAAGGGACATGAAATCATTGTATGGTGACTGGGCAAATGGATTTAGGATGTTGTATAGTTTTAAAGCAGAGGTGGAGAAGAGGTCACCTGGAAGTGTGGTGGAGATAGATACAAAGGTAATAGAGGATGGAAAGGTTATTTCAGCAAGTTTTTTATGTGTTTGAAGCCTTGCATAGATGGATTCAAAGAAGGTTGCCGTCCATATTTGAGCATAGACTCATATTTTTTGACCGGAAAGTGGAATGGTCAGTTGGCTGCATGTAATGCTCTAAATGGACACAACTGGATGTTTCCAATTGCAATAGGAATGTTTCATTCAGAGATAAAGGCATCATGGACATGGTTCATGATGCAACTGAAAAGATGCATAGGACCAATTTCTCCATTGGCCATCCACACAGATGCATGTAAAGGGCTGGAAAATGCAGTAAAAATGTTTTCCCCCATGCTGAGCAGAGGGAGTGCTTTGGATATATGTGGATGAATCTGATAAAAATATTTAGAGGAGATCAATTTGGGCGCATGTGGCCAGCAGCAAGATCCTATACCACACAGACACATTCCTATCACCTTGGTAAGATATTGGCATCATGTAGTGATAATGAATTTGCTTCATGGTTGAACACCCACCATTCTCTGTTGTGGTACAGATCAGGTTTTAATACTGCCATAAAATGTGATCATATGAATAACAACTTGGCAGAAAGTTTCAACAACAAAGTGAAGGATTTGAAAGACTTGCGAGTGCATGACATGGTGGACCAAATAAGGATCATGATCCTGCGTTTTTGGGACTTGAGAGGAAGAATTGCTGATATTTTGGAAGGGGACAAGCTTCCAGCAGTGGTACAATAGGCGGTCAACAGGAGAAAATCTTTCACATCTATCTATTGAGAAATCTTCCTTGTGGGTTGCTGAAGTTAGAGATACAAAGAGTGGCAAGAGGCATGTGGTAAATATTGATATTCATGAGTGCACTTACCATGAGTGGAAACACACTAGAAAACCATGTGAGCATGCCATACTTTTTTGGCATCTAAATCCAGGTTAAATATGCACCCATATTTACATGAGTATTATCCAGTACAGAAATTCAAAGATGTATATGCAAGTCCAATTCCTACACTGACTGACCAATCTTAGTGGCCTGAGGTGGAAATAGAATTTACCTTGTGTCCCCTTGTCACTAGAAGAAAGGCTGGGAGGCCCAAACAGAGCAGATTCAAAAGCTTGGTTTGAGAAAGGTGGTAGTAGTAAGAAGGGGAAAAAGGCAAAGGAAAAGAATGAAAAGCCCTAAAGGGCTAAAAAAGGTAACAAAAATAGGTGAAAGTTGTGTGAGGTACTTGGGCACAAAATTGGTTCATCCAAATGCATCTACACTCCTCAGAGGCCAAAGTATGTTTATGTTCCTGTTTTTGCAAGTTTTTGATTTTGCTACTTGTTCTAGTATCTAACCAAGTGAAATGCTTTATTTTTTAGGAGGAAGCGTGCAGAAAAATCCCCACCTCTTGTT
Source organism: Avena sativa (assembly GCA_916181665.1). Taxonomy (NCBI): domain Eukaryota; kingdom Viridiplantae; phylum Streptophyta; class Magnoliopsida; order Poales; family Poaceae; genus Avena; species Avena sativa. The sequence continues at coordinate 442,859,528 of OV702294.1, read as the reverse complement.
GTTGAACAATGTTGGCCAATTAAAAAAGCAAGACTCAATGGCTTTAGAAGGAAGAGAACAAAGAAGATAATGTTTGGTGCTGATGTGGAGAAAACATAAACTGTTACTGCTGAACATGAGCTAACTGAATCTGTTTTGCAGCCGCTAGGTCAATCTGAATCTGTTTTGGACGATGTGATGCATACTGAATCTGTTTTGCAGCCGCTAGGTCAATCTGAAACTATTGCAGATAATTTGGGAGTTGTGTTGTCATATTTGGAGGTTGTGCTGCCAAGTGTTGAGTTGTAAACTGAACAATGTCTGCAGCTTTTGCTACCATCTACTCAATCTGCAGAAGTGCAAACTGAATAAGTTGGACATGGTTAAGTGCAGAAGTTGAGGGGGCCTAGTGGAGTTGGTAGGAAAACCAAGAGCATCAACAAACCGTGCGATGTGGAACCAAGCAGTGGAAAAAAGGATAAAAAATCGAGTGGTAGAAAGAATCAAAAGAAATAGAGTCGAAATCATTCAAATGTGATGTGAAAACTTTAGTTTGTTGTCATTTGATGTGAAAACTTATGTTCTTTGATGTAAAACTTGATTGATGTAATGGGTTATGTCATTTCATGTGAATAGTTATGTGCTATGATGTTGATTTGATAAGAAATTCAAATTCAAATTTGAACCAACATTCAAATTTGAGCCTATCTCCAATATTTTTGGAGTTCATTTGTTTGTTCTGTGATGTTGCACTGTTGTATGTACTGCTATGCACGTTAGTTCATAAATCCAAGCCTTTTTGCGAAGTCCAACTCATAGTCATTGTCCAAACAGGCTCCAAAGCTAGGAAAAACGATCCATTTCTAAGCAAGTTTTTTTTGACCTTCTCAAAAACACCCAAAAAGATTTTCTTAACTTATATTCTACCTATATAGCATAAATACGAAGTCTCGTCTTTTTTAATAAGTATTCATATTATTAATTTATTTTTGAAAAAACACCCTTTAATGTAAAGTCATTAATAAAGCAAGTTTAAAAATTGAAAATGCAAAAATAACTTCAGATCCTGCATAGTCACTTCAAAATGAAGCTAAGGCCACTTTTTTTTTGATTTTTTGGATTTTCAAAACCTCAAACCCTCTTCTCACTCCTTTGAACACTATGCAACCTCAGTCGAGATAGTCCAATTTGTGAAGGTTTTTTCGTGCTAAGATTATTAGATCAAGTTTATCATTTTATATCATAAGTATGTAACATAACAAGACTATGTGCGTAGGTTTTACATTTTTTTGATTTTTTGAATTAGTTATGCACATTTCAAGTTTAAACAAACCTTTCAAAACCCCGTTGACCGCCTCCAAACCCCATCTAACCCTAACACCAAACATCGGCCATTGATCTAACCCTAACGCCAAACGTCCAGCGTCGATCTAACCCTAACGCCAAGCGCTGGCTGTCGGATAAGCCTTCTAGAAGGATTCCGTGGGCGTAGCTGTGGGCGATCCGTAGGAGCCCTGATTCTCCAATCTGATTGACCACCATTTTTTTGTCTGACAAACAGATAACATCGAGCGGGAGAGCATCTGAGTGACCGTTGGGCCAAGCAGTCCGGGCTCGGCTACCACGACGTGCTCTGTTGGCATGCATGCGAGAGGCCGGGCTGCCCGCGACGGCACCATGCATGCCATGCAACATCGTCGCAGCCTATCTATTCTGCTTGTGTACGCATCGACGCAGCGATCCAGCGACATTTGCATGCGGGCTTGCATGCACGGGTCAAGCCAGTGATGCAGCGCCAGGGGCGGGACGTCCCATTTACTCCCTCCGTTTCAAAATATAAGATGTTTTAGGTTTGTGAAGAAAATGAATCTAGACTTGTTTTAGTATGTAGGTTCACTCAACTTTGGGGTGAATCTAACATTAAAAGAAGTCTAAATTCATTTTCTTCACAAATCTAAAACATCTTATATTTTAAAACGGAGAAAGTAAGTTATTACAATTGGATGCACGCAAACACGGGACAGAGGAGATGCGTTGGTGTAGCTCGCTTTTGCAGTGTCATGTGCGGCGGAGCGGTTTCTCATGCGACAGCCTTACCGTCACACACCCAAAACGATTTATATGCACAGCCACCCCGTCGTTTCATTTCAGTGTCAAGATGCATCTAGTACACACACGCACCACCGCCCCTCTCCTCTCTCGCATCACACAAGCCTAGCCAGATCCGGTTCAAATAGCCTCCTCCTCCGAGAACTCCAACCAGCACTCGCGCCGCCTCGAAGATGCAGTACACCGGCCCTACCTTTTGTCGTCCTCCTATCGTGCCGGAGCACCTCTACCAGATGGGAGTCGTCGTGGAGCGCACGCTCCGCGTGTGGGCGCAGTCGAGGTGGAGGGGCTTCGTCGAGCTCGCCCATGCCTTCCTCACCGCCGGTTTCGCCCACCTCCCACGGGGCTCGCCGCGGATGTTCCACCTCGAAGAGGTTCAGGACAGCTCCGACACCGTCCTCATGCTGCTCACGGCGACCTTCACCAATCCATTCGACGCGTACGCGCTGCTCGGAGAGGTCTTCTGGTGCAGGTGTGAATCCATTTTCTTCACCACGTACACCATCTTCAGCAACTACGAGTGCATCTTCCCCACCAGGAACCAGCGGCGGACCTAGGATTTTACCGGTGGGTATGCCCTATAATTTTTTTTACGCCAATTTGATAAAATATATTTATTAATTAAACAAATAGTTGACAAATTTGCATTGTAAAAAGATATAAAAGAAATACATAATATATAATTGAAAGATTCACTTAGGAAGTTGCACGAATTACCGCATTAAATAGTTTAAACACAACTAATAGTCTGGAATTTGCATAAAAACTTGCAGTGCTATTTGCACAGTATAAATATGACAATTGTCTATGTACTAGATGTCTAACAATATTCATGTGCGGTGGAATTAAGTTCATAGTTATATTATGTAATCTGTTTTCTAGAATAAAGAATGGGTACAATCATGAATGTGTCTGGTCCTTGGGATAATAACCTCACAGACGATTCTCCTATACTCGTTTGTGGTCGTCAGCTCGCCGGCCGGCGAAGGATGGACAGGTTCAACCTCACGCTGCGTTGCAGCAATCGGCGTGCCGGGATGCAAGTGTGGGGGAAACCTCGCGGCATGATGGCGTACAAGAGACCTAGTTGCGCGCCGGCGTCTACAGATAGACTGCAGTTCCGATCGGCGATCGGATGCTCGACTGCTCGGAAATCTTCCCAGCGACCTGATCTGGCTTGGCAAGGGCCGACGTGCCGAGGGAACGACGCGCCGTGGCGGCGATGCGGCGTGCTACCGTAGAGGCGTTCGCACAGGGCGTTTGGGGATTGGATCGTCGGTCGATCACCTATTGGGATCGTCAGTTAGATTCAATCACGTATTCACACTTCTCGTGTTTTCCCGTACTAGGCAGTACACACAAGGCGTCTCCAGCTGAGCAGTTTCACATGATCGATCATGTACGATTTTTTCCTACTAATACATGGCTGGACGGCCGGGCTCCAGGGTATGCCGCGGCATATCCGGCATACCCTCTGGGTCCGCCACTGCCAGTAACAACATGCACTCGCTCCCCTACCGCTTCGACGAGGAGTGAAGAAGATGTGCCTGTTGGTGAAGGAGCGCCGCGGCCGGAGTAGAAGAAGGGTGCGCCTGTGGAAGAAAGGGGTTCGAGGGCGAAGTATAAGTCGGCCTTCGTCGTGTCGTGTCCTGTCGTGTTTATTTTTAGTTTTTATTTATGTTATATGTCGTGTTCGTGTCATGTTTCCCTAGACTATGTAACGGTGCTACTCGTTTATCCTATTTATCTATTAAGTGTTTATGTGTGTTAAAAAGTGTTTGTTCTTCTAAAGTTTGCCTCGCTATCTCGAAAATGGCCCCCTCAAAAATGGGAGACACACACGCGCCCTCGTTTTCCTCGCTATCTCGTTTCTCAAACATCTTGAAAACCATCTCGTTTGCGTTGCAAAATCATAACGGAAGACACACGCGCACCCTCATTTGTATCCATCCATCTCAACCATCTCGAAAACGAGTGTTTCTAAAAAAAATGAAGGGATACGGGTAGGCTACACTAGCGCAAATTAAAATTTTCTATCGAGTAAATCAGGATTACTGTTGTCATAGATATCGGGATTACCACTAGACGCGCAGTTGCGGAACTTTGATGAAGCGCGTCGAGGCAGCGTAGACATTCTACGTATCCTCCTTGTCCTCGTCCCACGAGCAACTCCCCTTTGCGTGTCTCGTCAAAGTGCTACAGCTGCAGCACCTCCGAGGTATCCACACGTACGGGGTGGAAGCGTCAGACGCCGCACTGCGAGGTCCGCACGTATAACACATGCGTGAGAAGAGTGGCGGCTAGGTGGAATGCTCTCACTTGGTCAGCTCGCCCAACCCTCTCTTATATAGGCATCCCTAGTGGGATTCTACGTTAGTATCCCTATTAGTAGCCTAAGTCTGGTCTTATTCGGATCCAATCCTCATTAGGCTTTCAGCCTCTTAAGTGTGTGACCCTATAGGTTCATATACGTATAGACATGATACGAATACACTTATTCTGTTAATACACTACAAGAAATCTGCTCACTAATGACTTTTTTAACGACCATAGATTTTTTGGTCATAGATCTATGACCATTCTGAACCAATTGGTCGTAGAGAATTCGAGAGGATCCAAACCTTGAAAAATAACGACCAATTTAGTCCAAAAGGTCACAGTTTGCTTACACGGAATGTTCATAAATTAACGGCATGGATGCAGAGACTTTTATTTGGAAGACTACGACCAATTTAGATGGTCATAATATCTTAACCTGAGTTGAATTAAAATGACTAGGCAAACAACTCAGCATGTGGGTCCCGGAAATCGACACGCGGGATGGATCTGACAGGTAGGTCCCGCTCTTATACATTTTTTTAAGCACATACCAATGGTATACATCCTATGGGCTGGAGCGCTGGAGCCGGTGGCCCATATCTGGCGGGCAGTCTGGATCATATGGGCTTGAACTGGTGGCCCGTATCGTGCTGGGTGGGAATTTGCATCCTATGGGCTAGAACTGGTGGCCCATATCGGGCGGGGTGGGAATCAAATAACCAAAAAAAGGTTGCGCCGCGGGGACTCGAACCCAGGACCTCGCGCTAGTATGTATGAGCCGAACAGCTAGGACAATGAAGTGTTGTTGTTTGTGTAGGAGAACTAAGTTTATATATACATTTATTCTTTCTCTAACTTATGAAAGGGCGACTCGAATCGGGCACAGGACTTTCCAAGAGCGGCGGCGGTGACCAGTAGGGCTAGGGCAGCGGCAGTGGCGACTAGCTAGGGTTCGAGTCCCCGCCCGCCACGGTCGATCTAGGGTTCCAGCTAGGTTTGGTTTCATCTCGTGCCTCCATCTCCAGCTAGGGTTCGAGTTCATCCCCTGCTACCATCACCAGCTAGCTAGGACGTGCATCTGACGAGCATGGGTCCATCCCCTGCCGCCAGCTCTGGCAGTTCTTCCAGGGGCGTAGCTTCGTCGCATCGCCGCCGTCGGCCCATTCCCTACCGCCAGCTCCCTTTCGACTATGCTCCCGCCAAGTACTACGACTGTGGAGAGATGATGCCAAAGTGGATATCTTGGAGCGATGACAACCCCGACCGGAGATACCACATTGCAGGATACCTCGGTTAGTTTGCAGCTCTATCTCTGAATTTTGTTCAGTTTACATCTCTGAATTTGGTTCATCTCTGAATTTGGTTTGTCAGATTGAGGGCCGTGTTGGGTGTGACAAATTCAGTTGGGCAGACAGTGAGATGCCCAAATTTCAGAAAGATTTAATCAGGGACCTAAGAGATGCTGTGTGGGAGAAAACTGAAGAAATTGAAAGGCTTGAAAGCAATGCAGAGACAATGGGGATGGTGCATGATGAACTGAAGATGCATGGAGATGGTGCAAGTGAGAAAGAGAAGTTGAAGATGTAGGGAGATGGAGGATGCAATTTATTTATTATTTGGATCATTTCTGTAGTTTTTGCTATATACTGTGGAATGTGTATGTCCAGCAAGTGAAAATTTCCTATGGATTTTGTGGAATGTGTATGTCCACAAATTTAAGATAATTTGATATGTACTGTACCTTTTGCTATGTCCAGCAAGATCATTTGTTTATGTACTGTGTATGTCTATCAAGATCATTCGGACCATTTCTTATCTAATGTGTATGTAGCACCGTGATCTCAAATTTGGCAGCATTTTGCTTGCATTTTTAGGGTTGAAATATAGCAGCATTGTCTGCTTAAAATACTAAATTTGGGCAGCATTTTAGCTGCAATTTCACAGTGACAAAGATAAACTTGAGTACATAAACTTGAGTACATAAACTTCAATACATAAATTTCATAGTACTTAAATTCAGTACATAAAACTTGGCAGAAACTGCCTCTGCCTATTATCAGTAGTTCACACACATAGGACATAAACTACTCTTCATCGTCGAATCGATGCCTCTGCCTATTATCTTCATCATCGGAGTCCAGCCGGTAAGATCCTTTGGAGCAGAATGTGACAGTCATGTGTTTTTAGACCTTGTAGTTTGCATCCATCAGGAGACACACATTTTGCTAAGTTAGCGGCGTACCCGTCAGGAAATCTTAGTGCTCTAATGAATTCACAGAATCTAATCTTTTCTTCTTTAGTCATTGTATACCATGCTTCTGGCATTTCAAATGACTCTCCGCCTTCAACAGGTTGTAGGTGCAAATCTTCTCTTATTCCCATGTCTTCCAAATCGAGTGATGAGTGCAGCAGCACTTCGTTGGGAGACCCCAAGAGGAAGGTATGATGATCACAGAAGCAAGTTTTCCCTCAGTTAGTGTAACATCCCAGCATTAGAGCCTAGAAATAAGCTGAACACAGATGTGTGCATTGCATTCATGCATAGAAAATCCGAATAATTTTCGCGCTTTTAAATAAAAAACTTGCCAAAGTGATTGAAGCTTCTCTCAACTTGATGGAATTAAAGTAGATCATCAAGTTGACTGCGATAAGTTTCAATATGACCTTTGCTAAAACCTTATTTTGGATAAACATGATTTGATCTAAGGGTAGATCAAATGTAATAAAATTAAACCCTAATACATTACTTAATGATTTATATTTGATCCTTAGGTGATCATATCATAGTATTCATTACAACAACTCATCAATACCAAGTTATAAATATAACTTAAGTAATAGGCATGTAACAACTAAATCTTAATCTCATCTACTTATACCATGAACATCATGGTAATACAATCTTAACTCTTTAGTGAGTTTGAGCAGGAAAGGAATCAAGTCAAGATCATTCACCATATATATTTCTTTCCATATCAATTCTTATGGAATCCTATCTCCATATCTGTTGTTCATCAATGTTGAGTAATCAACTACTGATTTACCCATTCTTAAACTACCAATTCTTGATCCATCAACTCTTGTCCTTATCATAGCATCCACTCTAAAACCTTTAGAGAAATAAGTAAGAAAAGATAGGTGGTAATGTTAGATTTAAATATCATCTATATGATGGGAGTGTTGGTAGAGAATTAAATCAATATGAAAATTGATGGAGTTAACTCACTCCTGAATGGATAGAAGACTTATTTGAAATAAAGATATAGGTGGTAACAAAGAGGATTACAAGGATGAATATTGAAGATAGTTACCAAGGAGTAATCCTATTGGATTAAGTAGGCATAGTCAATAAATAATATATTCTACTCAGTAATGGATACTAAGAAGATAATTATAATACAACTATAATGTTGTATTGATGAAGACCTTGATTAGCCAATTGGAAACCTAAACCACAAAGGATCAAAGGATTATAATGATCATGCCTTTGTCACCAAGATTGAATGCTTATATCATGTATAAGTGACATTGGTGGATAGAACATGATTGAACCCTAGTATAGATATGTTAATCTAGGTTAGCTATGACAAGTCACCATGATATGATGTGAAGTTTGTATATGAATTACTAGAGTGAAGTAAATATAAGATAGTATAATTAAGATGATGTTAGAGAAACATTGGATTAGAGAAGTAGTATTTTCCTCTTTGGGGAATACTAAGCACTTCAGGTGAAGTAGGATTTGATGTATACATCTATTGAAGTAATATTAGTGATGGATGATTAAGGAAGAGTATGAATGGAGTTAAAAGTAACCACTTGTTGGATTGAAGATTATTAGTAGTAGAATAATTTGATAACCAAGTATGGATATAAGAAGATTATGAAAGCTTTAGTGTCAAGCTTATTGGATTTACAAGTGGATTTAGAAGAATAAAAGGTGGATAAGAATATTCTTGTGAAGTAAAGCTCATCATGTTAACACATGATGATGGATAGGAAGAAGTAGAATATCTAGGAAATGAATTCCTTAATCAGAAGTCCAGGATTGTGAATTATGGAAAATAGGAATTCTTGGTAAACACTCAACTTTAGATCTTTAACCAAACATAATATCCAATTCATATGATTGATCTATTATCTTATTTCCACAAAGCTTTATAGTAGTATTTTCCTATAGCAAATCACTGAAGCACATCTCTGTCATTTCCAAATATCATAACCATATGTGCTTAAGAAGTTATCTTTATCAATTCTTTTCCATAAGACCTTCCAGAAAATAACTTTGTATTTTAAAAGGGGATATCATTAAAGATCAAACACATGAAGACAATTCATTAGCCATTAATCTTTATTCACATCAACCTAAGAATATAAGTAAATTAAGAACCCTAAACCCAAGGGTAAGGATTTACAATTCAAACCCTAACTCTTTTGTTAGTTATAATAAAATATATATACCTTGTTATTCCCTAGATTCACGGGAGTAATATTAACCATATTAAAACCTTAGGATTATTATGCATAAAATAATAATAAAGGATCACCATATAAAAATTCCCTTGATATTATAAATCAATAAGAATCAAAACTCATGGAGTTAATAGTAATGCATTCTATAATAAGTTTATGGATATTAGCTCAATTAAATGCATATCAAAAGCCTTTACAAATAATAATAGGAAAAGTATATATATAAATAAAATAAAGAAACTATAGCACTATATAATAAAAACTCACAAAATGATTTTAAATACCATTTATCATTGTTGCAAGTATTAGCAAAGGAATTCCATAAATATAAATCAAAATTATTGCTTAAATAAAAAGGTTAGAAAAGAAAACAGATAATAGAAATCGAAAAAGAAAAACAAACTGAGAGAAAAAAAATAAAGGAATCAGCTCCTGGCCCATGGCCCATTTCCCATCTCTCTTACTCATCGCTCACGAGCAGCCAAATGCAGCCCATCTGGCCCAAGTGCGGCCCGACACTGGTCCGTACCCCTTCGACCTTCTATTCGCATCGTCTTCCTCGCGACACTGGTGACCTCACGATGCGGCGAAGCAGCTCGCAGGCGGCCACCCCGTCGCCGGCCGCGTCAAGATCCACGCTACCGCTCCCGGCCGACTACAAGAAGCCCTGGACGCCGCCGAGCAAACCCTAGCACACCATTTCACTTCTCCTTCTTCCTTTTGAGCTCCGGCTAGCAAACCCTAGCCACAAGTGTCCAAGCTCCTCGCCATCTCCGACCTCTCCTCGGTCCCGCAGAGGTGTCTATCAGATGCGCCATGATCTTCTCCGTCGTTTTCCCCTACTCACGGTAGCTGGGGAGCTCTCTGTTGAGCAAATCGACACTTCATCTCCACCGCCAGACGCCACCGTTCATCGTCAATCGCCGCCACCACAGACTTCCTCCGGTCACGCCATCGCGCCCTATAGCTTCACGGTGAGCTATTGGTGCTCACGCACCCTCTCAAATTCCTCCTTGCTTCCTCGTTTGCTTCCCCGACAAGCGTCTGTCTCCGCCACCGTTAGCCACCATCGCCATCACTGTTCCGGCGACCTAAATCGAGCGGAGCCGCCACTACTAGACTCCCCACATCTCCCTCTTTCCAATAAGCCCAAGTACAACTCCGTGCGCACGTTCAATCGCTGGCTTGATCATCAACCAGAGAGGATCAAACGCGAGTGACGTCATCGTGACATCACGCTGATGTCATATACATGTTTTTATTATTTTAGAATTTGTGATCATGTTTTCTGTAATAAATAAAAAAACATGGAAATGACATGGCATAGGTCCTATCAGTCAGTGACTGGGGTAGGATTAGCTCTGGTGAGAAAAACCCTTCACTTCATGCTGACATCAGCATTACCTAATAAACACATTTAGTTATTTAATTAAAATTCCTAAAATGATTAAACCTTATAAATTCAATAAATTTGGTTTTGTAATTCAGAAAAATATGTATAATATATGAAAATTTGTAGAAAAATATTATCTATAACTTAAAACTATTATCAAACATTATTATGTTAACAATTTAAATAATTATTGTTTAATAAAGATTTTAAAAGTAATAAAACTTTGATAATTCATATTTTAATAATGGTAAATGTTAAAAATATAAATAAATTACCAACAATCTTAGAAAAATAAGAAATATAATTTGAAATTATAATCATGCATTATTATTTCACTTAATTAAATATTTATTATCTATTAAGTATTTCTAAAGTAATAAACCTTGTAAAAATCATATTTTATTATTTATAAGTCCCAAAAATAAATGTAATATACCAAAATGATCATAACAATAATACCTACATGTTAAAAATAGAATATTCCACTTTTGAGTTAAATAAAAATTTAAATACTATAATAACTTTAATTTAAAACCTAGTTCCTAAGTTGTTAATTCTTATAAGGGTAAGTAAAATTTGTTAATATTTTAAAATTGCCAATTTAAGTCTAATAAGTAATACTAGTCTTAAATATTGATGGTATGAAGTCAAAATGGTTTAACACACTTTAAATATAATTTTATTGAATTATCCTTCAACCATAAGTGTATATTATTTTATAAAAGGATTATTATCCAATATAAAATCTCCAAGAATAATTTATAGTGAAATAAAACCTATTCCTTTACTTTAACCACAAGTTTATAAACAAATCGAAACACTATAGTGAATTCATAAGTAGTAAATAATATTTTTTACTTATTCACAAACCATAACCACAACCTTATAGGGAGATAAATCCCTTTATACATTTATAATGTAAAGAAACCACTACCAAATAAAAGTATAACCATTCTTAAGTAACTTTAAGGAAATAATATAAAGTGAACAAGATAGAAGTATCATAAGTAATACACCATAAGTCTATCTATGTCTTTAAAGTTAACTTTAGTCTACAAGACTTTAAATATTATACTAAAAACTTTATTATATACTTTATAGTTAACTTTGGTCTGTTAAAATTAAGTTATAAAGCATCTTAATACCAAACTAACCAAGTTAAAAACCAAGATAGATAAGTCTCAAAATACTAATGATATCATTATTCAAATAAAGTAATTCTTTCTCACTTAAAGACTATAACTAGTAAGAACACCTAATAAGGTTAACTTAAAGTTTAAATACTTCTTCTTAGCTAAATAAGATTTTCTTCAAAAGTTATTCTTTTAAGATACATTCTAAAAAAAACATAAGCATTTTTATGAAAGCTCTAAATGATGAACAAACCTTATATACATAGTCTTCAGATACATTTCCCACTTGAGTATTCAATTATTGTGTGTGCTTTATTATAATTACATGTTGTTTCACACACACTCACAAGCCTTAATAAGAAGCACAAGGATGAAACTTATCTAAAATGACAACACATTCTAAAGGAACCATTTCCAGTATCCAAACCTAGAACAACGCTATCCCCGGGATTCGAGTTTACGAAATTGCATTACATTACTTATGCATAATATCATCTTGCTTCTTTAAACATTAGTCTTTGCCGGACCAATAATGCTGATTTCAGATATTGGATCTTATATAGTCTCGAAGACCGTGAGTGCATAATCTTGCAATCACAAAAGGCAAGTTCACACTTGCTCATGTCTTTTGATTATTTTATCTAAAGTATTTTACAAATCCAGTGTTATCATCATCTGCATTTGAAAAAGGTCAGAAAACACTATTTTCATAATAATGTGATTATAGGTTATTTACCATGAGGTAATAACCTACTATGAAAGTTCCGATGGTAAAGGAACATATTATCTAGGACTTAACAACCAATGTCGCCAGTGATTCTTGCGCCGTATATTACACGTTGACCATGAGATTTGGAATGGGACGGAGAAGTCAGCTGTATCTTTTCCCTCTCGCATGGAGCCGAATGTGCGGGTCATGGCTATTATCACTCGTAGCGTGCATATTATATGGTAATTCATAGAGGATATGCAGCATATGGGTGGGATCCCTCAACGTACCACGATAGTTTCGGCATCTAAATGGTCTGTACAAACCATTGCCGTAATTCAATAGGTGGGCATGGTGTACACCAAGGAGACATGCGGGGTCGCGGAGAAGGAAGTGATTGGATTGGATCTTAGGTTAGGCCTCAAACCAAGGAAGTTTGAACGGGGACATACTCCCGGCCGTGCAACAAAACCTAAGGTCTCTCATGGGTAAAGTGACGCACCTCTGTAGAGTGTAAGAACTGTAACTTGTTACTCCCTATTCTGGGAAGGAGCTGCGAACATGGCGGGAAAGGAACTCCATGAAAGTTCTGGTAAACACGTGAAGGCTGATGAACATAGCTTTTCAGAATAAAAGCAACCTTTGAAGAAATGTTTACGAAAACCTGCATTGCCTACGACCTATGGTCTGTGGCTGTAGATATAGTGCATCAAACACTCCTTTTCTAGTGAACTTGCTTAGTACGCTCGTACTCAATGTATCTTCTTAACCCTTGCTAGGTTCTGAAGCCAGTATAGACGATGTCTACATCAAGTTATGCTCCAGGAATCATCACTAGAATCTAAAGTTCTTCAATGAAGTTAAGAAAGTCAACATATACATCAACTCAAGTGAAGACGAAGTTTCTAATTAGATAGGAATATAATCGCTAGCCATAGAGCCTATTTCTGTAGTGTATTGCAATAGCAGTAATGCCAGAACATTAGTTAAAATACTAGTCTTATTAATATGATAGTTTTCGAGTTGTTTACTTCTGATTCTTCTTTGTAAGAAGTTTCTTTCTCTCCCTTTAACCTAAAGTGTTCTATGGATCTTGTGTAAAGCGTTGAGTTGTAACCTATAGTCATGTCTTGGACCTACTGTGTTTCTGTTGTACCACTCTGAGGGATGTAATACTAGTGAACGGTGTTTCATTGGTGTTATGTCAACGACTATAGTGGTATGCTGGGTCACCGCAGTTAGAAACCAAGGTTATCAAACCAGTAGGAGGAAGGAAACGACTCAAAAGTGTTGCTAGCAACTTGGAGACCTACACAACACAAACTCAAGACTTTGCCCCAACGAATCAGTGAGATTGTCAACCTCACCGGTTTGCTGTAACAAAGGATTAACTGTATGGCGTGGAAGGTAATGATGGTTTGCAATAAGTAAACGGTAAACAGTGGAAGATGTATCAATGGTAAAGATTGGCCCGGGGTCCATAGTTCACTTGAGGTGTTCTCCTTAGATAAAAAAACATGGCATGCTGGGTAAAAAATTACAGCAAGGCAATTGACAGGACTGAGCAAGGCATAACAATGCAATACTAGACATCATGATCCTATGAGATTCGATTGAGCAATACAACAAGATACATAGACCACCATCCAACTGCATCTATGACTAGAAGTCCACCTTTGGGTTATCATCTGAACCTCCTCCAGTATTAAGTTGCAAGCAACAGACAACTGCTTTAAGCAAAGTGTGTAAGGTAAACAATCCACTTATTCCATGAACAAGAGACCGTTGTTTTCTCCCTAGTGGCAACAACACATCTACAACCTTAGAGATTTATTTCACTTCCCTTAGATTAAATAGAGGCCTGAACCCACTATCTAGCATAAATACCCCCTCTTGGAGTCACTAGCAACTACTTGGCCAAGATAGCTACTAACAACGGAGAGCATGCAAGATCACAAACAACACAGACATGATAGAATCAAATAAACGAAACCATTAACCAATCTGACATAGTAATCTCAGTATCCATTAGATCACCGCAAACACAACATGCATGATTACAAATAGATGAGATCTTGATCATGAACGGAGCTCACAAGATCTAGACATGAAAGCACAAAGGAGGAGTGTAAGGTTCACAACCTTTAATAAGGTAGAGATCCCTGTGTTTACAATGCTAGTCCCTGGATCAATAGCTAGCATCCACAGTTAAGATGTAATATCAAGAAACAAAGGTCATAATACAACTTATAACCAGGAGTAAATTAATTCATTACATCTTACATAGCTCATTTGGCTATCACATTACAATGCAGCAGAATATCTATATAGCATGGAGTCCTTCATCTTCAAAGTGCCACATGCAATCATGTTGGTTGTAGACTTGTAATCCTATTCAACACACTTCACTAACATCAAACAAACCTGCAACATAATAAGTTGCAGCCACAAGGGTCAATACATTTGAATTGTATTGGCAAGTCAATACTATGTAGAAATAAGTGGATCCTATCAATACATGCATATTTGGCTAAGTAGGGTTTAGGCTCATTTGCAGAAAGCAATATAGTTTTGTCCTATCTTTTCAAAATAGTTTTGATCTTTTGTCAAATCTTTCTGAACCCCTTGGAAAACTCCAAGTGCTTCTAATCCCTTGTTGTCTCCATCAAGTTTTACTTTGAGAAATTGGAATGTCGAGATCTTCCATAGCTTTAGGCCTTAGTTTCTCAGAGTTGTCCATAACCCGGGACACAACTAAGTACTTAGAATTTTTGATCTTCTGCAGAAGTTGTACACTTTACCCACATGACACAATCTCATCTTGATGCCACCAGTGGTCGCTGGACAAGTACTCACCAAAATGGAGTACTGGCAGATCGAGAATGTGACAAAGTCTTTCCATAGAAGTTCTCCCAATACACAATGCTAGCTTGTCTACCAGGCACCAATGTAAGGATATATTTCCAATACACAATTCTAGTTAACCTGAAGATGCCAATGCAAGGGTCTTCCACTATGTAGTTAACTAAGCCAGAGCCCATTTAGCATGTGGCTGTACATGGAAGCCACTGTACGAGAAACTTCAATCTCTAAGTCCCTGGGTGGTTTTCTTCTAGTGCACATACAAAAAGATAGCCATATAAACATGGTTCCCTTTGTTGCCACCTTGTCCAAAACTTGAGTATCCTTTTCCACCCAGGTGGTTCATTGAGTACTTGTTTTATTATATAAAACATATATCTTTCCAACACTTCATATAATCATATCATGTATCCCATCCCAAATATATAGCAGGGCTAAGCATACTACAACTACAATGTTTTCACTAAGGAAGATATAAGGATACCCTATTAGGATTTAACATAGCATAAAATATAGTAATCCTTATCATGCATGTTACAAAAATCCACTAAGTGTAATGAAAATAGTAGGACTTGGATGATAGTGTCACTTGCCTTTTTAGTAGAGAATGTTGGTTCACTTCTTGATCTTGCAATTTTCACACTCTTCTAACTTCACTACAATCCAATCAAGCAAACACAAATACAACTAGCATTCAAACCATTTTATCACACATAAAATAATAGAAACAAGGCAATGCATGCAAGCATGCAAAAGATGGTTTTATTTAGAAAAGTGGTTTCTACTAGGCTCTAAACATTTTAAAGTTCAAAGTGGTCATTTACTAAAGTAGTAAAACCATTTGCAAAAGGTTTCATCTCAAAAACCAATTATTATGCTAAGGTGTTATTTTATGTTGTTGAAAATATCTTTTAGCAAAGTAATATTCTCATAGGGTTCATCAAATATATTTTAATTCTCAAAACTTGGTGTTTAGGGTCAGAAGGTTTGAATCAAATCATTTCCCAAAGGTTTTACTCAAAATTCATTTCTAAACCATAAACAATATTTATATTTGACTAGAAATGGGCTTACTCAAATATGTATTCCTTAACTTCACAAAATACATTTTTAAATCCATAAGTTGGTTCCTATGGTCAGTAAGTTCAAAACAAACCAATTAGCAAAGATTTCACCTTAAAAATATTTCTAGAACAATTTTTATATTCAAATTATGCCTACACAAGTTTCTGCAATTTCAACCAATTTTCCAGAAGCAAAACACTAAACAAAGTGCATGGTTCCAAAGTACTTGTTCTGCTGAATCCATTGATATAAAATTTGCAAAATTTAGACGTGTAGAATTAAAGTTATGAATTTTACAAGTTTGCAAATCTAATAGATCAAATTTCTAATTTATATCCTGAGTCTGGCCACGTGTCTTAATATTACTGGCTGATACCGTTTCGTGTGGATCGAGCTCTGTGGGGCTGTTAGATCTAAAGTGCATCGCACGGCTCAAATCACACCATACCTGTTTGCTAAGTGAATCTATCGTGTCCGCTGGATCAACATCTAACGGCTCCCAGCAGCCCTACCAGGAACTGGCGGCGCTGACGCGAAGGCGAGCGGCGGAGCGCTCTGTTTGAGGTGGTCCGGCCATTCTAGGAAGAGAGAGAAGAGGAGGAAGGGCTCACCGAATTTGCAATGTCGCGGTGGTGCTCAAGGTGTTCGTCGTTGGGCAGGGGGCGCACAAGGACGGAGTGGATTGCTCGCCGGAGTTCTTGTCTGCGTCGGGTTCCTCTGGTCGTCGACGGGGGCGAGGCTACAGGTCATGCTGAGGCAAACGGAAGGGGGCGTTAGACGCGGGCGAGTGTGTAGATCACGGAAGCATCATCGAGATGGAGAGGCGAGGTAGGAGTTACCGGGGAAAAGGTTGCCGGAGTTGCGGGGTCGGAGTTATTTCAAACAATTCAAACTCTAATTCAATTCAAACCACCACCAAACTTTGTGTTGATTTTAATTCTGTTTATCAACATATTCCAAAGTCCAAAACAAAATAATTCTTTTAGGATCTAATAATAATTAAATAAATAGACCTTAGTCTTTATTTCAAATAGGATCTAATTTATTTAAAAACTCTATTTGAAATCTAAATAATACCAAAACCTTTTAGTAGGTTTTATTTGAAAAACAAAACACTTGTAATTTTTATTTAAAATACTTTAACAAGTTTTAGTGTTTATTTAAAATGGAAAAGACTTTACTTAAATAAAATTGGATATTAATAAATCCTTATTGTTTTATTTAAATAATCCTTTACTCTTTTTATCAAATAAAAATATTTTCTTTCAATTGCTTGGACAAGATTAATTTGGATCTTTAAAATAGTCCTTATTTATATTTCCACCTTTGCTTTATAAACACCATATATTTTTATTTAAGATCCAAAAAATAGTGTCAACACCCGGATTTTTAATCCCAGATGCCTGTTATGCCATACATCGCAATCCAAGGATTACCATTTTATCGAGACATAACAGAATTGGATACCACAGTACATCATCCATTACAAACCATACATAAGGTCTTACACAAATAAGGATCTCATGATCCAGTTCTTAATACAACTTCAAGCAGCGGAATACGTAATAATAACGGTAGCATAGGTGAAGCTCTATCTTCGGGGTCACAGGCAATGCTGACGATGGGAGATGATCCTAGTTGTCGTAACCTTCCTGGGGTCCATCCTCCAGGTACTCCTCTTCATAGTCTGGCCACGGGAATAGCCAGGGACAAAGCCATGAGTACTCTTTAAGTACTCGCAAACTAATACTAACCAGAAAAAAAGGTTTTTGGATAATAGGACACTAGGCTCTAGGGTTGTTTTGCAAAGGCCAGATTTATCTCTACTAAGTTAAGAAGCAAGAGAGCTAGTTGAAGTTTATAGCACCTAAGTGGGAACTTGTATTTCATGTCACAACTCTGTTGTGGTCAAGTCAAAGTATCAACTCATTTCACAAGTCATTTTGAAAACATCTGACGGGGGAATAGTATGGCCACTCCAACTTTCCATAACCGCGGACGCGGCTATTCGAATAGTTTGACACTCTGCAGAGATTGTACACTTTCACCACAACATTCGATACATCCGTCAGGAACAAATCCTGAATTCTCCATACTCAGTATGCGGATAATCAATCCTAATCTTTCAATTACACACCCTAGTATAAGCACCTCTCCTGTGAGTTTGGTCTCCCAACCATGACCAACTATCATTTGGGTACTGCACAGGTGGACAATCTTCACAAGGTAGCCTCAACTCAGACCTTGGCCGTGAGGGAACTAATACTAAGGTATATAAGTTTCCAGTCAAGCCCTACCCAATCTTCGGGTATTGTGGTTGTACGGTAACATTGGAATGGTATCGCATCCAGACAACCATCAGTTTTATAAAGGGCTAAGGCTCATGCCTCAACATTTTCCTCACCAAAATCATCTGGTGTTCAGAAACATATGTTAAAACATCTCAGTAGAATGATCCATCATTCTAAGGTTTTCATAACCACTTTCACCAAGTATTCCCATCTAAAGTTGATCAAGTTTTATGCTTAGCACTAGCATCTACAAGTGGGGGTAAGTACTAATGAGGGGTGGTAAACTAGTGGAGTTTCAACTAAGTACAACCTTATATCTTAGGATGATATCAAGGTTTCTAACTTAGGCCAAATTTTATGCTCTTTATGCAACCTTCAAAAATTATTCTTCTAGGATCTATAAGTCACTTAAGTAAACTCTAAGTTAAAGCCTTGATAAAGAAATAAAGTAGAAGCTTGCAAATAAAACTAGGATTGGGTTAACAAGTGGGTATGATCACATATGCTTAAGGCATATAGTTGGCATGGTAACAAGCAATGGTGGGTTTGCATCAGTAGAATATCTGGCAAGTGTTAGCTTTCACATTCAACTAGTAGTATTAGGCTTGCACAATATCAGTATAAGCTTGCCTTGTGCAGAGCAGTGGTTGAAGTTCTCCTCGGCTTCTTCTTCGTAGAATCCTCCTTCCTCCTCGTATCCTTGGTCGGTACTAGCGTCTATAAATAAATACGATGTACACAATCACCAAACAATACTTAACTACTTGCAATCATCACACAAAAGGGTCCTATAGATGATCTAGCATCATCACTATCATTACAAGATTAAAGCTTGGTTTAATTCCTTTTATTTATAGAAAAGTAATTTCTACTCATTGAAAAACTACTTAAGATTTACTATTCTCCAAACCAAACATGGGATCATGTTGACACATGTCATCACCACATATTTTAGTCCATGGGAATATGATTTAAAGTGGTGTCACAATTTAATAAGGTTTTACCCTTTTATTTTAATTAATTAAAGTGGCTAGAAATGCCTATGTGGCATTCTTTTATTACTTGGTTATTATTTCTGTAAGTAAACCTATATATTTTTATATATTCTGAAAGGTATGGTTAAATGTTATTTTTGAGAGTTGGAATCAACTCAAAAGCTATTGTGGTTTAAATTTGAAAAATGTTTGAGTGCAGAAAAGCTCCTGCCTTGTTATTTTTACCAAGGATGATCTACAGATCCAAATGACTTGAATCCAACGGGCTTGGATTCAGCATTTCCAGACCTTTCTAACAAAATTGGTTTCATTCAATTTGGTGCACTGAGTCGACCTGGGTTGATTTTTGAAACTGGGTACAGAAGTGTGTTTGAAATAAAATGGAAAAGGTTTAATTCAAATAACTGGGCTGCGCGGGAAGCGATACTGGGCCGGCCTGCTAAGCGCAGCGCTTCCGCGGGCTGTTTAAGTTGTTCTTCCCACGCGTCAGTGAGACAGAGGGGTGCGAAGCGGTATGGGGCGATGTGGTGCGTTCGATCTGGTTCTAATCCAACGGCTGAGGGTCATCGTCGACGTTGGGCAACGCCGACGAGACAGAAATCTAGCGCGGCCAGTGGGGGTCGTTGGGGGCTCACCGGGGTTCAGGCGAGGGTCGGTGAGACGGGCGAACGACGAAGTCGACGACGGCGAACCTCCTAGTACCGACAACTTCTCCTAGGGCGGCTCCAATCGCCGGCGCCCTTCTTCTCTAGCAGCGGCAGGCTCCGGTGAAATTCCGGCGAGGTGCTGCTCGCCTTGCTCCGGGAACAGGGTGGCACGATCAGTGAGAAGAGGGGAGTGAGATGGTGTGCTCAATTCGGCTGGGGCTGGCCTCTATTTATAGTCGCGACGACGAGACCGAACGGGATGGGCAGGCGACGGTGGCGACATGGCTACTGGCTGCTAGAGGCATGGCCGGCGGTGGCGATCGCTTGGTGGTCTCCTGGCGATGCTCCACGGTTTTCATGCGCGCGTAGGGGCGGTGCGGTTTGGTCTGGAACGCGCGATGCTCTGCGCGGCAGAGGCGGCGTCTTCGACGGCGAGAGGTGGCTGTGCGGCATGGGGCGGCGAACAGGGATGTCTGGCGGTCTCATGGGTCGGTGGTGATCGCGTATGCACGCGGCGAGGGCGGCGCGCGGTCTGTGGGCTTCGGTCGAGCGTGGCGCTCTGGCGCATGCTCGGCATGGTTGCTGGCGATCTGGGCGCGGTCCGTGCGTGTGGTCCAGGGGTTGGAAAGGTTCGAGCGTTGGACAAGGGGTGGCGGTGGACGGTGGGCTGCCTCCTAGACAAGGTTGGCACGGCTAAATCTCCTCCTAGCTTGCTGTCTCCACTGGGGTGTCATGGTGAGCTTCGGATGTTCACCATTGATGTCATTGCCCAGCTTACAGTGAGGCTAGTGCTTGGTTTAACTTGCTAGATGATCTACTGAGATGGTTGTGATCTAAAGAGGGAACAAGTTAGGCTTCAATCACTTCTCACAATAGTGTTTAGGATTTTGATGATTTGTGTCTGCAACCTGTTTGATGAAATGGCCGCAAGAATTCAAGTTTTGAATTTTGAAAAGATTTTTGGTGGGTGTGCTAGGTTGATGCTGGGGAGTCTGCAGATGCTTGGGTTTTGAAAGTTGAGCTTGTTTGAGTGGTTTTTGAAAAAGTGGGATCTTCCCATATGAGAAAGATTCAATTTTGAATTGTCATTTAAACTATGCATTTGAAAGTTTCTGGATGATCACAAAGTGGGCCTTGATACTTTGTTATGAGTACAATCAAGGGGTGCAAAGGTCCAGAAAAGTTTCTGTTAGGTTCTGAAAGTTTGAGACAGCCAAAGTAGGCATGGGAGTTAAATTGGTCAAAATGACCATTCCCTTATTTTATTTGTTTTGATTTACTTGTCTTTAGGAAAAGTGTGGGAAATGTTTAGATGATATTTATTTCACCTAAGCATCCATTTACAAGCAATGGAACACACAAACAAGGTGGTTCAAAAGAATTCAAAATGAAATGCATACTGACATGCATGCTTCCATAATTTTATTTAGAAAAGTTTTTATTAACCCTAATTTTAATGATTAGAGTTTGATGACCGAAGTGTTGTATTTTTTGGGATGTTACAAATAGTGATTCCAACTATTATAACTTTATTATTTATTTAACTTTTCAAATCCCTTTAGGATTCTATTGGATCAAAATAGGTTTTGATGTTTCCAATTGGAATCAAAAAGTTTCTTCTCACCCTAAAAATCAAAAAAAAATTATTTTGTTTATTTATTTTTCACATTTCAAAATTTGGAAAATTTTGGGATGTGACAAGGAGATACAACCATCTAGCTACAACATAGACCTGTAGTCCAAGGTGGAACTACTCACGCTTCATACCGGCTAGCATGATGAAGAAGAAGGCCTCCAGGATGATCTCCCCTCCGGCAGGGTGCCGGGAAGAGCTTCAGATCCCCTCGATCTAGGGACGATGGTGGCGGCGGCTATAGACGGTTTTGTGGAATATTGATTGGGGCCTTAGGGTTTAGGCATCGGGGGCTTCTTATAGGCGAAGAGGCGAGGAAGGAGGGCCACCAGGGCAGCTGCACCCCCCAGGAGCAGGGTGGGCCCACCCACGCAGCCAGGGGGTGTGCCCCCTGGTGGGTCTCCTCCGTCTCGTATTCAGGATTCGTGTTCCGCACGATAAAATATTGACTTTGGCTTTTGTCCCGTCCAATTCTGAGAAGTATTGCTGCCATCGGGAGTGGGAGTTTGAAGTGGAGATCGACATCTACTGCCGCTAGCGCTGCCTCGTCGTTGCCGGAGAAGAGGGAGGATGCAATGTCGGAATGGTCGTGGGGATGGCTCCGTCATGGAGGGGCACCGATCTGTATCGTGCTGGGAGTTGTGGGTCCCACGCCGTGAGGTGGCAAGTGGTGGGTCCAGCGTCGGAGGTGGACAAGGGGTGGGTCCTCAGCTGGGGCCTCCTGTTGCTGACGTGGATGAGTAGTGGGCCCTGCCATGATCAAGTAATCCTACCGCTAACCTGCATCAGAGAGCCCATCGCACTCGAGCTATTTGTGCTCCAAGAAACGTTGCACCTGGACTATTTCTGCGAACATCGTCGCTTTCTGGATCATTTCCTTCAACGGCGTCGCACCTAGGCTATTTGCCCGATGTTTTAGTCTTTTTTTGAAACTTATGTATCTAGACGCCTTCTAGTATGTCTTGGTCGAACCTACACACTAAAATGCTTCTAGATACGGTTTAGAAAAGGCTAAAACATCTTTTATATATTTTAGAGCAGAGAGTAGCTTCCATTTTGTTTTAAATTGTGCAATATTTTCCTCTCAACAACATTATGTGCAGAGAGAGATGCATTGTAAGAAGACACTATCATACAATACATTTTTATATATTTTTTTTGGAAAAGAGTATGTATTAATATCACAATGATACCAATTACACCCAGCCTCCACAACAACGCATGCCCTAGCGGCCCTACGGATGCACACAAGTCATAAAAAAGAAAGAAGAATTATAAAAAACAATTACATTTATATATATATAGAGAGAACAAATAGAGTACATGTCCAAGTCCTCCTCCTCATTGTAAAAATTGACTTTGTACATCGGGGGTAGTGGGTAGACATAGCACGCGTCCTGGGTTGGCTGGGACTGATACGAACAATCTGAATCACCATTCTATATCATAATTTGTCTTTATTCATTGACGACGAGACCGAACAGGATGGGCAGGCGACGGTGGCGACATGGCTACTGGCTGCTAGAGCCATGGCCGGCGGTGGCGATCGCTTGGTGGTCTCCTGGCGATGCTCTACGGTTTTAATGCGCGCGTAGGGGCGGTGCGGTTTGGTCTGGAACGCGCGATGCTCTGCGCGGCAGAGGCGGCGTCTTCGACGGCGAGAGGTGGCTGTGCGGCATGGGGTGGCGAACAGGGATGTCTGGCGGTCTCATGGGTCGGTGGTGATCGCGTATGCACGCGGCGAGGGCGGCGCGCGGTCTGTGGGCTTCGGTCGAGCGTGGCGCTCTGGCGCATGCTCGGCATGGTTGCTGGCGAGCTGGGCGCGGTCCGTGTGTGTGGTCCAGGGGTTGGAAAGGTTCGAGCGTTGGACAAGGGGTGGCGGTGGACGGTGGGCTGCCTCCTAGACAAGGTTGGCACGGCTAAATCTCCTCCTAGCTTGCTGTCTCCACTGGGGTGGCATGGTGAGCTTCGGATGTTCACCATTGATGTCATTGCCCAGCTTATAGTGAGGCTAGTGCTTGGTTTAACTTGCTAGATGATCTACTGAGATGGTTGTGATCTAAAGAGGGAACAAGTTAGGCTTCAATCACTTCTCACAATAGTGTTTAGGATTTTGATGATTTGTGTCTGCAACCTGTTTGATGAAATGGCCGCAAGAATTCAAGTTTTGAATTTTGAAAAGATTTTTGGTGGGTGTGCTAGGTTGATGCTGGGGAGTCTGCAGATGCTTGGGTTTTGAAGGTTGAGCTTGTTTGAGTGGTTTTTGAAAAAGTGGGATCTTCCCATATGAGAAAGATTCAATTTTGAATTGTCATTTAAACTATGCATTTGAAAGTTTCTGGATGATCACAAAGTGGGCCTTGATACTTTGTTATGAGTACAATCAAGGGGTGCAAAGATCCAGAAAATTTTCTGTTAGGTTCTGAAAGTTTGAGACAGCCAAAGTAGGCATGGGAGTTAAATTGGTCAAAATGACCATTCCCTTATTTTATTTGTTTTGATTTACTTGTCTTTAGGAAAAGTGTGGGAAATGTTTAGATGATATTTATTTCACCTAAGCATCCATTTACAAGCAATGGAACACACAAACAAGGTGGTTCAAAAGAATTCAAAATGAAATGCATACTGACATGCATGCTTCCATAATTTTATTTAGAAAAGTTTTTATTAACCCTAATTTTAATGATTAGAGTTTGATGATCCAAGTGTTGTATTTTTTGGGATGTTACAAATAGTGATTCCAACTATTATAACTTTATTATTTATTTAACTTTTTAAATCCCTTTAGGATTCTATTGGATCAAAATAGGTTTTGATGTTTCCAATTGGAATCAAAAAGTTTCTTCTCACCCTAAAAATCAACAATATTTTATTTTGTTTATTTATTTTTCACATTTCAAAATTTGGAAAATTTTGGGATGTGACAAGGAGATACAACCATCTAGCTACTACATAGACCTATAGTCCAAAGTGGAACTACTCACGCTTCATACCGGCTAGCATGATGAAGAAGAACGCCTCCAGGATGATCTCCCCTCCGGCAGGGTGCCGGGAAGAGCTTCAGATCCCCCCGATCTAGGGACGATGTTGGCGGCGGCTATAGACGGTTTCGTGGAATATTGATTGGGGCCTTAGGGTTTAGGCATCGGGGGCTTCTTATAGGCGAAGAGGCGAGGAAGGGGGGCCACCAGGGCGGCTGCACCCCCAGGAGCAGGGTGGGCCCACCCACGCGGCCAGGGGGTGTGCTCCCTGGTGGGTCTCCTCCGTCTCGTATTCAGGCTTCGTGTTACGCACGATAAAATATTGACTTTGGCTTTTGTCCCGTCCAATTCCGAGAAGTATTGCGGCCATCGGGAGTGGGAGTTTGAAGTGGAGATCGACATCTACTGCCGCTAGCGCTGCCTCATCGTTGCCGGAGAAGAGGGAGGATGCAATGTCGGAATGGTCATGGGGATGGCTCCGTCGCGGAGGGGCACCGATCTGTATCGTGCTGGGAGTTGTGGGTCCCACGCCGTGAGGTGGCAAGTGGTGGGTCCAGCGTCGGAGGTGGACAAGGGGTGGGTCCTCAGCTGGGGCCTCCTGTTGCTGACGTGGATGAGTTGTAACTACCTCGGTGAATTACGCTCCTAGTTACAAGCCTGGATGAGCGGAAATGGTTGAAATAGTACGGTGGGGCCCAAATGCCACTCACAGGTAGACCTTTCGGCCGTCCCAACCATTTCCAAACATCAGGACAAGAACGGGCGGCGTAATCGGCAGGCGAAGGGATCAACTACATACAGAAATGAGTATGTATGCAAGCCACCATACAACAGTACATCAGAGCCATTCCATCTAAAAGAAAGGAAATATAGCAACGCCATACGGCAAGATCCAAATATCCTAGATAGATATATAGTTTAGGATATCTCCTCATACATCACACATCAGAGTATCAGGCGGAAGCGGCAAACAAGATCCGAGTACGGATAAGAAGCAAATCGGCATAAGATGCCCCATAAATAAACACATCCCGCCCATAGATCTCACGGATCCCCGTTCCCGGAATCTCTACACCGAATGATCGTTGCCCACATCGTCTGTCTCCTCCACCCAGTATCCATCTTGAGAGTGCACCTGTTCATCTGAATCAAATAATTTATCGTGTGAGACCCTAGGGGTACTCAGCAAGTCTTTATGCCTCGAAAGGGGACACAACCTGGGGTGACGCAATTGCAGCAAAAGATAAACCCTAACAGTTCTATAGATACTCGCTAACCACCCGCCTAACCAAAGATAGACGGATGTTCGTGAATTAATAACAACAGTTGTAGCGGTAATATTAACAGATCCATCCTCCTCCTCGCTTACCGACGAGGAAGCGGACGAACAACCCCCTATCCGTTGGCAGTTTTATTATCCATTCCATGAGTGTTGCGCTATTTACTAGTCAGTTGCTTAGTCAAATTAAAAGCGGTACTTTAGTTACACTTGTCTATGGTCGAGAAACTGTGCTCCAAGTCGTCCATAACCGCGGACACGGCTTTCAGAAAGTTTTACCCTGTAGGGGTGCACAAATAGCAACACACACTCGATCAACCTCGGAAAAACCAAATCAAAACCCAACGAGGCCTTCACGACAAAGCAATCACAAGATTTAGAAATATTTCAGGGGGCCACCCCATTAAGCTACCCGCAACGAAGTTAGCCGACTTCGAGACGGACTCAAGGTTTGCGTCAATGGCTGTAAATGACTGGGAACCCAAAACTGGGCTTGTCGATACCGCGAAAACACTCCGCTTTCCTAAACAGTACAGTGTGCAGTACCTCGCACAATTTAAATAAAGCAGTAAAGCATGGCATAAGTACAGGATAGTAATAAAGCCCCAAACTACTTTGTGGCCCCAAGAAATAAGAATGAATCAAGCTCTGGCTCAGGGGGGTCCCATAATCCTCCCGGATGTGGATA
Organism: Avena sativa; assembly: GCA_916181665.1. Lineage (NCBI taxonomy): Eukaryota > Viridiplantae > Streptophyta > Magnoliopsida > Poales > Poaceae > Avena > Avena sativa. The sequence goes on along the minus strand of OV702294.1, from coordinate 442,832,972 downwards.
GCGCGAATATTCAAGGAACAGGAATCAAGTACTCGGGGTCCTACGGGACACAAGTGAGCAGGAAAAACCAAATAGCAGATATTGCTCACCGGTGCCACTTTCATTAGTTATCCCATTACTACTCAGGTTAAGTTGTTTAGGTACCTCGTTATCCATCAGACACTCACATACCCTACACATGCTGTTCTACGACTCGCATGGCTCAAACAACTCCTGTAGTAATGGCTCATGGGATGGAGGAACAAGCTTCGGTGGGGTTTAAAAGTAAAGGCTATGCAATACTTGGGATTCAGATTAATGCAATCGCGACTCAATGATGCAAGAATAAGATAGAGGCAATAGGTACTATATGTATGCAAGCATGTGGTAGTGCTTGCCTGGAAGCTCAGTTGAAGCGAGAGAAGGATCTGGGTAGTGCTCCTGGGTTTCTTGGTATATCCCCTGCTCAGTGTCTATTCGAAGAAGAACCAAACAAACAAGGGCCAACATAAATAAAGTGCACAAGCATAGGAGTAAAATGCGACAAGCAAACAATCATGCTATGATGAATGATGCACAATTTGCATGGCAATAAAGTAGCATGGCATGGGTGAGATGTGGAATACAAGAATAGGTCATTTTATTGAGTTTTAATCATATTTTATTCTCAATTAAGTTGCTGTACACATTATATTTATATGATGCATGCTGCAAAACAGAACATGGAATGCATAAACAGAAAGGTCTCGTCGAGCTGATCATTTTAGACATATTATTTGTTAAATTTGGAGTTATAAAACAAAAGTTATTAATTTATTAAGTAAAGGGCATTTTAATGTAATTTAAATCAACTTGATATTTAATGTGTTTAAAATATATTTTGAATGGCATATTTGAAATCCTCACATTTTTCTGATTCAAAAACATATATTATTTGTATTATTTGAATTCATATTTTAAAAGTTATATTAAAACAGATTTAAATTTGAATTTGAAAATAATTTGAAAAGATTCAAATTAAAAACAGAAATCAGAAAACCTTTTTATACCCAGACAAACCTAGCCACAGTCAGTGACAAGTGGGGCCAGGCTGACTCAGCAGCACAGCGCGCAGAAAAAGGCTTTTGTCACTGCGGGTTGAGCTAGCCTCAGTGACTGACGGGTGGGGTCAGGGCATCTCCAGGGCCACACGCGGGCGCGGCCAGCGGGCAGCTGACACGTGGGAGATCCAGGGACCGCGGGTTGAGGAGTACAGAACTCCGGGATCCTTTTTGAAAAAACGCCACGGACGGCTGACATGTGGGCCTAGAGGAGCGCGGGTTGAGGCATAAAAGCTATAGGGGGTTTTCTGCAAAACGGCGACGCGGTACTGTTTTTCTTCTCGCGTTCTCTGACGAAACTGACAGCGAACGACGGCAGAGGAAAACAGGGGCGCCCAGGGCTCGATCCTGGGACCTGGCATGCGCGCGCGGAGGGGCGGAGCCGCTGCGGTAGGCTAGGGGAGTTGGCAGGTTGCTGTGGCGCGGCTAGGTAAGGTTTGTGCAACGTGGGAGCGAGCAGACGCGCGCGCTCGTCGGTGCACTGAGCGTGCTCGACGCAGCGATCGACGTGTCCAGGAAACGACGGTGGCCGCGAGGGTGTCTAGGGGGGTGCGGGGCTTACCGCGAGGTGGTCGGCGGTGTTGGATCGGGCGGGGGCGCAGCGGATCGTTGGCGACGCAGACGCTCCGGCGGGCTAGGGTTTCGCTCGGAGCGGCGTCGGCCTGGGGCTCCTGGGGCTTCTCCTCCTCGGCTCCGTGTATAGGGGCGACGCTGGGGCTCGGCTCGGTCTTCCTCGACACCTGGACGCCGCGCCCGCCGCCTGGTACGGTGTCGTCGAGAGGAGGCCGACGGAAAGGTGGTGATCGGTGTAGGCGGTGGTGGAGAGGAAGGAGGAAGAGGGCAGGGCCCTGGGACGGATCTGGGAGAGGCAGGGGAGGCCGTGGGGAGTAGATAAGGACGGGAGAGAGGGTAGATGGCATGGGGGAGGGGAAGGTGGCGTCGGCCACCTTTTCATCACCTCCTCACGTGCTCGGGCTGGGGCTCGGCATGGGCAGGGTGAGGTGGTGATGGGGCTGCCAGGTGGGCCAGGGCGAGAGGGAGCTCGGGGTGGGGCCTGCAAGGCAGAGAGAAGAGCAAGAGAGGGAAGAGGGAGGCTCGGGTGTAGCTTGGTTAGGAGCTAGGGTTGGAGGGGCTCGGGCTAGGTTTTGGTTTAGGGTTGGGGTAGAGAGAGGGGTAGACAGGTGGGCCTGCTAGGTGAGAGAGGAGAGGCCGAGAGAGAAGGGTGGCATGGTAGCTAGGGTTTGTAGAGAGAGGGAGGGTTTTAGATTAGGTATAGATTAGGGAGAGGTTTAGAGAGAGGTGAGATGAGAGGGAGGTGAGGTAGGGTTTAGAGATAGGGCTTAGCTAGGATCACCCTTGATCATGAATGGATGGAGGGTGAAAAGAAGATGAAGGTGAGGGTGTGAATAGAGTTAGCTAGAGAGGGGTGTGATTAGGTATATGGTTAGCATCTAAATCAAGGTCAACAAAAGGAGTGGAAGAGAGGGATAGAGGTGATGGATGGATATGGTCTTATAAAGAGAAAACCCAAATAAACCAAGAGAAAAGCAAATAGCTTAAGGTGATGGTACTCTTGCATGGCCCATGCAAATTAATAGATGCCTTGGTTAAATTCTTGTGAAAACAAAAATAATTGCATGGCATTATTCTTATGCATTCCCAAAAGTGGAACCAAGGCCAAGCAAAAGAATTTAGAATTGGGCCCACCCAACCCTCATGAGCTAGAAATAAAATCCAAGGAAAAGAATTACAAGCTCATGGGTTATTGGAATGGTGGAAGTATAAGGTGGTGTAAAAGAAAAGGTGGTGGAGTTGGATAAAAGATATGCCCTCAACTCAACTTGGACATTTAAACAATATATCAAGATCCAACTACAATATCAAGAGGCAAATACAATTTACAATGCATATGAGAGAAGATCCAAAACAAAAAGGGTTTTATATGATGCTCAAATGCAAGGTGGCATGATGACATGAGCATGATATAATGATGATGCAACAATTATATATATGAAGTAGCCATTATATTACTAAATCAAGTAGCATTACAATTGTTAGACAAATGGGATGCTACAACTCTCCCCCACCAAACAGGAATCTCGCCCCGAGATTCTAGGATGAAGAAGAAGACTCAAAGAGGGTAGGATAGTTGGCACGGAGCTCATCTTCACGCTCCCAAGTGGCTTCATCAGCGGAATGGTGCGACCACTGCACCTTGCAGAACTTGATGGACTTGTTGCGAGTCCTTCTTTCTGCGATCTCAAGGATTTTTGTGGGGTGTTCTTGATAAGACAGGTCTTCTTGGAGATTGATTAGCTCATGGTCCACGGTCCTACCGGGATCCTTGAAGCACTTCTTGAGTTGAGAGATGTGGAAAACATGATGGACCTTGAGTTTTTCCGGGAGCTCAAGAGCATAAGCAACTTCTCCTCTTCTTCCACGAATTTTGAAAGGACCGATGTATCTAGGAGCCAGCTTTCCTTTGATACCAAAACGATGCGTGCCTTTCATGGGAGTGACACGAAGGTAAACGAGATCACCAGGGACATGCACCTTGTCTGTGTGCTTCCTGTCATAATTGCTCTTCTGGCGACTTTGAGCAATCTTCAGATTTTCAAGAATGATGTGCACCTTCTCCTCTGCTTGGGTTACAATGTCAGGGCCAAACCAAATTCTTTCACCTGCACCCGACCAACCAATCGGAGTTCTGCACTTGCGGCCATAGAGAGCCTCGAATGGTGCCATCTTTAGACTTTTCTGGAAGCTGTTGTTGTAAGAGAATTCAGCATAAGGAAGACATTCTTCCCACTTCATGCCAAAAGAGATGACGCAAGCACGAAGCATATCCTCCAGAATCTGATTGATCCTTTCAACTTGTCCTTGCGACTGAGGGTGGTAAGTTGTGCTGAAGTTCAATTGTTCCCAAAGCATTTTGGAAACTTTCCCAGAACTTGGAAGTGAAGATGCTCCCACGGTCTGAACTGATCTCAAGCGGAACCCCATACAGAGAGACAATTCTGTTGATATAGAGCTCAGCCAACTGAATTCCAGAAATTGTTTCCTTGACGGGGAAGAAGTGAGCCACTTTAGAAAGCCTGTCAATGACAACAAATATTGCATTGTTGCCCTTCTGCGACCTTGGAAAACCAGTGATGAAGTCCATCTCTACTTTCTCCCATTTCCATTCCGGGGGTTTCAATGGCTGTAGAAGACCGAAAGTTTTCTGATGGACAGCTTTAACTCTACGGCAGACATCACACTCCGAGACATACTTGGCACAATATCGTTTCAAACCCGGCCACCAATATTGTGTTTTCAAGTCCATGTACATCTTTGTGCTGCCAGGGTGGATAGAAAGAACAGAATCGTGCGCCTCCTTGAGAATTTGCTCTCTCAAACCCGGGTAGTTCGGAACAAACATCCGGTGTTCGAAGAAAAGCGTCCCTTGATCATCGACGTGGAAGGACTCATACTTCGGAAGCTGAAGTTTGGAGATGATCTTTTTGGTGTGCGGATCACCAAGCTGACGAGAGCGAACCTTTTCTTCCAAGAGAGGGGTTGCCAGAAGGTTCAGGAGATGCCCTTGTTCCACAAATTCAAGGTTGAGCTGACGGAATTCCTCGCACAAGAGAGGCTGTTGTTCTTCCATCATGAGGTTATTGACGTAAGCTTTGCGGCTGAGAGCATCGGCCATAACATTAGCTTTGCCCGGAGTGTAGTTGATGGTCAAATCGAAGTCATTGATTGCTTCAATCCACCTCCTCTGCCGAAGGTTGAGATCAGGCTGAGTAAAGATATACTTCAGACTCTTGTGATCAGAAAAGATTTCACAACGGTTGCCAAGCAAGTAGTGCCTCCAAAGTTTCAAAGCAAAGACAACTGCTGCGAGCTCGAGGTCATGTGTAGGATAGTTGATCTCATGCGTCTTCAACTGTCGAGAGGCATAAGCAACAACTTATTTTTCTTGCATAAGGACCGCACCCAATCCTTGCAAAGAGGCGTCACAGAAAATCTGGAAAGGCTTAGATGTATCCGGAGGAACCAAGACTGGTGTGGAAGTGAGCTTCTCTTTGAGTGTCTCAAAGCTTGCTTGACAGGCAGGAGTCCAAAGATATTTCTTGCCTTTCTTGAGGAGGTCGGTAAGAGGCTTCGCTATCTTCGAAAAGTTCTGAACGAAGCGACGGCAATAACTAGCCAAACCGAGGAAACTCCGCACTTCTTTGACATTAACAGGAGGAAGCCATTCAACAATTGTCTTTACAGTTTCCGGGTTGACTGCAATGCCCTTGGCAGAGATGACGTGACCAAGATAGGTTACTTGAGGCAGCCAAAACTCGCACTTTGAGAACTTTGCATACAAGCGGTTCTCACGAAGCTTGTTTAGGACACACCGAAGGTGTTCTTCATGTTCTTCCTTTGACTTAGAATAGACTAGGATGTCATCCAGATAGACCACAACGAACTTATCAAGATACTCCATGAAAACCGAGTTCATAAGCCTCGAGAAGGTGGCAGGTGCGTTGGTGAGACCGAAGGACATGACCGTGTACTCATACAGGCCATAGCGGGTGGTGAAAGCTGTTTTAGGGACATCTTCCTTGCGAATCTTGATTTGATGATAACCACTTCTCAAGTCAAGCTTGGAGAATACCACAGCTCCAGCTAGCTGATCGAAGAGATCATTAATCCGCGGAAGGGGATATTTATTCTTGATGGTTTTAGCATTGAGAGCCCGATAGTCAACACAAAGTCTATCAGTCTTGTATCGCTTCTTCAGAAAGATTGTTGGGCTACCCCACGAAGAAGTACTGTGTTGAATGAAACCCAACTTCTCTTGTTCATCAAGCTGACGTTTGAGTTCAGCCAACTCAGCAGGACCCATTTTATAAGGCCGCTTGGAGATAGGAGCCGTTCCAGGTTCAAGCTCAATTACAAACTCAACCTCACGATCCGGAGGCATACCTGGCAACTCTTCAGGAAAGACATCTGGGAACTCACAGACCACCGGAACACTCTGAATAGCTTCCATAGCATCATCATTCAGAGCTGCCAAAGAGAAAAGCTGGATAGCAGGAGTCAGACTCGGAGAAAAGACTATATGGCCTTCAGGAATCTTCAGAGAAACCGAGCGTTCAGCACAATCAATCACAGCTGCATTTGCTGTCAACCAATCCATGCCCAAGATGACATCAATGTCAGAATTGCCCAGAACAATTAAGGGTACCGAGAACAAAGAGCCACCAATCTCAATTTGATTGCCATGGCTGATTTTAGTAGCTGCCATTGTTGCTCCAGGAGAAAGGACCATTAACCTCTTAAGGAGAGGATCCATAGCTAACTCATTTTCATTTGCAAACTTGTGAGAAACAAAAGAATGCGATGCACCAGAATCAAACAAAACTCGTGCAGGGACTGAGTTAACGGATAGCATACCCATCACAACTCCAGGTGTATGCTCAGCTTGAGCGGCGTTGACATAGTTGGCACGAGCAACAGTAGACCCGGGCCTGGTGTTGATGTTGAGAGCCCGAGGTGGTGGTGCACGAACCATAGGAGAGCTTGCCGCAGATCTTGGAGGTGGTGGAGGAAGAGCTTTGTTTTTCATCGGACAGTTCCAGTATTGATGCCCAGTCTCTCCGCAAGTGAAACAAGCTCCAGATGGGCGTGGAGCAACGTAGCCAGGGACTCCGCCAGGCGCTCCAGAGTAGTGGTGGTTGTATCCCCTGGGAGCAGCAGTGAGGAAGTTTGGTGGCCTTGCCGCGAAGCTTGAAGGTCTTGGTGGAGCCGGGAGCGACGGTGGGGTGTTAGGAACCCAGACATGACGCTTAGAAGGAGTTTACATCGCTGAAGACCTTGCTGCATCGCGGTTGTGTTTCTTTGACTCCTCAAACACTTGCTTACTTGCTTCTTCCTGCAGAGCTGTATGCTGAAGTTCTAGAAAAGACGCCGGCCTTGCATGTGTGATTGCATATTTAATCGATGCATTGAGCCCTTGCCGGAACCTCTTTTGCTTCTTCTTGTCATCAGAGATCTCATCGCCACCATAACGAGAAAGATTCATGAAGTTCCTGATGTAGGTATTGACATTATCGTTGCCCTGCTTGAGGTTGAGAAACACTTCCTTCATCCTTTCCATGACAATTTCTGACAGGTATTGCTCTTTGAAAGCTCCAGTGAACTGTTCCCAAGTAGGCTGAAAACCAACGCAGTTTGCCTTCAGGTAATTCTCCCACCAGAGAGCTGCATCTCCCTTCAGAAGGTGAGTAGCACACTTTACCCATTCTTGCTCAGGAACATCAGCAGTCACCAGTAACCTTGACATCTCACGCAACCAATCATCAGCATCAAGTGGTTGATCAGAAACATCAAATTGGCGTGGGTTGAACTTCAGGAAGCTTTTGATGTCTCCTCGCTTGGGAGGTGGAGGTAGCGGAACAAACTCATTCCTCCTGACACTTTCTTCCAAACGCTGCTGGTTCTGCTGCATTATTGCCAAGGCATTGGCGATGCTTGACAACGCGGCCCCCAGTTCAGGTGGTATGTCATCCTCAGAACGGCGTGGTGGTGCCATCCTGTGATTGATATAAAACACAAGTCAGTACTATAATGGAGAATAATAATAATCCAAAATAGTACCAAGATGGAATTAACCAAGATTAAAGGATACAATTTACTAAGATGATATTAAAATATCAGCAAAGTTCAAAGCACCTAGAAGATATTAAGCATATCGCACACGACTGAAAAGGAGTGTGGTACACAGATATGTCAAAGAAAAAATTTCCGCAAATTTCGGCATTAGAATACCAATAGATGCGCAAAATCACTTAACGAATCAAGATTAGCGACTCTACCAATTCAATATACAAAAGCGAATGATAAGAGTAGTGGTATGGTCGCGACTCCATCCCGCACTCGAATCATTACTCCGCACATGAATAAGTAGAACACATATCCTAACCCCTTCTTCTCACGATGAACCTAAAGATTAGTCACTACGGAAACGAACACCCCAAACAAGATAACGTTGGATAACAAGGAGTAAGACAGATCGCGGCGGTATACAACGAATCAGATAGATCGCGTCGGTTTGCAAAAGCCTGTCGGTATGGAATGTACCAACAGTTGATAACCAAAAGGCCGATTGTGATAACAACTTGGATGCAACAAATAGGCAAGGAATTACACACACACACACACACAACCTATGGTACTACGGAAACCCAGAACACGTGAATCCTAGTTTGAACTTTTAAGAAGAGGATTGAAAACGTTACACTTCCTTACCGGAAAAGGGTGGTGGTTGGGTAAGAAGAAAAGTGGAAGCAGTCCTACTCTCGCGTTTTGTTTTTCCCTAGTATACATAGCTACCAAAAATATTTGCTAGACTGACAACGACCATTTGGCTGAGACCCTGAAGGTCGGGATGGCTCTGATACCAATTGTAACTACCTCGGTGAATTACGCTCCTAGTTACAAGCCTGGATGAGCGGAAATGGTTGAAATAGTACGGTGGGGCCCAAATGCCACTCACAGGTAGACCTTTCGGCCGTCCCAACCATTTCCAAACATCGGGACAAGAACGGGCGGCGTAATCGGCAGGCGAAGGGATCAACTACATACACAAATGAGTATGTATGCAAGCCACCATACAACAGTACATCAGAGCCATTCCATCTAAAAGAAAGGAAATATAGCAACGCCATACGGCAAGATCCAAATATCCTAGATAGATATATAGTTTAGGATATCTCCTCATACATCACACATCAGAGTATCAGGCGGAAGCGGCAAACAAGATCCGAGTACGGATAAGAAGCAAATCGGCATAAGATGCCCCATAAATAAACACATCCCGCCCACAGATATCACGGATCCCCGTTCCCAGAATCTCTACACCGAATGATCGTTGCCCACATCGTCCGTCTCCTCCACCCAGTATCCATCTTGAGAGTGCACCTGTTCATCTGAATCAAATAATTTATCGTGTGAGACCCTAGGGGTACTCAGCAAGTCTTTATGCCTCTAAAGGGGACACAACCTGGGGTGACGCAATTGCAGCAAAAGATAAACCCTAACAGTTCTATAGATACTCGCTAACCACCCGCCTAACCAAAGATAGACGGATGTTCGTGAATTAATAACAACAGTTGTAGCGGTAATATTAACAGATCCATCCTCCTCCTCGCTTACCGACGAGGAAGCGGACGAACAACCCCCCATCCGTTGGCAGTTTTATTATCCATTCCATGAGTGTTGCGCTATTTACTAGTCAGTTGCTTAGTCAAATTAAAAGCAGTACTTTAGTTACACTTGTCTATGGTCGAGAAACTGTGCTCCAAGTCATCCATAACCGCGGACACGGCTTTCAGAAAGTTTTACCCTGCAGGGGTGCACAAATAGCAACACACACTCGATCAACCTCGGAAAAACCAAATCAAAACCCAACGAGGCCTTCACGACAAAGCAATCACAAGATTCAGAAATATTTCAGGGGGCCACCCCATTAAGCTACCCGCAACGAAGTTAGCCGACTTCGAGACGGACTCAAGGTTTGCGTCAATGGCTGTAAACGACTGGGAACCCAAAACTGGGCTTGTCGATACCGCGAAAACACTCCGCTTTCCTAAACAGTACAGTGTGCAGTACCTCGCACAATTTAAATAAAGCAGTAAAGCATGGCATAAGTACAGGATAGTAATAAAGCCCCAAACTACTTTGTGGCCCCAAGAAATAAGAATGAATCAAGCTCTAGCTCAGGGGGGTCCCATAATCCTCTCGGATGTGGATAGCGCGAATATTCAAGGAACAGGAATCAAGTACTCGGGGTCCTACGGGACACAAGTGAGCAGGAAAAACCAAATAGCAAATATTGCTCACCGGTGCCACTTTCATTAGTTATCCCATTACTACTCAGGTTAAGTTGTTTAGGTACCTCGTTATCCATCAGACACTCACATACCCTACACATGTTGTTCTACGACTCGCATGGCTCAAACAACTCCTGTAGTAATGGCTCATAGGATGGAGGAACAAGCTTCGGTGGGGTTTAAAAGTAAAGGCTATGCAATACTTGGGATTCAGATTAATGCAATCGCGACTCAATGATGCAAGAATAAGATAGAGGCAATAGGTACTATATGTATGCAAGCATGTGGTAGTGCTTGCCTGGCAGCTCAGTTGAAGCGAGAGAAGGATCTGGGTAGTGCTCCTGGGTTTCTTGGTATATCCCCTGCTCAGTGTCTATTCGAAGAAGAACCAAACAAACAAGGGCCAACATAAATAAAGTGCACAAGCATAGGAGTAAAATGCGACAAGCAAACAATCATGCCATGATGAATGATGCACAATTTGCATGGCAATAAAGTAGCATGGCATGGGTGAGATGTGGAATACAAGAATAGGTCATTTTATTGAGTTTTAATCATATTTTATTCTCAATTAATTTGCTGTACACATTATATTTATATGATGCATGCTGCAAAACAGAACATGGAATGCATAAACAGAAAGGTCTCCTCGAGCTGATCATTTTAGACATATTATTTGTTAAATTTGGAGTTATAAAACAAAAGTTATTAATTTATTAAGTAAAGGGCATTTTAATGTAATTTAAATCAACTTGATATTTAATGTGTTTAAAATATATTTTGAATGGCATATTTGAAATCCTCACATTTTTCTGATTCAAAAACATATATTATTTGTATTATTTGAATTCATATTTTAAAAGTTATATTAAACCAGATTTAAATTTGAATTTGAAAATAATTTGAAAAGATTCAAATTAAAAACAGAAATCAGAAAACCTTTTTATACCCAGACAAACCTAGCCACAGTCAGTGACAAGTGGGGCCAGGCTGACTCAGCAGCACAGCGCGCAGAAAAAGGCTTTTGTCACTGCGGGTTGAGCTAGCCTCAGTGACTGACGGGTGGGGTCAGGGCATCTCCAGGGCCACACGCGGGCGCGGCCAGCGGGCAGCTGACACGTGGGAGATCCAGGGACCGCGGGTTGAGGAGTACAAAACTCCGGGATCCTTTTTGCAAAAACGCCACGGACGGCTGACATGTGGGCCTAGAGGAGCGCGGGTTGAGGCATAAAAGCTATAGGGGGTTTTCTGCAAAACGGCGACGCGGTACTGTTTTTCTTCTCGCGTTCTCTGACGAAACTGACAGCGAACGGCGGCAGAGGAAAACAGGGGTGCCCAGGGCTCGATCCTGGGACCTGGCATGCGCGCGCGGAGGGGCGGAGCCGCTGCGGTAGGCTAGGGGAGTTGGCAGGTTGCTGTGGCGTGGCTAGGTAAGGTTTGCGTGACGTGGGAGCGAGCAGACGCGCGCGCTCGTCGGTGCACTGAGCGTGCTCGACGCAGCGATCGGCGTGTCCAGGAAACGACGGTGGCCGCGAGGGTGTCTAGGGGGTGTGGGCCTTACCGCGAGGTGGTCGGCGGTGTTGGATCGGGCGGGGGCGCAGCGGATCGTTGGCGACGCAGACGCTCCGGCGGGCTAGGGTTTCGCTCGGAGCGGCGTCGGCCTGGGGCTCCTGGGGCTTCTCCTCCTCGGCTCCGTGTACAGGGGCGACGCTGGGGCTCGGCTCGGTCTTCCTCGACACCTGGACGCCGCGCCCGCCGCCTGGTACGGTGTCGTCGAGAGGAGGCCGACGGAAAGGTGGTGATCGGTGTAGGCGGTGGTGGAGAGGAAGGAGGAAGAGGGCAGGGCCCTGGGACGGATCTGGGAGAGGCATGGGAGGCCGTGGGGAGTAGATAAGGACGGGAGAGAGGGTAGATGGTGTGGGGGAGGGGAAGGTGGCATCGGCCACCTTTTCATCACCTCCTCACGTGCTCGGGCTGGGGCTCGGCATGGGCAGGGTGAGGTGGTGATGGGGCTGCCAGGTGGGCCAGGGCGAGAGGGAGCTCGGGGTGGGGCCTGCAAGGCAGAGAGAAGAGCAAGAGAGGGAAGAGGGAGGCTCGGGTGTAGCTTGGTTAGGAGCTAGGGTTGGAGGGGCTCGGGCTAGGTTTTGGTTTAGGGTTGGGGTAGAGAGATGGGTAGACAGGTGGGCCTGCTAGGTGAGAGAGGAGAGGCCGAGAGAGAGGGGTGGCATGGTAGCTAGGGTTTGTAGAGAGAGGGAGGGTTTTATATTAGGTATAGATTAGGGAGAGGTTTAGAGAGAGGTGAGATGAGAGGGAGGTGAGGTAGGGTTTAGAGATAGGGCTTAGCTAGGATCACCCTTGATCATGAATGGATGGAGGGTGAAAAGAAGATGAAGGTGAGGGTGTGAATAGAGTTACCTAGAGAGGGGTGTGATTAGGTATAGGGTTAGCATCTAAATCAAGGTCAACAAAAGGAGTGGAAGAGAGGGATAGAGGTGATGGATGGATATGGTCTTATAAAGAGAAAACCCAAATAAACCAAGAGAAAAGCAAATAGCTTAAGGTGATGGTACTCTTGCATGGCCCATGCAAATTAATAAATGCCTTGGTTAAATTCTTGTGAAAACAAAAATAATTGCATGGCATTATTCTTATGCATTCCCAAAAGTGGAACCAAGGCCAAGCAAAAGAATTTAGAATTGGGCCCACCCAACCCTCATGAGCTAGAAATAAAATCCAAGGAAAAGAATTACAAGCTCATGGGTTATTGGAATGGTGGAAGTATAAGGTGGTGTAAAAGAAAAGGTGGTGGAGTTGGATAAAAGATATGCCCTCAACTCAACTTGGACATTTAAACAATATATCAAGATCCAACTACAATATCAAGAGGCAAATACAATTTACAATGCATATGAGAGAAGATCCAAAACAAAAAGGGTTTTATATGATGCTCAAATGCAAGGTGGCATGATGACATGAGCATGATATAATGATGATGCAACAATTATATATATGAAGTAGCCATTATATTACTAAATCAAGTAGCATTACAATTGTTAGACAAATGGGATGCTACAACTCTCCCCCACCAAACAGGAATCTCGCCCCGAGATTCTAGGATGAAGAAGAAGACTCAAAGAGGGTAGGATAGTTGGCACGGAGCTCATCTTCACGCTCCCAAGTGGCTTCATCAGCGGAATGGTGCGACCACTGCACCTTGCAGAACTTGATGGACTTGTTGCGAGTCCTTCAACGGCGTCGCACCTAGGCTATTTGCACGATGTTTTAGTCTTTTTTTGAAACTTATGTATCTAGACGCCTTCTAGTATGTCTTGGTCGAACCTACACACTAAAATGCTTCTAGATACGGTTTAGAAAAGGCTAAAACATCTTTTATATATTTTAGAGCGGAGAGTAGCTTCCAGTTTGTTTTAAATTGTGCAATATTTTCCTCTCAACAACATTATGTGCAGAGAGAGATGCAATGTAAGAAGACACTATCGTACAATACATTTATATATATATTTTTTAGAAAAGAGTATGTATTAATATCACAATGATACCAATTACACCCAGCCTCTACAACAACGCATGCCCTAGCGGCCCTACGGATGCACACAAGTCATAAAAAAGAAAGAAGAATTATAAAAAACAATTACATTTATATATAGAGAGAGAGAACAATTAGAGTACATGTCCAAGTCCTCCTCCTCATTGTAAAAATTGACGTTGTACATCAGGGGTAGTGGGTAGACATAGCACGCGTCCTGGGTTGGCTGGGACTGATACGAACAATTTGAATCACCATTCTATATCATAATTTGTCTTTATTCATTGACGACGAGACCGAACGGGATGGGCAGGCGACGGTGGCGACATGGCTACTGGCTGCTAGAGCCATGGCCGGCGGTGGCGATCGCTTGGTGGTCTCCTGGCGATGCTCTACGGTTTTAATGCGCGCGTAGGGGCGGTGCGGTTTTGTCTGGAACGCGCGATGCTCTGCGTGGCAGAGGCGGCGTCTTCGACAGCGAGAGGTGGCTGTGCGGCATGGGGCGGCGAACAGGGATGTCTGGCGGTCTCATGGGTCGGTGGCGATCGCGTATGCACGCGGCGAGGGCGGCGCGCGGTCTGTGGGCTTCGGTCGAGCGTGGCGCTCTGGCGCATGCTCGGCATGGTTGCTGGCGAGCTGGGCGCGGTCCGTGCGTGTGGTACAGGGGTTGGAAAGGTTCGAGCGTTGGACAAGGGGTGGCGGTGGACGGTGGGGTGCCTCCTAGACAAGGTTGGCACGGCTAAATATCCTCCTAGCTTGCTGTCTCCACTAGGGTGGCATGGTGAGCTTCGGATGTTCACCATTGATGTCATTGCCCAGCTTACAGTGAGGCTAGTGCTTGGTTTAACTTGCTAGATGATCTACTGAGATGGTTGTGATCTAAAGAGGGAACTAGTTAGGCTTCAATCACTTCTCACAATAGTGTTTAGGATTTTGATGATTTGTGTCTGCAACCTGTTTGATGAAATGGCCGCAAGAATTCAAGTTTTGAATTTTGAAAAGATTTTTGGTGGGTGTGCTAGGTTGATGCTGGGGAGTCTGCAGATGCTTGGGTTTTGAAAGTTGAGCTTGTTTGAGTGGTTTTTGAAAGAGTGGGATCTTCCCATATGAGAAAGATTCAATTTTGAATTGTCATTTAAACTATGCATTTGAAAGTTTCTAGATGATCACAAGTGGGCCTTGATACTTTGTTATGAGTATAATCAAGGGGTGCAAAGATCCAGAAAAGTTTCTGTTAGGTTCTGAAAGTTTGAGACAGCCAAAGTAGGCATGGGAGTTAAATTGGTCAAAATGACCATTCCCTTATTTTATTTGTTTTGATTTACTTGTCTTTAGGAAAAGTGTGGGAAATGTTTAGATGATATTTATTTCACCTAAGCATCCATTTACAAGCAATGGAACACACAAACAAGGTGGTTCAAAAGAATTCAAAATGAAATGCATACTGACATGCATGCTTCCATAATTTTATTTAGAAAAGTTTTTATTAACCCTAATTTTAACGATTAGAGTTTGATGATCCAAGTGTTGTATTTTTTGGGATGTTACAAATAGTGATTCCAACTATTATAACTTTATTATTTATTTAACTTTTTAAATCCCTTTAGGATTCTATTGGATGAAAATAGGTTTTGATGTTTCCAATTGGAATCAAAAAGTTTCTTCTCACCCTTAAAATCAACAATTTTTTATTTTGTTTATTTATTTTTCACATTTCAAAATTTGGAAAATTTTGGGATGTGACAAGGAGATACAACCATCTAGCTACTACATAGACCTGTAGTCCAAGGTGGAACTACTCACGCTTCATACCGGCTAGCATGATGAAGAAGAACGCCTCCAGGATGATCTCCCCTCCGGCAGGGTGCCGGGAAGAGCTTCAGATCCCCCCGATCTAGGGACGATGGTGGCGGCGGCTATAGACGGTTTCGTGGAATATTGATTGGGGCCTTAGGGTTTAGGCATCGGGGGCTTCTTATAGGCGAAGAGGCGAGGAAGGAGGGCCACCAGGGCGGCTGCACCCCCCAGGAGCAGGGTGGGCCCACCCACGCGGCCAGGAGGTGTGCCCCTGGTGGGTCTCCTCCGTCTCGTATTCAGGCTTCGTGTTCCGCACGATAAAATATTGACTTTGGCTTTTGTCCCGTCCAATTCCGAGAAGTATTGCGGCCATCGGGAGTGGGAGTTTGAAGTGGAGATCGACATCTACTGCCGCTAGCGTTGCCTCGTCGTTGCCGGAGAAGAGGGAGGATGCAATGTCGGAATGGTCGTGGGGATGGCTCCGTCGCGGAGGGGCACCGATCTGTATCGTGTTGGGAGTTGTGGGTCCCACGCCCTGAGGTGGCAAGTGGTGGGTCCAGCGTCGGAGGTGGACAAGGGGTGGGTCCTCAGCTGGGGCCTCCTGTTGCTGACGTGGATGAGTAGTGGGCCCTGCCATGATCAAGTAATCCTACCGCTAACCTGCATCAGAGAGCCCATCGCACTCGAGCTATTTGTGCTCCAAGAAACGTCGCACCTGGACTATTTCTCCGAACATCGTCGTTTTCTGGATCATTTCCTTCAACGGCGTCGCACCTAGGCTATTTGCCCGATGTTTTAGTCTTTTTTTGAAACTTATGTATCTAGACGCCTTCTAGTATGTCTTGGTCGAACCTACACACTAAAATGCTTCTAGATACGGTTTAGAAAAGGCTAAAACATCTTTTATATATTTTAGAGCGGAGAGTAGCTTCCATTTTGTTTTAAATTGTGCAATATTTTCCTCTCAACAACATTATGTGCAGAGAGAGATGCAATGTAAGAAGACACTATCGTACAATACATTTTTATATTTTTTTTTGGAAAAGAGTATGTATTAATATCACAATGATACCAATTACACCCAGCCTCTACAACAACGCATGCCCTAGCGGCCCTACGGATGCACACAAGTCATAAAAAAGAAAGAAGAATTATAAAAAACAATTACATTTATATATATAGAGAGAGAGAACAAATAGAGTACATGTCCAAGTCCTCCTCCTCATTGTAAAAATTGACGTTGTACATCGGGGGTAGTGGGTAGACATAGCACGCGTCCTGGGTTGGCTGGGACTGATACGAACAATTTGAATCACCATTCTATATCATAATTTGTCTTTATTCATTGACGACGAGACCGAACGGGATGGGCAGGCGACGGTGGCGACATGGCTACTGGCTGCTAGAGGCATGGCCGGCGGTGGCGATCGCTTGGTGGTCTCCTGGCGATGCTCTACGGTTTTAATGCGCGCGTAGGGGCGGTGCGGTTTGGTCTGGAACACGCGATGCTCTGCGCGGCAGAGGCGGCGTCTTCGACGGCGAGAGGTGGCTGTGCGGCATGGGGCGGCGAACAGGGATGTCTGGCGGTCTCATGGGTCGGTGGTGATCGCGTATGCACGCGGCGAGGGCGGCGCGCGGTCTGTGGGCTTCGGTCGAGCGTGGCGCTCTGGCGCATGCTCGGCATGGTTGCTGGCGAGCTGGGCGCGGTCCGTGCGTGTGGTCCAGGGGTTGGAAAGGTTCGAGCGTTGGACAAGGGGTGGCGGTGGACGGTGGGGTGCCTCCTAGACAAGGTTGGCACGGCTAAATCTCCTCCTAGCTTGCTGTCTCCACTGGGGTGGCATGGTGAGCTTCGGATGTTCACCATTGATGTCATTGCCCAGCTTACAGTGAGGCTAGTGCTTGGTTTAACTTGCTAGATGATCTACTGCGATGGTTGTGATCTAAAGAGGGAACAAGTTAGGCTTCAATCACTTCTCACAATAGTGTTTAGGATTTTGATGATTTGTGTCTGCAACCTGTTTGATGAAATGGCCGCAAGAATTCAAGTTTTGAATTTTGAAAAGATTTTTGGTGGGTGTGCTAGGTCGATGCTGGGGAGTCTGCAGATGCTTGGGTTTTGAAAGTTGAGCTTGTTTGAGTGGTTTTTGAAAAAGTGGGATCTTCCCATATGGGAAAGATTTAATTTTGAATTGTCATTTAAACTATGCATTTGAAAGTTTCTGGATGATCACAAAGTGGGCCTTGATACTTTGTTATGAGTACAATCAAGGGGTGCAAAGATCCAGAAAAGTTTCTGTTAGGTTCTGAAAGTTTGAGACAGCCAAAGTAGGCATGGGAGTTAAATTGGTCAAAATGACCATTCCCTTATTTTATTTGTTTTGATTTACTTATCTTTAGGAAAAGTGTGGGAAATGTTTAGATGATATTTATTTCACCTAAGCATCCATTTACAAGCAATGGAACACACAAACAAGGTGGTTCAAAATAATTCAAAATGAAATGCATACTGACATGCATTCTTCCATAATTTTATTTAGAAAAGTTTTTATTAACCCTAATTTTAATGATTAGAGTTTGATGATCCAAGTGTTGTATTTTTTGGGATGTTACAAATAGTGATTCCAACTATTATAACTTTATTATTTATTTAACTTTTTAAATCCCTTTAGGATTCTATTGGATCAAAATAGGTTTTGATGTTTCCAATTGGAATCAAAAAGTTTTTCTCACCCTAAAAATCAACAATTTTTATTTTGTTTATTTATTTTTCACATTTCAAAATTTGGAAAATTTTGGGATGTGACAAGGAGATACAACCATCTAGCTACTACATAGACCTGTAGTCCAAGGTGGAACTACTCACGCTTCATACCGGCTAGCATGATGAAGAAGAAGGCCTCTAGGATGATCTCCCCTCCGGCAGGGTGCCGGGAAGAGCTTCAGATCCCCCCGATCTAGGGACGATGGTGGCGGCGGCTATAGACGGTTTTGTGGAATATTGATTGGGGCCTTAGGGTTTAGGCATCGGGGGCTTCTTATAGGCGAAGAGGCGAGGAAGGAGGGCCACCAGGGCGGCTGCACCCCCCAGGAGCAGGGTGGGCCCACCCACGCGGCCAGGGGGTGCGCCCCTGGTGGGTCTCCTCCGTCTCGTATTCAGGCTTCATGTTCCGCACAATAAAATATTGACTTTGGCTTTTGTCCCGTCCAATTCCGAGAAGTATTGCGGCCATCGGGAGTGGGAGTTTGAAGTGGAGATCGACATCTACTGCCGCTAGCGCTGACTCGTCGTTGCCGGAGAAGAGGGAGGATGCAATGTCGGAATGGTCGTGGGGATGGCTCCGTCGCGGAGGGGCACCGATCTGTATCGTGCTGGGAGTTTTTGGTCCCACGCCGTGAGGTGGCAAGTGGTGGGTCCAGCGTCGGAGGTGGACAAGGGGTGGGTCCTCAGCTGGGGCCTCCTATTGCTGACGTGGATGAGTAGTGGGCCCTGCCATGATCAAGTAATCCTACCGCTAACCTGCATCAGAGAGCCCATCGCACTCGAGCTATTTGTGCTCCAAGAAACGTCGCACCTGGACTATTTCTGCAAACATCGTCGCTTTCTGGATCATTTCCTTCAACGGCGTCGCACCTAGGCTATTTGCCCGATGTTTTAGTCTTTTTTTGAAACTTATGTATCTAGACGCCTTCTAGTATGTCTTGGTCGAACCTACACACTAAAATGCTTCTAGATACGGTTTAGAAAAGGCTAAAACATCTTTTATATATTTTAGAGCGGAGAGTAGCTTCCAGTTTGTTTTAAATTGTGCAATATTTTCCTCTCAACAACATTATGTGCGGAGAGAGATGCAATGTAAGAAGACACTATCGTACAATACATTTTTTTTTTGGAAAAGAGTATGTACTAATATCACAATGATACCAATTACACCTAGCCTCTACAACAACGCATGCCCTAGTGGCCCTACGGATGCACACAAGTCATAAAAAAGAAAGAAGAATTACAAAAAACAATTACATTTATATATATAGAGAGAGAACAAATAGAGTACATGTCCAAGTCCTCCTCCTCATTGTAAAAATTGACGTTGTACATCGGGGGTAGTGGGTAGACATAGCACGCGTCCTGGGTTGGCTGGGACTGATACGAACAATTTGAATCACCATTCTATATCATAATTTGCCTTTATTCATTGATATATTTCTTATTATGATGTGTTACTTATGTCTTTTCATCTGTTTTTGCATGTTGGATGATTCTTGGAGGATGAAATGCCGGAGTCAGGTTTCTAATAGAAAAAGAGGTGTTTTGATGCAATTTCACAAAGATCGGAAAAATACCAGAAAAATCATGGAAAATTATATTTTCCCAGAAGACGAAGGAAGCCAGAAGGGGAGGCGTAGTTGGGCCACAGGGGGCACACCCCCCCAGGCGTGGGTCCCCCATGGGCCACGCCTAGGGGAGGTGTGGCCCACCTGGCCGGCCTCCGACTCCGCCCTCTCGCCTATATCTTCCCTTCGGAACCCTAAAACACAGAGAGCGACCACAGAAAGATTCCACCGCCTCTTTGGAGCAGAAAACACCGAGAGATAAAGAGCTCTCCGACAGATAGATTTCTGCCGAGGAAATTCCTTCTCGGAGAGGGGAGATCGTCATCAACATCATCATCACCACTCCATCCTGCTGTAACAATCGTGTTGAATACTTGCATAGTTCTTAGGGAAAACTTCCCTGGTGTTGCTTACTATTGTAGTTGATGCTTGTGAGTGGAACCATTGGATTATTGTTTATGTTCAGATTGTTATCCATCACCATATCATCTTTGATCTTAATCCATATGATGTCTTGTGAGTAGTTCATTTAGTTCTTGAGGACATGGGAGAAGTCATGTTGTGAGTACTGGATTTACGTTGAGATATTATTCACTGGTTTAGTATGTAAGTTGTGATGATATTCTTCTAGTGGTGTCATGTGAACGTTGACTACATGATACTTCATCATTTATGGGCCTAGGGGAATGCATTGTGTATTTGGATACTAATTGTGGGGTTGTCAGAGTGAAAGAAACCTGAACCCCCGTTAGGACACCATTGCACAAGGGAGTGTAGAATCTCAGAATTTAAGGTTGTGGTTAGATTTATATCTTAATTGATTTCCTGTAGTTGCGGATGCTTGCAGGGGGTTTAATCACAAGTATGTATTAGTCCAAGTAAGGTCGGCACATTAGCACAAGTTCAGCCACACAACACTTACAACACCAAACAAGAGTACTCAGCTATTTGAAGCGAAAGCACATGACAGAATTCCCATGTGTCCTCGAGAATGTTTGGTCCTTATAAGTATTTCCACCGTCTTGTCCTTTGCTAAGAAAGGATTGGGCCACTTGCTGCAATTGTTCGTTGTATTTATTACTTGCACTTTGTTTTGTTGCTTTATCAGAAAACCCCTAAAAATCCGTTGGCTAAGTATTTACAGAGATTTCCTGCTCCATACCACTAGTCAACACCTTCTGCTCCTTGTTGGGATTGATACTCTATTTATCGAAAGTACTATGATACACCCCCTATACTTGTGGGTCATCAAGACTATTTTCTGGCACCATTGCCGGGGAGTGAAGCGCTATTGAAGAGTGGAACTGGTAAAGAAAACTTCTACTGTGAGTATTGCTTTTTATTTCTGTTTGTTACTTTGTTTCCAATATGGATAACCCACTTAGTTTTCTGTTTGGGAAAACTACTACCACTTTTAGGGTAGTATATGATCCACCACCTGTTGAGATAGATCCTTTTAAGATACCTACAAGTATTGTTGATCGTGTTATGGATAATTATTATTTAGGGGATGGAACTGTCCGTCCTGGTGATCATTTGCTTTTTATCCATGAATTATGTGGGTTGTTTAAGTGTGCAGGTATCACAGCTGAACAGGTGAAGAAGAAGTTACTCTCTATATCATTGAAAGGGAGAGCCAAAAAATGGTATAAGCTGCTGAAGAATGGGCAATTGATGGAATGGGAGGAAACAATACCTCTCTTTTATTCTAAATTCTATCCTCCTAGTGAAATTCATAAGGATATAAATCCGATATATAACTTTTGGCCTCGTGATGGAGAGAGTACATCTTAAGCTTGGGGAGATTGAAGTTACTAATGCTTAAATGTCCTATTCATGAACTCCCTAACAATATTATTATCAATAAATTTTATGCTAGGCTTCCTCTTCATGATAAAGATTTACTAGATGCTTCTTGTGCTGGATCATTCACACGTATGAAGGAAGAAGCTAAATGGGATCTCCTAGACCGTATTCAAGAGAACACTGAAGCTTGGGAGAATGACAAAGGAAGAAAGTCAGGTATAAACTATGATTATGAATGCATTAAATATTTTATGGGAACTGATGACTTCCATGATATTAGTAATGAGTTTGGTCTTGACTCTCAAAGTATTGCCAACTGTTTTAAGGCCTCTACCTCTTACATAGAAATTCCCAAAAATAAGTGGAATAAGTACCATGCACCATATAAAGATGTTGTTAGTCATGTTCCTGTTAGAAGCACTGAAGTTTTTACTACTAATCATATTGTGCCTGAACCTTATGTTGAGAAAATACCTTTCCCAACTAAGGTAAAGGATTATTCTATGATGATTTGTGCAAATAACAAAGGTACTAAGAAAATTGTGGATCCTGATGAGCAAATGGATAATGAATCTGTGGTAGCTATTGTGAAAGACCCTGTCACTAGAAATATAGAGGATGAGCACATTGTCTTTTGTGAAGACGCTTCGAATATTATCTCTCATCCTAGTAAAGCTAGAAAAGCTAGTGTTCCTGTGCTTTCTGTTATAATTGGTGATCATTGCTATTATGGTTTATGTGATATTGGTGCTAGTTATAGTGTTATTCCTTATGAGCTTTACAGGGAAATTATGCATGAAATTGGTCCTTGTGAGCTTGAGGACATTGATATGGTTATTCACCTTGCTAATAAGGAAACCATTTGCCCTATTGGTATTGTAAGAGATGTGGAAGTCCTCTGCGGTAAGATTAAGTATCCTGCTGATTTTCTAGTGCTTAATTCAGCAGCTAGCAAAATTTGTCCTATCATTTTTGGTAGACCTTTTTTGAACACTTGTGGAGCTATTATAGATTGTAAGAAGGAGAAAGTTTTAACTAAGTTTGATGGAGATTCTTATATGTTTAACTTTTCCAAATTTGCCAAAACTCCTTGTGAAAATAGCTTGCCTAATAAAGATTTTAGGAAGGAACAACTTGCTTCTATTGATCTAGTTTATAACCTTGGACCTCTTTTTGATGATTGTAAGTATGCTCATTCTGGTGATAAAGTTGTTGCAAGTGACATTTATATTGTCAAATTTATTCAAAGTACTACTGAAAGTTATTATGAGAGAGGGAAACATGGTTTTATGCAATTCAATAATATTAAATTTCCCTGTTTTATGTTAAAAGGTTTGAAGTTGCATTTGTTTTGTCTTCCTATGCTGGCTTTTTGTTTCAACAATTTGTTTTCTCATGATACCCCCATGCATAGGAAGTGGGTTAGACTCAAATGTGTTGGTTATTTGCATCTTGATGCTCTCATTCACTTCAAATATTTATCAACTATGTGAGCATCTTTGAAACTATCCAGCCTAACTTAAAGGCATTAAAGAAAAGTACTTCTTGGGAGATAACCCAATAGTTTGTTGAGTCTTGGAAGTTATTACCTCGGTAATAACCGCTCCTTATCCTTTTTGTTTTGTTTTTTGTGCCAAGTTACTTCTTTTGAGAAGTGGAGGAGTTGTGAAAAGTGGCTCTCCTGGGACAGATTTTTTGTGTTGCATTCTAAAAATTCGTGAAGGAGCTCAGTACTTTGGATGGAGCTGTATTTTTCTGTGCTTGTTTTCCAAGTTGTTACCCAACTTTCATTAGTTTTGCAATTTTTGATTTGAGAAACAGAAGGTTTTCGAAAAAATCAATCTTTACCTGCTAGTCTGTTTTGACAGATTTCTGCCGTCATTTGCATTTGCCTCTTATATTGATTCCCTTCCAGATTCTTTTGGGTTTTTTGGAAAGGAGTTCCTGGAATAGCTTTTGCTTTGATGGTTTTAATTTTAAGTGTGTACCTAAAGGTTTATTGTTTTTTCTTACACTAATGCTACCATTGAAGTTTGTGTATTGCCTTGTGAGGAAAGGAATTTCCAAGAGAAAGAGAAAAGGAGTCTACAGAGTCCGTCTTTGAATAGGTAAAAGTGGTGAAAATATAAGGTTTGCGAAAACCTAATATTTTTAAATTTTTGATGTTTTTATTACATACGGAAGGTTACGAAACGAAACATAGGAGCAAATGGAGGCCGGGGTGGCCACACCCACCCCAGGCGCGGGCCTCAGCTGGCCGCGCCTGGAGGGGGTGTGAGATCCCTGAGCTCCATCTCCGCATCTTTTTCATACCAGTACATTCCTTATGCATTGAAACTTCATAATATATAACCCCCGGATCCCCCGAGGTTCGTGTATCGTGTTCACGTCGTGTTTTTGTTTCGATCTGTTTCTGTCAGGAAGATTCTCAGTTTTGGAGCTACAATGTCTTCCTTTGGATCACCCATAGAGGATTCCTCCTCGTATGATATCAACCCGTACATGTATGAGTTGAAGATTCATACCAAGGAGTTAATTCTCAAGGAAGGTGCAGATGAAAGAAGTTCAAGGCCCTAAAGGAGAAGGCAGTCTGGAAGACAGGATGGAAGCATTGGAGCAGGAAGTTTTCAGGTACAAGAAGATGGCAGAACGCGAAGTGGATGTCATCCATAAGATAAGTTCAAAAATCATCGCCAAGCACGAGGAGGAGGTTGCTGAGCTCCGAGACGAAATCTTCTCGCTCCGTCAGACCACCAACCAACTACAAGCACAACTCTATCACATACAAAATCAAAACTGTGAGTATGAGGCTAGATTTAATCGCATAAGCTCTGCTGCTAGTTTTAGGATTGTGGAAACCAGGACGTCCTTTTTGGATGGGGAACCTTTACCTTGGAAGTTTGATGATGGCAAAAGAACACCACCACCGAAGGAGTAATTCGTCATCAGGTTTGGCATCCCCTTGGCTTGTTCCAAGCTTGGGGGAGTGCCGCGGTATCACATCATTATCTTTCACCTTTTTATATTCATATCGTTGGTAGAGAAGTTATCTTATAGGTTGGTTTGCATTGTGGAAGTATCTCTCCTTCAGTTTATTATATATGTATCCCTTGGTGTGAGTGCCTTTATGGAATATTAATGAGAAGTCTCATCTTTTACTTTTTGCACTTCTTATTTTAGTTTGCAAATCTCTATTATATGATTGATCTGTTGATCAGTATTGGCGTTACTTTGGGAGCATCAAGTAGATCTAAATTTGTTTTGGCAAACCGAGCTCTGGTCAGTAGCAACACTTTTTGAGGTTTGAAAGGAAAAGAGAAAAAGCTTACAGGTATTTTGTATCATTTATTTTCTTTCTTGATTGGCTCATAAGCTTAGTATTCCTTATTTCAGATCTTTTGTGTCTTCAAGGAAGATTGCATGTTTGGCTTTATCACTTGTAGGTTTGCTTGTTTCTTTCAACTCTTTTGCTTGCTACCCAGCCTTGCTAGCCAAAAACCTGTTTTGAGAGGGCATACTTCTCATGTTTCCAATCCCTTTGAACCAAACATGTACCATTTGTGTCCACCATATCTACCTATTAGCATTATTGCTATTCCAAGAAAATTCTCAAGCTTCATCTATCTTTCGAATTAAAAAGTATTTTGTTATGTGAAAACTAGTTAGTAAAGCTCTCACGAACTTGATGGCACACCTTATTTTCTTGCCCTAATAGACTTGACCCATTGTGTCATCGAAGTTGTATATGCTTGCATCTATACGTTGGAATTAGCAGAACCGTGCTGTCACGGGGAACGCTTTCAACACTTATGGATACATATCCAATTGATATATGCTCTTTTGTTTGCGGATGTCGTCCGTGTGAAATAAAAGGGGAGCTTGTAAGTCCATGGAGTTATGTATGTGTGTTAGAGAAACGCCTAGGCCGCTTGCCTAAGCCATGCCTAATCATGGTGGAAACTTGTAGCATCACCATAGTGAGCTATCTGTGAAGGATCCTCAATAAAACTCTATGCATATAGTAAATAGAAAGATCGCTGAGATGCTCACTGTCTGCTTGCCTTTTCATTTTGATTATGGGATAGCTCCTGTATCATGTGCAAGGGGTACCCCATTGGCGGTTCTTTATGATACACATGTACTTACAATGACAAGAACTTACCGGTAACTAAAGTTGAGTAGCATGAGGAGCGGCCCTCGTACTCAAGGGACATGAGATTGCCAACTTATATTTCGTCAAGCATATACTCCATCTTTGTTCACTTTAACCTTAATCATCTCAAGATTCCTATGATAAGGGCAATGAGGGCTCAAAACTAGTAAGTACCATAATCTTTTGGAAACTCTTAATGACTTGAAATCCCTGCTTCCCTCTATGAAGGGACATTTCTCCTATTCAATAAGTTGATTCAGTAAACCTACTTCCTCTCTTTCTCCTGCAAGCATTCGAGTTGTTGTGTTTCAAGCATTCATAAGGTTATTTATTTAATCATGTTCTTTATCTTCCTTGTTTGCACAAAACTCTTATCTATTGAGTATTACTTTGAAAGCCTTCATTGTGAAAAACCTTTTGTTTGAGCAAAGAGTACTCTTGTTGTGAAAACTTCTGCAAAAGCTTTTTGTGAAACTCTTTGTTAGCTGTTCTCTGACCAAGAACAAAGTTTGCCAATTTCAATTATGATTTATCTTTATGCATCTCTATTGTGACTCATGTACTTGTTGCAAGCTAAGTTATATAATGGTGAGTTGCTTTCTTCTATGAGTTGTGTAATGGTAAGTGTGATGCTTCTTGTCCATATTCTTTTATCGACACTTCACTCCATAAACTTGTGGACATGTTTACTGAGCTTAGTTTTCGCTTGGGGACAAGCGAAGGTCTAAGTTTGGGGGGAGTTGATACATCCAATTTGCATCACCATTCTATATCATAATTTGCCTCTATTCATTGATATATTTCTTATTATGAGGTGTTACTTATGTCTTTTTATCTGTTTTTGCATCTTGGATGATTCTTGGAGGATGAACTGCCGGAGTGAGGTTTCTGATGGAAAAAGAGGCGTTTTGATGAAATTTCGCGAAGATCAGAAAAATACCAGAAAAATCATGGAAAATTATATTTTCCCAAAAGAAGAAGGAAGCCAGAAGGGGAGTCGTAGTTGGGCCACAGGGGGCACCCCCCCAGGCGTGGGTCCCCCATGGGCCACGCCTAGGGGAGGTGTGGCCCACCTGGCCGGCCTCCGACTCTACCCTCTCGCCTATATCTTCCCTTCGGAACCCTAAAACACAAAGAGCGACTACAGAAAGATTTTGCCGCCTCTGCGGGGCGGAAAACACCGAGAGAGAAAGAGCTCTCCGGCAGACATATTTCTGTCGGGGGAATTCCTTCCCGGAGAGGGGAGATCGTCGCCATCAACACCATCGTCAAGCTAGACTTCATCGGGATCATCATCATCATCCACACAATTATCTCCACCAGCACCATCATCACCACACCATCCCATTGTAACAATCGTGTTGAATACTTGCATAGTTCTTAGGGGAAACTTTCTCGGTGTTGCTTACTATTGTAGTTGATGCTTGTGAGTGGAACCATTGGATTATTTTTTATGTTCACATTGTTATCCATCATCATATCATATTTGATCTTGATCCATATGATGTCTCGTGAGTAGTTTGTTTAGTTCTTGAGGACATGGGAGAAGTCATGTTGTTAGTAGTGGATTTGTGTTGAGATATTATTCAATGGTTTAGTATTTAAGTTGTGGTGCTATTCTTCTAGCGGTGTCATGTGAACATTGACTACATGATACTTCACCATTTATGGGCCTAGGGGAATGAATTGTGTATTTGGCTACTAATTGTGGGGTTGCCGGAATGACAGAAACCTGAACCCTCGTTAGGACACCATTGCACAAGGGAGTGTAGGATCTCAGACTTTAAGGTTGTGGTTAGGTTTATATCTTAATTGCTTTCATGTAGCCGCAGATTCTTGCAGGGGGTTTAATCACAAGTATGTATTAGTCCAAGTAAGGTCGATACATTAGCACAGGTTCACCCACACAACACTTACAACACCAAAGAAGAGTACTCAACTATTTGAAGCGAAAGCACTTGACAGAATTACCATGTGTCCTCGAGAACGTTTGGTCCTTATAAGTATTTCCACCGGCTTGTCCTTTGCTAAGAAAGGATTGGACCACTTGCTGCAATTGTTCGTTGTATTTATTACTTGCACTTTATTTTATTGCTTTATCAGAAAACCCCTAAAAATCCGTTTGCTAAGTATTTACAGAGATTTCCTGCTCTATACCACTAGTCAACACCTTCTGCTCCTTGTTAGGATCGACACTCCTATTTATCGAAAGTACTACGATACACCCCCCCTACTTGTGGGTTATCAGGGACCAAATTGTGGGGAGAAGGAGAGGCATGGTTACGGCCGTATATGTTGTGTGGTCATATCTACCCACGACGGCAAGATCTTTATAGACGGTGGTGGGCGGGAAGCCTGTCCCGTGAAATAGCGGCGGAAAGCGGCCTCGTGAAAAGCAAGGGCGACGGCCGGATTCGCTTCCATGCAAAGCCGCAACTCTGTTCGCAGACCAAAATGTGTTGGCCTGTTGGGTGCGGTGACCTCGCTTGGGAGAACAAGGGCTTAAAGGTTGTCCGCGGGCCATCGCAAATGGACCATTTCGGACGCAAATTGACCAAATGTGGGAGGACATTGGAGTTTCCCTAACATATTGGACATGCCCATCCGGGTGATTACTAAACACACGCACGCGTCGTGATCCACCCTTATATTAGGGGCGGAGGGAGTATAATTCATGTGCTTGATTCCTCTATACTCCATCAATTCCAAAATATAAGATGTTTTATTCATTTTCTGAAACTTATGTATCTAGACGCCTTCTAATATGTCTAGGTTCACACATTTTGCTTCGAACATGCAAATTTTAAGGCTTGTAGATATATACCGTTTTAAAAAAGCTAAAACATCTTATATTTTAGAACGGAGAGTATCTTCCAATTTGTTTTTAATTTTGCAATATTTTCCTTTTAATAACATTATTATCTACGGAGAGAGATGCAATATAAGAAGACACTGTCATACAATACATTTCTATAGGAGGACAAATAGAGTACATGTATACAATCTAAGTAAAAGGTTTACAAGCTAAATCTAGTGCACGAGCCACGAGGCGTTCTCCCTACTGTTCAGTTCTAGCTGAAGGTATCAGCCGGCCGGTCCATCATTGCATACATATGAGTACAACGCGTGTTTCTTGGCTCATCTGCAGAAGAAACGTCGACTCAAATCCTGGCGATCTTTGGCGCGACGACGAGCGGGTTCTGGCGCGCGATCTGCTCCCGGCCGGCCGCCTTGTAGTCAAACTAGCACTTGTGGGCGCCGGCATGGCGGTGCGCGCTGCAGTATACGCCGCCGCAGCTGCACGCAAACCCCATCAGCCCCACCTTTTACCGGCACGCCACGCACCGGTTCTTCATTTTCTCGGGAGTCTCCGCCTCGTCACCAACGGCAGCTGCAGGCGAGTTGATCTTAAGCGACGTCAGGCCGGACATGACGGCTCGATCAAAGGCCACCAAATCGTGTCGCTCGCTGCTGCTCCTCGTAGCATTTGCAGCAGAGGCTGCGGGTCGCCGGGCTGCCGAAGAAGCCACAGGCGTTCGCGCACAGGGCCGCACCGCCGGCCTGATGATCCGCTGCCATCTTGCTCGTCGCTCGTAGACGATCGAGGTCGGCTTTGCTACGTGCTATTGGGTGCCCATGCTCTCGATCGATCGATCGGTGACCTTATAAACTGGAGAACCCAACGATCGATTGGGTGTCTCGCTAGTCCTAGTCCTAGCAGAAATTGGGTTTGGCAATCCGATTCCGGATAGAAAAGGAGGTAAATGTCGGTGGTCGCTGTGTCGTCAAAAATCGATCGGACGGCCCTGTCGCGTGGGCGCTGGCTGGACATCTCAAGCACGCCCACGCTACGCGACAAGCAAGCAGCGTAGCAGCAGCGCGCACAGCAGCACACCAGTCTCGCTTACCCCGCGCGAACTCCCTTTCTCCCGCGCCACTCCTGCTGTCCCTGCGCGCGCGAACTCCCTTTCCCCGGCAGCAAGCTCTCCTCCACCAGCACTCCTCCCAGACTCCCGACGACGGGAGGAGCTTCTACCCCGTCCCGCTGCCGTACGGGACCTCCAACGCCGCCCAGAATACGCGTACCAGCGGCCACAATTCCTCTTGTTTTCCCGGACGGCACGGCACCGCTGCTGAATGAAGCGGCCGGCACCATGCCACCACGGCCCCATCGCAGGCGCGGCCATGCCTTCCACCGGCCATAATTTATAGGGAAAAGGTCAAAGCACTTATCTCTTGGGTCTTTTTTGCTTGAGGACCCCTAGACTCACATGAATTCGAAAAAAAAAAGGCTACAAGCTTGTGTCTTGCCACGCTTGCTTTTTGCACCAGCGTGTCGGGCATCAAATTTGATATTTCGCGTAGTAAAGTTGCTATGTCGACCACTAAATTTGCTATGTAGAGCACTAAATTTTGATATTTCGTCGTAGTAAAGTTGCTATGTCGAGACAACGTTGGTGCCCGATGGGACAATTTATGTGCCTGGCGAGGCAACATCGTTGCCTGACGGAGCAACTTCTGTGTCTGACTAGACAACTTTGGATCCCGACGAGACAACTTTAGTGCCCGACGAGACAACTTCGGTTCCCAGCGAGATAACTTCGGAGCCCGACGAGACAACTTCTATGCCCAACGAGACAAGAGGCAACTTTAGAGTCCCACTAGGCAACTTTGAAGCCCCACGAGGCAACTTCGGAGGCTGACGAGGCAACATTGGAGCCCGGCAAGGGACCTTTGGTGTCCGGCGAGGCAACTTTAGAGCCCAACGAGACAACTTCTATGCCTAACGAGGCAACTTTAGAGCCTGATGAGACAACTTTTGTCCGGCGAGGCAACTTTGGTGCCCGACGAGACTACTTTGAAGCCTGACGAGGCAACTTTGAAGCCCGACGAGGCAACTCCAGAGCCCGGCGAGGCAACTTCGGAGCATGACCAGGCAACTTTTGAGCCCGATGAGGCAACTTCAGGGCCCTGACGAGGAAACTTTCGTGCCCAACGAGACAACTTGGGTTCTCGGCATGGCAACTTTGGAGCTCGACGAGGCAACTTCTATGCTCGACGACGCAACTTCAGAGCCCGATGAGGCAACTTTTGCCCGGTGAGGCAACTTCGGTGCCCGACGAGGCAACTTTGAAGCCCGACGAGGCAACTTCATTTTTCGGCGAGGCAACTTCGGAGCCTAACGAGGCAACTTTGGTGCCCGACGGGGCAACTTCTATGCCTGACACCAAGTTGCCTTGTCGGGCACCAAAGTTGCTCAGTCGGACACAAGTTGCCTTGTCGGGCTCCGAATTTGCCTCTCTGAGCTTCGATGTTGCCTCATCTAGCAGCGACTTCATGAAGAAGGGCCATCCTCACCCACCACGGCAGCGTCGTCCTAATGGTGTTTTCTACCCTGAAATTTTTTTGTCTTTCCCGAATGCTAAGGAGAAGAAGAGGATTGAGTCAAAAGAAAAAGCTATTTTGGAGTTTTATCAACAGTCAAATCGCACCATCTCTATAATAAGTAAATGCCTTTTTTTCTCCTGAGGTTGTCGGAACGGGATTCAAAGTTGCCTCGTTGGTCTCCGATGTTGCCTAGCCACTCAGCGACTTCCCGAAGAAGGGTCGTCCCAATCCTGAAGTTGCCTCGCCGGCTCTGAAGTTGCTCAGTCGGGATCCGAAGTTGCCTCGTGGGGCAAATTGTGTGCTTGACGAGGCAACTTTTGTGCCTAACCAGGCAACTTTTGTGCTTGACAAGGCAACTTTTGTGCCCGATTAAGCAAATTCTGTGCCCGACGAGGCAACTTTAAAGCCCCGCGAGGCAACTTCAAAACCTGACGAGACAACTTCGGAGCCCGACGAGGCAACTTTTGTGCCTCACGAGGCAACTTCTGTGTCTCACATTGTGACGAGGTTCGATATCGTCAATGCTCATTCTTATAGACTTGGGTTTTGGAGAAGATGGGGATGTTGGAGATCACAGAACGATTAACAGACAAACAACACGGGACACGAGGTTTACCCAGGTTCAGGCCTCCGGAGGGAAAACTGTAACACCCTCAGAACGACCCTATGCAAGTCTTAGCGATTCCCGCCAAACTCGCATAGAAACGATTGAAAGGCGCCCACCAGGCACTTTCGTATGGGTGGAAAACAAAGTAATATCATTACACAATAGTCCATGATGGGACCCACAGAACAGATATATACAACATTGACTCAAAGAGTCAAGAATACAAATATACAGTACAAAGATCCAAATCACCTTGAAAACGATACAACATCCGGCTACGGGCAAGATGCAAAAATGGGGCTAAGAGCCCTGAAGAATAACCAATGGCGTCCATAACCCTGCCCAGGCCAAGCCGGAAGGGTAACCCTGCTAACGACGTCGATCTCAAAACCTGCTTAAACAAAAAAGGGGTGCCGACAAAGGGCAAAGGAAAAAGAGAGCGGTCAGTACTGAGGCCAGTACACGGCGAGACTAGAATTCGGCGGTCCTCGCCTACATAGGTATGGTGGACTGAAGCGGCAGGGCAGCATGCACTAAACAACCTATAGAGACTCAATTCAACTGGCGGCTATCAGAGAGGGATAAGAAAGACCTATTCGGTTCCAACCTGATACTAACACCAAACATACCCATCCAGGTATTTCCCCCTCGAGACCAAACGAGGAAGTCACACAGTTGGCAATTTTATGCATTCCCTTATAGTTGCAGCACTTACTAGTCAGATATAGATATCATGAGTCATCCTGATATAATAAGCAATGGGTACTTTTAGTTAACCATTCCATTTTAGTTGCGACAGTTACTAGTCAGATACAAATATCATGACATATCCCAAACCCAGCAGTTGTTGGTACTTTTATTTAGCCATTCCGTTGTAGTGAAGTTGATTACTAGTCATTATAAAGTCAAATTTATAGCACTACTTTAGTTATAGTTGTCTATGATCGAGATACTGTGCTCCAAGTCGTCCATAACCGCGGACACGGCTTTCAGAAAGTTTTACCCTACAGGGGGCACAAATAGCAACACACGCACGATCAACCTCGGAAAAAACCAAATGAAAACCCAACGAGGCATCACGACAGAGCAATTGCAAGATTGATATAATATTTCAGGGGGCCACCCCACCAAGCTACCCGCGAAGAAGTTGGCCGGCTCCGGAATGGACCCTGAGGTTTGCGTCAATGGATGTAAATGACTGGAAACCCAAAAGTGTGACTGGGCTTGTCGATACCGTGAAAACACTCCGCTTACCTAAACAGTACAGGCGCTCCACGCGCAATCGTAAATAAAGCAGTAAAGCATGGCATAAGTACAGGATAGTAATAAAGCTCCAAACTAGTTTGTGGCCCCAAGAAATAATATATGACTCAAGCTCTGGCTAGGGGGAGTCATGGTCCCACATGCGGATAGTGTGAATATTCAAAGAACAGGTATCAAGTACTCGGGGTCCTACGGGACACAAGTGGATGGTTAAAAACTAAATAACATCTATTGCCCACTATGCCTCTGCATTATTTACCTACTTCAATTTTAGTTATCAAACGATAATTAAAACCATAATCATCTCTAACATTAATCATGAGGCATTTCTCCAACAATGGTGGTACATCGACGGCACGAAGCAACACCCACGCAAGCAACTATGACTCACAAGGCCGACTATCTACCAAACAATAGGTAATAGGACGCGTCCAAGGCAATATAATGGCTGCAAGGGATATCACGGGTACGAAAACTAGAGCATCGCAACACAGATAGCAATAGATCAACAGGAAGAAGTAAATACTAGAAATGTAAAATAGGTAGAAAGGGGGAGAATACTCGCCTGAAAAGCATTGTCGAAGTTTCATCCGAAGAACGGGCGTCACTCGCATCAACTCATCGGCCTAATCCGTGAAGAAGCAAAGCACTAGAAGAAACATTGAATGTACTATTTAATACTACGACAGAAGATCGGCATGATGCGTGTATGATGTATAACATGGCAAAGATGCGATGCAATCGGGCAATATTAAGCGGAACCGAGGTCCCGACAATTAATTAGAGGGTTCAAGTTGTTTAGGTACCCTGCAATTTAAATGTTGGCTTAACAAGACAAAACATGACATCGATTCGCTACACAAATTTAAATGGAGCCAATTTTAGACTAGATTCGCCTGCATATGGTCTCCATAGTTAATTATTAGGTGAAACGGAAAAATATCTCAAACCACATGATATGAATGCAAGCATAACAATTTATATGCAACAGATATATATTACATATTATAAAATAGGGCGAGCTCGGAAAAGGGTTCACACATCGGTATTGGTGATCTTGGGGTTCGCCAAGGGTTCGGGGTCGGTCTCCGGATCCGTGTCGACGGTCTTGCGGTGCCATCTTGGTTTGCCGGTGTCAGGCTTGGGTTCCGCGCCGGTGGTTCAAGGCAGCAGCAACATCCAACATCAAGCACACACCGCAGTCCTGGAGGTTCTGGATGTACACTGCGTATTGTCCTTCGACGTGTAGCAGCACCTTGGCAACGAATAAAGACCGGTCAAAATTAGGCAGACACGGCACCCACTCTTGGCCGCAGAACATGGGCGCAGGGGTCACATGAAGACATGGCGCCGGAGATGAACTATGATGGGTCAGGGGGTGACGGGTTGCAGGGATGGTGGCCAGAGGGCGTTGAGCTCATGGAGGCCGATGTAGAGCTCGGGCGGAGGTGAGACGCGAGGGAAGCACCTACGGCAGCCTCGGAGCTTAACGAGGAGGTGGGGGGTGGCGCGGCCCGCAGCCGGAGGCGGCGGCGACTAGGAAGACTGAGGCCCGGGGAGGCGCGGCGAGGCCTGGGCTGCCTCGGGCAAGCTGCTGTCGGCCGGGGGCGCCACAGGAGGAGGAAGCAGAGACAGGGCGGAGGTGAGGGGCGCCCACGACAGCGGCCGAGGACATCTGGGCGAGGCCGTGAAGAGGGGCGCTGGCGCTGAGGAGGTCGAGGACACGGGGACGGTCAGGCATGGCCGGCGCGCGACAGAGAGCTTGTACCGGCGGCGGACGGCCAACAGGGAGGAGGGAAGATCCGTGGCCATCGGGACGAGCTGAGGGGGCGCCGAGGACGGAGACGAGAGAAGCCCCCTGGCGGCAGGGTCGGGGATGCAGAGGAAAGAGGGGGTGAGAGGTGAGGACAACAACGGGGTGGGGGTTTGCCTGCGGGAGGTTTTGGTCACGCGAGAGAAACGGGACGGGGTGGTGGGCCAGCGGTTGGGACTGGGGGCGTGTTTTGCGTGTGTGTGCCGCTTGCATGGGTCGGGTGGGGTGCATGGGAGTGGCGGCGTTAGATGGGAAGTTGTTTGGTGGGTGGCGGCTACAGCGGTAGCTGGTAGGTGGGGTTTGGGTCTAGGGTTTCCAGGGAGGGGGTTTAGTCAGATTGGGTCGGGCTAGAACTGTCGGGGTGGTAGGTGGCCTGGTTTACGGGTCGGGCTGCCTCCCCCGGGTTTTAAAATAGTTGGTTTATTTCATTTGTTTTTTTATTTTGTAAGTAGTTTGAGACAAATATAAGATCTGAACAAACCGAGATTTTTTTTATTTGAAATAAGAGGAGAGATATTGCCGTAAACAAAAATAGCTTTAGTTAAAATATTTTGAGAGGCAAAATAAATGCATGATGCAATGATGGTGCACAAAACAGATGACAACGCCGATATTATAATTAGGGTTAACCCGGGGTGCTACAAAAACCTTGCTCCTGCTTGTCTTCTCTGGATTACGGCAGAACCGAAGGTTACAGGGGTGCGCAGATGCAATCTGGCATTGAGGTGTGTATGCGATGGTGGTAGCGATCTAGATCTGTAAATCTGTTGTGGTCTAGTCTATTGTATTGTAGCGCATCCTCCTCGTTGGACCCTCCTATTCTTTATATATGGGGAGGCTAGGTCTCAGGTACCGATACGAGTTGGTTACAAGTTGTATTCAAACTCTAGTCTTGAGATTTCCTTGTCTTGCGCGCTTGGAGTCCATGTCCATATGGGCTTCATAGCAGCCGAAACATCATAGGCGTCATGGACCCTGGCAGGTTGTCGAGTGGGCCTTCCGTCGGGCTAGACCAGGTATGCTAACATCGGGTACCCGTAGGGCATATCCATGTCAGTAGCCCCCGAGTGTCCATCCAAAATGTAGATTCGGGTGGAGACTTAGTTGTCTTGAACCTTGCATTTGGATGTCGGAGTCGAAAGTTGTGTCGAGTGCGAAGCACTTCACTTGAAAGTTTGTCGGGTCAGCTAAATTTGTTCGGTTGTTATAAAGGAGTCAGCATTATGGACGTAGTCGCGGCCAGCGCTCCCTATGGGAGTAGCCTCCGAGTGTCTGTTCGAGTCGTAGACTCGAGCGGAGACTTATAGTCGTTGGTTGCGGGTTACGGCGATCTGAAAGTTCTTCAGATGACCTTGCAGATGCCATCAACACCGGTGATTTTCCGAATGCGCGACCAGCTCTCCCTATGGGAGTATCCCCCGAGTCCTCAGTCGATTCGAGTGAGGAATCGAAGTGTGCCACTCGAAGATCTTCTGTGTGCGCGACCAGCGCTCTAGTTTGAAGTAGCCCCCGAGTGTCTGGCGGAGTCGTAGACTCAGGCAGATACTCGAGTGTTGTATCATGCAGTTGTAGTCGACAATATCATGGGAGTACTGCTGACCCGGAAGTACATCGGGTGCGCGACCAACGCTCCTGATAGGAGTAGCCCCCGAGTGTCTAGTCGAGTCGCAGACTAGAGTGAAGACTCATGCGAGGAGAGACCACTGACCCGGAAGTGCATCGAGTCAGCGTCTCACGCATAAGGATCCAGGAGTCAACGTAGTGGAGTTGTGCGGTGTTTAGTCGGAAGGACTCGACGTTGCGGACGAAGTCGACGCCGTTTCTTCTATCGGGTGCGCGACCAGCATCGCGTTGTGTAGCATCAAACGATGCAACCATCCGAGGAGGGATTCGACTCGGGTCTTGAGTTTATGGCGTAGCCAATTGTTTCGTCAACTCCTATTGGAGGACCCGATAGAATAGCTCGATGCAGTCGACGTCCTTGTAAGCTGAAAAAAACATGAAGAATTGTGAAGTACTTGTATCTTGTAAATGATAGTTGCCTATTGGCATCTAAGGTAAAATTCTGGTGCCAATCGGGTCGACACTTTTGCACTGTTTGCTAGGCCTTTTCGTTAGCCTGATTACCCTTAGTCTTAGTACCTTGCTGAGGTACTCGGAGTTTAAGGATTCGACGGTCAGGCAAAATCAGCTACTCAGGCTGTCACGTTCGAGGTGCTCGAGTGCATGGAGCCGATGGAAAATTAGGTTACTCGAAGTGGGAGGAGCCCCGATTCTATCGAGTGCGATTAAAGTAAGAAAGAAAACAACTTTAAGTAGAGAACTTAGTTTTATTGGTAGTTGTAGTGGTGAAGTTGATGCGGTAGCGGGTCACACGGCAGATGTGATAGCGGGTCACGCGGCAGACGCAGTCATAGCGGTGACGGGTTCCTGGGATCGATAGCGGCAACGAGTTCCGCATCCGAAGATTGTCACAATCGAAGACCACACTGGGCCGTCGCATCCGAACAATGCAGCGGGTCGCTGCATTTGAAGAATGCAACGGGTCATCGCAGCCGAAGGCCACACAGTTCGCCG
Organism: Avena sativa; assembly: GCA_916181665.1. Taxonomy (NCBI): domain Eukaryota; kingdom Viridiplantae; phylum Streptophyta; class Magnoliopsida; order Poales; family Poaceae; genus Avena; species Avena sativa. The sequence goes on along the minus strand of OV702294.1, from coordinate 442,795,740 downwards.
GAACTGAAGACCACACCGTTCACTGGAGTCGAAGAAGTCCTCGAGTGACCAGAACCGAAGACCGCAGCAGGTCACCAATGTCGAAGACCATGGCGGGTCGTCGAAGCGGAGGGAGCCCCCAAGTCGTTGGAGCCGAAGATCGTAGAGGATCACCGGATTCGAAGGAGCCCCCGATACGCGGTCGCTGAAGCCGATGCGACCGGTCGCCGTAATCAAAGACCGCCTCGGGTTGCCGCATCCGAAGACCGCAGCGGCTCACTGCAGTCGAAGACTCAGCGCGTCGTACGGCGGAGTGGGCGTAGCCCTCGGGCGTGGAGTTGATGCAGATGAGGCAAAGTTCGAGAGACAATGCGGCGGACCGGAGTCGATGCGATAGGGGGTCGCCGAAGCCTGTGGAGGCAGCAGTTTACTGCAATCAAAGATCACAGAAGATCGCTATATTCTAAGGGTACAACAGGTCGTCAGGGTCGAAGACCACAACGGGTCACGCGACGGAGTTGGCGCAGCGAACATGTCGACGCAGCTGCCTAATATAGTTGATGGGTCATGGGAGACGTCACGGTGTTATAAGCCGATTGCAATTCCGGCCACAAAATCCATATGTGTACTTTCTTGTGCAGCTTTGGTTGATTTGATCACATGCATATACTCTCGGCGCTCCTAGCTTCTTGTTCAGCGAATAACAAACATCCATAGCGAAGCTTCATCATGTGTTGAATTTACTAATCGCTCGATCGGAAAGCTAAAAAGTCATAGCTTCAATTAATTTTTCAAAGACTTCTATGCATGCAACCGACGCCCCGGCCGCAAAATCCGTGCAAGAAGGTGTAGATACGTATGGAGTCTTGATGCATATTAATCCAATACTTGTTTGCTCGTGTAACCAGCTGACTCTACTTGAATTAATATATCCACGTCTATTCTAGGATACCTATGTGCGTGTCTCCATCTGTCTTGACGGAACCGTTTTGAATACCGATAGCTCTCACTGGTGGAAAAAGGGCCTTCAGTCCAGGGCCGCAACTGGCTCTAGTCCCGGCTTTGGTCCCGGGACTACCAAAACAGGACTAGAGCCCCCTCTAGTCTCGGCTCGCTACAACCCGCGACTGATAACAGTCACGTGGTTGTTTCAGCGCCGCGGGGGCGGAAACCCTCTAGTCCTGGACCGTAACACCATCCGGGACTATACGGTTTCCTGTCGTGACAGAGAATTGTGTGTTTCTCTGCCGCGGCAGAGATTGTGTATTTCCTTTTTTTTGCCATTTCGTTCCTTTTTCGTCTTGTGTTTCACTATAATTTCAAACATATATTTCAGTACACATATTCTACGCTAGTACATACACAGTACACGTTGATGCATCTATATAATTAATCGATCCCTTGCAAGCATACATTGATGATATATATATCAAAAGGAAGAAATGTTTTAAAATTACATGGTCACTGATGATATATATATATAATATCAACTACATGGAGTCACTAAGGCAAATCGAATTCCACTTCATCCGCATAATGCTCTCCATGTACATCAAAGACCTCCTTCATCATAAATCCCGCCAGCTCCTCTTGAATTGCTAGTATGCGCTGGTCTGACTCTAGTTTCTCTCGCAAACCATTAATATAAGGTGAGTCAACTTTCCGCTCACTGGTCAACTCGCGGATGTACTCGCAGACGTAGTATCCACATAAATGAGTTCCCGATGGCTGCTGTAAACTCTTCACCATTTTATAAGTTAGCTCCTCTTTGAATGGACCTGGTATTTTCTGTCTGAACCATGTCCAACACCTGCTCGGCAAAGAAAATGAACAAAGGAGTTATTAGTTATTTGATATCAGGAAATGAACGAAAAAGGCCGATATAATGTGATAATGATTAAAATTACTTATGGAGCATTGCTTTCATGTCGCTCCACTGCTCTCTTGGTCCCAACTTAATGAGTCGTGGACTTCAACTAGGGACTTGTAAACTTGAATGTTTAGCAAGATCCAATGAAATCTGCGGACGTTTACATAAGCATACATGCATAGCTCATCGAGTAAGAAAAAATAAAATATATACAAGATAGAAACACTCACTTGAAGTTGTAAGGAAATAGTATTTCCTTAACAAAATTATTCTCGGTTAAGAACCTGCACAGGTCTTCCTCCACGTCCTTGGGGTGATTCATTAACGATATATGGGTCAATGAACCCAACGTCATATCTTCTAGCTCTTTTGCATTCAAGCATCTTCATTCTGCAGAATATAATATCATACAAAAGGATATATAGTTAGGATAATATATTAAATGCAATGAACAAGCTGGCATACAAACTTAATTATAGAAATAAATTACTTACAGACAGTAGCAACCAATGATAGATTTGTTGAGGGCGCGTTGGTTGTATAACTGAAACAGTTCGGTCATTTGAACCTGTATCGAGTATGGTTTGAAGTGATGCTCCTTTCTAACGTCCACCGGAAAGCAATCTTTCTGATGCTTTTTTTTCTGCTTGCGACATGTACCATTCGTGCAGATTTCACATATGTGTGGATAGATGCGCGAGCTCCTTATTACTGACTAGAGGCTCCCCCCGGACATACTTCCGTACTATCTGACCCACTGGCGTATCTTCATAGCCTAAATATTGACCAAGAGACATATTTGCTTCGGTAGAAAGTGCTTTGGCATGCGATACAGTGATGCCCATTAGTGCAGCATTAGTACGGGCTCTGGGGTCCATTATTTGCATGTTCATATCCATTTCAGCTCTGAAGGCCATGTCGAGGTCTGAAATGACTTTGAGCGGGGCGACCGATTGATTCTTCTGTGCTCCGAGCTGGGCAACTTGCTTCCCGCTTTTTGCACTTGTGCTTTTTTTCTTCTTTGCTTGCTTAATAATCTCTCGGTCATAGTCTGATTCTAGATTCATCGATATCTGGGATGGTTGCTCAAGAAAGGACTTAGCCCACTTTTTGGTTTTTTCATCATATACCATCTTTGGCTCAGGCTTTTTAGGTCCAAAATTCGCCTTAACTTGGGCAGCCACATCCGTGTTAGTTTCCTCATCGGTCTTATCATAAGGTCTCTTTGGAAGAGCCGGAGGGATGTCGACTATATTCGTCGTTTGACCTTTCTTCGATGTGGGGCGCAGGGAAGCGTCGACCTTCCGTTTTTTCAACGAGGTAGTAGTATTGCACGGAGGCGGAGGCAGAGATCGAGTATTGCGCGGAGGCGGAGATCGAGTTGATGTACTCCTGTTGCGGCGATAGTCAGCGGGGCGGGGTGGACTTGGAGGTTGACGATAATCGGGTTGGGGTGGACTTGGAGGTTGACGATGCTCATTATACACATTCTTCTTACAATGTTACAAATATATACTTTCAGTATCATCTAAACAGTGTGTGCTTGCATTGTATCCCTTGTTTGACTGTCCTGAAAGGTTACTAAGAGCAGGCCAATCATTGATTGTTAGGAAAAGCAATGCTCGAAGGTCAAATTCTTCCTGCTGGTGCTCATCCCACACGCGTATGTCGGGTTCGTGCCACAACTATAAAATTTCTTCAACTAATGGCCTTAGGTACACATCAATGTCGTTTCCGCGTTGTTTCGGACCTTGGATCAACACTGGCATCATAATGAACTTACGCTTCATGCACAACCAAGGAGGAAGGTTATAGATGCATAGAGTCACGGGCCAAGTGCTGTGACTGGAGCTCTGCTCCCCAAAAGGATTCATGCCATCTGTACTTAGACCAAAAATTAAACTCCCTGTGTCATATGCAAAGTCCGGGTACTTTCTATCGATTTTTCTCCATTGCGACCCATCAACGGGGTGTCTCAATATCCCGTATGACTTACATTCCTCTTTATGCCATCGCAACAACTTGGCGTGCTCTTTGTTTCTGAATAAGCGTTTCAACCATGGTATTAAAGGAGCATACCACATCACCTTGGCAGGAACCCTCTTCCGGGGGCTCGCCCTCAACGTCACCAAAGTCATCTCGTCTGATCTTATACCAAAGTGAAGTGCATACCGGGCATGCATCCAAATTCTCGTACTCCTCACCGCGATAGAGGATGCAGTCATTAGGGCATGTATGTATCTTCTGAACCTTTAAACCTAGAGGGCAGACAACCTTTTTGCTTCGTACGTACTGGCAGGCAATACGTTATCTTTTGGAAGCATATTCTTCATCATTTTTAGCAACTTTTCAAATGAGGAGTCAGGTATAGCACACTTAGCCTTTCATCGTAGCAATTCCAGTGTGCTGCCCAGCTTTTTCAGACCATTTTTGCAATTTGGGTACAACAACTTTTTGTGATCCTCTAACATGTGATTGAACTTCTCCCTCTTCTTTTCAGTTTCACAGTCTCTTCATGCATCAGCAATGGTTCGACCAAGATCATCAGCGGGTTCATCATGTGTCTCTTCTTCATCCTCCCCTTCAGCATCCCCCATGGAAGTATCTCCGTAGTCAGGGAAACCATGATAGTTCTCATCCTCCTTCTCTTCTTCATTGTCTTCCATTATAACCCCTCTCTCTCCGTGCTTGGTCCAACAATTATAACTGGGCATGAAGCCGGACTTCAACAGGTGGATGTGAAGGGTTTTTGAGTCAGAGTAATCCTTTTAATTCCTACATCCACTACATGGACAGAATACAAAACCATTGCGCTTGTTTGCATCAGCAACACGGATGAATTCATGCACGCCATTAATGAACTCGCCAAGAGCGTCGGTTAGTACCGTACATCCATTCCCGGACCATCTGCATTATAGTAAAAGTATATCAAAAACCATTACACAACATGACAAAATTATTACAAGTTATATTGAGAGCTTCTAGAGCATTAATTTTGAATTTTGAAAAATTTACATGCACCAATTTTTGAATTGGAGAAAACAATTAACATGATAAATGTGGAATTTTTTATTATTGTTCTATCAGTGAAAACCTCATTCCATTCTAAGCTCTAAAACTCTAAAATTACACATTTCAATTTTCAGTAACTATGTGTCTAATCAAAATTTGTTACACATATCAAAATCCTTCTACTTCTAGAGCATGCATGCATTGATCCATATCTCTATACTTCTATAGTATTATAGAGCTAAAGTAGCAATAAGAGATGAAAGAATGAAGTTCTAACCTTTTCAAACTTGCGATTTAGAGGTTGCAAACTAAATCTTGACAAATCTTGAGAAAAAAATGGCATGAACTTGCTTGCTTCTTTGAGTAAAATGGCCACCATATGGTTTAGGGCAGGTGGACAAGAAGCAGAATATATACTGGTGGACAACTAGTCCCGGGTCTGGATACGACCCGAGACTAATAGTCCACGAAAATACCAGCTGGCCTGCTCCAGGTTATTAGTCCCGGGCCGTGTTACGGACCGGGACGAGAGATCTGGTCTGGCCCGGGACTAGTGTCTACGACCATTTCTAGCCGTTAGAGGCCTCACGGCCCGGGACTGCTGGCTCTGTTCACATCAAACCGAAGACCATTTTTCCAGTAGTGTCTTGTAGATTTGATCAGCTATATACTGAGCCGGTAGAGACAAATTTTCCCGCAGCAGATATGTTGACGACGAAGCTGAGTGCGCGGACGCGGACACAGATGTATCGAACGGATGTGATCCGATCTGGCCAATTTTGATGATAAGGGAACCAAATCAGATCCGATTCTAGTAGCCGACGAATCGTACATTGCAGTGGATGCACTAGTAGAAAACAGGCTATCCGTTCGCGCCCCCCAACAGCATTAGTCCCGGTTGCGCTACGAACCGGGACTAATGCTGGCATGCGTCCCGGTTCGAGCGGACATGGGGGCCGGAGGCATGCGTCCTGGTTGGTAGGGGTGCATGCGTCCCGGTTTGTAACACAAACCGGGACTAAAGTGTGTGCGCCAGACACGTGGCCTCCCACACACTTTTAGTCCCGGTTTGTGTTACAAACCGGGACGTATGAGCCATCCCTCTATAAATACGACGCCCTAGCCCTCTGCCTCCCCTCTGTTTTTTCTTGGTGGAAGGTGTGAGAGGTGTGCTAGTTTATTTTTTTCCTATGCATGCATGTGAGGTGTTTGATGAAACGTTTGAGTGAATGATCCCGTTCAATTTCTCACAGAACAAAAATATAGGAGGTGCCCGAGACGCACTTGAGCTTTCTCCTCTTTATTTCCCTCGATCAAGGTTAGCAATCTTATCTTTTCTCTGTCATTGATATAATGCATGTGTCGATGTGAATTGGTCATTTCACCGATGTTCCGTTTTTGATAAACATAATTATATGATGCAGATGAACGGTCGGGAATGGATGTACGGTGACCGGCGTGAACCCGGGTACATTAAAGGCGTAGATAAATTTATCGATGTGGCTACGACAAACAAAGAGAATGGTTTTATACGTTGTCCATGTGTTTAATGTCGGAACAACAAGGAGTACTCTTCCTCGAAAATCATTCGCGGCCACCTGGTTATGAAAGGTTTCATGTCCAACTATAATTGCTAGACCAAGCACGGGGAAAGAGGGGTTATGATGGAAGACAATGAAGAAGAAGATGGTAACAACTATCATCATATGTTTTCTGAATACAGTGATAGTGTAATGGAAAACAATGAAGAGGAAGGAGGTGAAGAACGGGCATCAGATGAGCTCGCTGATGAACTTGGTAGGGTCATTTCTGATGCAAAGCGAGACTGTGAAATAGAAAAAGAGAAGTTGAAGTTGGAGAGCATGTTAGAACATCACAAGAAATTTTTGTACCCAAATTGCGAAGATGGCAGCACAAAGCTCGGTACCACACTGGAATTGCTGCGATGGAAGGCAGAGTGTGGTCTAACTAACTCCTCATTTTAAAAGATGCTGAAAATAATGAAGCCGAAGTTTCCAAAGCATAACGAACTTCCCGAGAGTACGTACGAAGCAAAGAAGACTCTCTGCCATCTAGGATTAGATGTGCAGAAGATACATGCATGCATTAATGACTGCATCTTCTACCGCGGTAAGGAGTATGAGAATTTAGATAAATGCCCAGTATGCAATACATTGTGATATAAGATCAGACGAGATGACACTGGTGATGTTGAGGGAGAACCCCTCCGGAAGAGGGTTCCTGCTAAGGTTATGTTGTATGCTCCTATAATACCAAGGTTGAAACGCATGTTCAGAAACAAAGAGCATGCCAGGTTGTATCGATGGCACAAAGAATACCGTAAGAAAGACGAGAAGTTGAGACACCCTGCTGATGGGTCGCAGTGGAGAAAAATTGAGAGAGACTTCCCGGACATTGGATCTCATCAACGCTCATTGTTATGGACTTGGGTTTTGGATAAAATGGGGATGCTGGAGATCGCACGATCAGCGCCCCCGCTTCCCACAGACGGCTCCAATTGACGAGGTTCGATCTCATCAATGCTCATTGTTATGGACTTGGGTTTTGGAGAAAATGGGGATGCTGGAGATCGCAGAACGGTTAACAGACAAGCAACACGGGACACGAGGTTTGAAGAGAATATGCCCGAGAGGCAATAATAAAATGGTTATTATCATATTCCTTGTTTATGATAAATGTTTATTTTGCATGCTATAATTGTATTAATACAGAAACATTAATACATGTGTGTTTAATAAACAAAAAGGAAGTTCCTAGTTATGCCTCTCTTATAAACTAGCTCGTTGATTAACAAGATGATCAAAGGTTTCCTGATCATGGACATTAGATGTTATTAATAACGAGGTCACAACATTGTTGGAATGCTGTGATGAACATTCATCCTAAGTATAGCATTAGAATCAAGGTCATTGTGTTTATATTGCTATAACATCATACGAACTAATCTTAGTCCTTAGACCATGAGATCATGTCAATCACTAACACCGGAAGAGTATCTTGATAACATCAAACGTCACACCATAACAGGATGACTATAAAGATGGGTTTAGTGCTACGAAGGTGTTACGTTGAGGCTCATGGATCATGAGTGGAATTTGTCCATCCCGATGACGGATATATATACTCTGGCCCTCTCGGTGATATCACATTTGTTAGCTTGCAAGAAAGTGATTTGATCACTAGAATGTTATATCACGGGAACGAGAAAAGAGTACATGTCGGTAACAAGATCAAATTAGGTATGGGGATACCGATGATCGAATCTCGGACATGTAATATATCACAAGATAAATGGATTGAGTTACATGCGTATAAGGTTCACACGATCACAGAAGTCATCGTTGAATATGTGGGAGTCAGTTCGGATCTCCAGGTCCCGCTGTTGATTATTGATCGGAGAGGGGTCTCGATCATATGTACATTATTCGCGAACCATAGGGTGACACACTTAAGGAATACCGACACCATTTAGAGCAAATAATATGCCAGAGAAAGAAAAAAGGAAAGCGTAGGAATTTATTTCACTAGACACCGGAACTGTTTCGGTTGAAATTGCTAAAACTGGTTCTGCATGTGAAATTGAAATGTTGTAAGGGGTTTTATGTGAATGTTTGTTAATTAGAGTAATTAACAAAATTCTGAATAAATAAATAAAAGAGTTTTATTTAAATGAGAGCTTGTATTAAATTTGGTGGAAATTTAATGCATGTGAGTGGTTTTTGAGTGGAGGCTTTTTAATGGGAGTGGAGGCTTTTCATTTTGAGTGGGAGCTCCACCCACATGAATATGGAAGAGGTGGGGGCAGCCCACCATGTCTGGGCGCATAGCCCCTTGGGTGCCTCCCCTCTCTGTATTAAAGGCCCTCCTCTCCTCCTCTCAAAGTACACCTCCCTACAAAGGATCTCTCTCCCCCCTTTAGAATTTCCCCATGGTCTCGGATCAGCGAGATACATGTTCCCGGTGGCTTTTTCTGGAAGGATTTGTTGCTTCCGCTGATTTGCTGTAGCGAGGGCGCGGAGGTTGTCGGGGTACCTGGATGTGTGTGCAATCATAGATGCACCACTGCTTTGCGGTTCTGGACTTGATGGTGTTGGACCGGCTTGACCAGATGGACTTCATCATGATCTTGAGATCGGCAATCGTTCGTCTACATCATCCACGAGTAAAACCCCGTTAACGCTATTCGGTCTTCGAGGGTATGTATTCTATGGATGTATATCCACCTGTTGCTTGTATCTAGTAGGTAGATCTTGGTACTTAGTTGTTCCTATCGTAGGAAAATTGTTGTTTTCTATGTTGTGAACCCTACAGTGGTATCAGAGCCGGATCTATGCGTAGATGCTTTGCACGGGTAGTACACATATGAGTATGTGGGCGATGATGATCATTTTATTGCTTCTTAGTTGTACTTTGGATATTGCTGGCATAGTGGGATGATGTCGGGGGGATAACCCCCGGGTGGGGAAAGCTAGGCGTAAGAGGGTCGGCTCCAGAAGATGCAGGCCGCCTGGCCTCCAAGAAATACAGCTCTAACCGTCTGGCGAGCAAGCCCGGCTGGGCTTATAACCTTCCCGGCTGGCCCGTCTAGCCGGTGGCCAGAAGAACCGACCGGGTGGCCGTTCCCACCCGGCTCACCTCGGATTCGATGGAGAGCACGGAAGGACTAGCGCTCCGTGCGGGGTACGCTTCTGGCTCTCCCTCGTCATCAAGGAAGCTGGCATGCCGTCATGACCAGCACTACCAAACAAAGATAAAGCAAGACGGTCGGCCGGACTGGCGAAAGCGGTCCGGGTGACCATTAAAGCAAGGGTGACGCCCCAAAGGAAGCTCGGGTGACCACTAAAGAGAAGGATGACGCTAAAAGAAGGGCGGACTGGGTCCTGGCCCACCGGCTGGGCCCTACAGCCGGCCCTGTCCTGTAAACCCATATCCAAACAGTAAACCCTAGGACCCGAATTGTAATCTGCCCCCCAGACTAGTATATAAGGGAGGGAAGAGACAGGGTTCTAGAAAAAAGGAAGAAATGGAGGCAACAACAGTAGAAGAAGAGAAGTGTTAGCATCTAGCTCCCATCTTCCTCTAGCCATCGATAGTAGCTAAGGAAACAGCTCAAGGAGCACTTGTACTGAGCATCGAGTTCCCATAGATAGTTCATGTTGCAGGAGTAGGGGTGTTACCTCGCCAAGAGGGCCCCGAACCTGGGTACGTCCCTGTATTTGCAGTGCATCGTGCCCAACCCGTTGCGTGAGCCACCGAATGCATCAGTGTGTCCCTTCTTTGCCATCCCCGATGGCTCTGCCGTGTTCCACACCACGACAGTTGGCGCCCACCGTGGGGCACAACGCTTTGGCTGGGATCATCTTCCGCACGAGACTTCCGCTCGTCGCCGGCGAACGCGTGGCCTCTGGCCTCGTGCTCACGCCCGGTGCCTTCGACTGCGTCATCGACAATGCAGCGTGTTTCGCTGGGAACAGATTCCCCGCCGGCGGCTCCATCATGCATTTTGGGGACATCCGCGTCTATGTCGCCACTGTCACTGAGGGTTTTCCCAGCGTGGTCACCCCCGTCGTCGACGTGCCCCTCGCCTGCCTCCCAGCCGCAGGGGGGAGTTGCGTCGAAGTCATGATGGTGAACGCTTGCGAAAACCATCGTCAGCCTCAAGAACGTCGGGCGGGAGGAGAAAACTCCACGCCTGAGCCGGAGCAAGACCCACTCACCGCCTCCATCCAGCACCTGCGCGCTCCGGTCGTCATCGAGAAGGATCCAGCGGCTGCAACGGCAACACTCAAAGCTACACGCCAGAAGCTCCTGGAGGAAGCTACCAAGGTCGTGGCTAACCAGCGACGGCTGAACGCCACCGTGCATGAGTACAACGCTGCCCATGGCTTCGTCAGGAAGATCCAGCACCGAGGGCGCGACCTGGCGTCAGAATTGGATTGCGCCGCGGACTCACATGTAGGTGTGGAGCGACCTGTCTACAGCACTCCCGCCAAGAACATGAGGGCGGCCGAGGCGGCGGCCGTAGATCTAAAGCACCTGTAGGGCGAGGAACTTCATTGCCAGCAGGAGCGTGTGCAGCTCCTCGTGGCCACTGCTAACAAGCAGCATGATGAGGGCGTCCCCAGCCAGGTGGGCAACTCCCGCGATATCGTCGTCTGCAAAGGCGCGGACCAAACGGCGCACGGAGGAAGCAAGAACCAGCAAGCCTCTTCTCCAGGAGGGGTCGGGCAAAACACCCGCCCGCGTGGCAAATCTGGCAACCGTGGTTGTCACAACCGTGACACCGCAGCCTCCAGTGTTAGTCGCTCAGGCGGACTGGCGGAGCCTCCCAGGGGGAAAGACGCGAGCACCGGAGGAGGAAGCAGACGCCAACAAGGACCCGCCCGTGTCACGTTTGAAGGGTCGGCTCGGTCCTCGAGAACCAGCTGATGCGTGGGAGCGCATCGACCTCCTGGTGCAGTCACGCACCCTGGAGGAGGAGAGTCCGGCTAGCCCAAAGTGCTTTGGCCCGCGCATCCGGAACGAGCCGTTTCCGAAAGGATTTTCGCTCCCAAGAGACATGCCAAAGTACAACAGGACCGTCAAGCCTGAGGATTGGTTGGTCGATTACACCACCGCGATGGGAATCACCAATGTCAACCTCCGCTTGGCCGTCCGCTACGTCCCCCTCATGCTCGTCGACTCGGCGAGAACGTGGCTCAACAGCCTCCCCGACAACAGCATCAATGCGTGCCTGGACTTTGAAGAGGCGTTCATCTGCAAATTCACCGGAACATACAAACGGTCGGGTCGACCTCGCGAGCTTGCTCTCTGCGTGCAAGGCAAGGATGAGTCGGATCGCGCCTACCTCACCCGGTGGACCAGCATGCACAATTCATGCGAAGGGGTGCGTGAGCACCAGAAGATAGACTTCTTCACCAACGGCTGCCGAGACGGCACCATGCTGAAGCATAAGCTCAGCCGGGCAGACCCGCAAACCATGGCTCAGGTCATGGCCATCACAGAAAAGTACGCCACCGCGGACGCGGCAATGAAGAAGCCCATCGTGGTGGACGACCAGGGCCAAATCGTCATGGACGAGCAGGCGGAGCGTCGCCAGCCAGACGACCATCATCCCAGGCGGCACAGCCATGACAACCGCCACGGAAAGAGGAAAGACGACCAACCGGATAGCCGGTACGGTACCAAGCAGGTAGCCGCGGTGCATGAGGACCCAGCAGTCGGAGGCAGAGGCCGTATGACAGACCACCTCGGCCTAAGTACACCATCGAGTCCATGCTTGATGGGTCGTGCAAGTTTCATAGTGGCGGCAACAAGCCCGCCAACCATACGACGCGCCAGTGCAGCTGAACAAAGAAGATGGCCGAAGCCGGTGGACTCCCACCACCACCTCCACCGCCAGCCGGAGGCCCACCGGATAACAGGGAACGACGTAATCACCGTGAGGATGACGAAGATTGTTACCCGCGGCAGGTGGGTAATTACCACATATTCCTGGCGGAGCCGGAAACGAAGCACGCCAAGCGGAGATGCGAGGCGGAGGTGAACGCAATCGTCCCACCCATCCCTCAATACCTACACTGGTCCGATCAGGCGATCACCTGGAGCAAGGAGGATCAGCCGGCCGTGTTACCAAGCCCTGGTAGCTACGCGTTGGTCTTGGACCCCATCATCATCTCCAAGAAGCATTCATGCCGCTTCTCTCGAGTGCTGATCGATGGAGGGATAAGCATCAACCTCCTTTACTGGAGCAACCTCGAGAGGTTGGGCATCTGTGAGTCCCAGCTGGATCCTTCAAGAACTTCGTTCCATGGAGCAGTACTGGGGCCGTCGCACTCCCCCATCGGCAAGATCCGGCTGGATGTCATCTTTGGCAGCGAGAACAACTTCCGCCGCGGGCCAATTTGGTTCGAGGTCGTCAATCTCTCTAGCGCCTACCACGCCATACTAGGGCGCCCAGCTCTAACCAAGTTCATGGGAGTACACTACGCATACCTCAAAATGAAGCTGCCAAGCCCAAAGGGAGTGATCACCATCGATGGATGCTACAAACGTTCGATCGAATGCGCCTCAGATGGATCCAAGCTGGCCGAAGCAATGATCATCGCTGAGGAGAAGCGCGTCATAATGCAGAATGTGGCAGCTCTGCAGAAGGACATGCCGGCTGGAGAGCCCAAACCAGCCGGAGAATCGCAGTTCAAGCCCTCGTAGGAACAAGGAAGATCCTGTTGAACGAGGAGGACCCAAGCAAGTTCGTCCTGGTCGGAGACGGCCTGGACAGCAAATAGGAAAGCGCGCTCGTCGATTTCCTCCATGAGAATCGGGACATTTTCGCATGGTGCCCCAAAGACATGCCAGGTGTCCCGAGGGAACTCGCCGAGCACTCCCTTCATGTTCGACCGGACGCGAAGCCGGTCAAACAATCTCTACGCCGCTTCGCGGAAGAGAAGAGAAGAACCATTGGTGAGGAGATCACCCGGCTGCTCGTGGCCGGCTTCATCATGGAAGTTTTCCACCCAACATGGCTAGCCAACCCGGTGCTGGTGCTGAAGAAGAACAAGACATGGCGCATGTGCGTCGACTATACTAGTCTCAACAAGGCTTGCCCCAAGGACCCTTTCGCCCTGCCACGAATTGATCAGGTCATTTGTTGTCTTTTTTGGACGCTTACTCGGGCTACCACCAGATCAATCTCAATGTAACCGACCAAATAAAGACATCGTTCATAACCCCGTATGGAGCATACTGCTACACCACCATGCCCTTCAGATTGAAGAACCCTGGCGCAACCTACCAACGCTGCATGCAGAAATGCCTGCAGACGCAGATCAGAAAGAACGTACACGCTTACGTCGACGACGTCGTCATCAAGTCCAAGGAACGACACACGCTCCTTGAGGATCTGAAGGAAACATTCGACAACCTCCGCCGTTTCTAGATCAAGCTAAACCCGGAGAAGTGCATGTTCGGTGTCCCAGCCGGCAAGCTCCTGGGCTTCCTCGTCTTCGAGCATGGAATCGAGGCGAACCCAGAGAATATCGGAGCCATCGAGCGCATGGAGCTACCACAGAACCTGCGCGACGTACAAAACTTCACTGGGTGCCTCGCCTCACTCAGCCGGTTCGTTAGCCGGCTGGGAGAAAAGGCCCTCCCCCTGTACTAGTTGATGAAGAAGACATACAAATTCGTCTGGACAGCTCAGGCAGACGAAGCTTTCCGAGACCTCAAGCGCATGCTCACCTCGCCACCCGTCCTGGCGGCACCAGCCGCAAAGGAGCCCATGCTGATGTACATCGCTACCACAAACAGAGTGGTCAGCGTGGTACTGGTCGTCGAGCGGCCAGAGGAAGGAAAGTCTTAGATGGTCCAGCGCCCCATATACTATCTGAGTGAGGTGCTCTCGCTATCCAAGCAGAACTACCCTCACTACCAGAAGCTGGTGTACGACGTGTACATGGCTACCAAGAAACTCAAGCATTACTTCCAGGAGCATTCCATCCGGGTGGTAGCGTTGGCCCCACTCGCGGAGATCATCGGCAACAAAGACACCACTGGCCGTGTGGCAAAATGGGCCATCAAGCTTGCCACGCATAACATCCAATACGAACCGCGCACAGCAATCAAGTTGCAAGCATTGGCTGATTTCATCATCGATTGGGCGGAGACACAATACATGCCCCTAGTGCCGGACTCAACTTACTGGAAGCTACGCTTCGACGGGTCGAAAATGAGAGGAGGACTCGGAGCCGGAATCGTGATAACCTCGCCCAAGGGTGACCGGCTGGAATACGTTCTCCATATCCACTTCAAAGCCTCCAACAACGTCGCCGAGTACGAAGCGCTCATCCATGGGCTCAAAATGGCCAAGCAGATAGGCATTCAGAGGGTGCTGTGCTTCGGAGATTCGGACTTGGTGGTGCAACAAGTATGTGGCGAATGGGACGCGAGGGACGCGAACATGGCCCTCTACCGCTTCTTCGTCCAGCAGCTGTGCTCTTGCTTTGAAGGATGTGAGTTTCACCATGTACCCAGAGCCAACAACGAAGCCGCTGACAATTTGGCCAGGGTCGGGTCAACAAGACAAGCCATAGCGCCGGGAGTTTCTCTCGAGCACCTGCGTAAGCCCTCCATCACTCCCTCACCAGAATCCGACTCCATCGTGCCCGACGCGGATCCAGGAGCAGCCGGTGTCGCCCCATACCCGGGGACTGCTTCACCGCGCCCGGGGACTGCCGTGCCGCACCCGGGGACTGCTTCACCGCACCCGGGGACTGCCTCGCCGCACCCGGGGACTACCTCGATGCTTCCCACGGTCGACTTCATCACCCTTCCACCCGACAGACCTCCCGACGCTCCGGAGCTAGTCGTCTGCGAGGAGATCAAGCTCATCATACAGACGGTGCACACCATACGGGAGGCCCCCAACTGGGCGAAGCCGTTCATGGATTTCCTGGCCAAGGGTGAACTTCCAACAGAAGAGGTGGCAATACGACCAGTGCGACGAAGGGCAAGCGCCTACACCATCATCAACAACGAGCTGTACAAGCGCAGCGTTGGAGGCATCTACTAGCGCTGTGTCAGTCGAGAGGAAGGAGCCAAGCTTCTAACGGACATACACCAGGGCGAGTGTGGCCACCATGCCTCGTCAAGGGCGATAGCGGCCAAGGCCCTTCGACATGGTTTCTATTGGCCGACGGCGCTGAAGGACACCGAAGAAATAGTCAAGACATGCAGCGGCTGCCAGCGATTCGGCCAGTTGAAGCACACGCCGTCTGCGGCGCTCAAGACAATATCGATCACCTGGCCGTTTGCAGTTTGGGGCCTGGACATGGTTGGGCCATTCAAGACAGCTCGATCCGGCATGACGCACCTTCTCATCGTCGTGGACAAGTTCACCAAGTGGATCGAGGGGAAGCCAATCAAGAAGCTGGATGGGGCGACGGTGATCAAGTTCTTCACAGACATCATCATCCGGTTCGGCTACCCTCACAGCATCATCACTGACAATGGAACCAACTTTCCGAAAGGAGTCTTCGCTTGTTTCTGTGGGGAAAAGGGGATCCGCCTGGATCTGGCATCGGTTACACACCCATAGTCCAACGGACAGTGCGAGCGCGTTAATGGTCTGGTGCTAGCCGGGATCAAGCGGAGGCTCATCGAACAGCTCGCCAGGTCACCTGGATGCTGGATAGAGGAGCTGCCAGCAGTGTTCTGGATCCTACGCACCACGCCCAATCGCTCAACCGGCTTCACGCCGTTCTTCCTCGTCTATGGGGCAGAAGCCATTCTCCCCACAGACATCCAGTTTGACGCACCTCGCAAGCAGCTCTACACGGAGAAGGAAACCAAGGAGGCAAGGGAGGACATCGTGGACTTGCTCGAGGAGGCACGCGAGTTAGCCCTGTCTAGATCAGCAATCTACCAACAAGACCTGCGCCGATACCACGCCAGTCGGATCTGGCCCACCTCTTTTCGCGAGGGAGACCTGGTGTTGCGCCTGGTCCAGAGCACCAAAGGAATGCACAAGCTATCCCCGCCATGGGAATGACCGTTCATCGTCAGCCGAGCACTCCACAACAATTCGTACTACTTGATTAACGCGCATCAGCCGAGGAAGAACAAGGCAGATCTCTCAGACGAGGAGACGGAGCGCCCATGGAATGCCAGCCTGCTCCGGCCATTTTACACTTAGAAAAGTGTATGTATCTTCCCTCTTTTATGTAACAAGTGAACAAGAATGAGAGCCTTAGCGCAGCGCTAAGGACTTCGTCCCAATTCTACGCACCATCTGCATTTTCGTACCGACTGGCCTAGGCCCCACGATTTCTACATACGGCATAATATTGCACGCGGCGCCTAGAGTAGCCTCTTCGGTTCCGGCTTCAGTACGCATGGCGGCTATCGACTCAGCAAGAGCAAAAACTCAAAGCGCACGCGGCAAGAGGATGCCGGCACAGAAAGCAAGGGCGTCCAGGCGAACTGGTTGCGCCCTACAAAATTTAAGCCAACAACAGCGAACCGAAGTATCGCGAGGCACAGCAACATAGTAACTCCTTCGGTTCCGGCTGCAGACCGCAACCCGGCTGACAGCCGGCAAGGAAAAATGCTAGAAGGGCCAATACTCGCTAAGAAAAGGGGAGTTGCTAGCGGCCTAACTCGAAGGGGCGTATGTCTATTTTTCTCCTACGATAATTACCAACTCACGCATGAGCATATGCACGAGAAAACTAACCCAAAGCAACTCTTTGTCTTGCACGACCCGAGTCACAAGTTGGCAGGAAATAAGGTGGCAAAAGAGCTTCGCCCCGACTGGCTACCCCAGCCGGCCCGAACCTCGGGGACTACACCCAGTGTACGCGCTCCCGCGCACCCACAAACTCAAGTCAAGGTAGCCAAAAGAGCTTCGCCCCGGCTGGCTACCCTAGCCGGCCCGAACCTCGGGGACTACACCCAGTGGACACGCTCCCGTGCACCCACAAAATCAAGTCAAGGTAGCCAAAAGAGCTTTGCCCCGGATGGCTACCCCAGCCGGCCCGAACCTCGGGGACTACACCCAGTGGACGCGCTCCCGCGCACCCACAAACTCAAGTCAAGGTAGCCAAAAGAGCTTCGCCCCGGCTGGCTACCCCAGCCGGCCCGAACCTCGGGGACTACACCCAGTGGACGCGCTCCCGTGCACCCACAAACTCAAGTCAAGGTAGCCAAAGGATCTTCGCCCCGGCTGGCTATCCCAGCCGGCCCGAACCTTGGGGACTACACCTAGTGGACGTGCTCCCGCGCACCCACAAAAAAAAGTCAAGACGACAAAAAGAGCTCGAACCCGGGTGGCTATCCCAGCCGGCGCGAGCATAAAAGACCGCAAATGACGAAGGCACAAACAAAGATTAGCAACATGCATCAAGCCATAAAACGGAGCATGAAGGCTCCGCACAGATTAAAAAGTCGGCGACAGAAGTCAGCCAAAGTGTAGCACATCAGAGTAGCACAATTTTCACAAATACACCCGGCATCCCGGGGATCAAGAGTCAGGGGCTTGCAAAGCAGAAGGAGTAGAAGCTGGATCAGCGGGGGCGGCGCCGGTGTCAGAGGAAGGAGGCTGGCTGCTGGAGGCTATATCAATGGGGTTCCAAGGCGCTGGCTCCCAGTGGAACGGCCGTGGCTCTCCGGGGGCGCTGAAGTCACGCTCCAGGTCCACGTAGGTGCCGATCTTCACCCCGTAGGCATGGAGGGTAGGAAGGCTCTCGCGGAGACCCTCGTAAGTCGTCCCGAGGCGGAAGCCGCGTTCGATCATGCTCAGGTCGACGCCAGGATACCATGACTTCACCATCGCAAGCGCCATCTCCGCCCCGCCTCGAGTAGCCCACTCCTAGTGCACGTCCAGCACGTCGATGCCCTTGGAAAGCGCCACGGCCAGGCTGGCCATGTTGTGCACGACCAGGCCCGCGTCTGGCCATATGTAGTGGAAGAGATCATTGCCAACGACACGCAAGCCGTTGCTCTCCTCCGCCACCACCTTGACCAGGTCGAGGGCGGTCAGGTCACGAACAACCTCCTCCATCGGCAGCTTCTCCGTGGCCATCTCGGTCGCCTCAGGATAGTGAGCTGTAGCCAGACACAAAGCAGAATAAACTGACAAGACCAAGAAAGTCACGGCACAACAAAAGAGAGTAGCTGAAAAACTTACTGATGAACATCTCTGAGATGTTCTGGAGGTGCTGATTGAGCTCCTCCTCCCTGCGGCGAAGAGACTGGATTGTCCCCTCCTGCTGGGCGCAGATCGTCTCAAAGTTCTTCAGCGCCTCCGCCCGGATATCAGCCGTCTTCTTGCTCCGCTCTATGCTAACCTCAAGCTGGTGTTTGGCCGCGGCGAGCTGATCAAACTGCGCTTGTCGCGCCTTGTTCGACTCTTCAAGCCGGCAACCTCAGCCTTGAGGCGTTCCAGCTCCTTCTCCTTGTCCTGGATCTTGGCTGTAGGAGGATACCCGATGGTCAACAAAAAGCGGAAAAAGGGAGCCAATCGCCAAGACAGATCTGAAGAAGTAATCTTATGGCCAAGGTCCTGGGTGTTCCTCACCGACTCCATAAACGCTTTCTGCGGCAAGAAAGCAAATGAGCAACAGAGGAGCAAACCGGATGAAAAATCGGAAAACGTTTGAAGGGCAACGACTCACCTCCATCAAAACACACAATTTTTTGACCTCGCCAAGGCCCTGTTCCATTCCTTCAACCAGGTGGCGAACCTGGTTGAGCGCGACGGGTGTCGATCCGGAGAGCTGGGCAAGGATCGCAGCCGGCGTCAGCACAGCCAGAGCTGGCCTCGAGCCGGTGACGACAACCGCGTCATCGTCATCAACTGCACCCGAAGGCGCAACCACCACCAACTCCGTCCCAGCCAGCTGACCGCCATCCGGCTGGCCGGCATCCGCCACAGCCGCCTGCATGGCCCCCGCTCCCTCCGTCACCTTCGTAATGTCGGGCCTCGCAGAACTGCTTGGAGCATCGCTCCAAGACGGGTTCACGCCAGCCCTTAGGAGAGGGAGGGGGTCTCTAGGTCCTGTGCAGCCGCAAGCAGCTGGCCCAACCGCGAAGACGCAGGGGCCTGGTGCAGTAGCCCCGTGGTCGGAGAGCCCTCAGGCGCCCTGGGCGGAGAGGGCATGACCGATGCAGCCGGGCTGGCCGCAGCTGGGCCATCCACAGCCGGTGCGGGTGCAGCCGGCGTCCTCGTCACCTCTTCAACCGGAGGAGGAGGTGGAGGAGGCATGACGGCGGCACCTCCATCGCCAAGAACCATGGCTTCGCTGCAAAGAACAAAGAGTCAAAGGAGAAGCCAGCCAAACCACAGAGGGGAAAGCAAGGGCAAGAGAGATACTAACCCGGCGACGGAGGGTGGAGAAACAACTTGACGCCCTCGGCGCATCTTTTTCGTCTCAACTTGAGCGGGAATGGCAACAGGTGCCGCCCTCTTTCCCCAGGCTCTAGCCGCGGGTCTTTCACGCGTACCCTCTTCGTCGGTGACATCGACTACGGCACAAGCAAGGAGTAAAGACCATAACCTCAAGATCAAAGGTGAAAGAAAGAGATGTGGACAGCAACCTACCATGAGGATCCAGGGGGCCATCGTCCGCCTGGACGGGAAACCCTTCGGGCTCCGTCTGGGAGTACTTCTTCGGCTTCCTATCCTCCAAGAAGGATGGAAGCGGGAAGTCACCCATGCCATCTTCGGCCAGCTGCGCCATGAACAACTAATCAAAAAGGGGGGCATAAGGCACCCAATGAAAGCTAGCAAATACAAGAGGTGAGGCGCAAAGCAACCAGAAAAACTTACCGACGGCGGTAGGCGGTCGCGATGGTACGGGGGGCAGGAGTATGCCCAGTTGGCCTCGATGCGGAACTTGGAGATCATGGAGATCTAGTTTCGCAGGTCCTGGATGGGCACATCCTTCCGCGATGTCCTCGTCGGATGGTTGGCGGTCGATAGATGGCACATCTTATGCGACCGCTTCTGCAGCGGAAGCACGCGACGCACCATCCACGACAAGGTGGTGTCCCGCGTGGTGATCCTCTCTGTCTCCACCATCGTATCCACCCGGGCGGCCATCCGATCGAGGTCCGCCACCGCGCCCATGCTCTTCGTCGTCCAAGCCCTCTGCGATGAGGGCACGTCGGTGAAGGGCGGGAGGCAGATCCAATCAATCTCCATGGCATTGCTCACATAGAAGTATGTGCGCTGCCATAGCTTGACTGTGTCGGGGAGCTCGAACCGCGGCATCGGTGAGGAAGTCCGCGGGTAGACGATACAGCAGCCCGTCCGTGTTAGCGGGCCACCCTTGACGATGTTCTGGGCTTTGAAGTGGAAGAACCGGAGAAAGTTCGCCACCTCGGGCCACACCCCAAGGTACGACTCGCAGCATGCCGCAAAGTGCGACAGCTGCGCCATGGCGTTGGTGCCAAGGTGGTGAAGCTGGAGGTCGAAGAAGCCAAAGAGCTGGAGGAGGAACGGGCTGACGGGAAGGCCGAACCCGCACGCGAAGTGCGCGAGGAAGACGACCCGCTCCCCCGGCTGAGGGTTCGGCACCCGCTCCCCCTTCGGCGCAAGCCGGTGCTTCACACGCAATGACGAGGGAAGAAACCTCCCCCGCTGATACTTGTTGATGAGCTCATCGGTCACGAAGGACCCGCACCAACCGCCGCGTTGCTCTGGCAGCATCTCGACAGAGGAGGAGGCCATGGTTGGCGAGAAGAAGGTGGCTGGCGGTGACAAGGAGAGGGCCAAGAACAAGGAGCGCAAGGGCACAAGGAGAAGATGAGTTGGAGGATGGACAAGTGTAGGAACCAATCCCCTCGGAGCCCTATTTATCCCCGCAAGCAGCAACATCGTCCCTTCGGCTTCTGCGCGACGCGTGGCATCACGGCGCCACAGCTGCGCGACGCTTTGGCTCCAGATCCCCCGCGCTGTAGTGGTTGCCACAGAAGATCCTCGGGCTTCAGCGGGAGGCGAGGCGTGCGCCCTTGCCCCGAGGAAACGCTGCGGCACGTTTGCGTGCGTAGTTGCTAAAAACTGACGCAGTGACGCGGAAGTCAAACTGACGTGACGTGCGCCAGAGCCGCAGGCGTGGGTGACGGCATCAACGACGTCATCTAGCCCAACGTTTCATCTTCAGCTCCGCCAGCCGGTATCTGCCTTCGTTGTTTACACCTAGTGGACGGCCATCGATTCTGCAGCCACATTGAATCCAGCCGGAAAGCAAAAGCAAAAGCCACAGCCGGAGAAAGTAAAGCAACCTCTCAGGAAAAGAAGGAGCACGGAAGATCTTGCCCGCTGGCCAAGCCCATACATGCTCGGGGACTAGTGTCGGGGGGATAACCCCCGGGTGGGGAAAGCCAGGCGTAAGTGTGCCGGCTCCAGAAGATGCAGGCCGCCTGGCCTCCAAGAAATACAGCTCTAACCGTCTGGTGAGCAAGCCCGGCTAGGCTTATAACCTTCCCGGCTGGCCCGTTTAGCCGGTGGCCAGAAGAACCGGCCGGGTGGCCGTTCCCACCCGGCTCACCTCGGATTTGATGGAGAGCACGGAAGGACTGGCGCTCCGTGCGGGGTACGCTTCTGGCTCTCCCTCGTCATCAAGGAAGCTGGCATGCCGTCATGACCAGCACTACCAGACAAAGATAAAGCAAGACGGTCGGCCAGACTGGCGAAAGCGGTCCGGGTGACCGTTAAAGCAAGGGTGACGCCCCAAAGGAAGCCTGGGTGACCACTAAAGAGAAGGATGACGCTAAAAGAAGGGCGGACTGGGTCCTGGCCCACCGGCTGGGCCCTGCAGCCGTCCCTGCCCTGTAAACCCATATCCAAACAGTAAACCCTAGGACCCCGAATTGTAATCTGCCCCCCAGACCAGTATATAAGGGCGGGAAGAGCCAGGGTTCTAGAAAAAGAAAGAAATAGAGGCAACAACAGTAGAAGAAGAGAAGTGTTAGCATATAGCTCCCATCTTCCTCTAGCCATCGATAGTAGCTAAGGAAACAGCTCAAGGAGCACTTGTACTGAGCATCGAGCTCCCATAGATAGTTCATCTTGCAGAAGTAGGGGTGTTACCTCGCCAAGAGGGCCCCGAACCTGGGTACGTCCCTGTGTTTGCAGTGCATCATGCCCAACCCATTGCGTGAGCCACCGAATGCATCCGTGTGTCCCTTCTTTGCCATCCCCGATGGCTCTGCCGTGTTCCACACCACGACAGATGAAGCGGCCAGGACAAACTTTACATGTCCTTGAACATGAGACCTGTTCCACACTTGACATACAACTAGTTTTGCATAAGTGTCTCATGGGTGTTTGTCTCTCCTACTATAGTCAATATCTAATTTGCAACGAGTTGTCAACAATTTGGTTATCCTCATTGTGGTTCATGTTCGTAGGTGAATGGTTCTATCTTCCAAAGCCCTAAGCCAAGTAAAACTTGCAATGGATAAATTAGAGGCGTCTAGTTTAGATTGTTGCTGGGCTAGTGTCATGATATGGTGATGTTGTAAGTAGAAGTATAAGTTGATACTCTTACAACACACACAACTTGAAAGTTCCATAGACCTTGGCCTTACACATAGAGGAATGATGGCGATCATACCATGATGCACATGATGGAGATCAAGTGCAAGAACCATATCATTTCACTTATTAACATGTGATGTTTTTTGCATCTTATATTGCTTGTTTGGCGTTTTATTATCATAATAAGATGATCCCTCATTTAGATATCAAGACAAAAATATGTTCTCCCTTAAGTATGCACCGATTATGTTTCGTCGCTCCTAGACATCACGTGATGATCAGTTGTTCTTGGATCCATGATCATATTTAGGGTGTAAGACAGTTTACACACGCGAATACTAAGGTTCTTACTTGGCGAGCCTAGCATGTACAGATATGGCCTCGGAACACGGACCGAAAGGTTAAGCATGAGTCATATGGAAGATATGATGCCCATTTGATGCTCTCCTTTGAAGCTACACCGACTCACGTGATGATCGGACTTGGTGTAGTGGATTTGGTTCATATAATCAATAAAAAGACACGAGGGATGTCATTTTTGAGTGGGAGTTTATTTCTAATTTGGATTAGTAGAACTCAATTTATCATAAATTAAATCAAAGTGAATTTGCATAATTTGTTGTAGTCATTGGCATTCGTTCACCACATTATGCTTAGTTGTAATTGAGATAATGGAACTATAGAATTTTGGATATATACTTTACGAACTGGTAACGTATTGTGTTGAGTGTCAATCTAAAGTTTAATGTCCTATTGCAAACTTTCAACAAACTCTATTTACTCCGTGAAATTTAATAGTTAGTATTAAATCGAGAGTAACAATTCCAGTGTTAGTATCTTAAGTATCATGTTTGCCTCCATGATTCTTGATTGTTTTTAAATATCAAGGTTATCTAGGAGCTAAAAGAATTGTTTCAGAAACCATCATGTGTGACAGATATAATGATATATGAAACAATGTTTTGGTTGCAATATGATAGAGTATAATGTATGTTTTCATATTGGATGAGAATTTTCAAAGGTTGGAGATGCTAGACATCCTAATCATCCAAAAGGATTTTGGAAAGTGACGTTATACGCACGATTTGCCTTTATAAGCTACATTAGCTTGATCATGAAAGTCTTCATGATAAGGGTGAATAGAAGATGTATGTAAAGTTTTTACTACACTAAAAGATTACTGAAGAATGGATTTTGAAAGAACATCGATCATTTCATGATGGTGATCTACTTCAAAGTGCAAGTCCAAAGTATTTGTATTTGAATATACACGCTTTGGACTATGTGTCATGTATATGGCACCACTGTTGATGTTGATAGATTCTTTTGAAAAGGAAAAGGAAATGCTAAAAGAGAATCTATAAAATATATTTGGCAGAAAAGAAAAGATTGGAAATACCCAATTTAGGTATATGGATGATATACTTGTTATGGTTGTATTCTTTGCTTGTTAAATAATGTGGTTCTTGTATATTGGATACCGAATTGGTTGGTATGAAATTTCATACAAAACAACGCAATTCATGAACTATGATAGCCTAAGTAACTAGCAAGAGAATATGTGATGATGTTCATCTAAAACAAACAAACCGTTGTTTGTATTTCGCATTGACATCAAAGATTGCCTTCAAGATTTGTTTTAATAATAGTTATTTAAATTAGGTATTATGAGAACAAAGATTGTTCAACTAATTATAGTATTCCATATAAGATGGATGATTTACAAATCTAGTTGGAGAAATCACATCCATAAAAATTAATGCTAAAATTTCGCAAGACAAATGATTGAAAGATCACTTACAAAGTGACATCACCGTTTAAATTATATTGGAAAGAAAATATGAAGAATCTCCATATTCATGGATTTTTGGAGTCTTTGATTTGATCAAGTGACGCTTGTGAGACTTTCCTCGGGATAATTAAAACTTCGTTCAAAGGCCAAAGAAGAACGAACGACTAAAATATTGGAATTTATACATATCGATGTATGTAGTCCATTATGTATAGTCATAAGCGATGGATTTCAACTTCATATGCTTTCTTTGGAAATTTGAGTGAATGTTCACTTAATGAGAAAGAAGTATGAAATATTTGAAATCGTTCAAAGACTTTCAAGATGAAGTGGGAAATCATTATAACAAGAAAATAAATAATTTATGATTTTATCATAAAGGGATTTATTTGAGTTGCAAGTTTAACAAGAAAATAAATGATTTGTGATTTTATCATAAAGGGATTTATTTGAGTTGCAAGTTTAGCAAAACACCTAGATTTACATCTCCCGAAACAACATAGGAATATCAAGTGTTTGAGATTTGTAATGAAACCTTGTTTGACATGGTTGGATCAAAGATGTTATTTATAAGTGCCATTATGTTTTAAAAGATTAAAGTTTAGAGACTATCACTTTTACACTGAAAAGATCTCCATCTTGATCCATTGAAATGACACCATGGAAGTTATGGTTTGGGATAAAACCCAAGTTGTCCTTTCTTAAATTTTGGTATGCTAAGCATAAGTAAGATGTTTATAAACAAAGTTGGATGAGCAAGTCTTTGTAGGTTATTTTGAATAACAATTGGTTATTCCTCCATAACACCAAGGACAAAAGGGTTTGTCGCTTGAAACGTCAAGTTTCTTGAAAAAGGAATTTTTCGTAAAAGTTAAGTGGGGGGACAATAGAACTTTGATAAGGTTAATGAACCTTAGCTAAATGTGCTAAGTTGCATAGCGCCGGAAATCGTTTTGGAGGCAGCCATAATGCTCATAGCTTATGTGCCTCGAAGGTTGTGGTCACGGATATCTAAGTTCCTATTGAACCAAGTAGGTCGGATAAACAATCAAATGCTGAGATTTGAGAGTAAATCATTATTGTTTGACAATGATGAACCGACTACATGCAAAGAAGCGATGATGGGCCCTGACTCCATCAAATGGCTTGAAGCCATGAAATCCGTGATAGTTCCATATACGAGAAATCAAGTTTTTTGAACTTGGAAGACCCTCCGGAAAGGTGTAAAAACCTATCGGTCGTATTTGGATCTATAAAGAAACAGACATGGATGTTTCACATCTATGAAATAGTTGACATGTCGGTAAAGTTTTTACGACAATGTTCAAGGAGTTGACTATGACAAGATTTGATCTTTCATAGTGATATTTAGTCTGGACGGATTAAAGTAGCAACCACTACATATAATTTGGTATATGGTAGATGAATAAACAAAACAAAATTATTCTAATAGAATGGTTACCTAGGACGTGTACAAGACACGGTCCAAAGGTTTTTTTTAATTCAAAGGATGCTAAAATGGCATGCAAACTTCAATGGTTGAAGTAAGCATCGCGGAGTTGGAATCTTCACCGTGATGAAAATAAGTTTTCATCAGGAGACGATGAAGATGCTTGCATTTGCAAGAAATTAAGTGGGAGCGCTGAGACATATTTCTAATACATTATGTGGAGGACATCTTGTTGATTAGAAATGATGTATCTTTTATTCACAAAGGTTAAGAATTTCATTTCGATGAAAGACTTAGGACCCAAATATTTAGCATGAATGTCTACATGGATAGACTGTGACGCTAATATGGTTGTGCCAAACATACATATATGAGATATTGAAGGAGTTCAATATAGAAACGACGAGAAAAAGTTTCTTGTCGCATGGAAAAGAATTGAATCAAGATTCAAGTCTATCGACACTTGATTAGTGAAACAAGATTCAAGTGCTTTGACACTTGATGAGTGAAATCACAAGAATGTTTTGATTAATCATACCATGATATGTACACATCTAGATATGTCCTATGCTCTAAGTGTTATGATCATATACTAGAATGAATCATAAAATGATTATTGGATGATAGTAAGGATATTCTTATGATCCTTTGGAAGAACTAAGAATATATTTGTGTAGAGGTGACAAACAATTACAAATAATTCATTGTAAAGCGTTACATTGATACTAGTTTTGTCACAAGATACAAAATTAAGTTTATCTCAATTTCAAATATGGGTGGCACAATGAAATGGAAAGAAAGTTTCCATGATGGATTTCGATGAATTCCAAAGTTAAGACATTGTGACGGATACTACAATAAAAGACTAAGTATATGACTGCTATAGTAGAAGCAAAGGAGGGCATTTGTGTGAAGTAGTTTGTTATCAAACTAAGGTGTGGTTCGCAACGGGCTAACACTAAAGATATATTGTATGACAATAATATCAACATGATTTAACCCCAAGGAACTAAAGGTCTCACCAAAAGACCAAATTTATATAATGTCATCTCATTGGAGAATGAGTGATGCGTGAAGACGCAAAGACATGCAAATACACACGGACCTGAAAGCGTCAGATCCGTAGATTATGTTAACCACCTGCAATCGCATATATGGAACACCGGAAAGCCATAGGTGTTCAATACGCAAAGTTACTTAACTAGATTCTTGTCTCTAGTGCAAGTGAGAGACTGAAGGGAATATGCCCGAGAGGCAATAATAAAGTGGTTATTATTGTATTCCTTGTTTTTGATAAATATTTATTTTGCATGCTATAATTGTATTAATATGGAAACGTTAATACATGTGTGTTTAATAAATAAAAAAGAAGTTCCTAGTTATGCCTCTCTTATAAACTAGATCGTTGATTAACAAGATGAGCAAAGGTTTCCTGATCATGGACATTGGATGTTGTTAATAACGAGGTCACAACATTGTTGGAATGATGTGATGAACATTCATCCGAAGTATAGCATTATGCTCAAGGTCATTGTGTTTATATTTCTATAACATCATACGAAGTAATCTTAGTCCTTAGACCATGAGATCATGTCAATCACTAACACAGGAAGAGTATCTTGATAACATCAAATGTCACACCGTAACAGGGTGACTATAAAAATGGTTTCAGTGCTACGAAGGTGTTATGTTGAGGCTCATGGATCAAGAGTGGAATTTGTCCATCTCGATGACGAATAGATATACTCTGGGCCCTCTTGGTGATATCACATTAGTTAGCTTGCAAGCAAGTGATTTGATCACTAGAATGTTATATCACGGGAACGAGAAAAGAGTACATGTTGGTAACGAGATCAAACTAGATATGGGTATACCGATGATCGAATCTCGGACATGTAATATATCACGATACAAAGGGATTGAGTTACATGCGTATAAGATTCACATGATCACATAAGTCATCGTTGAATATGTGGGAGTCAGTACGGATCTCTAGGTCCCGCTGCTGATTATTGATCGGAGAGGGGTCTCGATCATGTCTACATTATTCGTGAACCGTAGGGTGACACACTTAATGGATACCGACACCATTTGGAGAAAATAATATGCCAGAGAAAGAAAAAGGAAAGCGCAGGAATTTATTTCACTAGAAACCGGAACAGTTTCGATTGAAATTGCTGAAACTGGTTCTGCATGTGAAATTGAAATGTTGTAAGGGGTTTTATGTGAATTTTTGTTAATTAGAGTAAGTAACAAAATTCTGAATAAATAAAATAAAAAGTTTTATTTAAATGAGAGCTTGCATTAAATTTGGTGGAAATTTAATGCATGTGAGTAGATTTTTGAGTGGAGGCTTTTTAATGGGAATGGAGGCTTTTCATTTTGAGTGGGAGCTCCACCCACATGAATGTGGAAGAGGTGGGGGCATCCCACCATGGCTGGGTGCATAGCCCCTTGGGTGCCCCCCTCTCTGTATAAAAAGCCCCCTCTCCTTCTATGAAAGCATACCTCCTCGCAAAGGATCTCTCTCCCCTTTAGAATTTCCTCATGGTCTCGGATCAGCGAGATACATGTTCCCGGTGGCTTTTTCTGAAAGGATTTATTGCTTCCGCTGCTTCGCTGGAGCGAGGGCGCGGAGGTTGTCGGGGTACCCGGACGTGTGTGCGATCACGGAGGCACCACTGCTTTGAGGTGCTGGACTTGATGGTGCTGGACCGACTGGACTTGATGGTGCTGGACCGACTGGACCAGATGAACTTCATCACGATCTTGAGACCAGCAAGCGTTCGTCTACATCATCCACGAGTACAACCTCGTTAACGCTATTCGGTCTTCTAGGGTATGTATTCTATGGATGTATATCCACCCGGTGCTTGTATCTAGTAGATAGATCTTGGTACTTAGTTGTTCTCATCGTAGGAAATTTTTTGTTTTCTATGCTGTGAACCCTACAAGGTTTACCCAGGTTCAGGCCCCCGGAGGAAAAACCCTACTCCTGCTTGTCTGCTCTTGATTACGGCAGAACCGAAGGTTACAGGGGTGCGCAGATGCAATCTAGCGTTGAGGTGTGTATACGATGGTGGTAGCGATCTAGATCTGTAGATCTGTTGTGGTCGAGTCTATTATATCGTAGTGCGTTCTCCTTGTTGGACCCTCCTAGCCTTTATATATGGGGATTCTAGGTTTCAGGTACCGATACGAGTTGGTTATAAGTTGTATTCAAACTCTAGTCTTGAAATTTCCTTGTCTTGCGCGCTTGGAGTCCGTGTCCATATGGACTTCATAGCAGCCGAAACATCATATGCGTCATGGACCCTGGCATGTCGTCGAGTGGGCCTTCCGTCGGACTGAACCAGGTATGCTAACATCAGGTACCCGTAGGGCATATCGATGTCACATTGGCCTACCGATGTTGCCTCGCCAGGAACTAAAATTGCTCAGTCGGGTATAAGTTGGAAATTGTCTTTGTCGAGCTCCGAAATTGCAACTAAATTAGTAGTTAAGGTGTTATGCAACAAATTAGCATAATTAAGCAACTTCTGTGCCATCGGCATAATTAAGCAACTATTAGGCCTTATTAAGCAACAAATTATCACTAGCGTTGGGAAAAATTACAACAAATTAGCATATTTTTCAGTCACGTGATTTTTAGGCAACAACTAGCCATTATTGGGCAAGTATCAGTTTTTCTTTTATGTTGACCGCGATGGCATTGAATCCCTCTCTCTCCCCGTTATCTTCATCCTCCCACGTCTCCCTCCTTCCAGATTTTTCTGCTCTCATCAAAACTACTCCCATCGCAGATTCCGGCCGCCGTTCTCCTCTCGCTTCCATCCCCAAGCCCCAACGCATGCCCAACACAGCCTCACATTCCCGTGTTGATGCTCCACCTACTGCCCCCAGCTGAGCCATGGTCACCGCAGAGGAGGAAGAGAAGCGGTGGGGGAAGAAAAGAACTGCTGGGGAAGCCGGCGGCGCAGATCCAGGGAGGAGCTCGTGCGGTGGGAGCTGG
Source organism: Avena sativa (assembly GCA_916181665.1). Taxonomy (NCBI): domain Eukaryota; kingdom Viridiplantae; phylum Streptophyta; class Magnoliopsida; order Poales; family Poaceae; genus Avena; species Avena sativa. The sequence continues at coordinate 442,765,564 of OV702294.1, read as the reverse complement.
GGAGCCTGGCCGCGGCACGCGCATTGGAGGGAAGGCCGGCGGATTTGTTGTGGGTGCGATGTCTCCTAGTGGAGCGGGTCGGTGGCCGGCGCTCGCAGGGGAGCTGCGGTGGGGCTCGCAGGGTGGAGGCGTGGCGGCGCTCGCATCGGGAAGGCGCGGCCGCGGTGCTCGCGGGACGGAACGGGGTGGAGCCGTGGGGATGCGGGTTGTTTCGAGTTTCGTGAAGCGCTTAAGATGTCGATCGGGCGCCCGGACACGTCCAAAAAATAAGGGAAATGATACATATCCCCAGTGGATCGAACAAACCGATCCCTCGGGTCGCGCTCTGGCTTGCGAGGATACCCGTTTCTTTCCCTAACAGGTTTGCACCGTGTGTCTCCTCAAACTACCTCTTCTTCTGAAAACAAGCACCTGCCACCGTGCACGCTCGCAGGAGATGGAGCCGCCGTCGCCGCGCACTGGACCAGCCTCGTCGGAGACGGAGTCGCCGCCGCCATCGGACCAGCACCCGCCGCCACCGCCGAACTAGATCCCCGCCCGTGCCCATGCCCATGCCCGTGCCATGGAAGGCACCCTCCGCCGCCACCGTGCCAGGCCGCCGGAGCCCGGCCTCCGCCGCCACACGCACTCGAACCTGCCGCCGGAGCCCGGCCACCGCCCCCACGCGCCTTCGAACTTGCCGCCAGATGCCCTCGAGCCTAGCTAGATCTCGTCGAAGGCGTCCGACGAAAAGGAGACCACGACGCTGGCGCTCCCTGTTGTCGCCGGAGATGGACTTTACTGTGGGTGGAGCAGCTATGGCCCAGTGATGCTAATGCTACATACGGTGTTTGGTGTTGCTACCACGGTTTAGAGCGTTTGCTACTCTAGTTGATCGGCGTCGCTACTTTCGTGTCTGTCTTTGCTATGACGTTTTGCTGTCTTAGCACATTATTTTTTGCTATGTATTCATATATTTTTTACTACTTTCGCACAATGTTTTTGCTACCACCAATTTCTATGGTTTTGCTACGAGGTCTCCGGCGATGTCTCCGGCAATGTATTCTTTTGCTACATTAGAAAAAAAAACTTGCTACAACCGTTTTGTGGTATTGCTACAATAGCATAAAGTTTTTGCTATAAGGTCTCGGACGAGGTTTTTCCCGGCGAGGCTCCGGTGATATTTTTCCAGCGAAGTCGTTTTGCTACATTAGTACTCTAGTTGGATATGCTACATTAGCATAATTTTTTTGCTACCATCGTTTTGCGTTTTTGCTACAATAGCGTAACGTTTTTGCTACACGGTCTCCGGTGAGGTTCTACCGGCGAAAGCCTCCGGCGAGTCTCCGGTGAGGTCGGGTTTGCTACATTAGCTCAAATTTTTTGCTACACGGTCGCCGGCGAGGTCTCCGGCGAAATCTCTGGCGAGGTCCAGTCTGTTTTTTTATTTTCTAGACTGAACCGTTTTTTGCTACAATGTAGCAAAAGCGGGGCAAATGTAGCAAAAGCGGGGCAAATGTAGCAAAAGCGGGATTTTGAATCAAAAAGCAGACACGTGGTTGGCTGGGACCCGGGGGATAAAAACCACATATCCCCGGGGGACACGTAGGGTTGTCCAAAAAATAATACTATACAGCCAACCGACTTCGGATAGGAAAAAGAAGGCAAGTTTAGTTCGGTGCCGGTGTTACGTGGGATTCCACTTATAGTTCATTTGCTAAAATATAGTATAAATTTTTGTTTAAAATTTAAACTAGATTTTAACAAATAAACTAAAGATGAAATTTTGATGAAATTCTATTTGACACCCTAAATATACGAATACACAGCCTTCCAACCACGACTCTGGATGTCTCCGTTTCGGGATGGTGTTTACTGTTTCAGTTGCCAATTTAGTCTTGTACACATTAGTCACGACCTTCTTTCGGTCCTAAAAAAGGAATTAAAAGCGCTAGGTCTACAGCTGGCCTAGCTTGACATGGAGAAGGAAGATCTCATCTGCATCTTGCTAGAAGAAGGGCCTCCACCTCCATTCCTGAAACTGGCCGTCGCGGCAGAAGCCTCCGGCGACGAAGAAGACGATGCATCTGCACGATCATGATTTAAAGAACACGCCAAAACTATGTACATGCGCCCTATATGTATATGTGGGAATATATATCATGATCTGGATCAGATATTTACTATTTTGTGTTTTTTCCAAAAAGGGGTTAACGTCCCGGTCTCTGCATCGTCTGTTGTTTTATTGACTTATTAAAAAATTATTACAAAGAGTTCATATAAAGTCTTCAGCTCATGGATCACATACGATTGATACATGTATCAACTATTAAAAAAAAACAAGCAACAAAAAAGACCGACGCATCAAGATGAGACCCTATTATCAAAACGCCAGACGAACAAGATACATCAACATGCCACAAGCGTGATCATGATTTAAAGAACGCGCCAAGAGTATATGTACATTCGTCCTATATCACTAGTGTAGAACGGGGCTATTGTCCCGGTTTGTAAAGGACTTTAGTCCCGGTGCCAACCGGGACGGGGCAATCGGGACTAAAGCCCCAAGCCTTTAGGCCCGGTTGTGCTACGAACCGGAACAAAAAGGGCTCCACGTGGCCGCTGCCTGGCGCGAGGACGGAGGACCAGCCGTCCCGGTTTGTAACATGAACCGGGATAGATCCATCTCTCTACCGCGACAGCAGTTTTGCCATTTTCTGTGCCGCGGCAGAGAATTTATTTTGGCCACTTTTTTGCCGCGGCGGCATTTTGGCCACTTTTTTTTTGCCACGACAGAGAATTCATTAAATTGTTTTCTATTTTTTTTCTTTTTATTGTTTCCTTTTTATTTTGTGTTTTGCACTCATCAATAAAGGAACCATTATATTACATAACATCATCATGAATATAGAGATCAAAGTGTCGAACATATTACGTCGATACACGAGTTTCATGCATATATACAGAATAATCTCTTTTTACGGTTCTTATTGCCTTATATTAAACTCGACATAGTATTTTCCTTTTGGGTTTAGAACCTCTGCATCTAAGAATCCCGCCAATTCCTCTTGAATTGCTCGTACGCGATTCTTTGGCATAAGACCATCCCATAGCCGTTCAATCTGATTTAAAGGAGTCAACATATATGAATGAAACTAAACACAATTAATGGTAATAAAAAACACATAAAGAAGGAGTCAACATATATTGTTTACATATGTGAAGTTGTTCTAAATTTTTTCCCTTCTTACAACACGTTTGACGGATGAACTCGTAAACATAGTATCCACATAAATTATCGGGTCCCTCCGTCAAGCACTTTACGAGAACAGAGTTTAATCAAATAATAATCAAGCATGATAATGATATCGAAACTAGAATCAAAAAGATGTGCGGATCTAGCTAGTAGTACTTACATCTAGTGGTTCAAATATAAGCTCCTCTTTTCAAACACCCCTAGGCTTGTTGGTGAACCGTTTCAAAGCGCTGCCCGGTGAAGAAAATTAATAAAAGGAGTTATTAATTACTTGATATCAGGACATTCATGAAAGTTGCCGATATAGTGCCATAATAATTGAAATTACCATTGGAGCATCATCTGCATGTTCACCCACTGCTCAAGGGGTTTATGTTTCGAGTCCATGACTTGTACCAGCCCTTTGTCATGTTAAATGATTAGCAGAATATAGTGGAAGCTGCGCACGCATGACTCATCAATTATAAACTTAACATTGAGTAAGAGAAATAGTATGTGTACAAGACAATAACACTCCGCCAAAGTTGTAAGGAAATAGTATTTTCCTTTTAGTTTCTTGAAACCTTAACGCATGTACAATATTATCCTTTGTATCCTTGGTTCTTTCTTTGAGATTAGCTTCATGAACCCAATATGGCTCAATGAACCCAGTTTCAAATATTTGTCCTCTTTTGCATTCGAGAATATTCATTCTGCATAATATAGTGAGTATGATTATACATGCAATAAACAAGGTGAGCAAGCTAGAGATTTAATTACAGAATAAGTACTTACAGACAATAGGCATTGACAATCGATTTGTCGATGGCGTCTTGATTGAATAACTGAAATAGTTCAATAAATTCAATCATTATCACGTCATCTCCTTTCCCGTAATGCTCTTTTTTAACTCCCAGCATTATCCAGTTTGTGCCTACCTTTGAGGCATCTATGTACCAGTTATGCAATGTTTGCATTTTTATTGGTAGATTCTTGACCTACTCAGGTTTGACGAGAGGATTCTCGTACTGGTATTTGTATGCTACTTCAGTCGCGAGGAAGTACTCTAACCGGGATAAGTACTTAGCAATACTCATACCTTAAGCAGCGGCCGCTTCTCCATACAGTGCAACTAACTCTGTATCATACTGCTCTTTGACCTCATAATTGCTCGACCCCACATTGGTATGGGAAATCACCTTGAGCGGGGGGCAAGATTGTTTTTTTTGTTCTCCAAGCTGGGGAACTGATTTCCCGCTTGCACTACTGCTCTTTGACAGCTTCTATGCCGCATGTGACTTGAGAATAGAGCGCTCATAGTCTGATGACAGGTTTGGCTCGGGTTGGTGAAGGGACTTTAGCATTTTGAGCACTCGAGCTTTATCTTCTTCGGTGTTGGGGAACTCTGGCTCTTCCGGCCGCTTTAGTTTAGAAAAAAATTGTCGTTTCCGCCTCGATGATCGCTGTAGTCTCCTTTAGAGTATAGTCGCAAGGTCTCTTGGGAGGAACCTTTGGTACTTTTGGTAGAGGCTCCTGTTTACGCATCGGTGATCGCTTACCACTCTGTAGAGTAGCGGTGGTACGCTTACGCTTTTTTCCTGAGCCGGCGGCGACGGCTGCGCTGGATACGGCTGTTGTGTTGGAGACAGGTGAGGCAACAGAGACGACTATTGTGCTAGAGGAGATGGGTGAGGCAGCGACGAAGATGGCCTTGGCATCTAATTTGGAAGCATGATATATTTATTTCGCCATAGAATGGAGACGTTTGTTGCTTCTCCCAGTTCAGTCACATCCTCTTCACCTGCAGGGTAGTCAAGCTTCAACTGGTGAAATTCATGCATAACTTCATCCACCCCGACAACAGCATATCCCTGTGGAACCGGACGACAATGGTAAGTTGGTTCAGGTCCAATTGGTAAGGCATAGCCGATCGCCACCTTCATTGTTATGTTCACAACTTTGACATGTAGCTCACAATGTGTCATCTCCATGATATCATCCACTGGGTAGCCAGCATGATTCATCATCGGTGCACCATCATCATCGTCATCACCCGGGATCTCTGTGGAAGCCACACTGCTTTTACGATTATTCGATAGGCCGGTAGCATCGAATACAGGTTCTACCATGTGCCGTTAAGATGGGCCAGTAGTACCTTGTTGGCTAAGTGCGTCAATTTGATCTTGATGCCGCTTTAATTATTCTTCAATGTTACGCATCCGGACTGCCTGAATATTTGCTTCAATTTCCTCCTTGTCATTTCTCCTCTTACGGCTTCTATCAGGATATTTCTTCCTGTTTGCGGGAAACCCAATGCTCCATGGTTGGGGTCCTATTGTGCCTCGGGTTCTTCCTTCATGTTCCGGATTCCCAAGGGCGAGTGTGAGCTCGTCATTCTCTCTATCGGGAATGAACTTCCCCTCTTCAACATCCTTTACTGCATTTCTTATGTCCTTGATGGGCAAGGGGTTTTCTTTATGTCTTATGTTATATATATACACTTCCCTTCTGAGTCCAATCGTGCCCCCATGCCCGTAAAATCAACTATTTGCACGTTCGATCTAATCGGTTGTCTCTGGGAAGACCCCTTTAGCATGTAGGTCATCCTCAAGTTTCTTCCACTTAGGAATGACAGCCCTGTAGCCACCTTGCCCCATAGTATGTGTTGGAATTATGCCCTAGAGGCAATAATAAAGATGTTATTATTATAATTCTTGTTCATGATAAAGTTTATATTCCATGCTAGAATTGTATTAAGCGAAAACTTTGATACTTGTGTGGTTTATGAACAACACCGTGTCCCTAGTATGCCTCTATGGACTAGCTCATTGATTAATGATGGTTAAGGTTTCCTAACCATAGACATGAGTTGTCGATTAATAATGAGATCATGTCATTAGGAGAATGATATGATGGACAAACCCAAATTAAGCAGAGCAATTAGATCGTGTCATCGTGTTCATCTTTGCGAAGCTTTTCTTATGTCAAATATTGTATTCCTTAGACCATGAGATAATGCAACTCCCTGGTATCGGAAGAAAGCTTTGAGGTCATCAAACGTCATCCCATGAGAGGGTGATCATAAATGTGTCTCTCAGGTGATCGGAAAGTACTTGTTGGATTGTATGTATCAAGATGGGATTTGTCCCTCCCAAGTCGGAGAGATATACTTCGGGCCAACTCGGTAATAAATATCAACACCGCTTGAAGGCACGTGGTTAAGGAGTTAATCACAAAGTGATATAGGATTACGGAACGAGTAAAGTACTTGCTGTGAACGAGATTGAACTAGGTATGCCGAACTGACGATCGAGTCTCGGGCAAGTAAAATATCGCGTGACGAAGGGAATATATATATGGGATTAATTGAATCCTGGCATCGTGGTTCATCCGATATGATCATCGATGAATATGTGGGAGTCAATATGGGTTTCCAGATCCCGCTGTTGATTATTGATAGAAGATCATGTCTGCATATTCTCGAACCCGTAGGGTCACACACTTAACGTGTCTCGACGCTAGGATAGAATGGATAATTGGTTTATGAGTTTTTGTTCGGAGTCTCGGATGAGATCCAGGACATCACGAGAGGTTCTGGAATGGTCCGGAGAATAAGATTCATATAAGGGAAAGTAGTTTTTGGATTTCGAAATTGTTTTAGATTGTTCGGTATTGTACCGGAAGGTTCTAGAAGCTTCCGGAGTGGGACCAACGTGGCCCCACTTGTCGGAGGGGGGCATGGGCCTACGAGGGAGTGCCCTGGCCACATTGGTCTAGGGGCACAAGGCCCCATAGGCCCAGCCGGCCAAGCCCTAGGGGAAACCCTAGGGAGAGCTTCTAGAAGGGGGGGGACTTGCCCCCCACTCCACCCATGTGGCCGCCGGCCCTAGGGTTTGGAGGAGGGGCAAGGGCAGCCGGCCAGCCCTCTATATAAAGAGGGAAGGGGCACACCCTCCCCCCACACCTCCTCAAACCCTAGCCGCCTACCTGTTGCCCTCCTCTCTCTCTCTCTCTCTCTCTCTCTCTCTCTCTCTCTCTCTCTCTCTCTCTCTCTCTCTCTCTCTCGACTGCGCATAGGCGAAGCCCTGTCGCAGAAACTCTCCACCTTTGCACCACGCTGTCGTGTTGTAGATCCAATCTATCTCTCCACCCCACTTGCTGGACCGAGGAAGGAGGAGACGTCACGGTGCCGTACGTGTGCATCTCTCGGAGGCGTCGCCACTTGCGGCGTTGGATCGGATCGTATCGCGAGGAGGAGAAGGCTAGTACGACTACATCAACCACGTTCTGTTGAACGTTCCGCTGTGCGATTTCTTCAAGGGTATGAAGATCTCATCTATCCCTCTCGTTGATTGCATCTCCTAAATTAGATCATGGCTTTCCCGTTCGCATCCGTAGATTTTTTTTGATTTACTATGCTGCGAAACCCTTTAGTGGTATCAGAGCTAGATGAAAGAACATGTTGGGCCCCCATGTGTGGTTTTGGTAATTAATGATAATATTTATGGACTAGTGTGTGTATTAAGTTATACTTGTAGGATTTGTCCATTGGCATCACTTGGAGCATGTGTTAGCTTCAAGGTCAATGAAATGCAAAGAATATATGTTGGGCAAGCTCAATATGCGAGGTTGATGATGAGGAATTAAGAAAGGCGTTCCATCTTGAGAAGGGCAAGACCGTCTACATCGAGCTCAAGTGGAATGCTCAAGGCAAAGGTATAATCTTGATAGGTTTTCCTTTTGCCGGTCTCTTGTTGCGTGTAGGAGACCGGGTTTAGGATAGATAACCGTACTATCAAGAGGGGCTCTCGTATGAGTAATTCGGTCACATCGTTCGGAGAGAGCTCAAACCTTTGCATACTTGCATCATCATATTTGGTTGTTATTTGGTCTTATCCTTGTGATGATATAGAGCTTGTGGTAATCTCTAGAACAAGCTCTTGTTCATCTAAATCGGATCTTCCATTTGTATCTTGTTGCGATTTTGATTTATGCGGCTTTTCGGTTTCTCACCAAGTGAGGTATATCACATTATTCTACTTGATACTTTCTCACTTTTCATTGGTAAGCCCTTGTCGCCCTCTATCGGACGCAATTTGAATCGGGTCAATCGAAGCTTCCAGTCAAAAGTTATTGCCATTTGAATATTTGCATGTCGGTCTATTTTTTGGCCAAGCGGTAGTACCGCCCGGACGGGCCGGTACTGCCGCCCAGGCCTAAAAACGGCACGTTTTCTCTCTGTCTGGCTAAGTACCTTTTTCCAGTACTACCGTCCGGCCGGTAGTACCGTCGGGTGGGCCGGTAGTACCGGCCGGCCCAGGAAAATATCCAGTTTTATTTGCCCTGTGTTTCCTAGATCCAGATCTGGATTTACTGCTTGCGCGTTGACCCGCTGCGTGCGCCCAGACCTAGCCCTGCCTTGGCTTCCGCGTGCGTCCGCCGCTTGCGCGCCTCGCGCAGCCACCGCTCACCTGCCTGGCCCCGCGCGGGCCCCGCTGGCGCTGCGCTGCTACGCGCGCGTGCCTGCCGAGCCGCTGCTGCTGGCCCGCTGTGCTGCTGCCGCGGGCCCCCGCGCTGCTGCCTTGCTGCTGCTGCCGATGTGCTGCTGCGGGCCAGCTGCGCCGTACTGCTGCTCTGCTGCGCGCGCGCGTGCAGCGCTAGCAGCAGCTGCTGCTGCCGAGCAAGCTGCTGCCTCCCGCATGCATGCGCAGCTCCTGCTGCCCGCCCACTGCGTGTAAGTACGGCCACAGCCCCGGACCGTTCCGAAAAACTGCCCAAACGGCTAGTTTTTCTGGGTCCTCTATTTAAGCTTTGTCCGTTTTTAGTTTAGCAATCTTCTCTATTATCTATTAGGCTAAACTTTGTCTACACTTGCTCTAGATCTTGAAGCTTGCCTAATCTTTTCCCTCCGATAATTCTTGCCCATATTTGAGTGGAAGAGAGAGGAGATCTAGCCCCACGTTTTGACCTAACCGATTCATCTCTTTATGAGTGCATCTTTGGGGATCTAGATTTTGGGGATTTTGTGTCTCTCTTTGATTCCTACTCTCTTGTTTCCCCAATAGCTTTAGTAGCTTTGTTGGAACTTGAGAGCAAGGGATTTGAGCATCTTTGTGGTGTTCTTTCCATTTGCATTTGTTGCATCGGTTTGAGTTCTCCTCGGAGGATTTGGTTTGAGTTGCTCATTGGAGCTTGTCCTTCTTGGGTTCTTGGAACCCTATACGGTTTGTGGCCTTGGTGGCATTGTGGCCTTTTGTGGCATTTGTTGGGAGCCTCCAATTAAGTTGTGGAGATGTGCCCCAACCTTGTGAGAGGTTCCGGTTGCCACCGACAAGTGCACCGATAGTGGAAGCGTGGATCGATCCCATTGGGGTGAGATTCACCGGAGAATAAGGGAGGCCTTTTGTGGCGTTGGTGGTGTGATACCACCCCCTCTCCAAACAAGACGTACTCCATGTTGGGAGGAACTCGGTAAAATATCGGTGTCCCCGCGTGCCTCGGTTATCTCTATACCCGAGCTCTTTGCTTATGACTTTACATTGTGATAGCCTTCGTGCTTGAAGTACTATATATCTTGCTATCACTTTGTTGCTTGTATTGCTTAGCATAAGTTGTTGGTGCACATAGGTAAACCTTAGTTGTTTCTAGGTTGTGTGTCGTGGTGGTATCACGGCAGAAGCCATGGGTAGGCTAAAGTATGGGGCCAATAGATGCTAGAGGGATCTGGGGAGGGAAGATGTAGTTGATTCTACACACAGAAGACTGGGGCAAAGATCTTTATTTCTTCTTCCTTGGGCTACAAGTGCTCCTTGAGCTGTATACAGGGAGAAGAGAAGAACTTTACCAGCCTAACGGCTCTAACTTTAGTCGATCCCCTCTTCTGAGTCCAAGCCTCTCCTTATAAAGGAGAGCCCTGGGTTCCTCTAGGGCTGGCGTGGCAAGCATATTCGAGGAATATGCTTGTCCCAATATAGTAGTTCAGCGCCCCCCTTTCCCTGTCGCCCCTCTAACGACGGCAAGGTTCCAGAGGGCCCCTCCTGTGCGCCTTGGTCTTCTGGACTGTCGCGTCCGTGACCTCCTCCTGCCTCTCTGTCGCTCTGCGCCTTTGTCCGTAGCGCTTGGCTCCGCTCAGATTCTCCCTAGCTTGCAGCTAGGGTTTGACTTCAGGCTTCTCCTTCTTCTGCAAGCTTCATGTCATTCGGTCCTACCTCGCATAGCTCGGGTCTCCCTTCACCTGCATCAAGATCACTCAGGCTAACCCCGCTGACTTACGTAATATCTCGGCCGGGTAATGTATTAATATACACATACGGGTCTCTCGCCTCCATATGTCGCCCGACTTCTACGGGATTCGGCCGACTTAGACTGTAACTCGGAAACCAGACGGGGATCATACCTTCGTCTTTCCCCGTCTTTAACCTATCCGGGGTCACCCCCCCAACATTAGTCCCCGAAGCTGGTGTGGCACTACCGATAACTTCGGCCGGGTCGTATCCGCTTCATCACATTTTTCTGTATTGTTTCCGAGTTATCTTTTTCTCGTCCGAGGTACCCATGTTCCTTCTCTCGTACGCCTTGTCCTACGTGCCACCCCCATCATTGTTCTTCTAGTTTTTTGTTCCTCTACAGTATTTACTGACAGGCTATAGTTAACACTGTACCTGCTGTGCCGGCGCTGCGACGCCTCGTGTGCCGTTTCCCTGGGGGATTGCAACCTTCTTCGCTGCTGTGTGGCCGTTGGTGCGGTTCCACTTAACGTCGTGCGTTCGTGCCGCACCCACGATCTACACGATCAACTGCTGCACCCACGATCCCACTACCTTGTTTGTGGCTCGATTATAAAGAGGGGCGCGATGTCTGGGAATTCACTTTTCCCCTTCTCGTTCGCCCGTGCCCTTCTTCTTCCTCCCGCTTCCGCGCCCTCTTGCAGCTCCGCCGCCGCGCGCTCATCAGAACTTCCGACGGCGAGGACTCCGCCATGTTGTTCCGTCCGCTTCGCCTGCGCTCGCCAGCTACGGCACCGTCGCCGGTGAGTTCTTTCCGGCCGCATTGCCTTGGCTTTATCCTAGATTCCTCCATTTCGATCTTGTATTCGTGCGGCGGTTTCTCTGCTCCTCCGTCGCCGCTCCTGTGCAAAATCACGACGGGGCCTCGTAGCTCTAAACTTCCCTCCGCCGCCAGCTCTTCTTCCGTCGATCTTTCCGGCGAACCCATGTCTAGCTCCTTTAGTGGTGCTCTGGTAGAGGATGATGACGCTGGCTCTGGGCCCGAGCGAGGCTCGTGGCAAGGCTCTTCTGTTACACGCCGCGAGATTGAGTGGCTTATCCGAACTCGGAGGATTCCCGCCGAGGTCTCCTGTCGTTTACCCGGCAGCGAGTCCTCTCCGGATGTTAGGGAGGGCGAGTATGTAGTGTTTATGTCGCACTTCGCGTGTGGCTTTGGTCTCCCTCTTAGCGATTTTGCTAGAGAGTTTCTCGACTACTTCGGCCTTCAGCCGCATCATCTTCCAGCGAATGCCATCGCTTCTCTTTCTGCTTTTATCTCCGCCTCGGAGGGATACTTCGGCCTATGGCCGTCCGTGCACGTCTGGTCGAAGTTCTTCCAGATTCGTTCCAACGTAGTCCCTGACAAGTCTCTGCACCCTTCCGAGAAATTGCTTACTCAATGTGGGGCAGCGTCCATTACACCTTGGAGGAAATCCGTATTTCCTCGTGTCACCGGGTTAGAGTCGTGCAAGAAGTGGCACAAATCCTTCTTCTACGTCAAGAACAGAGGGACAGAGGACAAGATTCGGCTTCCTGCCTTCTCAATTGGTCCGCCTTCTAAGGTGAATTGGACTTACAATTCGAGGAAGAGTCATGCCTTGGCCGAGGCTTTTGAGATTCGGCTTAAAGAGCTGATCCGTGCCGGGTTATGCGGCGAAGACCTGATGGATACCTTTATTAGTAGCCGAATCTGCCCATTCCAGAAGCGGACTCACAAACTGTGCTATATGAGTGGTCCTCTTGACCCTAACCGAGTCTCGACCGTGGAGCTGGACAATTACCTTATCTATAAGCGTGTCCGAGCTATCTTTAAGACGGAGATGCCTGAGGATTGGGCTTGGGGATTGAAACCGTTCACCCGCGATCGTCCGCCTCCCGAAGTAAGCTTAATCAATAATGCTCTGCTATTCCATTGTTTTTGTAACGGATTCCGCTAACTTTCTTCTTCCTCGTCTTGCAGAGGTTCACAGAGCAGAAGAATGAGGATGCCGAAGTTTTGTTGCTTCCGTGGCCCGCGGACCGGAGCACCCCGGATACTGGTGAGCCGGACTCGGAAGAGTTCGTCCCTAAGTCGGATCCTGCCCCGGCTCGAGCTCGTGGCAAGACCTCGGCGCATGAGGAGGAAGGTGATTCGGACGAGGTCCAAGTTTTTGAGGTAGTTACCGCAATGCCTATTTCTTATGAATTTCCGGCTTCTACTTTCCCAGCTAATCCGGTCGGTCAGGTTCACGACGCCGAGCCTATTGCTTCTCGACCCCCTGTTACCTCGAGGAAACGCGGGGCTCCTGCTAGTGCCTCGGAGGCGGTCCCCAAGAAACGAACGAAGAAATCCGCTCCGAATCCTCCCAGGCGCAAGATTATGCCTGGGGTCGCCGGGTAAGTTCCTTTTGCTCGTATTTCTTGTTTCTCTCTTTCTGTTTTTCATACTGACACTCTTCTTTCTTTCTTATTTTTGTAGTGCTCCGCTTTCTGTTAAGCCCGGCGGTCCTAGCATCCGCCCGATTCGGCAGCCGTCTCCCCCGCCCGTCGATGATACTAGGATTCCCAGTCCTGCTCGTGCTGCCTCTCCTCCAGCTCCGAATCCGTCGCCTCCTCGTCGCGACATGCCTGAAACTCCTTTTGTCGACATTGACTCCAATCGGCCCTCCGAGATTTCCATCAAACCCGTTGCCCCTTCTGTGGGTCCCAGCACCGCTACTGAGCCTCTATCTGCCCCGGCAGTTTCTACAGCCACTCCAGCCCCGGCCGAAGAGGTCGTTATCTCGGCGCCTTCTGCGACCGTGACTCGTGCTGCTCCTGAAGACACCGTCCCCATTACCGAGGTATCGCTTCCTGCTGATGCCTCTTCTAAGGCGAAAAAAGCTGTTGCCACCAAGGCTTCCTCTTCCCAAAAAGGTCTTGTCGGCTCTTCTCAGCCCAGTATTGCCGACGTGCTGCGCAAGGGAACTGCGCCTACCAAAGCCTCAGTTGCCTCGGCTGCCAGCACCCAGCTTGCTCTTCATAAGAGCCCTGCGGCTTCAGTGATTACACATCATGTCCGGGGTAAAGTCTTAACTCGGACAGCTAGTGGGAACAGCCTCGGCTCGCTGGTGGAGTATGCCAATAATTGGAATGCTGCTGATCAGTTTGAGGGTAATCCCATCAATCAGCCCTTTCAGCTTTCCGACATCAGCGGCCGTTTCGACCAAGCTGCCAAGTTCATCCTTGATACCAACAAGATGAATGAGGTAATTGCTGTTTTACGGAGTTCTTAGATTAGTTGCCCAAATGTTACTATATGCTCTAGTCCCCGAAACTTGTAAGGAGATAACTTGTTATATGCTTGGAAGTTTAATGATGCTTTACTTAATCTAACTTCATCTCTAGAGTTCGAATTTATATCTGATTAGGTTTGTTTTATAGTTTGCTTGATTTTCGTTTTAGTTGATCTTGAAATATTCAGCCACCTATATTTGGGTTCAGTCTCACTTGCCTCGGATGTGCTTTAGTCTCGAATATCCAGCCACCTAGACCCGAGTTAAGTTTTGCTTGACTCGGATCTGGTTTAGCTTCGAATATCCAGCCACCTAGGTCCGAGTTAAGTTTCTCTCGACTCGGCTCTGGTCTAGCTTTGAATATCCAGCCACCTAGATCCGAGTTAAGTTTTGCTTGACTCGGATCTGGTTTAGCTTCGAATATCCAGCCACCTAGGTCCGAGTTAAGTTTCTCTTGACTCGGATCTGGTCTAGTTTTGAATATCTAGTCACCTAGATCCGAGTTAAGTTTCGCTTGATTCGGATCTGGTTTAGCTTTGATTATTCATTTACCGTTTTGCTCCATTGTTCAGGTTGCACATGACCGGCGAACTGCCGAATTTCAGAGGTTGCTTTTTTCGCACCGCAAACTGGAGGAAAAGTATGAGAAAATCCTTCCTGTGGTAAAAAAGGCCGGTAAGTTGATAGTTCCTTTTCGTTATTCTCGACGTTCTTATTGATTTGTCCGCTAGATGCCGGCTCACTTGTTTGGTGAACAGGTAATATTAATAACCTTAACATTCGTCTTGAGAAGAAAGTCAAGAGCTTGGAAGGTGGGCATGATAATCATGATGAAGAAGGAGATGTCGACGGGAATGACCATCATGAAGAAGGAGAAGAAGCAAACACCCTGACGCTGCTAACTTCGGTGTTAAAGGACCCTCATGTTCAGGAACTGCTTCTCAAGGAGACGAGCAACGCCAAAGCTACAGCTAGAGAGAAAGCCAAGCTGGTGCAAATGGAGTTAGATGGGATGACTCCATTGCATCCTAGGTGTCGGACCGAGGATACACGCCTTAGTGTAACGCTCAAGGCTCTAGAGATGAAGACGGGACACAAATGGACCGACGTGAGCTTCAATGCTAACATGGAATTCTGGCACGATCGTCTTCCTAACGGGAACACATTGCCAACAAGTATAGAGGAGGCCAATAAAATCGTGTGCTCTCTCGACCTACCGCATGTTAAATACCACGCATGCATCAATGATAGTGCACTTTATCGAAATGAGTATGCGGAGAGAACCACATATCCGGTGTGGGCCATGGACGATACAAGAGAGGGAACAGGAAAGTTCCTCGAAAAGTGGTATGGTACTTTCCTATCACTCCCCGTCTATAGAGATATTTCGTAGATCCTAAGGAAGCAAAGCTAATGCAATGGCACGCGGAAAGGGAGAAACCCGAAGATGATCCAGAGAAGGGCAAGATCCTAACACACCCTTCAGACGCTAGCCAGTGGAATGCATTGGACATCGAGTTCGAAGAGTTCTGGGCGATGCAAGTAACGTCAGGCTGGGTATGAGCACCGATGGACTCAATCCTTTTGGCAACCAGAGTAGCACGCATAGCACCTGACCCATGTTTGTATGGACATACAACATCCCCCTGTGGCTCTCTACAAAGCAAAGGTACGTACACATGAGCATTCTTATTCAGGGGCCAAAACAGTCAGGTGTCGATATGCATCTTTATCTCGGGCTATTGAAAGAGGAGTTAGCCAGATTGTGGGAGACGCCAGCTCGTACGTGGGACGCCTACACTAAAGAATATTTCCCTCTGAGAGCCGCGTTGCTCACGGCGGTGCAAGACTTTCCTAGTTACGCATATGTATCGGCCTAGATGAACCACAAACACAATGCATGTGTCAAGTGCATGGATTAGACCCCGCATCTACAGCTACCCAGAGATCCCGGGTCTTCGAAAACCGTGTTCCAAGGGACTCGAAAGTGGCTTCGCATGGATCACCCATGGAGAAAATGCGGTGACCTGTTCAATGGTAAAGACGAGTTCGAAAGAGCCCCGCGTACAAGGAGCGGCGAAGAAATCGAGGAGCTTCTGAATAATTGGGATGAGTGCCCTGCACCAGGAAAAAAGCGACCAAGGACAAAGCCGCTTCTGGGTGTATGGAAAGCGAGGTCTGTTTTCTGGGACCTGCTGTACTGGAAGGTCCTCCACACTCCCCATAGCCTCGATGTAATGCACATCATGAAGAACATTACCGAGAGTCTGCTTGTCACTCTCCTCAACATGCCGGAGAGGACCAAGGATGGGCCGAAAGCAATAAACGACCTGAAATTGCTTGGCATCAAGAAGGAGCTTCAGTACCCTAATAGTGATGATGATGATGATGATCAAACGGAAGGGACTCAGGGTCGCCACAAAAGGGTTAAGAAGAATGAGGTGGTTGTGCTTCACGTTTCCTGCTTCACTCTGTGTCAGGAGGAGATCGAGCAATTTTTCAGGTGCCTCCTAGGAGTCAAAGTTCCTCACGGTTACTCGGGCAAGATAAACATATATCTCGACGTAGCAAAGAAGAGGTTCAACGGTATGAAGTCCCACGACTGTCACGTGATGATGACACAGATCTCTGAATAAGTGCAGAAGTTTCTGAATAAGTTAGGGTGTGTTAGGGTGACTTCAGAATAAGTTTCTGAATATCTTAAAGGTCCATAATTATCTACAGAAGCAAACACATGTGATAACCATTCATCAGGACCAGGATGCTTACATGTTCTTGCTTTAGATACACAGCCACAATTGACAGAAACCTGCTGCAATATGCATGACACCACTAATTAAGCTGAAAAAATCATACGGAAAACATGTCAGGAACACTACCACCCGAATGTTTTACATCGTCGAACAAGATTTTTGAAATGAACTAACTGTACCATTTACATTGTGAAGTATCCCTCTATTTTCCATTTCCCCCACTCAACAAAGTTAAAATATGGCTCAGAATGTTAATTCAGTTAACAATCTTCTATGGTAAAATCCCCTAATATTGATTTTGTTAAAAAATAGCTTCATTTGAATCTGTTATGCTTCATTTAGATGCTTCATTTGAATATAGTAAAGTCCCCTGATATTGTTAAAAAACAATTTCTAGTCTATGATAGTGTATATCTGTTATGATAAAATCCCCTGCTTCATTTAGATGCTACATTCAGATGCTTCATTTGAATCTGTTATGCTTCATTTGAAGCTTTGTGAACAGTGGGTTTACATGAATTTGTGTGGGTTTACATGAATCTGTTATGCTTCATTTGAATCTGTTATACATTCAGATGATCTCATGTGAAAACAGCTTGTGCGTAATACACTACTAGTAGAAGCTTGTGTGGGTTTACATGAGGATTATATCTTAGGATATTAATGAGAATTTGTGTGGGTTTACATGAATGATAACTGCATTCAGAATCTTGCAAATTTTATGATAATAGCACTGTATTGTATCTACTATTTTTTTGTGATTCAGAAGCTACTGTTTTTTGTGATATCCAGCCAGTTTTAATATAAGAGCTTTGTCATTCCTTCATTTCTGAAATAAAATTACTCCTATAATTCCTTCATTCCTATAAGATCTTTGTATTATATACATTTCTGTGACCTGTGACTAGTGCATCCAGCCAGTTTTTTCTGTGTGGTCATGCCTAACTAAGAAAAAGAGCACCTGGGCAGGTGATCTTCACCACTGAAGCATGTACTGGTTCCTCTTCTATTTCTTTATATGTACTAATATTGCTTTATATGTTATTAAATTGTGCTATGTAGTTTGTTTATTTTGTGAATGAGATGGTGTTGGATGATGATGGATGGTGTCAATGGGGTTATCAATGGGGCTGGGGTGTTTTTTCTTGCAGGGATTTCAGTTGAGTCGCCTGTTTCTCCCGAAGTGTTGATTCACTTCCGTTTCGGTTGAAAAATGGGCACTTGTAGGTCCAAAAATTAGCAAAGTTCATGCCGGATTTTTCGGTCGATATTTGTGCTATTTTTTGCCTCTTTTATTAGTAATAAAGCACAAACATGTCGTCTAACAACGAGGCCGGTCCTTATAAACACATGAGCGTCGAGGATCTAGCCCGAGAGGCCAACAAGTCATTCTGGGGGCCGTCCCAAGAGCATGAGGAGGCGGAGGAGATCAGAATGACACCACCACCGGCGTCATCGTCGGAGGTGCTAAGGGCAACGAGGAAGATCCAGATTACCAGGGGGACGATGACGACTACGACGGAACTAGTGAAAGCAGGGAGGAGGGTAACACCACCACGGATGGCGGAGAGCGCACAGATGGCGGTAGCGGCAACCCGACCGCTATACAGAAGAAGAAGAAGAAGAAGAAGAAGAAGAAGAAGAAGAAGGAGGAGGAGATTAAGGATCGGAAGCCGCAAGTGCTCGCCAACGTCAGTGATGAGTTCACCGGGGTCACAGAAGGTGGCCAACCCATTGCGCCTGCATCGATTTCTTGCGGGTACGACATGCAACTCGGGTGCATCGTCCAGGAAAGCATGTCGATCAACACGAAGTACATCCGAAGTAATCAGTATTTGGTCGAGAACCTCCTTAAGAAGCTTCACAAGCGATAGACATTCCCAGAGAAGTTCAGAAACCTAGAGAGAAAGAACTCGGTGAACAAACTAGCACTGACAAAGATGAGCAACGCCTTGAGCAGCTGGAAAACCCGGGTAAAGAACATCATTGACAAAGGTGAAAGCTGGGAGATTATAAGTAGGAAAAATCCGATGCTCGACGAAGATGAGTTCAAGATATTCAATGTGGACTTAGATACCGCTTACTCTAAATCATGGACTGAGTGGGGAAAGACTATGCGAGAGAAGAACATAGGTAACCACCGGCTTGGAAGCGGCGGATACAGAGGGAAACAACCCATTTGGGACAAGGAGGACGCCGAGCTTGAACGCCTGAGTAAAGAGAACCCATGGCATAAAATCACAGACCTGCAGACCCGACACTTTGTCCGGTCCCGCTACTACCTGGACCCTGTTATAGGGGAGTTCGTCACCGATGACCCGGATGTGAAGGCCTTTGAGGAGGAGCTGGTAAGGAATTTACCACGGATCTCTCATAATAATTAAGCCAAGAATCTAAATGCATGGGTTCACCTCTCCTTGTCTCTCTGTAGGAGAAGGAATTGAACGCTACCGATGAATTGTTGTCCCAGGATTCGGCGGCGGAGCCATGGGACACTGTTTTCAACAGGGCGACGAACACTTACAAGAAGAGGGAGAAGAATTTGCCGCCAAAATCAGCTGGCCGTGTGTCCGGCTTCGATACAAGCATGAAGTTTACCGAGTACTACAAAGAGGATGCAAAGAGGAGGAGGGAGAGGAAGAACCAGTCGGCGGCTAAAGATAAAGCCGAGGTTGAAGAGCTGAAGTTGAAGGTGAATACTTTAGAGGAAAAGGTGGACGAGAAAGCAATGGACAATTTATTGGAGGAGAAGCTTCGCGCGATCATACCCCTAGGTTGATGGAGGGGCTAGCTGTTTGGAATGCGGCAGGTCGACAGGGGCCGATACACGTGCCCAACTTTAGCGGGAGCAACTCGAGCATCAACGTTAAAGCATTGCCGGACTTGGTGACCCTGCCGGCTAACATCGCCGCGGTGCAGCCACAAGAGATGGTTGTCACACAGCTGCCCCCTACTGCTCCCGCCAAAAATACCAAGCCGCAGTCGGCGGCGGCACCTGTACCGCGGGAGAATGCTGATGATAGGCCTGCCGCCAGGACCGGCCGTGTGTCGACATTAGCCGAGATCAACGCCCTCACCAAGGTAAATAATTAGTTACTCCTCTTCATCTTCTTTATGCGCCTTTGGTGACTGCCACCTCGATCATGATGCCCAACATATGTGTTTTGACTCAGGACACTGCTTGCATACTACTCCATAAAGTTGCCGACAGCGAGTTGACGGATGTTGCCAAGGGCATTATCATACAACCGGCGAACCGCACGATGCACAACAATTCAATGGATGATGCCGTGATGAGGGTCCGGATTGCTCGGGTGTTGCCAGGGTGCGACAACATGGACCCCCCTTTCAACCTCAGGGAGCCGACGAACACAAGACCCTTGCAGAATGCCACGGTTGGCCCTTGACATGGCCGAAGACTCAGATTCATCTTACGGGGCACAGCGGCGCCACCTCGATCGTCCGGTCACCACCTCGGAATCCAGTTGTCATCGACGCCACCTCGATCATCCGGCCACCACCTCGGAAGCCAGTTGTCATCGACGCCACCTCGATCGTCTGGCCACCACCTCAGAAGCCACCTATCATTGTCGCCACCACCAGTCGCCACCAACAACTGTTGGGAGCGTGTGGGCCGCCCTAAGGAGAAGCCGTTGCAACGCAACCGCCGTCGCCCCAGCCACCACCATCACCACATGGTGGCAACAACGATGATGATGAAGAATTTGTCAACATCAACGACTACATCAATACCGACGCCAACATAGGATTGTACATTCCTGCCGTGGATGAAGAACCCTTCGTCGCTCGCGACAGTCAAGGTGGGCGTCCCACTACATGCACGCAACGCCTGGTCTTCCGTGGTTTATCTCAAGAGACGCCTCCGTCCGCCGATCAACAGGAGAAACCTGTTGGATTCGTCTTTAGCCCTGGCACACTCCAAAAGGCGGTGGTTGAGAACTTAGCATCCCTAGTGGAGGAGCCTGCTCAGAAGACGAAGAAGCACAGGAAGAGAGGTAAGAAATCCGAGAGCCAACCTCCTTCGAAGAGGATTTGGGCTAAGGATGACGTCGTACCAGCCCGCGAGGGATGGCTTGACCAGGATACATATAGCCGGTGAAGCGATACTGACTCCGAAGCTGCTTCGCCTTGCTCGTGGACATATGCTCTCTTTGAGTGATAGTATCAAGACACTAGAGGGCATACTTGTTAAAGACAAAGATCCAAATTACCCGGTTTTCACTGTCAAGGTGCCATCAGACGTGGACTTCGTCCATGAAGCCCCCGCGGACGTGTTCTTCATAGCATATGAGGACGTCTTCAAGCTGCTTCTCTCGAAACGGCTGGACTATAACATGGTCCGCCTATTCGCGCTCAATCTGGCTATGAAGACCAAGAGAGAGCAAACCCCCTACATTGCGATAGTGGATCCCTACTACATGCGTGATAGCCAGTTGAGGGAAGGATCAGAGATGCGTCCCAAGGCGACGGCGTACCTCGAGAAGTTCATGGTGGACCACAAGAGGATGAACACGCTTCTTTTGCCTTTCTTTCCCGAGTAAGTACACACACCCGCTAGCATTGGTAACTTAGGCTTTCTTATAGCTTTCTTCCTTTGCCCTTTTCCAACATCCCGTTTCAACCGTATTGTTCAGAGACAAATACTACACACTCATAGTCATTTCCACAAAGTACTCGATAGCATCGTATTTCGACTCGGTGAGTCAGAAGAAGAAGAAAGACTACACCAGAATAAGGGGTGTTCTGAATGAGGCTCTCAAGGGCTACGCTAGAAATGGATGCCCCTTTGTCAACAAGGGGGAATGTATCAAGGATGATGAACACGTGTTCAAGCACGTGCTCGAGTTCCCCTGCGTCAAGGAGCCGGATACTGGCGGCGCCAAGGAGGCCTTCTACGTCATGCATCACCTTAAAGGGTTTGTCCGGGATTGCCAGAACCTAACTCTGCCATCTAGTCTCCGAGCATGGGCCGAAAATTGGAGCGAAGCAACGATGATGATCTTAGAGAAGACTTCCATCGCATCCAGGTTAAGTTGTCGGAAATCATCGTGGAAGATGTCAACACAAGGGGAGGGGTCCTAATACACAACAGAGGGTTGACTAAGAGGGAGATTGAAAATATTCTTCGTAAGCAGGGTGACAACAAGACGTGGATGACGAAGGATGGCTATATACCATTCCCGAAGCCGAGCGTTAGCAGTTCTCAACAATGATCGATGTGTGTGCCTAGAATTATCATAGATGTTTGTGTGTAGTGTTGTGTCACAAACTATACTACTGTGTTCGTATGATGTAAACTTCACTATTGTGGTCGTTGTTGTCGAAGTTCTATGATTGTGATCGATGTGTTATCTTCTATGTTTACTGATCTTTTGCTTTAGTTTATGTGAACATATATGCATGTGAACCAATTTAGTTCTTTCTGTTGCATGATTTACTAATATGCCTTATCTATAAAGATGACAAAGTGGTACGTGGTGTAGAAGGGTTGGGTTCCAGGAGTCTACGATGAGTGGGAGGACTGTCAGAAACAGGTGAACAAGTTTAGCGGCAACAACTACAAAGGATACACGACTTGAGAGGAGGCGGTAGCCAAGTGGAGGAACCACCTATGGAAGGAGAACCGGATGAAGATATTGCTAGTGCTCTTGCTCTTGCTCACTATCATCACAACTGTATTCTGTTTGATTCTAGTGTAGGCGGTAAACACTTCATTTGTAATGTGATGAGATGGTGAACTTTGTACCAAACACTTTTATAAATATTCTCCATCTTTGACTTGTATTGTAATATGATGACCACTTGTCTACCTCGAACGTGATCTAAGTAGTGTGATGGCACTATATTCGTATTTGTATTATATTTGTTTTCATATACTAAGTCAAATATACTGTTTCTACTGCTATGTGTATAATACTGTATAATACCTGTACAACCACACTGATTATGAACCAGTATGGTTTTTTTAATACCTGGTATACAAACCAGTGGCGCATCTGTTTTTACCTTCTGTGTCGCATACCACTTCAGTTGCGCATTTGTCAGAATGCGCCACTGAATACAGTCCTGTGGCGCATCTGCCAGAATTTCGAAATGCGCCACAGAAGTTCTCATCAGTGGTGAGGTAACAGTGGCGTATCTGATATGCGCCAGAGAAGACCAAAACAAATGCGCCACTGATTAAGGTTTTCCTAGTAGTGTGGGACTACGGAATCGGGACAACACACTACAAGAAATGTGTTGACTTGTGACCTTCTCGTAGTGAAGGAGAATGAAATCGTCATAGATCTATGACAATTTCAGACAAGATGGTCATAGACCATTTGGAGAGGTCAAAACACTATAGAACTACGACGTTTTTTGTCCAAATCGTCATAATTTTATTAGATGTAATCGTCATAGTCTGGACGATTCAGTTTATGTTACATCCCAGCATTAGAGTCTAGAAATAAGCTAAACCCAGATGTGTGCATTGCATTCATGCATAGAAAATCCGAATAATTTTCGCGCTTTTAAACAAAACTTGTCAAAGTGATTGAAGCTTCTCTTAGCTTGATGGAATTGAAGTAGATCATCAAGTTGACTGCAATAAGTTTCAATATGACCTTTGCTAAAATCTTATTTGGGTAAACATGATGTGATCTAAGGGTAGATCAGATATAATAAATACTACTCATAATACATTGTTTAAATAATTAATATCTGATATTTAAGGGATTCTATCATCATATTCAACACAACAATTCATAAGTGCCCAGTTAAGATTACAAATTAAAGTAATGTAAATGTAATGACTAATCCTGACCTATCCTATACTTATCCATTCTTACTATGAGTATCATAGTAATACTTAACTTTAACTCTTTAATGAGTTTGAGTTGGAAAGAGACTAAGTCAAGATCATTCACTATATATATCTTTCTTACCATATCAATTTTATGGAACTTGTCCTAATATCTGTTGTTCATCAATGTTGGATAATTCCCCATTGATTCACAAATTCTTTAACTATTAATCTTTGATCTATTATTTGATCTTATCAGAATATCTATTTAAATCATCTAATGAGGGCATAGTCCATTAATAACCTCAATCCAATATAAGATACTAAGAAGATAATTTCCAGACAATAAAAGGTAGGATTGATAAAGCCCTGCTTATCCAACTCAGAACTTCAGTAATAAATGATTAAAGTATTATAAAGGTAATGCTTTGTCCACCAATATTTAATGCTTATATTTACCATAAGTAATACTGGTGGGTAGAACATGATTGGGACCTTAGTAGAGATAAGTGATCCTAGAGTAGTCCTTGCAAATCACATAAATATAATTCAGGGATTGAAGTGGGAATCATTAGAGTAAAGGGAATATAAGATGGTGTTATTTAAGCAAGGATATGAAAAAGCCATGAAGTACCTTTGTATCAAACTCATTGGGTTCATCCATGAGTTTAGAAGAATAAAAGGTGAATAAGAATGTTTGATGAGGTAAAGCTCATCATGTTAATCATCATGATGGATAGGAAGAAATATTCTATCTAGGAAAGGAATTCCTTAATTAGAGATCCAAGATTGTGAAAAATAGTTATATGTTAAAAATCATTTTCTATTTAACCTTGGTAAGCAATCAACTCTAAATCTCAACTCAAACATAATATCCATCTTATACCATTGATCCATCATCTGATGTCTATAACACTTTATAGAAATATTTTCCTATAGCAAATTACATAAGCATATCTCTGTTAATTTCAACCATCATAACTATATGTGCCTAAGTATATTTTTATAAGTTCACTTCTATAAAACACTCTAATTATAATTTTCTATTAAAAGGGAAATTTCATCCAATACTATATACATAAGGCAATATGCTTAGTTATTAAATCTTAACTCTTAAAAGAAATTTAAGCTAATACAAAACCCTAAAGCCAAGGGTAGTACTCATAATTCAAAACCCTAAACTTATTTGTTTATAACTTACATTGCCATTTTCCAAATTAATGGGAGTAATAATCATCATATCAATGATTTTACATTTCATGAATCAAATAATGGTATAGAATCATTATAAATATATATATATATAAAGTTTCTATTCAATCTATGAGCTCACTAAAAGTTGAGTTATAAACAAATAAGAGTATATTACTCAAGAAATCCCTAACTAAAATAAGGAGAGAAAAATAATAAGAAAAGTTTATATAAAATATTAACAAGGGGGGAATCACATTAAGTAAATACAAGAAATACAAAAAGAGGATATAATAAGAATTCACAAATGAGACTATGTATATTTTTTTGTATTGTTGTAAATATCTAGCAAACAAATTCTACAAAGAAAGATTCAAAATGTAAATCAAATTCAAATCTGATTAAGAAAACAGAAAATAGAAAAAGAATAAACAAATAAAAAACCAAACCTGGCCGCAGCCCAACACCCTACACCTATCTGACGCCCATGTGCAGCCCATAACAGCCCAGTAACTAGCTTTGTCCTTTTCCATCTGAGACTGACAAGTGGGGTCACGAGAGGACCGCGGGTTGAGCTAAAGAAATCACCAGGGGGTTATCTGCAAAACGACCATCGTCGTCATCATCACGCACATAGACAGCTCACTGGCGGAGCTCGCCGCCGCCCGATGCCGTCATCGTCGTCATTGCGCCAAGATACTCGCTGTTGTTGCCAGGAGGGGATAAGAAGGCCACCACGACGCCTTGCTTCCATCCCTATCCCCAAACCCTCCTTATCCTCTTAGATATGAACGAGACCGAAACCCTAGCTCACCGGAGACACTCCTCGCTTTCAAACCACGTCTCCACACACCATTCTGAGCCGTCATGGAGAAGCGCCATCCTCCGTAGATCCTCTGGGTAGAAGCTTGCATCAAGGGGAGCACTGGAGCGGGTGAATTTGGTCGTTTCCCTTCACAGCAGTTCGTCGGAATCCTCGTCGGGGAGCTCGATTCTGACCGCGCCTGTCCTTGTCGACCACTCTATCGTCATCAGGGTAAGCATACACATCTCTGGACCTTAGTTTCGTTTGCAGATTCGCACCGTAGGTCTAGTTTTGATCTGCACCGCCACTGGCCGCCGCAGTAGCTCATCGCCGATGAACCTCCGATGACCATTTCCAAGCGGCGCTGCCACTATTAGGCTCGGTAGGTTGCACTGATTCGAACTAGATTAATCTCTCTTGCTAGGGCGCCGTAGATCATCGCCGGTGACCACTCACCGATGGCGGTGGTGATGCTGACGCCATGCTTACCTCATGATCGAGCCACGTCAGCTCGTTTGACTAGTCTTTGCCTCGCGTGGTAGATGACATGGCCTAGGGCCCGCATCTCATCGACAGTGAGTAGAGTGGGGGTCAGTAACAAATGCATTTCTTGCACCTGAGAGCTGAGGTGGACAATGGCCCACAGGCCAGTGACTAGGGCTAGCTCTGGTCGTGGTGTAAAAAGTTTTTTTGTTAGGAAATAAATAAAATGTTATAATTCAATTAATATTATTCCAGAAATCAAATAAATAACTAAATCTTGTTTAATTAATAACTTTTGATTTATAATTCAGAAAAAAATGTATAATATATGAATTTTTTTAGAAAAATAAAATCTACAACTTAAACCTATTATAAAAGATTATTATGATGATTATTCAAATAAATGTTATTTAATAAAGGTTTTATAAGCAATAAAACTTTGATAATTCATATATTTAAAATGATAAATGTTAATAATATAAATAAAATACCAAAAATCTTAGAAAAATAAGAATTCCAATTTAAAACTATAATCATGTAATATTATTTCACTTAATTAAATATTTATTATTTATTAAATAATTATAAAGTAATAAGCATTATAAAAATCATATCTTATTATTTATAAATCACAAAAATACATGTAATATACCAAAATGATCACAAAAATAACATTTACATATTAAAAATCTAATATTTTACTTTTGAGTTAAATAAAAATTCAAATATTTTAACAACTCAAATATAAACTTATTTACTTCATTAATAATTCATATAAAGATAAATAAAACTTATTAATATTCCTAAAATGAGTTAAATAAGTCTAATAAATAGTATTAATCTCAAATATTAATAATCTAATGCCATAATGGTTTAAAACATTATAAATGTTTTTATTTTAGAAAGATATATAACCTTAAATGAAGATTATCTCTAAAAAAATTCCATTAATAATAAAGTCCTTAAAGAACAACTTGTGAACAATCAAATCTTCTCTAAACCATATTAATCACCAAATTACAAAAACTACTACAACACTATATAAATCCATAAGTAGTTAAGTAACATTATGTTGGGTTTATAAACTATACTCACTTATCTATAAAAGGTAAATGATACTACTCTATCATAGAATTAAGAAACCATTATCCCAAGTAAAAGAATAACCATTCTTAAATAACTTAAAGCATACCTTTCAGATATAACAGATACCAATATATAAGTATTATACTTTCAAAACTATCTATATTTTAAAGTTAACTTTAGTCTCCAAGAATCTAAATATAATACCATACACATTACTACATGTTTTATAGTTAACTTTGGTCTGAAGTAGTTAATCCATAAAGCAACTCAAGCCAAACCATTTGATCAAAACAAATAACATCAACCACCACTAAGTAACCACAAAAGTTTGTTTAGACTTTGGAAGAGAAACCTTTTCTTCGAAGGTTATCCTTTTTGCCACTTTAAATAAGAATTCTTGTATAAGAAATCCTAACCAGTATATCATAAGTATTTATAATTTACCCCTACATATGTGCTGTCTACAACCACTCATGAATTTTAATAAAACTACAATTATGAAGCTTATCTAAAAGGACCACACATTTCAAAGTAATCATTTCTAGAATCCAAACCCTAGGACAACGTTATCCCCGGGATTTGCGTGTAGAACATGCATCACATTACTTATGCATAAAGGCATATTTCTTCTTTAAACATTAGTCCTTACCGGACCAATGATGTTGATTTCAGATTTTGGATCTTATACTGACTCGAAGACCGTGAGTGCATAATCTTGCAATCACAAAAGGCAAGTTCACACTTGCTCATGTCCTTTGTTTATTTTCTGTAAAGTATTTTACAAATCCAGTGTTGTCTTCACCTGCATTTGAAAAAGGTCAGAAAACACTATTTTCAATAATAATGAGCACTATTGATTACTAATCCAGGGTGATCAGTTAATCTATTAAGTCTGACAGTTGGAATACCACTGTTCAGAACTATATCACCTAGGACTTAACAACCAATATCGACAGTGATTCTTGCGCCGTATATTACGCGTTGACCATGAGATTTGGAATGGGACGGAGAAGTCAGCTGTATCTTCTTACTCCTGCATGAAGCCGGATGTGCAGGTCGTGGCTGTTATCCTCGTAGCGTGCATATTAATTGGTAATTCGTAGAGGATATGCAGCATATGGGTGGGAACCCTCATCGTCCCACGATAGTTCTGACATCTAACGGTTTTTACAAACCACTGCCGTAATTCTTCATGTGGGCATGGTGTACACCAAGGAGGCATGCGGGGTCGTGAAGGGGGCAGTGATTGGCTTGGATCATGTTCTGGGCCCCTCATCATGGAATTGTGGACGGGAATAAGCTGCCTGGTTGTGCAACAAAGAATTGATCTCTCATGGGTAAAGTAACGCACCTCTGCAGAGTGTAAGAACTGTAACTTGTTACTCCCTGTTCCGGGAAGGAGCTGCGAACGCGGCGGGAAAGGAACCCCATGAAGGTTCTGGTAAACCCGTGAAGGCTGACGGACATAGCTTTTCAAAATAAAAGCAACCTTTAAAGAAATGTTTATGAAAACTTGCATTGCCTACGACCTACGGTCCGTGGCTGTAGATATAGTGCATCAAACACTCCTTTTCTAGTGAATTTGCTGAGTACGCTCGTACTCAAAGTATCTTCTTAACCCTTGCTAGATTCTGAAGCCATTAAAATGATGACTACATCAAGATATGCTCCAGGACTTATCTAGACCAGCTAAAGCTCTTCAATGAAGACAAGGAGGTCAACATATATCTCAACTCAAGTGAAGACGAAAGTTATCGATTAGATAGGAATATTATCTCTAGCCAATGAACCTATTTCTGTAGTGCGTTGAAATAGCAGCAATGCCAACCTCTTAGTCTAAATAGTAGACTTAATAGTATAATCGTTCTTGTGTTGTTTATTTTTGATTATTCTCCATAAGAAGTCTTCTCTATTTTGAACCTAGAATGTTCTCTGGATCTTATGTAAAGAGTGAGTTGTAACCTTTAGCCATGTATTGGACCCGCTGTGTTTCTATTGTGCCATTCTGAGGGATGTAAGACTAGTGAACGGTGTTTCATTGGTGTTATGTCAACGACTATAGTATACTACATCATGCAGTGGTATGCTGGGTCACCGCAGTTGGTATCAGAGCATATGCTTTGACCTTAGGTTGGAAACCTAGTAAATGGGTAGAACCTGTAGGACACATCCTAGCAATAATGAAGAGTTCTCTAGTGATATGAGGGGTATTCACTTGAGAATAACCCTATTATGTTACTAGTGCGGTAACTCTTTTATATGATTGCAATTTCCAATCATTACCCAAGAGTTTTAACTCTACGTGACTGATGATAATTTCTTATCCACAGTTGCACACGGCACCTTGATAACCACCCCGGAATGTTCAAGTGATGAACAGGACGTTGGATGACTACGGAGGGGATTGGACAGACAATCTCCGACAACTTCTATGGAGTTTAGAATGTGAATCAAGACTTTTGGTCAAGATTTATAGTTACTATGATGGGCAGGTATTAACCAAATACCGTGTCATGATCATGTTACCCAAAAAGTTAGGACTTAAGGGAGAAATGCCCGCAGGAGAGGCAAGGTGCATGGCATCTGCATATCAGATTGCCGTAGCAGCAGCCATAACCATGATCCGAGAACATAAATCTTGTCAACACCCAGATTTTTAATCCCAGATGCCTGTTATGCCATACATTGCAATCCCAGGATTACCATTTTTGCGAGACATAACAGAATTGGATACCACAGTACATCATCCATTACAAACCATACATAAGGTCCACTACAAGGAATATGGCTATATATGACCCTCCATTTTCGTCACAGAATCGTCATAGTAGTCTGTTTATGACGATTCTATGACAATTTTGAGATCGTCCAAAGCTGGGCGTCGCAAATGAACTATAACGACGATTTTGATGAAATCGTCATAACTGTCTATGATGATCTTGGATCGTCATAACCTATATGACGATTCAATATCGTCATAACCTATAAGGCCTAGCCACGTCAGATCATATGTGGCCAGTCCGACGTGGAACACAACCAGCCCGGTCCATTTCTATCGTTTGTATGGGCCAAGCCCAATAATTCAGTTTATGTTTTTTTTTCAATTCCGTCCAACTATATGGGCCAGGCCCAACATGAAGGCCTTTTTATTTTCTAGTCTAGGCCTTTTGTAGTTACTCTTTTTTATTTTTGACATTTTATTTCTTTTTATTTCCGCCCTTTTATTTTCAGCAGGTCCCACTTGTTAATTTTATTTTTCACAGGTGTTAAACCTCCCACGATTTGACAATAATTGATCAACTAATAATTTATTCATAAATGCTAGAATATTTTGACAATAGATATACACTTCAAATTACAGTAGGTTCAAATCACATACTATACAATATATGTCCCAGCACTCACACTTTAAGTCACATTATACAATAATATCCCAGCACTCACACACTTCAAATTACAACAGTTCCATGGTTCCAATAATATACTACAGCTTTCTTCCTGTTAGGCCATTCACATTTCACATGAACTTCATAAAAGTAGATGAAATCAATATCTGCTGGCCCAGAATTCCTCTCGGTGTACCTACAGGTCAGCTCAAAGAGTAAAACACAAAATATAGCAAATTAAGGAAGTAGGTATTTTCAGCAAATGAACAAAAAGCAAAACATATGAAAACAGACAAAGGCTACAAATTAGATCCGAGAAATTTATTTACAAGAAGATCTATAGAACCAGTACTACAGTAACGAAAATATACTTACAATGGTTCATTAGTATAGCGCAAAAGTATAGAACTGAATTCTTTTACAGTGCTTTGCATCAGATAAAGATTTTGAATTTCAACAAAAAAGCACCTGTAAAGAACTAAAAGTGCACAACCAACCTTTGAACTTGATCTTCTCTGGGTTCTTGATCTTGCTTAAGGGTGTTCCGCTGCAGCTCGTCCTACAACCACAAACAACCCAGATCAGCCGACCAACAACAAGCATAGATCCATGTCAAAAAAAAACAGCAAGCATAGATCATCCAACATCCATTTAGTTTCAATAAAAGAGAAGCATGATCAAACTGGAAAAACACAAACTATTCTAGGTCAATATTATGAGTTCACGACCAGTAGAAAATAAGGTGCAAAATAAACAACCATTGCATGCAGCGACAACATTAAGTAGTAAAAATAATGCCTGATATAATAATTACTAGACAGTTTTTGTTATACTATTACACCATTTGCTCATGGTAAGTACATTTTCATAACATAGTAATACACTTGTAAGGAAGTCTAGAATGTTTGAAGCTATGAGTCATGGCTGAACAAAGTGTTCTAATCAAGAACAATCAGTTATAAACATGATAGAACTCAGGGATAGTAAGAACAATCAGATAAATACAACAGAAGCTACTGCAGCTCGTAAATTCTATTACTTAAACTACAAGTCTACAGATTTTTCTAATGAAACCTGGGACTTTAGTGACATCCCAGAAGCCATTTCTAAGAACAGAAATCTCAGGTTTGTCCATAGTTTTACAAGGAAGGTGGCAGATTACATAGCAGCACAATATGATCAGAATTCAGGAATAGCTAGCAATGTTTTTACAAGGTTCGGTTGTATTTATTACTTCAGAGCATTGCTACATTGAAGATTTCAGCAAGAAAAATTTAGGAGTAGGAACAACTAGGTTCAGTTGGACTTTAAAAGGCAAGATCAACTAGTAATGCTATCAGCAAGACATAAATAGGATGATCTATATAAGCTAGATTGGGTCTCACCTGTAGCAGCTGAGGGTGATGAAGGTGCGCAAGATACCGTCGGGCCGGAGTGTAGGATGTCGTCGATGGCGCCACTTATGCCTTGGTTCACAACTCATAAGAATTTACAAAAGAACAAGCCCACCTACTGCTATGTACTGTATAAACATAATGAACATCAGACACAACTAATACTAGTAGCACTACTTAGAATGCCTAGTACTCATCAGACTTAATGAATATCAGACAAAACTTACTCATTATGTAGTGTATAAACATAATGAACATCAGAATACTTATTCATTAGTTTGAGTTGTAACATCAGAATACTTATTCATAAGACAAAACTTAATCATTAGTTTGAGTTGTAACATCACTTCAAGTTGATTGGCCAATTTCAAAATGGGGATTTATGCAAGATATATTCACCACAAATAGATCTCAGGTGATATACGGATTTAGATATACCAGTAGAATACTTCCCGTGTCCACTTGCCTTGTGCTCATGCGACATAATGAGGAAGACATTGACGAACATGAACCGCTGAGGCGCACACCAGGTGAGGAAGATGACGATGATTGGCGGCTAGCACGATCTCGTCAACGACGAAGGCCTCCTTCACCTTGCTCTCCAGATCACGACCAAGCCTCCGGTTTGTACAGGAAGCAGCAGTATCGGGTTGGCGTAGAGTGGCGTTGGAGGAGAGCAGCCACAAGTCCAGTATGTTGTCGATCTTCTTCAACCAGCGGCAGTGCATATGGATGAGGAACCTGCCGGCTTCCTTCCTTGAATGTAAAGATTATCAGGCTTAAAAACTATAAACTCAGTCAGTCATTTATCTGAAAGAAACATTTTCTATTTACAGCCAATATTTCTTATACCTACTACACTAACACAGAAAACACCATGCAAAGAAGCAGTACTCACCAGCACTGCTAGGTGCTGCTGCTAGGTGCTGCTGCTATCCTAGACAGTGATTGTTGGTGGCAAGCAAAACATGAATGATGAATCACAGTAACAAGATAGGTGAAGCAAGTACCAAGTGCATCCCTCCTGGCAATAAGAAATAAGGTTCTTGAGGTACATATAAAAGAGCCCAAGGTAAGATAAAAACCTAATGAATCATCTGATGCAAGTAGCCAAGCACCGACATCCTAGTACACACAAGTCCCGACACAAATATGAAACTCAGATTAATAAGAACCTATAGACCTATTTCTATTGGACTATCATCCAATTGAATTAGTTCATACTACTAATATTTTATCTTCTCAAGTGAACATGCATGTTTATAAATTAGTATCACTTAGACAGAATGTTGAGCCTACCAGAATTTTCATCTACACTGATACCACCTCAAGCATCATCAATTTGGCAACAATAGAACTTTTGTATAATAATTCTGATCCCCAAATGCCTTAGTTCAGTAATCACTAGCAAGTGCAGATGATACAGCCAAACCGTCCTCGTGTGTACATGCATCAGTAAATGCAGATGATACAGTTAGAATACAACTAGCTCTAAAACTATTGGGTCTTCAAGCTTTTCATTGAATTTCTTTGGCTGCAATTCCTGGAATAGAGAGGAAAAGCCAAGTTTTTTATGTCAGAATATAGGAAATACCTAACAACAGTTAGTAAACAAAAGAATCATATGTCCTAAAAACATGCAAGAGATTTTGGTATCATTTTGGCACCTACAGTAACAACGCAGCAGGTATTTGTAGATGGATTCTCAATACAAGTCTGAATAGTTAGTTCATCACACTAAGTACACCGATACCAAAATGATTTCCTTAATGTAAATATAGCACATCATGTGAATCTACTTCAACAATTAATCCTAGCAAGAACAATCGGATGATGATTCAATGGCACACTCAATCACAAAACAGGCAACAGTATTTTCCATGCAATGCTTTCACATAAACATCAAAATAGTCCAAGACATTACAAATCTGACCTGTATGAAGATAGTCTAGTTCATGGACCGGTCGGGTGCTGCCGTTGCTACTCGTGTGGATGCCGAGGTGGAAGAAGCCAGATCCGTGCTGGGATGCGACTACAGTCTGTTGTGTCCAAGCTCTAGTGGAGTCTTTATGCTCGCGTCCAGGGTTCCTGGAGAAAGAGAGAGATTGAGATATAGAAAGTTTTGAATGTATACACTAAACTGTATAATTTTTTCTGAAACTAGAGTGTTCTATCTAAAATTGAAATACAGAAGTGCAGAAGTACATGCTATTAGTTTGTGTAATCAGTGCAGTGGGAGAACATGTGCTGCATAGTCACAAACACAACTGATTCAAGCAATTCGATCTGCAGTTATTGATACAAATTTTCTGTTGCAACTATATTAGACAAACACATTTTAAATTCCCAACCACAACTTACTTCTAACTACACAATAGAGACAATAGAAACTAAACTATGGATTATAGAGCAATTGTATCCTGATGAATAAACTGCAAGCAATACTAAATACTGATGTACTCACACCCTTGAGAGCACAGAAGACATCTCAACTAATCATAATGTTCTGTTAGTATGGAGCACTAGCAAAAACATGTAGCATCCAAGTAAATACTGCTCTGCCACATTCATGATGTTGTACTACAAAAAGTCATAATGTAACATGATATGCAACTCACATGAGTTAAGTTTAGAATTTTAGGTGATCTTGTGAAGCTCAGATAAGTTGAGAGCTCGCCGCCCTCAAAGAGCTCCTTGACAAGGTGCACGACATCCTCATGGATGTTGATATACAATAAAAGACGCAGTACTGACAACAACATTGTATTAACATCTCTGCCTCTTGTCACCTGCACACAAATATTGGCTATATCACTCCATGCTAGTAGAAGATCTAGACAGAAAAATCAAATATGTACTTTCGAATCTAAATAACAATGTTACTGCACTTAATCCTACAAGAACCCTAGGACTCCTTGGAAACTTGCATACGTTAAGCTCGAAATTTTAAAGTGTGACACACATTACACACAAGGCTAATGAACAAATATTTACCAGCGTACAGTCAAGATAATTAGACTTTGTTGTATGTAAACCCTACCACACATTTAGCTCACGAGTATCATAGTTATTCAGATGCCACAAGAGTAGATAAGCACTTAGTCTATCACAACCATTTTCTTATTAACTAGCAGCCAAACATGTACTCCCTCCGTTTCAAAATATAAGATGTTTTAGCTTTGGGAAGCAAATGTACCTAGACTTGTTTTAGTACATAGGTTCACTCATGTTTGGAGTGAATCTACACACTAAAAATAGTCAAAATACATTCTCTTCACAAACCTAAAACATCTTATATTTTGAAACAGAGGGAATACTTTTCCAAGAAAATCATGACTTGGACATTGCATTAATAAAAGATATACCCAACTAATGTAATTATACTTGATATAGTTGATGAATATATGCAGAATAAGCGCCTGGTACAGCCACCTCCAGCCGAATCGTGGCCCAGTCGATGCTACTAGTGTGCTCTAATTATCACCAACAACCTTGCCAACCTGCGATTCACTGCCAGAAACCAAACCCAAATCAAAACGCACCATAGCAAGCTATGCCTTCACCTGGAATAACTTCATGGAAACCATAAGCAAAGCAAAGTCTACAGTTCAGAACTAACTAAGACCAACACCAAAATCACCATATGCAGTAATCGATAGGCGGGCTGACTAGAGTTTTGTCATGTTCGCTTTCTTTCTCTCCTATATACGCAGCACCTTCAAAGATCACTCGAAGAATAACAGATAAGTGCAGATGCAGTTGACTTAAGCATGCGTGAACATGATCTAGGCTATAGATCTGCGTGATGAGCATCTGGACCTACCGGAAGCGTTAGCTACGCATAGACAATCTACGTCTAGGGATAACTTCACCATCACTTAGCTTCGGAAACTATTGATACATCGAAAACAATGTGTTTAATTAGTAGTTACCTCCTGGAAGCTCTTCCCCGATATGCTTCAGTTGCTGCATCTTGACGGCTGCCATGAAGACGTACCCGATTGGATAGGACATCATCGACAACGCCTCATGGTCCCTGGAAGAGCATCTGCGCTCCTTCTGTCCCTCCGGCGCTGCTCCTGCACTGCCGTGACGGCAATGGCTGCAGCCCCGGCGCCCCGGTACGTGGCGGCGGAGTTGGATGAGGACCACCTGTACTGCATGGGATGTGTCTGGTAGAAGATCTTGCAGCCGAAGTTGGTCTTCTCTGGCTTGCAGTGCTTGCCGAAGTTGGTGCCTGGCCACCAGCGAGGAGAGGCAGGAAGGCGGGAGTGCTCCCTCGATCTGGATGGCGTCGGGCGTAGCGGAGAAATCCCATCAGGGGATATGGGGGTCCAGGGTGAGGGTGAGGCCGTGAGGGCACGAGGTGGTGCAGAGGGGAGGAGGGACGCTGGTGCTCTGGCGTGGCCGGTGATGCGGCGCCGGGGAAGGAGATGGTAAGGGGGTGGAGGCGGCGCCCGCGGGTGGGTGTGAGGAGAGGAGGGAGGGTCTGCGCGATGGGGGTAGGTGGGATTGGATGGGGTAGTTTTTTTTGGATGTGGTAGGTTTGACATAGACGAGAATTTTGGATGCATCCCAAAATTGAGCGCTGAGACCAGTTTTTGGCAGCAGCCCGCTCTAAATTTTCGGTGGTTGAGCGCTTAATTCCGGAGCATTGGATCGAGCAGTCGTGCATGGCTGAGATCTACTTCGGTGGGTGATCCATGGGTAGCATTTTTCTGCGTTTTGATTGGCTGGCCAAGAGTATGCATGGATCAAGGGTTGAATAGGACTATTTCTCTTATCATCCGCTAAAAAAACACAAAACTGATTATTGTGGTTGCATGTAGGTAAGTCTTTATATGTATATTCAGTAGTGCACGTGTATCACATATTACATATTGCTTTAGGTAGGTCTTTATATCATGAAAGGTCATTTGGTGTGTTGGATCCTAATTCTAGAAATGTGGACAAGGTCCTTGGTTCGAATCTTTTGACACCCTATTTTTTTCATTATTTTGACATGTGGATACACATATACAAAAATTAACATATAGACATGCCACGTAGGCATTATTGCTGATGTGGCCAACTAGTCAATTCAATATATATGATATTTTAGACGATATGACGATTTAAATTGGTCATAATGGGGCATAAATAAGGCTTCAAGTTGTATCTTGTAGGTTATGATGATTTCATATGCTGAAATTACGACGATTTTGACACAAATCGTCGCAATTCTATAGGATTTTGACCTCTCCAAACAGTCTATGACCATCTTGTACGAAATCGTCATAGATCTATGACGATTTCATTCCCCGTCACTATGAGAAGGTCACAAGTTAACACATTTCTTGTAGTGGTCTTACACGAATAAGGATCTCATGGTCCAGTTCTTAATACAACTCAAGCAGCGGAAATACGTAATAATAAAGGTAGCGTAGGCGAAGCTCCATCTTCGGATTCACAGGCAATGCTGATGATGGGAGATGATACTAGTTGTCGTAACCTTCCTAGGGTCCATCATCCTGGTACTCCTCTTCATAGTCTGGCCACGGGAATATCCAGGGACAAAGCCATGAGTACTCTTTAAGTACTCGCAAAATAATACTAACAAGTGAAGGGGGTTTTTGCAGTAGGACACTAAGCTCTATGGTTGTTTTGCAAAAAGCCAGATTTACCTCTACTAAGTTCAGAAGCAAGAAAAGCTAGTTGAATTTTATAACACCTAAGTGGGAACTTGTATCTCATGTCACAACTCTGTTGTGGTCAAGTCAAGTTCTCAATTCATTTCCCAAGTCATTTTGAAAACATCTGACGGGGGAACAAGATGGCCACTCCAACTGTCCATAACCGCGGACGCGGCTATTCGAATAGTTTGACACTCTGCAGAGATTGTACACTTTCACCACAACATTCGATACATCCGTCAGGAACAAATCCTGAATTCACCATACTCAGTATGCGGATAATCAATCCTAACCTTTCAATTACACGCCCTAGTATAGGCACCTCTCTTGTGAGTTTGGCCTCCCAACCATGACCAACTGTCATATTGGGTACTGCACAGATGGACAATCTTCACAAGGTAGCCTCAGCTCAGACCTTGGCCGTGAGGGAACCAATACTAAGGTATATAAGTTTCCAGTCAAGCCCTACCCAATTTTCGGGTATTGTGGTTGTACGGTAAAATTGGAATGGTATCGCATCCACACAACCATCAGTTTTATAAAGGGCTAAGGCTCATGCCTTAACATTTTCATCACCAAAATCATGTGGTGTTCGGAAACACATGTCAAAACATCTCAGTAGAATTACTTGTCATTCTAAGGTTTTCATAACCATTTTCCACCAAATATTCCCATCTAAAGTTGATCAAGTTGTATCCTTATCACTAGCATCTACAAGTGGGGTAAGTACTAATGAGGAGTGGTAAACAAGTAGAGTTTCAACTAAGTACCATCCCATGCCTTGGGATGACATCAAGATTATCTAGCTTAGGCCAATTTTAATGCTCTTTATGCAACCTTCAATTATCTTCCTAGAATATACAAGTCACTTAAATAAACTCTAAGGAAAAAGCTTTGATAAAGAAATAAAGTATAAAGCTTGCAAGTAAAACTAGGATTGGGTATCATCAAATGTGTCCAACCAAGCATGCTTAGTGCATTGCATATGTTATCTAACTTTCATAATTGCAAGTGTTAGCTTGCCTTGAGCAGATCAGTGGTTGAAGTTCTCCTCGGCTTCTTCTTCGTAGTATCCTCCTTCATCCTCGTATCCTTCGTCGATACTAGCGTCTATGAATAAATACGAGGTGCACAATCACCAAACAATACTTAATTACTTGCAATCATCACGCAAAAGGGTTCTATAGATGATCTAGCATCATCACTAACATTACAAGATTAAAGCATTTGTCTTATTTATTTATTTTTAGAAAAGTAATTTCTACTCATTGAAAAACTACTTAAGATTTAATATTCTCCAAACCAAACATGGGATCATGTTGACACATGTCATCACCACATATTTCAGTCCATGGGAATGTGATTGAAAGTGGTGTCACAATTTAATAAGGTTTAACCTTTTATTTTAAATAAATAAAGTGACTAAAAATGCCTATGTGGCATTCTTTTATTCCTTGAACATTATTTCTGTAAGTAAACCCATATGTTTTTATATATTCTGAAAGGTATGGTCAAATGTGATTTTTGAGAGTTGGAATCAACTCAAAAGCTATTATGGTTTAAATTTGAAAAATGTTTGAATGCAGAAAAGCTTCTGCCTTGTTATTTTTACCAAGGTTGATCTACAGATCCAAATGATTTGAATCCAACGGGCTTGGATTAAGCATTTCAAGACCTTTCTAGCAAAATTGGTTTCATTCAATTTGGTTCACTGAATCGAGCTGGGTTGATTTTTTAAACTAGGTACAGAACTGAGTTTGAATGAAATTAGAAAAAGCTAAATTCAAACGAGTGGGCTGCGCGAGAAGGGTTATTGGGCCGGCCCAGTTTCACTCTGTGGCGCGGGGCGCAACTGACAGGGGGGTCTACTGGTCAGTGGCTCTTAAAACGCGAAGCAGTATGGGGCGATGTGGTGCGTTGGATTAGAAGTGGGATCAACGGCTGAGGGTCGTCGTCGACGATGAACATGTCACCGGCGAGCTCTAACCCTAGTGGCTCGGTGGGGTGCATACGGGGAATACCGGGGCTCCAGTGACGACGGCGAGGGGGGCAAATGACGAAGTCGACGACGGCAAACTCAGGGGTGGTCGCGGCAGCTCCGGGGGTGGACGAAATCAACGGCTCCTCTTCTCCTCTGCAGTGGCGAGCTCCGGCGCAATTCCGGCGGTGCGCTGCTCGCCTTACTCCGGCTACGGGGTGGAACGATCAGTGAGGTGAGGGGAGTGAGATGGTGTGCTTCAATCGGCTGGGGGTGGCCTCCTTTTATAGGCCCGACGGTGAGACCGAACGGGATGGGCAGGCGACGATGGCGACACGGCTACGGGCAGCTAGAGGCAT
Organism: Avena sativa; assembly: GCA_916181665.1. Lineage (NCBI taxonomy): Eukaryota > Viridiplantae > Streptophyta > Magnoliopsida > Poales > Poaceae > Avena > Avena sativa. The sequence goes on along the minus strand of OV702294.1, from coordinate 442,725,919 downwards.
GGACGTGGGTGGCGATCGATCGGTGGTCTCCTGGCGATGCTCTAAGGTTTAAATGTGCTTGTAGGGCGATGGCAAACGGTCGGGAAAGTGCGATGCTCTGCGTGGCAGAGGCGGCGTCTTCGACGGTGAGCGGTGGCTATGAGGCATGGGGCGGCGAACGGGGGTGTCTGCGGGGTTGTTGGGGCGGTGGTGATCACGTGTGCACGCGGCGAGGGTGGCGCGTGGTCTGTGGGCTTGTGTCGAGGGTGGCGCTCTGGCGCGCTCTCGACATGCTCTCAGAGAAGCATGGCATGGCTTGGGCGTGTGGTCCACTGGCTGGCAGGGTTCGAGCGCTGGAGAGGGGGTGGCGGTGGACGGTGGCCTATGTCCTAGACATGTTGTTTAGGCTTGGTGCTTGCTCTGGCTAGCTAGGCATGGTCGTCTGGCAAGGGTTCCTTCGGGTTGGCATGGCATGGTGCAAAGGGTAGGGTCTAGGGGTGGTCAAGGCACTGGTTGGCACTGGGGGAGACAAGGGTGATCAATGGTGAACAATGCTTAGCCAAATTACTGCTCAAAACTGTGAAGTTTGGCCAGTTTGATTTGTTGTCTCCAAGTGTTTGATGAAATGGCCGCAAGAACTTTAGTTTTGAATTTTGAAAAGATTTTTGGTGGGTGTGCTAGGCATGTGTTGAGGATTCTGTGGATGCTTGGGTTTTGAAAATTGAGCTTGTTTGAGTGGTTTTTGAAATAGTGAGATCTTCCCATATGAAATAGATTCAATTTTAAACTGTCATTTAAACTAAGATTTTAAATGTTTTTGCATGATCACAAAGTGGGCCTTGGTACCTTGTTATGAGTACTATCAAGGGTGCAAAGATCCATACATGTTTCTATTAAGTTCTGAAAGTTAGGGATAGCCAAAGTAGGCATGGGAGTTAATTTGGCCAAAGTGACCATTCACTTAATTTGTTTGTTTTGATTTGTTTGTCTTTGGGAAAAGTGTGGGGATTGTTTAGATGATGTTTATTTCACCTAAGAATCATTCTACAAGCAAAGAAACATAGAACCAAGGCAATTCAAAAGAATCCAAATTGTAATGCATACACATATGAATGCTTTCATATTTTTAATTGGAAAAGTTTTTTGTTAACCCTAATTTTGATGATTAGAGTTTGATGATACAAGTTCAATATTTTTGGGATGTTACAAAACTCCCCTCTTAAACAAAATCTCGTCCCGAGATTTGAAAAAGGACGAAAAATATTACCTAGGATTTGAAGAGATCGGGAAACTCCGTCCTGATGTGATCTTCGCGCTCCAAGGTAGCTTCCTCTTCTGTGTGGTTGCTCCACTGAATCTTGAGAAACTTGATGCTCCGGGTTCTAGTAGTTCTGAGAGCTTCCTCCAAAATATGGATGGGTACTTCAGGATAGGTCAGGTCATCGTTGATCTCTATGGTCCGGTGATCGATATTCTTGTACACTTCCGTATTCTCTGGAACTTCGAGGCACTTGCGAAGTAATGAGATATGGAACACATTGTGCACGGCTAACATCTCTTCGGGTAGTTCCAATTGATACGACACTTCTCCTCGACGGGTCAGAATCTTGAAGGGTCCGATATATCTGGGGGATAACTTTCCTTTCAGTTGGAAACACTACATTCCCTTTAATGGAGACACTTTTAGATACACAAAATCTCCTATGTTGAAGGAGAGTTCTCGACGTCTCTTGTCGGCGTAACTCTTCTGTCTGGACTGGGCTGTCTTGAGGTGCTCACGAATCTTGTGAACTTTCTCTTCTGCTTCTCGTAGGATGTCGGGTCCAAAAATCTGACTCTCTCCTACTTCCGACTAGTTCAAAGGGGTGCGGCACTTCCTTCCATACATGAATTCAAATGGGGACATTTGCAAACTAGCTTGATAACTGTTGTTGTACGAAAATTCTCCAAACGGCAGACAGTCTTCCCACTTATATCCATATTCTAACACACATGCTCTCAACATATCTTCGAGTATTTGATTTACTCGCTCCGTTTGTCCATCGGTCTGAGGGTGATATGCGGTGCTGAAATCTAGGCGGGTTCCTAAACCTTCTTGGACTTTCTTCCAGAATCTCGAGGTAAACTGAGTTCCTCGATCCGATACGATGTTCTTGGGGACTCCATGCAAACTGACGATTCTAGCGATGTATAACTCCGCTAGCTTCAAACTTTGATATGTGGTCTTGACTGGTAAGAAATGGGCGACTTTGGACAATCTGTCCACTATGACCGAGATAGAGTCATTTCCCCTACTAGAAGTAGGCAATCCGGTGATAAAGTCCATTCCAACGGAATCCCATTTCCATTCCGGAATCTGCAATGGTTGCAACAATCCAGCGGGTCTTTGATGTCCTGCCTTGACTCGCTGACATATATCACACTTGGCGATATAGCTTCCGATTTGTCTCTTCATCTTATGCCACCAAAATTGCTCTTTCAAGTCTTGATACATCTTCGTTCCTCCGGGGTGGATAGAATAAAGAGTATCATGAGCTTCCTTCAGAATCACTTCTTTCAACTCAGAATCTGCTGGTACACAAAGGTGTCCTTTGTACCACAGCACTCCTTCTTCGTTATCGGTGAATCCGGGTACTTTGCCTGTACCGATACGACTCTTGATTCCATCGATACTAGCATTTCCTTTCTGCGCCTCATTGATCTGGATGATCAAAGTGTGTTGAAGTTCTATGCTAGCCAAAAATACTTCACTCACTAATTCCATTCTAAAATCTTCCATCTCTCTGTGCAAGCTTGGTTTCTCCTTCAAAATCATGGAGTTCAAGCGGCACAGCAATCTTCTAAGGGCATCTGCTACCACATTGGCTTTACCAGGGTGATAGTGAATGTCCAGGTCGTAATCTTTGATGAGCTCAATCCATCTTCTTTGTCTCATATTCAGCTGCTTCTGAGTGAATATATACTTCAGGCTCTTGTGATCCGAATAAATCTCACAACGGTTTCCCATCAGGTAATGCCTCCATGTCTTCAGGGCTAGAACTACGGCTGCGAGTTCGAGGTCATGGGTTGGGTACTTTTGCTCATGTTGTTTCAGTTGTCGGTATAGATAAGATATAACTTTTCCTTCTTGCATTAGCACACATCCGAGACCGATCTTGGATGCATCACAATACACGTCGAAGGGCTTCGTGATATTCGTCATGATTAAGATTGGGGCTGAAATCAATCTCCTCTTGAGTTCTTGAAAACTCGCTTCACATTTGTCGGTCCATTCAAACTTCTTGTCCTTCTTCAACAATTGGGTCATGGGTCTGGCGATACTCGAGAATCCTTCTACGAACTTGCGGTAATATCCCGCCAATCCGAGAAATGCACGAACTTGGGTCTGAGTGGTTGGGGCTTGCCAATCCTCGACATCTTTCACTTTTGCAGGGTCAACGGCAATTCCTCCGGCTGATACAAGGTGGCCGAGGAATCCTACCTCCTGTAACCAGAATTCACATTTGCTAAACTTGGCATACAACTGATGCTCTCTAAGGGTTCCAAGAATGGTCCTTAGGTGTAGCTCATGTTCTTCTTCTAATTTGGAATAAATCAGAATGTCATCGATGAAAACAACGACAAACTTATCCAGGAAGTCCATAAAAATCTTATTCATGAGATTCATGAAATAAGCGGGGGCATTGGTTAATCCAAAAGACATGACAGTATACTCGTATAATCCATATCTGGTGGTAAAGGCAGTCTTGGGAATATCCTCTGCGCGAATCTTGAGTTGATGATAGCCAGTTCTAAGATCAATCTTAGAAAACACTTTGGCACCGGTCAACTGATCAAACAAATCTTCTATCTTGGGCAATGGGTACTTGTTATTGATAGTGAAATCATTCAACTTCCAATAATCCGTACACAAACAGTTTCCTCCATCCTTCTTGTCCATGAACAAGACAGGTGATCTCCATGGTGACGCACTTGGTTGAATCAATCCAATTTCCAGCATGGCATCCAGTTGCTTCTTCAATTCTGCTAGTTCGGACGGTTTCATACTATATGGTCTCTGGGCTATGGGTCCTGTTCCGGGGATTAGTTCAATGATAAACTAGATATCTCGATCTGGGGGCATACCGGGCAAAACATCTGGATATACATCGGGGTATTCACAGACTATCCGGACTTAGTCAATGGTAGGTTGGGCTATACTCTTGTTGCACTTGAATTGATGAGGTAAGGTTTTAGATATATGCTCGACTGATATTCCGGCTGTACTGGTCATGGTTATGGATTTCTTGGCACAGTCAATCAATCCTTTATGTTTGGACATCCAATCCATTCCTAGTACTACTTCCAAACCTTTAGTTCCGAGTACTATCAGATTAGCATAAAAATCTATGCCAGGATTTGGATAGGGACGGCTTTGCAAATTTGCCTAACTTTGGTGGTTGAATCGGGGATTTGAACAATCATGACATGCTTCAGTTTGGTTGGTTGAATCTTACTAGTGCATGCAAATTCTTCGGTGACAAATGAGTGCGATGCACCAGAATCAAACAACACTCTAGCAAGTACTGAATTAACAGGAAACATACCCAACACGACGTCTGGCGCTTCCTGGGCTTCTTCAGCATGCATGAGAAAAAGACGGCCGTTGCGGTTGAGCGAGTTCCCTGGGGCAAACCTTCTTCTTGGCTGAACACCACGCTGCTGCTGAGCTGGGGCATTGGCATTGGGGTCTGCGGCATTCTTCTTGGGGCACTCATTGGAGTAGTGACCCTTATTTCCACAAACATAACAAGTCACTTGCGACTTGTCCTTTGCTGCAACAGGCACAACATTGCTTCCAGTCCTAGGGGCAGTGTTGGTGTTGGCGGTAGCATTGTTGTTGTTGAACTTGGGTGGTGCACGGTTGAAATTGCCAGAGTTTCCGGGGTTGTTGTGATTTCCTCCGGGCCTTGGGTTTCCACGGTTGGGATAGGTAGGACGGTTCATCGGGGGTCTGTTGGTTCTCGGGGCAAATCCTGGAGATGGGTTAGGGCGATACTTTGGGGTCTGATGGGTTCCTGGCTGATGCATCATGCGACGCTTACGGTTCTCATTGGCTTGGTTGATCTTTCCTTCCATCTGGATGGCAGAGTCGACAAGGGCTTCAATATCAGCAAAGGGGATATTTACTAACACAGTCTGCATCTCATCGTGCAGACCATTCAAGAATCTCTCTTTCTTCTTGGCTTCGGTGTCGATCTCATCCGGGGCATACCTAGCTAATGACAAGAATTTGTCACGGTATTCCACTATAGTCATCCGTCCTTGCTTCAGTTCTCTGAACTCATCTCTCATTCTCTTGATCAAACCCAGTGGCACATGGGTTCTGCTGAACTTAACCTTGAATTCCTCCCAGGTCATCATCTGTCCTCCGGTCATTGCACGAATGCTGTTCCACCATGCTCTTTCATCTCCGGCTAGATAGTGGGTGGTGAACAGAACTTTCTCGTTAGTTTCCACTCCGGCGACTTCTTGGTTGTTTTCCATGGTTTGTAGCCAATCATCGGCGTCTAGGGGCTCTTCCGACTTCGTAAAAACATGTGGGTTGGTATTCTGGAAATTCTTGAGCTTAGATCCATGGTTGTCTTGATTTCCTTGGCCTTGATTATTGTGGGCCAGCTGAGCTATCTGTTGAAGAGTGGCTAGGTTGGCTTGACGTTCGGCTCTTTCAGCTTCGCGGTTAGAAACCAACATTTGCAGGATCTGCAACATCGGGTCCGGGGATGAACCACTTCCTCCGCGTGGCATCTGAAGATTGAGATAGATCATGAGAAAAGAGGGAAATTTCTAAGGTTCAGGGATTTTTGAAAAGTTTTTAAAGTTTGACTCAGATTTTTCTAGCAACTTGCTTTTTGTTCATTCATAGCACACGATACGACACACACCACAACAAGGAAAAACAGATGGTTTTAAGAACCATTCTGGAAACTACGATACAGTGGGACCGAAAACGACTCACTACGCTAGTGCTCAAGTGCTACTACTCCTTAGAGTCGGTGTAGTCGTCATCCTCATCGTCATCGATGAAGGCGAAATCATCCTCATCGGTGAAGAAGTCCATAGCCTAATCCTCCAGAAAATCATCATCATCGCTGAGATAGGAGTAGGGGTCTCCACGAAGGTCTTCTCCGGCATTCTCCCTTTCTTCCAACTGCATGTCTCTCTCATGGATGGTCTCCGCCAAATCCTAGATACGGTGGCGAAGACGAGCAATGATGCGATCCTTCTTGTCGAGCTGACGGCGGCGAGACTTGCGATCCTTTACTAGCATGGCGATGGTCTGATCCTTCGTCTTGATGATGGCGGACTTGTGGTTGGAGTAGTCACGACAATTGTCCAATTCCTGCTGACGATCATACATCATGAAGCTAAGGTGGTCCAATTGGGTCTTCATCTCGGGGTGGTATGGGGCTTCCAGTGGTTGTCCATTAGCATCACGCCTTGGACAAAAATCAAAGCGGGTACCCTTGATCTGGTTGATACTCTGCCCACACAGACGGGCAAGAGCTTCCTGCATGGCCCTGGAAATTCCTTCGGCAGTGGGAGGTTCAATCTTTCCTCGGAGACTTGCAACAATTAGCCACTGCAGATCTTCTCCTCCTTTATCATTGAGCTGAGCTCCGAAGAACTCGGGGTGCAGACGCTCCAGAAGTTCTGCAAGCTGGTCCAAATCCCTCTCAAAGATAAGGTATCCTCCATTCCCCAACTGATAAAACTTGTTGTACTTTACGTCCATTTATAAGAATATAGGATGAGTAAGTTAATAGAGTGATCAAGTGTGTCAAATTTTATGTATTTTGCAAGAGTTTTTGAGGTACATGAATTTTTATGAAAGAAACAAGATGAGAAGAATGGGAATAAGTTTTTGTAAATATTTGCTTCCTTTTGTTTTGAAACTAAGTTTTTGATTCAAACGTCCAGTCTAACTAGGGTCTCCTATGGTCAGGATGGCTCTGATACCAACTTGTCAACACCCGGATTTTTAATCCCGGATGCCTGTTATGCCATACATCGCAATCTCAGGATTACCATTTTTGCGAGACATAACAGAATTGGATACCACAGTACATCGTCCATTAGAAACCATACATAAGGTCTTACACGAATAAGGATCTCATGATCCAGTTCTTAATACAACTCAAGTAGCGGAAATACGTAATAATAAAGGTAGCGTAGGTGAAGCTCCATCTTCGGGTTCACAGGCAATGCTGACGATGGGAGATGATCCTAGTTGTCGTAACCTTCCTAGGGTCCATCATCCTGGTACTCCTCTTCATAGTCTGGCCACGGAAATAGCCAGGGCAAAAGCCATGAGTACTCTTTAAGTACTCGCAAACTAATACTAACAAGTGAAGGGGGTTTTTGCAGTAGGACACTAAGCTCTATGGTTGTTTTGCAAAAAGCCAGATTTACCTCTACTAAGTTCAGAAGCAAGAAAAGCTAGTTGAATTTTATAAAAGTGGGAACTTGTATATCATGTCACAACTCTGTTGTGGTCAAGTCAAGTTCTCAATTCATTTCCCAAGTCATTTTGAAAACATCTGACGGGGGAACAGTATGGCCACTCCAACTGTCCATAACCGCGGACGCGGCTATTCGAATAGTTTGACACTCTGCAGAGATTGTACACTTTCACCACAACATTCGATACATCCGTCAGGAACAAATCCTGAATACATCATACTCAGTATGCGGATAATCAATCCTAACCTTTCAATTACACACCCTAGTATATGCACCTCTCCTGTGAGTTTGGCCTCCCAACCATGACCAACTGTCATCTTGGGTACTGCACAGGTGGACAATCTTCACAAGGTAGCCTCAGCTCAGACCTTGGCCGTGAGGGAAGTATATAAGTTTCTAGTCAAGCCCTACCCAATTCTCGGGTATTGTGTATGTACGGTAAAATTGAAATGGTATCGCATCCAGACAACCATGAAAGCCATGAAACCTATGCCACGAAACCATGAAAGCCACGAAACCATCCTGCAACATTGTTCGCCATCCCATGATACATATATGTGCACAATACGGGCATATTATAAAAAACTATGCCATGATTCTAGCCATAACATTGGTCTTTCAGCCTAAAAGCCATGAAACCTCGGACATGATAGGTCATTTATGAGAAGGTTTTTTCGAGACGCAATCAATTTACCAAGTTTGATATTTTTCCTTAGAACTATGTCACATAACATGACGCCACTCGAAGGATTTGCATTGATCGGACCGTTTTTGAATTTTTATGCCCGTTTTAAACTATGGTCAAAACGGCGGACACGAAGGTTCTTATCTAGGGGCTAAGCCTCGCTAAAATTGCATCGGATCTATGATGAAACATCATATTGTGAGTCTAAAAATGATTTTTTCTAAAAATCATGAGCATCGGATCATGTACCTGTAGTTCAAACCGGACCCACTTCCTACCGATTCGGCATGAATTTGTCTTTTTTTCCAGAAGTGAACGGAAAGGTTTGAGATACCCCGGTTGGGACATTGTCCATGTAAGGTGGTCTAATATTTTTATAAAATGTGGTGGTACCATTCTAAAACTGTCATTTGGTGGTTGCTTCAGAAAACACCCCATTTTTTGCGCTCGGAAAATGGAAAATGGATTTTCCATGTGTCAAAAAGGAAAAATTCCTCCCGCAATATTGTTCGCCGTTCCATGATACATATGTGTGCACAATACAGGCACATTATCAAAAACTATGCCATGATTCTAGCCATAACATTGGTCTTTTGTCCTAAAAGCCATGAAACCTCGGACATGATAGGTCATTTATGAGAAGGTTTTTTTGAGACGCAATCAATTTACCAATTTTGATATTTTTCCTTGGAACTATGTCACATAACATGATCGCGAAGGATTTGCATTGATCGGACCGTTTTTGAATTTTTTATGCCCGTTTCAAACTATGGTCAAAACGGCGGACACGAAGGTTCTTAGCTAGGGGCCGAGCCTCGCTAAACTTGCATCGGATCTATGATGAAACATCATATTGTGAGTCTAAAAATCATTTTTTCCAAAAATCATGAGCATCGGATCATGTACCTGTGAGTTTAAACCGGACCCCACTTACTACCGATTCGGCAGGAATTTGTCTTTTTCGCTAGGAGTGAACGAAAAGGTTTGAGATACCCCGATTGGGATATTGTCCATGTAAGGTGGTCTAATATTCTTACAGAATGTGGTGGTCCCATTCTAGAACTTTCATTTGGTGGTTGGTTCACAAAATGCCCCGTTTTTTGCGCTTGGAAAATGGAAAATGGATTTTCCGTGTGTCAAAAAGAAAAACTTCCTCCTACAACATTGTTCGCCGTCCCATGATACATATGTTTGCATAATATGGGCACATTATCACAAACTATGCCCTGATTCTATCCATAACGATTTTTTTGAAATACTTAGGCTTGTTTCCAAAATTGTCAAAAGAGCCAACCAGTCAGAAGAGAGAGCAGGACTACCCACGGATTAGCCCCACGAATCAGATCTCAACCGTTTAGATGAGAGATCCATCCAACGCCCCAAGTCACAGCGCAGTTTTTCCCGCCTCCCACTCCCCCCAACATTCTGGACGTGAATTTACCGAAATAGCTACAATTTCCAGTCTTGCTCAGATAAGTGTGTAGGGGCAGTATTGTAAAATCCTCACACCACCCATCCAGATCGCACTCGAGGGTTCACGCTCCCAAACCCTAATCCCCTCATTCTCCATACCCCGCCACCTCTCTCTAGATCCCCATCTCCACCACCCTTGTCCGGCTCCGTCTTCTCCGACCACCCCCCGTCCGGCTGCATACCTTTGTCGTTCCCCTCCCCCATCACCGATGTCGGCCTAGGTCCTGGCCACACCCTTCCCCTCCGACCACATCCCCCTCTCCATGATGACCACAACGAAGACCGCCGCCTGAATCGTGTCGTCAGCCAACTGGTCCGCCGTGGGATGGCAGCGACCACCGAGTCTTCCGATGTGGCGGTCGCACCAAATCGCCATCTCCTCCACTCCACCGCCACCATCGTCGGGAAGCTACAACCACTCCAAGGCCTCCTGTGCATGCAAGCGTGATGTGTGGCGGTGACGCGAGCAGCGCGGGCACGCTGGAGGAGGAGCAGGAGGGGAAGCGGGCGGCGGCGGCTTACGCCTGCGAGGGGCGCCGGTGCTGCCTGCCTCGTTGCGTCGTCCCCGCGATCCCCTCATCTTCCTTCCCAGATCCCCTCCTCCCCACGATCCTCTCCTCTTCCTCCCCTGGCAGGAAGCTTCCCTCTGGCGCCGCCCTTCTCCCCAAGCCATGTCCGTCCTCCCCTCTGCCATATCCTCCACCATCGACCACGATAGAGGCAGCTCAGCCCGGACCATGGAGAGGCAGCCATCGACCTGGCCGGACCGTGTCACACCGCCCTGCCGAGGTGGCTGTTTGCGGGGCTCCATGCTGGCGAGGTGTCTTCAGCTTCCAGGACATGTCGCTAGCTGCAGAGGACCGTCCCCCTTCACGATATGCAAGGAGGGCGTCTCCTCGCACAAGGGAAACAACCATGTCCGGTGGTCTCTGCCCGGGCCATCGACTATAGATGCCCGCTCCTTCCTACATTACCAGGTGACCCTGCTCTCTCGCTCACGCACTTCACTTTTTGGTGTTCCTTCTAGGGTCTATAGGTTTGGGTTTTTTGATTTGTTGATGCTCTGATGTTGTCGTGCTGTCGGTCGTGCTGGAAGAAGTGAAAAATAAGAACCTCCCGTGTATAATATTCTCAAGACCCTGTGTACGAACACGGCTCAAAGGTTATGCGTCTTCACCAATGAGCACCACAGGTTCGTCGTCCTTAATTCTAGTCGTTGTACTAGTGCAGATAAACCACTAAGGTAGTTATACAAGCGTAGTTAATTTACTTGAACAGACAACTAGGCATGAATTGTTGTGAGCTCGTCATTTCTACTCCATCATGTTTTCTATTTTCCATTCTCGGTACATAAAAAATTTGATTATCTTTTAGCAACAGCAAGGATATGCACATATATATTTCTAAGCAAATGCTCTCATTGAAGATAGTTCATCAGTAGGAACTAGTAATATGGACAAACTAGAGAAAAAATAGGAAAACAAACTCTTTATCTTTTTGTTCATATTAATTTGTTCTAGTAATATGAATTTCTCAGTTGGTGTTCATGTGATAGATGAGATTGTTGAAATCCATTTCAGTTTATAAACTTTAGATATGGTACTAAAATTTGCTTATGCATGGTTTTTTTTGTCCCCAATATGACATATACATCGAGATGCGCCAGTCATGGGCTCTCTAGAGAGCTATCTATCGGCACAGTTTGAACTAGCAACATGGCTGTACCTACTTTTTACTCTTGCTACTAGTGTTGCCGAGTGTTGTGTTTCGTAGATTGACATCATGATGTACTAATCGAAAAGGATGTATCGTGATTCCATTTTTTGTTCTTATAAGTTAACGGATATATGTAGTAGCTAAATTGGTGATGATGGTTTGTTGTTAGTTTTTAGGCACAAACATGAAATTTCAGCTTGAAATGTTGTGCTGCGATTAGCCATTTATGATTGTTTGTTATGCTATAGCCATCAATATGTACTGATCTCTGTTGCACATGTTCAAAATTGTAGGGATGAGGCTATGGATGCTGCTGTGAGGGACCTCCATGCGCCGGATCTGAAGGTCGGCAGAGCAACGATCTAAGCGCCGTCGTCTAGGAGCTCGTAGATATCAGCACCCAAAGGTCGAATTTCTTTCTCTGGTCGAGCTCGAATCAACTGCTGTCATGGTATCCAGTAGTCTTTCTGATATGTTTTTATGGATGGAATGATGAATCGATTGGTCATGTTGATTAATTACATGTACTGCTTACCTCATTTAACCTTCATGAATCGATTCGTCAATAAAGTTTAGCTAAGTTGGCGTGTGGGTATTTTTCTGGGATTCTTGCAGCTAGAGCAGTGGCTGGTGTGCTAATGTAGGTGTCCAGCTATAGAGGATGCATGTGTACACTGCAATCTCCCTTCCTGTTATCTTTTATGCCATCAAATAATTGCATTCTATATAGAATACAGGCGATTCATGAAGGCTGCCGAATATATTACTATGTTTCGCTTCATATGTTGCTCCTGGTTTATTGGTTTTTTGAAACAGTGAATGCTTCTTCCACTAGTTTTTGATTTCAAGAGAAATTTAGATGAGTTTGTATCTAATATATGTCTCTTTATACATATTTGTCCAAGAAAATCTCCTCTCCCATATGTTAAATTTTAGTCAATTGCTTCGAAGCTCAGATTTGAAGACTACTGTTGGTCATGTATGAAAGCTAAGTTTTAGTTTTGGCACATGATTTCTGTAGCCATAGTAATATTTCCTAAAAATTATAGATGCCCTACCTTCTCATATCAACATGTTTTATTTCTCTTACATGGGAAGTTGATAGAAAATGTAGCCTTTCCTGGGGCCCCATCTGATGAACTGAAGGGGCTCCATTATCTCACATTTCTATTGCAATTCTGCTCCAGCTTTGACCTTTCTGATCCAATGAATCATGTCTTGCAAGTTAAAGATTAAAAGTTAGTTTATATCTGCACCAGACTCAATCCAATCCATGATACATCCAATCCATGATACCAATGGATGCCAACTGTTACTCTCTATGACAAATCCCATTTTTGTATTTTATCTCATGGACTCCCAAGAAATCAGGCTTGAGGTTAGCGGTATGTATCTTTTGGTTGGGTTTACCTATGACGGTAGTTGCTAACCATGCACTTTTTCCCATCTTTTTGTATTCTATAGTATGTAGCTTTGCACAACATTTGATTCTGTACATAGACAAGGACACATACAATTACACTACATTGTTATATCATGTGGTACATGTTCTTAATATGTTAAGCTTTCCTAAATAAGTTTCTAGTTATCATGTACTGTCAGATTGTGATGTCCTTCTTTTGAAATTACACCAACATGTTTATGTGTTATTCCACACAAAATCTTCAAGTTCCATACCACAATCCAAATTGGTTATATCATACATATTTTTTGCGAGAGGTAATGCTAGATGTTCAGTTTGTCAAAAATACTCGTATCTTTAGAGAATTTTTTGGTGAAGTGCATGCAACCCAATTCATACTATTTCTTGGTATAAAAAATTCATCTTCTATTCCCGCATCCCGTGTGGGGCTAGTTTAACTTAATTGTGACCTCCTTTTCTCATCCTAGGCTGGCAACACTTGGATGGACATCTCTCCATTGCTGCATGTATCAGGAGCTCCAAGGTGAAGAATCCCAAAGAAAACCTCACCCATCAAAGTGTTCTAGCTCATTTAAGTTTTTTATTATGAGATTTTGTTCTATTTTGATAGTTGAACATCAGATTTGTACTATATATGATTATAATGTATCTTGTTTAGCTGTCATATGAAATACTAAGTTTTTTGGTGTTTTTTAAACCAATTACTGGCTATTGCTCAAATACAGGACTGATTAGTGTAAATGTAAACAACGTGTGTTAAACTGAGGCATGTCTAATGGATTGTGTAACAAGGCCAAGACCCATACAATTTTGGATCTGATCTGTACAAATCATAAGAAGGCTGAAAATATAATTTTGGATCGGATCTATACAAATCAAAAAAGGCTGAAAATAGAAAAAATGAATGAATGAATGAATTGTGTAACAAGACCAAGGCCCATACAATATTGGATCGGTCTGTACAGATAAAAAAGGCTGAAAATAGAAAATGAATAGACGTACAAAGGCCATATCCCTAAACAAAAATAGATCTTAAAAATGCCATGGCCTAAAACAAAAAAGGCTCAATTAATGTGCTTGGCCCACATAAGCGATCAAATTAGATTGGGCTGAATTTGTGTTACGACGATCTTATTTCGTCATAGTTTTGCCACGTCAGACTAGCCACGTAAGATCTGACCTGACCTGGCTAGATGGCCCATGACGATTCCGTGGAAAACATCGTTACGTGCAATTACCGACGCTCAATTTTTGACGATTTGTTTTTCGTCATAAAATCGTCATATATTGTAGACAACGAAGGTTCAGTGACGAAAAAGGAGGGTCATATATCAACAGATTCCTTGTACTGACACTACGGCCAACTCTGTGGACAACACTATCTAGTCCCGGTTTTCTAATTGAGACTACGAAATCGGGACTAAAGGCCCCCTTTAGTCCCGGTCCAGCCACAAACCGGGACTAACACTCAAGACATTTATTAATATTAAAAAACCGAGACTACGAAATCAAGACTAAAGGCCCCCCCTTTATTCATGCCCATATCTAGCCCTATAGTACACAACTTTAGGGTCGTCTTCGTCTTCATCATCGCCGTCGTTGCTAGGCGCACACGGCTGGATCCTCATCCCAGCCATGGCATATTGTGGGGGAACCTACCACTCCAGCGTCGGATTAATGACACGTGAGGGAGGGGCTCCCAGATGACGATGCCGCTACACCTGCGGCCTTCACCACCCTGCCCTTCTTATGGCTCTGCGGCGGCTACGGGCACCGTAGGCGGGGATGATCTCCCTGTGTGATGTAGTGTATCACGCCTACGATAGTCCGGTTCACCCACCACAGGCGGCAGCCGGCTTCATCGTGGTTTACCGGGGGAGGGCCGCCAGCCTCATACCTGGCGAGCTCCCTTTCCTGCCGGTTAGTGAAGAAGGCATTTCAGGTGTCGTAGTTGTCGGGATCCCAATGGGGATCCATCCGCTACTTTCGTTCGTGAGCTCGAGGTAGAAATGGTTCGTGATGGCCACCTATTGTGCGGAACCTTGAGGCACAGGAGGTACAGGAACCCCTCCAGCGCTCAGCATCCAGTCGGCGGGCAGCCGGTAGCCCGGCAAGCATGGGTAGCTGGAGGCGCACAACGCCTCGGTCTCCTCGATGGTCATAATTCCCCAGTATGCGCTGTCTATTGTTGTGAGCGACGGAGGTGTGGATGTGTGAATAGAGATGGCGCGGTCGGCCTAGATATAGAGGGAAAGGGCGGGAAAACTTGGTGGGAAGCGGTGGGAAATGGCGGGAAATATATTTAGTCTCGGTTAGTGCCTACAACCGGGACTAAAAACTCCGGTCAGAGGTAAATGGCGGGAAAACTTGGCGTGAAGAGGTGGGAAATACATAGTTTGTGAAGCAACAACGAAATTAAAGTTTCATAATTATAAAAATTACAAAACCCTTCGTGTATGATGGTGGCGTGTTGACACCTCGTTGGGAGACCCCAAGAGTAAGGTGTGAAGCAGCACAACAGCAAATTTTCCCTCAGTAAGAAACCAAGGTTATCGAACCAGTAGGTGGAAGGAAACGTCTCAAAGGTGTTACATGCAACTTGGAAACCTGCACAACACAAACTCAAAACTTTGCCCCAATGAACAGTGAGGTTGTCAATCTCACCAGCTGCTGTAACAAAGGATTAACTGTATGGTGTGGAAGGTGATAGTGGTTTGCAGCAAGTAAACAGTAACAGTGGAGGATGTATCAATGGTAAAGATTGGACCGGGGTCCATAATTCACTAGTGGTGTTCTCCTTAGATAAACAAACATGGCATGCAGGGTAAACAAATTACAACAAGGAAATTGACAGGACTGAGCAAGGCATAACATGCAATACTAATCATCATGATCCTATGAGATTCGATTGGGCAATACAACAAGATAGATAGACCGCCATCCAACTGCATCTATGACTAGAAGTCCACCTTTGGTTTATCATCCGAACCCCCTCTAGTATTAAGTTGCAAGCAACAGACAACTGCTTTAAGCAAAGTGTGTAAGGTAAACAACTACTTGTTCCATGAACAAGAGACTGTTGTTTTCTCCCTAGTGGCAACAACACATCTACAACCTTAGAGGTTTCTGTCACTTCCCTTAGATTAAATAGAGGCATGAACCCACTATCTAGCATAAATACCCCCTCTTGGAGTCACTAGCAACTACTTGGCTAAGATAGCTATCAACAACAGAGAGCATGCAAGATCACAAACAACACAGACATGATAGAATCAAATAGACAAAACCATTAATCAATCTGACATAGTAATCTCAATATCCATCGGATCCCCACAAACACAACATGCATGATTACAAATAGATGAGATCTTGATCATGAATGGAGCTCACAAGATCTAGACATGAAAGCACAAAGGAGGAGAAACAACCATTTAGCTACTACATGGACCCGTAGTCCAAGGTGGAACTACTCACGCTTCATACCTGAGGCTGGCATGATGAAGAAGAAGGCCTTCGGGATGATCTCCCCTTCGACAGCGTGCTGGGAAGAGCTTCAAATCCCCCCATCTAGGGACGATTGTGGCGGCGGCTACAGACGGTTTCGTGGAATATTGATCGGGTACTTAGGGTTTAGGCATCGGGGTCTTCTTATAGGCGAAGAGGCGAGGCAGGAGGGCCACCAGGGTGGCTGGAGCCCCCAGACGCGGGGTGGTCCCACCCGTGTGGCCAGGGGGTGTGGCCCCTGGTGGGTCACCTCCATCTCGTTTTCAGGCTTCGTGTTCCCCACGGTAAAATATTGACTTTGGATTTTGTCCCGTACAATTTCGAGAAGATCGATTTTCTGCCTTTCTAGAACCAAAAACAGAAGAAAACATGCAACTGGCACTGTGGCATCTTGTTAATAGGTTAGTACCAGAAAACATATAAAAACACCTCAAAGTATGGACAAAGCAAAGGAAAGTAAATACTAAACAAGAATGGAGCATCAAAAATTATAGATACATTTCCGACGTATTAGTGTGCTGTCATGTTATGTGTTATAGTTGCAAGAAAAAATATTATACTTGGAAAATTGAAAACATCATAAAATATCCTTCACAAAATGAGCTATCATGTCTCATGGCATTTAGGTTCACAATATGCGGCCGGCCGACCAGATTTGAACTAGAGGTACACAATATGAGGCCATGAACTTCTTGGCATATGTCCCTTCCTTATGATCGCTTTGGTCGTAACCATGGAGCATATTCTTTATTAACGGAATGCTTGGGTAAGTTTTCACTGTGAAGGGCGGAATTTCATCAAACTTATTATAATCTTCGGACATGTCTGTCTTTTCCTTGATTCCCACGATGTTTCTTTTCATGAAAGAACCGTGTGACGCTTTGGCTCATCGTATGATGTATTTGTTTTCTTATTTTTCCTTTTTTTGGTCTGGAGGACATGTCCTTCACATATAAAACCCGAGCCACATCATTGTCTAGGATGAACGGTTCATCTCTGTAACCAAGATTGTTAGATCCACTGTTGTCATTTCATACAACTTGTCTACCTTTACCCCTTCCTCATTCAGGTTGACCCATTTGCAGTGAAACAAAGGGAACTTAAAAGAGACTCCATAGTCAAGTTCCCATATCTCCTCTATGTAACCATAATATGTGTCCTTTTTCCCATTCTCGTGTGTTGCATCAAAGCAGACACCACTATTTTGGTAGGTGCTCTTTTTATCTTGGGAGATCGTGTAAAATGTATTCCCATTTACTTCGTACCCTTGGAAATTCAGTATAGTAGAAGATGGTGATGTGGCCAACAAGTATAGCTGATCTCCAACAATGGTGTCATTCATGAGATGTGTCCGCAACCAACCGCCAAAAGACTTCATGTGTTCATCTCTAATCCATGAGTCAGGCTTCCTCGGGTTGTTGGAGCGTACAATATTCTTGTGTTCCTCGATATACGAAGCTGCCAAGGTGGAATTCTATAGAACTGTGTAGTGTGCTTGAGGGAAAGATTCCCTGTCCCTACATATCATTGCTTTCTTCCCTAGCGTGCCTTTTCCACTCAGTCTCCCCTCATGCCGCAAGTCAGGAACACTAATCGGCTTAAGGTCAGGAATAAAGTCAACACAAAACTCAATGACCTCCTCTATTCCATAGCCCTTGGAGATGCTTCCTTCTGGACTAGCGCGGTTATGAACATATTTGTTTAAGACTCCCATGAACCTCTCAAAGGGGAACATATTGTGTAGAAATATAGGACTGAGAATGGCAATCTCTTCCACTAGGTGAACCAGGAGATGCATGATATGTCCAATTTGCATCACCATTCTATATCATAATTTGCCTCTATTCATTTATATATTTCATATTAAGAGGTGTTACTTATGTCTTTTCATCTGTTTTTGTATGTTGGATGATTCTTAGAGGATGAACTGCCGGAGTCAGGATTCTGATGGAAAAAGAGGTGTTTTGATGCAATTTCGTGAAGATCAGAAAAATACCAGAAAAACTACGGAAAATCCTATTTTCCTAGAAGACGAAGAATGCCAGAAGGAGAGGCGGAGATGGGCCACAGGGGGCCCACACCCCCAGGCGCGGGCCACCCCTAGGTCGTGCCTACAGGGGTGTGGCCCACCTGGTCCACCTCTAGCTCCGCCCTCTTGCCTATATCTTCTCCTCGAAACCCTAATACACAGGGAGGGACCATAGAAAGATTCCACTGCCTCTACGCGGCGAAAAACACTGAGAGAGAAAGAGCTCTCCGATAAACAGATTTCTGCCGGGGAAATTCCTTCCCGGAGAGGGGAGATCATCGCCATCAACACCATCATCAAGCTGTACTTCATCGGGATCATCTGTTGGAATTATGCCCTAGAGGCAATAATAAAGATGTTATTATTATAATTCTTGTTCATGATAAAGTTTATATTCCATGCTAGAATTGTATTAAGCGGAAACTTTAATACTTGTGTGGTTTGTGAACAACACCGTGTCCCTAGTATGCCTCTATGGACTAGCTCATTGATTAATGATGGTTAAGGTTTCCTAACCATAGACATGAGTTGTCGATTAATAATGAGATCATATCATTGAGAGAATGATATGATGGACAGACCCAAACTAAGCGGAGAAATTAGATCGTGTCATCGTGTTCATCTTTGCGAAGCTTTCTTATGTCAAATATTGTATTCCTTAGACCATAAGATAATACAACTCCCTGGTATCAGAAGAAAGCTTTGAGGTCATCAAACGTCATCCTATGAGAGGGTGATCATAAAGGTGTCTCTCAGGTGATCGGAAAGTACCTGTTGGGTTGTATGTATCGAGATGGGATTTGTCCCTCCCAAGTCGGAGAGATATACTTCGGGCCCACTCGGTAATCGATATCAACACTGCTTGCAAGCATGTGGTTAAGGAGTTAATCACAAAGTGATATCAGATTACGGAACGAGTAAAGTACTAGCTGTGAACGAGATTGAACTAGGTATGACGGTACCAACGATCAAATCTCGGGCAAGTAAAATATCGCACGACGAAGGGAATATATATATGGGATTGATTGAATCCTGGCATCGTGGTTCATCCGATATGATCATCGATGAATGTGTGGGAGTCAATATGGGTTTCCAGACCCCGCTATTGATTATTGATATAAGATCATGTCTGCATATTCTCGAACCCGAAGGGTCACACACTTAACGTGTCTCGACGCTAGGATAGATTGGATAATTGGTTTATGAGTTTTTGTTCGAAGTCTCGGATGAGATCCGGGACATCACGAGAGGTTCCGGAATGGTCCGGAGAATAAGATTCATATAAGGCAATGCAGTTTTTGGAGTTCGGAATTGTTTCGGGTTAATCGGTATTGTACCGGAAGCTTCTAGAACCTTCCGGAGGGGAACCAACGTGGCCCCACCTACCGGGAGGGGGCATGGGCCTATGAGGGAGTGCACTGGCCGCATTGGGCCAGGGGCACAAGGCCCCATAGGGCCCAGCCAGCCAAACCTAGGGCAAACCCTAGGGGAGCTTCTAGAAGGGGGGGGGGGGGAACTTGCCCCCCACTCCTTCCTCCTTGGCCGCCGGCCTAGGGCTTGGGGGAGGGGCTAGGGCTGGCTGCCCACCCCTCTATATAAAGAGGGCTGGGGGCGCACCCCTCCCCTACACCTCCTCCTCAACCCTAGCCGTCCTGCTGCCCCTCCTCTCTCTCTCCCTCCCGACTGCGTGTAGGCGAAGCCCTGCTGCAGAAACTCTCCACCACTTGCACTGCGCCGTCGCGTTGTAGATCCAATCCATCTCTCCACCATACTTGCTGGACAGAGGAAGGAGGATACGTCAAGGTGCCGCACGTGTGCATCTCTCGGAGGCATCGCCACTTGCGGTGTTAGATCGGATCGGATCACGAGGAGGAGAAGCGAGTACGACTACATCACCCACGTTCCGTCGAACGTTCCGCTGTGCGAATCTTCAAGGGTATGAAGATCTCATCTATTCCCCCTCGTTGTTTGCATCTTCTAGATTAGATCTTGGCTTTCCCGTTCGCATCCGTAGAATTTTTTTGATTTACTATGCTGCGAAACCCTTCTGTGGTATCAGAGCTAGATCTATGCGTAGATGTGTTTCACGAGTAGAACGCAACATGGTTGTTGCCGGCGTTGATGTTTTCTGTTGCAAGCCTCTTGTTTGTGTACTTCTTATGATGCGGGATAGTGAGATTGAAGCGGTCCAGGCCAACTTTACGCGACGTCGTTCGCGAGACCGGCTCCGCACTTGACGTGTGGCTTGTTCCACACATGCGGCTGGTGGATGCCTGTTTCTCTCACTATAGTTGTCATGAGAATTACACCGGAGTTTGGCAACCATAATATCACCGTTGTCGCTTTCCGTAGGTAAGGATCGTTCTTAGCTTGCTACTCGCATAAGCCACGTAAAACATGCAACAACAAAGTAGAGGCGTCTAACTTGTTTTTGCAGGGAGTGTTTTCTGTGATATGGTATGGCCCAAGATGTGATGTGTATGTTGTATGCAATTATCATGTTTTGTAATGTTTCACGACTTGCATGTCGATGAGTACACAACCGGCAGGAGCCATATGGTTGTCTTTATAATTGTGTATGACCTGTGTGTCAACTTCTTATACGCCAAGTAATAGTTTTACTTTATCGCTAAGTAGTTAGCACTAGTTGTAGTTGCTATTCGTGGTGGAGGCAATCATGGTGGAGTGATGGAGATCATGCCGGAACGCACAAGATGGAGATCATTGCGCGAAGATTGGCTATATCATGTCACATAAAGTTATATGCATGTGATGTTTATCCTTTTATGTATCTTATTATGCTTAGATCGCGACGGTAGCATTATAAGTTGATTCCTCACTTAAAGATCAAGATAAAATTGTGTTCTCCCCATGTATGCACCGTTGCGAAAGTTCGTCGTGTCCAAGCATCATGTGATGATCGGGTGCTATAGACTCTACGTTCACATAAAACGGGTGCAAGCCAGTTTTGCACACGCGGAAATACTTGGGTTTGACTTGACGAGCCTAGCATGTACAGACATGGCCTCGGAACACATGAACCGAAAGGTTAAGCATGAGTCATATGAATAATATGATCGACACTTCGTTGTCCACCATTGAAACCACATCTCTTCTCATGAAGATCGGATTAGGTGTGGTGAATTTGGATCATGTTCACTAAACAACTTGAGGGATGTTGAATTTAGCGGGAGTTCATCTAGTAATTTGATTAAGTTGAACTAGTTATCATGAACATAGTCTAATTTGTACTTGCAAATATTGTAGATCAAATGGCTAAGTCCAACTTCAACTTCAACATTTTTGCTGAGAAAGAAAAGCTTAGAAACAATGGGTCTAACTTCACCAACTAGTTCCGCAATCTGAGAATCATTCTCGCTGGCGGACAAAAGGACTATGTCCTTGAGGATGCGCTAGGTGACGCCCCTGCTGTAGATGCGCCGACTGATGAGAAAGTTGTTTATAAGTCGCGCAAAGATGATTATGGTGCGATTAAGATCACCATGTTGTTTGCTATGGAATCGGACCTTCAAAATCGTTTTGAAGATTATCCCGGGCCCTTTGAGATTCTTGAGGAGCTGAAAACTATGTTTTAGACTTAGGCCCGTTCTGAGAGATATGAGATCTCTGAGAAATTCTTTAACTGCAAGATGGACGAAGGGAGTTCCGTTAGTGAGCATGCCATAAATATGTCAGGCTACACTCAACGCCTTGAGCAACTGGACTGCAAGATTCCAGAGGAGCTCACGATTGACAGGGTTCTGCAATCACTCCCTCCCAGCTACAAGAGTTTTGTAGTGACTCATAATCAGATTGGTTCCACTGATATGATCATCGAGCTCTTCGCTAAGCTGAAAGCTGCGGAGGTGGACATCAAAAAGGATAATCATGTGTTGATGGTCAACAAGCCCCCCCAGCTTTAAGAAAGGTACGGGTGCAAAGAAGCCCTTCAAGAAAGGCGGCGGCAAGCGCGTTGCCCCTGCTGAGAATAAGCTCAAGTCTGGACCTAAGTCGGACACTGAGTGCTTCTATTGCAAGGACAAGGGTCACTGGAAGCGCAACTGTCCGAAGTACTTAGCGGACAAGAAGGCTGGAACCATCAAAGGTATATTTGATATACATGTTATTGATGTTTTCCTTACTAGCCCTCGTTGTAGTGCCTGGGTATTTGATACTGGTTCAGTTGCTAATATTTGTAACTCGAAACAAGAGCTACAGAATAGACGGCGGCTTGCGAGGGATGAGGTGACGATGCGCGTTGGCAACGGATCAAGAGTTGATGTGATGGCCGTCGGCACGCTCTCCTTAGTTTTACATTCGGGATTAGTTTTAAACCTCAATAAATGTTATTATGTGCCTGCGTTGAGCATGAACATCATATCTGGATCGTGTTTATTGCAAGACGGTTATTCATTTAAATCTGAGAATAATGGTTGTTCTATTTATAGGAGTAACATCTTTTATGGTCATGCACCTGCTATGAATGGTTTATTTCTTCTGAATCTCGAAATGGATGAAACACACATCCATAACATTGAGGCTAAGAGATGCAAGGTAGATAGTGATAATACTACTTATTTGTGGCACTGCCGTCTAGGTCATATTGGTGTAAAACGCATGAAGAAACTCCATTCTGATGGACTTTTGGAGTCTCTTGATTTTGAATCAGACACATGCGAACCATGCCTCATGGGCAAGATGATCAAAACTCCGTTCTCCGGAATGATGGAGCGAGCGACGGACTTGTTGGAAATCATACATACCGATGTATGCCGACCGATGAGTGTTTCGACGCGCAGTGGATATCGCTACTTTCTCACTTTTACCGATGACTTAAGTAGATATGGGTATATCTATTTGATGAAACATAAATCTGAAACATTTGAAAAGTTCAAGGAATTTCAGAATGAAGTGGAGAACCATCGTAACAGAAAAATTAAGTTTCTACGATCCGATCGTGGAGGTGAATATTTGAGTTATGATTTTCTCACGCATCTTAAAGCAAGCGGAATCGTTTCGCAACTCACGCCACCAGGAACACCACAGCGCAATGGTGTGTCTGAACGCTGGAATCGAACTCTATTAGATATGGTCCGATCAATGATGTCTCTTACTGATTTGCCGTTATCATTTTGGGGTTATGCATTAGAAACCGCTACATTCACTTTAAATAGGGCACCATCTAAATTCGTTGAGACGACACCGTATGAACTGTGGTTTGGTGCTAAACCTAAGTTGTCGTTTCTTAAAGTTTGGGGATGCAAAGCTTACGTCAAGAAGTTGATGCCGGACAAGCTCGAACCCAAAGCGGAGAAATGCGTCTTCATAGGATACCCTAAGTAAACTATTGGGTATACCTTCTATCACAGAACCGAAGGCAAAGTGTTTGTCGCAAAGAACAGATCCTTTCTTGAGAAGGAGTTTCTCTCGAAAGAAGTGAGTGGGAGGAAAGTAGAGCTAGACGAGGTTGTTGAACCTTCTCTTGAATTAGAGAGTAGCGCAGTACCTGAAATTGTTCCAGTGCCGCCTGCACCAACAATAGAGGAAGCTAATGACAAGGATCATGAAGCTTCGGACGATGCTACTACTGAACATCGTAGGTCGACAAGGTCGCGTGCCCCTCCTGAGTGGTACGGCAACCCTGTCTTAATTGTCTTGTTAGTAGATGACAGTGAACCTGCAAACTATGAGGAAGCGATGATGAGCCCAAACTCTGAGAAATGGCTAGAGGCCATGAAATCCGAATTGGGATCCATGAGCGAAAACCAAGTATGGACTTTGGTGGACCCTCCTAGTGACCGAAAGGCCGTTGAGTGCAAATGGATTTTCAAGAAGAAAACGGACGCGGATGGTAATGTTACCGTCTATAAAGCACGACTTGTCGCGAAAGGTTTTCGACAAGTTCAAGGTGTTGACTACGATGAGACCTTCTCTCCCGTAGCGATGTTGAAGTCCATTCGGATTTTATTAGCAATTGCTGCGTTTCATGATTATGATATATGGCAGATGAATGTCAAGACTGCGTTCCTCAATGGCAACATTGATGAAGAGTTGTATATGATGCAACCTGAAGGTTTTGTCGATCCTAAGGATGCTGATAAAGTATGCAAACTTCAGCGTTCCATTTATGGACTGAAGCAAGCATCTCGGAGTTGGAACCATCGTTTTGATCAAGTGATCAAGAGCTTTGGATTTGTTCCAAATTGCTATGAAGCTTGTATCTACAAGAAAGTGAGTGGGAGTTCAGTGACATTTCTGGTACTATATGTGGATGACAGATTGATTATTGGAAATGACATTGACATGCTTAACGATGTGAAGACTTATTTGAACAATTTTTTTCAATGAAAGACGTAGGGGAAGCTGCTTATATATTGGGCATCAAAATCTATAGAGATAGACAAAGACGCCTGATAGCTTTAATCCAGAGTACATACCTAGACAAAGTTCTGAAAAGGTTCAGAATGGATAAGGCAAAGAAAGGTTTAGTGCCTATGTTGTCAGGTAAGATATTGAGCAAGGCTCAGTGTCCAGCTATGGTAAATGATAGAGAAGCTATGAGCAAAGTGCCTTATGCCTCGGCCATAGGTTCTATCATGTATGCCATGCTGTGTACTAGACCGGATGTGTCCAATGCTCTTAGTTTGACGAGCAGATACCAAAGTGATCTAGGAGTGGAACACTGGACAGCCGTGAAGGACATCCTAAAGTACCTAAATAGGACTAAAGAAATGTTCTTAGTCTATGGAGGTGATGAACAACTCGTCGAAAAGGGTTACGTTGACGCTAGTTTCGACACCGACAAGGATGATTCTAAATCTCAGACAGGATACGTTTATATTTTGAATGGAGGAGCTGTGAGCTGGAGAAGTTGCAAGCAAAGCGTGATCGCGGGATCTACAGTAGAAGCGGAATACATGGCTGCTGCAGAAGCGTCAAGTGAAGGAGTTTGGATTAGGAACTTCATCACTGATCTTGGCGTGGTTCCAAGTGCCTTGGACCCACTGGAGATATTGTGTGACAACACTGGCGCCATAGCACTCGCTAAGGAACCAAGATATCATCCAAAGACCAAGCATATCAACCGCAAGTTTCATATAATCCGAGATTATATAGTAGATGGAGATCTGAAGATTAGCAAAGTACATACAGATCTGAATGTCGCAGATCCATTGACTAAACCTCTTCCACATGCAAAACATGATCAGCACCTTAGTTCCATGGGTGTTAGATTGTTGCCAGATGTAAACTAGATTATTGACTCTAGTGCAAGTGGGAGACTGTTGGAATTATGCCCTAGAGGCAATAATAAAGATGTTATTATTATAATTCTTGTTCATGATAAAGTTTATATTCCATGCTAGAATTGTATTAAGCGGAAACTTTAATACTTGTGTGGTTTGTGAACAACACCGTGTCCCTAGTATGCCTCTATGGACTAGCTCATTGATTAATGATGGTTAAGGTTTCCTAACCATAGACATGAGTTGTCGATTAATAATGAGATCATATCATTGGGAGAATGATATGATGGACAGACCCAAACTAAGTGGAGCAATTAGATCGTGTCATCGTGTTCATCTTTGCGAAGCTTTTCTTATGTCAAATATTGTATTCCTTAGACCATGAGAAAATACAACTCCCTGGTATCAGAAGAAAGCTTTGAGGTCATCAAACATCATCCTATGAGAGGGTGATCATAAAGGTGTCTCTCAGGTGATCGGAAAGTACCTGTTGGGTTGTATGTATCGAGATGGGATTTGTCCCTCCCAAGTCGGAGAGATATACTTCGGGCCCACTCGGTAATCGATATCAACACTGCTTGCAAGCATGTGGTTAAGGAGTTAATCACAAAGTGATATCGGATTACGGAACGAGTAAAGTACTTGCTGTGAAAGAGATTGAACTAGGTATGACGGTACCGACGATCAAATCTCGGGCAAGTAAAATATCGCACGATGAAGGGAATATATATATGGGATTGATTGAATCCTGGCATCGTGGTTCATTCGATATGATCATCGATGAATGTGTGGGAGTCTATGGGTTTCCAGAACCCGCTGTTGATTATTGATATAAGATCATGTCTGCATATTCTCGAACCCGAAGGGTCACACACTTAACGTGTCTCGACGCTAGGATAGATTGGATAATTGGTTTATGAGTTTTCGTTCGGACTCTCGGATGAGATCCGGGACACCACGAGAGGTTCCGGAATGGTCCAGAGAATAAGATTCATATAAGGCAATGCAGTTTTTGGAGTTCGGAATTGTTTCGGTTTAATCGGTATTGTACCGGAAGCTTCTAGAACCTTCCGGAGGGGGACCAACGTGGCCCCACATGCCGGGAGGGGGCATGGGCCTATGAGGGAGTGCCCTGGCCGCATTGGGCCAGGGGCACAAGGCCCCATAGGGCCCAGCCGTCCAAACCTAGGGCAAACCCTAGGGGAGCTTCTAGAAGGGGGGGGGGAACTTGCCCCCCACTCCTCCCTCCTTGGCCGCCGGCCGAGGGCTTGGGGGAGGGGCTAGGGCTGGCCTCCCACCCCTCTATATAAAGAGGGATGGGGGCGCACCCCTCCCCTACACCTCCTCCTCAATCCTAGCCGCCCTGCTGCCCCTCCTCTCTCTCTCCCTCCCGACTGCGTGTAGGCGAAGCCCTGCAGCAGAAACTCTCCACCACTTGCACTGCGCCGTCGCGTTGTAGATCCAATCCATCTCTCCACCATACTTGCTGGACTGAGGAAGGAGGAGACGTCGAGGTGCCGCACGTGTGCATCTCTCGGAGGCATCGCCACTTGCGGTGTTAGATCAGATCAGATCGCGAGGAGGAGAAGCGAGTACGACTACATCACCCACGTTTCGTCGAACGTTCCGCTGTGCGAATCTTCAAGGGTATGAAGATCTCATCTGTTCCCCCTCGTTGTTTGCATCTTCTAGATTAGATCTTGGCTTTCCCGTTCGCATCCGTAGAATTTTTTTGATTTACTATGCTGCAAAACCCTTCATCATGATCATCATCATCCACACCATCATATCCACCAGCACCATCGTCACCACTCCATCCCACTGTAACAATTGTGTTGAATACTTTTAGAGTTCTTAGGGGAAACTTTCCCGGTGTTGATTACTATTGTAGTTGATGCTTGTGAGTGGAACCATTGGGTTATTTTTTATGTTCATATTTTTATCCATCATTATATCATCTCTGATCTTGATCCATATGATGTCTCATGAGTAGTTCGTTTAGTTCTTTTGGACATAGGAGAAGTCATGTTTTTAGTAGTGGATTTGTGTTGAGATATTATTCAATGGTTTAGTATTTAAGTTGTGGTGCTATTCTTTTAGTGGTGTCATGTGAACATCGACTACATGATACTTCACCATTTATGGGCCTAGGGAATGCATTGTGTATTTGGATACTAATTGTGGGGTTACCGGAGTGACAGAAACCTGAACCCTGTTAGGAAACCATTGCACAAGGGATTGTAGGATCTCAGAGTTTAAGGTTTATACCTTAATTGCTTTCCTGTAGTTGCGGATGCTTGTAGGGGGTTTAATCACAAGTATGTATTAGTCCAAGTAAGGTCGGTACATTAGCACAGGTTCACCCACACAACACTTACAACACCAAAGAAGACTACTCAGCTATATGAAGCGAAAGCACTTGACATAATTCCTATGTGTCCTCGAGAACGTTTGGTCCTTATAAGTATTTCCACCGGCTTGTCCTTTGCTAAGAAAGGATTGGATACTTGCTATAATTGTTTGTTGTCTTTATTACTTGCACTTTATTTCTTTGCTTTATCAGAAAACCCCTAAAAATCCGTCTGCTAAGTATTTACAGAGATTTCCTGCTCCATACCACTAGTCAACACCTTCTGCTCCTCGTTGGGATCGACACTCCTATTTATCGAAAGTACTACGATACACCCCCTATACTTGTGGGTCATCAAGACTATTTTCTGGCGCTGTTGCCGGGGAGGGAAGCGCTATTGAAGAGTGGAACTGGTAAAGGAAACTTCTATTGTGAGTATTGCTTTTTATTTCTATTTGTTACTTTGTTTCCAATCTGGATAACCCACTTGGTTTTCTGTTTGGGAAAACTACTACCACTTTTAGGGTAGTATATGATCCACCACCTGTTGAGATAGATCCTTTTAAGATACCTACAAGTATTGTTGATCATGTTATGGATAATTATTATTTAGGGGATGGAACTGTCCATCCTGGTGATCACTTGCTTTTTGTCCATGAATTATGCGGGTTGTTTAAGTGTGCAGGTATCACAGCTGAACATGTGAAGAAATTACTCTCTATATCATTGAAAGGAAGAGCTGAAGAATGGTATAAGCTGCTGAAGAATGGACAATCCATGGAATGGGAGGAAATAGTACCTCTCTTTTAGTCTAAATTCTATCCTCCCAGTGAGATTCATAAGGATAGGAATCTGATATATAACTTTTGGCCTTGTGATGATAGAGTACAGCTCAAGCTTGGGAGATATTGAAGTTACTAATGCTTAAATGTCCTATTCATGAACTCCCTAACAATATTATTATCAATAACTTTTATGCTAGGTTTTCTCTTTATGATAAAGATTTACTAGATGCTTCTTCTGTTGGATCATGCACACGTATGAAGGAAGAAGATAAATGGGATCTCCTAGACCGTATTCAAGAGAACACTAAAGCATGGGAGAATGACAAAGGAAGAAAGTCAGGTATAAACTATGATTATGAATGCATTAAATCTTATATGGGAACTGATGACTTCTGTAATATTAGTACTGAGTATGGTCTTGATTCTCAAAGTATTTCCAACTATTTTAAGGCCTTTCCCTCTTACATAGAAATTCCCCAAAAGAAGTGGAATAAGTACCATGCACCTTATACAGATGTTGTTAGTCATGTTCCTGCTAGAAATACTGAAGTTTGTAATATTGATCATATTTTGCCTGAACCTTATGTTGAGAAAACACCTTTCCCAACTAAGGTTAAGGAGTATTCTATGATAATTAGTGCGAATAAAAAAGGTACAAAGAAAGCTATGGAACCTGATGAGCAAATAAACAATGAACCTGTGGTAGCTATTGTGAGAGATCTTGTCACTAGAAACATAGAGGATGAGCACATTGTCTTCTATGAAGACACTTCTAATATTATCTCTCATCCTAGTAAAGCTAGAAAAGCTAGTGTCCCTGTGCGTTCTGTTAGAGTTGGTGATCATTGCTATTATGGTTTATGTGATATTGGTGCTAGTTCTAGTGCTATTCCTTATGAGCTTTACAGGGAAATTATGCATGAAATTGGTCCTTGTGAGCTTGAGGACATTAATGTGGTTATTCACCTTGCTAATAAGGAAACCATTTTCCCTATTGGTATTGTAAGAGATGTGGAGGTTATCTGCGGTAAGATTAAGTATCCTGCTGATTTTCTAGTGCTTAATTCAGTAGCTATTAAAACTTGTCCTATCATCTTTGATAGACCTTTCCTGAACACTTGTGGAGCTATTATTGATTGTAAAAAGGAGAAAGTTTTGACTAACTTTAATGGAGATTCTTATGAGTTTAACGTTTCCAAATTTGCTAAAGCGCCTTGTGAAAATAGCTTGCCTAATGAAGATTTTAGGATGGAACAACTTGCTTCTATTGATCCAGTTTATGACCTTGGTCCTCTTTTTGATGATTGTAAGTATGCTCATTATGATGATAAAGTTGTTTCCTCTGACAGTTATATTGTCAACTTTATTCAAAGTGCTACTGAAAGTTATAATGAGAGAGGGAAACATGGCTTTATGCATCTCAATAATATTAAGTTTCCCTGTTTTATGTTGAAAGCTTTGAAGTTGCATTTGTTTTGTCTTCCTATGCCAGTGGCTTTTTGTTTCAACAATTTGTTTTCACATGAGACCCCCTTGC
The DNA here is from genome assembly GCA_916181665.1 of Avena sativa. Taxonomy (NCBI): domain Eukaryota; kingdom Viridiplantae; phylum Streptophyta; class Magnoliopsida; order Poales; family Poaceae; genus Avena; species Avena sativa. Next base: position 442,695,691 of record OV702294.1, on the reverse strand, counting down.
ATAGGAAGTGGGTTAGGCTCAATTGTGTTGGATATTTGCTTCTTGATGCTCTCTTTCACTTCAAATCTATATCTCCTATGTGAGCATCTTTGAAATTATCAAGCCTAACTTAAAGGTAAGAAAGAAAAGTACTTCTTGGGAGATAACCCAATAGTTTGGTTGATTCTTGGAATTTATTACCTTAGTAATAACCTCTCCTTATCCTTTTTGTTTTGGTTTTTGTGTCAAGATCAACTACTTGTGAGAAGTAGAGGAGTTGTGAAAAGTGGCTGTCCCGGGACAGATTTTTGTGCTGCATTGTAAAAATTCGTGAAGGAGATAAGTACTACGGATGGAGCTGTATTTTTCTGTTCTTGTTCTTAAAATTGTTATCCAACTTCCATTAGTTTTGCACTTTTTTATTTGAGCAACAAAAGTTTTTCAAACAAATCAATTTTTACCTACTGGTCTGTTTTGACAGATTTCTGCCATCATTTGCATTTGCTTCTTATATTGATTCCCTTTCAGATTCTTTTTGGGCTTTGGAAAGGAGTTACTACAGTAGCTTTTGTTTTGATGGACTTCAGTTGAAGTTTGAACCTAAAGGTTTATTATTTTGCATACACTAATGTTGCCATTGAGGTTTGTGTAAGGCCTTGTATGAAGGGAATTTCCAGGAGAAGGAGAAAAGGAATCTGCAGAGTTCGTCTTTGAATAGGTAAAAGTGGCAAAAACAGAAGGTTCGTGAAAACCCTATATTTTTATATTTTTGATGTTTTTATTACATATAGAAGGTTACGAGACAAAACAGAGGAGGGAACAGAGGCCAGGGTAGCCACACCCACCCTAGGCGCGGGCCCCCACCTAGCCGCGCCTAGAGGGGGTGTGAGCCCCCTGAACTCCGTCTCCGCCTCGTTTTCGCACAGTACCTTCCTTATGCATTGAAACTTCGTAATATATAACCCCCCGGATCCCCCGAGGTTCGTATATCGTGTTCTCGTCGTGTTTTTGTTTCTATCTGTTTCTGTCAGGAAATCTTCTCAAGTTTAGAGCACCATGGTCTCTGCCAAGGACAAAGTCAAGTGGCCAGTGGAAGAAGAAAGGATCGCCGCCAGGCGCGAGGACATGGATTGGAGCGTTGAGGAGGAAGTAAAGAACATGTTAGCATGCACTAAAGAACAAACCGCCGCATGGTCAGGGCAAGGAAACCTACTTTTGTAGGAGCAATTAACACTGGATGTGCTTTTTCTCGTAATATGCAGGGGATGATGACCTCCATCCCAAACTTCAGATCCTACCCTGAGGCAGTGCAATCCCTTCTAACCACTGATGAGTTTTGTGATAAGTACCATGCTCTAAGGATGAAGGTGGATATACTTCAAGAGGAGAATAACAGGCTTCGTAAGACGCTGGAGGGTTTTCTGACCCTAAACAAGGGAACACCACCACCACCGAAGGAGTAATTCATCATCAGGTTTGGCATCCCCTTGGCTTGTTCCAAGCTTGGGGGAGTGCTGCGGTATCACATCATTATCTTTCACCTTTTACCTTTTTATTAGATTCATATCTTTCGTAGAGAAGTTATCTTATAGGTTGGTTTGCATTCTGGAAGTATCTCTCCTTTAGTTGGTTATCTATGTATCCCTTGGTGTGAGTGCCTTTATGGAATATTAATGAGAAGTTTCATCTTTTACTTTTTGCACTTCTTATTTTAATTTGCAATCTCTATTATATGATTGATCTTGTTGATCAGTATTGGTATCACTTTGGGAGCATCAAGTAGATCTAAATTGGTTTTGGCAAACCGAGCTCTGGTCAGTAACAAAACTTTTTGAGGTTTGGAAGGAAAAGATAAAAAATCTTACAAGTATTTTGTATCATTTATTTTATTCCTTGATTTTCTCATAAGTTTAGTATTATTTATTTAAGATCTTTTGTGTCTTCAAGGAAGATTGCATGTTTGGCTTTATTACTTGTATGTTTGCTTGTTTCTTTCAACTCTTTTGCTTGCTACCCAGCCTTGCTAGCCAAAAACCTGTGCCATTTGTGTCCACGATATCTACCTATTAGCATTATTGCTATTCCAAGCAAATTCTCAAGCTTCATCTATATTTCGAATTAAAAATTATTTTGTTATGTGAAAACTAGTTAGTAAATCTCTCACGAACTTGATGGCACACCTTATTTTCTTGCCCCTAATAAACTTGAACCATTGTGTCATCGAAGTTGTATATGCTTGCATCTATACGTTGGGATTAGCAGAACCATGCTGTCACGGGGAACACTTTCAACACTTATGGATACATATCCAGTTGATATCATGCTCTTTTGTTTGCGGATGCCGTCGGTGTGAAATAAAATAGGAGCTTGTAAGTCCATGGAGTTATGTATGTGTGTTAGAGAAATGCCTAGGCCGCTAGCCTAAGGAATTCCTAATCATGGTGGAAACTTGCAGCATAACCATAGTGAGCAATCTGTGAAGCATCCTCAATAAAAACCTATGCAAATAGCAAATAAAAAGATCACTAAGATGCTCACTGTCTGCTTGCCTTGTCATTTTGATTATGGGATAGCTCCTGTATCATGTGCAAGGGGTACCCCGTTGGAGGTTCTTGATGATACACATGTACTTACAATGACAAGAACTTACCGGTAACTAGAGTTGAGTAGCATGAGGAGTGGACCTCATACTCAGGGGACATGAGATTGCCAACTTATATTTCGTCAAGCATATACTCCATCTTTGTTCACTTTAACCTTAATCACCTCAATATGCTTATGTTAGGGGAAATGAGAGCTCAAAGCTAGTAAGTACCATAATCTTTTGGAAGCTCTTTATGAACTTGAAATCCCTGCTTCCCTCTATGAAAGGCCCTTTCTTCCACTTCTAAGTTGAGTCAGTAGACCTACTTCGTCTCTATCTCCAGCAAGCATTTGAGTTGTTGTGTTTCAAGCATTCATATGATGATTTATTCAATCATGTTCTTTATCTTCCTTGTTTGCACAAGACTCTTATCTATTGAGTATTACTTTGAAAGGCATCATTGTGAAAAACCTTTTATGTTTGAGCAAAGAGTACTCCTGTTGTAAAACTTCTAAAAAATCTTTTTGTGAAACTATTTGCCAGCTGTTCTCTGACCAAGAACAAAGTTTGCCAATTCCACTTATGATTTATCTTTATGCATCTCTATTGTGACTCCTATACTTGTTGCAAGCTAAGTTATATAATGGCGAGTTTCTTTCTTCTATGAGTTTTGTAATGGTAAGTGTGATGCTTCTTGTCTGTATTCTTTTATCGACACTTCACTCCATAAACCTGTGGACATGTTTACTGAGCTTAATTTTCGCTTGGGGACAAGCGAAGGTCTAAGCTTGGGGGAAGTTGATACGTCCAATTTGCATCACCATTCTGTATCATAATTTGCCTCTATTCATTGATATATTTCATATTAAGAGGTGTTACTTATGTCTTTTCATCTGTTTTTGCATGTTGGATGATTCTTGGAGGATGAACTGCCGGAGTTAGGATTCAGAAGGAAAAAGCGGTATTTTGATGCAATTTCGCGAAGATCAGAAAAATACCAGAAAAACTACAAAAAACCCTATTTTCCAAGAATATGAAGAATACCAAAAGGAGAGGCGGAGATGGGCCACAAGGGGCCCACACCCCCCCAGGCGCGGGCCACTCCTAGGCTGCGCCTACAGGGGGTGTGGCCCACCTGGTCCACCTCTAGATCTGCCCTCTCGCCTATATCTTCTCCTCGAAACCCTAATACACAGGGAGGGACCAAAGAAAGATTCCGCCGCCTCTGCGGGGAGAAAAACACCGAGAGAGAAAGAGCTCTCCGGCAGATAGATTTCTGCCAGGGAAATTCCTTCCCGGAGAGGGGAGATCATCGCCATCAACACCATCATCAAGCTAGACTTCATCGGAATCATCATCATCATCCACACCATCATCTCCACCAACACCATCGTCACCACTCCATCCCACTATAACAATTGTGTTGAATACTTGCATAGTTCTTAGGTGAAACTTTTCCGGTGTTGATTACTATTGTAGTTGATGCTTGTGAGTGGAACCATTGGGTTATTGTTTATGTTAAGATTGTTATCCATCATTATATCATCTCTGATCTTGATCCATATGATGTCTCATGAGTAGTTCGTTTAGTTCTTGAGGACATGGGAGAAGTCATGTTGTTAGTAGTGGATTTGTGTTGAGATATTATTCAATGGTTTAGTATTTAAGTTGTGGTGCTATTCTTTTAGTGGTGTCATGTGAACATCGACTACATGATACTTCACCATTTATGGGCCTAGGGAATGCATTGTGTATTTGGCTACTAATTGTGGGGTTACAGGAGTGACAGAAACCTGAACCCCCGTTAGGAAACCATTGCACAAGGGAGTGTAGGATCTCAGAGTTTAAGGTTGTGGTTAGGTTTATACCTTAATTGCTTTCCTGTAGTTGCGGATGCTTGTAGGGGGTTTAATCACAAGTATGTATTAGTCCAAGTAAGGTCGATACATTAGCACAGGTTCACCCACACAACACTTACAACACCAAAGAAGATTACTCAGCTATATGAAGTGAAAGCGCTTGACAGAATTCCTATGTGTCCCCGAGAACGTTTGCTCCTTATAAGTATTTCCACCGACATGTCCTTTGCTAAGAAAGGATTGGACCACTTGCTGCAATTGTTTTCTGTCTTTATTACTTGCATTTTATTTATTTGCTTTATCAGAAAACCCCTAAAAATCTGTTTGCTAAGTATGTACAGAGATTTCCTGCTCCATACCACTAGTCAACAACTTCTGCTTCTTGTTGGGATCGAAACTCCTATTTATCGAAAGTACTATGATACAACCCCTATACTTGTGGTTCATCAATGCGTCATAATATTGAAGAAGGATGGTGGGAACATCAAATCAAAACTAACAAGACATTGTGCCACATCCTTTCGTAACCTTGGCAGAATATGTGGATTGATTACCTTCTGATATATTTCATTGAGGAATGCACACAACTTCACAATGAGTACTCGATTTTTTTTTGGTAGAAGCCCCCTCAATGCAACCAGAAGCAATCGCGTCATAATCACGTGACAGTCATGAGACTTCAGGTTTTGGAATTTTTCTGTGCCATATTTATTATCCCGTTTATATTAGACGAGAAGCCAGATGGTACCTTGATACTGTAAAGGACTTCAAAAAAGATTTCCTTCTCTGCTTTGGTAAGAGCATAGCTGGCACAACTTAAGTGACACCCTTTATCCATCTTGTTCTGTGTATGCATGTTCTTTGGGTCTTTCATAAGTTGCTGGTCCTCACGTGCTTCTGGTGTATCTTTTATATTCCCATACACGCCCAGGAATCCTAGCAGGTTCATGCAAAGATTCTTCGTCACGTGCATCACGTCGATTGAAGAGCGGACATGTAGTACTTTCCAATAGGGTAGCTCCCAAAATATAGATTTCTTCTTCCACATGGGCGCGTGTCTGGTAGCGACAGCGCTCGGAACAGATTGACCGCCAGGATTCTTTCCAAAGATTACTTCTATGTCCTTGACCATACCAAATACATCATCACTAGCAGGGAGGTCAGGCTTCTTCCGGTGATCTGCCTCACCTTTGAAATGCTTGCCTTTCTTTCTTACATGATGATTGGTCGGAAGAAATCGTCGATTCCCTAGGTACACAACCTTCTTGCATTTATGAAAATATGTACCTTCAGTCTTATCTATATAGTGCGTGCATGCCTAATATCCCTTGTTTGTCTGTCCTGAAAGGTTACTAAGAGCAGGACAATCATTGATGGTTACGAAAAGCAACCCTCGTAGGTCAAATGGCTCCTGTTTGTTCTCATACTACACATGTACACATGGTTTGCCCCACAACTGTAAGAGTTCTTCAACTAATGTCCTTAGGTACACATCAATGTCGTTGCCGGGTTGCTTTGGGCCTTGGATGAGCACTGACATCATAATGAACTTACGTTTCATGCACAACCAAGGAGGAATGTTGTAGATACATAGAGTCATAGGCCAGGTGCTGTGACTGTAGCTCTGCTCCCAAAAAGATTCATCCCATCCATAATTAGACCAAACCATAAGTTTCTTGCGTCACCTGCAAAGTCCGGGAAGTCTCTCTCGATTTTTCTCCACTGCGACCCATCAACGGAGTGTCTCAACTTCCCGTCTTTCTTACGGTATTCTTTGTGCCATTGCAACAACCTGGCATGCTCTTTGTTTCTGAACATGTGTTTCAACCGTGGTATTATAGGAGCATACCACATAACCTTAGCAGGAACCCTCTTCCGGGGGATCTCCCTCAACATCACCAGACTCATCTTGTATGATCTTATACAACAATGTAGTGCATACCGGGCATTTATCTAAATTCTCGTACTCCTCACCGCGGTAGAGGATGCAATCATTAATGCATGCATATATCTTCTGCACATTTAATCCTAGAGGGCAGAGAGTCTTCTTTGCTTCGTACGTACTCTTCAAAAAATCGTTATGCTTTGGAAGCTTCGGCTTTATTATTTTCAGCAACTTTTCAAATGCGGAGTCAGCTAGACCACACTCTACCTCCCGTCTCAGCAATTCCAGTGTGGTACCGAGCTTTGCTGCCATCTTCGCAATTTGGGTACAACAATTTTTTATGATCTTCTAACATGCCCTCCAACTTCAACTTCTCCTTTTATGTTTCACAGTCTTAATTTGCATCATAAATGACCCGACCAAGATCATCATCGGGCCATCTGATGCCCATTCTTCACTTCCTTCTTCTTTATTGTCTTTCATTGTAGTATCACCATATTCAGGAACCATATGATGATAGTTGTTATCATCATTCTCTTCTTCTTCATTGTTTTCCATCATAAACCCTCTTTCCTCGTGCTTGGTCCAGCAATTATAGCTGGGCATGAAAGCTTTCATAACTAGGTGGTCACAAATGATTTTCGAGGAAGAGTACTCTTTGTCGTTCCGACATTGAACACATGGATAACACATAAAACCATTCTTTTTGTTTGCCATAGCCACATCGATAAATTTATCCATGCCCTAAATGTATCCGGTTTCATGCCGGTCACCGTACATCCATTCCCGACTGTTCATCTGCATCATATAATTAATTTTATCAAAAACCATTACAGAACATCATAAATAGTGAAATGACCAATTCACATTTACACATGCATTATATCAATGACAGATGAAAAGATAAAGTTGCTAACCTTGATCAAGGAGGAAAGAAAGAGGAGAAAGCTCAAGTGTGGCTCGGGCACCTCCTTTATTTTTTGTTTTGTGAGAAATCAAACAGGATCATTCACTCAAACATTTCATCGAACACCTTGCATGCATAGGAAAAAACTAGCACACACTTCTCACACCTTTCACCAAGAAAAAACAATGGAGGAGAGACAGAGGGCTGGGGCGGCATATTTATAGGCAGGACACATGCGTCCCGGTTTGTAACACAAACCGGGACTAAAGGTATCGCGTCAGACACTGCTTGCCACGATACCTTTAGTCCCGGTTTGTGTTACAAACTGGAACGCATGCTCCCATATGAATCGGGACGAAGACCCCCTCGCCTCTCGAGCGACGCGTCGGCCGTTCGAACGTGAGCATTAGTCCCGGTTCATGGCGGAACCGGGACTAATGCTCTGTATGAAAGGGCTGGTTTCTACTAGTGTATGTATACGTGGGAATATATATCACGATCTACATTGGATATTTACTATTTTGTGTTTTTCCAAAAGGGGGTCGACGCCCGGGTGTGGTTTTATTGACTTATTAAAAAATTATTACAAAGTGTTCAGCTCATGGATCACATACGATTAATATATGTATCAACCATCTAAAAAAGCAAGTAACAAAAAAGTCCAACGCATCAAGATAAGATCCTATTATCAAAAAGCCAACCGGACCCGTGAATATATCCCGTGCAACCGTTTTTAGAAAACTGCACCCAATAGCCATGACTGGGCTGAGCTCCTCTAGAAGAAGAAAAGATCACATAGCATGTTTGGTCAAGGGAATAACCTATATAAAAGAAGAGTTTGATGTTCTGTTAAAAACATATCATTTTGTATATGTCAAATAGCCAGCAGTAAAGCACAATCACCCACTTGAACATGTGCTTTATGTTTATTAACCACGTGTAACCACTTTCCAGATAAGTTTTTAATATTTTTTGGGGGAGTTAGATTAAAAGCCATATTAACTATATGACATATGAGTTCTGTGAATGGATATTCAATGAACAGATGTTGGATCGTCTCGTGTTTATCACAAAAACAACATTTCTGATTTCCTTATCAGTTATGTTTAGCTAAATTGTCTTTTATTAATAAAACTTTTCTATTCAAAAATCACATAAAGATTCTAATCTTTAGTGAGACCTTTATTTTCTAAATATATTTACGAAGAAACCATGTGTGACCGTCCATTAAGTCTAAGTACATATATTTTACCTAAAACATGTCAGAAGACGTGAGATACCATCTAAAATGATCTCCGTCACATGTTTTTTGAACAAGCATGAGCCGGTCTAGTAAATGCAATCATCTTGCCATTTATTACGGATTAAAGTTTTTGAAACACAATGTTTACCGAAGTATGAGCCATTACTTGTGCAACTAAATCTTTTTTTGCACAATACTGTATAACTATGGGTATTCTATAGCTAGAGGAGTTTATCCAAGTCAAGTATTGTAACATCCTCAAAATCATGTTTCAAACTTATGCATATCATCCATGCATCCATGAGTATATGATTTTCATTTCAAACAAATCAATTCAAAACAGAAGCATTTGTGCTTATTATTTTATGTAAGCTTGCTCTAAGCCTTAGTGCTATCTTCCAATGAGAAGAAATACTTGTTTTGATTCAGTAAAATTTGTTTATTCAAACTTAGGCACCACCAAAAATTTGAACAAAATTTCAAAAACAAAATGAATAATAAAACCAATATTATGCCTATTGAATATATATCATAAAGGCATGGTTTTATTTTATTTTCAAAAAAACCCAAGTGTGCTTGAGTGAACAGATGTGTTTGACACTTATTTAAGTACAAGATTTATTGTACAAAAACCCTAGAAAGTTTTGGAACCAAACATATTTGAATTGAAGTTTGAAAACCATTTCAGAAAAACAAACAGAAAAAGAAAAAGCTTAAAGAGAGAAAAAATATCACTCAGCCGAATCTGGCCCAACCAGCCCAGCTAAGCCCAACACCCCACCCCGCGAACCGTTTTTCTTCACTCGCCCCCGCACCCACTAGCTCGCTGACAGGCAGGACCCACTCCCTCTCCTTTCCTCTCGCTGACAGCCACGGCCCACACGACCATCGTCGTCTCCACCCAGCGACTGGTTCATCCCCAAATCACGCGGGCGTTCCCTGTATTGATTCGCGGCGTCAATTCACGTTGAATGCTGGAGTAAATCTCGCTCGCGACCATGCTACTTAAACCCCCTCTGCCCCCTCTCCATTTTCCCCCAAACTCTGAGCACAAAGCGCCCCCAGGCTGCCCACAATCGCTCCTGCACCGCCGCAGACAGAGCTCACTCCGGCGACCAATCCCGGTGAGCCCTGTGCGCCCCTCTCCCTCTGGTTCTTGCAGACAGCCTCGCCACTTTCTTGCGCATCTACTGACACCGCTGGTTCCTTCTTTACTGCCCCAGGTCGTCGGTTCCATTCAACACCGCAAGCTCCCGACGACAACCTCGACTCCGGCGACCAAATTCCGTAAGCCCTTTGCGCCCCTTCGCCTCTGACTCACACGAGGTTGTTCGCCACTGTCTTGTGCATCATCTGGTGCCGTTTGTTTGTGCTAGGGAGACCAGGAGCGTCGCCAACGTCGCCGTCCACTTGAACCCTACGCCGCCCGCAACTTCGACGAGCTCCAGCAGCCCACTCCGTGCGCCCCTTGCCAAGCCGCCGCCAGGTTGAGCATCAGCACGTCGCCACAGTTCTGGTAAGCCCCTCCAACGACCCTAGGACCACCTGTAGCGCCGCACCAGCGTAGGCAGAGCACGCCGCCGCCAGTTTCCGCTGCTAGCGTTGCCCGTCTGTGGTCAATTAGATTAGGGCCGTAGGATTTAGATCTAACGTGTGAGATTAGATCTGTGACGAAGAGGTAAGTTTAGATCTGAGCCGTGCGTGTTTAGTTAGATCCAACGGTAGCCGAGCGTGATCCAGTGCGAAGCGGTATCGTCCAATCAGACGCTGCCGCGTGGCGGAAGTTTAGATTTAAAACAGGATTTGAATCTGATTGATGTTCAAATTTGTTTAGGCTATAACTTTTAATCCCCACGTTAGAATTTGACAAATTTTATATCGTTGGAATCAGGAGAGCAAGCTCTTTCTAAATATGCAATGTGTTTAATGTTTTGATTCTGTTAAAAAGGTTTTATTTGAAGAAACTTGTGTAGGGATAATTTGAGTATATGAAATGTTTAGGAAATGATTTAGGGTTTAAATAAATGTTGTTTGGCAAGTTTTTATCTTGTTTATGAATCAGTACTGTATACTTGCTTTGTTGAGTTTTAAAAATCATCACATATCATTTTGCATGCATGCATATATTTTTGATTGTATATGTTCTGTATGTGATTGTGGCTATGATTCTTTGTGTAGATTTTGGTGCTAGTGATTGTGATTGTGAGGAGTGTAGCTACTCTCCAAACTACCAAGGCAAGTGGTACTTCATGAATATTTGTATCCCCATGTTTTATACTAAGCATTAGAAATATTTTGCTAAGTCTTGCATGATATTATTTTTGCTTATATGCCATGTTGGGAAATCCTAGTAGTTGTAGAATTGCTAGGGAATCTCTAAGTTAAGTTACTATCTATGCCATGCTTAGCCTAGCTAGTAGCAAACAAGGGTTGGTGAAATATACATGTTATGTTAAAAATATTTCTAAGTCTTTGGACTTGTGTTTTGCCTAATAAAACAACTAAGTTAATGAAACACCTGGGTGGAATGGAAGGAATGGTTTATGTTGAGTGGTTACACAAGGCCCATTTCTATGGTTTACCTTGTGTATCTCACTTGTGTTAAGCCACCCAGGAACAAAGAGATTTTAGAGGCCAAGTGTTAAGAAGCTTCTAGTGCAGCCACTTGGCAATATGGGCTCTGCCAGGATCACATAGGTTGCTAGAACTTAGCCATTTGGACAGTTGGTGGTAGTGGGAATGATAGGATGGAGCGCGTCCATTTGGTCTAAGGGAAGGCTTCTGAAAGGTCCTGTCTTGGTGAAAATCAAGGCTTGTGGGGAAAGTGCACCACCTCTGCAGATGGAAAAATCTAAGTACTTAGCCAAGTCCATGGTAATGGACAACTTGAGCATCAATGCATGGAAGCTATCAAGAATCTCCTCATCCAATTTCTAAGTAAAAATTTGTGGGTGAACAAGGGTGAAGGACCTCAATGTCTATTGGTGGTTCCTTGGGAAAGTTTTGACAAAGAAAAACTTAGTGATTTCAACTAATAGGCAAAACCTATTTTGAGAAAAGCAAGCCAAGCTACACTTAGCCATATTGCATATAGTATCTAGTCCACCTAAATTATACTAAGGTATCACTTGCCAATACTATTCCAAAGTATTGACCCACTGTGGCTGTAACTTGTGATGTTGCAGGTTACTCTGATGAGGATTAGGTGTCATGAGTCTACACTCAACATGTTTGCCTGTGGCACATGAAGATGAAGACTTTTATTTATTTACTTATTCAAACTCTTGTACTAGGCCTGCGGCCTTGGAGTTGTAAAGACTATGTTTATCTCTGGAATGGCTGTAATAAAGACCTTTGTATCTATGTACTTCATCTTAAACTGTGGATGCTAGCATTGATCCAGGGACTAGCATTGCAATCACAGGGATCCTTTTCCTTTATAAAGGAGGGATCTTACAGATGGTATCAGAGCACTGTGTTGCCTGTAGGATTATGACCCTAGGATTGGAACCACTAAGGAAAATTTTCAACAACTTCTACACTTGTCTATTCTTCTCGTAAACTTTTCTAATCTTCCTTCTCATCTCTATTTGTAGATGAACTCCAGCAACGAAGCCGTAAGGAAAGGACCACTCATGACAATGACTTTGGAGTGTGAGACAGAATTCCCCAAGGCTCTCAAGGACCTCATTGTTGCATTAGAGATACAAGGTGCAGCTGTCTACAAAGGTTTTCTTGTGATGGATGAAGGAGTTGAATACTGGTGGGTGCAGCTTCACTTGTACAAAAACAAGGAAGACAACCACCAGGAAAAAGGATTCTGCATGTTCACCAATTCAATGGTGCACACTACATTCTTTGAATCAGCAAGGGATGCAGCTTGGAAGACCATCAAATAACTTGGTGATAGAGTTAAGTGCAGAATGCTCAACCTCCAAAATGATCTAAAGGAAGAGAAGAAACATACCCAAGAGTTGGAAGCTACCAACCAAACCTTAAGAGGAGACATTATAGACTTAGTGATGGAGTCATGTGAGCAAGATAGATTGATTGCTTCTAGAAACATTGTGTTAGCCAACAGATCCAGTGAGATTGGATTGTAAACGTACTTCGTTAGTTGGACCACCACTTATCACCTTATTTTCCAAACATTGCTTTAAAAATAAATTGAACCTTGGTTGTTGTAATGGATCCATGTGTGCCATGACTTGTGTGTTTTGAATTCCAAGGATTTGTATGTGATGTTTTGCCTTGTATTTTATCTTGAATTGTGTAGTTCTAAATTTTTCTATCTTATAAATAGATGCCTACTGTTACCTTCAGCACTGTTGAGGAGTTCCAGGGAACTCGCTTTGGTCCTCGTATTGTTGAGCTTACTACTTTGCTCAATCTCCCTCTTCCTACCATCATGGTGCTTCCCCTCACCAAGTTTGAGAGGAAAGATCTTTGGGGCTTCAAGGTCAACCAGCCCGGACGCCAGACAGAGCCTACCACGGAGGCCATCGTCTTCAAGCTCATGCATGATGACAAGGAGAGAGGCCTTGAGGTAGTTATGCAGGATCTGATAGGACAACTGCTAGGGAGACACTCCCGACAGGTTAGAGGTACTCACTTCCACGTCTTCGGTAGACATGATGAGGATGGAGAGTCCATCGACTTCGAGGAAGATTCGAGAGACACAGCAGAGCCGATTCGTCTATACCTCCAGGACTTAGAGTCTCTCATTAGGCACGTGGACACTGATAGGACCAACGTCATGCTCAACAATGACGAACTCCAGGTGCAGCTTCACGAGAAGGACAAGCTCTTCGCGGAGCAAGATGAGATAGTCAAGGAGATGGAGGCGAAGTTCGAGAGCCAGGACAGGAAGTTCAAGAGTCAGGAGAAACGAGTCCAGGATAGGAACAAGAAGATCCGGGACATGACTGAAGAACTGCAGGCCAAGGACTTCAAGCTCGAGCATCAGCAGACAGTGATTGAGAGGCTTCATTCTCAGAAGAGGGCTCTCAAAGCCAAGATAGAGACCTTGACCACCAGTGTCGACGAATACAAGACCGCGATGGAGAACGCAGGTCTTACCTTTGTCGAGGAGGAGGTTGATGCCGAGGAGTAGATTTGACTACTCATTTATCATTTATTATCGTACTTGTTGATTGGGAACTTGTTATTTGACCATCCGACATGTGGATGGCTTGCTATTTGTGTGTGTTTTACTTTGCGAACTTGTTATCTGGTTGTTGAACTTTTTATCATTATGTTGCATGCTTTGTGATTGTTTATGTGATGTATTGTGCATGAAAACATCTATGGGTATCTCATTCTTATCTCTATTGAACCAACCACAGATGCCTCCCCGTCGTGCAAACCCCAACCCCAACAACAACATCACACCAGAAATGCAGCAAATGATGACCGCTCAAATTCAACTGATGCAAATGATGACGACGCTCATCCAGAACCAAAACAACAACAATAACAATAACAACAGCAACAACCCACCGGGTTTTGATATGCTTACCAGGTTCTTGAGATTGAGGCCAGCAAAGTTCTCAGGAACAACTGATCCCATGGTGGCCAATGATTGGCTACGCTCTGTTAACAAGGACTTGGTAACTGTGGGCTGTACTGATGCAGAAAAGGTCAGATTTGTAGCACACTTGCTGGAAGGACCAGCCGCCACTTGGTGGGATAACTTCCAGATCACCACTCCCATAGAAGATGTGACATGGGCTATCTTTGAAGATGGCTTCCGTACTGCTCATATCTCATCTGGAGTGATGAGTCTGAAGAAGAAAGAATTTCATAACCTGAAGCAGCGCCACTGCAGCGTGGCTGAATATATTGAGGAGTTCAACAATCTGGCGCGATATGCACCAGATGAAGTTGACACAGATGCTAAGAGGAAAGAAAAATTCCTCGAAGGGTTAAATGATGAACTGAACCTGCAGTTGGCAGTGGCCTATGTAACCACTTATCAGTCTCTCTGTGACAAGGCTGCTATTTTGGAGAACAAAATAAAGCAAGTTGAAAGCAGGAAGAGAAAGCACTCAGACAAGCACAACTCGGGATCGTCTCACAAACGTTCCCATTATGATGATAGTGGAAGCTCAGGATCCCACAAGCATGGGAAATTCAACAAGCACCACAACCACAACCGTCATGACAACAAGCATCACCGTAGTCATGACAATGACAAGTACAAGAACCACAAGGGTGGATACAAGAGCCACCATAGTGGTAATGGAAGTGGAAGCTAGCCTGTCAAGAAGGACATAAGTCAGGTTGAATGCTTCAAGTGCAAGAAGATGGGTCATTATGCAAATGAATGCCCAGAGAAGAAAGTTGAAGGACCCAACAAGCCTAACCCTTTTTAGAAAGGGAAAGTTAACCACATCAATGTGGAGGAAGTCTATGAGGAGCCTGATGCTGTTGCTGGTAAGTTCAGACTCAATTCTATTCTAGCATTTGTTCTTTTTGATACTGGAGCATCGCATTCATTCATATCAAAAGCATTTGTTGATAGAAATGGGTTTCCAATCGAAAACATTGGGTGTCCAATAAAAGTTAGTTCTCCGGGTGGAGATATGATAGTAAGTCTTGGATGCCGGGATCCAGTAATAGAGTTTGGAAATCATAATTTTCCAGTGAGTCTGATAATCCTAGATTCCCAAGGACTGGACGTAATATTGGGAATGGATTGGATGGCTAAGTATGAAGGAGTACTAGATTGTGCTAATCGTACTGTTGCACTCACAACCCCGGAAAAAAACCCGGATTAAATTCAAGTCTAACTTTGAGCCAAAAGGGAGTAAGCTAAATTCTCTTAAGGGGGTTAGCATAGACAGTGTGCCAATTGTGAGTGAATATCCGGATGTGTTTCCGGAAGAATTACCGGGAATGCCACCAGATAGAGATGTGGAGTTTCTTATAGATTTGGTACCAGGATCTGGACCAATAGCAAAGAGACCATACAAGATGTCAGTGGATGAACTGAAAGAACTCAAGAAACAACTTGGAGAACAGTTGTAGAAAGGATTTATTCAACCAAGTTCTTCATCTTGGGGAGCCCCAGTTTTGTTCGTGGAAAAGAAAGATAGAAGTCAAAGGTTATGCATAGATTACCGTTCACTTAATGAGGTGACTATTAAGAACAAATATCCTTTGCCTAGAATAAATGACTTGTTTGATCAGCTAGAAGGAGCTTGTGTGTTCTCAAAGATTGATCTCCGGTCAGGTTATTTTCAACTCAAGATAAGAGAACAAGACATACCTAAGACAACTTTCACCACAAGGTATGGATTATATGAGTATACCGTGATGCCATTTGGTTTGACCAATGGTCCAGCATACTTCATGAATATGATGAACAAGGTGTTCATGGAATTCCTTGACAAGTTTGTTGTCGTTTTCATCGATGACATTTTAATCTACTCCAAGAGCAAAGAAGAGCATGAAGGACATTTACGTTTAATACTTGAGAAGTTAAGAGAGCATAAACTTTATGCCAAATTCAGCAAGTGTGAATTCTGGTTGAATGAAGTTGGATTTCTTGGACATGCTATGACAAAGGATGGAGTAGCAGTTGATCCTGCTAAAGTTTCAGCTATAACGGAATGGGAATCTCCCAAGTCAGTGAAGGAAGTTCGTAGTTTCCTTGGCTTAGCAGGTTACTACAGAAGGTTCATTGAAAATTTCTCCAAGGTAGCTAAGCCTGTGACAGAATTGCTAAAGAAAGACAAGAAATTTGCTTGGACGGAAGGTTGTGAACTCAGCTTTCAGGAATTGAAGAAGAGACTTGTGACAACACCAATATTGTGTTTGCCAGACTTGGAAAAAGATTTCCAAGTATATTGTGATGCATCTCATCATGGTTTGGGTGCAGTACTTATGCAAGAAGGAAAAGTTGTGGCGTATGCCTCGAGACAACTCAAAACTCATGAAGTGAACTATCCTACTCATGATTTAGAGTTAGCCTCTGTCGTCCATGCACTCAAAACATGGAGGCACTATCTTTTGGGAAAGCGTTGTGAAGTGTTCACAGATCACAAGAGTTTGAAGTATATCTTCACCCAGAAGGAAATTAATATGAGACAAAGAAGATGGCTAGAACTCATCAAGGACTATGACTTAAGTTTGCAATACCACCCCGGTAAAGCAAATGTTGTAGCAGATGCTCTAAGTCGTAGGTTTTTTGTGAATGGCCTTACCAAAGGAGAATTTACAGATGATCTCTGTGCCCAATTTAGAGATCTCAGATTGGAGATTGTGCCTGAAGGACATCTCATGTCTTTGGATGTTCAACCCACATTGTTGGACAAGATCAAAGAATCCCAGAAGATTGATAAGGAAATTGAAGAGATTAAAGAAAAGATTGGCAAAGGAAAGCCAAAGGGTTCCATGAAGACGAACAGGGTACTTTATGGCATGGGAAACGTATCTGTGTTCCACAAGATCCGGAGCTGCGGAAACTGATTTTGCAGTAAGCACACAACTCACCGTATTCCATTCATCCGGGTAACACCAAAATGTACATGGACATGAAGGAAAGATTTTGGTGGAATAATCTCAAGAAGGACATCGCCGAACATATTGCTTTGTGTGATGTGTGTAGTAGAGTGAAAGCGGAACATCAAAAACCAGCAGGTTTGCTTCAACCACTACCCATTCCTGATTGGAAGTGGGACAAGATTGGTATGGATTTCATTACCGGATTACCAAGGACCCAGTCAGGATACGATTCTATTTGGGTAGTAGTGGATCGCCTAACTAAAGTGGCTCATTTCATACCCGTGAAGACAACCTATACAAGTGCTAAGTTGGCTAAAATCTACATGAGTAGAATTGTATGTCTACATGGAGTGCCCAAGAGTATTTTGTCTGATAGGGGAACTCAATTCACTTCCCATTTTTGGAGACAGTTACATGAGTCATTGGGAACGAGGTTGGAATTCAGTACTGCTTTTCATCCTCAAACCGATGGACAAACCGAAAGGACTAATCAGATTCTTGAAGACATGTTGAGAGCATGTGCCCTAGACTATGGAGCCAGTTGGGATGAAAGTCTGCCTTACGCAGAATTTTCTTATAACAATAGCTATCAAGCCAGCATTGAGATGGCACCATTTGAGTTTCTCTACGGAAGAAAGTGTACCACCCCATTGTTATGGAATGGTGTGGGAGAAAGAAGTTTATTCGGACCAGATCTTATCAAAGAAGCCGAAGAGAAGGTCAAGTTGGTTAAGGATAGATTGAAGATAGCATAGTCCCGACAGAAAAGCTATGCAGATCCTAAGCGTAGAGAAGTCACCTATGAAGACGGTGATAGAGCTTATCTTAGAGTGTCACCACTTCGTGGAGTGAAGAGGTTCGGAGTCAAAGGAAAATTGGCCCCAAGATATGTTGGACCATTCAAGATTCTGAGTCGTAAAGGAGAAGTTGCCTATGAAATTGAACTGCCAGAATCTCTGTCAGCTGTCCATAATGTGTTTCATGTGAGTCAACTTAAGAAATGTCATCCAGAAATGGAAGAAACTTCTTTGAAGGATACTATACCTTTGGAGGAGTTTCAGTTGGAGAGTGATCTCACCTATGAAGAGAAGCCTATCAAGATTCTTGAGACTGCAGAAAGAGTCACACGGACTAAGACTATAAAATTTTGCAAGTGCAGTGGAATCATCATACCGAAGAAGAAGCAACTTGGGAAAGAGAAGATGATCTTCGGAAAGACCACCCTCACCTATTTGCTAGCCAATCCGAATCTCGAGGGCGAGATTCACCTTAAGGGGGTTATATTTGTAACATCCTCAAAATCATGTTTCAAACTTATGCATATCATCCATGCATCCATGAGTATATGATTTTCATTTCAAACAAATCAATTCAAAACAGAAGCATTTGTGCTTATTATTTTATGTAAGCTTGCTCTAAGCCTTAGTGCTATCTTCCAATGAGAAGAAATATTTGTTTTCATTCAGTAAAGTTTGTTTATTCAAACTTAGGCACCACCAAAAGTTTGAACAAAATTTCAAAAACAAAATGAATAATAAAACCAATATTATGCCTATTGAATATATATCATAAAGGCATGGTTTTATTTTATTTTCAAAAAAACCCAAGTGTGCTTGAGTGAACAGATGTGTTTGACACTTATTTAAGTACAAGATTTATTGTACAAAAACCCTAAAAAGTTTTGGAATCAAACAGATTTGAATTGAAGTTTGAAAACCATTTCAGAAAAACAAACAGAAAAAGAAAAAGCTTAAAGAGAGAAAAAAATATCACTCAGCCGAATCTGGCCCAACCAGCCCAGCTAAGCTCAACACCCCACCCCGCGAACCGTTTTTATTCACTTGCCCCCGCACCCACTAGCTCACTGACAGGCAGGACCCACTTTCTCTCCTTTCCTCTCGCTGACAGCCACGGCCCACACGACCATCGTCGTCTCCACCCAGCGACTGGTTCATCCCCAAATTACGCGGGTGTTCCCTGTATTGATTCGCAGCGTCAATTCACGTTGAATGCTGGAGTAAATCTCGCTCGCGACCATGCTACTTAATCCCCCTCTGCCCCCTCTCCATTTTCCCCCAAACTCCGAGCATAAAGCGCCCCAGGCTGCCCACAATCGCCCCTGCACCGCCGCAGACAGAGCTCACTCCGGCGACCAATCCCGGTGAGCCCTGTGCGCCCCTCTCCCTCTGGTTCTTGCAGACAGCCACACCACTTTCTTGCGCATCTACTGACACCGCTGGTTCCTTCTTTACTGCCCCAGGTCGTCGGTTTCGTTCAACACCGCAAGCTCCCGACGACAAACTCGACTTCGGCGACCAAATTCCGTAATCCCTTTGCGCCCCTTCACCTCTGACTCACACGAGGTTGTTCGTCACTGTCTTGTGCATCATCTGGTGCCGTTTGTTTGTGCTAGGGAGACCAGGAGCGTCGCCAACGTCACCGTCCACTCGAACCCGACGCCGCCCGCAACTTCGACGAGCTCCAGCAGCCCACTCCGTGCGCCCCTTGCCAAGCCGCCGCCAGGTTGAGCATCAGCGCGTCGCCACGGTTCTGGTAAGCCCCTCCAACGACCCTAGGACCACCTATAGCGCCACACCGCCGTAGGCAGAGCACGCCGCCGCCAGTCGCCGCCGCTAGCGCCGCCCGTCTGTGGTCAATTAGATTAGGGCCGTAGGATTTAGATCTAACGTGTGAGATTAGATCTGTGACGAAGAGGTAAGTTTAGATCTGAGCCGTGCATGTTTAGTTAGATCCAAAGGTAGCCGAGTGTGATCCGGTGCGAAGCGGTATCGTCCAATCAGACGCTGCCGCGTGGCTGGAGTTTAGATTTAAAACAGGATTTGAATCTGATTGATGTTCAAATTTGTTTTGGCTATAACTTTTGATCCCCATGTTAGAATTTGACAAATTTTATATCGTTGGAATCAGGAGACCAAGCTCTTTCTAAATATGCAATGTGTTTAATGTTTTGATTCTGTTAAAAAGGTTTTATTTGCAGAAACTTGTGTAGGGCTAATTTGAGTATATGAAATGTTTAGGAAATGATTTAGGGTTTAAATAAATGTTGTTTGGCAAGTTTTTTATCTTGTTTATGAATCAGTACTGTATACTTGCTTTGTTGAGTTTTAAAAATCATCACATATCATTTTGCATGCATGCATATATTTTTGATTGTATATGTTCTGTATGTGATTGTGGCTATGATTCTTTGTGTAGATTTTGGTGCTAGTGATTGTGATTGTGAGGAGTGTAGCTACTCTCCAAACTACCAAGGCAAGTGGTACTTCATGAATATTTGTATCCCCATGTTTTATACTAAGCATTAGAAATATTTTGCTAAGTCTTGCATGATATTATTTTTGCTTATATGCCATGTTGGGAAATCCTAGTAGTTGTATAATTGCTAGGGAATCTCTAAGTTAAGTTACTATCTATGCCATGCTTAGCCTAGCTAGTAGCAAACAAGGGTTGGTGAAATATACATGTTATGTTAAAAATATTTCAAAGTCTTTGGACTTGTGTTTTGCCTAATAAAACAACTAAGTTAATGAAACACCTGGGTGGAATGGAAGGAATGGTTTATGTTGAGTGGTTACACAAGGCCCATTTCTATGGTTTACCTTGTGTTTAAGCCACCCAGGAACAAAGAGATTTTAGAGGCCAAGTGTTAAGAAGCTTCTAGTGCAGCCACTTGGCAATATGGGCTCTGCCAGGATCACATAGGTTGCTAGAACTTAGCCATTTGGACAGTTGGTGGTAGTGGGAATGATAGGATGGAGCGTGTCCATTTGGTGGTCTAAGGGAAGGCTTCTGAAAGGTCCTGTCTTGGTGAAAATCAAGGCTTGTGGGGAAAGTGCACCACCTCTGCAGATGGAAAAATCTAAGTACTTAGCCAAGTCCATGGTAATGGACAACTTGAGCATCAATGCATGGAAGCTATCAAGAATCTCCTCATCCCAATTTCTAAGTAAAAATTTGTGGGTGAACAAGGGTGAAGGACCTCAATGTCTATTGGTGGTTCTTTGGGAAAGTTTTGACAAAGAAAAACTTAGTGATTTCAACTAATAGGCAAAACCTATTTTGAGCAAAGCATGCCAAGCTACACTTAGCCAAATTGCATATAGTATCTAGTCCACCTAAATTATACTAAGGTATCACTTGCCAATACTATTCCAAAGTATTGACCCACTGTGGCTGTAACTTGTGATGTTGCAGGTTACTCTGATGAGGATTAGGTGTCATGAGTCTACACTCAACATGTTTGCCTGTGGCACATGAATATGAAGACTTTTATTTATTTACTTATTCAAACTCTTGTACTAGGCCTATGGCCTTGGAGTTGTAAAGACTATATTTATCTCTGGAATGGCTGTAATAAAGACCTTTGTATCTGTGTACTTCATCTTAAACTGTGGATGCTAGCATTGAACCAGGGACTAGCATTGCAATCACAGGGATCCTTTTCCTTTATAAAGGAGGGATCTTACAAGTATCCTCTGAAAACCTTATGTTTTGACTATTACCAATAACAAAAGATCCTCTAGTAAAGAACGCATCTTTCACATGCATATGACCTTTTCAAAAAGCTGAATCCGTTGGTTTTAATTGGACTTGAGGTTGGTGTGACATCCCAACTTTTGCAACCTTAAATCATAGCTAATGTCAAGGGTTTAGGGAGAAATAAATTTTTCTCTAGGATTTTTGATACACATTTTGTTGGCCTAAATCTTACCCTTTGCCTATTTAAACTACTCATGCTATTTGTTTGCTTATGAATATTCTTGTGTGTACTAGGAGTACCCTAATAGATTAAATAACCTTTTGTAAATATTGAAACCTTCTCTATGCCTAATACCCAAAACACGAACCCTAGAAGTTTCCCTAAGTAAGTTTGAAAATATGGCCGAAGCTTAAGGCATGACAAACTCATATCATGTCAACTTTGGAGATGATTTGCAAACCCTTGTGGCTGAGTGAGGCAGCCATCTTGGCATGATTTTTCTCATCTCATCTCCCTCTATCCAACCCATCATCAGCTCAAATTATTGGAGAACCACACTAGATGCTATGATCAAGCAAAGTGAGCAAGATTAATTCTAATCCTATATCACCCTCACCCCTTTCTCTCTACCCCAGCTAGTGTGGCCTTGAACCAAGCCTGGCACGACAAGTGCACCCTTCCTTCTCGTGTACCACACCAAGACAGCCCTCCCCTACCCCCAAAACCGACCATGCATGCAAGACAAGCAAGATAACCATGATCTTGCAAAATCAATGCAGCAACTTCCCATGTCCCTCTCCCTCGTAGCTCGGCCTAGCTCGGCCAGCAACAACTCCCCAGGAACCTCCCCAGCACTTCCCCTTGCTCACCCTCGCGTCCAAATGACCCCCAACCCGTGGCATCCACATCATCCCGAGCACGCCGCTCTTGTCGACCCACTTCTTTCCCCGGTGCAAAACGTGAGCAGCCCACGAAGGAGAAACCTGCCACCCCCTCTCTACCACTCTCCTGTCCTATCATGTCTCATGCCCTAGCCTCCCCGAGTCCTACACCGACAAGACCCCATGTAACGCCCCTGAATCGGGTCTATGCAAATCTTATCATTTCACGCCAAAATCCACATAGAAGCGATTCAAAGACGCCCACCAGACACTTTCGTGTGGGTGATATTTGATTACAAGTAGTTACATCACATTAGTTTACAACAGAGTCCACAAGAACTTATATATACAACAACGACTCAACGAGTCAAGAATACAAAAGGTAAAATACGAAGATACAACTCAAGAAGAAATCAAGATAGTGTCCGAGTACGAACAAGATCCAAATGGGACTAAGAGCCCTGAAGAATAACCAAGCGGTGTCCAACCCGGCCCAGGCCAACCCGGAAGGGTAACCTTGCTAACGTCGTCAATCACATACCTATCAAGCCAAAAGGGTGCTGACAAAGGGCAAAGGAAAACAGAAAGAGAGCGGTCAGTACAGAGGCTAGTGCACGGCGAGACTAGAATTCGGCGGTCGTCGCCTACATAGGTATGGTGGGCTCAGCGGCAGCAAAGCTTGCACTATCTAACTTATAGAGACACACTACAACTTCGGCTATTAGAGAGAGATAAGAGAGCACTATATGATAGCATAATATAATATCAAACATAACCCATCCGAAGATTTCCCCCCTCGAAGACCAGTCGAGGAAGTCCCCTTGCGGAACACACACGGGGGCAATTTTAGTTAAGCAGGTGTTTAGTTGATAAGGCTAATTACTAATCATACTATTAAAGAGCGAAACATTAGTGGCGTTGTCTATGATCATGACATTGTACTCCTGAGGCATCCATAACCATTGACACAGGGCTTCTCAAAAAGATTTATCCTGCAGGGGTGCACTACTATACCCAAACACATGCTCAACCCTTTAGGCAACATATCACGCGTGCCTTCCGAATCTCACAACAAGAACTGTCCCATAACTATGCGCATATCCAGAGGCATCACCTACTGTGTTTTACCCACACAAGAGATATAGTTGATTCTCTAGGTGGTACATTGTTTGAGTCTACGGCCAGGCGATGATCAGAAGATAACTTGTAGATCTCCATTCCACATCCGACACGATATCCCAATTTTATGCAATGCAAGCCATGGCAGTCCACCAAAATCATTTCACAACTCAACCCATGTCCGAGGACATATTTTGCATATGCACCAAATGGAAAACCAATTTTGTAACCCTCTGGATATACGAATGGCGTCGGTAGTTGAGGGGGGGGGGGGTTCCCAGAGGCCCCACGTTTGGTTAGTGAGATCAACTCAGAACTGGTATCATAGAACGAACGGGTCCTAGGTCGACTCAAGCAGTTCCCAAAGGTGGTCCCTGTCGGGGTCTTATCATTAGGTGAAACCATAACCATAACCAATATCACCAGATTAGTTATCTTATCACCAACAATATGCAAGTATCGTGTTCCACCTGTATGAGAGCAATACTAAGCATGCCTACGAATCGCAAGGACATGACTATCTAGTCAAACAAGGAAATAGGATAACCAAGGAAATATAGTGGAGCAGATAAATAAAGAGGCGGTACTAAAGCATCGACAATAAGGATAGCACTAGACAAAAGTAAGGAAGTAAAAACTATAAATGCAAAATAGGTAGAAGGGGGATAATGCTCTCCTGTGAGACAAAGTCGGGTAGCCAGAGGCTTGTCGTATCTCACATCGACTCATCGTCCTATCCGGTGAAGAAGCAAACACTACAAAGAGCAACCGATGCAATATTTAATACTAGGCGGAAGATCCAGCATGTTTATGTTATGATGAATGACATGTCAATATGCGGTCCCACTTAGCAATATTAAACGGAATCGGGATCCCAACAAATAAACATTATGGTTCAAGTTGTTTATCTACCCTGTGTCGGGGGGATAACCCCCGGTAGGGTCACAAGGGGTGAAACACATCCCAGCTTGGCTTACACCGAGTAAAAGAAAGAACCAGGCCGAGTAAGTACGACCGGGAGAGAGAATCGTATGCGACCAACATAGAAACTATGCCGGCCCGTATAATACAAAGAGGTTAACCTTGCAGGAATCAACGAGCCGAGTCTCCCAAGGAAGGGCCGAGTCAGATAGGACGCGTGGCACCTTTCCGAGTGAGGCTCAGGAGGGACCATGGTAAAGCTTGGTCAAAAGAGAAGGGCAACACCGGGTGAAACGGAAGTAGCCGGGTGACGCCCAAAGCAAGGGCTGACGTACAAAGTTACAGCATGACGCCAAAAGGAACAGGAGGCGACGTACCAGAAGACCGTTAGCTGTTTAGCTTTATGGACTGGGCCATTGGGCTTAGGGCAAGCCCATGACCCGGCCCGCATAGTAGGGACCAAGATTCAAACAGTAACCCTAGAACACAAAGGGGTGTAACCTATCTAGCACTGCCTATATAAGGAGGGGCATAGTAGTAGTAGGAGGAGGTTGGACCAAGTAGGGAACTAGTGCCTAGTACACTAGTTCATACAGCTCAAGGAGCACTTGTAAATCTCGAGCATCAATAAAATTCCTAAGTGTGGAGAGTTCATCTTGTTCTTCGTTCATGGCAAGACCGTGCACTCCCTCCCTGGTGACCACAAGCACCCATTTGGCCCCCAACTTAAGCCTACCCATGGCATCCTCGTGACACCACCACGATAGTTGGAGCCCACCATGGGGAAGAAGCATGTGCTTGATGGAGTCTTCATCTGGACGGGCAACATCATCGCCAAGACCGGCGAGCACGTCTACTCCGGCCTCATCCAGAGGTTTGGAGCGCTCAACTTCGTTAGCAAAAACGCAGGGTGATTCGGAACCAAGCCGTTCCCAAGGGGCGGTCGCTTCATCAAGTTCAGCGAGCACCAGGTCTACGTCGTCGTGCGCGTGGAGCATGCAATCCGGAGCGCGTCGTCCTGGCGCCGGATCCGCCAGTGGTTCCTGTCGCTGGGAAGCTTCACCAACTCATCTCCGTTGAGGTAATGATGATAGCTCCTAACCCAGCAGCTCCACCAATAGCTCTAGTAGTGAATGAGAATGCCGAGGGAGGAAATCATGAGGAGACACCAAAGGCTGCGAGAACGGCAAAGGCACCGCTAGAAAAGCCAGAAAATATAGCTAGGAGCAAGAGGGCTAAAGAGATGCAAGATGCAATAGACAAGTTGGCAGAGCCAGTTGCACAAGCAACTGATCTGACACGTGTGCAAGCCGAATTAGAGGAGGCCAGGATAAAGGTTCTGGAGAAAGCCAAGGAGTTAGCACAGTTACAGCAAGATGTGGATATTACAATCCGAGAGGTCAACTCGGCAAATCGAGTCAAGGGCGCAAAGACCCGGCTTGATGCAACTAGGTTAAGAGGAAGAAACCTCAATGAGCATCGCTGATGCAACATCAAAAATAACACCAAAGAACAACAACGAAACAACCATGCGGACGACATACAATACAGCAGCTTACCTGCGAGCCGCAGAAGCAACAATGGCAGAATTACCCCATTTGACGGGAGAAGGGAAGAAAAGGCAACAAGAGCGAGTCAATGAACTGGTAAGATCAGCTAGCATGCTGAATGAAGCATACTACAGGGCGAATTCGGGTATAGCAGGAAGGTCACAGCTGGTTCACTCGGTAACTCCTATCCCGGCACGGTCAGCAGGTCATACGACATCCTCACCCGGAGCGGCGCCAAGACCGCAAAAAGAAAAGAGCGTGGATTCAGGGAGGAACAAGCAAATGATCACTTATGACCCGGTAGTGGCTCAGGGAAACCCAACGCATGCACAGGGAACGAGAAGGAATAATGCCCAAGGAAATGAGAACCAGGAAAATGCAGGCCGAGAAAGGAAAGCAGGGCAAAAAAACGACAATGGAGGGCAAAATTTTGCGCCTCAACCTAGGCGTCGAGCTCACTCGACAGGAGGAGGAAATCCAGCACCGAATAACACTCCAGCTCAACCCGAAAGAAGACATCAAAGCGAGGGAAAAGCAGCCAACATCCTGTCGACCCGAACGCAAACAGATACAATGATTGTTACCCGGCGATGGTGAACGACGGGTATGAGTTGCCGGATCACGCATATCAAGCGATGGGAGCCAGACTCGGAGGCAGGAACCTTCAGCCGGATGATGGAAGGATGAAGCTTGATCGAATAAACATGGCAGAGATGATCGAATCGCAAGGTCCATAGGGTCCACCATGCTTTGGCCCAAGGATCATGAAGGAGCCCCCTGTAACAAATTTCCAGCTGGCCAGAGGAACAAAAACTTATGATGGAAGCACAAAGCCAGAAGACTGGCTCATAGACTATGGAACTGCTGTGAAAATAGCGCAGGGAAATCTGAGATGGGTAGTATGATATGTACCGCAAATGCTAGAAGGACCAGCACAGGAAGCATCAACAGCTGGATCGATTTTTAGGACGCTTTTGTGAGCAATTTCACGAGCACCTACAAGAGGCCGAATCACCCACAATAGCTAGCAATGTGCAAGCAAAGGCCGAATGAGACAGACAGATAATTCCTCACAAGATGGTGCACAATGCGCAATTCTTGCGAAGGGGTAATCGAGTCACAGGCAATCACTTGGTTTGCTCAAGGTTGCAGACACGGAAGTGTGTTGTGGCAAAGGTTATAGAGAGATATGCCGACAAGCTTGGCAGAAACAATAAGGATTGCTGACTCGTATGCGTTGGGAGATCCGACTCATCCTCTGCTCATGTCGGCAGATGGGATGACTGAGACTCAGATCTATGACGCTGCCGGGTCGCAAAGGCGCCAGGAAAGATCCGAATACAGAAGAAAAAGAAGAGATGAAAGGCCAGACTACAGATATGGTTCGACTCAGGTTGCGGCCGTGAGTCAGGATCATCCATATGGTAGAAGTAGCCAATGTCAAAGGAAAAATGGACAACAACAGTGGGTGCCAAAGAATGATGGCAAAAAGCCATATGAACAAAGGAAGCAGTATCAGGACCGACAGAAGTATACCTATGAGATGATGCTGGACCAGCCGTGTAAATTTCACACGCCTAGTCCGAGTAAGCCAGCAAATCACACAACAAGACAATGCACTTGGTTTCAGAAAGGAGATAGAGTAGATTCGTCGAGTAAGCAGCTACCACCACCTCCCCCTCCACCACTCACAGGAGGAAATGCTCAGGCTGTGGGTGCTGCTAATAGATATGAAAACAGGCATCCAAGGTATCATAATCAGGAAAGAAGAGAAGCTGTGCACCAGGTGCACAATCCAAGAGGTGACAACGCTCACGTCGGCCACGTAACTAGAAATGAGTACAGAGAACATCACAAAAGCTATGTCGTATTCGTCACAGAGCCGAATGACAAAAAGAGTCAGCAGCGACGAATTATGGATGTAACACCCCAGTTTTAGCTAATCATCATTAAGGGATTGATTGTGCATCATTAGCATCATCTCTTAAAAATGCATGCAAAGAAATTAAAGTGAAACCCTAAAACCCTAATCTTCCCCTCTTAGAAAGATTCAAAATGCTTTGAATTTTGAAAACTACCAAAAATGTGTGGATCCCAATATGGTATAAAGGGCCCCTGAATATTTATAATGATTTCAAAACCCTCTAGTATTTTCAAACCGTTTAAAACTGAAAAGGATTTGAAAATGCAAACAGAAAATAGAAAACAGATTTGAAAAAGGTTTCCAGGAAATAAAAAATGTTTCGTAAGCTACCTAGGCCAAGCCCATCTCCCTCCCCCTCGATCTGCCGCTCAGAGCTCCCAGCAGCAGTAGCCGCGCACCCTTCCCCACAGTCCAGCAGCCAGCCCAGGACGGCCTGCAACTCTTCTCTCTTTCTTTCGCGCATGCAGCAGCCAGCAACACCCTGCAACCCATGTGCGGCCCACCCAGGACCAATACCCCTTCGACCTTCCTTTCCTTGTCGTCTTCCCCAGGCAGGCACACACCTACGTGTCGCCGGCGCCGCCGTCGGCCGACGCGCAGTGATTCGTGCTCGCCGCTGCCCCTGGGTGAGGGTATAAGACCCCAGAGATGCCCCGACCTCGTCCTTATCCTCTCTTTCTTCTCCGCGTGCTCCCTCTCTCTCTCTCTCTGCGCAAGTCCGAAACCCTAGCTTTCAAGACCGCCATCGCCCTGCCGCCTCCGGCCTCCCCGAGCCATGCCGTGACGCCCAGGAGCTCCGCCTTGTCGCCATGACCTCCCTCGTCAAAGGAATCAGACTCACGCGGCTAGAATCGATCGCAACAACCCCGTCTTCCCGAGCACCGCCATCGCCATTGGCGTCAACCCCGACCTCCTCCGGCCAAGAAGACCCCTCTGGGGCACCCGCGGTGAGCTCCTGGTCCTCCTGGACCACCCCAATGTCTCCCTCTCGCTTTGGTTTGGCCGCGCGTCGTAGCGCTGTCGCTGCCGCTGCATAAGCTCGCCGTCGGTCGTCTCTGATGACCTCCTTTCAGCGGCGCCGCCACTTTTAGGCTCAGCGCGCAAGGCCTCGTCCAACACGTCCCACCTCGCCGTCCCGTTCGATCCCCAGCGCCGTGCCGATCCTCAACCTGGGAGCAATCCCCGCGGTGACGTCATGCCGACGTCACCGTGACGCCAGCCCGCGGGTCAGGCCCGGTCAAACCAGCCTCGGTCCCCACTTTGATTGTGTGGCTGCTGAGGTGGCCACGGGCCCATCGGTCAGTCACTATGGCTAGCCCATCCTGCGGTGTAAAAAGTTTTCCAATTTCTTTTATTTCTAGAAAAGTGTAATAAAAGGGTTTAAATAATTTCAGAATTTGATATAAACTTGTAAATTCAATATATTTTTATTTATAAGTCAGAAAAATATGTGTAATATATCAAAATGTTTAGAAAAATGAGCTCTATCTATTTAAGTTATAAGCATGCTTTGATAAACAACTTTCATGACAAGATTAAATAGAAGAACATAGTAACCCCTCTCATATACTCTGGAGTTTTCCCGAGTTAGGGTTTGTACCCCTCGGAACCCCGTTTAATTTGTCGAGCATGCCTTAGGGTTATATTTCAATACAATTTAACTTGTCATATCATCATCCTTGATTGAGCATTGCATCGATGCCATGTGTTGATTGTTTCCCCTTTATTTCCGGTGTTTGGTTCTTCTCGGTAGAATACGAGATCGAGATTGAAGCTAGAGATCAACACCATCAAAGTTCGAAGATCGACGTAAAATACTTGACCAACTATAACCAAGTCAAGTACAAGGCTTCCGAAGATCTTCTTATTGGTTATCAACAGGCAAAGGCAAGCATAGCCCCACCATGATATAATCCTATGATGTTGAAATTATTTCTATTCTTGCCAAGATGCATACGATTCTACTATGGTATTTTATCGATAGATAGAGTATCCTATCTATTGCATTACTCCCTTTGAGCTTATATTGCCTGATCCACTGCTCCTAGCATAACTAGGTTTGGCTTGTGTGCACTGATAGAGCTTGTATCTGTGTTTGCTAAGCCATGCATACCTGTCAGTACTGGTCCATCCAGATGATGTATCAGATGCAGAGAATCTAGTGTGACAGGAGAACGTGATGAGATGATATCAGAGGTGATATGAGATTAAATATGCTAAGGCTTGTATGGGAGTCCATGGTGGGATGTGGTTTTTCTAGTCCCATGCTCGCCACCACTAGGACCTGAGTTCTTGCCTTTGGAACCGATATGAGCGTACAACCACACGGGTCTTGGGAACCCCTCGCCTGATTAACTTGCCTAGTAGATTCCATGAGTCACATAGTTCGGGCGTTCCATTCGACATATGCATAGAAAATCGTTTGAAAGATTTGCTGGGTGAAGGTGCATTCATAACAGGTAGGTAAGCATGGCTGAGGTTGCTTGGGGTAGATAGCGCCCCTGGTAAACCAACCTCACCTCACATCTTTAAGTACCGGATTCGGGATTTGACCCGTTACGGCAGAACCATACTTATTGCATGACTCATGGTCTCGGCGAAAGCAAGGTAAAGGTCGTGTCCAACCACACCCTCTGCCGGCCTTCCAAGGAAGAGGGCTAATGATCTGGCATTAAGAGTCGGTTGGTATGTGTGGGTAAAGTTGTACACCTCTACAGGGTTAAATCTTTTCGAAAAGCCGTGTTCACGTTTATGAACGCTTGGTGACCAGATTCTAAGATCATAGAAAACTATAACCTAATCGTAAAACTTGGCAGATCAACGTGTGGTTAAGGATGCTTCCTCATGGGTAAGAGGGGGTGATCCTAGTTGGTAGATGATGATGATTTGGTGGATATCAAAGAAGATGATCCATATTTCGGAGATGTCGCTCTCTTATCCCCTTTTAAAAATACTCTGATTAGACGAGCTTCTTCTCTCTCTTGTTTTATAAACAAAGATGGCTTTCTGCGAAACAACTCCACCAGCCATAAGTCTTGCGGAGTACACCCTGTACTCACCCTTGCTTTGTTGATACTTTTGGTAGAGTAAGTGTTCACGGAAGATCAGTTTGGTACTACATCGACATCGACGAGTAGCTTCGGGTTCCCGGCCTGCAGCCTGGAATCTATGGGCTGGGACATCATCGTTATGCTTCAGGCCTCTTAGGCCATTTGTTAAGTTCGCTATACTTAATAGCATAATTTTCCTTCCATTGTTTGGTGTTTGTGGTCAGTGACCTCTGCTTGTAATAATTTGGTTCTCTGCTCAGATATGAGCTTGCTGTAATAAATTTCGTGTCGTAGGGTCACTGTTGTGTTATCGATTCTTCACTGGATATCCTCGAGATCAAGGTTAAGCTTATGTCAGACAGAGGTCTGGGATTTGTTTAGCCCTAATCCCGGGGGTGTCACAGGTTTTGGTATTAGAGCAGTACCGACCGTAGGAAAACCTTGCTATTGGTCGATGTTGAGTCTAGTGCTTGTGAAAAACTATTTTAAAGTTGAAAAGTATTTGCGAAAACTCTAGTATGCTTCTTTTCTCCTTATCCTGTTTCGCTCTAATTCTGGGTCATCTTATCTTGTGTTGATTTGGAAAAGTTTTGATATCTCTTCTAGTCTTTCAAAGCTTAGGTGCCTTCTTGGCATGTCGTTTCTAAGCCAGTTGAGCTAGTGTTGAGTTCTCTAGAGTTGTGTGTGTTGTGAATTCCTTGTTCCCCTTTGCTCTTGTTCATCTGAGAGATTCCTTTCTATCATAATCTCTCTATCCTTTGGACCCACAATATCATATTGTTGGATCCACAGTGTTTTGTTCTAGGCTTCGAGGTTTCCTTTCGCCTCGTGTGCCTCCTTTTCGTTTGTTGGGTACTTCAGAAGTCGTTTATTCTCTTGGAAGCTACCTCGTGGTTACTAACTTGCAGTGTACGCTGTGTCACTCAAGTAGTAGTTACTTCCTTTTGGGGGGGGGGGGGTGGTTAACCCTTGGACTTGAACCTAAGATCCTTGATTGTGCTGGATTCTGGTGTTGTGAATCTTATACATGAAGCTGACCTTTAACCCAAGATCCATTCTTTTGACCCCTGTTGTTAGTGTTCACACATTACCTCAGGATGGCTAGTATTACAATTCTAGACTTCAAGCTTGTGGTCTTTGTCGTGATTGAATTATGACAATGAAGGACTTCCCCTACCACATGCTATGACAGATGTTCTTTAATGGAACCAATAGATCATGACAAGAGTACTCCTCGAGAGTCTCACAGCTATATTTGTGACTCCGCCACACTCTACCCCTTCTATGCGTTGGTTTTCGGAAGGTTGTTAACTTATGCATCCACATCTCGAGATTCCATCCTGAGCATGTTCCCTTTTCCCTTGTTGTTTTCCGACCTTTGTCTACCAGTTGGTAGCCAAGTAGTCAATGTGCATCGGTGTCTTCTGATGCAAGATAGTCTTGTGGTCCGTCCAGACAAACCATTTCAGAATGTCTAGGAGAAATAAACTCTAGTACCTCGTCATATCTAGGACCAGGTCAAAGTGTTGTAACCCGCAGATCAAGAGGCATTGATTATCTTCCATCTCTTCTATCTTAAAGTATCACACTCTTCTATACTAAGAGGCCGTGTTAAGTTTCATGACCCCTTAATGAAGTGATGCTTTTACACATCGTTACCCACCCTTCCTCGAGATTTCGTGCTCGTGAGTGATGCGTGTGCATAATAATGTGGCCATATGAGATTTTTAGCAATTATTATTGTTTGGAACTCTAAGTACATTTGTGTCATTCTTAGCGTGATTGGTTAACCCAATCACTAAGCGAAGTTTGATTGTGCTACCAAGTCCGCTATTCTGGTACATCTCTTCGGACAAAGAGTTAGGCCTGTGTCGAATCTCTAAGACTATTTCTTCTTGCCTTACCAAGTAAGTTTCCTCTCGAACTAAGTGACATATCGGTGGTTCGTGATATTCTGGACGTCTTTCTAGAAGTATCGCCATGTTGCCACATGACCGTGTTGTCAACTTCTTGAGCAAGCAAGTTCTTTGAACTGCTTCCTTCTCCAAGAATCCGTACTGGATATCCTTGAACTAGTTTGTTGAGCTTAAACAACAACTTGGAGAGTTGTAAGACAAAAGTTCTATTCGACTCAGCTCCACCTTAAAGTGATGCTTAGTTTTGTTCATGTTGAAGAAAGATAGTATTTCCTTTGTGGATATGTTATCTTCCACGTCTTTGATTTGATTTGGGTTATCGTCAAATCAAACTCAGTTCCAAGGACTATCTTGATGGTGTTTCTACTTGTGATATTTCACTTGAGTACATCCTCATGTATTTTGGTCTGACCAATAGTTTTGCCTTGTTTAAGTAACACATGAGTTCATCTTCTTAGAGTGTCTTGATAAGTTTGTTGTTGAGCCCATTAACAATATCCTTATCTTCTCCATGTTATATTAGATTCATATGGCACATTTGGCATTAATGTTGGAAACTTTTGAGAACCATCCTCGATTCATCTCGAAGTATGTGTTCTGGATGTTAGTAGTAACCCTCTCTGGTTCATGTGCAATTGATGAAAGATGTCGCCGTGGTTTCGAGTAGAGTTATTCCCGTTCCTTAAGGATACATATGTGTTTTATTGTTAGCACTTTATATGTATGCAGTTGTCTTTCGACAAGATGCTAAATACATGTGCCTAGCAATATAGTTCAATCATTTGGAGCTTTACACTATAGTCCATATCTTGAGAATCTAGTAACTTTACCTTTGCTGTAAATGTTGCAAACTTTCTATTCGGACATGCTGAGTCTGAAGTATCATTCCGCCTAACCAAAGCTGAATCTCAAGCAGCAATGATGGTTGGTGTTTCCCAAGGTTTTGACATAAGTCTCTTTGTAAATCTGGCAAGATTGATGTAATGGTTGACACACTTAGCCGGAAAGACCTATTGTTACATTCTCTTGAATCAATAGTAACAACCACTCTTCATGAGGCTTCTTCTATAATTCATTATAGGAGTTGTGTTTATGGTTTCCTTTGTCCCCGAAGTACGATCTTTACTTGATGTTTGATGTCTCGAACGTCAGGGAGAACATTTAAAGTAGTGTTGCTAAATGTCTCTCGGTCGATCCTCCAGACACTTTTATGTTGTCAATCGTTGTTGTGCCAAGTACTTGAAGTCTGAGAATGAAGTTTCTTTCTTCTCGTGTCATCAGGAATCTTCTTAACTATCCATCTAGTGGTGTAAAGTAATATCATGATCTTGGCAAAGATTTTGATAAATCTGGATGAATAAAGTGTTTCCTTCGTTTTCCCAGTCATGATCTAAGAGCGACTATGATTTTGGTAATCTGTAGTTTATCTTGTTACATGTTCCTTGTGACTCTTATGAGTCCTCCCCACCAAAACACCTTTCTTTCTTAAGCCTTCTGTTGGATGAAAGAGTGACCCTTCTGTGTCAAAAGTAGTTCAACAGCTTGATTTTGTTTATCCATATCTCTGCAACCTGAAATTTCCACTTAAGATGTTTAGTAGAGGTTCATTTCTCGAAGTCTATAGTCATGTTATTTCTGTTGAAATACTTCCTTTTCAGAAGCATAAAACTCTTCTGTAAGTTCCAGGGTCTCAATCCTCATGATGACCATATATCTAACAACTTGAAACCATCTCCTCTTGTTTCCTCTATTACCTTGGAGTGTCTCATGTTTGTCATCTCAGAGTTGTTTCTAAACACTCCATCCATGAGTTGACCACGAGATACTCTGTGTGTTATTTAGTGTGTTTCCCTCTTATCC
Source organism: Avena sativa (assembly GCA_916181665.1). Lineage (NCBI taxonomy): Eukaryota > Viridiplantae > Streptophyta > Magnoliopsida > Poales > Poaceae > Avena > Avena sativa. The sequence continues at coordinate 442,661,004 of OV702294.1, read as the reverse complement.
TTAGAGTGATCCTGTTTCTTTCTCTCTTTGTCTCTTTTCCTACCTTTGGAATCTCGGGTCGAGATTCTCGTAAGGGGGATAGAGATGTAACACCCAAGTTTTAGCTAATCATCATTTAGGGATTGATTGTGCATCATTAGCATCATCTCTTAAAAATGCATGTAAAGAAATTAAAGTGAAACCCTAAAACCATAATCTTCCCCCTCTCTTAGAAAGCAATTCAAAATGCTTTGAATTTTGAAAACTACCAAAAATGTGTGGAGCCCAAATTGGTATAAAGGGCACCTGAATATTTATAATGATTTCAAAACCCTCTAGTATTTTCAAACCGTTTAAAACTAAAAAGGATTTGAAAATGCAAACAGAAAATAGAAAACTGATTTGAAAAAGGTTTCCAGGAAATAAAAAATGTTTCGTAAGCTACCTGTGCCGAGGCCATCTCCCTCCCCCTCTATCCACCGCTCAGAGCTCCCAGCAGCAGTAGCCGCGCACCCTTCCCCACAGTCCAGCAGCCAGCCCAGGCCGGCCCGTAACTCTTCTCTCTTTCTTCCACGCGTGCAGCAGCCAGCAACACCCCGCGGCCCATGCGCGGCCCACCCGGGCCCAATACCCCTTCGACCTTCCTTTCCTCGTCGTCTTCCCCAGGCAGGCACACACCTGCGTGTCGTCGGCGCCGCCGTCGGCCAACGCGCAGTGATTCGTGCTTGCCGCCGCCCCTGGGTGAGGGGATAAGACCCCAAAGATGCCCCGACCCTCGTCCTTATCCTCTCTTTATTCCCCATGCGCTCCCTCTCTCTCTCTCTCTCTTTGCGCAAGTCCGAAACCCTAGCTTTGCAGACCGCAGTCGCCCTGCCGCCTCCGGCCTCCTAGATCCATGCCGTGATGCCAAAGAGCTCCGCCTCGTCGCCATGACCTCCCTCGTCAACGGAATCAGACTAACGCGGCTAGAATCGATCGCAACGGCCCCGTCTTCCCGAGCACCGCCTTCGCCATTGGCGTCAACCCCGACCTCCTCCAGCCAAGAAGACCCATCTGTGGCACCCGTGGTGAGCTCCTGGTCCTCCTGGACCACCCCAATGTCTCCCTCTCGCTTTGGTTTGGCCACGCGTCATAGCTCTGTCGCTGCCGCCGCATAAGCTCGCCGTCGGTCGTCTCCGGTGACCTCCTTTCAGCGGCGCCGCGACTTCTAGGCTCAGCGTGCAAGGCCGCGTCCAATGCACCCTACCTCGCCGTCCTGTTCGATCCCCAGCGCCGTGCCGATCCGCAACCTGGGAGCAATCCCCATGGTGACGTCACCGTGACGCCAGCACGCAGGTCAGACCCGGTCAAACTAGCCTCGGGCCCCACTTTGCTTGTGTGGCTGCTGAGGTGGCCACGGGCCCATCGGTCAGTCACTGCGGCTAGCCCATCCTGCGGTGTAAAAAGTTTTCCAATTTCTTTTATTTCCAGAAAAGTGTAATAAAAGGGTTTAAATAATTTCAGAATTTGATATAAACTTGTAAATTCAATATATTTTTATTTATAAGTCAGAAAAATATGTGTAATATATCAAAATGTTTAGAAAAATGAGCTCTATCTATTTAAGCTATAAGCATGCATTGATAAACAACTTTTATGACAATTTTAAATAGAAGAACATAGTAACCCCTCTCATATACTCTAGAGTTTTCCTGAGTCAGGGTTTGTACCCCTTGGAACCCCGTTTAATTTGTCAAGCATGCCTTAGGGTTATATTTCAATACCATTTAACTTGTCATATCATCATCCTTGATTGAGCGTTGCATCGATGCCATGTGATGATTGTTTCCCCTTTATTTCCGGTGTTTGATTCTTCCCGGTAGAGTACGAGATCGAGATCGAGATAGAAGCTAGAGATCAACACCATCGAAGTTCGAAGATCGACGAACAATACTTGACCAACTATAACCAAGTCAAGTACAAGTCTTCCGAAGATCTTCTTATTGGTTATCAACAGGCAAAGGCAAGCATAGCCCCACCATGATATAATCCTATGATTTCAAAATTATTTCAATTCCTGCCAAGATGCATACGATTATACTATGGTATTTTATCGATATATAGAGTATCCTGATCCACTGCTCCTAGCATAACTAGGTTTGGCTTGTGTGCACTAATAGAGCTTGTATCTGTGTCTAATTAGCCATGCATAGCTGTCAGTACTGGTCCATCCAGATGATGTATCAGATGCAGAGAATCTAGTGTGATAGGAGAACGTGATGAGATGATATCAGAGGTGATATGAGATTAAATATGCTAAGGCTTGTATTGGAAGACACGGTGGGATGTGGTTTTTCTAGTCCCATGCTCGCCACCACTAGGACCTGAGTTCTTACCTTTGGAACCGAGATGAGCGTACAACCACACGGGGCTTGGGAACCCCTCGCCTGTTTAACTTGACTAGTATATTCCATGAGTTACATAGTTCGGGCGTTCCATTCGACATATGCTTAGAAAACCGTTTGAAAGATTTGTCGGTTGAAGGTGCATTCATAACAGGTAGGTAAGCGTGGCTGAGGTTGCTTGGGGTAGATAGCGCCCCTGGTAAACCAACCTCACCTCACATATTTAAGTACCGGCTTCGGTATTTGACCCGTTATGGCGGAACCATACTTATTGCCTGACTCATGGTCTCGGCGAAAGCAAGGTAAAGGTAGTGTCCAACCACACCCTCTGTCGGCCTTCCAAGGAAGAGGGCTAATGATCTTGCATTAAGAGTCGGTTGGTACATGTGGGTAAAGTTGTACACCCCTGCAGGGTTAAATATCTTCGAAAAGCCGTGTTCATGGTTATGAACGCTTGGTGACCAGATTCTAAGATCATAGAAAACTATAACCTAATCGTAAAACTTGGCAGATCAACATGTGGTTAAGGATGCTTCCTCATGGGTAAGAGGGGGTGATCCTAGTTGGTAGATGATGATGATTTGGTGGATATCAAAGAAGATGATCAATATTTTGGAGATGTCGCTCTCTTATCCCCTTTTAAAAATACTCTGATTAGACGAGCTTCTTCTCTCTCTTGTTTTATAAACAAAGATGGCTTTATGCAAAACAACTCCACCAGCCATAAGTCTTGCGGAGTACACCCTGTACTCACCATTGCTTTGTTGATACTTTTGGTAGAGTAAGTGTTTCCGGAAGATGAGTTTGGTACTACATGGACATCGGCGAGTAACTTGGGGTTCCCGGCCGGCAGCCTGGAATCTATGGGCTGGGACGTCATCATTATGGTTCAGGCCTCTTAGGCCATTTGTTAAGTTTGCTATACTTAATAGCATAATTTGCCTTCTGTTGTTTGGTGTTTGAGGTCAGTGACCTCTGCTTGTAATAATTTGGTTCTCTGCTCAGATATGAGCTTGCTGTAATAAATTTCGTGTCGTAGGGTCACTTCTGTGTTATCGATTGTTCACTGGATATCCTCGAGCTCAAGGTTAAGATTATGTCAGACGGAGATCTGGGATTTATTTAGCCTTGATCCCGGGGGTGTCACAATGGAGGTGAATGCCACAATGCCGGTAATTCCTAAGTACATGCACTGGTCTAAGCAAGAAATAACTTGGAGCATAAAGGATCACCCCAAGATCATGCCAACCGCAGGAGGTTATGCTCTAGTTTTAGATCCAATTTTCATGGGCCCTAATATCAATGTGAAGTTTTCCAAGGTACTGATCGATGATGGTAGTAGCATCAACATCATGTACAAGGATACCATGCTCAAGTTAGGCATTACCATGAACATCCTGGAGCCGACTAAGACAACTTTCCATGGCATCATGCCGGGATTGTCCTGTGAGCCAATTGGCAAGATCTGGGTCAACGTCTTATTCGGCAACAGAGAGAATTGTCGCACTGAAACCATAGAGTTCGAGGTGGTTGATTTGGTCAGCTCATATCATGCCTTACTCGGTAGGCCGGCTATGGAGAAGTTTATGGCTACTCCTCACATTGCTTACTTGAAGATGAAGCTGCCAGGCCCATGTGGGGTGATCACAGTTGAAGGAGATTACAAAAGGTCCATCGCTTGTGCCTCAGCCGGATCTTCACTGGCCGAGTCACTGGTAAAAGCACCGGAAAAGCATCAAATGTTAGAGGTGGCAACATTGGCCAAAGCAGCACAAATGTCCATGCCAGCACTCACTAATCCGCATGGCAATGTGTCATTTCAAGATACCAAAGAGACAAAGAAGGTACAGGTGGATGAGACTTTCCCAGAGCATACAGTTACCATTGGGGCTGGCCTCACTGACAAATAGGAAAGCGAGCTCACCAGCTTCCTCCGTGAGAATCAGGATATCTTTGCATGCTCCACACATGATTTGCAAGGAGTTTCGAGGGAGCTGGCTGAGCACTCTCTTCATGTAAGGCCAGATGCCAAGCCGGTGAAGAAACCCCTCCGCCGCTTCGCTGAAGATAGGAGGAAAGTAATAGCTGCCGAGATTGCCAGGCTCTTAGCTGCTGGATTCATCATGGAAGTACTGCACCCGGATTGGTTATCAAATCCAGTCTTGGTCGAGAAGAAAAAGGATAACCCGAACATGGCAGTGGTATGACGCATGTGTATTGATTACACGAACCTTAATAAGGCGTGTCCAAAATATCCATTTCCTTTGCCACGGATTGACCAAGTCATAGATTCTACTACCGGGTGTGAGTTGTTGTTGTTCGTGGACGCGTATTCTGAATTCCATCAGATACCACTGAATCTGAATGATCAAATGAAGACAGCTCTTATCACCCCGTACGAGGCTTATTGCTATCATACCATGCCATTCGGACTGAGAAATGCAGGTGCAACATATCAAAGATGCATGCAAAAATGCTTGCAATATCAGTTGGACAAAAATGTTCAAGTATACGTCGATGACGTGGTGATAAAAACCAAGCAAAGTTATACTCTAATTGACGACCTGCGTCAAACATTCGCAAACTTAAGAAGATTCCGGATGAAACTTAACCCGGAAAAATGTACATTTGGCATCCCGGCTGGCAAGTTACTCGGATTTATTGTATCCAACCGAGGAATTGAGGCTAACCCAACAAAGATCAGTGCCATCGAAAGAATGGAATTGGCGAAAACCCTCAACGATGTCCAGAAGTTCACAGGATGCCTGGCCTCGTTGAGTAGATTTATTAGTCGGCTAGGTGAAAAAGCCCTACCACTATATCAATTGATGAAAAAATCAGACAAATTCACATGGACACAACAAGATGATAGCACTTTCCATGAACTAAAGAAAATGTTGGCAACGACACCAATTTTAGCATCACCACTATCCAAAGAGCCAATGTTGCTCTATGTCGCCACAACCAATAGAGTTGTAAGTGCAGTAATAGTGGTTGAACGCAAAGAGGAGGGCAAATCAGTCCAAATGCCAGTTTATTACTTGAGCGAAGTGTTCTCTGTATCAAAGCAGAATTACCCTCATTATCATAAAATGACATATGGGGTATATATGGCAGCAAAGAAGCTAAAACATTACTTTCAAGAACACCCAATCCAGGTAATATGTGAGGCGCCTATCTCGGATATATTAGGCAACAAAGATGCCAGTGGCCGAGTCGCAAAATGGGCCATAGAGCTAGCACCATATACTCCACAGTATGATAGGCAAGATGGAATTAAATCTCAAGCTGTTGCAGATTTCTTCGTAGATTGGATGGAAATGCAGTACGAACCACCACTGCCAGACCCGAATTAGTGGAAAATGCATTTTGACGGGTCCAAGACGAAAATGGGTCTGGGCGCCGGGATAGTGCTCACATCGCCAAAGAGGGATCAGCTCAAGTATGTGTTACAGATTCATTTTGCTTCTTCCAATAACGTTGACGAGTACGAAGCACTTGTCCACGGCATCAAAATGGCCAAAGAGATTGGCATCAAAAGGATCATGTGTTTTGGCGATTTGGATTTGGTGATTCAGCAAGTGTCTGGGCACTGGGATGCGTTGTACGCAAACATGGAACTATATCGTTTCCATGTGCAACAAATTTCGGGATACTTTGACGGGTGTGAATTCCATCACGTCCCAAGAGTAGAGAATGAAGCAGCTGATGTACTATCCAAGTTAGGTTCATCTCGGCAAGCAATACCACCAGGAATAGCATTGGAACACCTTAGGAAACCATCAATCAAGCCGTCACCAGAATCAGACTCAATCAGGGTCGCCCCAGCAAATCAAGAGCCAGACGTTGTGCCAATGGATATTGACTCAGGGGCAGGTTCGAGTCACTCGGGGACTGATCCCTTCACCTCAGGAATAGCCGAATCACACTCGGGGACTCCTCAGGTCATGTCGGCTGAGCCAATGGAAATTGATGGGAAACAGATTCGCTACTAGAGAAAAGGCTATAGGAGACATGCTTATGCGAGGCACATTTAGACATATGCGCCTCCTATAAAAATAGGCGAGGCGCACTTTGCGATATGCGTCTCTAGTATAAAAATAGGCGAGGCGCATATGATAAGAATGCGCCTCCTACAATCCCTGTACGGACGGAATCTAGCAGACCCATATTATGCGAGGCGCATTCTAGTCATATGCGCCTCCTATATATCAGATAGGCGAGGCGCATATGGACAGAATGCGCCTCGCATATTCTGTGTGGGCCCGCGTGTTGGTAGGTGCACGAATATGCGAGGCGCATATGGCTATATGCGCCTCCTATATTTGATAATATGCGAGGCGCATATGGCCATATGCGCCTCAAGTAACTCATGCGGGCCCGGGCGGTGGTAGGTGGCCGCATATGCGAGGCGCATATTGCTATATGCGCCTCCTATAGTTTGAATTATAGGAGGCGCATATTGTGCAATATGCGCCTCGCATAAGCTGGCACCACTTTTTTCCAGCTTTTTGCACATGGAGGCAACTACCACCCCACTCACTTGTGTCACTTCTTCCTCCTCCACCAAGACAAATCTGGTCGCCCCCCTCCTCCTCCCCACCTCATTTCCCCCATTGATTCACCATAGATGCTTGCTCAACATCCATTGATTGACACCCATATGTAAGTGAAGTCTCTTGCTCCTCTAGATCTACAACACGTCCATTTACTTCTCCTCCGGCTCTCTTGCGCAAGTCGTTGTTGGAGGAAGCGTGAAGGCGTTGCTTGCATGTATGCGCGTTGTCGGAGACACCGACTATATGATTGTGTTGTGGTGCTACTTTTTGTGCAGGGATTTCATTTGAGATGCCAATGTTTCGCCGGAATGTCGATTTATTTCTTTTCCGACGAATTTCTGGCACTCGCGGATGTCCTCTTTATAGGGGAGGTCATACCGAATTTTTCCGGCGATCCACGTCCATATATGCTCTAATTATTCTCTTGCTCTTTGTACCACGCAGGCGTCCATGGTCCGACCACTGATCAACAAAGCCCGCGTGGATAGGTGGATGACATGCGCGAGGGCCGACATGGAACGTGCAAACAAGACAGAGATAAGATGTCCATGTCGGGACTGCAAGCTGATGTATCTGATAAGGCATGATTCCGGAATGCTGGAGTCGCACCTGCTTCGACGTAGTTTCATGGATGGCTACACTCGATGGATACGTGATGATCACGAAGATCAACATACCTGTGATGATCACGAAGATCAAGACGCCAGTCATGATCACGAAGATCAGGGTGGTGGCACTGGACATGGACACGAAGATGATCAAGGTGGCGTCGGGCATGGACACGAAGATGATCAAGGTGGTGCCGACCATGATTCGAGCTGGTTGCGAGACCCTCATGTCCAAGATCTGCTTCTCAAGGAGACGAGTAACGCCAGAGCCGCCGGTAGAGAGAAGGCTAAACTGGAGCAAATGGAGAAAGACGCAGTCACTCCATTGTTTGACGGATGCAATGACGGGGATACCCGTCTAAATGTAACGCTTAGGGATCTGGAGATGAAGGCGAAACACAAAATGACCGATGAATGTTTCGACGACAACATTGTATTCTGGCACGATATTCTTCCCAAGAAGCGGAACACATGTCCGACTAGTATCGCTGAGGCGAAGAAAGTCGTGTGCCCTCTCAATCTACCGCACGTGAAATACCACGTCTGCATAAATGATTGCATCATCTACTGGGGCGAGGACGCGGAGAAGACCACGTGTCCGGTGTGCAAGACCTCTCGATACAAGAGAGGGACCGAGAAAGCTCCTAGGAAGGTGGTGTGGTACTTTCCTCTAACTCCTCGTTTGCAGCGGTATTTCGCAGACCCTAAGGAAGCACAGCTCATGCGCTGGCACACGGAAAGAAAGAGGCCGGAAGACGATGATCCGGAGAAGGAGGAAATGTTGAGGCACCCTTCGGATGCTTGCCAGTGGAAGGCGTTGGACCTACAATATTACCAACATTTTGGGAAAGAGTCAAGGAACCTCAGGCTGGGCGTGAGCACTGACGGACTCAATCCGTTTGTAAGCCAGAGCAGCACACACAGCACCTGGCCCGTGTTTGTATGGATCTACAACCTCCCTCCCTGGTTGTGCATGAAGAAGAAGTACGTAACCATGAGTATGCTCGTTCAAGGGCCAAAACAACCTGGTACGGACATCAATCTGTATCTCACGTTGTTGAAAGAGGAGTTGGCCACGTTATGGGAAGAAGGAGCCCGTACATGGGACGCCTCGAGACAAGAGTACTTTGACATGAGAGCGGCCGTGATCACGACGGTGCAATACTATCCCGGTTACGGATACTTCTCGGGGCAGGTGGTCCAAGGATTCTATGGGTGCGTTAGGTGCAAGGATAATACAACGTACCGCCAGCTACAGAAAGATCCCGGGTCCGGGAAAACCGTGTTCCTTGGGGCTCGAAGGTGGCTTCCCAAGAATCACACCTGGAGAAAGCTAGGACATCTGTTCGATGGGACGATTGAGCTCCGAGGAATCCCACACCAGAAGAGTGGCACGGAAATCTACAAGCTGTTGAATAACTGGAAGGAGTGCCCTGCGCCAGGAAAGACCCAGAAGAAGCCAGAGCCGTTGCTGAAGGTATGGAAGGCGAGGTCTGTTTTCTGGGACTTGCCATACTGGAAGATCCTCCACGTGCCTCATAGCCTTGATCTCATGCATATCACGAAGAACGTGGGCGAGAGTCTGCTTGCCACCCTCCTTAACACCGACAAGACCAAAGATGGGCCGAAGGCAAGGAACGACTTGAAGCATATGGGCATCAGGGATGAACTTCAACCACCACCTAGCGATGATGAGGAGGAGGACGAGGTGGAGGAGACAGAAACACAGAATAGCCGTCGTCGCAAGGGGAAAAAGGTTAAGAAGGGAGAGGTCAAGCTCAAGGCCTCATGCTTCACTCTGAGTAAGAAGGAGGCCATACAGTTTATGAAATGCCTCCTCGGAGTCAAATTTCCGAACGGCTACGCGGGGAAGATAAGCAGATGGCTAGACGAGGCGAAGCAGCGCTTCAGCGGGATGAAGTCTCACGACGTCGCCGTGCTAATGATGCAGGTACTCCCGGTCGCGATCCGAGGTATAATGGACAAGCACATCCGTGAAACACTGTTTGGCCTCTGCAACTTTTTTGACGTCATCTCTCGGAAGTCGATAGGCATTAAGCAGCTCACGAGGCTACAGGACGAGATCGTGGTGATAATGTACGAGCTCGAGATCTATTCCCCCCCCGCTTTCTTCGACATCATGCTTCATCTGCTTCTCCATGTCGTGGAGGATATCGTCCAGCTCGGTCCTGCGTTTCTACAAAGCATGATGCCGTTCGAAAGGCTCAATGGACACATCAAGGGATACGTTAAGAACAAGTCCCGTCCAGATGGAAGCATAGCAAACGGCTTCCTGGCCGAAGAGTGCATCTATTTCTGCTCGAACTTTCTACAAACCGATACCCCTCTTGGTATGCCATTCAACAAGCACCTCGGGAGGCTTGCTGGATGGGGTCACCGCGAGGGTCGACGTGCAAAGCATGTCGACATGGAGGGCTGAACCAAGGACTTTGAAAGAGCAAACCTGGTCGCGCTGCAACACCTGCAGGTGGTTGATCCATACATACATGAGCACAACGAGTTTATCAAGAAGAATTACGCTGATCAGGGGCGCCAGGTCCCGAGGGAGGAAGATGTTATCAAGGAGCACAACTCCGGTTTCACGCGGTGGTTTAGGGAGAAGGTCATAGCTAATCCACCGCAGGGCGAGTACTCGGAGGAAGATAAACTCATATTCTCATTGTCACAGGGCGCCTCGCATAACCTCATGACCTATCAGTCTTACGATATCAACGGATACACGTTCTACACAGAGGAAAAAGACAATAACTGCGATTACCAGAACTCAGGGGTAACAGGGATATTCTACACCGGCGACATCCTGGAAAGATACTACGGAAGGATCGAGGAGATTTGGGAGCTCGACTATGTTACGGAGAAGGTGCCGATGTTCCGTGTCAGGTGGGCCAAGAGCGTCGAGAAAGAAGACCGGTATTTCACCACGATGGTTATACCGTCAAAGACCACCAGCGCGAACGCACCCGCAAGAAATGAGCCTTGGGTTTTGGCTAGCAAAGTCGACCAATGCTGGTACATCAAAGACCCGGCAAAGCCTAGCCGGGTTGTCGTCAGGAGAGGCAAAAGGAACATTATCGGAATGGATGGAGTCGCCAACGAGCAAGACTTTGACCAGAACGGCGACCCGAAGATAGAAGACGGGTATGGCAACCAAACACCGTACACCACAACCCTACCTAAGAAAGGACTTCCGTTCAAGAGAAGTAGTGAAGACGTCCCGGACCTAACCTATGCAACCGCGACAAAGAAGGGCAAGAAGACAACCATTGTCAAGAAACGCTAGCGCGCTCCGACCATTGTCAAGAACCGTCGTGTGTGTGGCCTACTATTATGTATCAAAACATTCTTAATTTTCATTATGTGTGTGTTATAATAATATTGCATTGAGAATATTATGTATCGACAAGACACATTCATTGAGAATACTCACTTTTGTTGTTTTAGCAATATTTGAATATTTAAAATATTTGTAGCATATTTTATAGTTCATATTGTGTTTGGACAATGCTTTTACATGAAAAATGGCCTTTAAAAAATTTTTCCAAAAAATTGTTAACCTTAGGATTCGAACCTGGGTTGCCAGTAGTGAAATAGGACAAGGCATGTACTACCACTAGGCTGCTGTGTGTTTGCTGATAGAAACCTGCGCACTGCCCTCTTTGTCTATAGGATTGCATATTATGCGAGGCGCATTTAGCCCAGATGCGCCTCGCGTAATATTATACGAGGCGCACTTTGCGATATGCGCCTCGCATAACCGGCACACATCGATCAAGTCACACAGCGCTAGTACTACAGCTAGTACATACACAACTTCACATATCTCAGAGCCCGACGCCACATCGATCGAAGCCGTCGCCGCCGTGGAGGAGGAGCCCGACGCCGCCCCGTGGAGGAGGAGCCCGACGCCGCCGTCCCCGTGAAGGAGGAGCTCGCCGCCGCCCCATGGAGGAGGAGCCCGACGCCGCCGTCCCCGTGAAGGAGGAGCTCGCCGCTGCCCCATGGAGGAGGAGCCCGACGCCGCCGTCCCCGTGAAAGAGGAGCCCGACGCCGCCGCCCCGTGAAGGAGGAGCCCGACGCCGGCTTCCCACCCACCCACGCCTCTTCCCCTCTCTCTGGTGAGTCCCCGTCCCCCACCCACCCACGCCTCTTCTCCTCTCCTCCCCTTCTAGGGTTTCTCAGCCGCTGCCAGATGCTTGGGCGATGGTGGCCGCCAGATGCTTGGGCGATGGTGTGCTTGTCCCTTATATTGATTTCTCTTTGGTATTGATAATTTGTTTAGCATGATCTGAGTGCTCATCTGTGTCATTGTGTGTGTGTGTAAAGGAACGAATGTGTTCTGCAGCTTTCTCTGTGTCATTGTGTGTGTAATCCTCAAGTGTTAGTAGGCAACTAAAATGAGAGTTTCTTGTCAATATTCAGACTTGTTGCCCTGTCAATATTCAGACTTGAACTGTCAATATTCAGTACTCCTTGTGTTTCTGAATTTTAGGCATAGAAGTTCAGGTTCTAGGAGTGAAAAAATACTGCTGATTGCTAATTGCTGATTGTGTTTCATAGTGTGTGCAGGTTCAGGTTCATAGTGTGTGCTGATTGCTAATTGCTGATTGCTAATTTTAGGCATAGAAGTTCAGGTTCAAGTTCAGGTTTTAGGCAAATAGAAAAGATGAGAGGCATTGCTGATTGCTAATTGTGATAATGTCGTTAACTTAGTATGGTTCATCTAGCAGAGTAAGACAGTGAGTACTATACTTAGCGATGATTATAATGTGATAAAACATACGTCACACTTGGGATATGGAGTCGTTTCTTCAGTCGTTTACCTGATGCAGTGCTTGTGTAGTTGTGTGTACTGGAATGCCTCAGGGATCCTTGGCTCTATCTGTATACAGTGCTTGTGTAGTCGTTTACCTGATGCAGTGCTTGTGTATTAAAATAATTAAGATGACATGACTCAATGCCAACATTTGATATTTGATCACCTGGTTTCAGTTGTTAATTAATGCCTCAGGGATCCTTGGCTCTATCTGTATACAGGAAAACTGCACCAGGATACTGCACATATATGTATACTTAACTCTATGCTTAACTCTGAAATTTTGATGATCAATGGTCATACTGCTCTCAGATTTTGAGTTTCTTCTGTAGTTTCGAATCAGTTGTTTTCTGCTATGCTGTGAAATTATGAATCTATGTTCTGCCTTCAGGAATTATGTGAGTTCAGCAAAACTCGGATACTGTATGTATGTATGTATGTATGTGTTTGTGTATGCTGGCAGCAAAATGGCTGTGATGATGGCAGTTGATCCTTTTTGTGCAGGTTTTTCTTTTTGAGTTGCCAATGTTTCGCCGAAATGTTGATTCATTTCCGTTCCGGCGAATTTCTGGCACTCCTAGACATAGAAAATTAGCAAAGTTCATGCCAAAATTTTCTGTGAATTTTTGTGCTTATTAGTTTCATTTATTTGTGTGTTTAGAAATGTCGGATCCGGGCCCTTCTAGCCAGAAGCCCTTTTGGGAGCAGCAGGCGGAGATGGAATCCCTAGAGGCCCCGGAATTTGTTCCACGGGACGACGAGATGGAGGAGGACGAGGATACCTCATCGGGCAATGAGGAGATGGGGGACGCCGATGGCGACGCCGATGGCGACGCCACTACCACTGATGGCGGCGGTGAAGCTACTATAGACGGTGGTAGCGCATCGAAGAAGTCTCGGAAGGATCGGACCCCGATCGTGGTCGACCTCAAAAGGTCCATCATCACAAGCGTGAGCCCTAAAGGTGCGCCTTTGGAGCCAGAAGAATTTGTTGGGGGTTACTCTAACCAGCTCGCGGCAATCCTCCGGAACACCGTCACGGTCAACATGGAGAACCTGAAGGCCGAAGAGAACAAGGGTTTCCTCATCCAGCTTTTCCGAAAGCTGCACGCAAGATACACGTTCCCGGGTGATGAGGAAAACAAGTATAATAATGACAATCTCAAAGGGAATCCGGTGAACAAGTATGCCCTCGGGAGGATGACCAAGGCCTTGTCAAATTGGAAGGCTCGGGTGAAGAATCTGATTTTCGAGGAGAAGCTAAGTTATCCAGAGCTCGTCAAGAAGGAGCCTGTAGTCAAGGAAGAAGACTACAATGTGTTCAAGGCCAGATGTAACTCCGCCTTGGGCAAGGCCAGGACTGAGAAGGGCAAGAATATGAGATCCCGAAACATTGGTACCCACCATCTCGGCTCCGGCGGTTATAGAGCCGCGAGGCCCAAATGGGATAAGGAGGGCGCCGACGCTCGTGCAAAGGGGTTGACACGTCCCTTTGACGACATAAAGGAGGAGCAGGCAAAGAACTTCGTCAGGGCCCGGTTTGCCCCGCCGAAAGGGGGTTCTGATTATTCTTCGGAGCCCGCCAGCCCCTTTGCTCCGAGGGTGAAGGACTTCATGCAAAAATATGTAAGTAGTTTGCATGCAAGTCGATTAATTGCATTCATGATTAATTAATGAAGTCCAGTTTTCTGATCAAATGCTTCGCGTTCCTTGTGCGCAGGACGAGGAGTGTAGGAGCTCCTCAACCCAGGGGTCAGCGCCAGCGCCTGTCGCCAAGTGGGACACCACTTTTAATAGGGCGCTGAACCGGACCAAGAGTGTCGATCCCCTGGCGGCCCCGTCGGCTGGTCGTGTGGTCGGCTTTGGCGGCATATCATGGTCCGAGTACTATGGCACCCCGGAGCGGAAGGGCAAGAAGGCCGAAAGCGCCGAGGTAAAACTCCTAAGGGAACAGGTGGAAGCCTTTCCAAATATAGTCCAAGATTCCGTGAACAAGGCTGTGTCGGCTGCCGAGACAAAGTTCCAAGAACAAGTCCAGACACAAGTCCAGTCACAAGTCCATTCACAAGTGAACGAGAAGCTCAACACCATCCTTCCCGTCTACATGGAAAAGTACAACAAGTGGCAGAAGGGTGGTAAACAGGGGCCGCCACCGGTTCCCAACCTCAATAGCGCCCAATCGGACAATGTGGCGCGGCCGGAGGCGTTGGTGACTCCTCCAGCAGGGCCGGTGGTGGTGGAGACTCCTCTAGCTCCGGAGCTTAACTTGCCCACTGTGGCGAAGGCGCCGGCCCGCACCACCGTGCCATCAGGCAGCCACTCCGCCACTTGCGTGGTCAAGCCTGTCGGCGTCGGTGCCTCGACATTGGTCGAGTTTGACGCCCTCAAGGTAACTAACTAATTAAAGCGAGAGTTGGGAGGCTCAACCACACCGATGACTTGATCTCTGTTTTTCTAACGCTCGGCCTACATGTCGATCTTTCGCAGGGAGACACTCCTTGCACTCTAATGCATTGGGTGGGCGGCCAGTAGATGGATGTTGCCAAGGGTACTATTGTTCAACCATAGAACCGCAAAATGCACAATGTCACAATGCCACCTGACATGATGAGGGTCAAATATAGTATGGTGCTTCCGGGCTACGAGCAAGTGGAACCTCCCTCTCAACCTCAAGGATGGGATGATGAGGACACGGCAGCGGTCCTCAATACCGGCTTCGGATGCTTGTACCTATGGCCGAAGAGCCAGATCCGTTTGGGGACAGAGGACCAACTCAACATCACCCTAGAGGCAGCACAACCAGCACATGATGAAGACTTCGAGATGGGAGACTTGGACAACATGGCACAGAATCCCGATGATGATGAAGAAATTGACCCGAACTATGGTGACCAGTTTGTTAACACAAGGTTTTCTGATTTGTATGATCCGGGACCATCAGGCACACATCAAGTTGCCGAGACCCAACCAGCACCAGCGAAACCCCCTTGCAAGGTGCGTCTCTTCCCAACTAGTCAGGAGACGCCGCCACCTGTCCCCTTCACCGAGCCTCCAAGGCCAGTAGTTCCTTTGATCAGCCCCGGCACCCTCCATAAGACGGTCGGTGAGGTGAACACAGTGGCCGAAGCCGTAAAGAGCAAGAAGGGTCGCAAAAGGAAGCCTAAGGGTGATCGGGGCCAGGATCCAAATCCTCTTTTCCAGGATGGCGCTGTGGGGCAAGACAGGAATCAACAACACGTGGCAGGTGTACCGATGATGTGTAAATCGATGCTCGAGGTCGCAGGCTCGCATATGCGTAGTATTCATTATGGATGTCTCACAATTGAGCAGTGCCGCATTCGCGACAACGATCAGTCGTACCTCGTTTTCAAGGCTAAGGTGCCTTCTCATATGCCGTGCTTCGTCACTGTACCCCCCCGGGGATATCTTCTACGTGTGGCATACCGACCTGTTTGACATGTTGAACGGGTTTCGACTGCACAATACCCTGGTCCGGCTGTTCTCCCTCAATATGGCCATGGAGATCACCAGAGACAAGATCCCGGGCATCCAGATAGTGGTTCCTACTTCATGCGTGACGGCATCCTGAAAGATGCTGAGGCCATAGATCTGGCGACCGACTACCTCTCAAACTTCCTGCAAACATACTCGGACAAGGATGTGATTCTCCTTCCCTACCATCCCATCACGGAGGATGATCGGACAGGCTGTGTGCTCATAAGCTTGAATTTGAAACACTCAACAGCCTTGTACCTCGACTCAAACAGTGCGATCCAAAAAAACTACACCAATATCAAGAAAATTCTTGATGGCGCTCTCACCGGCTACGTCGCAGCGGGAGGTGTCAAACCAGCAAGGCCACATGTAAAGTTCGGCGCGCACGTGTTCTGCCACAGGACGAAGTTTGCCTGCGTCAAGCAGCCGCCTGGCAGTGGGAAGGATGCCTTCTACGCCATTTACCACATGAAGGCGTTCTTCAATGACATGGAGACCAAAACGCTGCCATCTGACCTCGTGAAGTGGGATGAAAAGCTTGCATGCATACAGGCTCGCAACCTTAGGCAACACTTCCTCAACATCCAGGAGGAGATCACGACAATCGTGTACCAGGGAGTCATAAAAACCGGAGGCACCTTCCACGGCGGCTATACACCGTCCAACAGGGAGATAGACGAACGCTTAGTGCAGCAGGGTGACGGCAGGATGTTCATGCAAATGGCGAAAACTCGGTCGGGCTTCATCAATGCCCCCCCAAAGCCGACTCTAGAGCCGAAGAAGACTTCATGATTGCATTGCCTGGGTACCTAGCTGTTAGTTCCGAACTCGTGTTATAACCTCTTATCACTATGTTAAACTTGCCTAGCAAAACCTCTAGAATATGTTTCGTCAACCGTTGAACTTGATTGTGAGGGACACTAGCTAGTTATTTGTGTTACGAACTATTTTAAGTGCTTGTTGCTTTTCATTTGTCATTGCTTCCCTACTTTCTTGTGGTTTGCTTTCTTTGTCTTTCTTCGAAATGCCGATGATTAGAACGTGTTGTGGTGTCACGTGTATGACTATGCCGCTGTTCGATCTTGTGTGCCAAGTAGACTAGTAATTTGGGCATATACTCTACTTGCCGCACAAGATCAAACAGCGAGCATTGTTATTTTCGTGCCCAATCTAAGTATGAGGCACTAATCCATGTCATTCTTGGTTTGCTTTTTTTTGGTCTTTCTTCAAAATGCCGATGATTAGAACGTGATTTCTTACATTTTGTTGCACCCATATATATATATGCATGATTCTATCTTGTGAACTGCTAGCTATTGCTTTCCACTGACATAAGTAATATCATCTTTATTATGTGTAGGAGATGCCGAGGTGTTATGTCATGTACGTCGGTCGGGTTACAGGTGTGTACGAGGAGTGGAAAGACTGCCAGAAGCAAGTGAATAACTTCTCGGGCAACAACTACCAAGGCTGTGAGAGTAGAGAGGTGGCGGAAGAGAAGTGGAGGAGGCATGGAAGGAAGAAGTGGAGGAACTTCCTCGTGATCACCACCTTGTTGCTCTTCATTGTAGGTTATGTGTTCTACTTCATCTAGGTAGAGCTACGTCGTTGGAGTTGTAATGTGATTGTGAACTTGTACTCGAAGGTGTAATGTGATTGTGAACTTGTACTCGGAGGTGTGAACTTGTGGCATAAACACTTGATGTATGAATTTGTATGTCATGATTGATGTGTAATGTATTGTATTCATGTTGGTTCTATTATGCTTTGGCAAATTGCAAGTTTCTGAAAAATTCGGTGCTCTTTATACTGTATTCTAGACTATATTGTATATTTGAATATCTGTATATTATTATTTATAGTGGTCTGTAAAACTTGAATTTCGAAAATATTACTGGAGGCGCATATAGGATACTATAGGAGGCGCATATACTCTAAATATCCGAGGCGCATTGTAAAAAATATGCGAGGCGCATATGATATGCGCCTCCTATACTTCACATATGCGAGGCGCATATCGATATGCGCCTCGCATAATAATATGCGAGGCGCATATCGATATGTGCCTCGCATATGTGAAGTATAGGAGGCGTATGCGCCTCGCATAAGAAATACCCGAGGCTTGAAGGTAGAGGCGCATGTGATATGCGCCTCAGATAGGCTTTTACGTGCGCCTCACATAGGATTTTCTCTAGTAGTGATTGATACCAACATGGGCGCAGCCAATATTCAACTACTTAAAGGATGGAACTTTGCCGAATGATGAGATATTGGCGAGGCAAACAGAAAGAAGAGCAAAAGCATACACCATAATCAACAAGGAGCTATACAAGAGAAGTGTAACAAGTGTACTGCAACGTTGTATCAGTTCAGAGAAAGGACAAGCAATTTTATTGGATATTCACCAAGGAGAATGTGGGCACCACGCATCATCAAGAGCATTGGTGTCCAAGGCGTTCCGACATGGGTTTTATTGGCCAAGTGCACTGGCAGAGGCAAAAGAGCTAGTCGGAAAATGCAATGGTTGCCAACATTATGCATCCAAGTCACACTTACCAGCGTCTAAATTAAAGACTATACCAATCACTTGGCCATTCGCAGTATGGTGCCTAGATATGGTAGGACCTTTCAAACTAGCAAGGGGAGGCATGACTCATATATTGGTGATGATTGATAAGTTCACCAAATGGATAGAAGTGAAGCCCATCAAAAAATTGGATGGTATAACAGCTGTTATATTCTTAAGGGACATAATCCTGAGATATGGTTACCCACACAGTGTAATCACATATAATGGCACAAACTTGAAGGAGCTTTTGCTCGATTCTGCGGAAAAAACCGAATAAGACTCGATGTAGCATCAGTCGCTCATCAAGAACCAAATGGACAATGATAGGGCAAAGGTGTCCGATCTTTCGATGAGATGGCGATAATCGATTTGGTGGAGTTCGGGCTTGACGATCTGACTACACGTGCGAGCACGAGCGCCAATGCAATCGCTAGGCCAATCTCCTGGAGGTTACCGATCCTGCGGGAACACGATCGGCCTGACCAGCGAGGGTCTTAATTCCTACCTGAAATCGAGAACAAGTAAGAACTAATATTGCAATCAAGATATTGCGGATTAAGAGGAAAGCTTTATTGAAAAGGTGGGATCCTGTATAGGTGCGAAGTACAAGAGGCTTCTGCGACGCTCGAGCCTTGGTGAAGTTGCTATGATGGCTAACTTAATGTCTAAACAATATCCGAGTCTATGGTGACGGCTATGGGGAGTATTTAAGGAGGAAAAGGTGAGGTTTCGGCCAGCCATGGAAGTGGTGGCCGAATCCAACCCTAGAAGTCCTTTTCTCCTCAAATACGGACTCTAAAAAGTGGCTATTTAAAATCCTGCGAAAATTACATGGGCCTGGCCCAAAATACAGGTGTCGCAGCACCATATTAAGCTATGGACGAATTTGTGAAGTATTAATCTTGAATATTTCGTCCAAGCCTTCTTTCTTCATTATGGAGGCCTCAAAGTTCTGAAATCTTCATCCGTGGCCTTCTCTTGAATCATCACATGCTTGCTGCCATCTCCATGCATGGCCATGCTCCAATGCTTGTCCCTCTCATCCATGCTTGGTCCATCATTCCTAAGAGTAAGAAATACATCTGATTTAGGTAGCATCATATTCTCATGTATGTGAGGAATAGTTCCAAGAAACGGAAGTACCTGATAGTTAAGTTGTTTGGCACGAGATTGAGTGATACGTCCTTGTATGTGTGTAGCTGTAGGTACCACGGTTGTATCAATAGATGGGATGTCCACATCATGCTCCCCTTCTTCAATTGAAGTCGTCCTCGATGCAATCTCATCTTCCTCACCAAAGTAAGGCTTCAAATCTGCAATGTTAAACGTAGGACTAACCGTACCAATGTCTGTAGGCAACTCAAGTTTATATGCATTATCGTTTATTTTCTCTAACACCTTAAAGGGACCAGCAGTACGCGGCATTAACTTAGACTTGCGTAAATCAGGAAAACGATCTTTACGCAAATGTAACCAAACAAGATCTCCAACATGAAACACAACATGCTTTCTCCCTTTATCCCAAGCAAGTTTATACTTAGCATTCATGTGTTCAATGTTATCTTTAGTAGTCTTATGCAAGTTTAATATCATTCCAGCGCTTTGTGTAGCATCCCAATTATTTTGCACCGAAGAAGGTAAAGGCAATAAATCAATAGGTGCACGAGGAACAAAACCATACACGATCTATAACGGGCACATCTTTGTGGTAGAATGCAGCGAACGATTATAAGCAAATTCTATATGAGGTAAACACTCTTCCCACAATTTTAAGTTCTTCTTTAAAACAGCCCGCAACATAGTAGACAAAGTTCTATTTACTACTTCAGTTTGTCCATCAGTTTGCGGATGACATGTAGTACTCAACAGCAATTTAGTCCCCAACTTAGCCCATAAACATCTCGAAAAGTGACTAAGAAATTTAGTATCACGATCAGAAACAATAGTATTTGGCACACCATGCAAACGAACAATTTCACGAAAGAACAAATCAGCAATATGCGCAACATCATCCGTTTTATGACAAGGAATAAAGTGTGCCATATTAGAAAACCGATCCACAACAACAAAAATACTATCCCTCCCCTTCTATGTTCGTGGCAATCCCAAAAAAAAGTCCATAGAAATATCCTCCCAAGGAACACTACGAACAGGAAGATGCATATATAAACCATGTGGATTAAGGCGAGACTTAGCTTTTTGACAAGTAGTGCAGCGTGCCATAAATCTCTCAACATCTCGACACATACGTTGCCAAAAGAAGTGTGCAGCAAGAACATCCTCCGTCTTTTTGACACCAAAGTGTCCCATCAATCCTCCTCCATGCACCTCCTGTAACAACAAAAGACGAACAGAACTATCTGGAATGCATAGTTTGTTAGCGCGGAACACAAATCCATCATTGAAGACGAACTTGTTCCATGTTCTACCATCTCTATAATTCTGCAACACATCTTTAAATTCAGCATCATGCACATATTGTTCCTTAATAGTTTCCAATCGAAATATTTTGAAGTCAAGTTGAGATAACAAAGCATAACGGCGCGACAAAGCATCAACAATAATATTATCTTTACCCTTTTTGTGTTTGATAACATAAGGAAAAGACTCAATAAATTCAAACCACTTTGCATGACGACGATTCAACTTAGCTTGACTACGAATATGCTTCAAAGATTCATGATCAGAATGTATAACAAATTCTTTAGGCCATAGATAATGTTTCCAAGTTTCTAAGGTCCGAACAAACGCATATAATTCTTTATCATAAGTAGAATAATTCAGACTGGCCCCACTCAATTTTTCACTAAAATATGCAACAGGTTTTCCCTCTTGTAATAACACACCTCCCAAACCAATTCCACTAGCATCACATTCAAGCTCAAAAGTCTTATTAAAATCAAGAAGTTGGAGTAAGGGAGCATGTGTTAGCTTATTTTTCAATATGACGAAGGCCTGTTGTTGTGCATCGCCCCAAACAAAGGCACATCCTTCTTGGTAAGTTCATTCAGCGGCGCGGCAATTGATCCAAAGTCTTTGATAAAGCGCCTATAAAAACCAGCGAGGCCAAGAAAACTCCTCACTTGTGTGACCGTCTTGGGCTGCGGCCAATTCTCAATAGCTTCAATCTTGGCTGGATCCACTTCAATACCCTGTGATGTAACAACATAGCCAAGAAACGCAACTCGATTGGTGCAAAAGGTGCACTTCTCAAGATTACCAAGCAAACGTGCATCACGTAAAGCATTGAAAACAGCACGTAAATGGTCCAAATGATCCTCTAAAGATTCTCTATAAATCAGAATATCATCAAAGTAGACTACCAAAAAACATCCAATGAAAGCACGTAAAACTTCGTTCATTAATCTCATGAAAGTGCTGGGTGCATTAGTTAATCCAAACGGATCACTAACCATTCATATAAACTGAACTTAGTTTTAAATGTTGTTTTCCATTCATCTCCCAATTTCATACGAATCTGGTGGTAACCACTACGCAAATAAACTTTAGAAAACATGGTAGAGCCACTCAATTCATCAAACATGTCATCTAAACATGGAATAGGATGACGATATCGAATAGTAATATTATTGATAGCTCTACAATCAGTACACATGCGTGAAGAACCATATTTCTTAGGTACCAAAATAATAGGAACAGCACAAGGGCTAAGGGACTCACGAATATGATCTCTGTCGAGTAGTTCCTGAATTTGGCGTTGTATCTCCTTTGTCTCCTCTAGATTGGTTCTATATGGTGCGTGGTTGGGAAATGTAGCACCAGGAATTAGATCAATTTGATGCTCAATTCCTCTAATAGGAGGTATTCCTGGTGGCAGCTCAGCGGGAAAAACGTCCTCATATTCCTGCAAAAGGTTAACAATAGCGGGCGACAAAGAAGGAGGCATATCCTCAAATGAAAACAAAACCTCTTTGCAAATAATTGCATAACATTGAGTATTGTTTACATCTAGTTCAGCAATATCAATTTTATTTACAAGCATACATGGACTCTTCAAACGAATTTCAGGAGCATGTTTAGAATCAGATTTAGTGTTTTTTGGTGGTACAAAATCTGCAGCAACAATCTGATTCTCACTTTTATTTTTCTCCTCAGTTTTAGCTCTCTTAGCTCTAGCAAGATCATCTTTTAAAATCTGTTCGGGAGTCATAGGTTTTAGACCAATTTTCTTTCCATCATGCATAAGAGAATAGTGATTAGTTTTGACATTATGAACAGATTCTCTATCAAATTGCCATGGTCTACCAAGTAACAAAGAACAAGCTTGCATAGGTACAACATCACAATCAACAAAATCAAAATATGTACCAATAGTAAAATGCACACGTACCGTTCTTGTTACCTTGATCTTGCGAGAACTCTCAAACCGTACCATTGGATGTAATATGAATATGTGCGTTGTCTTGTTGGAAGTGCAAGCTTCTCTACCATGTCAACACTAGCCAGATTATTACAACTCCCTCCATCAATGATGATCCGTATAGATCTTTCCTTGACAACACCACGTGTTTGGAACAGGTTGTGGCGTTGATCTTGCTCAGATTTGCTCAAATGCACACTCAACACACGTTGTGTAATTAGGCTCTTGTATTGATCAGCAACTTCAGCTCCCATTACCTCTGTCTCTTCATCAGAATCACAATTGTCTCCATCTCTCACAGAAATAAGGGCTAATGTATCTTCATCAAAGTCACTTGCTGAATCGTATTGACCATCATCACGCACCATCATAACACGTTGTGTTGTGCACTATCTCTCAATATGACCAAAACCCCAGCACTTGCAGCATTGTATATCCTTTGTTTTACCCGTGGAAGCCATAGAAGATGCACTACGAGCAAGAGCATTGGATGACGGTGGAGGAGCAGCTGGAAATCTTGTGGTGGCCTTGGATGTGGTAGGAGCTGGTGGCGAATCACGAGAAGGAGGCGCTGACTGTCGGGATGTCCAAGTGGATGTGCGACCTGCAGAATTATTAGTCCTCCTCCATGGTGTTTGGCGATCCTGCACTTCACGTTCAGCTTTGCAAGCAAGATGAAACAAACGGGTGATAGAATTATATTCCTTATAATCTAATATGTGTTGAATGTCCTTGTTTAATCCGCCAAAGAAACGTGCAAGCATTTGTTCAGTAGATTCAATAAGACCACACCGAACCATCCCCGTTTGCAATTCCTGATAATACTCTTCTACAGAATTTTTCCCTTGTTCTAAACGTGTCAGATTCTTTAGTAAATAACGTTGATAAGTGGGAGGTACAAAACGAACATGCATAGCAGTTTTTAAAGCAGTCCAAGTACTAGGAATAGTAGTAGGATTTAAACGACAATACTCACACCACCAAAGGGAAGCAAATTTAGTAAATTCACATGTAGCAGCACTAACACGCATATTCTCAGGATATTTTAAACATGCAAAACGTTGTTCTACTTCCATATCCCATGTAAGATATGCATCAGGATTATATTTACCCTCAAAAGATGGAATATTTAATTTAAGCTTAGCAACATGCTCATCATCACGTACCGGTGGTCGAGCGTTGTGGTGGTAATGTCGGGGACGGCCAGGAGGGTGTGGAGGTTGTTCAACCTCCTCGTCAAACAGATCGTCGTCGTCGGGGTCGTAGTTGTAGGGTTTCGTACCATGGAAAACAAAAATTTTCTACCGCATACAAACAAACAAGCCAAGATCTATCTACTAGATTGTAGCAACGAGTCGATAGAATAACTCATCCTCGAAGATTACAAAATGTTTAACGAGAGCGGATTCTCGTGGGTGATGTAGTCGTACTCTTCCCGATCTCAAGATCGCGTAGACGATCCTTCCGGCGCTGCGTTCCGGCAGCGCTCCCGCAGTCGGTCACACGTTCGGTACTCGACAAAGACCTTCCTCTCCCTTGTTCCAGCAGGCAGCGGAGGTTGTAGCACTCTCCTCGCGATTCCGGCAGCACAACGGCGTGGTACCGGAAGTAGAGGGGAGATCTCGCAGGGCTTCGCCTTAAACCGGAGCGAGTATGGTGGAGTATGAGAGAGTCCCTCGACGATCTAGGGTTTAGACACACCGAGGAGGGGCAAGCCGGCGGCTAGGGTTTAGCTAGGCGGCGGCGGTTTGCCCTAGGGCCGGCGGCGGCTATGGAGGCGGCGGCGGCTTGGTACTAGGGTTTAGAGGTAGGAACTTGTGTGTCTAGGAGGGGAGCCCTGCCCCTCCTTTTATAGGTGGAGGGGGCCGGCCAAGGGGAGGGGAGTCCCTCCCCTACTCGGCTTGGTGGTGCGCCGGCGGTGGGGAGGAGGGACTCCTCCCCAACTCGGTTTCCTCCTCCTTTTCCACTTCCCAAAAATAGCCGTTTGACTTTCAAACTAGCCGTTTGACTTTTCAAACTAGGATTTGAATAAACCCTCTATTTTGTTCAGCGATGACACCGAGTACATAATGCAATCATACCAACTTGATATAACACATTCATGTACCCTTCCCCTCTGGAGTGCCGGACATTCCGGAACCTTCTAGAACATTCCCGATGAAAACATCGGAACCATTCTCCAACTCCGAAACGGGACTTTCCTTACATGAATCTTATTCTCCGGACCAATCCAGATCTCCTCGTGATATCCCGAATCCCATTCGAGACTCCGAACAACATTCAGACTCTTTCTCATCATTCCATAACTACTCAAACAACGTCGAATCCTTAAGTGTGTCTCCCTACGGTTCGTGAATTATGCGGACATGATCGAGACACTTCTCCGATCAATAACCAATAGAGGAATCTGGAAATTCATATGGCTCCCACATATTTCTACGATTACTTTGCGATCGAATGAACCACTTACATACGATACCAATTTCCCTTTGTCTCACGATAATTTACTTATCCGAGGTTATGATCGTCGGTATCTCTGCATACCTAGTTCAACCTCGTTACCGGTAAGTACTCTTTTCTCGTTCCCGTGATATGTGATCCCTTGTGAGCCAGTCACATTCTTGCAAGCCAATTGGATGACATTTCACCGAGAGGGCCCAGAGTATATCTATCCATCATATGGATGGACAAATCCCAGTCTTGATCCATATGTTTCAACCAATACTTTCCGAACACTCAATGCCACCTTTATAGCCACCCAGTTATGGTGTGGTGTTTGATGTCATCAAAGCATCCATCCGGTAAAGGTGATATGCATGATCTCATGGTCGAAGGAATTAGGTTACTATGTATCAGAAATCA
The DNA here is from genome assembly GCA_916181665.1 of Avena sativa. Classification (NCBI taxonomy): domain Eukaryota; kingdom Viridiplantae; phylum Streptophyta; class Magnoliopsida; order Poales; family Poaceae; genus Avena; species Avena sativa. Next base: position 442,635,333 of record OV702294.1, on the reverse strand, counting down.
TATAGCAATTGAACTATTAAAATGACTTGATCTTTATGCTACGCTTATCTATAGGAGTATGTCCACCATATCATTCTCCTAACGATATGATCTTGTTGTTAATAACATCTCAATGTTCATGATAGGGAAACCACAATCATCTATTAACCAACAAGCTAGTATTATATAGAGGCTTTACTGGGGACTTCAAATTAAGTTTACAAATCACACAAGTATTAATGTTTCCTTGTTAATACTGTTATAGCATGAACGTAAACATTTATCATAAACACAAAGATATAATAATAACTATATTTATTATTGCCTCTAGGGCATATCTCCAACAGTCTCCCACTTGCACTAGAGTCATCTAATCTAGATTACATGGTAATATACCGAACACCCATGGCAGTTTGGTGCTGGTCATGTTTTGCCCTCGGGAGAGGTTTAGTCAACGGATCCTCCACATTCAGATCTGTGTGTACTTTGCAAATCTTTATATCCCCATCTTGGATATGTTCTCGAATAGCGTGAAAACGTAGCTTGATGTGCTTCAGCTTCTTGTGTGACCTTGGTTCTTGCGCATTGGCTATGGCACCCATGTTATCACAGTAGATAGACATTTGGTCCAGCGCACTAGGAACCACACCCAGCTCTGTAATGAACTCTTTCATCCATATCGCTTCTTGTGAAGCCTCCGAAGTAGCCATGTATTCCGATTCAGTTGAAGATCTCGCCACAACGCTTTGCTTTGCACTCCTCCAGCTAACTGCTGCACCATTCAAAATAAATACGTATCCAGATTGTGATTTAGAATCATCCGGATCGGTGTTCCAACTAGCATCCGTGTAACCATTAACAACGAGCTGTTCATCACCTCCATCAGAAAGAACCATATCCTTAGTTCTTCTCAAGTACTTAAGGATGTTTTTGACCGCTGTCCAATGATCCACTCCTGGATCACTTTGATATCTGCTAGTTAAACTAACAGCATATGCAATGTCGGGTCTAGTACATAGCATGGCATACATTAGAGATCCTATGGCTGAGGCATAGGGAGTCTTACTCATCCTTTCTCTATCTTCTGCCGATGTCGGACTTTGAGTTTTACTCAAGGTCGTATTGGGCAACATGGGCAAGAACCCTTTCTTGCTATCTTCCATTTCAAACCTCTTTAGAACTTTGTCCAAATATGTACTTTGTGACAATGATATTTGGCGTCTTGATCTATCTCTATAAATCTTTATGCCTAATATGTAAGCTGCTTCACCAAGATCCTTCATTGAAAAACTATTATTCAAATATTCCTTGACACTATTAAGAAGGTCTACATCATTCCCAATCAACAATATGTCATCTACATATAGTATTAAGAATGCTACAGAGCTCCCACTCACTTTCTTGTAAATACAAGCTTCTCCATAAGTTTGTATAAAACCAAAACTTTTGATCACCTTATCAAAATGTTGATTCCAACTTCCGGATGCTTGCTTCAATCCATAGATGGACCGTTGAAGTTTGCATACCTTGTTAGCATCTTTAGGATCGACAAAACCTTTGGGTTGCATCATATTCAACTCTTCATCAATGTCTCCATTGAGGAATGCTGTTTTGACATCCATCTGCCATATCTCATAATCATAATATGCAGCGATTGCTAACATAATCCTCACAGACTTTAGCTTCGCTACTGGTGAGAAAGTCTCATCGTAGTCAACTCCTTGAATTTGTCGAAACCCCTTTGCGACAAGTCGAGCTTTATAGACAGTAACATTACCATCAGCATCTGTTTTCTTCTTGAAAATCCATTTGTTCTCGACAGCCTTTCGGCCATCTGGTAAGTCCACCAAAGTCCATACTTGGTTTTCGTACATGGATCCAATCTCGGATTTCATGGCTTCTTGCCATTTATTGGAATCTGGGCTCATCATCGCTTCTTCATATGTCTCAGGGTCATCGGTGTTGTCCACCAACATGACACTCATAACGGGATCATACCAATCTGGAGTGGTACGAGTTCTCATTGACCTGCGAGGCTCTGTAGCAACTTCAACCGAAGTTTCATGATCATCATCATTAGCTTCTTCTCTAATTGGTGCAGGCACCACAGGAACTTCTTCCGGCGCTGCGCTACTCGCAATTTCGAGAGAAGGTTCGACAACCTCGTCGAGTTCTACTTTCCTTCCAGTCATTTCTTTCGAGAGAAATTCCTTCTCTAGAAAGGATCCATTCTTGGCAACAAAGATTTTGCCTTCGGATCTATGATAGAAGGTATACCCAATAGTTTCTTTCGGGTATCCTATGAAGACGCATTTTTCCGCTTTGGGTTCAAGCTTGTCCGGCTGTAACTTCTTTACATAGGCTTCGCAACCCCAAACTTTAAGGAACGACAATCTAGGTTTCTTCCCAAACCATAATTCATACGGTGTCGTTTCAACGGATTTAGACGGTGCCCTATTTAAAGTGAATGCGGCTGTTTCTAATGCATAACCCCAAAATGATAGCGGTAAATTTTGTAAGTGACATCATAGAATGAACCATATCTAAGAGAGTTTGATTACGACGTTCGGACACACCATTACGCTGTGGTGTTCCCGGCGGTGTCAATTGTGAAAGTATTCCTCATTTCTTCAAATGCTCGCCAAAATCGTAACTTAGATATTCACCTCCACGATCAGAACGCAGAAATTTAATCTTCTTGTTACGTTGATTCTCTACCTCACTTTGAAATTCCTTAAACTTCTCGAAAGTTTCGGACTTATGTTTCATGAAATAGATATACCCATATCTACTCAAGTCATCCGTGAAGGTAAGAACATAACGATAACCACCACGAGATGCTACACTCATTGGACCACATACATCGGTATGTATGATTTCCAATAAGTCCGTAGCTCGCTCCATCATACCAGAGAATGGAGTCTTAGTCATTTTACCCATCAAACATGCTTCGCATCTTTCAAGTGATTCGAAATCAAGTGATTCAAGAAGTCCATCGGAATGGAGTTTCTTCATACGCTTCACTCCAATGTGACCAAGACGACAGTGCCACATATAGGTCGAGTTATCGCTCGATTTAAAATGTTTAGCCTCAATGTTATTAATATGTGTATTTCCACTATCGAGATTCAACAAGAATAGACCATCTATCAAAGGTGTATGTGCATAAAACATATTACTCATATAAATCGAACAACCATTATTCTCGGACTTAAACAAGTAACCGTCTCACAATAAACAAGATCCCGATATAATGTTCATGCTTAACGCAGGCACCAAATAACAATTATTTAAGTATAAAACTAATCCCGATGGTAGATGAAGGGGTAGCGTGCCGACCGCGATCACATCAACCTTTGATCCGTTTCCCACGCGCATCGTCACCTCGTTCTTCGCTAGCTTCCGTTTATTCTGCAGCACCTGTTTCGAGTTACAAATATGAGCAACCGAACCAGTATCAAATACCCAGGCACTACTACGAGTACTAGTGAGATACACATCAATAACATGTATATCAGATATACCTTTCTTCTTGATGTTGCCGTTCTTCAAATCTGCCAAGTACTTTGGGCAATTCCGCTTCCAGTGACCTTCTCCCTTGCAGTAAAAGCACTCAGTATCAGGCTTAGGTCCAGCCTTGGTCTTCTTCGTTGGCGTGGTAACTTTCTTACCACCCTTCTTGAAGTGTCCCTTCTGCTTAGACTTGCCTTTCTTGAATTTGGTGGTCTTATTGACCAACAACACTTGGTGCTCTTTCTTGATCTCCACTTCTGCAGATTTCAACATGGCAAAGAGTTCTGGCAATGTCTTGTTAATGTTTTACATGTTGTAGTTCATCACAAAGTTCTTGTAACTTGGTGGTAGTGATTGGAGGACGCGGTAAATCCCCAAAGCATTAGGAATCACTATACCCAAGCTTTGAAGTTTGTTTGCGTGCCTAGACATCTTAAGCACATGCTCACTGACGGAGCTGCCCTCTTCCATCTTGCAGTTAAAGAACTTTTCAGAAGCCTCATAGCTTTCAATTGCCGCATGAGTCTCAAAGATCAATTTGAGATCCTCGACAATATCATATGGGTCTGAATTCTCAAACCTTTTCTGAAGCTCCGATTCTAAACCATACAAGATAGCACACTGAACTGTGGAGTACTGAGTCTTCCGAGTGAGGTAAACATTCTTTACTTCATCGGAAGCATCAGCTGCAGGTGGGTCACCCAGCGGTGCATCCAGCACATAGGTCAAATTACCAGCTGTGAGGACAATCCTCAAATTGCGGAACCAATCCGCGAAGTTGCTTCCATTGTTTTTCAACTTTTCTTTCTCTAGGAACGCATTAAAATTGATGGTAGGGGCTGCCATTGATCTACAACATATTTGCAATAGTTTAGACTAAGTTTATGAAAAATTGAGTTCAAATTAATAAAATTAATCTAGGTGAACTCCCACTCAAAAGAATATCCCTCACATTGTTTTAGTGATCACACGAACCAAATCCACCACATCAACACCGATCATCACGAGAGTTGATATAGTTTCAATGGCGAACAATCGACATGTTCATCATATCTACTATATGATTCATGCTTTACCTTTCGGTGATCCGTGTTCCGAGACCATGTCTGTACATGCTAGGCTCGTCAAGATCAAACCTTAGTTTCCGCATGAGCAAATCTGGCTTGCTCACGTTGTATACACTTGCGGAATCTAACACACCCAATAATCACGTGGTGCTTCGAAACAACAAGCTTTAGCAACGGTGCTAACTAAGGGTAAACACTTTATGACTTGAAATTCATGTGCATGAGGGATCATCTTATAATGCTACCGTCGTCTACTAAGCAATACAAGATGCATAAAGGATTAACATCACATGCAATTCATAATATGTGATATGATATGGCCTTTCTTCTTTGTGCTTCCGATCTCCATCTTCTAGCACGAACATGATCTCCATCATCATCGGCATTGCATCAAGGTCAATGACGCTTCTCCATGGTTGTCGTCCACCGGCTTCAACTATTACAACTACTTTGAATAGACACGCGGGTCTTAACATAAATTAAAGACAACCATATGGCTCCTGCCGGTTGCCAACTTACAATAAGGAACATTGCATACATCAAATATAATCACAATCATGGCCATATCACATCACAGCACACCCCTGCAAAACAAAGTTAGACGCCTCTACTTTCTTTGCATATTTTACGTGGTTTGGGGCTTTCAATAAGTGTCGTTCTAACTTACGAACATGAACCACAACATTGATACTAGTATTGTTAATCACCCGTTGTAAATTGGATCTTAACTATGCTAGGAGAAACAGGAACCCGCAAAGCCACTTATGCAATACAAGTTGCATGTCAAGCGTGGAGCAAGTCTCATGAACGATGTCATGTAAGGTTAGCTCGGGCCGCTTCATCCCAACATACCGCAAGATGCAAAGTACACAAGAAGCAATCTACAATAAAAGCATCAACGCCCACAATGACCATTGTGTTCTACTCGTGCAACAGATCTACATATAGACACGACTCTGATACCACTGTAGGGTTTCGTAGCATGGAAAACAAAAAATTTCTACCGCATACAAACAAACAAGCCAAGATCTATCTACTAGATTGTAGCAACGAGTCGATAGAATAACTCACCCTCAAAGATTCCAAAGTGTTTAACGAGAGCGGATTCTCGTGGGTGATGTAGTCGTACTCTTCCCGATCTGATCGCGTAGATGATCCTTCCGGCGCTGCGTTCCGGCAGCGCTCCCGCAGTCGGTCACACGTTCGGTACTCGACGAAGACCTTCCTCTCCCTTGTTCCAGCAGGCAGCGGAGGTTGTAGCACTCTCCTCGCGATTCCGGCAGCACAACGGCGTGGTACCGGAAGTAGAGGGGAGATCTCGCAGGGCTTCGCCTTAAGCCGGAGCGAGTATGGTGGAGTATGAGAGAGTCCCTCGACGATCTAGGGTTTAGACACGCCGAGGAGGGGCAAGCCGGTGGCTAGGGTTTATCTAGGCGGCGGCGGCGGTTTGCCCTCGGGCCGGCGGCGGCTATGGAGGCGGCGGCGGCTTCGTACTAGGGTTTAGAGGTAGGAACTTGTGTGTCTAGGAGGGGAGCCCTGCCCCTCCTTTTATAGGTGGAGGGGGACGGACAAGGGGAGGGGAGTCCCTCCCCTACTCGGCTTGGTGGTGCACCGGCAGTGGGGAGGAGGGACTCCTCCCCAACTCGGTTTCCTCCTCCTTTTCCACTTCCCAAAAATAGCCGTTTGACTTTCAAACTAGCCGTTTGACTTTTCAAACTAGGATTTGAATAAACCCTCTATTTTGTTCAGTGATGACACCGAGTACATAATGCAATCATACCAACTTGATATAACACATTCATGTACCCTTCCCCTCCGGAGTGCCGGACATTCCGGAACCTTCTAGAACATTCCCGATGAAAACATCGGAACCATTCTCCAACTCCGAAACGGGACTTTCCTTATATGAATCTTATTCTCCGGACCATTCCGGATCTCCTCGTGATATCCCAAATCCCATTCGAGACTCCGAACAACATTCGGACTCTTTCTCATCATTCCATAACTACTCAAACAACGTCGAATCCTTAAGTGTGTCTCCCTACGGTTCGTGAATTATGCGGACATGATCGAGACACTTCTCCGATCAATAACCAATAGAGGAATCTGGAAATTCATATGGCTCCCACATATTTCTACGATTACTTTGCGATCGAATGAACCACTTACATACGATACCAATTTCCCTTTGTCTCACGATAGTTTACTTATCCGAGGTTATGATCATCGGTATCTCTGCATACCTAGTTCAACCTCGTTACTGATAAGTACTCTTTTCTCGTTCCCGTGATATGTGATCCCTTGTGAGCCAGTCACATGCTTGCAAGCCAATTGGATGAAATTTCACCGAGAGGGCCCAGAGTATATCTATCCGTCATATGGATGGACAAATCCCAGTCTTGATCCATCTGTTTCAACCAATACTTTCCGAACACTCAATGCCACCTTTATAGCCACCCAGTTACGGTGTGGTGTTTGATGTCATCAAAGCATCCATCCGGTAAAGGTGATATGCATGATCTCATGGTCGAAGGAATTAGGTTACTATGTATCAGAAAGCATATAGCAATTTAACTATTAAAATGACTTGATCTTTATGCAACGCTTATCTATAGGAGTATGTCCACCATATCATTCTCCTAACGATATGATCTTGTTGTTAATAACATCTCAATGTTCATGATAGGGAAACCACAATAATCTATTAACCAACAAGCTAGTATTATATAGAGGCTTTACTAGGGACTTCAAATTAAGTTTACAAATCATACAAGTATTAATGTTTCCTTGTTAATACTGTTATAGCATGAATGTAAACATTTATCATAAACACAAAGATATAATAATAACTATATTTATTATTACCTCTAGGGCATATCTCCAACAGTAGTAGTACCCGTCGTCTGTCCCCAATGTCGCAGCAGCAGCCGCGGCGGAAGTCTGAGGTGCATCAGATGCAGCGGTAGCCGCCTGAGGTGTGGCGGCAGCCGAACCAGCAGTACGACCCGTGATCGGGATGCGCAGTGCGCCATGCCGAAGTGCCAATGGGGCGGTTGCGGGTGCGGGTGCGGGTGCGGGTGCGGCAAATCTGTTCAAAATCTCCTTGAACCGAGCTTCAAGCTTGGCGTTGAAGGATTTCTTGAGTCCATCGATCTTGTCCACAGCGTTGGTGAGCTTGGTGTCAAAGTCCTCAAGGAGTGCATCCACATCTTCAGCGCGACCGACCAAGAGCTCGGAGAAGTGGGCATGTAGTTCTTCGTTCGTCATTGTGGCAGGGTTTCGCAAAGTATCTGTCATGGTTAGTCCTTTAAAAAGAACATGTATATACTACAAAAATATGGTGGAAGGCACGTATAATCCGTCAAGCAATATACGAAGCTCTTACAAGTTCTTACCAAACAGCAGGAAAAGGCGATGTGTAACCGCGAGGATCAGTGGGTCCAGAGATTGAACCGAGCGATTACCGGGAGTCGAGACACCGCACGTGGAGAATATCTGTGGAGCTCTGGGAAGGCTTAGCAAAGGGGTTAGCAATTATCAAAACAGCAATGCAAAAGTTGAAAGAATGCTCAACGGAGGTACTGTGCTGGTCCTAGGTTAAACCATACTAGAGACGTGAGCCTAAATCACCAACGATGTCACGACGCAACACAACAAGCAATGTATGATGATATGGCACCCTGAAAGGCGAACCGAGATGCTGAAAATCACTATGATGGCAAGTGTCTATAACTGATCTACGGGGTCTAAAAATAGGTTAGCCCCAAAAAAAAATTTGTCGAAATTTTTCTATTATGCTCCGGAAAGCGCGCAGGCACCAAAAAAATATTGCTATAACGGCCGATGGAGAAAAGTGATCCCCGGGGCCGAAAATCAGTATAGCCAGAAAAAAATTTCGGAGGCGATTCCAGACTTTTTTGCTCTCCTTTTGGACTTACGACTAAACTTCTAACTCGACACGGACTTTAGCTCAAGGGAAACAACAAGGAAGGAAAGTAAAAAGAAAAAACGACAAAACAATAACTGTACTCGAACTCGTGCCGCGGCAGGAAAATTGATCGGATCTGTGTCGTGGTAGGAAGGCGGTGGCGGAGTATTAGGGTTTATGGTGGCTGGGTATATGGTGGCGGAATATGGTGGCGGTGACTACTATGATCAGAACTCGAAACTCTAAGGGACGAGACACTAAGACCAGCAACTCGACGCGACGATGTAGACACAAATTCAACAATGCAAAACTGAACAGATAATGCAAGGCGTAGATTGGTGATGGGATGGATCTAAACTCTAACTGTGTTTTTGGCTTTTTCGTGGGTTATAGGTAAACTCTAACTGTGTTTTTGGCTTTTTCGTGGCTTTTTCCTGGAGGTTACCGATCCTGCGGGAACACTATCGGCCTGACCAGTGAGGGTCTTAATTCCTACATGAAATCGAGAACAAGTAAGAACTAATATTGCAATCAAGATATTGCAGATTAAGAGGAAAGCTTTATTGAAAAGGTGGGATCCTATATAGGTGCGAAGTACAAGAGGCCTCTGCGACGCTCGAGCCTTGGCGAAGTTGCTATGATGGCTAACTTAATGTCTAAACAAAATCCGAGTCTATGGTGACGGCTATGGGGAGTATTTAAGGAGGAAAAGGTGGGGTTTCGGCCAGCCATGGAAGTGGTGGCCGAATCCAACCCTAGAAGTCCTTTTCCCCTCAAATACGGACTCTAAAAAGTGGCTATTTAAAATCCTCCGAAAATTACATGGGCCTGGCCCAAAATAAAGGTGTCGCAGCACCATATTAAGCTATGGACAAATTTGTGAAGTATTAATCTTGAATATTCCGTCCAAGCCTTCTTTCTTCATTATGGAGGCCTCAAAGTTCTGAAATCTTCATCCGTGGCCTTCTCTTGAATCATCACATGCTTGCTGCCATCTCCATGCATGGCCATGCTCCAATGCTTGTCCCTCTCATCCATGCTTGGTCCATCATTCCTAAGAGTAAGAAATACATCTCATTTTGGCAGCATCATATTCTCATGTATGTGAGGAATAGTTCCAAGAAACGAAAGTACCTGATAGTTAAGTTGTTTGGCACGAGATCGAGTGATAGGTCCTTGTATGTGTGTAGCTGTAGGTACCACGGTTGTATCAATAGATGGGATGTCCACATCAGACAAGTTGAACGAGCTAACGACTTAGATTTATCGGGGATAAAACCCCGCTTGATGAAACCACTCCAGAGATCACCTGGTTGTTGGATAGAGGAACTACCCTCAGTGCTATGGAGTCTAAGGACAACTCTGAATCGATCAACATGCTATACGCCATTTTTCCTCGTGTATGGGGCAGAAGCAGTTTTGCCTGCCGACATAGAATATGACTCGCCAAGAGTAAGGCAATACTCGAAAGCTGAGGTAATTGAGGCCCGAGAAGATGGAGTTGACTTACTCGAAGAAGCAAGGGAATTGGCACTGTCCAGATCCACTATATATCAACAAAATCTCTGACGCTACCATAGCCGAAAAGTTCAAGCTCGTTTTTTTCGAGAAGGGGATATGGTGCTAAGGCTAGTGCAGCGCACAACTGGAATGCATAAGTTATCACCCCCATGGGAAGGTCCATTCATTGTAAGAAAAGCATTGCACAATGATTCATATTATCTCATAGATGCTCGTGAAGCACAAAAGAACAAGGCGGACATATCAGGTGATGAGACCAAAAGGCCATGGAATGTGGCACTACTTCGCCCCTTATACACTTAGGAGAAGCAGTGCATGTATCACTCGAACTCTCATATGTCGGACATTTGTGCAGGCTATGTGCTGATAATAAAATGGTATGACTCGAAAAAACTGACTTGGGGACTGCCCCTTATGTTTATCCTTTCAATTATTTGATGTCGGCTGGCGTGACACCCAAAGCTTATCTCGGAACAAGTAGTGTTTACTCGGAAAAAATCAACTCTTCGACTATGCTGTTGTCCGAAAAAATGGCTTCATGGCAAACAAGAGGAAAGGATGCATGACGAGTAAACACGAACGCCAGATAAGTACAAGGAGAAACGTGAGTCGACCCTATGTCTTTTGCCTAACCCACTACAGGTTATATTGCATTGTGTTTGAATGATCCTCGTCCAAGTGATCTAAGTTTCATACCTGCTAACTATATCCTTAGTACTTTGAGACTCTAATGTCGAACACCAAAAAAGGTAGACAAGAGCCAAAGTCAAGGAAAGGTGAAATGGCAAAATGAGACTCGGGGACTTTCCCTTGGATGATTCACACTCAAAATATAACAAGATATTTAAAGCCTTATCAAAAGGCACACAACCAAACATAAGTGCAATGTATATTACATTTGTACCCGGCATACCGGGGATCTCATCAAAGTGCAAGTATTTTTCCTATTCAGTCTAAGAAGCAGCAAGACTCGGAGGAGCGGTTTTGGAGCTAGGAGCATCGCATGGAGCATCTGCCGAGTCAGGGCATTGGTCGATGAGTCTTCAGCATCGTCCGACTCGGTGGCTTCGCTGTCGGCAACCTCTTCATCAACAACTTCGACAAGTGGTTCGTCAAGGCCAAGTAAGCTGGGTCCGTCGCACCAAGCGTGCACCATTGTATACTCGATCATGGCATAGGCTCACTCCTGGCGTCTCTTGATCAACTCAGGATCATTCAGCCATTTCCCGTCTCCCCTTATGTGTGCAAGAACATCAAGATTGATGTCCTCCTACCATGAGAGCATGAAGGAAAGAGCCTTATCCACTTCAGCCCGGTCGGCCGACTCACGCCACTGATCCAGCCTGTCCTCGGTGTGAAGCAACCTTTTAGCAAGGGGCTCGATGAGTGCAGGTGCATCTTCATCCGGCCAGAGCATGCGGAACGCATGAATGGATGATTTGAGCAAGTCCACGCCGCAGGACTTGAGGGTCTTGACGCGCTTCCATAGTGCTTCGAGATGCTCATGGTTAGTCACCTCGCCATCAGCTGGAGCACCAGACTCGGCTCTCACCTTCTTCATGGCCCGAATGGCGAACAAATTGTCCTCGGAAAAATTCTCTGCAAGCAAAAGAGAATGTTAGCAAAGTAACAAAAAGGATGACAAAGTCAAGAACAGAAAGCACAATGCAAAAATGAGTAAGAACTCACTACCGAGAAAAGAGTTGATGGTGCCGAGTTTGGTTTGCCAAGCCTTGGCCTTGGCTTGGAGTGCATCCAGATCCATGTTCGCCGACTCAACCATCAACTCGGCCTCCTTGAGCAGCTCCCTGGTTTTCTTGGCGCTGGCAGCGTGTTGGCCATGTTTCTCGGCAAGCTCTTCCTTCATCCCCTTCACCTCGGCTAAGTGTTTCTGCTCCATGTCGGCCATCAGCTTTTTCAGCCGAGTCACCTCGTCTCGCTCCTTCTGGAGTTCGGCTTGGTGCTTCTCTGCTTATTCGGAACAAATCACTCATCAGCAGGAACAGAACTATCTTGACCCGTCGGGATAACAAGGCAAGAGAATGGCATGAACACAAAACAACACGATGAAGGCTAAGAACTTACTCTCCGTCTTGCTGATCGGCGAGTGGAGCGTGTCGATGGTGGACTGGGTAGAAGCTGTGGGAAAAGAGCGAGAAAATACTAATAAAATGAACCAAAGAAAGGTACACCGAATAAAGATATGGCGAGTAAGAAGATTACCTTGGCCTTGGGTCTCGATTTGCAGCTGCTCATAAGCAAGTTCGAGCTTGCGATGCTCTAGGAGGAGTGATGCACCTTGGTGCGCTCATTATGTGTAAGCTGCACAAGGGAAAAAGACAGTGAATAAATGGAAAAGTCAAGCTCCCAGCCGAATAAAGAGTGACTGCTATCTTAGAGCTTACAGCCGAATAAGTTTCTCATTCGGCAGTAACCTCGGGGACTAGGGATCGAAAGTCTAACATGCGAGCTTGGCATAAGGAAATAAAAGCTAAGTTATTGCTTAAGAGCTTATAGCCGAGTAAGTTCCTCACTCGGCAGTAACCTCGGGGACTAGGTGATATGTATAACAGAAATACTCATCGACACAAAAGAGTAGAAAAGTATTTACCTCGTTCACCTCATCCTCGCGAGCCATTAAGGTGATGGCCTGCTGGGTCATATCAGAGACAGCCTTGGGGCCCAGCTTCAGCTTCTTGCCAGCACGAGTGCTGAACTCCTGCTTGCCAGCTGCATTCCACGCCATAGCATAAGGCTTAGCAGAACCAAGGCCATTCTCGCTGAGCGTCCGAGTGAGAACTTGCCCCATCTTCAGGGTAGTTCCCACATTGGCGCGGGTGGCAGCGGCACTAGTGTGAAGGGCAACAACTTTAGAGCCATCACCTGACTCGGTAGCCGCAGACCCGCTCGTTTTACCCGTTGACACGAGCATTGTTGCTAATGTCGGGGGGCGGATCTGAGGAGCGGTACCTGGAGAACAAACCAAAGTTGTTTGTTTGGTGGAGGTGGTCTTGCCGGATGAGGTGCGAGCCGGACCAGGAGACGTAGGCCGGGTCTGGCTCTTTGATAGAAGAGGAGGGTGAGCAGATTTGTTCGGAGAAGAAAGGGAAGCCGACTTAGTGGGCTCAACAGTCTTGCTGGCACCAAGATCAGGAAGTTGTTCATGTGCACCAGCTTGAGGGCTGGTGCCAAAGGAACTGGGGGCGAAGGTTTTCTCGGTGTCAGCATCGCTGGCACCAAGATCAGGAAGTTGTTCCTGGCCAGCACCATGGGTACGGGGCCGAGTCTCCTTCGCCGGGTGCGCCACCGGGTCTGACTGACACTGAGAAGCATGGGCCTCAACAGTGGGAGCCTCGACTCGAACGGGGTTCTGCACCGTAGAGTCAGCCGGAGCAGATGCAGGCCTTAGCGGTGAGGCGATGCTAGGAGCATCCTGGTTAGCCGACGGAGGCGCAATGCTGAAAACAACGAGACACGCATAAGAAAACGGTAGCAATGAAGGAAAAATGCAATTTAAGAAGAACACAAAAGCTTACCCGGTGACAACCAGATCGCGTGGTGGGCGACGTGTGACTCGGCACCCAGAAGCTTTGCGAGTCTCAGCCAGCGTGGCAGCAGCAGGAGCAGCGGGAGTGGCCTTCCTATTTTTGGCTGGCTGAGTACTGGAGGAGGCCCCGCGTCGCTTATTCGGCTTGGCAACGGGGATCTTGCCGACTCCGCCCATGGCGAGAGGTGGAGTGTCATGTACCTGGCCAGATTCATAAGTAAATAACAGGCTTACTCGAATAAGTTAGAGGTCTAAGGTCACAAGGCAAGTACCTCCAAAATCGTACAATCATCATCCTCATCATCGTTAGACCAATCTTGTAAGGGGTTTCGAGATTGACTCTTACCCGAAGTTGAAACGGCAGCCGCCTGCAGAATGGATATGAAGCTCTCCAAATCATACAAGACTTCGTCGGAGTCGGAGCGATCCTCATTGTAAGCGCTAGGAGGGACAACACTGTCATCAACCTGGTGAACAAGGTTCTGCGAAAGAGAAACAAAATAAGTATCGAAAATTAGACTGGGAGTAGCAAACAAGCTAAAGCTGACTCGTCAGTAAAAATGACTCGGAAACTCACCCAGGGGACAGGCTTAACCCGGCTAAACGGAGGGCAACTCCAAGCCCAATCATCCGCCAAGTTCAGTTTGAAGATCGATCTTACTCGGCGAGCCACATTATCATGGGTAAGCTCCTTTGTGGAGTGCGGAGTGGGGTCTCATGAAGCACATATTGTCGCTCCTGGCTTGTATAGGGCTTACCCGACGTGAGATGAAGGTGCACATGAGGTCCATGACGTCGAGATGAAAGTTCTCATCCGGCGACAACAACCTTTCCAAGATCACATTAGCCTCATTCACCACAGCGTCTTGGTCGCGCGGGTCAAGCTGCCAGAACTTCTTGCTGGGAACCTCGTCTGAGAAAGGGGGGAGTCGGATGGTATCGGTGGCCCCGCTATTTTTGACATAGAAGAAAGTCCTATGCCATTTCTTGCAGGAATCAAGGCCAGTAACCCGAGGAAAGATGGAGTCTCTCCTGGGTGTGATGCTAGCGGCACCGCACCGAGTCGGTTTTTTCTCGGCTCGGGGGGCGCCAGGCTGAGGAACTACCTGGACCCTAAATCTAAAATACTTGGCCCATAGAAGAATTGTAGGCAAAATGCCAAGGAAGGCCTCACAAGAAGAAATAAAAAAGGAAAGGGAGCCAATCGCGTTGGCAGGAAGATGATGGGTCTGGAGATGGAAAGTGGAAAGAGACGAAGAAAAGAAACTGCTCACTGGCAGAGTGAAACCTCGTTCGAAATGAGAGAGGAAAACCACCCTATCATTGGCATCTGGTTTGGGGGAGATCTCACCGGCGGAAAGACGACAGTCAACCTGGAGCGGGATGCGCCTGGTGGAGCATAGACATTCGAGCTCCTCGGTGGAAACCTCCGAACCCTCCCAGCTGCCGCGCTCGCCGGTGGGAACCTCCTACTCCTCAACCCCTTCAGCGTCGTCGCGAGCGTCCATGATCCTCCTGGACTCAATCTCCTCCACCGTTGGAAGAGGTTTGGAAGAACAAGGACCCGTAGTGGAATAAGAAGAGGAAAAATACAATTGCAAGGCAAGAACACAAAGTAGGAAGAACCACATAGGGGGAAGTTTGATTTTGGAGGCGCAAGGAAGAAGAGGCAGGGGAAACTGAACGGGCGAGGGAAGTTGTAACCCCCTCACCCCTACTTAAGGGCAGTAAAAACCCCAATCATTGGATCCCCCTGCGCTGTGCGGCCAGCGTGTGGCCGTGTACCCGGCCGAGTAAGCCAATCAGCGGGCGCCACGTGACAACAATACACGGAAAATCCCCTGGCACGTCACGAAAGGAAGGACAAGGGGCGCATACCGATGGGACTGCCACAGTGACGGGGAATAACAGCGCAGCCATCACTGTGCCGCCAGAGCTTGGAACAAAATTTGAGGCAAGTTACCATGATTACCAGCTGCCAGTGACTGAGGCACGCCAAAAATGACTCGGAATTGGCCAAAATGACTCGGCACGAGGCAAAAACGACCAGGAAACTATCAGACAGACTCGGCAAAATGTGAAATAGTGCCAAACAGTGCGCCATAAGCAAAGAATAAGGATAAAAGAAAAAGTTCCAATTACATTAAAGGAACCTAGAGACGCCTAACAGCTAGAACTGCTAGACCTCACCAGCTTCGGGGACTAATGTCGGGGGGATAACCCCCGGTAGGGTCACAAGGGGTGAAACATAGCCCAGCTTGGCTTACGCCGAGTAAAAGAAAGAACCAGGCCGAGTAAGTACGGCCGGGAGAAAGAATCGTATGCGGCCGACATAGAAACTATGCTGGCCCATATAAGACAAAGAGGTTAACCTTGCAGGAATCAACGAGCCAAGTCTCCCGAGGAAGGGCCAAATCAGATAGGACGTGTGGCACCTTTCCGAGTGAGGCTCAGGAGGGACCATGGTAAAGCGTGGTCAAAAGAGAGGGGCGACGCCGGGTGACACGAAAGTAGCCGGGTGACGCCCAAAGCAAGGGCTGACGTACAAAGTTACAGCGTGACGCCAAAAGGAATAGGAGGCGACATACCAGAAGACCATTAGATGTTTAGCTTTGTGGACTGGGCCATTGGGCTTAGGGCAAGCCCATGACCCGGCCCGCATAGTAGGGACCAAGATCCAAACAGTACCCCTAGAACCTAAAGGGGTGTAACCTAGCTAGCACGACCTATATAAGGAGGGGCATAGCAGTAGTAGGAGGAGGTTGGACCAAGTAGGGAACTAGTGCCTAGTACACTAGTTCATACAGCTCAAGGAGCACTTGTAAATCTCGAGCATCAATAAAATTCCTAAGTGTGGAGAATTCATCTTGTTCTTCGTGCATGGTAAGACCGTGCACTCCCTCCCCGGTGACCACAAGCACCCATTCAACCCCCAACTTAAGCTACCCATGGCATCCTCCGAGACACCACCACGACACCCCGCAATTTAAATGTTGACTTAACAAGATAAAACATGGCATTGGTTCTCTACACAATATTAAATGGAGTGGGGATAAGACAAAAGTAGCCCGCATATAGTCTCCATATTTAATTATGAGGTGAATCAACAAAGTACCCCAAACAAATAAATATGTATGCAAGCATGGATGATTTAATATGCATCAAGATATATAGCATTTATAAAATAAGGCTTTGAGAGAAGGGTCACACGTTGGGGTTCGAAGATCTTGGGGTTCGGGTCTTCGAATCCGGGGTCTTGGTGTCTTTGAATGTTCATGAAGGAGATATTGTGGTTCGGGCTTCGGGGGTCCATGTTCACTTGAATTATGTTGGTGAAGATCTTGAATCGCCGTCGATGAGTTCGTGTTGGTTTGTCTATGAGGAGATATTGTGACACTAAACACAACATCAAAGACAGATCTTGTGACGCCACGGGCCATCCCTGTTACAATGGCCATCAACAAGACAGGCACGGGCAGAGGCACCAAAGACAGAGCAAACCAAATAGGCATGTCCCATGTGGACACCGACTCGAACACCTTGCGGGCAGGGCGTGCTCGAGGTTCGTCTCAAGGCGCCAGGGCATGCTCGGGTTCGTCTCGAGGCGGCAAGGGGCATGCGGGGTGGCATCAAGGTGAAAAGGCGGCCAGAGAAGATGCACGGCCGAAGAGAGACATGAGGGAGCTCTGGCGGCGGCTTCCAGGATAAGGTACATCGGCGGTCAGGGCATTGCAGTAGGGGAAGGATGGCGCTGGCGGACAAGGCGAGCTCGAGCAGAGGCGGGGGCGCAGGCGGTCGCTGGCAATGACAGATGCGGCGAAGCTCCACGGGCGGGGAGGCATAGTGTAGCACCCCGGGTAAAATCACTACTAGAAAATCGTCTGCATTTACCTCTGTGCACCATCATGTCATCAGCACGCATCTATTTGCCTAAAAACTATTTTATAAAGCCTATCTTTGTTTTCTAAATACTCCCCTCTCGCCTTTAAACATAAATCCTCGGTCCGTCCGAATCCTTTAGTTGTCTAAAACTATTTATAAAAGAATATTTAAAAACTAAATAAAAATCTAAATTATTTTAGTGGGGGAGGCCGCCACCGGCCAGGCCCAAAATGCCCAATCGGCAGCCACCTACAACCCCAAACCCTAGAAACCTAGACCCTCTAAACCTAACCCTAATCCCACCCAACTCACCCGACCTTCCTCCACCCTTGCCGCCGCCACACCCTGGACACACATCACACAACTCGCACGCACACTGCCGCCGCCACCCACCCGCTGCACAACAGCCGCAGCACACCACATCTCCACGCGTCCCAGCGACAGGCGCACCCCACCCGTATACCGCACCCGCGACCGGCCACCCACTCCCAGCGACCCGCCTCTCTCGCTCTCCCCGCACGCGCTAGCGAGCCCTCCCTTGCGTCGATCCCACCTGCCACGCCCCCTCCTGGCCCCACACTTGAACGACCCCACGCTCCCGTCCCCATCACGAACCCCCACCTCGCGAGTCCCCAAACCATCCTCGCTTCCCAGTCCGCCGCCAGGAACCCCGCCCCTCTCCTCTGCATCCTCCAGCCGCCGTCCAAGGCCTCCCCGACCTCGCCTCCTCACCTCCTCACCTCGCCGCCACCTTTAGGAGCCCGAGCTCCCCTCTCCATGGCCTCGTCCGCCTCCCTGGGTGCTCCCCCACCGCCAACCCCTGCTCTCGCCGTCGCCCGAGCCTGACGTCCTATGCCCCGCCGTCGTTGGCCGCGAGCTGCCCGAGCCTGCGCCTCTGCGAGCCAGGCAGGCCTCTGCCTCTCCTTCCTGGGGCCCACCTCCTCTGCAGCGGCTGTCCCCGCCGAGCATGTCGACCCTACGAGCTCCGACCGGCCCTGCCGCTCGCCACCCCTCTCGGCCGCCTCCTGTCGTCCTTGCAGCCATGCGGGACCCTCGTCCTCGAGCTCATCAACGGCCGTGTCGCCCCTCTCCTGTGTCCTGCACCTTGCGTCCGCATCCGCCAAGCCGTCACTGCTGTCAAGCTCGTCGTTCGGGCGGCTCCTTGCCTGATTTGGCTTTGTTCAAGTGCTTGCCTCGCGGTGCTCCTCGTGTTTGGTGAAGTCCCGTTGAGGTGGTGGGGAACATGTTGAGTAGTTGGCACAGGCAGCTGCAGATCCCTGCTGATATGATGTACACGTTAAGTGCTTTCTCCGTGCGATCCAAGACCGTCGTTGTGATTCTGTCGACAAGAACTTCTTCCAGATCCGGACCTCGAGGCATTCGATACGGAGGACCGAGACCACGGAACGACAAGGGCTTCTATCGAACCCGAAGTCACGAAGATCGCCATCATGGAACCTCAAGACCCCTTCACGGATCCGATGGTCGAACCCCGAAGACCGATTCGGAGATCCTCGAACCCCGAGACCCCAAGATCGTCGAACCCTAATGTGTGATTCCCTTTCCGAGCCCTATTTTATAAAATGAAATATAAACTTGTTGCATATTAAATTATCATGCTTGCACACATATCATGTGGTTTGAGGGCACTATGCCGATTCACCTCATAATTAAATATGGGATCCATATGTGGACAAATCTAGTCTTATATTGGCCCTATTTAAATTTGTGCATCAAATCGGTGATATAATTTTGCCTTGTTAAGACAACATTTAAATTGCAGGGTATCTAAATAACTTGAACCATCTAAATAAATGTCGGGATCCCGGTTCCGCTTAATCTTGCCTAATTGCACTGCACCTTTGCCATATCATACATCATACATGCATCATGCCCGATCTTCTGTCGTAGTATTAAATAGTGCATCCGATGTTTCTTCTAGTGTTTTGCTTCTTCGCGGATAAGATCGATGAGTTGATGTGAGCTTCGCCCCGATCTTCGGATGAACCTTCGGCAATGTTTTCAGGCGAGCATCTCCCCCTTTCTACCTATCTTACTTTTATAGTATTTATTCCCTCTTGTTGATCTATTGCTATCTGTGTTGCGTTACTCTAGTTTTCGTACCCGTGATATCCCTTGCAGCCTTATATTGCCTTGGACACATCCTATTACCTGTTGCTTGGTAGATAGTTGGACTTGCGTGTCGTAGTCGCTTGCTCAAGTGCTGTTGCGTGTCGTCAAGTACCACCGTTGTTGGAAGACTGTCATATGCTTTATGTTGGAGATGATCATGGCTTTAATTATTGTTTAATAACTAAAATTGAAAGTAGGTAAATGCAGAGGCACCGGTGGGTAATAGACAATATTTGGATTTTAACTGCTCACTGGTGTCCCGTAGGACCCCGAGTTCTTGACACCTGTTCCGAGATCGAGCGCGCTAACCACAGGTGGGGTGTGTGGGCACCCCCATCGATTAGTACCTGATTTCAAAGTACTGTACCGGGGGCCACAAAGTAGTTTGGGGCTTTATTACTATCCTGTACTTATGTCATGCTTTACTGCTTTATTTACGTTTGCGCGTGGAGCGCCTGTACTGTTTTGGAACTAACGTGGAATGTTTTCGTGGTATCGACAAGCCCAGTCACACTTTCGGGTTCCCAGTCGTTTACAGCCATTGTCACAAACCTCTGGGTCCGTCTTGGAGCCGGCCGACTTCGTTGCGGGTAGCTTAGTGGGGTGGACCCCATGTGCTTGCTTTGGGTCTGGGAAACATCGTGTCCGAAACCCCGTCGACATACCGTTGGGCGTATGTTTTGTGATCTTGTACCTACCTGATCTGACAACAAGGGTGTAGGTGCGTGTGGAAACTTTGGTGCACCCCTGCAGGGTTAAATATTTTCGAGAAGCCATGTCCGCGGTTATTGACGACTTGGAGCACAGTTCTCGATCATAGACAACTATAACTGAAGTTTACTGTTATAATTTGACTTGTATCCGATATGACTAGTAATCAGCTTCACTACAACGGAATGGCTAAATAAAAGTACCAACAACTGCTGGGTTTGGGATATCTCATGTTTATTGTATCTGACTAGTAAGTGTTGCAACTACAACAGAATGGTTAACTAAAAGTGCCCACTGCTTATTATATCAGGATGACTATCTATATCTGACTAGTAATTGCCGCAACTTTAACGGAATGGATAAAACTGCCAACTGTGTGAGTTCCTCAGTTGACTTCCTCGTTTGGTCTCGAGGGGGAAATACCAGGATGGGTATGCTTGGTGATAGTTTCAGGTTGGATCCGAATAGGTCTTTCTTATCCCTATCTGATAGCCGCCAGTTGTATTGAGTTTCTATAGGTTGTTTAGTGCATGCTGCGCTGCCGCTTCAGTCCACCATACCTATGTAGGCGAGGACCGCCGAATTCTAGTCTCGCCGTGTACTGGCCTCAGTACTGACCGCTCTCTTTTTCCTTTGCCCTTTGTCGGCACCCCTTTTTTTAAGCAGGTTTGAGATCGACGTCGTTAGCAGGGTTACCCTTCTGGCTTGGCCTGGGCAGGGTTATGGACGCCATTGGTTATTCTTCAGGGCTCTTAGCTCAATTTGCATCTTGTCCGTACTCGGACGCTGTATCGTTTTCAAGGTGATTTGGATCTTTGTACTGTATATCTGTATTCTTGACTCATTGAGTCGTTGTTGTATATATGTTTTGGTGGGTTCCATCGAGGACTATTGTGTAATGATATTACTTCGTTTTCCACCCGCACGAAAGTGCCTGGTGGGCACCTTTGAATCGTTTCTATGAGGGTTTGGCGGGAAACGCTAAAACTTGCATAGGTCCGATTCTGAGGGTGTTACACAGAGGCCGGGCGGTGGCCGGACGCTGCAGGGGCGGCGCCATGGTGGAGCGGTCAGTGGCACGGGCGGTGCGAGAGGGCCAAGGCAAGGTAGAGTGGCCGAGGTGGAGGGGTGCTCGCAGGAGGCGTCAGGGAGGAGTTCCTAGTGACGAGGGGGTGAGGCGAACGGGAGCAAGCGACACGAGAGGGGGTGCGGCCAGGTGAGTCGTGTGCATGTGTTTCCTGTGTGCGTGCGTGAGGTCTAGTGTGTGGTGTGCGTGTGTGTGCCTGGTGTGGGTCGGTTCATGTTGGGTGCGTGCGCTGCACCGCTGCGTGGCCATGTCATTGTGTGTGTGTGTGTGTGTGGTGTTGGATGGGGTGTGCGTGTGTTTCCTGGCGGCGGGGAGCAGGGTGCGTGTGTGTTAGGGTTATGTTATGGGTAGTAGGTAGTTGACTAGGATTTTGGGCCTGGTTGGCTGCCTCCCTAAAAACACTTTTATTTTTATTTCTTTTAGTTTTAAAAGACTTTTGTAAATAGTTTTTAGATAAATAAAAGATCTGGAAAAGACCGGGGTTTTCGATTTGAAATTAAAAGAGGAGACTAATTAGAAAACAAAATAGGCTTTTGGTGAAAATATTTTAGAGTGAAAATATGCATGATGATGCGAAAAAGAAATTAACACGCAATTTTATTTCGAAAAATTTTCTGGGGTATTACAACTCGACACCACTAACAAGGGATCTCGTCCTGAGATCCAAGCAAAGACACCGGAGGGAAGAGGTTGATGATTGGAACTTCTTGTGTTAGGTTGATGGTCATGACACCACTAACAAGAATTTTTTCTTCGTCTTTAAATTGTCGACACCACCAATAAGGGTTGTTGCTCAAGTTCTTCGAGAGGACACTCCAGGGAAGCAAAGTCGGAAGTAAAAGTCTCAAAGATAAGGCCACCTTTAACTTCCATGGAAGTAGTAAAAGTCACATGGATCCACCACTTCAATGTAACAAGAGTGAATGATAAGAGTAGTGGTATGGTCATGACTCCATCCCGCACTCAAAGCATTACTATGTACATGAATAGAAGGATCATGCAACCAACTCTCAGAATTTAGAATGAAGATCTTGACATTCGATTAACAAAAGATTCAGGTAGATGATGTCGTCGCAGAAGTTGCAGGACACCGGGAAACATTTGAAGAGGGATCAAGTAGAATGAAATCCAGATGTAGTTCCACCATATCAAAAAGAGGAAAAGGAAAACCCTAAAGGTACGACGGATAACCCATCCGCAATAATCCTAGACTTGAATAAGGTAAGAGAGCAGATTAAAACAAGCAAAGATAAGAAGATAAAGAATGGAGGTAAGGAGTAAAATCAGAGCTACTCAGATCTATCCAACGCATTTGTAGCAAAATAGTTTTGACACTAGACGACGTCCGTTGGCAAGGTTAACCTATAGGCTGGACCAGTGGGCGTAAACCTGGCTCTGATACCACTTGTAACGCCCCCGAATCGGGTCTATGCAGATCTTAGCATTTCCCGCCAAAATCCGCATAGAAGCGATTCAAAGACGCCCACCAGACAGTTTCGTGTGGGTGGGATTTGATTACAAGTAGTTATATCAGAGTAGTTTACAACAGAGTCCACAAGAACTTATATATACAAGAACGACTCAGCGAGTCAAGAATACAAAAGGTATAATACAAAGATACAACTCAAGAAGAAAGCAAGATAGTATGCGAGTACGAACAAGATCCAAATGGGACTAAGAGCCCTGAATAATAACCAAGCGGTGTCCAAACCTGCCCAGGCCAAGCCGGAAGGATAACCTTGCTAACGTCGTCAATCACATACCTATCAAGCCAAAAGGGTGCCGGCAAAGGGCAAAGGAAAACAGAAAGAGAGCGGTCAGTACTGAGGCCAGTGCACAGCGAGACTAGAATTCAGCGGTCCTCGCCTAGATAGGTATGGTGGGCTCAGCGGCAGCAAAGCTTGCACTATCTAACTTATAGAGACACGCTACAACTTCGGCTATTAGAGCGAGATAAGAGAGCACTATACGATAGCATAATATAACACCAAACATAACCCATCCGAAGATTTCCCCCCTCAAAGACCAGTCGAGGAAGTCCCCTTATGGAACACACAAGGTGGCAATTTTAGTTAAACAGGTGTTTAGTTGATAAGGCTAATTACCAATGGTAAGGAAATCGGTAATCATTAACTGCTCGATTGTCTTGGGAGTAGAGACTAATCGGAATTCGAACGATTAACTGATTTAATCGGTTGGCTATTAATTGGTGAAGCCTACAAAAATTAGCACCTAAAACACGTATGAATCCTCTTGCACCTCAACCATCTACCCTATTAAGGGTAGCCTTAAGCTCCCAGATGAGATCCTCAAGGCGCTTTAGCTCTTGTATCTAAGGTTTGGTCGGCAACTACGAGGAACTGGTCAACAATGACAAGGAACTGGTTGGTGATGGCAGAAATCAAGCTCCTAGAGGCAGGGATCAAGCGGGAGCTTCGCAAAACCTACTTCATTGGGGTGGGCTAGCGGATGGATGGGCGATATGTGTTGATAATTTTGCAACTTTTTTGACCAAGTGCACTGGTTAATCGGGAACATACCTAGTAATCAGAGTGTTAGACCTATTAATCGGGATAAACGATTAACACAAACGATTAGTGGTAATCGACACGGTCAGGTCCCTAGTAGTGATTAATCAGCCTATTAATTGCTAATT
The DNA here is from genome assembly GCA_916181665.1 of Avena sativa. Classification (NCBI taxonomy): domain Eukaryota; kingdom Viridiplantae; phylum Streptophyta; class Magnoliopsida; order Poales; family Poaceae; genus Avena; species Avena sativa. The sequence continues at coordinate 442,611,309 of OV702294.1, read as the reverse complement.
CGGCCTATTTTTTGAACAATGCTAATTACTAATCATATTATTTAAGAGAGGAACATTAGTGGAATTGTCCATGATCATGACACTGTACTCCTGAGGCATCCATAACCGTGGACACACGGCTTCTCAAAAATATTTACCCTACAGGGGTGCACTACTGTACCCAAACGCATGCTCAACCCTTCAGGCAACATATCACGCGTGCCTTCTCAATCTCACAACAAGAACTGTTCCATAACTACACACATATCCAGAGGCATCACCTACTGTGTTTTACCCACACAAGAGACACAGCTGAATCTCTAGGTGGCATAGCATTTGAGTCTATGGCCGGGTGATGATCGGAAGATAACTTGTAGAGCTCCATCCCACCTCCGACACGATATCCCAATTTTATACAATGCAAGCCATGGTAGTCCACAAAAATCATATCACAACTCAACCCATGTCCGAGGACATATTATGCGTATGCACCAAATGGAAAACCAATTTTGTAACCCTCTGGATATACGAATAGCACCGGTAGTTGAGGGGGGGTTCCTAGAGGCCCCACATTTGGTTAGTGCGATCAACTCAGAACTGGTATCGTAAAACGAATGGGTCCTAGGTCGGCTCAAATAGTTCCCAAAGATGGTCCCTACCGGGGCCTTATTATTAGGTGAAACCATAACCATATCCATAACCATAACCGACATCACCAGATTAGTTATCTTATCACCAACAATATCCAAGTATCGTGTTCCACCTGTATGAGAGCAATACTAAGCATGCCTACGACTCGCAATGACAAGACTAGCTAGTCAAGCAAGGCAATAAGATAACCAAGGCAATATAATGGAGCAGGCAAATAAAGGAGCGGTACTAAAGCATCGACAATAAGGATAGCAGTAGACAAAAGTAAGGAAGAAAAAACTATAAATGCAAAATAGGTAAAGGGGAGAATGCGCGCCTGTGAGACAAAATCGGGTAGCCGGAGGCTTGTCGTATCTCACATCGACTCATCGTCCTATCGAAGAAGAAAACACTATAAAGAGCAACCGATGCAATATTTAATACTAGGCGGAAGATCCAGCAAGTTTTGTTATGATGAATGACATGGAAATGTGTGGTCCCATTTAGCAATATTAAGCGGAATCGGGATCCCGGCAAATAAATATTATGGTTCGAGTTGTTTATCTACCCTGCAATTTAAATGTTGACTTAACAAGATAAAACATGGCATCGGCTCGCTACACAATATTAAATGGAATCTGAATAAGACAAAAGTAGCCCGCATATAGTCTCCATGTTTAATTATGACGTAAATCAACAAAGTACCCCAAACAAATAAATATGTATGCGAGCATGGATGATTTAATATGCATCAAGATATATAGCATTTATAAAATAAGGCTTTGAGAGAAGGGTCACACGTTGGGGTTCGGGTATTTGACTCCGGGGTCTTGGTGTCTTTGAATGTTCATGAAGGAGATCTTGTGGTTCGGGCTTCGGGGGGTCCGTGTTCACTTGCATTGTGTTGGTGAAGATCTTGAATCAACATCGATGACTTCATGTTGGTTTGTCTATGAGGAGATCTTGTGACACTAAACACAACATCGGGACAGATCTTGTGATGCCAGGGGCCATCTCCGTTACAATGGCCCATCAACAAGACGGGACGGGCAGAGGCACCGATGACGGAGCAAACCAAAGAGGCATGTCCCATGTGGACACCGACTCGAACATCTTTTGGGCAGGGCATGCTCGGGGTTCGTCTCGAGGCGGCAGGGCGCATGTGGGGTGGCAGCAAGGTGAAAAGGTGGCCAGAGGAGACACACGGCCGGAGAGAGACAGGAGGGAGCTCTGGCGGCGGCTTCAGGAGAAGGTACATCGGTGGTCAGGGCGCTGCAGCAAGGGAAGGACGGCGCTGGCGGACGAGGTGAGCTCGAGCAGAGGCGGGGGCGCAGGCGGTCGCTGGCGACGACAGATGCGGCGAAGCTCCACGGGCGGGGAGGCAGAGGCCGGACGGCGGCGCCATGGTGGAGCGGTCAGAGGCGCGGGTGGCGCGAGAGGGCCAAGGCGAGGTAGAGTGTCCTAGGTGGAGGGGTGCTCGCAGGAGGCGTCAGGGAGGAGCTCCTGGTGACGAGAGGGCGAGGCGAGCGGGGGCCAGAGGGGTGCCTGACGGCGGCGAGCGAACGAGGAGGAAGGGGCGCGTGCGAGAATCACAAGAGAGAGTGGATTACGGGCCGAGCAAGCGATGCGAGAGGGAGGTGGGGCCAGGTGAGGGCGTGGGTGAGTCGCGTGCGTGTGTTTCCTGTGTGCGTGCGTGAGGTCCAGTGCGTGGTGTGCGTGTGTGTGCCTGGTGTGGGTCGGTTCCTTTTGGGTGTGTGCGCTGCACCGCTGCGTGGCCATGTCACTGCGTGTGTGCGTGGTGTTGGCTAGGGTGTGCGTGTGTTTCCTGGCGGCACAGAGCAGGGTGCATGTGTTAGGGTTAAGTTAATGGTAGTAGGTCGCTGATTGGGCTTTTGGGTCTGAATGGTTGTCTTCCTAAAAACATTTTTATTTTTATTTGTTTCAGTTTTAAAATATTTTTGTAAATAGTTTTTAGACAAATAAAAGATCTAAAAAAGACCGGGTTTTTTGATTTAAAATTAAAAGAGGAGACTAATTAGAAAATAATATAGGCTTTTGGTGAAAATATTTTAGAGCGAAAATATGTATGATGATGCGAAAAATAAATTAACACACAATTTTAATTTGAATTTTTTTCGGGGCATTCCACCCCACGGCCGAGCACCTCGCATGCACCCGACCACGCCACACCCCTCTCCCTGCCAGCGGGACCCTAGCCTCTTACCGCGTCCACCCTGCGTTGCAACGCCCACAGAAACCACCCCACCGCCCAGCCCAGCCATTCTTGAGCCTCCACGACACGACCCCGACCTCACCGTGGACAAGGTGCACTATGGGAATACACCCACGGGATAAAACCCTCCCGAGCCCCTCTCCCCTCACCTACCACTCCATTTCGCTCACTCCCCCCTCCCTACTCACCCCCGAAGCGGAGGCAAGGCCTCTCGCTTCACCCTACTTGCCATCCTCGCCGCACCATCGCAACACCGAAGAGAAGGGTCGAGGTTACCGACGCCTCTCTCCCTCTTCTTCACTGCATGCATGCACATCTGTGCTAGTGGTCCTCGAACAAATCTAACCCTCCTCTCCGCTTCTATCTAGGAGCACCAAGAGGACGCCGCAGAGGGAGCCCGTGAGCACCACATCACCACGCACACGCCCGTGGCCACGTATGGAACTAGAGCTACCCTTGCCGCACCTCGTTCAGCTCTTCTTTGTCAACCGCATCCAACTAGCGCGTCGCCTACCCCTCATCGCCCCTAGGTGAGCCGCCTCGACCCCTCCCCGTAGCCACTAGGGTTTGCATCATCGGCATCACGTCTAATCGAAGGGCCCCCATAGCCACTAGCGGTAGCCGTCAGATCTGCATTAGATCCAACAGCCGAGCCTCGCCGATACCCCTTAGCCAGCCACCACCACTGCCAAGCAGGACCCCCGCCGGGATTTGAAATCCCCAGCTCCCGCTCAATCCACCCCGGACATGGAACGACCCAGCACTCTCGGGTTGTGACCCTGGCTACAACCCCTTCCCCCTTTTCTTTTATCAATATAAACTAAAATCCCTGGATTATTGCAGCTAGCTTTAAATCCACCAAAAATTTCCTGATAATATTTGTAGCACGAATCTAATTTTTTCAGCTAGCCTAGGGTTTTATATAACACATGCCTTTGGAAGTTTAGCAAAAAGTGGTCTATAAAATATCTGGGGGGTTTGCTTCTAAAATACCCATATTAACACCTTTAAATGCATAATAAGTTTCTTGTTTATCTAAAAATAGTGATTCTAATTTATATGTCTTGTAATCAAATATATCTGTCCATGAAAATTTGAATCACTGGTTTCTAAACTATTTGACACATGTAGTAATAATTACTACTCCCTCTGTCCATTAAAAGATGTCGCGGGGTCTATTTTACATAAAAGTCCTTCACAAATTCCTGACCGAACCCATAGTCCTCCGCGTCGTCCTACTCCCTCTTCTCCATTCCAGTCGCTGCCTGGACAACCTCGCCCCGGCGCCGCGCCGCTCCCTCACCGGCCACCACCCCTTCGCCCCCACCGCGCAGCTCAGGATTCCTCCTCCCGATCTGCTCTTGCTCCCTTCACCCCATCAACATCTTTGAACCCTAGCCACGCCGATGCGCCTCCACGCAGTAAAAATAGAATTTTGGGGATTTGGGGTTGGCGGCGACGCAACATGTGAGGCAAACGCGATCGGTGAGGAATATCGAGGTTTCGGAACCGTCCCCTACTTCAACAATCCGCGGGGGACGGTGGAGGTTGGTCTACTTCTGCGCGTCATGCCCCGTCCTTGTTGAAGGCACGTGCTTCTGTCCGTGCTCGCCGTCCCAAGCTCCTGCCCATGCTTGCCGGCCCGACCGCTTCCACCCGCGATCTACCACAACTCTGACATGCTTCTGCTCCCGTCAATCTCCCCAACCCGCCGCTGCAGCCGGTGAGGCCTACATCCTCCTCAATACACCCTATTGCTAATAAAATTTGTTCCTTTTACCTGTTCCTTTGATGCATAGTTGGTTGATATGTAAATAAACAACACATTTAATAATTTTGCTGTAGTGGATTCAATGGATAATTTTAGTTTTCCTGGCAATTCCAGTTTACATTGACAGATTGATTACTTTTGCATTTGAGCTGTAGGGTGTAGTCTGTACTAGTCTGAACTCACTGCATTTGAGCTGTACCGTGGTAATCTCAGAAGCATCATTATTTCAGTTTTTTGTCTATTTTATTGTGGCTACCTCCTTGATACTTCATACTGGAGTAGCATTATTGTTGCTGATACACAACTTTCTTTTGTGGAAGGGTATGCTCTTTCCTAATTTGCTTATTTTTATTTGTCCCCATTTCTTTTTGTCATGCTATTATAGAAACACTGGCATTCTTACTTGAAGTGGTACTGAAACATTGGTTTTCTTTAGTGAAACCTTGTTTAGGTAAATCTCTTTGAAATGGTAGAAGTAGCATTGTGCTGAGCCATATTGTTCAACTGATGTATTTTTTTTCTTATAAGTATTTGAGAACAACAAGGAGCCAACTGAAGTTGTTCATGTTTTCTTTTGTTGGAAGATATAGAGGAGGAATAGATGAAGAATAATTTATGAATTTATCTGCATTTTTTCTAGAAATGGAGATTGATTGTATGCAGTACTAAGTACTACTACTATGCAGTATGCACATCCAGTTAGGATTGTTTTAGGAATATCATTCTAATTATACTCTATTACAGAGCTCTTAGTTAAAGGAAATTTCGCAATTTTATTCCTACTCACAAGCAATTATGGGCATTTCTCTAACTCCGGATTTCATCACCATGTATGTATACACGGAGCTGATTTAACAATACCATATATATACATGAGACTAAGTAGGTTACTTCACGTTGCTATGGTGAAATGGATACATTGATTTCTCTCAACAAAGCACAAACAAAGAATGCTTGTACATATACTCATGCTCATCCAAAAGTTGATACAATGAGTTCTCTCAACAAAGCACAAACTGAGAATGATTTGTCCAGTCAAATTGACCATTCTTTGCTCCTTTGTGTACTGTACAATTACTATTCTGCTATTACAAAACTTAAGCTCTTATGCACTATTTACTATCCTGCCATTACAGTTCAACTCGGATGTACTATACAATTACTTGCAACTCTGAATGTGTAGTTTATACGTTCTTGTTCAGAAACTCTGAAGAGGGGAGTAGAAGCAGCGAGCTCCACCGACGGCAGGGAGAACCTATAGAAGTGGCAATTCCCGTGGAGGATCCTGAAGAATCGGCAGTGCTTGGGAGCTGGATGCCAGCGAGCTCGCGGCCAGGAGATGGACGAGGCCACAGAGCTTGGTAAGTGGACGCCAACGAGCTCGCCCAGTGCCGACATCACACTACGGGCGGGGAAGCCGAACAACTCCATCATCCTGCACCGCCTCGACTGCACACACACACGCCGCTGACCTGTACGCCGCCAAGTTCCTAGTGCCGGTGAGCTCGCCTAGCGCTTGAATCACGGGACGAGCGGGTCGACCCAACGGGATCCCTCCGACAACTAGCAGGGTCAAAGTGGGGCGACCCATGCGGGATACCTCTAGCGGCGATCCGTCTCAAAGTGGGGCGACCCATTCGGGCTCCCTCCGGTAGCGACCAGAGCGGCGGAACACGTGAACGCCGGAGACTGCGGGGGGAGCGGTGGACTGCGGAGGGAGCAACAAGATCTGGGTTTGATCTGGCCAAATTTGAAACGGTTTGACTGTATTAGGGATGTTTTGAAAAAACAAATTTGAACTAGGAGGGTGACGAGCCGCGACATCTTTTCTTGGATGGAGGGAGTACAAGTTTAGCACATAAACTATTTCAAAGAATTTTAGAGGACTGTATGCACCTTATTTTGAGGAAGGAACAACTCCCTGATATGTGTCTTAGAACCTATAATATATTAATTTTTGCTGCATTAATGATTTTCTAGGAAATTAATTTATCTCATCTAGCTCTCTATACACCATTTTAATTATTAAAAATCCATCCTGCAAGCTAAAAATATGATTCCAGTTGGATTAGTTTGATATTCTCATTATCTTTGTAGTGATATAATTTTTATCCACATTGTCTCTACACAAAATAATCTAGACATAATAAAAGGTGCTTAACTTAGGATTACTAAATAAATCATAATAAAAGTTTGGAAATAGTTTTTGATTGATTTCGGTGGCTATGCTTTAGTATGATCAGTATCTACATATGTGTTGGCTGGTTTACTGTTTGCTGCTCCTATACTGTACTAGTAGCCATGTTTGCCTTAGTTGATGGATGGTGTTTGTTGGTTGTTTTTCTCTCTTGCGACGATACACACGAACGAGGAGGTTTACAAGGAAGGTGATTGGGAGGAGTTTGGACAGGAGTATCAGGGACAACTTGCTGACCAAGGAAAGCCATCTTCTTGTTCATTAGCCTTGTCCCACTTTCACCTCATGCATTTTGTCCCACTATTTTCTAAAGTGCATTGTTTGTTTATAATGCTATATATACATGTGAAGGTTTGCCTTCCCCAAACCTTTGCTAGTCAGTACCAATAGGTACAACCCCTTGATATAACTTCCTACCTACCTCTAATATAGTATGTGGTGGATGACACAACCACACCTTGTAAACCCTTTTTCAGCCCCAGTAAAACTAGAGGATGGGAAGAACCCCGTGGAAGTTTTTATACAAACCTTTTTATGATAAAACCTTGGTGAGGTTGGACCTACCAAGAGATGTTAAGAAAAGTAAAAGGTTTTACTTTACCAAACTTTGACAAAAAGGAAAGGCAAAATGTTTATGAAACACACATGGTTCTATGTAATTTTGCCGGAACAATTACTCCGTACAACCATAATACCCTGGAGTGGGACGGGGCCTGACTCGAAGTAAGTTTACTCCAATATGGGAACCTCACACTTCTTATAGGGGATCATATCCCTTGAATTCCAGGTTTCCTTTATATAAAGGGTCAACTGTGCAACGGTCACCTAGAGAAAGCAGGATCACCCATGTGAGTGACCGGACGATACTATGGGCCTCTCATTGAAAGTGTCGGCTCTGCAGGAGTCAGGAGCACTCCGGTTGGTCTAAGGATCTCGGTGTCCCGTTGTTGGGAGGAACAACCCATAGGGTAGGACCCAGGTGGGAGTGGGCTTACGGAAGGTCTTGTTTCATTATCCGAGACCAACATACCTTTGTATGACGACCCGGGGTGATCCCGGGGATGTATCAAATCTTGTGGGGAAAATGTACAACCATGGTCATGGACGATTGGGAAGGCTGTTGCTTAGCGGTGTTGGTTTTGGTCTAAATAAATCGTTTTACTAAAAATGTTTTGACCATCGGATGGTCGGGAGAACCAGTGGAGTTTATCTGCCAAGCTAAGACTGGGAGAATGTCAATGGGTGACCCTGACTCTAGTTGTTTCCTTTACATTTCTAAAGCTTATCCTTGCAGCAGGTTTGCAAAACTATCTTAAATGTTCTGTAGTGTATACACTCTCTAATAGGGAAACTCTTCTACGAAAATAACCATATATGGCCATCCTATTCGCAACCTTGTTACATGTTTATTTATATTACCCCAATAGGGTGGTTTGCGAGTACATTCCAACATACTCACCGGCATTGTCCCTGGCTATCTACTTGGACAGTTTATGAGCATGATGAAGAAGATGTTGGAGATTACGATGACAACTCCGCGAACTAGGGTGTTCTTCGAGTCAGGCACATGTAAGGCTATGGCATGACCCAAGTCTTCTGTGTTTAATATTCTGCCGCTATTCTGTGTATTGCCCATCGTGGCTCTTCTGTAATACTATCTATGTAAGACTTTATGTATTTGGTACTGTAATGGATGTGTACTTTGATATTAAGTCGTTTATGCTCCACGATGTGTTATTCTTGGGAATCGTGGTTGTATGTGATACGTTGGAAACGTATCTATAATTTTTGATGCTCCATGCTTATTTTGTATCTACTTTGTTTTGCTTGTCTATACTTTGATGTGCTTTTTACATGTTTTCTGGTACTAACCTATTAACAAGTTGCAACAGTGCCAGATGCTTGTTTTCTATTGTTTTTGGTTTCAGAAAAGTTAGTAAAGAAATATTCTGGAGATTGGACGGGACAAACGTCAAAGTCAATTACTTTCCGTGGGGAACAAGAAGTCCAGAGGGGAGCCGGAGGGGCCAGCCAGGGGGGCCAGACTGTTATGGGGTAACCCCTTGGGGTGGCCCGATCTTTCACGAATCTCCACGGGAAACAAGGGGAAAGCGGTGGACGGGGGAAGAAGGGATGAAAACCACGAACACACGCACACAAATCACGATACACGCCGATAACTCACGCCGGTGGCAACCGGTCCAACATAATCTCTAGGATCAGTGTTGGGCGAAGCTCTCTCTCCACGACCAACAACGGGGGATGAGGTGCTTGGTGAGATCTTGACGACTTGGGGGCGAGAAACCGAGAACCCAAGGCCTTGTACAACTTGAACGCACTAGGCAAGATCCAAGAGGGGGGGTGGATAATAGGGTGCTCCTTGGTAGGAGCATGAGACCAATAGATGTAAGATCCTCAAGGGGTGTCCTTAATCTATTATTATCCAAGGCTAGGGTTTACAATAGAGGGTAGGGGCTATTTATAGGCCAGCCACATAAACAGGGGTAGTTTAGGAACAAAATGGCAAAATATAGAGAGGGTTACAGGGCGCTGGGCCGATTTAACACGATCTGGTACACGCACGTCCGGTAGTACCGGCCTAGCTACCGGTAGTACCGGTCTCATCCGGTAGTACTGCTTCCTGGGCTGGTAGTACCGCTTGCCGTCCTGGGACTTCCATTGGCGTCTTCAGCGGGGAGCGGTAGCAGGGGGCGGTAGTGCCGCGGAGCGGTAGTACCGGTTCCAGATCCGGTAGTACCGCTGGAGACATAGAGTTTTGGGCTTCTGTTGGCGTCTTCAGCGGGGAGCGGTAGCAGGGGGAGGTAGTGCCGCTGGGCGGTAGTACCGGTTCCAGGTCCGGTAGTACCGCTAGAGACAGAGAGTTTTTGGCTTCTTTCGCTGGTGTGCCTCCGTTCACTGGGTCCTTCTCTTCGTACCTGATGATGCTCAAGGTATGCGTATGAAGTAGCAGGCCATCCAAGGGTGTATCGAAGTCACACAAGGAGAGGAGCGAGTTCACCTTAGCTTGTAGGAGTTTGGCTCGGGCGTGAGTCATGGGTCCACTTGGGGAGCTCGTGGGAGTAGATGTAGTAGCGTTCGTAGGACGGGCTGCATCAGCTCCCCCCCTTGGGAAAGAGTCGTCCTCGACTCTTCAACCTTCTCAACTTCATCTTCTCCATGGTAGGGTGAGAGGTCCTTGACATTGAACGTCGAGCTCACAAGATACTTTGATGTTGGGATATCGATGATATAGGCGTTTTTGTTGATCCTCTTTAGCACTTTGAATGATCCATCACCTCTTGGCTTGAGTTTGGAGTCGCGTTCCTTGGGGAAGCGGTCTTTACTTAAGTGTATCCACACAAGGTCGCCCTCTTCAAAGATCATCTCTTTCTTGTTCTTGTTTAGCCTTGATGCTTGGCGAAGGACTTGTTGCTCGATCGTAGCTCTTGTGTCTTCATGGAGTTTCTTCATTGTTTGGGCACACTTGAAAATGTTCATATTGGCACGTTCATGAAGCGGTAGTGGAAGGATATCGAGCGCGGTGAGAGGCTCGAAGCCATAGAAGATCATGAACGGGCTCCTCATGGTGGTGGAGTGCTTGGCGCGGTTGTAGGCGAACTCGGCGTGTGGAATACATTCCTCCCAGTCTTTAAGGTTCTTCTTTATCAACACCCGGAGGAGGGTGCCAAGGCTTCGATTGACGACCTCGGTTTGTCCATCGGTTTGAGGATGCGAGGCGGACGAGAAGAGGAGCTTGATGCCGAGCTTGGCCATGAGAGTCTTCCAGAAGTAGCTCATGAATTTGACGTCGCGGTCGGAGACAATTGTTCTTGGTACACCATGTAGCCGAATTATTTCCCTGAAAAACAAATTTGCTACATGTGAAGCATCATCGGTCTTATGGCACGGAATGAAGTGTGCCATTTTTGAAAAGCGATCCACTACCACAAATATAGAATCATGTCCATGTTTAGATCTAGGCAAGCCTAACACAAAGTCCATGCTAATGTCCGACCAAGGTGCATGAGGAATAGGCAATGGCATGTAAATACCAAAGGGGTTAGACTTAGACTTAGCTTGGATACATGTAGTGCATCGTTGGATGTGGCGCTCCACGTCGCGCTTCATCTTTGGCCAAAAGTAGTGAGTGCAGAGCATGTCATATGTCTTGTCACGGCCAAAGTGACCCATAAGGCCTCCACCATGGGACTCTTGAAGAAGCAAAATTTGGAGAGATGACTTCGGAATGCAAAGCTTGTTTTGTTTGAAAAGAAAACCCTTATGCAAATAGAAATCATCAATCCCTTTGTCTATTGAACATCTTGCAAAAATTGGTCCAAAGAAAGGGTCGGATGCATACAAATATTTGATGTCATCAAGACCCAAGACATTTACTTCGAGCCGCGTAAGAAGGTTTGTGTTTTTGCGAGACAAGGCGTCCGCTACCACATTTTCTTTGCCCTTCTTGTATTTGACAATGTAAGGAAAAGACTCCATGAACTCAACCCATTTGGCGTGCCTTTTACTCAAATTGTCTTGGCCCTTAAGATACTTCAACGACTCATGGTCAAAATGGATGATAAATTCTTTGGGCCAAAGATAGTGTTCCCACACTTGAAGTACTCAAACAAAGGCAAAAAGTTCTTTGTCATAAATGGGATAGTTAAGGCGTGCGCCATCAAGTTTCTCACTATGGTATGCAATAGGACGCCCATTTTGCATAAGGACGCCACCAATGCCAATACCACTAGCGTCACACTCAATCTCAAAGCTTTTTGTGAAATCCGGTAATGCAAGAAGTCGTGCTTCGGTGAGCCTCGTTTTGAGCTCCTCAAACGCCTTTTGTTGTGCTTTTCCCCAAACGAATGTGACATTTTTCTTGGTCAATTCGTTGAGGGGGCAAGCAATGGTAGAAAAGTCTTTCACAAAGCGACAGTAAAAGCCAACCAACCCATGAAAACTACGAAGTTCACTAACATTGGTCGGTATGGGCCAATCTCGTATGTCCTTAACTTTTGAGACATCAACTTCAATGCCATTAGAAGACACAACAAAACCAAGGAAAATCAGCTTGTCTTTTGCAAAAGTGCACTTTGGGAGATTAGCATAAATCTTTTTATGACGAAGGATTTGAAGGACCTCCTTAACATGAGTAACATGCTCCTCTAGTGACTTGCTATAGACAAGGATGTCATCAAAGTAAACAACTACACTCTTCCCAATGAGAGATCTCCAAATATGGTTCATGAGGCGCATGAAGGTAGATGGGGCATTTGATAAGCCAAAAGGCATAGCCAACCATTCATAGAGACCAAGCTTGGTCTTGAAGGCGGTTTTCCACTCATCACCTTCGGCCATTCGAATTTAATGGTAACCACTACGAAGATCAATTTTCGAAAATATAGTGTCTCCACATAACTCATCAAGCATGTCATCAAGACGCGGTATAGGATGTCGATAACGCACGGTGATAGCATTGATTGGACGGCAGTCCATGCATAACCGCAACGTATCATCCGTTTTTGGAACTAGAATCACGGGGACCGCGCTTGGGCTAGTGCTTACTTGGATCAAACCTTTGGAGACGAGTTGGTTGATTTGATGTTCTATCTCCTTCGTCTCTTCCAGGTTCGTGCGATACGTGGCGCGGTTTGGGAGTGGGGCGCCGGGTATGAGGTCGATGCGGTGCTCGATTCCACGAAGAGGAGGAAGGCCATGAGGAAGCTCTTCGGGAAATACATCTTGGAATTCCTGCAAAATAGCCATCAAAGAAGGAGGAACATTTGTCAAGTCATTAGTTCCTTGCGCTAGTCCCTTGCATACAAGGACATAGTGCAAGATGGATGGGTTGTTCCGCACTTCTCTCATCTCACTTTTGGTGGCAAGAAGAACACTCTTAGTTTTTCCACTCGAGTTTGGCTTGTGGCACTCACTCACTATGGTGTGGTTCTCTCGCTCACCACTCTTCTCACAAGGTGTTTTTGTGTATTGCGCCCTCGCTAAAGCCTTTGCATTGTCCGCAATTATTTGGCTAGGAGTCATTGGTTGCAACACACAAGTTTTATCAAGCCATTTGAAGGTATAAGTGTTTGAGTGACCATCATGCAAAGCACGCTTGTCATATTGCCACGGCCTTCCGAGCAACATATGGCAAACCGTCATTGGGACCACGTCACATTTCACCGTGTCCTTGTAGGGTCCAATTGAGAACGTTACCGAGGCGGTGATCTTGATCTTGACGGACCCTTGGTCACTTAGCCATTGTATATGGTAGGGGTGTTTATGCGGATGGAGGGTGAGGTTGAGTTTCTGACACAATTCCGTGCTTGCAAGATTGTGGCAACTCCCTCCATCGATGACAACTTTGATGGACTTCCCATTGATGCCGACACGAGTTTGGAAGATGTTTGATCGTTGGTCTTCATTCGCATTGGCTTGAGTAGTTAAGACCCTTGTGACCACAAGCGATGGACTTGCGTCATGCTCACACACAAGAAGTTCTTGGTCCTCTTCCAAATGTTGCCTTGCCATGGCTTCCTTGACCCTTGCATCAAACTCTTCTTCACTCAAGTATTCTTCGTCGCCGTTGTCATGGATGAACAAAACTTTATTGTTTCCACATGCGGCCGACTTGTGTCCTTTGCCTCCACACTTGTAGCATTCACCATTGAATGGTTGATCATCCCTTGTGTATTTGCCACTTGGGGGCTGTTTTCCTTGAGGGAGTGTTGGCTTGAAGGGAAGCTTGGTGGTACTCGAGGAGCTTCCACTTGGTGTTGTTGGAGTAGTGGTTGGTGCTTGCTTGTAGGTGAAGTACGTCTTTGGCTTGTTGTACTTGATGTCCTCTTGCACTTGACGCTCGGCCTTTGATGCGATGTGCACCAGCTCAACCATGTTGTTGTACTTTTGGAACTCGGTGATGCGCTTGATGGGATGGTTCAAGCCATTGAGGAAGCGTGCCATTGTTTGTTCATCTCGCTCGTAAATGTTGGCACGGATCATGTTGAGCTCCATTTGCTTGAAGTACTCTTCCACGGTCTTTGTCCCTTGACTAAGCGTTTGAAGCTTGTTGAAGAGGTCACGCGTGTAGTGCGAAGGAACAAAGCGGGATCTCATATGGGCCTTCATATCTTGCCAAGTTGAGATTGGAGGCTCTTCTTTTGCTTCGCGAGCGAGTTGGACTTGTTCCCACCAAAGGTTGGCATACTCATCGAACTCGAGGGATGCCATGGCCATCATATTCTCATTGCTATAGTTGTGCATGCGGAAGATCTTGTCAACCTTGAGTTCCCACGAGAGATATTCTTCGGGTTCATTGGAACCGGTGAACTTGGGCATGGTGAATTTGAGCTTGCCGAAAGTTTCTTCTCCATTGCGGTTCCGGTTGCGGCGGTTGCCATGATTTTGGCGGTCATCATCATCATCCGAGCTCTCATGTCTTGCTTGGCGATGGTTGCGTTGCTCTTGCGGTTGTTGAGGTGCCGCGTTTGGTGGTGGAACTTGGTTTTGATGACGAGCTTGGGAAGCTTGCTCGTGTTGTTGGCACGGTTGAGGACGAGGAGGGGGTTGTTGATCCTCACGACGAGCTTGGGGAGCTTGATCTTGTTCTTGTCGTGGGTGATGCCGAGGAGCATTGTCTTGCACCCTGTGGCGAGGAGGACGTCGAGCCGCATGTGCAATGGGATGCTCTCCTTCTTCTTGATGTGGAGGAGGCTCGTCCTGATGATCATGTTGCCGACGTTGACGATCATGTCGATGATGACGCCTTGGTGGATCTTCGAGTGCTTTGCGTCGACGGTGATCTTGTTCGTCCTCTTCGGATGCTTCACTTGTTGTTGAAAGAACATGCCGACAGCGATGGGATTGGTGGTCCATGTGAGGTTGCTCTTGTTGAAGCACAAGTGCCCTTGGTTGTGGCCGGTTCGCTTCACGTCTTGGAGGTCTTGCGGAGAGGTCACCATCATAGCTTGACGTTGCGGCGTGTCGCAGAGATGGTACCGCTTGAGAAGAGCTCATGGATTGAAGAACGGGTCCATCCCGGTGCCTTGAAGCGTGACGGCGAGGTGCACTTGATTCACTTGAGGAGTGCCAAGATGATCTTGAGTCGCGCGAGCGTGGCCTTGCTAGCCCATCAATGAGGCGTTGAAGCTTCTCATCCGTTGAGGCGAGGGCGCGACCAAGAGCTTCATTTTGATGACCGAGGTTGTGTTGCATGGCATGCATTTGGCCTCGGACTTCCTTGAAGCGGTTGTCGATGTTCTTGAACTCCACGCGGGCTTCGCTAAATTGTTCATCTTGGCGCCGCTCGAGAGCTTCACAACGGTAGTTGAATTCTCCTCGGACCTTCCAATGGTCCCATCTTGTCATGTATTGTGTGTCGTCTTCCGGAGGTGGTGGTGGTTGGGACGGCTCGCCATTCCTATCCATGATGCAAAGCCGACAAGGGTCGTATATGGAGAATAAGGGTGCGTAGAGTTAGCCGTTTACCTCACCTTGGAGATTATATCAAACCAATTGCCACACAAATGAGCGAACAACGTGCAAAGTGAAATGGCAAAGAAACTCACACACTAATATGCTACAACTCTCAAAAGCTTTTGGTGGAAGGTTAGGATTGTGGAAAACCAAACGAAACGATCCAAGCAAAAGGTTATTGTTCTAAGTGGTAAAGAACCAAAGATCAAAACCAAAAGGATACGATCTACAAAAACACGGAAAAACGCACACGTGGAGAAAAACGGGGTTAGCACGACTATGAAAATGAGCACAAAAGGTCCTAACGAAGACTACGCTCGGTTGTCGTGCCAACTCAAGGAGAGACCACAACTCGTTTGCCAAAATAGGATAAGCAATAGATTTGTGCACTTGCCTTGGTGCGCTCTTTTCTCTCTCTCTTCGGCTTACAAGCTTGGTATTCTCTTTGTATTGGGAGACTATGTATCTTTCTATTTTTTTTTGATTCTTTTCCTTTTTTTTCTCTTTCTATGCTACTATGTTAACTTTTGTATTTGGCCTCACACTCTCACTTTCCAAAGGCAAGTGCACAATGCTTAGACAAACACAAAATGAGTTGCTCTCATAGGATCACACAAAGGAAGATATGGGGCTGTCAAAGTGGTGCAAGTTATACCTTTGGTATTATTGACGACTTGCAACCGTTGGTGGGGATGATGTTCGAGTGTCGCGGTGTCGTTGAGCGCGTGGTGACTTTGATGCGGAAGCTTGTGTTAAAATGGCGACAAACACGCGGAACACGAACGAGTTAGAGAGGGAAAGTCAGCAAACGAAGTTGAGGCGTCAAGAGAAGAGGAAAAAGTTTCTGTGTCGCGCGGTAGTACCGCCAGGTACATCCGGTAGTACCGGAGGGCGGTAGTACCGCCTGCGCGACCGGTAGTACCGCTGGTTACAGAACAAGAACGAGATTCACTTGACAAAAACCTCAAATTCGTGGGAATCTGCCCGAAAGGCTGGGCTAGGAACAACAGGGGCTATAGATCGACTCCAAAAGCAACAGATCTATGGACCAAAACCATGAAAAACTCACCAAATCCAAAGATCGATCCTATCAACACCCGAATTTTTCAATCCTAGATGCCTGTTATGCCATACATCGCAATCCCAGGATTACCATTTTTGCGAGACATAACAGAATTGGATACCATAGTATTTCATCCATTACAGACGATACATAAGTTCTTACACAAATAGGGATCTCATGATCCAGTTCTTAATACAACATCAAGCAGCGGAATACGTAATAATAACGGTAGCGTAGGCGAAGCTCCATCTTCGGGGTCACAGGCAATGCTGACGATGGGAGATGATCCTAGTTGTCGTAACCTTCCTGGGGTCCATCTTCCAGGTACTCCTCTTCATAGTCTGGCCATGGGAATAGCCAGGGACAAAGCCATGAGTAATCTTTAAGTACTCGCAAACTAGTACTAACAGGTAAAGGGGTTTTTGGATAATGGGACACTAGGCTCTAAGGTTGTTTTGCAAAAGCCAGATTTATCTCTACTCAGTTCCAAAGCTAGTCACAATTTTATAACTCCTAAGTGGGATCTTGTAACTCATGTCACAACTTGTTATGGTCAAGTCAAAGTCTCAATTCATTTCACAAGTCATTTTGAAAAGTCTGACGGGGGAACAGTATGGCCACTCCAGCTGTCCATAACCGCGGACGCGGCTATTCGAATAGTTTGACACTCTGCAGAGATTGTACACTTTCACCACAACATTCGATACATCCGTCAGGAACAATCCTGAATTCACCATACTCAGTATGCGGATAATAAATCCTAACCTTTCAATTACACGCCCTAGTATAAGCACCTCTCCTGTGAGTTTGGCCTCCCAACCATGACCACTGTCATCTTGGGTACTGCACAGGTGGACAATCTTCACAAGGTAGCCTCAGCTCAGACCTTGGCCGTGAGGGAACTAATACTAAGGAATATAAGTTTCCAGTCAAGCCCTACCCAATATTCGGGTATTGTGGTTGTACGCTAAAATTGGAATGGTATCGCATCCAGACAACCATCAGTTTTATAAAGGGCTAAGGCTCATGCCTCAACATTTTTATCACCAGAATCATCAAGTGTTTGGAAACACATGTCCAAAACATTTCAATAGAATGCTCCATCATTCCAAGGTTTTCATAACCATTTTTCCACCAAGTATTCCCATCTAAAAGTTGATCAAGTTTTATGCTTAGCACTAGCATCTACAGGTGGGGGTAGTACTAATGAGGGGTGGTAACTAGTGGAGTTTCACTAAGTCCAACCTTATATCTTAGGCTGATATCAAGGTTTCTAGCTTAGGCCAAATTTTATGCTCTTTATGCAACCTTCACATATCTTTCTAGTATCTACCATTTACTTAGGTAACATCTAGTTAAGAGCTTTGATATAGAAATAAAGTAAGAAGCTTGCAAGTAAAACTAGGATTGGTTTATCAAGTGAGTATAATCACATATGCTTAAGGCATATAGTAGTCATATCACAAGTATGGGTTTGTGGCATCAGTAGGGTATCTGGCAAGGGTTAGCTTGCACATTCACTAGTAGTATTAGGCTTGCATCAGTGTCAATATAAGCTTGCATAGTTACTAGCTTGCCTTGTGCAGAGCAGTGGTTGAAGTTCTCCTCGGCTTCCTCTTCGTAGTATCCTCCTTCCTCCTCGTATCCTTGGTCGGTACTAGCGTCTATGAATAAATACGAGGTACACAATCACCAAACAATACTTAACTACTTGCAATCATCACACACAAGGGTCCTATAGATGATCTAGCATCATCTCTAACATTAAAAGGTTAAGGCTTGGTTTAAATCTTTTTATTTTTAGAAAAGTAATTTCTACTCATTGAAAAATTACTGAAGATTTAATATTCTCCAAACTAAACATGGGATCATGTTTACACATGTCATCACCACATATTGTAGTCCATGGGAATGTGATTTAAAGTGGTGTCACAATTTAATAAGGTTTTACCCTTTTATTTTAATTCATTATTGTGGCTAGTAATGCCTATGGGGCATTCTTTTATTACTTGAACATTATTTCTGCAAGTAAACCTATATATTTTTATATATTCTGAAAGTTGGAAACAACTCAAAAGCTTTTATGGTTTAAATTTGAAAAATGTTTGAATGCAGAAAAGCTTCTGCCTTGTTATTTTTACTATGGGTGATCTACAGATCCAAATGACTTGAATCCAACGGTCTTGGATTAAGCATTCACAGACCTTTCCAACAAAATTGGTTTCATTCAAATTGGTGCACTTAATCGATCTGGGTTGATTTTTGAAGTTGGGTACAGAAGTGTGTTTGAACTTAAAAAGAAAAAGATTTAATTTGAATTGCTGGGCTGCGCGGGAAATTCTAAAGGGCTGGCCTGCTAAGCGCAGTGCTCCCGCGGGCTGCTTAAGTGGGTGTCCCCACTAGTCAGTGACACGGGGCTGGGCGAAGAGGTATGGGGCAACGTGGATCGTTCGATCTTGTTCTAATCCAACGGCTGGGGGTCATCATCGACGCGAGACAGCTCCGGCGAGAACGAAACCTAGCGCAGCCAGTGAGGGGTGCTGGGGGCTCACCGGGGTACGGGCGAGGGTCGGCGAGGCGGGCGAACGATGAAGTCAACGACGGCGAACCTCCTGGTACCGGTGGCTTCTCCTGGGTGGCTCCAATCGCTGGCTTCCTTCTTCTCCAGAGGCGGCGGGCTCCGGTGAAATTCCGGCGAGGTGGTGCTCACCTTGCTCTGAGAACGGTGTGGCACGGTCAGTGAGGAGAGGAGAGTGAGATGGTGTGAAGAAATCGTGCGGGGTGGCGTCTATTTATAGTCGAGCGAGGGGACCGTCGGGGCGCACGGTGAGCTCGTCGGGGGCGACGTTACAGGCGGCTAATGGCATGTGCAAGGGTAGGGTACGGTGCGGTGTCTCCTGGCGATGCTCAACGACATGGTCGCGAGGCATGGGGCGGTGTGGTTTGGTCTGGAACGGCCGGTGCTCTGCGCGGCAGAGGCGGCGTCTTCGACGGCGGGCGGTGGATGTATGGCACGGGGCGGCAAACGGGGATGTCTAGCGGTCTCCTGGGTCGGTGGTGATCGTGTGTTCACGCGGTGAGGGCGGCGCGCGGTCTGTGGACGCTGGTCGAGGGTGGTGCTCTGGCGCACGCTCGGCATGGTTTGGGCGCGGCTTGTGCGCGTGGTCGAGGGCTTGGCAACGCTCGCGGATGGGACAGGGAGTGGCGGTGGATGGTGGGCTGCCTCCCAGACAAGGTTGGCACGGCTAGTTCTTCCTCTAGCCTGCTGTCCACAATGGGGTGACATTGGGGTGCTCGGCTGTTCACCATTAATGACAATGGCAAGCTCACAGGGGTGCTAGTGTTGGGCTAATATTTCTAGATGATCTACTGAGTTGTGTGTGAGCTAACTAGGGAACAAGTTAGGCAAGAATCACTGCACACTATAGTGTTTGTTGTTTTGTTTGATTTGTGTCTGCAACCTGTTTGATGAAATGGCCGCATGAAATCAAGTTTTGAATTTTGAAATGAATTTTGGTGGGTTTGCTAGATTGGTGCTGGTGAGTCTGCAGATGCTTGGGTTTTGAAAGTTTAGCTTGTTTGAGTGGGTTTTGGAAAAGTGGGATCTTCCCATATGATAAAGATTCAATTTTGAATTGTCATTTAAACTATGCATTTGAAAGTTTCTGGATGATCACAAAGTGGGCCTTGATACCTTGTTATGAGTACATTCAAGGGGTGCAAAGATCCAGAAAAGTTTCTGTTAGGTTTTGAAAGTTTGAGACAGCCAAAGTAGGCATGGGAGTTAAATTGGTCAAAATGACCATTCACTTAATATATTTGTTTTGATTTACTTGTCTTTAGGAAAAGTGTGGGAAATGTTTTAGATGATGTTCATTTCACCTAAGAAACATTATACAAGCAATGGATCACACAAACAAGGTGGTTTTTAAAGAAATTCAAAATCCATGCATACACATATACATGCATTCATGAGTTTATTTAGAAAAGTTTTTGTTAACCCTAATCTTGATGATTAGTGTTTGATGATCTAAGTTTGGTATTTTTGGGATGTTACAAACCTTCCCCCCTTAAACAAAATCTCGTCCCGAGATTTGAAAAAGGACGAAAAGATTACCTAGGATTTGAAGAGATCGGGAAACTCCGTCCTGATGTGATCTTCGTGCTCCCAGGTAGCTTCCTCTTCTGTGTGGTTGCTCCACTGAATCTTGAGAAACTTGATGCTTCGGGTTCTGGTAGTTTGAAAGGCTTCCTCCAATATACGGATGGGTACTTCGGGATAGGTTAGGTCATTGTTGATCTCTATGGTCCGGAGATCGATATTCTTGAACACTTCGGTCTTCTCGGGGACTTCGAGACACTTGCGAAGTAACGAGATATGGAACACATTGTGCACAACTGACATCTCTTCTGGTAGCTCTAGTTGATACGATACTTCTCCTTGACGGTTCAGAATTTTGAAAGGTCCGATATATCTGGGGGCTAACTTTCCCTTGAGTTGGAAACGCTGCATTCCCTTCAATGGCGACACTTTCAGATAAACAAAATCTCCTATGTTGAAGGCGAGGTCTCGACGTCTCTTGTCGGCGTAACTCTTCTGTCGGGATTGGGCTGTCTTGAGGTGCTCACGAATCTTGTGAACCTTCTCTTCTGCTTCTCGTAGGATGTCGGGTCCGAAGATCTGACTCTCTCCTACTTCCGACCAGTTCAAAGGGGTGCGACACTTTCTTCCGTACATAAATTCAAATGGGGCCATTTGCAAACTGGCTTGGTAACTATTGTTGTATGAAAATTCTGCAAACGGCAGACAGTCTTCCCATTTGGATCCATATTCTAACACACATGCTCTCAGCATATCTTCGAGTATTTGGTTTACTCGCTCCGTTTGTCCATCGGTCTGAGGGTGATACGCGGTATTGAAATCTAGGCGGGTTCCTAAACCTTCTTGGACTTTCTTCCAGAATCTCGAGGTAAACTGAGTTCCTTGATCCGATACTATGTTCTTGGGGACTCCATGCAAACTAACGATTCTAGCGATGTACAACTCTGCTAGCTTCGAACTCTGATAGGTGGTTTTGACGGGCAAGAAATGGGCGACTTTGGACAACCTGTCCACTATGACCCAAATAGAGTCATTTACTCTACTAGAAGTAGGTAGTCCAGTGATAAAGTCCATTCCTACAGAATCCCATTTCCATTCCGGAATTTGCAAAGGTTGCAACAATCCAGCGGGTCTTTGATGTCCGGCCTTGACTCGCTGACATATATCACACTTGGCGATATAGCTTCTGATTTCTCTCTTCATCTTATGCCACCAAAATTGCTCTTTCAAATCTTGATACATCTTAGTTCCTCCGGGATGGATAGAATAAAGAGTATCATGAGCCTCCTTCAAGATAACTTCTTTTAACTTAGAATCTGATAGTACACAAAGGCGTCCTTTGTACCACAAAACTCCTTCTTCGTCCTCGGTGAATCCGGGTACTTTGCCTGTACCGATACGACTCTTGATTCCGTCGATACTGGCATTTCCTTTCTGCGCCTCTTTAATCTGACTGATCAAAGTGGGCTGAAGTTCTATGCTAGCCAAAAATCCTTCACTTACTAATTCTATTCGAAAATCTTCCATCTCTTTGTGCAAACTTGGTTGCTCCTTCAAAATCATGGAGTTCAAGCGGCACGGTAATCTGCTAAGGGCATCGGCTACCACATTGGCTTTCCTAGGGTGATAGTGAATGTCCAGGTCGTAATCCTTGATTAGCTCAATCCATCTTCTCTGCCTCATATTCAGCTCCTTCTGAGTGAATATATACTTTAGGCTCTTGTGATCCGAATAAATCTCACAACGGTTTCCCATCAGGTAGTGTCTCCATGTCTTTAGGGCTAGAACTACGGCTGCGAGTTCGAGGTCATGGGTTGGATAGTTTTGCTCGTGTTGCTTCAATTGTTGCGATAGATACGATATAACTTTGCCTTCTTGCATTAGCACACATCCGAGACCAATCTTGGATGCGTCACAATACACATCGAAGGGCTTCGTGATATCCGGCATGATCAAGATTGGGGCTAAAATCAATCTCCTTTTGAGTTCTTGAAAACTCGCTTCACATTTGTCGGTCCATTCAAACTTCTTGTCCTTCTTCAGCAATTGGGTCATGGGTCTGGCTATACTAGAGAATCCTTCTACAAATTTGCGGTAATATCCTGCCAATCCGAGAAAAGCACGAACTTGGGTTTGAGTGGTTGGGGCTTGCCAATCTTCTACATCTTTCACTTTGGCAGGGTCAACGGCAATTCCTCCGGCTGATACAATGTGACCGAGGAATCCTACTTCCTGTAACCAGAATTCACATTTGCTAAACTTTGCATACAGCTGATGCTCTCTAAGGGTTCCAAGAATGGTCCTTAGGTGTAGCTCATGTTCTTCTTCTGATTTGGAATAAATCAGAATGTCATCAATGAAAACAACGACAAACTTGTCCAGGAAGTCCATAAAAATCTTATTCATGAGGTTCATGAAATAAGTGGGGGCATTGGTTAATCCAAAAGACATGACTGTATACTCATACAATCCATATCTGGTGGTAAAGGCAGTCTTTGGGATATCCTCTGCACGAATTTTGAGTTGATGATAGCCAGTCCTAAGATCAATCTTAGAAAACACTTGGGCACCGGTCAACTGATCAAACAAATCTTCTACCTTAGGCAAGGGGTACTTGTTCTTGATGGTGACATCATTCAACTTCCGATAATCCGTACACAAACGGTTACCTCCATCCTTCTTGTCCACAAACAAGACAGGTGATCTCCATGGGGACGCACTTGGTTGAATCAATCCGATTTCCAACATGGAATCCAGTTGCTTCTTCATTTCTTCTAGTTCTGAAGGGTTCATACTATAGGGTCTCTAGGCTATGGGTCCTGTTCCGGGGATTAGTTCGATGATAAACTCGATATCCCGATCTGGGGGCATACCGGGAAAAACATCTGGAAATACATCGGGGTATTCGCAGACTATCCGAACTTGGTCAATGGTAGGTTGGGCTATACTCTTGTTACACTTGAACTGGCGAGGTAAGGTTTCAGATATATGCTCGACTGATATTCCGGTGGTACTGGTCATGGTGATGGCTTTCTTGGCACAGTCAATCAATCCTTTATGTTTGGACATCCAATCCATTCCTAGTACTACTTCCAAACCTTTAGTTCCGAGTACTATTAGGTTAGCATAAAAATCTATGCCATGGATTCGGATAGGGACGGCCTTGCAAATTTGCCTAGCCTTGGTGGTTGATCCGGGAATTTGTACAATCATCACATGCGTCAGTTTGGTTGGTTGAATTTTACTAGTGCAAGCAAATTCTTCGGTGACAAATGAATGCGATGCACCAGAATCAAACAACACTCTTGCAAGTACTGAATTAACAGAAAACATACCCAGCACGACGTCTGGCGCTTCCTGAGCTTCTTCAGCATGTATGAGAAAAAGACGGCCATTGCGGTTGAGTGAATTCCCTGGGGCAAATCTTCTCACTGGCTGGACACGACGCTGCTGCTGAGCTGGGACATTGGCGTTGGGGGCTGTAGTATTCTTCTTGTTGGGGCACTCATTGGAATAGTGGCCTTTATTTCCACAGTCATAACAGGTCACTTGTGACTTGTCCTTGGCTGCGACAGGCACAACATTGCTTCCAGTCCTCGGGGCAGTGTTAGGGTTGGCGGTAGCATTGTTGGTGTTGAACTTGGGTGGGGCACGGGTGAAATTGCTAGAGTTGCCGGGGTTGTTGTGATTTCCTCCGGGTCTAGGGTTTCCACGGTTGGGATAGGTCGGACGGGTCATAGGGGGTCTGTTGGTTCTTGGGGCAAATCCTGGAGATGGGTTGGGGCGATACTTTGGGGTCTGATGGGTTCCTGGTTGATGCATCATGCGACGCTTGCGGTTCTCATTGGCCTGGTTGATCTTTCCTTCCATCTGGATAGCAGAGTCGACAAGGGCTTCAATATCAACAAAGGGGATATTGACTAACACTGTCTGCATCTCGTCATGCAGACCATTCAGGAATCTTTCTTTCTTCTTGGCTTCGGTGTCTATCTCGTCCGGGGCATACCTAGCTAATGACAAAAATTTGTCACGGTATTCCACTACAGTCATCCTTCCTTGGTTCAACTCTCTGAACTCGTCTCTCATTCTCTTGATCAAACCTGGTGGCACATGGGTTCTGCTAAACTTGACCTTGAATTCCTCCCAGGTCATCATCTGGCCTCCGGTCATTGCACGAACACTGTTCCACCATGCCCTGGCATCTCCGGCTAGATAATGGGTGGCGAACAGGACTTTCTCGTTGGCTTCGACTCCTGCTACTTCTAAGTTATTTTCCATGGTTTGCAGCCAATCATTGGCATCTAGGGGTTCTTCTGACTTGGTGAAAACGGGTGGGTTGGTATTCTGGAAATTCTTGAGCTTAGATCCGTGGTTGTCCTGATTTCCATGGCCTTGGTTGTTATGGGCTAGCTGGGCTATCTGTTGCAGAGTGGCTAGGTTGGCTTGACGTTCCGCTCTTTCAGCTTCGCGGTCAGAAGTCAACATTTGCAGGATCTGTAACATCGGGTCCGGGGGTGAACCACTTCCTCCACGTGGCATCTGAAGATTGATATAGATCATGAGAAAGGAGGGAAATTTCTAAGGTTTTGGATTTTTGAAAAGTTCTAAAGGTTTGATTCAGATTTTTCTAGCAACTTGCTTTTTCATTCATTCATAGCACACAGTACAACACACACCGCAACAAGGGAAAAAAGATGGTTTTAAGAACCATTCTGGAAACTACGATATAGTGGGACCGACTACTACTCACTACGCTAGTGCTCAGTGCTACTACTCCTCGGAGTCTGTGGCTTCATCATCTTCAGCATCATCGATGAAGGCGAAATCATCCTCATCGGTGAAGAAGTCCATGGCCTGATCCTCTAGAAAATCATCATCATCGCTGAGGTAGGAGTAAGGGTCTCCACGAAGATCCTCTCCAGCATTCTCCCTTTCCCCTAACTGCATGTCTCTCTCGTGGATGGTATCTTCCAGAGATGAGATGCGGTGGCGAAGACGGGCAATAATGCGCTCCTTCTTATCGAGTTGACGGCGACGAGACTTGCGATCCTTTGCTAGCATGGCGATGGTCCGGTCCTTCATCTTGATGATGGCAGACTTGTGGTTGCAATAGTCACGGCAGTTGTCCAATTCCTGCTGACGATCATACATCATGAAGCTAAGGTGGTCCAATTGAGTCTTCAGCTCGGGGTGGTATGGGGCTTCCAATGGTTGTCCATTTGCATCACGCCTTGGTCAAAACTCAAAGCGAGTACCCTTGATCTGATTGATGCTCTGCCCACATAGACGGGAAAGAGCTTCCTGCATTGCTCTGGCAAGTCCATCGAGCCAGTTGTTTTCCCTCAAGGTAAACTGAATTCCCTCCGCAGTGGGAGGTTCAATCTTTCCTCGGAGACTTGCAACAATTATCCACTGCAGATCTTCTCCTCCTTGATCATTGAGCTGAGCTCCGAAGAACTTGGGATGCGGACGCTCCAGAAGTTCCGAAAGCTGATCCAGATCCCTCTCAAAGATAAGGTCTCCTCCATTCCCAAGCTGGTAAAACTTGCTGTACTTCACGTCCATCTATAAAAATAGAGGATGAGTAGATTAGCAGAGTGATCAAGTGTGTCAAAATTTTATCTATTTTGCAAGAGTTTTTGAGGAACATGAAGTTTTATTAAAGAATTAAAGAGGTAAGAATGAGAATAAGTTTTTGTAACTATTTTTATTCTTTGGTTTTGAAACTAAGTTTTTGGGTCAACGTCCAATCTAACTAGGGTCTCCTATGGTCAGGATGGCCCTGATACCAACTTGTCAACACCCGGATTTTTCAATCCTAGATGCCTGTTATGCCATACATCGCAATCCCAGGATTACCATTTTTGCGAGACATAACAGAATTGGATACCATAGTACTTCATCCATTACAGACGATACATAAGTTCTTACACAAATAGGGATCTCATGATCCAGTTCTTAATACAACATCAAGCAGCGGAATACGTAATAATAACGGTAGCGTAGGCGAAGCTCCATCTTCAGGGTCACAGGCAATGCTGACGATGGGAGATGATCCTAGTTGTCGTAACCTTCCTGGGGTCCATCTTCCAGGTACTCCTCTTCATAGTCTGGCCATGGGAATAGCCAGGGACAAAGCCATGAGTAATCTTTAAGTACTCGCAAACTAGTACTAACAGGTAAAGGGGTTTTTGGATAATGGGACACTAGGCTCTAAGGTTGTTTTGCAAAAGCCAGATTTATCTCTACTCAGTTCCAAAGCTAGTCACAATTTTATAACTCCTAAGTGGGATCTTGTAACTCATGTCACAACTTGTTATGGTCAAGTCAAAGTCTCAATTCATTTCACAAGTCATTTTGAAAAGTCTGACGGGGGAACAGTATGGCCACTCCAACTGTCCATAACCGCGGACGCGGCTATTCGAATAGTTTGACACTCTGCAGAGATTGTACACTTTCACCACAACATTCGATACATCCGTCAGGAACAATCCTGAATTCACCATACTCAGTATGCGGATAATAAATCCTAACCTTTCAATTACACGCCCTAGTATAAGCACCTCTCCTGTGAGTTTGGCCTCCCAACCATGACCACTGTCATCTTGGGTACTGCACAGGTGGACAATCTTCACAAGGTAGCCTCAGCTCAGACCTTGGCCGTGAGGGAACTAATACTAAGGAATATAAGTTTCCAGTCAAGCCCTACCCAATATTCGGGTATTGTGGTTGTACGCTAAAATTGGAATGGTATCGCATCCAGACAACCATCAGTTTTATAAAGGGCTAAGGCTCATGCCTCAACATTTTTATCACCAGAATCATCAAGTGTTTGGAAACACATGTCCAAAACATTTCAATAGAATGCTCCATCATTCCAAGGTTTTCATAACCATTTTTCCACCAAGTATTCCCATCTAAAAGTTGATCAAGTTTTATGCTTAGCACTAGCATCTACAGGTGGGGGTAGTACTAATGAGGGGTGGTAACTAGTGGAGTTTCACTAAGTCCAACCTTATATCTTAGGCTGATATCAAGGTTTCTAGCTTAGGCCAAATTTTATGCTCTTTATGCAACCTTCACATATCTTTCTAGTATCTACCATTTACTTAGGTAACATCTAGTTAAGAGCTTTGATACAGAAATAAAGTAAGAAGCTTGCAAGTAAAACTAGGATTGGTTTATCAAGTGAGTATAATCACATATGCTTAAGGCATATAGTAGTCATATCACAAGTATGGGTTTGTGGCATCAGTAGGGTATCTGGCAAGGGTTAGCTTGCACATTCACTAGTAGTATTAGGCTTGCATCAGTGTCAATATAAGCTTGCATAGTTACTAGCTTGCCTTGTGCAGAGCAGTGGTTGAAGTTCTCCTCGGCTTCCTCTTCGTAGTATCCTCCTTCCTCCTCGTATCCTTGGTCGGTACTAGCGTCTATGAATAAATACGAGGTACACAATCACCAAACAATACTTAACTACTTGCAATCATCACACACAAGGGTCCTATAGATGATCTAGCATCATCTCTAACATTAAAAGGTTAAGGCTTGGTTTAAATCTTTTTATTTTTAGAAAAGTAATTTCTACTCATTGAAAAATTACTGAAGATTTAATATTCTCCAAACTAAACATGGGATCATGTTTACACATGTCATCACCACATATTGTAGTCCATGGGAATGTGATTTAAAGTGGTGTCACAATTTAATAAGGTTTTACCCTTTTATTTTAATTCATTATAGTGGCTAGTAATGCCTATGGGGCATTCTTTTATTACTTGAACATTATTTCTGCAAGTAAACCTATATATTTTTATATATTCTGAAAGTTGGAAACAACTCAAAAGCTTTTATGGTTTAAATTTGAAAAATGTTTGAATGCAGAAAAGCTTCTGCCTTGTTATTTTTACTATGGGTGATCTACAGATCCAAATGACTTGAATCCAACGGTCTTGGATTAAGCATTCACAGACCTTTCCAACAAAATTGGTTTCATTCAAATTGGTGCACTTAATCGATCTGGGTTGATTTTTGAAGTTGGGTACAGAAGTGTGTTTGAACTTAAAAAGAAAAAGATTTAATTTGAATTGCTGGGCTGCGCGGGAAATTCTAAAGGGCTGGCCTGCTAAGCGCAGTGCTCCCGCGGGCTGCTTAAGTGGGTGTCCCCACTAGTCAGTGACACGGGGCTGGGCGAAGAGGTATGGGGCAACGTGGATCGTTCGATCTTGTTCTAATCCAACGGCTGGGGGTCATCGTCGACGCGAGACAGCTCCGGCGAGAACGAAACCTAGCGCAGCCAGTGAGGGGTGCTGGGGGCTCACCGGGGTACGGGCGAGGGTCGGCGAGGCGGGCGAACGACGAAGTCAACGACGGCGAACCTCCTGGTACCGGTGGCTTCTCCTGGGGCGGCTCCAATCGCTGGCTCCCTTCTTGTCCAGAGGCGGCGGGCTCCGGTGAAATTCCGGCGAGGTGGTGCTCGCCTTGCTCTGAGAATGGTGTGTCACGGTCAGTGAGGAGAGGGGAGTGAGATGGTGTGAATAAATCGTGCGGGGGTGGCCTCTATTTATAGTCGAGCGAGGGGACCGTCGGGGCGCACGGTGAGCTCGTCGAGGGCGACGTTACAGGCGGCTAATGGCATGGGCAAGGGTAGGGGACGGTGCGGTGTCTCCTAGCGATGCTCAACGACATGGTCGCGAGGCATGGGGCGGTGTGGTTTGGTCTGGAACGGCCGGTGCTCTGCGCGGCAAAGGCGGCGTCTTCGACGGCGGGCGGTGGCTGTATGGCACGGGGCGACAAACGGGGATGTCTGGCGGTCTCCTGGGTCGGTGGTGATCATGTGTGCACGCGGTGAGGGCGGCGCGCGGTCTGTGGACGATGGTCGAGGGTGGCGCTCTGGCGCACGCTCGGCATGGTCTGGGCGCGGCTTGTGCGCGTGGTCCAGGGCTTGGCAACGCTCGCGGCTGGGACAGGGAGTGGCGGTGGACGGTGGGCTGCCTCCCAGACAAGGTTGGCACGACTAGTTCTTCCTCTAGCCTGCTATCCACAATGGGGTGACATTGGGGTGCTCGGCTGTTCACCATTAATGACAATGGCAAGCTCACATGGGTGCTAGTGTTGGGCTAATCTTTCTAGATGATCTACTGAGTTGTGTATGAGCTAACTAGGGAACAAGTTAGGCAAGAATCACTGCACACTATAGTGTTTGTTGTTTTGTTTGATTTGTGTCTGCAACCTGTTTGATGAAATGGCCGCATGAAATCAAGTTTTGAATTTTGAAATGAATTTTGGTGGGTTTTCTAGATTGGTGCTGGTGAGTCTGCAAATGCTTGGGTTTTGAAAGTTGAGCTTGTTTGAGTGGGTTTTGGAAAAGTGGGATCTTCCCATATGATAAAGATTCAATTTTGAATTGTCATTTAAACTATGCATTTGAAAGTTTCTGGATGATCACAAAGTGGGACTTGATACCTTGTTATGAGTACATTCAAGGGGTGCAAAGATCCAGAAAATTTTCTGTTAGGTTTTGAAAGTTTGAGACAGCCAAAGTAGGCATGGGAGTTAAATTGGTCAAAATGACCATTCACTTAATATATTTGTTTTGATTTACTTGTATTTAGGAAAAGTGTGGGAAATGTTTTAGATGATGTTCATTTCACCTAAGAAACATTTTACAAGCAATGGATCACACAAACAAGGTGGTTTTTAAAGAAATTCAAAATCCATGCATACACATATACATGCATTCATGAGTTTATTTAGAAAAGTTTTTGTTAACCCTAATCTTGATGATTAGTGTTTGATGATCTAAGTTTGGTATTTTTGGGATGTTACAGATCCGAAGGCAAATTGAGGATCTTTTTGGTGGGATTTTCGATTTTAAGGGGGATAAAAGAAAAATTGGGGGGAAATTCGTGATCAACCTTGCTCTTGATACCAATATGTTATGGGGTAACCCCTTGGGGTGGCCTGATCTTTCACGAATCTCCACGGGAAACGAGGGGAAAGCGGTGGACGGGGAAAGAAGGGATGAAAACCACGAACACACGCAGACAAATCATGATACACGCCGATAACTCATGCCGGTGGCAACCGGTCCAACATAATCTCTAGGATCGGTGTTTGGCGAAGCTCTATCTCCACGACCAACAACGGGGGACGAGGTGCTTGGTGAGATCTTGACGACTTGGGGGCGAGAAACCGAGAACCCAAGGCCTTGTACAACTTAAACGCACTAGGCAAGATCCAAGAGGGGGGTGGATAATAGGGTGCTCCTTGGTAGGAGCATGAGACCAATAGATGTAAGATACTCAAGGGGTGTCCTTAATCTATTATTATCCAAGTCTAGGGTTTACAATAGAGGGTGGGGGCTATTTATAGGCCAGCCACATAAACAGGGGTAGTTTAGGAACAAAATGGCAAAATATAGAGAGGGTTACAGGGCGATGGGCCGATTTAACACGATCTGGTACACACACGTCCGGTAGTACTGGCCTAGCTACCGGTAGTACCGGTCTCATCCGGTAGTACCGCTTCCTGGGGCGGTAGTACCGCTTGCCGTCCTGGGACTTCCATTGCCGTCTTCAACGGGGAGCGGTAGCAGGGGGCGGTAGTGCCGCAGAGCGGTAGTACCGGTTCCAGATCCGGTAGTACCGTTGGAGACAGAGAGTTTTGGGCTTCTGTTGGCGTCTTCAGCGGGGAGCGGTAGGAGGGGGCGGTAGTGCCGCTGGGCGGTAGTACCGGTTCCAGGTCCGGTAGTACCGCTGGAGACAGAGAGTTTTTGGCTTCTTTCGCTGGTGTGCCTCCGTTCACTGGGTCCTTCTCTTCGTACTTGATGATGCTCAAGGTATGCGTATGAAGTAGCAGGACATCCAAGGGTGTATCGAAGTCACACAAGGAGAGGAGCGAGTTCACCTTAGCGTGTAGGAGTTTGGCTCGGGCGCGAGTCATGGGTCCACTTGGGGAGCTCGTGGGAGTAGATGTAGTAGCGTTCGTAGGATGGGCTGCATCACAGACCCACCCCAGGCGCGGGTGGGCCCAGCCCCGCGCCTGGCTAGGGTTTGGCTACCCTGGCCGCCTCCTCGGCCTCCCCCTTCGCCTATAAGAAGTCGCCGATGCACAAACCCTAAGCACCCGATCAAATCTCCATGAAACCGTCTGTAGCCGCTGCCACCATCGTCCCTAGACGGGGGGATCTGAAGTTCTTCCCAGCACCCTGCTGGAGGGGATATCATCCCGGAGGCCTTCTCTCCGGTATGATGCGTGAGCAGTTCCACCTTGGCCTATGGGTCCATGTAGTAGCTAGATGGTTGTATCTCCTCATTTGTGCTTTCATGTATAGATCTTGTGAGCTCCGTTCATGAGCAAGATCTAATATATTTGTAATCATGCATGTTGTGTTTGCGGGGATCCGATGGATATTGAGATTATTATGTTGGTTTGATTAATGGTTGTCTTTATGATTATATCATGTCTGTGTTGTTTGTGATCTTGCATGCTCTCTGTTGTTAGTAGCTATCTTGGCCAAGTAGTTGCTAGTGACTCCAAGGGGGGGTATTTATGCTCGATAGTGGGTTCATGCCTCTAGTTTCCAAGGGAAGTGATAGAAATCTCTTCGGTTGTAGATGTAATGTTGCCACTAGGGAGAAAACAACGGTCTCTTGTTCATGGAACATGTGGACTGTTTATGTTACGCACTTTGATTAAAGCAGTTGTCTGTTTCTTGCAACTTAATACTGGAGGGGGTTCGGATGATAACCTGAAGGTGGACTTCTAGCCATAGATGCAGTTGGATGGCGGTCTATGTATCTTGTTGTATTTCCCAATCGAATCTCATAGGATCTTTGTGACTAGTAATTGCATTGTTATGCCTTCCTCAGTTCCTGTCAATTGCTCTGCTGTAATTTGTTTACCCTTCATGCCATGTTGTTTATCTAAGGAGAGTACCTCTAGTGAACTATGGAACCCGGTCCAATCTTTACCATTGATACATCTTCCACTGTTACTAGTTTACTTGCTACAAACCATTACCTTCCACTCCATACGTTTAATCTTTTACAACAAACCGGTGAGCTTGACAACCTCACTGATTCGTTGGGGAAAAGTCTTGAGTTTGTGTTGTGCAGGTCTCCGTGTTGCTTTCAACACCTGTGTGATGTTTCCTTCCTCCTTCTGGTTCGATAACCACAGTCTCTACTGAGGGAAAACTTGCTGTTGTGCTACTTCACACCTTGCTCTTGGGGTTCCCAACAAGACTACACATCAAGCACCAAGTTCTCTGGCGCCACCAAGGAGTCATCAACAAGTTTTATGGCGCTGTTGCCGGGGAGGCTAAGGACGTCTTCACAAGGGGAGTCCTTCACTTCCTTTCTCTTTACTTTGTTTTTAGTTTGCTTTGTTTCTTTTGCTTGGTTTTGTTTGCCTCTTTTAAAAAAACCCCAAAAAATTAGTCTAGCTTGGTTTGCTTGCTTTATTCAAAAACACAAAAAAATTATTTGCTGCTCTAGTTGCCACCTTGCTCTAGCCCACCATGTTGCTCCCCAAGTTCGCCCTGAAAAATCTTGCAATAGGTAGTGGTTGCATAATTGGGAAAGATAATATGGAAGAATTTTTTAATCATGTTAGCAAGCATGAGGATATTGAGGATAAATCTATAGCAGAGCTTTCTCCTAATTATGAAATTGCTGCAACTTCTTTATTTCATATGTTGGAGGCTAGGTTTGTTAGCCTTGACCCCTTCATGCAATTTTTGTTCCTAAAACTAAAAGAAGAGAAGAATGTTGAAAAGAGGGAATTCATCCTTGAAACTCTATCAAAAGAATTCCATGATGTTGCTAGGACAGCCAAAAAGGTCTTTGAGCGTTTCAATATGCTAGGCTCAAGTGTAGATGTTGTGGGTATTTCTGATAAAACTAAGCCTAGAGAAGAATTTAAGATACCCATACCCTTTAAGCTTGTTGGAATGCATGAAGCCTTTGAAAAGAATTTTGATTGGATTGCTCCTGAAAATCTTTTTGATGAAGGTAGTAGACCAAAGAGAGATGAGAAGGGATCCTCCAAAACCCATTTGGATGAGATACCTTTCATAGTTGAAGGCTTTACAAGTATGGAGTTAATGCTTTCTCATTTGAAAATACTTGATTCTTCTTGCTTCTTGTGCCTAACTTAAAGGCGTTAAAGAAAAGTACTTGTTGGGAGATAACCCAAGAGTTTCCTGGAGTCTTGGAAGTTATTACTTCAGTAATGACCTCTCCTTATCCTTTTTGTTTGCTTTTTGTGCCAAGAATGACCTCTAATAAGAGGGAAGTAAGATTTGGGGAGTTGCTGTCCTGAAACAGATTTCTGTCCTCCACAAAATAAATTCGTGAGGAGTCTCCGGCAACTCGGATTGAGATCGAAATTTAAGAATAAATCCCCCAGTATGTTAGCTAACTTTATTTAGTTCAACACGTTTTTATTTGAGCAACAAAAGATGTTTGAAAAAATCGGTTTCTACATGCTGGCCTGTTTTGACAGATTTCTGCCATTATTTGCATTTGCTTCTTATTGATTCCTTTTTGAGTTCTCTTTAGGTGAACTGAGCTTTTTTAAGGAGTTACTACAGTAGCTTGTGTTTTTAGTGAAAAGCCTTGCTGTTTCAAAGCTTTGCCAGAGGTCTAATATCTTTTGAATACACTAATGTTGCTAATGAAGATTGTGTGAAGTTTTGTATGAAGGAAAATTTGCCGGTGTAGAGAAAGAATGATGTAATGAGATGAAGAATGGACAAAAGCTCAAGCTTGGGGATGCCACCCCATGTCAGCCCAAGAAATATCCAAGAGGTACAAGCGTCAAAGCTTGGGGATGCCCAAGGCATCCCCTTCTTTATCAATAAAAAGCTCAGGTCTGTCTAGACACTTCGTTTTTATTGTTTCATGCACAGTTATGTTGTTCTTGGAGCGTCTTAGTTTTTGTTTTCTTTGCTTAGGTTGTTTAGTTTGCTTGAATAAATTAGTTTGGACCCCTGTTCTCACTGTGTTTTTTTGCAAATAAGTTTGCTTGGTGTTTGGAAAGGAGTAGTAAGTTCTTGCTTGAAGTGCAAGAGGAGCTTGCATTGACTGTGACTTAGACTTTAGCATGACATGCTAGGTGTTGTTTTGACCTTATGCTTAGTGATTATTTCTATAGCATGTCTTGTTCCAAACAATTGGGATTGCTTAGTGTGCCTTGAAAAAATTATGCGTTGTTTTAGCATGCAAAAGCATAGTATTGTGGTAATCTCCTTTGATACTTTGCTTGGGTTGACTTGGAACATGCTCACACCATGTTATGACTATGACAAGTCACCATTAGCCTCTATGATCATTTAGTCCTTGACTTGTAGTACCACTCTTTGCTTTGATTAGTATGCTTTGTTGCACTGCATGATTATGGCCATTATGCTCTCTTAGTTGGTTGCTCTCAGTGTTTTGCTAGCCTCCACTTGTGTGAGTAAGTTCTACTCATGCCTCCAACTCCCAAGAAACCAAGTTATTCCAAAGTGTCCACTATAAACTCATATGCATGGTGTGTTACACCATTCCAAGTATATTCTTGTTTTCAGCTATCTTCCAATTAAAAACTATTTTGTTATGTGAAAACTTAGTGATTAAAGCCCTCACGAACTTGATGGCACACTTTATTCTTTGCCCCTAATAAACTTGAACCATTGTGACAACGTTGTTGTATATGCTTGCACTTATAAGTTGTAATTAGCAGAACCGTGCTGTCACGGGGAACGTTTTCAACATTGCACTTGTACTCTGTACTCAGTTGATATCATGTTCTTTTTTCTATGTATGTCACCGGTGTGAAATAAAAAGGGAACTTGTAAGTCCATGGAGTTTGTATCCTGTGTTAGAGAAACGCCTGGGCCGCTAGCCTAAGCCATGCCTAATCATGGTGGAAACTTGCAGCATCACCATAATGAGCTATCTATGAAGCATCCTCAATAAAAAGCTATGCATATGGTAAATAAAAAGATTGCTGAGATGCTCATTGTCTCTTGCCTTGTCATTTTGGTTATGGGAAAGCTCATGTACCATGTGCAAGGGGTACCCCGTTGGCGGTTCTCAATGATATGCAAATACTTATAGTCACAAGAACTTACCTGGACCCAAAGTCTAGTATGCATGAGGTGTGGCCCTCGTATTCAAGGGACTTGAGATTGCCAACTTATACTTCGTCAAGCATATACTCCAGCTTTGCCACTTTAACATTAACCACTTCAAGATGCTTATGATAGGGGCAATGAGGCCTTAAAGCAAACAAGTACCATAATTTTTGGAAGCTCTTTTTGAAACTTGTAATCCCTGCTTCCTTTACAAAAAAGGCCTTTCTTCCACCATTATTGAGTCTCCACCTTCTACCTTTAGGCACCATTAAGAGAGCATAGTTGTCATTTTGTGTGCAGTGTTCCAAAGCTTATTAATTGATGCATATTGTGATATTACTTGTTCTTGTGCTATTTGTTTCTAGTCACCCTTGTGAACTTTGCAGGTGTCCTATGCATCTATTTGCTACTCCATGAGGGACAAGATGATTGCCACTATGCTATGTTTTCTACATGTGAAACAAACAAACGTTTTTCAATGCATGTTATTCATGATCTTTGTTTGTAGCTTGTCATGTTGCATGCATAGTTACTATGTCCTATTGTTAGAACTCCATCTTTCATGCACATGTTTAGAGTTCTTTGATCCCAACTTTCAATGCTTGCAAATGGTTGGATCTTTATTGTGAGGGTGCATGTCACCTCAAAAATTATTCTGTTTATCACTTACCTACTCGAGGACGAGCATGAGTTAAGCTTGGGGATGCTGATACGTTGGAAACGTATCTATAATTTTTTATGCTCCATGCTTGTTTTGTATCTACTTTGCTTTGCTTGTCTACACTTTGAGGTGCTTTTTACATGTTTTCTGGTACTAACCTATTAACAAGTTGCAACAGTGCCAGATGCCTGTTTTCTGCTGTTTTTGGTTTCAGAAAAGTTAGTAAAGAAATATTCTCAGAATTGGACGGGACAAATGTCAAAGTCAATTACTTTCCGTGCGAACAAGAAGTCCAGAGGGGCCAGCCAGGGGGGCCAGACCCACCCCAGGAGTGGGTGGGCCCAGCCCCGCACCTGGCTAGGGTTTGGCTACCCTGGACGCCTCCTCGGCCTCCCCCTTCGCCTATAAGAAGCCCCCGATGCAGAAACCCTAAGCACCCGATCAAATCTCCACGAAACCATCTATATCCTCCGCCACCATCGTCCCTAGATCGGGGGAGGGTTTGAAGTTCTTCCTGGCACCCTGCCGGAGGAGAGATCATCCCGGAGGCCTTCTCTCCGGTATGATGCGTGAGTAGTTCCACCTTGGACTATGGGTCCATGTAGTATCTAGATGGTTGTATCTCCTCCTTTGTGCTTTCATGTATAGATCTTGTGAGCTCCGTTCATGATCAAGATCTAATCTATTTGTAATCATGCATGTTGCGTTTGCGGGGATCCAATGGATATTGAGATTATTATGTTGGATTGATTAATGGTTTTGTCTTTATGATTCTATCGTGTCTGTGTTGTTTGTGATCTTGCATTCTCTCCGTTCTTAGTAGCTATCTTGGCCAAGTAGTTGCTAGTGAGTCCAAGAGGGGGTATTTATGCTCTATAGTGGGTTCATGCCTCTAGTTTCCAAGGGAAGTGACAGAAATCTCTTCGGTTGCAGATGTGTTGTTGCCACTAGGGAGAAAACAACGGTCTCTTGTTCATGGAACATGTGGAATTTTTACCTTACACACTTTGCTTAAAGTAGTTGTCTGTTGCTTGCAACTTAATACTGGAGGGGGTTTCGGATGATAACCTGAAGGTGGACTTCTAGTCATAGATGCAGTTGCATGGCGGTCTATGTATCTTGTTGTATTTCCTAATCGAATCTCATAGGATCTTTCTGACTAGTAATTGCATTGTTATGCCTTGCTCAGTTCCTGTCAATTGCCCTACTGTAATTTGTTTACCCTTCATGCCATGTTGTTTATCTAAGGAGAGAACCTCTAGTGAACTATGGACCTCGGTCCAATATTTACCATTGATACATCTTCCACTTTTACTTGTTTACTTGCTGCAAACCATTATCTTCCACACCATTCGTTTAATCCTTTGTTACAGCAAACCGGTGAGCTTGAGAACCTCACTGATTCATTGGGGCAAAGTCTTGAGTTTGTGTTGTGCAGGTCTCCGCGTTTCTTGCAACACTTGTGTGACGTTTCCTTCCTCCTTCTGTTTCGATAACCTCGATCTCTACCGAGGGAAAACTTGCTGTTGTGCTGCTTCACACCTTGCTCTTGGGTTTCCCAACAAGACTCCACATCAAGCACCAAGTTCTCTAGCGCCACCAAGGAGTCATCAGTATGCATAACCGGTAATCCCGTAATACCTTCCGAGGGTGCCACAGTTGGTTTTTAGAATGTAAATATTTGGTGTTGAGTAGCTCTTGCCATATTCGGTCCTTGTTTAAAAGTTTAAACAACCACTAGTTGAATAAACATTTATTTTTATTTCTAAAACCTCGATCCAAAGACATCCTTGATCTTTTGGTCTACAAATAATATTCCATTTGATGAGTCGATATTTTATTTTATGCCCATCACTTTGCCAAAATAATTGTGATGGAAAGAAATATAACCTATTACGGCCACCTTTTGCAATTTACATGAAAGGAAAGCATAAAAATGGGCATACTTATGAGGACAGAATTAATTAGAACCAAACAATCTTCATATGATAATAATTTACCTAGTCAACAATCTAACTTTTTTCTAAAATTGGTCTTCCATCGGTTTTCATTCTGCATTCGGAAGTTTTCTAAAGTAAATTGGAATTCCAAAATATCTAAAAGGGAGTGATCGAGCTTCATAGCCAAAAAGCTTCATATATTGGTCTTCCATGTCTTTCAGTTTTCCAAAACAGAAGATTTCACACTTACAGAAATTGATTTTCAGACCCAAAAGTTATTCAAATATGCATATGATTAAATTAATGTTTAAATCTTTTTGGATATCGTTCTCCATGAAGATAATTGTATCATCCGCATATTGAAAACTAATTACCCTTCTCTTAACTAGATGAGGGATGAGACTATCGACCTGACCATCTTCCTTTGCTCTAACAGTCAAGATGGCTAAAATATCCACAACAATGTTAAAAGGAATAGGAGACCGCAGTTCCCCTTGTTTTAAGTCTTCCTTTGTTTGTAAACAGTGTCCAATGTCTATATTAACTCTAATACCCGCACTCCCTCACTTCAAAAGGTTATTTATCTAGTCACACCAAGTGGATCAAAACCTTTCATACACATCGCTAGTAAGATATATGCCTAGAGGCAATAATAATAATGATTATTATATACTTTGTGTTTATTATTTACATTTATTATCCTATGCTATAACTGCTATGTGTCTTAATTGTAAATATTCTCTAGAGGAAATATACCCTAGTGAAATGGATCATATGGACACCTAGAGGGGGGGGTGAATAGGTGCTACTCCAAATTTAATTTTTTTCAATTTTAGGATTGAAATAAAGGTAAATTCTCTAGATATGCAACTACGGGAAATTAGCGAGGAACAAGGTAACCGTAGTGGAGCACGCAGAGACACGTGATTTGTTTGACTGTAGTTCCTTCCTTGTTAAGGGAAGTACATCTGCATTGGAGGGGTGGGCGGTACTAAGACCACCATGACACAATAGGCCACACCCTGTTCTCCGATGGATCTCGCCAACAAAGGCTTGATCCACCTTTCCACTATTGGTGCCCTTCGAGGCAGGAACTGGAGCCTTTACAACACTAGTGGGGCACACATCCACAACTGAATTGGAGGCTCCCGTGATGACAACAAGCTACCACAAGAACATGTATTATCAATAACCGAAAATGAGATCTAGATATTTGCAAGAAATAATAGATCGAGAATCCTCCAAGTGTATCTAGGATAAGTGAAGCGCTTGATTGCTGTTGATGAAGATCGAAGCCTCCTCCTTCGATTCCCCAAAGATCGGAGCCTTCGGGTGGATGAAGATGGAGATCTCGGTTTGGGACTTGAAGAACAGTACTGCAATTTTTCGTATGAATCAAGAGATATGACATGAGGATCAATTGGGGTATTTATACCCCTATCAAAACTGAGCCATTGGAGATTTTGGGGCCGGATTATCCGGCCCAAGTGGGGGCCGGATTTTCTGGCCAGGGCAAAACACTGCCCCAAACTCGGATTTTCCGGGGGAAAATCCACCCCCTATGCAGCATGGCGCGCCTTGGCTCTCTTCCGAAAAAACCCTAGGGGGCGGGGGGTGGATTATATGGCCCAGGCAAAAATTCCGGCCCTAGCCAGACAATCCGAGCGAATGTCTTCCCCATACAGTGTGACGTGCCTTGGCTTCCTTTGGGAAATTTCCTTGGGGGGGGGGGGGATTATCCGGCCCCCTTGAGGGGCGGATTATCTGGCCCTGGCAAAAACTACGGCCTTGATCGGACAATCCAAGGGAAAGTCTACCCCCCATACAGTGTGACGTGCCTTGTCCACTTTGTCAATCACGCCAAGGGTATATAATCTGCCCCCAAAAATCTGTTTTTGGCTGCTTTTTGTATGGGCAATTACCTGCAGCACTCAACACACGTTAAATATTCCTTGGTATTGTTATCTAACAAACAAAACAATAGAGATCATGAAACTTTCTTTCAATCTCCCCCTTTTTGGTGTTAGATGACAATACTAGGATTTGCAATAATGCCCTACTAACAACATCCTTCCAAGGATGGAAAGGCTCCCCCTAGATGTGTGCATATAATTTTTTTGCATTTGAATACAAATGCACACAAGAAGGTACAAGACTTCTCATTGAATTGGAAACTACAAACAAATGATGAGTTAGAAAAAATATCATACTACCGGAAAAATGAAGTCCTCAATAATATAGATATAGCCAATATGATAACCACTTATTGAGACTTCGAATCATCATACCATTTTGATGCATACCGAAATTCCATAGCATATAGATGAATCCAAACTTCTAGTGATAACTGAGATAAATCCATAATAATAATTCTAGTGATAAATAAGATAAATCCATAGTTTCACACAATCACCATAAAGTCTCAAACAACCAGAACCAAATAGAAAATAAGTTCTAAATGGGCACAAGCAACAAAAAATAAAACGACAAAAATGGAAAATTCTCATGCCCGACCCATGCAAATCCACGCAATCCTAATATAACTACTTCTCATCCTTTGGCATCGAAACGCCAAAAATGAAGAAGAGCGATGATAACGCCCCAAGAGATAACTCCTCGTATTCATCCTCGTCCTCATGCTCGTCCTCATCGTCATACTCCTCTTCATCCTCATCATCATTAGTAGTCGGAGGGGTAGGTTCCCTCCCTGGGGCAGGGAACAAGTGACACTCTAGCTCACCATAGTTTAGGTCAGAATTATTCCAGTAAGCATAAGAGTGGGAGATGATGGAGTAGGAGGGTGGCCTGATGCCCTGGACACATGGTGGAGAATGACCTGTTGGGTGTGAGCCATATCATGGCGCTACCGGTAAGCCTCATACTGACCCTTGTGGGTGTCTATCCCCATGCACAAAATCTTCCGCTGAAACCAATTGAGTTGCTTAACCTCACGAGCAACAGACGACACTAGGGGCCTATGCCTACTAGCCCTAGCATCTCTCATGAAAGACTCTATAGCAGAAGAGGGATGAGAGGTCTTCCTCGACCTGTTGTAGATCTTCTTTGCTTTGTGTTCACCATCAAG
This sequence comes from Avena sativa, assembly GCA_916181665.1. Lineage (NCBI taxonomy): Eukaryota > Viridiplantae > Streptophyta > Magnoliopsida > Poales > Poaceae > Avena > Avena sativa. The sequence goes on along the minus strand of OV702294.1, from coordinate 442,570,049 downwards.
GTTGCCACTAAAATCCTCATGGGGGAGCATATGCTTGATGAGCATCATGATGAAGGGAGAATAGGGAATGGAAATCCGGTTGAACATAGCATCGGTCATCTCATGGTAGATAAAGTCCATAACATCCAGCCTGTAACCCACAGACTGATCTTCATTGGTAGCACACTCATGAGAAAATGCAAACAACTATACTGTAACATCCCAAAAATATAAAAAATGATCATCAAACTCTAATCACTAAAATTAGGGTTAACAAAAAAACTTTGAGTAATTAAAATCATATGAATGCATGTGTGTATGTGATGATTTGATAAATGCATGAATGAACTTGTGTGATTAACCTAAATAGCAAGAAATGGTTTAAATATGAAAATAACATCATATAAAACATTTCCAAGCAGAAACAAATAAAGAGAAAATCAAAAACAAATTAATTAAAGCAAATGGTCATTTTTGCCAATCTTGCTCACTAGGTCACTTCGAGTGTTTCTAGTCCAAGATTTCAAATAGAAACTTTTCCAATTATTTTCACCCCTTGCTAGAACAAGTAAAAATGAATCAAAGCCCACCTTTCAAACTTGCAGAAACATTTGGTAACCTGATTCAAATCACAAGTAAAAATTGAATCTTTATCATATGTGAAGATCACACATTTTCAAAACCCAACCAAACCAGTGCCCCTTGACTAATCCAACTAACCAGAGACTCCCTAGTATGTGCCTAGCAAACCCACCAAGTTTGAATCCAAAATTTAAATTTGAATCTCTTTCGGCCATTTCATCAAACACCTTGTTTGCAGCAAACAAACAAACAACAAACACTATAGTGATCAGTGATTTTGGCCAACCTTGTTCCCTCTCTAGCTCTCACTACACTCTCAGTAGATGATCTAGCCCAATTAACAAGACTTAGCACCACTGTGATCTTGGCATAGCCATTAATGGTGACCATGCCGAGCCTAACTTGCCACTCACATATCGATAGCGAGCTAGGAGAAGCACCAAGCCTAGAAAGCATGTTTGGAGCACTGACCACCGTCCACCGCCACCCCCTGTCCAAGCCTCGAGCACTGCCAGCCCCTAGACCATATTACCCGAGCTTGCCAAGTCTCTCTGCGTGCGAGCCGAGAGCACGCCAGTGCGCCACACTCGACCAACGCACACAGACCGCGCGCCGACCTCGCCGCTTGCAGACGTGATCGCCAACACTCCAGCATCCCGCTAGACAACCTCGTTCGCTGCCGCGCGGACCATGCACGATGTGCGCCATTAAAATCACCATCGGACCCGCCCAGTGCATCGACGTGTTCCGACCGATCAGCACCGCCCCACGCCTCGCCACCATGCCGTTGAGCTTCGCCAGGGAGCACAGCACCGCCCCTATCGTCGCCCATGCTATTAGCCCTCTGTGCCTTCGACCATGACGAGCTCAGCCCGCGCCCGCTATAAAAGGAGACCTCCCCCGCTCATTTTCTTCACAGCAGTTCACTCCCCACCTCTCACTGATCACACCCACTCACTCTCGGAGCAAGGCAAGCACCAGGTGGCTGGAATTGGACCGGAGTTCGCCGCTGCAGAGGAGGAGAGGTGCCGTTGATTGGAGCCGCCCCAGGAGAAGCTGCCATTACGAGGAGGATCGCCGTCGTTGACTTCATCGTTCGCCCCCGTCGCCGACCATCGCCTGAGCCCCGGTGTGCATCCCACGACCCCCACTTTAGAGGTCCCAACCTTTAATAAGGTTGAGATCCCTGTGTTTACAATGCTAGTCCCTGGATCAATAGCTAGCATCCACAGTTAAGATGTAATATCAAGAAACAAAGGTCATAATACAACTTTATAACCAGGAATAAAATAATTCATTACATCTTACATAGCTCATTTGGCTATCTCATTACAATGCAGCAGAAATAACTATAGCATGGAGTCCTTCATCTTCAAAGTGCCATAGGCAATCATGTTGGTTGTATACTTGTAATCCTAATCAACACACTTTACTAACATCAAAGAAACCTACGACATAATAAGTTACATCCACAAGGGTCAATACATTTGAATTGTATTGGCAAGTGATACTATGGTAGTATAGTGGTAACTATCATCTATATGCATTTGGCTAACTGTAGCTTAGGCTTGCTTTTCTCAAATAGTTTTCCTTATCATTTGAAAACACTAAGATTTTGCTTGTCAAAATCACCCAAGGCATCTCCCAATAGAAATTGGTGATCCTTCAACCCTTGTTCAACCACAAGTTTTTAACTTAGAAATTTGGATGAGGAGATTCTTGATAGCTTCCATGTTTTGATGCTCAAATTGTCCTTTGACAGGGACATGGCTAAGTACTTAGATTTTACACTCTGCAGAGGTGGTGCACTTGGTTTCACCAAGACAAGATCTTTCACCAAGACTTGGTTTCACCAAGACAAGATCTTTCAGAAGCCTTCCCTTAGACCAGAATGGACGCGCTCCAAACCTATCATTCCCCTACCACCAACTGTCCATTTGGCTAAGTTATTGCAACCTATATGATCCAGGCAAAGCCCATAATGCCATCTGGCTGCACTTGAAGCTTCTCAACATTTGACATCTCAAATCTCTTTGTTCCTGGGTGGCAATCCACAAGTGAGATACCAAGTCTTCCCCAGTATACTGAACTTGGTGATGCCCAAGTTTTCCCCAGCATACTGGACTTATGTAACCACTCAACACAAACCTTTCTTTCCATTCCACCCAGGTGATTCATTCACTTAGTTGTTTTATTAAACAAATCACAAGTCCTTGACTTAGAAATATTCCATATCATGAATATAATCCACTAGCTAAGCTAAGCATGATAGTAGTAGGAACCTTAACTTAGGATAATTCTACTAAGGTTTCATCTACTAGGATTTCCCATGGCATAGTTTATACTTAGAAAAATTCCATGCAAGTCCTACTTAGAAATATCACTAATGCATAGTGAAAATAATGGGACAAAAGTATGAAGCATCACTTGCCTTTTTGGTAGAGAATTATAAGTTCACTCCTTGATCTTGCAATAGTCACACTCTTCAAATTCCACTATAATTCAATCAAGCAAGCAATATTCAATCTACCATTCAAGCAACCATCACATAAAATAATAAAAACAAGGCAATGCATGCAAACATGCAAAAGATTGTTTTATTTGGAAAAGTGGTTTCTAATAGGTTATAAACATTTGAAAACACCTATTGGTCATTTACAAAAGTGGTAAAACCATTTGATATCAAGTTAGTGATAAAGGCCATTTAAATCATTTTTGTTTTGCTAGAAATGATTTAAATCAAAGGAATATTTACTAGTGTTTACCAAATATATTTTTAACACAAATGTTAGTGTTTTAAGGTCAAGTGTTTAATATTAAAAACCATTTTCAAAAGGTTTTACCTATAAACCATTTTTATACCAAAGCAATATTTTTGTTGTTGGAAATGCTTTTTAGCAAAATAATAATTTATAGGGTTCATCAACTATATTTTTAAATCCTAAAACTTGGTGTTTAGGGTCAGAGAGTTTAAATAAAATCCTTTTCCCAAGGTTTCACTCAAAAAGCATTTTTAATACATAAACCATATTTTTATTTGACTAGAAATGTTCTAATTCAAAGATTTATTCTTTGGTTTCACCAAATATGTTTTTAAATCCAAAAGTTGGTTTATATGGTCAGTAGGTTCAAAACAATCAATTTGCTAATGATTTCATGTTAAAAAATATTTCTAGAATAATTTTTATATTCAAATTATGCCTACACAAGTTTCTGCAATAACAACTAAGTTTCCAGAAGCAATTCACTAAACAAAGTGCATGGTTGGATAGAGTTTGTTTTGCTGATTCCATTGATATAAAATTTGCAACATTTGGACGTGTGGATTGAAAGTCATGAATTTTACAAAATCTAATCACTAATAGATCAAATATGTTTTTAAAACAATAGGCAGGGCCACGTGGCGTGATTCTACTGGGAAATACCGGTTCGTGCGGATCAACAGATACAGGCCGTTAGATCTAGTTACACCACACAGCTTAGCTCATAGGATACCTCTTCGGTTAAGTTTCTATCACACCCACTCGATCAACATCCTACGGTTCACAGCTATTGGTCAACTTCTGGCGGCGCTGGCGGCGGCGAGTGGCGGCGGCGCGCTCGGCCAGTGCGGTTTCCGGCGTTACAGGGGGCTAGAGAAAGAGGGGAGTAGCTCACCAGATTCGCATCGTCGAGAGGATGCTCAACGTGCTTGCTGTTTGTCGAGGGGCGCACAGGGTTGCTGTCAATCTCTCACTCGAGTTCGAGACGGCGTCGGGTACGCTCTATCGTCGACGGAGACAAGGCTTGGAGGCACGCTAAGGCAAGAGGGATGTACTTTAGGTTCGCATGAGAGTTGTGAGCATGTGAGCATCACAGAGAGGGGAAAGGGAGGTCTAGGCTCACCAGTAGATCCCGCCGGAGTTGGAGCAGGAGGTGGTGGCGTGTTGGTGTCGTCGGAGGCGACGTCTTGGGGCACGCACGAGCGAGCTACCGCTACTGGAAGGTACGCCTGGTTCTGGCGAGCACGCTCATGTGCTCCAAGGGTAGTGGGGGTGGCTGGCTTCGCCGGAATTCGAACTGGACCTCGTCGGAGCCTGTGTGGTTGCAGCGAGCAATTAGGGTAGCCCTGGGGCGGAGGGGAGCTGGAGACTAAGGGGAAATGATTAGGAGGGCGAGGACATTAAGCGGGAGAGGTCGCGGACGGGAGTTACTCGGCCAGTAACTCGAATTAATGAGAATTGAACGCCGACCGAAACAGCAGTGAGAGGAGAGGGGCGAGGTCAGCGGGGTGAGGAAGACGGTGACGTGGCTGTGGGGTCTGGGCGTCAGCGAGAGAGCGATAGGAGTGGTGGGGGCCAGTTGTCAGCGAGGCTGTAGGTCGTTTCTCTGGTGCGAATCATTTTCTGCGGGGAGAGGGAAAATGGGCTTGCTGGGCTTAGTGGGCCAGGTTGGGTTGGGCTAGTTGGTTTTCATTTTTTTATACAGAATGTTTTTTTCTATTTTGAATTTCTATTTTGATTTCTAATCAAATAATTCAAACTCCATTTAAATTCAAACCTTTGCCAAACTTTGAGTATAATTTAATTCTGTTTATTAACATATTCTAAAGTCAAATTTAGAATATCTTTTTATTCTTTTTAGGGTATATTAATTATTTAAAATTGGCCCTAGTCTGAATTCAAATAAGATTAAATATATTTTCAAACCCTTATTTAAATATAATTTTTTTCACAAACTCTTTTCAGTAGGTTTATTTATTTAATGGGGTGTTAAAATAATTTTCTTTGAATTATTTAAAGTATTTTAATATGATTATAAATCATTTAATTTAGGCAATTATCTTTATTCAATTAGAATTTGGTTAGGGCCATTTTATTTTATTTGAATATTACTTATCCATTTAATTCATTTGGACTTGGATTATATTTATTCCATTTGCTCACCATTTGGTATGGATTTTTAGATAGATGCTTTATTAGCTTTCGAAATTCAATTTCCTTATCTTACTAAATGCATAAGATTTTATGTATGGATCCAAATTAAGTGAAACCAATTTCTATGGATTTAAAAATAATTATAATTATCATTTTGATCATTTATAAATGTTTGTTGATAAATTTTTATATGGATCAAATCCTTAGTCTTAGAGTAATCTTGGAAATGATTTTCTCTCATTAGGTTTTTAGAGTTTTGGTTTGTTTTCCAAGTGTTTATTTTTCAAGATGCATTTATGAAGAATGCATTTCACTTGATTGGAATTTAGTTGGATTCAAACATTATTCAAAGTTTGTTCAAGATGGGATTTTAAGTTTCCATTTAGAAACAAAAAGTTTCTTTTCACCCTAAATTTCAACAATTCTTTATTTTTTTATTTATTTTTCACATTACAAAATATGTAAAATTTTGGGATGTGACAGGTTACCAACCTTAAAAGAAATCTCGTCCCGAGATTTGGGGAGGCTAGGAGTTACAAGTTGGCTTCAAAATAGTACTACCACCCTTAAAAATTTCCAACTAGATTACATCTTGGCTTGTTTGGGATCTTGATGGAACTTCTCTGGGCAAACATCCACATAGTGTCCTTTGTTTCCACACTTGAAACATGTGACAAGGCTGAGATCCTTCGTAGGCTTGTTTATCTTGTGCTTCATCTTTTCTGGACAATTGCTTGCATAATGTCCTTGGTCACCACAATTGTAACATGTGACAAGGTTGAGTTCTTCACGTATCTTTTGTGGACAAGTTGATACATAATGGCCTAGCTCTTTGCACTTGTTGCACCACACTTGGCTAATCTCCTTATACTTTTTCTTCTTCTCTAGACATTCATTGGCATAGTGTCCCATCTCTTTGCAATGGCAACACTGTACTTGGCTTTTTTCCTTCTTCTTCTTGGGTTTCTCCAAAGCTAGCAGTTCTTCTAGTTCATGCTCTTCATATCTCACCTCAAAGGTGGGAAAGTCTCCTTGTCTCCTTAATATTTTCCTTGGATAATACATATGTCTCTTCTTCTGTCCATCAAGGTGAGTCATATTGCATGGAGGTGCAAGCTGAGATTTTCCTTTGTCTTCATCCTTCTTGGTAGAAGTTGTTCCCTCATGGGGGTTTACAAACTATTGATGCACTCCACCTTGTTTCCTTTGTTGAACTATGGGCATTGGATAGGGACATGATTATTTCCTTCACATAGGAAACAAGTAGCTTGAGATGTGCGGCATTGATTAGTTGGATGTTTCTCTTCACAATTGGGGCATTGATCTTCATGCTCTTTGGAAGTGTGATCCTTGTCTCCACAAATATTGCAACCTTGAGTTCCTTCTATAATATCATCCTTGACATCATTGTTGTCACAAACTCCTTGAGAAGGGTTGTCTCCCATGTTGATCATTTAATTTGTCACCTTTTGCATCAATTGAGTTTGGGTTTGCAAAAACCTTTTCATGGTTGGGTCTAACTCATTGTTGTTGGCTAAAAACTGAGTTATCACTTGGTTCAACTGGGTTTGGGTTACTATGAGTTCTCTCATGTGCATATCTTGGTTGTTGTTGTCGCCATCCTTGATGTTGGAGTTTCTTGGAGTAGTCATCTGTTTGGGTTCGATTGGGATTAGAATAGGCAAAAGATTTCTAAGTAAATAATTCTAATCACACACAACAATTTCACACAAGTAATGTGCAAGCAATCACGAACAAACATTCCACTCAAACAACAAGTTTAAGCACATTTTTAGGCAACAACAGATTTTTGCTACACCACAATAGTTGGTGTTTTTGATTTAAACTAAATATGGTGGTCCAACTATATGGTTCACTTGATATCATTCCATTCTTCTTTGTTGTTTCTTCTTGAATGAGATCATGGTTTCCTTGGAAAAAATTCTTGTGTCTTGCTCACAAACTTCAAAGGTGATGATGGTTCCTTCTAAGTTGTGTTTCTTCAAGTCTTGAATAATATTCTTGTCTCACTTGTAATCCTTAGTGAGGTCCAAGTTGGAGTCCTTGGTGAAAATAAAGTTGAAGTCTTTGATGATGTTTAAGTTGAAGACATTTGGGTTGGTGAAGTCCTTTGCTCATGGTGAGGTCTTGTCCATCAAGTTGAAATAGAAGCGATGTAGAATCAAAACCAAAATGTTTGAGGAAAGAGTTTACAAGATTGTTTGTAAAAAGTTTTGGAACAAATACAACTCCTATTTTTCTAAGGGGTTTTGTCCAATCCTAGGGTTACAATCCTACAGGCAACACAGTGCTCTGATACCATCTGTAGAGGTCCCAACCTTTAATAAGGTAGAGATCCCTATGTTTACAATGCTAGTCCCTGGATCAATAGCTATCATCCACAATTAAGATGTAATATCAAGAAACAAAGGTCATAATACAACTTTATAACCAGGAATAAAATAATTCATTACATCTTACATAGCTCATTTGGCTATCTCATTACAATGCAACAGAAATAACTATAGCATGGAGTCCTTCCTCTTCAAAGTGCCACAAGCAATCATGTTGGTTGTAGACTTGTAATCCTAATCAACACACTTTACTGGCATCAAAAAAACCTGCAACATAATAAGTTACATCCACAAGGGTCAATACATTTGAATTGTATTGGCAAGTGATACTATGGTAGTATAGTGGTAACTATCATCTATATGCATTTGGCTAAGTGGATATTAGGCTTGCTTTGCTCAAAATAGTTTTCCTTATCATTTGAAAACACTAAGCTTTTGCTTGTCAAAATCACCCAAGGCATCTCCCAATAGAAATTGGTGATCCTTCAACCCTTGTTCAACCACAAGTTTTTTAACTTAGAAAATTGGATGAGGAGATTCTTGATAGCTTCCATGTCTTGATGCTCAAATTGTCCTTTGCCAGGGACATGGCTAAGTACTTAGATTTTACACTCTGCAGAGGTGGTGCACTTTCCCCACAAGACTTGGTTTCACCAAGACAAGATCTTTCAGAAGCCTTCCCTTAGACCAGAATGGACACGCTCCAAACCTATCATTCCCCTACCACCAACTGTCCATTTGGCTAAGTTATTGCAACCTATATGATCCAGGCAAAGCCTATAATGCCATGTGGCTGCACTTGAAGCTTCTCAACATTTGACATCTCAAATCTCTTTGTTCCTGGGTGGCAATCCACAAGTGAGATACCAAGACTTCCCAAGTATACTAGACTTGGTGATGCCCAAGATTTCCCCAGCATACTGGACTTGTGTAACCACTCAACACAAACCTTTCTGTCCATTCCACCCAGGTGATTCATTCACTTAGTTGTTTTATTAAACAAATCACAAGTCCTTGACTTAGAAATATTCCATAGCATGAATATAATACACCCTTGTTTTCTACTAGCTAAGCTAAGCATGATAGTAGTAGGAATCTTAACTTAGGATAATTCTACTAAGGTTTCATCTACTAGGATTTCCCATGGCATAGTTTATACTTAGAAAAATTCCATGCAAGTCCTACTTAGAAATATCACTAATGCATAGTGAAAATAATGGGACAAAAGTATGAAGCATCACTTGCCTTTTTTGGTAGAGAATTATAAGTTCACTCCTTGATCTTGCAATAGTCACACTCTTCAAATTCCACTACAATTCAATCAAGCAAGCAATATTCAATCTACCATTCAAGCAACCATCACATAAAATAATAAAAACAAGGCAATGCATGCAAACATGCCAAAGATTGTTTTATTTGGAAAAGTGGTTTCTAATAGGTTATAAACATTTGAAAACACCTATTGGTCACTACAAAAGTGGTAAAACCATTTGATATCAAGTTAGTGATAAAGGACATTTAAATCATTTTTATTTTGCTAGAAATGATATAAATCAAAGGAATATTTACTAGTGTTTACCAAATATATTTTTAACACAAATGTTAGTGTTTTAAGGTCAAGTGTTTAATATTAAAAACCATTTGCAAAAGGTTTTACCTATAAACCATTTTTATACCAAAGCAATATTTTATGTTGTTGGAAATGCTTTTTAGCAAAATAATAATTTATAGGGTTCATCAACTATATTTTTAAATCCTAAAACTTGGTGTTTAGGGTCAGAGAGTTTAAATAAAATCCTTTTCCCAAGGTTTCACTCAAAAAACATTTTAAATACATAAACCACATTTTTATTTGACTAGAAATGTTCTAATTCAAAGATTTATTCTTTGGTTTCACTAAATATGTTTTTCAATCCAAAAGTTGGTTTATATGGTCAGTAGGTTCAAAAAATCCATTTGCCAAAGATTTCATCTTAAAAATATTTCTAGAATAATTTTTATATTAAAATTATGCCTACACAAGTTTCTGCAATAACCACTAAGTTTCCAGAAGCAATTCACTAAACAAAGTGCATGGTTGGATAGAGTTTGTTTTGCTGATTCCATTGATATAAAATTTGCAAAATTTGGACGTGTGGATTGAAAGTTATGAATTTTACAAAATCTAATCACTAATAGATCAAATATGTTTTTAAAACAACAGGCAGGGCCACGTGGCGTGATTCTACTGTGCGATACTGGTTTGTGCGGATCAACAGATACAGGCCATTAGAACTAGTTACATCGCACGGCTCAGCTCATAGGATACCTCTATGTTTAAGTTTCTATCGCACCCACTGGATCAACATCCTACGGTTCACAGCTACTGGTCAACTTCTGGCGGCGCTAGCGACGGCGAGTGGCGGCGGCGCGCTCGGCCAGTGCGGTTGCCGGCATTACAGGGGGCTAGAGAAAGAGGGGAGCAGCTCACCAGATTCGCATTGTCGAGAGGATGCTCAACCTGCTTGCTATTTGTCGAGGGGCGCACGGGGTTGCTGTCAATCTCTCACCGGAGTTTGAGACGGTGTCGGGTATGCTCTGTCATCGACGGAGACGAGGCTTGGAGGCACGCTAAGGCAAGAGGTATGTACCGTTAGGTTCGTACGAGAGTTGCGAGCATGTGAGCATCACAGAGAGGGGAAAGGGAGGTCTGGGCTCACCAGTAGATGCCGCCAGAGTTGGAGCAGGAGGTGGTGGCGTGTTGGTGTCATCGGAGGCAACGTCCTGGGGCGTGCGCGAGCGAGCTACCGCTACTGGAAGGTACGCCTGGTGCTGGCGAGCACGCTCGTGTGCTCCAAGGGCAGTGGGGGTGGCTGGCTTTGCCGGAATTCGAACTGGACCTCGTCGGAGCCTGTGTGGTTGCAGTGAGCAATTAGGGTAGCCCTGGGACGGAGGGGAGCTGGAGACTGAGGGGAAATGAGGAGGAGGGCGAGGCCATTAAGCGGGAGAGGTCGCGGACGGGAGTTACTCGGTCAGTAATTCGAATTAATGAGAATTGAAAGCCGGCCTAAACGGCAGTGAGAGGAGAGGGGCGAGGTCAGCGGGGTGAGGAAGACGGTGACGTGGCTGTGGGGTCTGGGCGTAAGCGACAGAGCGATAGGAGTGGTGGGGGCCAGTTGTCAGCGAGGCTGCGGGTCGTTTCTCTGGTGCGAATCATTTTCTGCGGGAAGAGGGAAAATGGGCTTGCTGGGCTTAGTGGGCCAGGTTGGGTTGGGCTGGTTGGTTTTCATTTTTTTATACAGAATGTTTTTCTTTTTCTATTTTGAATTTCTGTTTTGATTTCTAATCAAATAATTCAAACTCCATTTAAATTCAAACCTTTGCCAAACTTTTAGTACAATTTAATTCTGTTTATTAACATATTCTAAAGTCAAATTTAGAATATCTTTTTATTCTTTTTAGGGTATATTAATTATTTAAAATAGGCCCTAGTCTTAATTCAAATAAGATAAAATATATTTTCAAACCCTTATTTAAATTTCAAATTTTTCACAAAACCTTTTCAGTAGGTTTATTTATTTAATTGGGTGTTAAAATAATTTTCTTTGAATTATTTAAAGTATTTTAATTTGATTATTAATAATTTAATTTGGGCAATTATCTTTATTCAATTAGAATTTGGTTAGGGCCATTTTATTTTATTTGAATATTACTTATCTAGTTAATTCATTTGGACTTGGATTATATTTATTTCATTTGCTCACCATTTGGTATGTATTTTTAGATAGGTGCTTTATTAGCTTTGGAAATTAAATTTCCTTATCTTACTAAATCCATAAGATTTTATCTATGGCTCCAAATTAAGTGAAACCAATTTCTATGGCTTTAAACATAATTCTAATTATCATTTTGATCATTTATAAATGTTTGTTGATAAATTTTTATATGGATCAAATCCTTAGTCTTAGAGTAATCTAGGAAATGATTTTCTCTCATTAGGTTTTTAGAGTTTGGTTTGTTTTCAAGTGTTTATTTTTCAAGATGCATTTATGAAGAATGCATTTCACTTGATTGGAATTTAGTTGGATTCAAACATTATTCAAAGTTTGTTCAAGATGGGATTTTAACTTTCCATTTAGAAACAAAAAGTTTCTTTTCACCATAAATTTCAACAATTCTTTATTTTGTTTATTTATTTTTCACATTACAAAATTTGGAAAATTTTGGGATGTGACACCCTCCTGCCGCGCTAGGGTTCGATTAGAGTTAGATCGTGGACGATTAACCAGAGCCCGACGTGGACGATTAACCAGAGCCGTTCGATTAGAGTTAGATCGTGCGACCTAGATTACCCCGTACAACTTCGCCCCTCACTGTCTCACTGACGCGTGGCGACAACCACTGAACCTGCCCGCGCGTGCACTGTGCGTAGTGGTCCGGCCCAGTTAAACGTCCCGCGCGACCCAACAATTCAAATTTACTTTTATTCATTTAATTTCAAACATAGTCCTGCACCCAGATTCAAAAATCAACCTAGCTCGATTCACTAAACCAAAATGCATGAAAGCAATTTTGTTAGAAAGGTACTGGAATGATTAATCCAAGCCCGTTGGATTCAAACCATTTAGATTTATAGATCACCCATGGTAAAAATAACAAGGCAGAAGATTTTCTGCATTCAAACATTTTTCAAAATTCAACCATAAGAGCTTTTGAGTTGATTGCAACTCTTATAAATCACATTTGACCATACCTTTCAGAATATATAAAAATATATAGGTTTACTTACAGAAATAATGATCAAGTAATAAAAGAATGCCACATAGGCATTTCTAGTCACTTTAATTAAATAAAATAAAAAGTTTAAACCTTATTAAATTGTGACACCACTTTAAATCACATTCCCATGTACTAAAATATGTGGTGATGACATGTGTCAACCTGATCCCATATTTGAGTTGGAGAATATTAAATCTTAAGTAGTTTTTCAATGAGTAGAAATTACTTTATCAAAATAAAATAAATGGGACAAGTGCTTTAACCTTGTAAAGTTAGTGATGATGCTAGATCACCTAGTGTGAACCTTTGTGTGATGATTAGATATAGATAAGTATTGTTGGGTGATTGTGTACCTCGTATTTATTTATAGACGCTAGTACTGACCAAAGATACGAGGAGGAAGGACGATACTACGAGGAAGAAGCTGAGGAGAACTTCAACCTCTGCTCTGCACAAGGCAAGACTAATACTACTAGTTGAATTAGAAAGCTATTAACTGAGCAAGCTAACACTTGCAACTTAGCAAGCTAAACCATGCAAGTTTTACTTGCAAGCTTACACCACTTGATACCCAATCCTAGTCTTACTTGCAAGCTTAGTACTTTATTTTCTTTATCAAAGCTTTATCTTAGTGTTTACTTAGTGACTTGTAGATTCTAGAAAGATAACTAAAGGTAGCATAAAGAGCATAAAATTTGGCCTAAGTTAGATAATCATGATGACATCCTAAGGCATGAGATTGAACTTAGTAAATTCCCACAGGTTTATTACCCACCATTAGTATTTACCCCCACTTGTAGATGCTAGTGCTAAGCATAAAACTTGATCAACTTTATATGGGAATACTTGGTGAAAATGGTTATGAAAACCTTAGAATGATGAGTCATTCTACTGAACTGTTTTGACATGTGTTCTTGAACACCAGATGATTTTGATGATGACAATGTTGAGGCATGAGCCTTAGCCCTTTATAAAACTGATGGTTGTTTGGATGCGATACCATTCCAATTTTACCGTACAACCACAATACCCAAAAATTGGGTAGGGATTGACTAGAAAATTATATACCTTAGTATGGGTTCCCTTGCGGCCATGGTCTAAGCTAAGGCTACCTTGTGAAGATTGTCCACCTATATAGTACCCAAGATGATAGTTGGTCATGGTTGGGAAGCCAAACTCACAGGAGAGGTGCCTATACTAGGGCGTGTAATGGAAAGATTAGGATTGATTATCCACATACTGAGTATGGCGAATTCAGGATTGTTCCTGACGGATGTATCGAATGTTGTGGTGAAAGTGTACAATCTCTGCAGAGTGTCAAACTACTCGAATAGCCGTGTTCGCGGTTATGGACAGTTGGAGTGGCCATATTGTTCCCCCATCAGATGTTTTCAAAATTACTTGTGAAATGATTTGTGACCTTGACTTGACCACATCAGAGTTGTGATATGAAATTCAAGTTCCGACTTAGGTGTTATAAAACTTTTAGCTAGTTTTCTTTGCTTTTGAACTTAGTAGAGTAAATCTGGCTTTTTTCAAAACAACCCTAGAGCTTAGTATCCTACTACAAAAACCCCCTTCACTTATTAGTATTAGTTTGCGAGTACTTAAAGAGTACTCATGGCTTTGTCCCTGGCTATTCTCATGGACAGACTATGAAGAGGAGTATCAGGACGACGGACCGCAAGAAGGTTATGACAACTAGGATCATCTCCCCTCGCCAGCATTGCCCGTGACCATGAAGATGGAGCTTCCCCTACACTATCGTTACTATTTCGTTATTCCGCTGCTTGAATTGTACTAAGAACTGGATCATGAGATCCTTATTTGTGTAATACCTTATGTATGGTTTGTAATTGATGATGTACTATGATATCCAATCTGTTATGTCTCACAAAAATGGTAATCTTGGGATTGCGATGTATGGCATAACAGGCATCTGTGATTAAAAATCCGGGTGTTGACAAGTTGGTATCAGAGCCATCTTGACCATAGGAGACCCTAGTTAGAATGGAAGTTTAAATCAAAAACTTAGTTTTAAAACCAAAGGAAGTGAGTATTTACAAAAACTTATTCTTATTCTTATCACTTAGACTCTTTCATGAAAATTCATGTTCCTCAAAAATTCTTGCAAACTTACATAAAATTTGACACACTTGATCACTCTACTCACTTACTCATCCTATATTCTTATAGATGGACGTGAAGTACAACAAGTTTTATCAGTTGGGGAATGGAGGAGACCTCATCTTTGAGCATGACTTGAACTAGCTGGTAGAAATGCTGGACCGTCCACACCCCGAGTTCTTCGGAGCTCAGCTCAATGATCAGGAAGGAGAAGATTTCAAGTGGCTAGTTGTTGCAAGTCTCCGAGGAAATATTGAACCTCCCACTGTAGAGAGAATTCAGTTCACCTTAAGAGAGAACAACTGGCTCGATGGACTTGCCAGGGCAATGCAGGAAGCTCTTGCCCGTCTGTGTGGGCAGAGTATCAATCAAATCAAGGGTACCTGTTTTGAGTTCTACCCAAGGCGTGATGCTATGGGACAGCCACTAGAGGCCCCATACCACCATGAGCTAAAGAATCAGTTGGACCACCTCAGCTTCATGATGTATGACCGTCACAAGGAGTTGGACAATGCCCATTCCTACGCCAACCACAAGTACGCCATCGCCAAGAAGAAGGATCATACCATCGCCATGCTAGTGAAGGATCACAAGTCTCGTCACCGTCAGCTCGACAAGAAGGAGCGCATCATTACCCGTCTTCACCACCGGATCATGGATTTGGAGGAGACCATCAACGAGAGAGACATGCGGTTGGAGGAGAGGGAGAATGCAGGGGAAGACCTTCGTGGAGACCCCTACTCCTATCTCAGCGATGATGATGACTTTCTAGAGGATCAGGCCATGGACTTCTTCACCGATGAGGATGACTTCGCCTTCATCGATGATGATGATGAGGATGATGAGGAAACTGACTCCAAGGAGTAGTAGCACTTGAGCACTAGCGTTAGTGAGTTGTATTCGGTCCCACTGTATCATAGTTTCACAGAATGGTTCTTAAAACCATCTGTTTTCCTTTGTTATGGTGTGTGTTTGTATCGTGTGCTATGAATGAATGAATGAATGAAAAGAAAGTTGCTAGAAAAATCCGAGTCAAACTTCAAAAACTCTTCAAAAACCCTAAACCTTAGAAATTTCCCTCTTTTCTCATGATCTACCTCAATCTTCAGATGCCTCGCGGAGGAAGCAACTCAGCCCCGGATCCGATGTTGCAACTCTAGAAAATGTTGGTTTCTGACTACGAAGCCGAAAGAGCCGAACGTCAAGCCAACCTAGCCACCCTTCAACAGATAGCTCAGATGGCCAACAACAATCAAGGCCATGGAAATCAAGACAACCATGTATCTAAACTCAAGAATTTCCAGAACACCAACCCACCTGTTTTCACCAAGTCAGAAGAGCCCCTAGATGCAGATGATTGGTTGCAAATCATGGAGAACAATCTGGAAGTTGCAGGAGTAGAAGCCAATGAGAAAATTCTGTTCGCCACCCACTATCTGGCCGGTTATGCAAGAGAATGGTGGAACAGTGTTCGCGCAATGACAGGAGGTCAGCTGATGACTTGGGAAGAATTCAAAGTCAAGTTCAGTAGAACCCATGTGCCACCGGGTTTGATCAAGAGGATGAGAGATGAATTCAAGGAACTGAAACAAGGGAGAATGACAGTAGTGGAATACCGTGACAAATTCTTGTCATTGGCTAGGTATGCACCGGATGAGATCGACACTGAAGCCAAGAAGAAAGAGAGATTATTGAATGGTGTTCACGATTAAATGCAGATAGTGTTAGTAAATATACCCTTTGCTGATATTGAAGCTCTAGTGGACTCTTCCATTCAGATGGAAGGGAAGATCCAAGCCAATGAGAACCGCAAGCATCACATGATGCATCAGCCAGGAACCCATCATACACCAAAGTATCGCCCCAACCCATCTCCAGGATTTGCCCCAAGAACCAACAGACCCTCGATGAACCGTTCGACCTATCCCAACCGTGGAAACCCAAGGCCCGGAGGAAACCACAACAACCCCGGCAACTCCAGCAATTTCAACCGTGCACCACCCAAGTTCAACAACAACAATGCTGCCACTAACACCAACACTGCCCCAAAGGACTGGAAGCAATGTTGTGCCTGTTGCAGCAAAGAACAAGTCGCAAGTGATTTGTTATGAATGTGGAACCTAAAGTCACTATTCCAATGAGTGCCCCAAGAAGATTGCCGCAGCCCCCAATGCAAATGCCCCATCTCAGCAGCAGTGTCGTGTTCAGCCCGGAAGAAGGTTTGCTCCAGAGAATTCGCTCAACCGCAACGGTCGTCTCTTTCTCATGCATGCTGAAGAAGCCCAAGAAGCGCCAGATATCGTGCTAGGTATGTTTTCTATTAACTCAGTACTTGCAAGAGTGTTGTTTGATTCTGGAGCATCGCACTCATTTGTTACTGAAGAATTTGCATGCACTAGTAAGATTCAACCAACCAAATTGAGGAATGTTATGATTGTTCAAATACCTGGTTCGACCACCAAAGCTAGGCAAATTTGCAAAGTCGTCCCTATCTGAATCCATGGCATAGATTTTTATGCTAATCTAATAGTACTCGGAACTAAAGGTTTGGAAGTAGTACTAGGAATGGATTGGATGTCCAAACACAAAGGACTAATTGACTCTGCCAAGAAAGCCATAACCATGACCAGTACATCTGGAATATTAGTCGAGCATGTATCTGAAACCTTGCCCCGCAATTCAAGTGCAATAAGAGTATAGCCCAACCAACAATTGACCAAGTCCGAATAGTCTGTGAATACCCCGATGTATTTCTAGATGTTTTGCCCGGTATGCCCCCAGATCGGGATATCGAGTTTACCATTGAACTAATCCCTGGAACCGGACTCATAGCCTAGAGACCATATAGTATGAACCCGTCGGAACTAGTGGAACTAAAGAAGCAACTGGATGCCATGCTGGAAATTGGATTGATACAACCAAGTGCGTTGTCATGGAGATCACCTGTTTTGTTTGTGGACAAGAAAGATGGAGGTAACCGTTTGTGTACGGATTATCAGAAGTTGAATGATGTCACTATCAAAAACAAGTACTCGTTGCCAAAGATAGAAGACCTGTTTGACCATTTGACTGGTGCCAAAGTGTTTTCTAAGATTGATCTTAGAACTGGCTATCATCAACTCAATATTCGCGCAGAGGATATTCCAAAGACTATTTTTACCACCCGATATGGATTATATGAGTATACTGTCATGTCTTTTGGATTAACCAATGCCCCCGCTTATTTCATGAACCTCATGAATAATATTTTTATGGAATTCCTGGATAAGTTTGTCGTTGTTTTCATCGATGACATTCTGATTTATTCCAAATCAGAAGAAGAACATGAGCTACACCTAAGGACCGGTCTTGGAACCCTTAGAGAGCATCAGCTGTATGCCAAGTTTAGCAAATGTGAATTCTGGTTATAGGAGGTAGGATTCCTCGTACATATTGTATCAGCCGGAGGAATTTCCGTTGACCCTTCGAAGGTGAAGGATGTTGAAGATTGGCAAGCCCCAACCACTCAAACCCAAGTTCGTGCATTTATCGGATTAGCGGGATACTACCGCAAGTTTGTAGAAGGATTCTCGAGTATTGCCAGACCCATGACTCAATTGCTGAAGAAGGACAAGAAGTTTGAATGGACGGAATGTGAAGCGAGTTTTCAGGAACTCAAGAGGAGATTGATTTCAGCCCCAATCTTGATCATGCCAGATATCACGAAGCCCTTTGATGTGTATTGTGACGCATCCAAGATCGGTCTCGGATGTGTGCTAATGCAAGAAGGCAAAGTTATATCTTATCTATCCCGACAACTGAAGCAACATGAACAAAATTATCCAACCCATGACCTTGAACTCGCAGCCGTAGTTCTAGCCCTGATGACATGTAGGCATTATCTCATGGTAAACCGTTGTGAGATTTATTCGGATCACAAGAGCCTGAAGTATATATTCACTCAGAAGGAGCTGAATATGAGGCAGAGAAGATGGATTGAGATAATCAAGGACTATGATCTGGACATTCACTATCACCCCAGTAAAGCCAATGTGGTAGTAGATGCCCTTAGCAGATTGCCGTGCTGCTTGAACTCTATGATTTTGAAGGAGCAACCAAGTTTGCACAAAGAAATGGAAAATTTCCGAATGGAATTAGTGAGTGAAGGATTTTTGGCTAGCATAGAACTTCAACCCACTTTGATCAGTCAGATCAAGGAGGCGCAGAAAGGAAATGCTAGTATCGACGGAATCAAACATCGTATCGGTACATGCAAAGTACCCGGATTCATAGAAGACGAAGAGGGAGTTTTGTGGTACAAAGGACGTCTCTGTGTACCAGCAGATTCAGAGTTAAAAGAAGTTATTTTAAGGAATCCCATGATACTCTTTATTCTATCCACCCCAGAGGAACAAAGATGTATCAGGATTTGAAGGAGCAATTTTGGTGGCATAAGATGAAGAGAGAAATCAGAAGCTATATCGCCAAGTGTGATATCTGTTAGAGAGTCAAGGCGGGACATCAAAGACCTGCAAGACTGTTGCAACCTTTACAGATTCTGGAATGGAAATGGCATTCAGTTGGAATGGACTTTATCACCGGAATGCCTACTTCTAGTATGGGAAATGACTCTATCTGGGTCATAGTTGAAAGATTGTCCAAAGTCGCCCATTTCTTACCAGTCAAGACCACATACCAGAGTTCGAAGCTAGAAGAGTTATACATCGCTAGAATCATTAGTTTGCACGGAGTCCCCAAGAACATTGTATTGGATCGAGGAACTCAGTTTACCTCGAGATTCTGGAAGAAAGTCCAAGAAGGTTTAAGAACCCGACTAGATTTCAGCACAGCGTATCACCCTCAGACTGATGGACAAACAGAGCGAGTAAATAAAATACTCGAAGATATGTTGATATCATGTGTGCTAGAGTATGGATCTAAATGGGAAGACTGTTTGCCTTTCGCTGAATTTTCATACAACAACAGTTATCAAGCTAGTCTGCAAATGGCCCCATTTGAATTCATGTATGGAAGGAAGTGTCGCACCCCTTTGAATTGGTCGGAAGTAGGAGAGAGTCGGATTTTCGGACCCGACATCCTACGAGAAGCAGAAGAGAAAGTTCACAAGATTCGTGAGCACCTCAAGACCGCCCAGTAAATACAGAAGAGTTACGCCGACAAGAGATGGCGAGACCTCGCTTTCAATATCGGAGATTTTGTGTATCTCAAAGTGTCGCCTTTGAAGGGAATGCAGCGTTTCCAGCTCAAAGGAAAGTTAGCCCCCATATATATCGGACCTTTCAAGATTCTGAATCATCGAGGATAAGTATAATATCAATTGGAACTGCCAGAGGAGATGTCAGTAGTACACAATGTGTTCCATATATCGTTACTTCGTAAATGCCTTGAATTTCCGGAGAACACTGAAGTTTTCAAGAACATTGATCATTGGACCATAGAGATCAACAATGACCTGACGTATCCCAAAGTACCCATCCGTATTTTGGAAGAAGCTTTCAGAACAACCAGGACATGAAGCATCAAGTTTCTCAAGATTCAGTGGAGAAACCACACTGAAGAAGCTACCTAGGAGCAAGAAGATCACATCAGGACGGAGTTTCCCGATCTCTTTAAATCCTAGGTAATCTTTTTTATTCTTTTTAAAATCTCGGGATGAGATTTTGTTTAAGGAGGGAAGGTTTGTAACATCCCAAAAATATAAAACAATGATCATCAAACTCTAATCACTAAAATTAGGGTTAACAAAAAACTTTGAGTAATTAAAATCATATGAATGCATGGGTGTATGTGATGACTTGATAAATGCATGAATGAACTTGTGTGATTAATCTAAATAGCAAGAAATGGTTTAAAGATGAAAATAACATCATATAAAACATTTCCAAGCAAAAACAAATAAAGAGAAAATCAAAAACAAATCAATTAAGGCAAATGGTCATTTTTGCCAATCTTGCTCACTAGGTCACTTTGAGTGTTTCTAGTCCAAGATTTCAAACATAAACTTTTCCAATTCTTTTCACCCCTTCCTAGACCAAGTAAAAATGGATCAAAGGCCACCTTTCAAACTTGCAGAAACATTTGGTAACCTCATTCAAATCACAAGTAAAAATTGAATCTTTATCATATGTGAAGATCACACATTTTCAAAACCCAACCAAACTAGTGCCCCTTGACTAATCCAACTAACCAGAGACTCCCTAGTATGTGCCTAGCAAACCCACCAAGTTTGAATCCGAAATTTAAATTTGAATCTCTTTCGTCCATTTCATCAAACACCTTGTTTGCAGCAAACAAACAACAAACACAATAGTGAGTAGTGATTTTGGCCAATCTTGTTCCCTCTCTAGCTCTCACTACACTCTCAGTAGATGATCTAGCCCAATTAACAAGCCTTAGCACCACTGTGAGCTTGGCATAGCCATTAATAGTGACCATGCCGAGCCTAACTTGCCACCGACATATCGACAGCGAGCTAGGAGAAGAACCAAGACTAGCAAGCATGTCTGGAGCACTGACCATCGTCCCCCGCCACCCCTTGTCCAAGCCTCGAGCACTGCCAGCCCCTGGACCACACTACCCGAGCTTGACAAGTCTCTATGCGTGTGAGCCGAGAGCGCGCCAGTGCGCCACACTCGACCAACGCCCACAGACCGCGCGCCGCCCTCGCCGCTTGCAGACGTGATCGCCAACAGTCCAGCACCCCGCCAGACAACCTCATTCGCCGCCACGCGAACCATGCATGTTGTGCGCCATTAAAATCACCGTCGGACTGCCTAGTGCGTTGACGCGTTTCGACCGATCAGCACCGCCCCACGCCTCACCACCACGCCGTTGAGCTTCGCCAGGGAGCACAGCACCGCCCCCTATCATCGCCCATGCCATTAGCCCTCTGTGCCGTCAACCACGACGAGCTCAGCCCGCGCCCATCGGTCTCCTTCAGCTACTATAAAAGGAGACCTCCCCCGCTCGTTTTCTTCACACCAGTTCACTCCCCACCTCTCACTGATCACACCCACTCACTCCCGGAGCAAGGCGAGCAGCAGGTGCCGGAATTTCACTGGAGTTCGTCGCTACAGAGGAGGAGAGGCGCTGTCGATTGGAGCCGCCCCAGGAGAAGCTGCCGGTACCAGGAGGATCACCATTGTCGACTTCGTCGTTCGCCCCCGTCTCATGAGCCCTGGTGAGCCTCCCACGACCCCCACCTTCAGTTCTAGGGTTCTGTCTCGCCGGCGCTGACCGACGTGGACGATGAACCAGAGCCATTCGATTAGAATTAGATCGTGCGGCCTAGATCACCCCGTACCGCTTCGCACCCTCACTGTCTCACTGACACGTGGGATAGCCACTTAACCCGCCAGCGCGTGCGCTGTGCGTAGTGGGCCGGCCAGTTAAACGTCCCGCGCGACCCAACAATTCAAATTTACTTTTATTCATTTAATTTCAAACACAATTCTATACCTAGATTCAAAAATCAACCCAGCTCGATTCACTAAACCAAAATGCATGAAACCAATTTTGTTAGAAAGGTACTAGAATGCTTAATCCAAGCCCGTTGTATTCAAACCATTTAGATTTATAGATCACCCATGGTAAAAATAACAAGGCAGAAACTTTTCTGCATTCAAACATTTTTCAAAATTCAACCATAAGAGCTTTTGAGTTGATTCCAACTCTCAAAAATCACATTTGACCATACCTTTCAGAATATATAAAAATATATAGGTTTACTTACAGAAATAATGATTAAGAAATAAAAGAATGCCACATAGGCATTTCTAGTCACTTTAATTAAATAAAATCAAAAAGTTAAACCTTATTAAATTGTGACACCACTTTAAATCACATTCCCATGTACTAAAATATGTGGTGATGACATGTGTCAACACGATCCCATGGTTGAGTTGGAGAATATTAAATCTTAAGTAGTTTTTCAATGAGTAGAAATTACTTTTATCAAAATAAAATAAATGGGACAAGTGCTTTAACCTTGTAAAGTTAGTGATGATGCTAGATCACCTAGTGTGTACCTTTGTGTGATGATTAGAAATAGTTAAGTATTGCTGGGTGATTGTGTACCTCGTATTTATTTATAGCCGCTAGTACCGACCAAGGATACGAGGAGGAAGGAGGATACTACGAGGAAGAATCCGAGGAGAACTTCAACCCCTGCTCTGCACAAGGCAAGCCTAATACTACTAGTTGAATTAGCAAGCTATTAACTGAGCAAGATAACACTTGCAACTTAGCAAGCTTATACTACTATCTTAGCAAGCTAAACCATGCAAGTTTTACTTGCAAGCTTACACCACTTGATACCCAATCCTAGTTTTACTTGCAAGCTTAATACTTTATTTTCTTTATCGAAGCTTTCTATTAGAGTTTACTTAGTGACTTGTAGATTCTAGAAAGATAACTGAAGTAGCATAAAGAGCATAAATTTTTTCCTAAGTTAGATAATCTTGATGTCATCCTAAGGCATGAGATTGAACTTAGTAAATCCCCACTAGTTTATTACCCACCATTAGTATTTACCCCCACTTGTAGATGCTAGTGCTAAGCATAAAATTTGATCAACTTTAGATGGGAATACTTGGTGAAAATGGTTATGAAAACCTTAGAATGATGAGTCATTCTACTGAAATGTTTTGACATGTGTTCTTGAACACCAGATGATTTTGATGATGAAAATGTTGAGGCATGAGCCTTAGCCCTTTATAAAACTGATGGTTGTCTGGATGCGATACCATTCCTATTTTACCGTACAACCACAATACCCGAAAATTGGGTAGGGCTTGACTGGAAAATTATATACCTTAGTATGGGTTCCCTTGTGGCCAATGTCTGAGCTGAGGCTACCTTGTGAAGATTGTCCACCTGTGGAGTACCCAAGATGACAGTTGGTCATGGTTGGGAGGCCAAACTCACAGGAGAGGTGCCTATACTAGGGTGTGTAATGGAAATGTTAGGATTGATTATCCGCATACTAAGTATGGTGAATTTAGGATTGTTCCTGAAGGATGTATCGAATGTTGTGGTGAAAGTGTACAATCTCTGCAGAGTGTCAAACTATTCGAATAGCCGCGTCCGCGGTTATGGACAGTTGGAGTGGCCATACTATTCTCCCGTCAAATGTTTTCAAAATTACTTGACTTGACCACAACAGAGTTGTGATATGAAATTCAAGTTCCCACTTAGGTGTTATAAAACTTTCAGCTAGTTTTCTTTGCTTTTGAACTTAGTAGAGTAAATCTGGCTTTTTGCAAAACAACCCTAGAGCTTAGTATCCTACTACAAAAATCCCCTTCACTTATTAGTATTAGTTTGCGAGTACTTAAAGAGTACTCATGGCTTTGTCCCTGGCTATTCCCATGGACAGACTATGAAGAGGAGTATCAGGACGACAGACCACAAGAAGGTTACGACAACTAGGATCATCTCCCATCGTCAGCATTGCCTGTGACCATGAAGATGGAGCTTCGCTATGCTATCGTTACTATTACGTTATTCCACTGCTTGAATTGTACTAAGAACTGGATCATGAGATCCTTATTTGTGTAAGAACTTATGTATGTTTATAATGGATGATGTACTGTGATATCCAATCTGTTATGTCTCGCAAAAATGGTAATCCTGGGATTGCGATGTATGGCATAACAGGCATCCATGATTAAAAATCCGGGTGTTGACATGTATGAGGTGACCACGAATACTGTCATTGTTACCCCCACTGGGAGTGATAGTCACGGAAAAAGCTAACCATCTCCGCATAAAGAGGAGAGAGACATGAAAGCTTGGCAATAATACCATTGGTAGTAAGGCAGGGAGAGAGATTTGTGTCCTTTTTGGGCTTGATAGGAGAGATAATACAATGACCAAAAACAGTATCTCGACCATTGAATGGGTAACCAAGCACCTGAGAGAAAATGCGGAAATCGTCATGTAGGAAAGTGCTACCTATCATCCACTTCATGGTGCATAGCTCATCCCCAAAGATCACAAGAGTTAAGAAAAACTGCTTCACCATTGAGGTCTCATGAGTGCACTACAGAGTCATGAGAGGATGCAACGCCATCCTTTCAGTCACGGCCAGAGCATCAACAAGTTGGGGATTAATCTTTGCCTCAACCATATCCAAAGGGCGCGGTGATGAATAGAGCAATACTCAATGGTATCCATGTCCTTTTAGTTAACCATTGTCTGCTTTCCCTTCCTCTTGGAGGTCCTCTTCTCTTTCCTTGCATGTTCAGCCATCCTATCAGCCTCTCTCTTTTGCCTTCTCAACTCAACCTCGTCAACAAGAGTGCCTTCTTTGTTGGGCCTGAAATAGCGAGCACGAGGATGGTGCTTGTATGTATGAGGAGCACGAGAACCACCCGTGAAGTGAATAAGATGGATAGAAAGTAGATAAGCACACACAAAATTACAAGAGGATTGCTAAAAACAGTAGAAAAACAATCCACAAACCAAATATTCATGATACTAGAAGCTGTGAAAATATGAACTAGGTGCAAACCTTCCAGGCCAAATAATCCAGCCCTGGCAAATTTTTTGGAATCACCTCAGATTGATAGTACCAACGCAGATCGGGCAAAGGGGTTGCTAGTCTACGGTTTCTAGAAAGCATATGGAATAAAGGGCAACCTCTAATACAAGTTTCCACAACAAAACCACATCTTTCATACAAAAGAAAAGAATGAGGGATTTACCCTCACTCATTCGAAGAATAACTCAGAGGATAAGGTACCTAGAGGCGATGGAAAGAACATCCGGGATGGTCTTGGAGAATCCGGTGGTCGGAATGACTCAGGGGAGGGTCGGGGTGGCCGTCGGCAGCTGAGGGAGAGGCAGGGAGTCGGGGAGGAAGTGCTTCTCTGTTTTAACCCTTCCCTTGTCGCCCTAGCCTTAAGGGACAAAACTGCAAGGGGCGGATTATCTGGCCCCCACTAGGGGTGGATAATCCGACCCTCACTACTAGGAAACAGGCCGTTAGTGGCGCACCAGAAATGCCCATCCGTGGCGCACTAGCAGTGCGCCACGGGCCTTGCGCTACGGCTATCTCTCAGCCGTGGCGCACTGCCTAGTGCGCCACGGTTGTGTAGAGATAGGCGTAGCGCACCTCCTAGTGCGCCACAGAAGTTTGGCATGGTGCACTACCCCTGGGATCTTCTAGGGCGCACTACCTAGTGCGCCACTAAACTTCCATGGTGCGCTTTAGGTGTAGTGCGCCACAGAAGGTAGACCATGTGCGCCACAGATGTATTTTTTGTTTTTTTTTTAATTTCTGAGCCAGATTATATGCAATACAGATTATATACAATATTACAGCAGATATACACACACAGATACAAGATATACAATTATATATATAAATACTCAATATGAAAAACAAGATTGAAATAAATACATATAGATAAGTCTCATACATGAATACATAGTCTAAGTTACATTGTTTCGATCATGTTACAAAGTAGTAGTTGGTGACATGCGAATACATGTGTCGATCGAACAAGTTAGAGCTCGGAAGGTCGCCTAGACATCTAAACTAGCTAGCTAGACACAAACGCGGGATAAATAACCAAAGAAGATAAGCATGATCACCGCCGCGACGAAGGTGTAGGTCTTCATCCGGTTCCTTGTCCTAACTCCCGCTAGATAGCGCGTGTATCTAGCTTCCGCCTCCGCCATAGTGTTGTACCCTTTGTAGCTATTGCCGCTGAAACGGTGCACCTGTCTCCGGCAGTCTTCCCAATCATCGTAGACTCCGGAAACCCGTCCCTTGTACACGACGTACCACGTCATCTACAAGTTGACAATAATAACTAACCGGTGATTGAAAAAACATGTATAATTAAAGTCGCATATGAAGATACACTTATAGAAAGTACTCTTAAATCAAAAAGAGCAAACTCAAAAAGCATGCCTCATATATAACTAGGTTGTTGGACACAGGAATATGCTACGACGGAACTGTACGCCAAGTAGGATGCACAACACCTGGACCTGTGCATAGCACAAGGCGTACAATCCCATCGTAGCACATTCACATACATAGTGTGCCACGACATTTCAATCATCGGCATTATTCTCGAAAAAGACCAAAGTAACTCAAAAAGCATGCCTCATATATATACATAGGTCGTTGGACACAGGAATATGCTACGATGGAACCGTACGCCAAGTAGGATGCACAACACCTGGACTTGCGCATAGCACAAGGCGTACAATCCCATCGTAGCACATTCACATATATAGTGTGCCACGACATTTCAATCATCGGCATTATTCTCGAAAAATACCAAAGTAGCTCGAAAAGAATGCCTCATATATAACTAGCTAGGTCGTTGGACACAGGAATATGCTATGACGGAACGGTTAGCCAAGTAGGATGCACAATTCCTGGACTTGTGCATATCACAAGGCTAACTATCCCGTCATAGCACATTCACATATATATTGTGCCACGACATTTCAATCATCGGCATATTCTCGAAAAAGACAAAAATAACTCGAAAAGAATGCCTCATATATAACTAGCTAGGTCATTGGACACAGGAATATGCTACGACGGAACAGTTAGCCAAGTAGGATGCACAAGACCTGGACTTGTGCATATCACAAGGCTAACTATCCCGTCGTAGCACATTCACATATATAGTGTGCCACGACATTTCAATCATCGGCATTATTCTCGAAAAAAGAGTAAGGAAAAAAAGAAGGACCAAATTGAGCAAAGGACCAAAGAGTAAGCAAAAAAACCAAGCATTGATTGATATATAATAATAAGCAAAATAAGTTCACTTGTCGTCCACACACACACACAAAGGTGATCTATAGTTTGTAACTACAACTAGGCCAACATCAAGCCTTCTGGCTCGGCTTAGGGAACGGGAGGACGCCCTGTCTCGTCATGAACTTCCTATAGTCACCCTGCATCTCTAGGCGATCTTCTATGCCACGGTTATTCGGGATATTTCCTCCGTAGAAGATCCCCCCCGAAGTCATGACATCACGAAAGATGATTGCCCCAAACTGCTGCTGGATGCGATACATCTCTTGTCTAATATCCGAATCATTGATCTTGGCCTTTGCTTCGGCCCACTGTTTGAGATGATCTGGCAGCATAGAATTCTGCTGGTCAAGTAGGAACGCCCTCATGTGATGGAGTGCGTAGTAGGCTTCCTTCTTACTGTTTTCCGGCTGCTTCACGCAGGGGAACTCTGTTACGTGGTTGAAGACGTGCCTGCCGAACTTGACCTTCTTACGCACGAAGCTGGTGCCTTTCGTTGAGGCAAAGCCAGTGAGAGCATCATCCAGAACTTCCTTGATCTTGTCATAGTTTTTCTTCTTTTCTAGACTCCCCGAGTCGAAATACGTGGCGTGGGAATGCTTCGGCGATAAGGAGATGAGCGTGCAGTGTTCATCTCTGCGCAAAAAATTCAAATGGAATGTGTTGGAAAAATAATGATGATGATCTAATAAAGCCAATCGACGGTGGCGAGTGAATAACGACTTACTCGGGAAAGTAAGGCACGAGAATGTATTCCTTTGTCTTGTTCGCCACGAGGATTCTTTTTAGGTACGAGGCCACGATACGTCGTTTGGCGGGGGAACCCAAGCAGCCGTCACGCATGTAGTAGGGGTCCACTATAGCGATGCCCGGTGTGTTCTCTCTAATGATCTGCGTGGCCAGGCTGAGAGAAAAGAGACGGACCATGGTATAGTGCAGCGGGTATAGGTGGAACATATTGAAGATGTCCTCGAACCGCAGGAAGAACAGATCCACGGGGCAGTGTCGACGAAGCCCAAGCCTGGTGGCACCTTAACCACGAATACCGGGTGCGAGGGATCTTTCTCCGATAGAAGGCGTCTCTCTATCGTCAGCACGCCGTCATGCACACTCTGCAGTTCCGAACTGGCGAGCTTCCGCAAATTCTTAGGTAGCATGGGCTCACCCGCCACATGAATCCTCCACATAATACCCTCGGGTCTTGGTGGCCCATCCCAAAACCTGATCGGATTCGCAGTTGTTGACGCCACCGGCTGGCTTGAGCTGATAGATTTTCTTTTCCTGCCCTTTTTCCTTTTGGAGAGCGGGCATGCACCGCAATCTGAGCACCGGCCGCCCTATGTAGTGTGTCAGGGCTTAGAATAAAGGGCCGGTTGGTTGTATCAGCTGGCTCTGTAAAGGCGCAAGCTGGAGGCGTCTCCTGAGAACCAAACAGACGCTTGGTGATAGTGGCTTTCTCTGTGGGGCCACCAGCTAGGTCTTCTTCGTTGCCAAACTGAGTGCTGAAGAAGTGATCATTCCAGTCTTCGTCGTCCTCGGCCGGATCCTGCGCCATGTGCATATCATCAACATGATCATCCGACCCACCGCGTGGAGGTGACGGCGAGGGCGGTAAGGGGGCCTTGCCACCGCTTGTCGCTGGCACGACAGGCGGTGCTGTTGTCTGTGGCGTGATGGCCCCCGCCGTCCCCAAACGGATCATGCTCTTTGGCCATAGCAAGAACAAGCCGAAGCAACTTCTGAGGACAGACGGCTCTTCTTCATCCGCTCCTAGGGGTTGAATGGGAGGTTCCAGGTCGTCGCAGCCCCTTAGCACCCGACTAATTTTAACCCTGTGCATGCTATCTGGCATCGTCTTTGAGTGGAACGTGCGCTGCAAGGGTTGAACGATGGTACCCTTGGCAACATCCCTCAGCTCGTTGTTCACGTAGCATAAGAGAGTGCAAGGAACATCCGTCTGCAGAAAACATGTACGGCATCGTCAGAGCGAGATGCCACAAGAGTAATATATAGATGGCATGAAAGGCGGTAATTAAAGCAATTTGTTTACCGTGATGGCGTCGAGATCGGCTAATGTCGACGCACCGCATACGGCGACGGGCGTGCAAGAGACGGAAGGGCTGCTTGATGGCGCGGTGCTGGCCGCCAGTGTATTCTCCCTACCGACGGGTGCTTGGAGCTCCGGTGCCGCCGCGACGATGGCAGGGGGGGCACCAACATGTACTCCGGCGCCGCGGTGATGGCAGGGGGAGTCACCAACACTTGCGGCGCCGCGGTGCTAGCGGGCGGAGTCACGAACACGTAGTTCGCCTGATTCGTCGACGCCGCGTTGTTCGAGTGGCTGCTGACCATGCTTGGAATCGGGCACGACCCTACTCGACCACCCACACTCCAGTTTGCTATTGACTCCACCAAGGTAGGCAGGAAGGACGTAAGGGTGATTGCCAGGTTGTCTTGGACGATCTGCGGGATCCGCGCCACTTGTGCCTTAAGTTCTTGAACCTCTCTGTTTTCCTCCTCGCTCCTTCCTGACGGGGCCACATGCGTCCTCGGCGGTGGACCAAAATGATCCACCCAATTCTTACCCCCGAGTCCGGCCAGACGGCCAGCCGACGACGGCTTCTTCATAACCGGCTCTATTTTCTTGGCCCGATTCATCGCCCTGTTAAAAGGGTTATCCCACCGGGTGGCCGCCGTCGACCCCTGGGATGAGGAACCCTGGGATCCATGACTAGCAACAATTTCCTCCTCCTGCAGAAGAAGTAACAGTGAATCATTTAGATCATCGATTAGATTGCAATCGAGTTGATCCGCGGTAATTAGATTATACTTACCACAAGTTCCTCGAATTCCTTCACCGCAGGATCCGCGGTGAGTTGTTTGGTTTTTGGGTCCACATGGTAACGGGCCCTGATGAAGTTTCGAACCTGCCCGGGTTCGAATTTAGCAAAGGGATTTTCTATCCCCTTGGATATATACTCTTCGTCCTCCTTATTCCATTTGGCCTCCGCGGTTCTGTATCCACCAGATCCGAGATGGTGATGACCTATATTCATCGCCTGCAGCACCTTTCCCCGATTACTACTGGCCAGGGCTCTTTCGGATTCACACCTCTCCTTGAACTCCCAGAACTGATCTTCGGTGATCTGCGGGTCAATCTTCTGGATCTCCTCGAGACTTTTGCCTTCTTTATAGATCTTCTTCTTTATCCGGGTTCTCCAGCTGGCCAGGGCGGTGCTCATCTTTGTGAGGGTGGATTTGTTTACTTCGTGCCCATGATAATTTGTGTTCTGATACTTAGCGGGGAACTTGTATCTTGCGTGCAGCTTCTCGAAGAGGAGTGTGCGCAAGTGGCCATTATCTTTATGCCGGAGATTCTCGGTGTTGATCGAGATGGTTGTCCGGGTGATCGCCGCCACTTTCCCACCATACCCTTTGACGACAGGGCGGGCTCCAAAGGAACCCCTGATGGGCTCACTTCGGTAATTTCCTCCCTGACCGTGCCGACCGTGTTCGGGCGCCGGTCCTTCGGCTTCTTCTTCTTCTTCTTCTTCTTCTTAGGAGGGTTGCTACCACTCCCTGTGCCCTCGCCGCCATCAGTGGTTTCATCGTCCGCCGTTCCTTCGGCTTCTTCCTCCGCGTCTTCCATCTCATCATCCTCGCTCTCCGAAGGATGGTATTCTTCATCGTCTTCTAGACGCTGGGCCGCCTCCCAGAATGTCAATTGTTTATTCGGAGGTCTGAGTTCTCCTTCAGCGCTGATGCGCTTAGAACATCCAGCCTCGTCGTTGTCACACATCTTTGCACTAATAAAAAACAAATAATTGGTTAAATGCACGGAAAAATCCGGCATGACCTTTGCTAATTTTCTTAAACTAGGAGTACCCGATTTCTGCCAAAACGGAAGTTAATCAACATTCCGGCAAAAATCGGGACTCATTTCATACAAGAACCTGCATATATATGGCCAGCATAGCTAGCACACAATAAATGGTACACAGAGGTTTGCACAAATAGTACACACAGGTTTCACAAATAGTACACACAGCAGCAAGCATAAAGTTTCAGCAGTTTCAGGTTTCAGTATAAAGCAAATACTAGACCATCACCAGAAAGCAAATACAAGTTTATATTGCTTGCAGTAGTGCCTTCTCAGCACTACTAGACCATCACCAGGATCAGTACTAAAACCATACAACATAACTAGGATTTCAGCAGGAGCATTTCATCAGTATATACACATTGTTTGAGATATATATGTGTGGATACCATTCAACACTAAAACCATCACCATAACTAGGATTTCAGCAGGAGCATTTCAGATCATATATCTCTTGATCTAAAACCTAGCCACAGATCATACCCAGGAGGTCACAAACCAGGATCATATTGCTCTCTGTTTGCTAAAAAAATGTAGAGGTCTCAACCTAATAAGGTAGATTCCTCCTGTGTTTTACAATGCTAGTCCCTGGATCAATAGCTAGCACCCACAGTTAAGATGTAATATCAAGAAACAAAGGTCATAATATAACTTTATAACCAGGAATAACATAAGTTTATTACATCAAACATAGCTCATTTGGCTATTTACATTACATTGCAGCGGAATAAATATAATCATGGGGTCCTTCATCTTCAAAGTGCCACAGGCAGATGTTGGTTGTAGACTTTGTAATCCTAATCAAACAATCTTCACTAAAACAATCAAACCTGCAACATACAAGTTACAGCCACAAAGGGTCAATACATTTGAATTGTATTGGCAAGTGATACTATGGTATTTATAGTGGATTCTATTATCTATATGCGTTTGGCTAAGTGGAGCTGAGGCTTGCATTGCTCAAAATAGATTTTTCTTATCATTTTGAAAATACTAAGTTTTTGCTTGACAAAATTATTTTCCTCAATCAAAGATTTCAAGATCCTTGTACCAAGCCATCTCTCCATCAATGATTGAAGAATTCAAACAACCCTTGTTCAAACCACAAGATTTTAATTTAGAAATTGGAATGATGAGATTCTTGATTGCTTCCATGTCTTGATGCTCAAATTGTCCTTTACCAGGGACATGGCTAAGTACTTAGGTTTTACACTCTGCAGAGGTGGTGCACTTTCCCCACAAGACTTGGCTTCCCAAGACAAGATCTTTCAGAAGCCTTCCCTTAGACCAAAATGGACGCGTTCCAACCTATCAAACACTACCACCCACTGTCCATATGGCTAAGTTCTTGCAACCTATATGATCATGGCAGAGCCCATATTGCCAAGTGGTTGCACTTGAAGCTTCTCAACATTTGACATCTCAAATCTCTTTGTTCCTGGGTGGCCATCCACAAGTGAGATACACAAGCCAGGTCCATGGCCTCGTGTAACCACTCAACATAAACCAATCCTTCCATTTCCACCCAGGTGATTCATTATCTTAGTTGTTTTATTAAACAAAACATAAGTCCTCAGACTTAGAATATTTTTCCATAGTGTGATTATATATTCCACCCATGTTTTCTATTAGCTAGGCTAAGCTTGATAGTAGTAGGAATCTTTAACTTAGGAAAATCCTACTAAGGATTCATCTACTAGGTTTTCTTATAGCAAGGTCTATACTTAGCAAAATCCATGCAAGTTTTACTTAACAAAATCACTAATGCATAGTGAAAGTAATGGGACAAAAGCATGAAGCATCACTTGCCTTTTTGGTAGAGAATGGTGGTTCACTCCTTGATCTTGCTAGTCTCACACTTCACTACAAGTCAATCAAGCAAACACAATTTCAATTCACATTCCAAACCAAAGTCAAACAAACAATTTTTCACACACAAAGTAATGGAATCTAAGTCATGCATAAGCATGCAAAGGTTGGTTCTATTGCAAGGATGGTCTCCACTAGGCTTCTAAACTTTGTAAGATCCAAATTGGCCATTTACCAAAGTGGCAAAGTCATTAGTTAGAGGGTTTTGCCCAAAAACTATTTTAAAATCCATTCAACATTTTATGTGGTGAAAAATGTCTTTTATCAAAACAAAACTTTTTAAGTTTTTCACCAAATGAGTTGCTATTGCAAAACTTGGTGTTTTGGGGTCAGTAGGTTTGGTCTAAAGCATTTTCCCAAAGTTTTCTTTACAAAAACATTTTCATAATAAAATCAACAATTTTTAATTGGCTAGAAATTGGCTAAGTCAATTAATTAACCTTAACTTTACCAAAATCATTTTCAACACCAAGGGTTGGTTCCTAGGGTCAGTAAGGTCACAACAAACCATTTTGCAAAAGTTTTAACCCTAAATTCAATTTTAAACAATTTTTCTACTCTAAACAAGCTCACAAAATAATCTGCAAAATCAAGCAAACTAACTTATACTATTTTCTAAACTAAAGCCACAGTTGGCTAGGGCTTGCTCTCCTGAATCCATTGATATAAAATTTATAATTTTTGGACGTGTGGTTTGAAAGTTACAAAGGTTTGAAGTTTGCAAATAAATCTGATTCAAAAATCTGTTTTAACTCAAACACTGGCCACGCGTCGCTATCTCACTGGCTGATACCGGTTCGGCCGGATCGGCATCGTGGTGCGTTGGATCAAGTCAAATCGCGCGGTCCAGAGAACGTACCTCTTCGCGACTAAGTGATCTAATCCTGCTCGTTTAAACTAGATCGAACGGCTCTCAGTGCTTTGCCAAAAGCTGGCGGCGTGACGACGGTGGCTAGCGGCGGAGCGGCCAGTCGATGACGGCGCCGGTGGTACAGGAAGCAAAGGAGGGTGGGGAGATGCTCACCGGAATCGCTGACGCTCGCTGATGCTCAACGTGGTACTGGTTGGTGAAGGGGCGCACGGGGCTGTCCTTGATTGCTCGCCGAAGACGAGCTGAGCTTCGGGCGGTTCAGAAGGTCGTCGAGGGCGAGGATAGGGGGCGTCCTAGGACAAACGGATGATGCTGTTAGGTTTGCACGAGCCTGGAGATCATCATCATATCCACGGAAAAAGGAGGGGAGGTCAGGTTTTACCAGGGAACGTCGTCGGAGAAAAGGGCAGACGGTGGTGCTGCAGGTCGTCGACGTTGCCGACACTGTAGGGTACCCGCGGATGAATGAATGGCACGAAAAGATGCGCCAGGGTGTGGTGAGCGTGCTCGTGTGCTCGGGGAGGCAGGAGGTGGTGTCGAGTCGCCGGAATCGGCTCTGGACCTCGTCGGAACAGAGGGTGCTCGGGGAGAAATTGGGGCGGCCTGGGGGCGGGATTGGGGGAGGAAACTGAGGGGAACGAGAGAGGAGTCACTGGCGTTTAAAGGGGCGTGGTTATTACGAGAAATCAAAGCCTCCTTCATGTGCAATCAATCGCCGGAGTAATCTCACTGCAACGGTCAGGGCGACGGGGTCTCGTTGAAGACGATGGCTGGGGATGTGGGGCCTGCTTGCCAGCGAGTGAGGAAAGTTTCAGGTGGGCTCCAGTTGTCATTCACTGCGTGGGTTTGTTTTGCGGTGAAAAACGATTCACTTCGCTGAGAGAGAGAGGTGGGCTGAGTTGGGCTAGGATAGCTAGGCCAGTCCGTTTCCATATTTTTTTCTTCCTGTAGACTTTTTCTTTTTCTGAATCTAATTTCTGTTTTGAATTTTCAAACAAACAAACAATGTCCAAATCAAATCAAATAATCACCAAACCTTGCACTAAGAATTTGGTTCTGTTTAGTAGCATAAACCAACTTCCAAAATAAAATAATATTTTAAATTTTTTTAGGTTCCATTTATTAATTAAGTAAAATGGTCCATGGTTTATTAATAAAAATAGGGTTTGGTTTATTTAATAAAATCTTCATTTGAAATCCAAATACTTTCAAAACCAATCAGTAGGTTTTATTTGGAAATAAAGAATATTTGGAAAACTTGTTTAAACAAAATAACCTTTTATTTTAGAGTCCATTATTAATTAAATATAATAGACTTTCATTATTAAATCAAATAGGATTTGTTTTATTGGGATATTTATTTTGAAAACTAAAATAAAGCCCAAAACACTTTTTAGTAGGTTTTATTAGAGAATATAAAATATTTGGAAAACTTATTTTAAATAATTTTAATAAGTTTTGATGTTTCAATTGAATTCAAAAAGTTTCTTCTGGCTCTGAAAATCAAACAAAGTCTTATTTTATTCATTTATTTTCACATTACAAGATTTGGAAAATCTTGGGATGTGACAAAAAATCAAGTCTAAACCTACAAGCTCTCTGTTTGCTAGGAATATGAACTAGTAATTTATTACATAAGGTTATGCCTAGCATCAGGTTTTCCATCAAGTCTAGCATCAGATTATGCCTTTATTAATCTAGCAACTACATCCATTAAAATGAAATGCTGATAGATAAATGTCCTGAAGCTATCATGGAAACCATCAATATTGATAAAGGTACTGAAGCTATCATGGAAACCATCAACTAAATCCAGCAACTACATCCATCACAGTAGAAACCATCAATATTGATAGATAAAAGTACTGAAGCTAGCATGGAACACACACATGTAAATCATCCATGCTCACAAGAACACATGTAAATCATCCATGCTCACAAGAACAAGTACTGAATCCTTTTCTGATGTAAAAGTACTGAATCCCTTTCTGATGTTACAGCACACCCATGTACTGAACCCTTGCTACTCTGAACCCTAAGCTATCTACCAAGGTACACTAAATTTTCTATCAACCAAGCTACACTAAACCTTGATATCATCATATCATATGTGAATATGACCAACATATTCTTGTACAGACAGTGGATTGAAACTACTTTTCATATCAACATATGACTAACATATGACCAACATATTCTCTGAACATATTCTTGTACAGACACAGAAGATGACCATCATATCATATGTTCGGGTTCAAAGTAAACCAGGTTTCCTCCTGCTGATGTACAGCTCGAGTTGTTGGCCATTGATGCAATTTTTTAAAGCTTTTATGGTGAGATTGTTACAGAGAATTGCTACTACTACTACTAGTTGATGACTGCATCCACAACAATGATCAATCCCATGATTGATGCAATACAGTAGTGTTTCTCTACCAGTTTCTTCATTCAACACAGTAGTGTTTCTCTATGTGAGTAGGTAGCTGAATTTGAGGCTGGTACTATAGAAGCAGAAGCAGTTATGCAGTTGCTCTAGGGTTCATCACTCAGAGAGGGAGAGAGGGAGAGAGGGGAGGGGATAACCTCTAAGATGAGGTGACGTTGGCGAGCGAATGACGACGTGCGAACGGCGGCCTTCTCCTCCTCTCGGACACGGGCGGCCTCCTCCTCGTCCTCGAGTGCGGCGGCGGCTGGCGGGGATCCTCCTCCAGTGCGGCGCGCGGCGGATGGCGATGGCTGCTGGGGGGATCCTCCCCGGCCTCCTCCTCGACTGTGGCGGCGGCGGCTGGCGGTGGCTGCTGGGGGGATCGAGTGCGGCGGCGGCTAGCAGATCGAGCACAGCGGCGGCGGGAGAGATGGGGATCGATGAGTGTGTGAGATGAGTGTGAGAGATGGGGATCGATGTGTGAGATGGGGAATGTTGACGTGGATACAACCCAGATAGGCATAGCGCACTATGCCAGAGTGCGCTACGGATATCTGTAGCGCACTCGGGCTAGTGCGCTACGCCTATCTGGGATCTAAGCACTCTATAACAAGTGTCCAGCACTCCTTCTAGCAACAACTCTTGTCTATCCCACTGGTTCTGCCCACTACTCTATTCTAAACTATGAGCACCCAGGTTCGAATCCTGGTGCCCCACTTTTTTATTTTTATTTTAAAAATAATTTTAAATGTTCCAAAAAATGCCCAAAAGTGGTGATATATGCCATACAAGTTTTTTTTGTTTTTAAAATACTTTCAAATATTCCAAAAATGCCCAAAAGTGATAATATATGTCATAAAAGTGTTACAAATATGATTCAAAGTATAACTAAATTCCATAATAATTTGTCCATGAATATTACAATCTTTTTTGACCACGCGTTTTACAATATTTTTTGAGCTAGCGTTTTACAATCTTTTTTCCCTTCTTTGTCGCGGTTGAATAATTTAGCCCCGGCACTTTAATGTTTCTTCTTTCGAACGGGCTACCTTTTTTGGGTAGGGTTGTCCATTTTCTTCTTGTGATGTATGTTGCTGCATCGTAGTCATCGTCATCTTCAATCTTTGGATCGCCGTACTGGTCGAAGTCTTGCTCGTTGGCGACTCCATCCATTCCGATGATGTTTCTTTTTCCTCTCCTCACGACAACACGGCTAGGCTTTGTCGGGTCGGTAATGAAAAAACATTGGTCCACTTTGGTAGCCAGTACCCACGGTTCATTTTTCGCGGCCACGTTTGCACCGGCGGCCTTGGATTTGGCTGCTTCGGGTATAACCATGGTTGTGAAATACCGGTCTTCTCTTTCGACGCTCTTTGCCCATCTGACACGGAACATCGGCACCTTTTCTCCACAGTAGTCGAGCTCCCAGATCTCCTCGATTCTTCCATAGAATCTTTCCTTCACGTTGTCATCGGTGTAGAATTCCGACGTTACGCCTGAGTTCTGATAATCACACTTGTTGTCCTTTTCCTCCGTGTAGAATGTGTAGCCGTTGATATCATACGCCTGATAGGTCACCAGGTTTTGCATCGGTCCCTGCGACAAGGTGAATATGATCTTTTCTGTGTCAGAAGAATGCGAGGGCGGGGGATTATCAAAGAGCGTCTGCCTAAACCAACGCGTGAAATCTGAGTTGTGCTCTTTGATTATTTCTCCCTGCGTCCTCTGTATGCCCCGATCACTGTACTTCTTCTCGATTAACCTTTTGTGCTTCTGTACCCAAGGATCGACCAGTTCTAAATGCTGTAGCGCGACGAGGTTTGCTCGATCAAAGTCTGCGCGTCGAAAATCGAAGTCTGCATGCAGTATGTGACGACCCTCTCGGTGACCAGATCCGTCGAGCTTGCCAAGGTGCCTGTTGACGGGAAGACCGACATGGTTCTCGATGTCTAGATAATTCGTGCAGAAAGAGATGCACTCTTCGGCCAGAAAGCCCTTGGCTATGCTTCCATCTGGACGGGACCTGTTGCGAACGTATCCTTTGATGTGTCCGTTCATCCTTTCAAATGCCATCATGCTGCGGAGGAACATCGGCCCGAGTTGTACGATGTCCTCCACGACATGGACCAGCAGATGCACCATAATGTCGAAGAATGCGGGTGGGAAGTAGACCTCAAGCTCACATAGTATCACCACGATCTCCTCCTGTAGCCTCCCGAGCTGATTCACGCCAATCGACTTCCTAGAGATGACGTCGAAAAACTTGCATAGGCCAAATAACGTTTCACGGACGTGCTCGTCCATTATCCCTCTTAGTGCGACCGTAAGTACCTGCGTCATTAGCACGGCACAGTCGTGAGACTTCATGCAACTGAACCTCTGCTTCGCCTTGTCTAGGTATCTGCTTATCTTGCCCGCGTAGCCGTAAGGAAATTTGACTCCTAGAAGGTACTTGAAAAACTGTTTAATATCATCATGGCTTAGAGTGAAGCAAGAAGGAGGGCAGTAATATTCGTTCTTCTTGAACTTTTTACCCTTCCGACGACCTTGTGTCGTCTCCGACTCATGATCATCGTCATCTTCCTGATCATCAGGAGTAGTGCGTCCTCCGTGAAGCTCCTTCCGGATACCCAAGCATATCAGGTCGTGCCTTGCTTTCGGACCATCTTTCGTCCTATCTGGCATGTTGATTATGGTGGCGACCAGACTCTCGCACACGTTTTTTGTGATATGCATGATGTCGAGGCTATGAGGCGTGCGGAGAAACTTCCAGTATGGCAACTCCCAGAAAACAGACCTTGTTTTCCATACCTTCGTCAGCGGCTTGTCTTGTTGCTGCCTCTTTCGCTTCTTTCCAGGCTTAGGACAATCTTTCCAGTTTTTCAGCAACTCTTCCACTTCTTCGCTGCTCCTATGCTCTGGGATTCCTCGGGTCTCTGATTTGCCATCGAACAGGTCTCCACGTTTTCTCCATGGATCATTCTTGCCGAGCCACCTCCGGTGCGCCATGAACACGGTTTTCGATGACCCTGGATCTTTCTCTAGTTGGAGATAGCTTGTGTTATCCATGCACCTAACGCATGCGCAGAATCCTTGGATAACCTGCCCCGAGATATACCCGCAACCTGGATAGTCTTGCACCGTAGTGACCAACGCGGCTCTCATAGTGAAATAATCTTGTGCGACGGCGTCGTAAGTATTGGCTCCAGATTCCCATAACGTGGCTAGCTCCTCTTTCAACAGCCCGAGATACAGATTGATGTCGGTACCAGGTTGTTTTGGCCCTTGAATTAGCATACTCATTTGTATGTACTTCTTCTTCATGCACAACCATGGAGGGAGGTTGTACATCCATACAAACACGGGCCAAGTGCTGTGCATGCTGCTCTGGCTACCGAACGGATTGAGTCCATCGGTGCTCGCACCAAGCCTGATGTTCCTCGAATCTCCACCGAATTCTGGGAATTCGAGGTCCAATGCTTTCCACTGGCTAGCATCTGAAGGGTGCGTCAGCAGCTCATCCTTTTCGGGGTCATCATCATCTCCTGGCTTCTTCCTTTCCGCATGCCATCGCATGAGCTTCGCTTCCTTAGGGTCCGCGAAATAGCGCTGCAGACGAGGAGTGATAGGAAAGTACCATACCACTTTTCGAGGTGCTTTCTTCCCTTTCTTGTATCGACTCACGCCGCACACCGGACATGTGGTTTTCTCCGAGTCCTCGCCCCGATAAATGATGCAATCGTTGATGCATACGTGATATCTAACGTGCGGTAGATCGAGAGGACAGACGATTTTGTTGGCATCCAGAATGCCATCATATCGTCCAAGCTTGCGTCGCTCAATTTGTGCTTTGCCTTCATCTCCATAGCCTTGAGCGTTACATTCAACCGGGTATCATCGGGCCTGCATCCTTCATACAATGGAGTAACCGCGTCTTTCTCAAGTTGCGCAAGCTTGGCTTTCTCTCTAGCGGCAGCCCTGGCGTTACTCGTTTGCTTGAGAAGCAGCTCTTGCACATAAGGGTCCCGCACCCAGCCTGACGTTGTTCCATCGTCGTCTGCTCCTCCGGCATCTAGATCATCATCATCCCGGTCTGCTTCCACACCTTCACCATCTCCAGGAGACTCTTCATCATCTCGCTCGTTCTCGCCATGATGATGATCATCGTCATGTTGGCCACCTTCTTCACCATCTCCATCATCTACGCCATCGCTTATCCAACGAGTGTATCCATCCATGAAACCATGGCGGAGCAGGTGCGCCTGCAGATTCCCGGAATCTGGGTCGATCACCCAGTTGAGTTTGCATCTTATGCACGGACATATTATATCTGTCTTGTTATTTCGTATCATGTCGGCCGTCGCACATTTCAAAAATCTAGCCACAATGCCTTCGCTCATTATGCGGACCATTTTTGCCTGCACGATGTACACGGTACAATTTTGAAGTCTATTAGAACCACATAATGAATGCATGCATGCAATGGTCGATAGAAAATTTCGGCATGACCTATCCTAAAATTAGGACCTTTGCGAAATGCCAAAGTCTTGCCAAAATGGAAATGAATCAACATTTTGGCAAAACAAACGGCAACTTGTTCACATACAAACACAAGAGAGAGAGACCGATCCATACACACATGAACATATCATTATCCTCTCCATACACACATGCATGACCATCATCGATACTCTCCATATACACACACATATGACCATCGATCCTCTCCACATACACACATCATGAGCATCGATCATCTACATACATATGAGCACATCATCCATATACACATGAACACATCCTTACATGGACAACTTACCGAGATGAGAGACCGATCGCGAGAAAGATGGAAAGGAGAGGTGCGCGCGTCGACCGGAGAAGGATATATGAGAGACCGGAGACCTCCTCTATTACTTATGTAACATCCAAAGCAAGTTTTACATGCTAAAAATGGTGAATGTGTGGAGAAATTGAGGTGGGAAGGAGAAGATCCCGACTAGATCTAAGGAGGAAGAAGAAGGGGAAAGTGAAGTGTGGGGTGGTGGATGTGTGGGCACACATGTGCACATAAAGTGCTATCCTAAAAGAATCGACACATGCGTGGCGCACACGGCCCTAGTGCGCCACAGGGAGTACAAACATCTGTGGCGCACTAGGCCGAGTGCGCCACAGATGTTTGTGGCCGTTTCACAGCAGAGGGGGGCGTGCGCTTAGGCGTAGCGCACCCGCCCCATGTGCGCCACAGATGACACAAACAACCGTGGCGCACATGACTGTAGTGCGCTACAGATGTTTGGCGTGCGGCCAACAGGGCCCTGGCCCACACACATCTGTGGTGCACTATAGTCATGTGCGCCACGATTGTTCTAGTTACTAGTAGGGCACTGCCCACAGGTGCGCCACGCCTGTTTTAGCCGTGGGGCACTTCAACCATGTGAGCCACGGATGTGCTGATTACCTATAGCCATTTTCCTAGTAGTGCCTCTCTGAATTTTATTTTATACGTAGATTCAGGCTAGCACACCCCAAACAAAACCCTCGCAAGTGTACCAAAGGACTTGTGTGCAAGAATAGATGGCTTAGGGATTGAGAAAAACTTAGGTTTAGATATCCAAACTTTGATGGTACTACACACCAAAAATTGCAAGAGTAAAATCAAATAAAAGCCAAAATTTGGTGTGTTTTCCATAAGAACACAAGATATGCAAGAAAATCCAAAAAGATTCACAAGGAACCAACTCTTCTCAAGGAAGAGGGTGGTGGCTGAAGGACCCATGTTGGAGTGGATGGGATGACACCGCGAAGATATATCTTGGGTTCATGACCAATATTCATCAATAAGCTCACGTATCACATAATTATATTAAGAGAAATGATTTTTAATGCTTTCAGCATTATGGGGGAGGGTTAGCCCAATCAACCAGGACCACACTCCCCCTATGTCCATGCCCACACCTAAAACAAATAAAGGAAGAGATATAAGTGAGTATGTAAGGGTAATCAAGCCAAGCTCCTTGAATCGACGATATTTATCTCATTCCTCAAGTAACAAAATCTTGCTTCATCAAGTAGCTTCGTGAATATATTGGCAAGTTGGTTCTTTGTGCTCACAAAGAATAAGTCAATATCACCACAAACAACATGATCCCGAATAAAGTGATTGCGAAGTTGTAAGCAATTTTGATAGCACGAGAAATATGCTTTGTCCTTGTATGGTGCACTAGATTGTAAGCAATTTTGATAGCACTCTCATTGTCACACAAAAGAGGCACTTTGTCACAAATTGACACCATATTCCTTCTAAGTTTGCCTCATCCAAAGTAATTGAGTGCATGCACTTGCAGCAGCCACATATTCAGCTTCAGCGGTGGAGAGAGATTTACAATTTTGTTTCTTCGAAGACCAACATAACAAAGACCTGCCCAAGAATCAACATGCTCCAGAAGTTGATTTTCTATCATCCTTGTCACCAGCCCAATCTGAGTCTGTATATCCACATAAAGAGAAATTAGAGCCCTTGGGATACCATAGACCAAAGTTTGGGGAATGAACCAAATATCTGAAGATTCTCTTGACTGCCACTAAGTGGCTTTCTTTACGATCAGCTTGATACCTTTCACACACTCCTACACTCAACACAATATCGGGTCTAGATGCGTAGAGGTAAAGGAGAGAGCTGATCATGGACTGATATACCTTTTGGTCCACATATTTACCATTGGGATTGAGCTCAAGATGGCATTTAGTTTGCATTGGTATAGCAATGCCATTAAGATCCATCATATTGAACCTCTTGAGCATGTATTGGATGTATTTTGATTGATTCATGAAGGTTCCTTCTCTTAGTTGTTTGATCTCAAATCCAAGAACCTTAATTCCCCCATCATAGACATCTCAAACCTGTCAGTCATAAGATTTGAAAATTAATCATTAAAAGCTTGGTTTGTAGAGATAAAGATAATGTCGTCTACATATAGTTAGCATACGAAGAGCTCCCCTTAACCTTCTTAGTAAAAAGAGTGGGATTAATCTGCCCAACTTCGAAGCCACGGTCTAACAAAAGCTCTTTAAGGCGATCATACCATGCGCGTGGGGCTTGTTTAATCCCATAGAGCGCCTTATCGAGTTTGTAGACATGGTTCGGAAAGT
The DNA here is from genome assembly GCA_916181665.1 of Avena sativa. Taxonomy (NCBI): domain Eukaryota; kingdom Viridiplantae; phylum Streptophyta; class Magnoliopsida; order Poales; family Poaceae; genus Avena; species Avena sativa. The sequence goes on along the minus strand of OV702294.1, from coordinate 442,526,352 downwards.
TGAGATCCTCGAAACCCGAGGGTTGCTTGACGTATACCAACTCATGTATAGGACCATTAAGAAAAGCACTCTTAGTGTCCATTTATTGTAATTTAAAGTTATGATGAGCTTCATAAGCAAGGAAGATACAGATAGACTCAAGGCGAGCCACTGGAGCACAAGTTTCGCCAAAGTCTACGCCTTCCTGATGACCCACAAGTATAGGGGATCGCAACAGTCTTCGCGGGTATTATTACCCAATTTATTGATTCGACACAAGGGGAGCCAAAGAATATTTGTGAGCCTTAACAACTGAGTTGTCAATTCAGCTGCACCTGGAAATAGTTCTTGCTCACAGAAGTTTATCAGTAGCAACAGTTTGTAGTAGCAACAACAAATCAACATCAATAGTGAAACATGAGCAATAGTAACAGTAATGGTAACAGTAGGATTCGAGTGCGGTAACTAGCTGTGCACGATTCAGAATGCAGGTATGATTGGGTTATATTTCTAGCTAGGTTGCATTATGAGTAGCCCATTATGTACACCGTCAGAAATTCTTATCATTGGTTCATGACTGAGTAACTGAGGTTGGGATAGAATATGAGGAGAACTATTTGGATAATGCATCATACATAGGACTGTACCGTGATGTATACTTTTTATTTGACCCGAATCTACATCTAGAGTCCTACTCTTTTTTATCATCATGAGAGTATCTGCATCTGGTAGTTCTTTTTGGATGTGAATTTTAGACAGACTGTTGTAGAAGAGAATATTCTTGTTTTGTTCCTCTATTCATCTTGTTTATCTGTTCAGCTTATTAATAACTCCACCGAACTCTAAGTTTTAACAAAGATGGTGTAATATGATCATATTTTCTGTTTATTTACGTATCAGAAATATGTATTAATGCATTATTTACTTCTTATGTGTTCTACTTTTTTGTTCTACTAAGTTTCCTTTTCTCATCTTATGTGTTCTACTGATTTACTTCTTTTCTGGTAGGGTAACAAAAAAATAAGTAAAAGTAGAAGGATATTTACATCCTTCTGTTTGTGACTTGCTATCCAAAAGACACCGACCCGCAAAGAGACCGACCCGCACGATTGTCGAGGCATGAGGCTCCTCTGAGGTGACCATTGGTCGGCCTCCGGCCTTCGCCGACTTCTCTCCGGCGTGGGTTCTGTATGGATTCCTCTGGTGGCGGTTGGAAGGTCACCTACTCTGGGGTGACCACGGGTGGTAAGTTTCTTGAGGGATTGCTCGTTCTCTCGGCTGATTCTTGGCTGGTTCTTCTAAATGCTAAAGGTTCTCCCTTTGAGGGTAGATGTTTGGAAAATGGGGAGAATATTTCTATTGGATCGGTTTTGAGGTTCCCCTCTCACCTCTCTCGTGTCAATGATCTTTTGGTTCCTTCATCAAGATTTCTTGGTAGATCTCCTACCATCTCTGGAACAGATGAGGACACTGGTCTTAAATGGCATGCTCTTTGCTCCTCCCTACCGGTTGATAATCTGGAACCTTCTAAAGGTTTTCTGATGCTTTTCCCTAGTGCTAAAAGATTAGTTCTCCTCAACCACAATGAGGTGGTCATTGATGCTAGATATTTGCTCCAAGGGGAGGTTGTGGCCACTGGGGTTTCTATTGATCTTCAAGTGAAGAGGGTTGTGGTTGATATTCAGATCTTGCCTCGCTCTTTGGTAAAAGAAAATTCTCTCAAAGCTGAAAAGATTGTACCAAAAACCCTGGATTTCGTCAAGGATTTTCCTAAGGAGTTCCTTCATAAGGATGCATCAATGAATCGACCTGCCCTGGATTTCTATTTTGGGCAGGAATTTGAGAAGAAGCTGTTTGATAAGTTCAGGCATCAAGTTAATTTCCTTGGTGGTTTCAGAAGGAGACCTTTCTATCTGGTTTGTTCTTTTGGAAGAGCAAATTTTAAATTGGATATCCATACGGTTGGTCTTGCACTCCAAGCTTGTTTTGGTGTCCAGGCTTCTAAATTCCAAGTGAAATTGCTGCAAGATAGAACTTTTTGTTTCTCGGTTGCTTCAAGGGCGGTGGGTTTTGAAATTTACAATATTTCAAAATTTTCATGTGAGTCCTTTGTGGTTCATGTTAATCTTTGGGGTAATGGTGGCCCAAATTGGATTTTTGAAGAAAAGGAATTTTACAAAGAATCTTATGGATATTGGAAAGTTGTCACGTACAAAAAGAAAAGTCCCAAAAAAACTCCTTTGATGAAGCATGGCAAAAAGGTTCTGTCTGTTTTTCAACGGCTCAAATTTCCGATTGCTGCTGCGGATTCCTCGCCTGATCCTGCTATGAGCAGTAAGTGTGATATCATTTCGACTAATCAAGACAGTTCTTACGTGCAGGTTCTCGCTGATTGTGGTGTTAAACCTGTGGTAACGCCGGTCGGGTCAAAAGGTGACGTTAATCGCGCGGCCTTTAAACTCCCTGGTCTTATTCCTTTTTTGAAATTTCGAGTAATCAATGAGGCTATAGAGGTCCCAACCTTTAATAAGGTAGAGATCCCTGTGTTTACAATGCTAGTCCCTGGATCAATAGCAAGCATCCACAGTTAAGATGTAATATCAAGAAACAGAGGTCATAATACAAATTTATAACCAGGAATAAAATAATTCATTACATCTTACATAGCTCATTTGGCTATCTCATTACAATGCAGCAGAAATAACTATAGCATGGGGTCCTTCATCTTCAAAGTGCCACAGGCAATCATGTTGGTTGTAGACTTGTAATCCTAATCAACACACTTTACTAACATCAAACAAACCTGCAACATAATAAGTTACAGTCACAAGGGTCAATACATTTGAATTGTATTGGCAAGTGATACTATGGTAGTATAGTGGTAACTATCATCAATATGCATTTGGCTAAGTGGATCTTAGGCTTTCTTTGCTCAAAATAGTTTTCCTTATCATTTGAAAACACTAAGATTTTGCTTGTCAAAATCACCCAAGGCATCTCCCAATAGAAATTGGTGATCCTTCAACCCTTGTTCAACCACAAGTTTTTAACTTAGAAATTTGGATGAGGAGATTCTTGATAGATTCCATGTCTTGATGCTCAACTTGTCCTTTACCAGGGACATGGCTAAGTACTTAGATTTTACACTCTGTAGAGGTGGTGCACTTTCCCCACAAGACCTGGTTTCACCAAGACAAGATCTTTCAGAAGCCTTCCCTTAGACCAGAATGGACGCGTTCCAACCTATCAAACCCCTACCATCAACTGTCCATTTGGCTAAGTTATTGCAACCTATATGATCCAGGCAGAGCCCATAATTCCAAGTGGCTGCACTTGAAGCTTCTCAACATTTGACATCTCAAATCTCTTTGCTCCTGGGTGGCATTCCACAAGTGAGATACCAAGTTTTCCCCAGTATACTGGACTTGGTGATGCCCAAGTTTTCCCCAGCATACTGGACTTGCATAACCACTCAACACAAACCATTCTTTCCATTCCACCCAGGTGATCCATTCACTTAGTTGTTTTATAATCAAAACACAAGTCCTTGACTTAGAAATATTCCATAGCATGAAGTATAATCCACCTTGGTTTTCTACTAGCTAAGCTAAGCATGATGGTAGTAGGAAACTTAACTTAGGAAAGTTTTTCTAAGGTTTCATCTACTAGGATTTCCATGGCATAGTTTATACTTAGCAAAAATTCCATGCAAGTCCTACTTAGAAATATCACCAATGCATAGTGAAAATAATGGGACAAAGTATGAAGCATCACTTGCCTTTTGGTAGAGAATTATAGGTTCACTCCTTGATCTTTCAATATTCACACTCTTCAAATTCCACTACGATTCAACCAAGCAAGCAATATTCAATCCACCATTCAAGCAAACATCACATAAAATAATAGAAACAAAGCAATGCATGCAAGCATGTTAAAGATTGTTTTATTTGTAAAAGTGGTTTGTAATATGTTATAAACATTCTAAAACACCTATTGGTCATTTAATAAAAGTGGCAAAACCATTTGCAAAAGATTTTACCAATAAATCATTTTTAAACCAAATCAATATTTTATGTTGTTGAAAATGCCTTTAGCAAAGTAATAATTTTTATAGGGTTCACAAAATATATTTTTAAATCATAAATCTTTGTGTTTAGGGTCAGAGAGTTTAATCCAAATCATTTCCCAAAGGTTTTCCTCCAAAAAGTATTTTTAACATATAAACAACATTTTATTTGACTAGAAATGTTCTAAATCAAAGATTTATTCTTTTGCCTCACAAAATATGTTTGTGAATCCACAAGTTGGTTTCTATGGTCAGTAGGTTCAAAAAATCCATTTGCCAAAGATTTTATGACAAAAATAATTTTAGAATGAATTTTATATTCAAAATATGCCTACACAAGTTTCTGCAAAAGCAACCATTTTACCAGAAGCAATTCATTAAACAAAGTGCATGGTTCGATAGAGTTTGTCTTGTTGATTCCATTGATATAAAATTTGCAAAATTTGGACGTGTATATCAAAAGTTATGCAATTTACAAGTTTGATCATCTAATATAATAGTTTCTGGTTTTTAAATCTAAACCTAGGCGACGTGGCTGTATATCATTCGTTGGTACCGTTTCGGTTGGATCGACCTCTCTGGTGCGTTAGATTAAAGTGAAATCGTGCGGCTCAGGTTCAAACATACCTCTTCGAGTTATGATCAATCGTATCCATTGGATCAAGATCCAACGACCTAAAGCAACTAACCCTAAACGGGCGGCGCTAGCGGCGGTGACTGGCGGCGGCGTGCTAGGCAAGAGGGGTTGCCGGCAATATAGGAAGCAAGGGAGATAGGAAATAAGCTCACCGGCTTCGCTGGTTCATGCTGATGCTCAACGTAGTCTTCTTGGGTCGAGGGACGCTCGTGGTTGCCGTGGATTGCTCACCGGAGTCCGCACAGCGTCGGGCACGCTCTGGTCGTCGTTGTTGGCGAGGCTACAGGCCACTGGAGAGCGAACGGAGGGTGTTGTTAGCTTTGTACGCATGTTGTAGACATGTGAGCATCAATAGGAGGGCAATGGGTGGACGGTACTTACGGGAAAGGGTCGCCGGAGAAGTGGCAGCCGACGGTGGCGCTTGGGTGTCGAGGTTGTCGAGACTCTGGTGAATGCGCGGGCTAGCGAGCGGCACTGGGAGGTGCACTAGGAGATGGTGAGCAGGTTCGCATGCACTGGGAGGCGAGGGGAGGAGCTATGTCGCCGGAATCGGCCAAAGAGGCTCATCGGGGCAGAGAGCTCGGGCTTGCAATTGAGGCAGCCTGGGGAAGAGGGGAGGCGATGTCTGGGGGAAATGAAAGAAGAGGAGCAGGCGTTTAATACGGCGTGGTCATGGCGAGAAATAATCGCGCCATTAAGGTGGATTGATCGTGAGTAATCGGCGGCAGAAACGGCCAGGGATTGGGGAAGGAACAGGTCGCGCTGGGGAAGACGCTGAGGTGGCGATGGGGTCCATTTGTCAGTGAAAGAGAGAGGGGGAAGGTGGGGTCCAGTCGTCATAGACTCTGCGGGTTCATTCTGCGGTGAAAACGTTTCGCGCGAAGAGGGAGGGGGAGGGGGCTGGACTGGGCTAGTTGGGCCTGGTCTGGTTTGGCCTGGTCTGGTTGGGCTGATTGGTTTTCATTTTTTATACTGATTCATTTTCTTTTTCTATTTCCATTATTCTGTTTTGACTCTGTTTAATCAATTCAAACACCCATTTGAATTCAAATTTCTACCAAACTTTGTGTATATTCCAATACTGTTTATTAATACATTCTAAAGTCAAATTTAGAACAATATTTTTATTCTTTTTAGGGTTATTAATTATTTAAAATAGGCCCTTGTATTAATTCAAATAAGATTTATTATTCTTTTCAAACTCCATTTGAAATCTAAATTGTTCCAAATCTTTCCAGTAGGTTTTATTTATTTATTAGGGTGTCAAATAATTCACTTTGAATTATTTGGAATATTTTTTAATAGGATTTATTAATCATTTAAATTGGGTATTTGCCTTTATTCCAATGAAATTAAATATGGGTTTAATTCCATAAACTTTATTTAGTTGATTTCTTTGATCTCATTTAAGTTAATTAAATAACTTTTATTCCACTTGGGAAAATTCCAAATACTATTTTCCCATGATTTAATTAATTATTCTTATTAGGGAATTAGTCTTAATCCAATGGAATAGAATTTGGTTAAGGCCATATTATTTTATTTCAATATTATTTAACCATTTATTTCATTTGAACTTGGATTATGTTTATTCCATTTGTTTATGGTATTGGCCAAGTTTTATTTGGCTCTTATCAAATAGTCCTTATTTATTATTTCTTCCTTTGTCTTTTTTAAAAACCATATCTTTTTATTTAAAGACCAAAACATGGTGATTCCAATTTGTAAAATCTTATTTAATATTTGTTTATCCTTTTAAATGTTTTTAGGATTATTTGCTCACCATTTCTAGATAGGTGCTTTATTAGCTTTGGAAATTCAATTCCCTTATCTTATTAAATTCATAAGATTTTATCTATGGCTCCAAATTAAGTGAAACCAATTCATATGGTTTTATAATATTTCTATTTATCATTCTTGATCATTTTGAAATGTTTGTTTGACCAATTTTATATGGATCAAATCCATAGGCTTAGAGATAACTTGGAAATGTTTTTCTTCCATTAAGGTTTTAGGGTTTTGGTTTATTTTCCAAGTGTTTAAATTTCAAGATGCATTTATGAAGAATGCATTTCACTTGATTTGAATTTAGTTGGATTCAAACATTAATCAAATTTTGTTAAATATGGGATTTTAAGTTTCCACTTAGAAACAAAAAGTTTCTTTTCACCCTAAATTTCAACAATTATTTATTTTGTTTATTTATTTTTCACATTACAAATTTTGGAAAATTTTGGGATGTGACAGGCTACCACCCTTAAAAGAAATCTCGTCCCGAGATTTTGGGACAGATAGGGGTTACAAGTTGGCTCAAAGCAACTAGGGTACTACCACCCTTAAAAGTTTTTCACTAGATTACTTCTTGGCTTGCTTGGAGTCTTGATGAAACTTCTCTGGGCAAACATCTGCATAGGGTCCTTTGTTTCCACACTTGAAACATGTGACAAGGGTGAGATCCTTCATGGGCTTGTTTATCTTGTGCTTCATCTTTTCTGGACAGTTGCTTGCATAATGTCCCTGGTTACCACAATTGTAACATGTGACAAGATTGAGTTCTTCACGTATCTTCTATGGACAAGTTGATACATAATGGCCTAGTTCTTTGCAGTTGTTGCACCACACTTGGCTAATTTCCTTATATTTTTGCTTCTTCTCAGGACATTCATTGGCATAGTGTCCCATCTCTTTGCAATGGCAACATTGCACTTGGCTTTTGTCCTTCTTCTTTTTGGGTTTCTCCAAAGCTAGGAGTTCTTCCAGTTCATGCTCTTCATATCTCACCTCAAAGGTGGAAAAGTCTCCTGGTCTCCTTAATGTTTTCCTTGGATAATACATATGTATCTTCTTCTGTCCATCAAGTTGAGTCATATTGCATGGAGGTGCAAGCTGAGATTTTCCTTTGTCTTCATCCTTCTTGGTAGAAGTTGTTCCCTCATGGGGGTTTACAATCTGTTGATGCACTCCAACTTGTTTCCTTTGTTGAACTATGGAATAGATGGGGCATTGGATAGGGACATGATTATTTTCTTCACATAGGAAACAAGTAGCTTGAGATGTGAGGCATTGATTAGTTGGATGTTTTTCTTCACAATTAGGGCATTGATCTTCATGCTCTTTGGAAGTGTGATCCTTGTCTCCACAAACATTGCAAGCTTGGGTTCCTTCTAGAATATCATCCTTGACATCCTTGTTGTCACAAAATCTTTGGGAAGGGCCATCTCCCATGTTGATCATTTGATTTGTCACCCTTTGCATCAATTGGGTTTGAGTTTCCAAAAACCTTTGCATGGTTGGGTCTAACTCATGGTTGTTGGCTAAAAACTGAGTTATCACTTGGTTCAACTGGGTTTGGGTTACTATGAGTTCTCTCATGTTGATGTCTTGGTTGTTATTGTTGTTCTCACCATCCTTGATGTTGGAGTTTCCTGGAGTAGTCATCTATTTGGGTTGGATTGGGATTAGAATAGACAAAAGATTTCTAAGGAAATAATTCTAATCACACACATCACAATTCACACAAGCAATGTGCAACCAATCAAAAACAAACATTCCACCCAAACAACAAGTTTCAAGCACATTTTTAGGCAATAAAATATTTTTGCTACACCAAAATAGTTGGTGTGTTTGATCTAAACTAAGTACTAATATGGTGGTCCAACTATATGCTTCACTTGAGATCATTCCATCCTTCTTGGTTGCTTCTTCATGAAGAAGATCTTTATATCCTTGGAGAATTTCTTGCATCTTGGTCACAAAACTTCAAAGGTGATGATGATTCCGTCTAAGTTGTGTTTCCTTAGTCTTCAAGTCTTGAGTAATATTTCTTGTCTCACTTGTAGTCCTTAGTGATATCCAAGTTGAAGTCCTTGATTGTGTTGTAGTTGAAGTCAATAGAGTTGGTGAAATCCTTTGCTCATGGTAAGGTCTTTGCTTATGGTTGAGGTTTTGTCCATCAAGTTTGAAAAGGAAGAGATGTAGAATCAAAACCAAAATGGTTGAGGAAAAAGTTTAATAGATTGTTTGTAAATAAGTTTTGGAACAAAAACAACTATTTTTTCTAAGGGGTTTTGTCCAATCCTAGGGTTACAATCCTACAGGCAACATAGTACTTTGATACCATCTGTAGAGGTCCCAACCTTTAATAAGGTGGAGATCCTTGTGTTTACAATGCTAGTCCCTGGATCAATAGCTAGCATCCACAGTTAAGATGTAATATCAAGAAACAGAGGTCATAATACAACTTTATAACCAGGAATAAAATAATTCATTACATCTTACATAGCTCATTTGGCTATCTCATTACAATGCAGCAGAAATAACTATAGCATGGGGTACTTCATCTTCAAAGTGCCACAGGCAATCATGTTGGTTGTAGACTTGTAATCCTAATCAACACACTTTACTAACATCAAACAAACCTGCAACATAATAAGTTACAGCCACAAGGGTCAATACATTTGAATTGTATTGGCAAGTGATACTATGGTAGTATAGTGGTAACTATCATCAATATGCATTTGGCTAAGTGGATCTTAGGCTTTCTTTGCTCAAAATAGTTTTCCTTATCATTTGAAAACACTAAGATTTTGCTTCTCAAAATCACCCAAGGCATCTCCCAATAGAAATTGGTGATCCTTCAACCCTTGTTCAACCACAAGTATTTAACTTAGAAATTTGGATGAGAAGATTCTTGATAGATTCCATGTCTTGATGCTCAACTTGTCCTTTACCAGGGACATGGCTAAGTACTTAGATTTTACACTCTGTAGAGGTGGTGCACTTTCCCCACAAGACCTGGTTTCACCAAGACAAGATCTTTCAGAAGCCTTCCCTTAGACCAGAATGGACGCGTTCCAACCTATCAAACCCCTACCATCAACTGTCCATTTGGCTAAGTTATTGAAACCTATATGATCCAGGCAGAGCCCATAATTCCAAGTGGCTGCACTTGAAGCTTCTCAACATTTGACATCTCAAATCTCTTTGATCCTGGGTGGCATTCCACAAGTGAGATACCAAGTTTTCCCCAGTATACTGGACTTGGTGATGCCCAAGTTTTCCCCAGCATACTGGACTTGCATAACCACTCAACACAAAGCATTCTTTCCATTCCACCCAGGTGATTCATTCACTTAGTTGTTTTATTAATCAAAACACAAGTCCTTGACTTAGAAATATTCCATAGCATGAAATATAATACACCTTGGTTTTCTACTAGCTAAGCTAAGCATGATGGTAGTAGGAATCTTTACTTAGGAAAGTTTTTCTAAGGTTTCATCTACTAGGATTTCCCATGGCATAGTTTATACTTAGCAAAAATTCCATGCAAGTCCTACTTAGAAACATCACTAATGCATAGTGAAAATAATGGGACAAAGTATGAAGCATCACTTGCCTTTTGGTAGAGAATTATAAGTTCACTCCTTTATCTTTCAATATTCACACTCTTCAAATTCCACTACAATTCAACCAAGCAAGCAATATTCAATCCACCATTCAAGCAAACATCACATAAAATAATAGAAACAAAGCAATGCATGCAAGCATGTCAAAAAAAAATTTATTTGGAAAGGTGGTTTCTAATAGGTTATAAACATTCTAAAACACCTATTGGTCATTTTATAAAAGTGGAAAAACCATTTGCAAAATATTTTACCTATAAATCATTTTTAAACCAAATCAATATTTTATGTTGTTGAAAATGCCTTTAGCAAAGTAATAATTTCTATAGGGTTCACAAAATATATTTTTAAATCATAAATCTTTGTGTTTAGGGTCAGAGAGTTTAATCCAAATCATTTCCCAAAGGTTTTCCTCCAAAAAGTATTTTTAACATATAAACAACATTTTATTTGACTAGAAATGTTCTAAATCAAAGATTTATTCTTTTGCCTCACAAAATATGTTTGTGAATCCACAAGTTGGTTTATATGGTCAGTAGGTTCAAAACAATCCATTTGCCAAAGATTTTATCACAAAAATAATTTTAGAATGAATTTTATATTCAAAATATGCCTACACAAGTTTCTGCAAAAGCAACCATTTTACCAGAAGCAATTCATTAAACAAAGTGCATGGTTGGATAGAGTTTGTCTTGCTGATTCCATTGATATAAAATTTGCAAAATTTGGACGTGTAGATCAAAAGTTATGCAATTTAGAAGTTTGATCATCTAATAGAATAGTTTCTGGTTTTTAAATCTAAACCTAGGCCACGTGGCTGTATATCATTCATTGGTACTGTTTCAGTTGGATCGGCCTCTCTGGTGCGTTAGATTAAAGTGAAATCTTGCGGCTCAGGTTCAACCATACCTCTTAGAGTTATGATCAATCGTATCCAATGGATCAAGATCCAATGGCCTAAAGCAACTAACCCTAAACGGGCGGCGCTAGCGGCGGCAACTGGCGGTGGCGCGCTCGGCAAGTGGGGTTGCCGGTGATACATGAAGCAAGGGAGATGGGAAATAAGCTCACCGGGTTCGCTGGTTGGTGTTGATGCTCAACGTAGTCTTCTTGGGTCGAGGGGCGCTCGTGGTTGCCGTGGATTGCTCACCGGAGTCCGCACGGCATCGGGCATGCTCTGATCGTCGTTGTTGGCGAGGCTACAGGCCACGGGAGAGCGAACTGAGGGTGCTGTTAGCTTTGTACGCGTGTTGTAGACAAGTGAGCATCAAAAGGAGGGAAAGGGGTGGACGGTACTTACGGGAAAGGGTCACCGGAGAAGTGGCAGCCGACAGTGGCGCTCGGGTGTCGAGGTTGTCGAGTCTCTGGTGAATGCACGGGCTAGCGAGCAGCACTGGGAGGTGCACTAGGAGATGGTGAGCAGGTTCGCGTGCACTGGGAGGCGAGGGGAGGAGCTACGTCGCCGCAATCGGCCGGAGAGGCTCGTCGGGGCAGAGAGCTCGAGCTTGAAATTGAGGCAGCCTGGGGGCAGAGGGGAGGTGATGTCTAGGGGAAATGAGAGAGGATGAACAGGCGTTTAATACGGCGTGGTCACGGAGAGAAATAATCACGCCATTACGGTGGATTGATCGCGAGTAATCGGCGTCATAAACGGCCGGGGATTGGGGAAGGAACAGGTCGCGCTGGGGAAGACGCTGAGGTGGCGATGGGGTCCATTTGTTAGTGAAAGAGAGAGGGGGAAGGTGGGGTCCAGTCGTCATAGACTCTGCGGGTTCATTCTGCGGTGAAAACGTTTCGCGCTAAGAGGGAGGGGTAGTGGGCTGGACTGGGCTAGTTGGGCCTGGTCTGGTTGGGCTGATTGGTTTTCATTTTTTATACTGATTCATTTTCTTTTTCTATTTCCATTATTCTGTTTTGACTTTGTTTAATCAATTCAAACACCCATTTGAATTCAAACTTCTACCAAACTTTGTGTATATTCCAATATTGTTTATTAATGCATTCTAAAGTCAAATTTAGAACAATATTTTTATTATTTTTAGTGTATATTAATTATTTAAAATAGGCCCTTGTATTAATTCAAATAAGATTTTTTATTGTTTTCAAACTCCATTTGAAATCTAAATTTTTCCAAATCTTTTCAGTAGGTTTTATTTATTTATTAGGGTGTCAAATAATTCACTTTGAATTATTTGGAATATTTTTTAATAGGATTTATTAATCATTTAAATTGGGTATTTGTCTTTATTCTAATGAAATTAAATATGGGTTTAATTCCATAAATTTTATTTAGTTGATTTCTTTGATATCATTTAAGTTAATTAAATAACTTTTATTCCACTTGGGTAAATTCCAAATACTATTTCCCCATGATTTAATTAATTATTCTTATTAGGGAATTAGTCTTAATCCAATGGAATAGAATTTGGTTAAGGCCATATTATTTTATTTCAATATTATTTAACCATTTATTTCATTTGAACCTGGATTATGTTTATTCAATTTGCTTATGGTCTTGGGGAAGTTTTATTTGGCTCTTATCAAATAGTCCTTATTTATTATTTCTTCCTTTGTCTTTTTTAAAAACCATATCTTTTTATTTAAAGACCAAAACTTGGTGATTCCAATTTGTAAAATCTTATTTAATATTTGTTTATCCGTTTAAATTTCTTTAGGATTATTTGATCACCATTTCTATATAGGTGCTTTATTAGCTTTGGAAATTCAATTCCCTTATCTTATTAAATTAATAAGATTTTATCTATGGCTCCAAATTAAGTGAAACCAATTCATATGGTTTTATAATATTTCTATTTGTCATTCTTGATCATTTTGAAATGTTTGTCTAACCAATTTTATATGGATCAAATCCATAGGCTTAGAGATAACTTGGAAATGTTTTTCTTCCATTAGGGTTTTGGTTTATTTTCCAAGTGTTTAAATTTCAAGATGCATTTATGAAGAATGCATTTCACTTGATTTGAATTTAGTTGGATTCAAACATTAAACAAAGTTTGTTAAATATGGGATTTTAAGTTTCCACTTAGAAACAAAAAGTTTCTTTTCACCCTAAATTTCAACAATTATTTATTTTGTCTATTTATTTTTCACATTACAGATTTTGGAAAATTTTTGGGATGTGACAGATGCGTCACAATACACATCAAAGGGCTTCGTGATATCCGGCATGATCAAGATTGGGGCTGAAATCAATCTGCTCTTGAGCTATTGAAAACTCGATTCACATTTGTCTGTCCATTCAAACTTCTTGTCCTTCTTCAGCAATTGGGTCATGGGTCTGGCAATACTCGAGAATCCTTCTACAAACTTGCGGTAGTATCCCGCTAATCCGAGAAATGCACGAACTTGGGTTTGCGTGGTTGGGGCCTGCCAATCTTCAACATCTTTCACCTTCACAGGATCAACGGTAATTCCTCGGGAAGATACAATATGTCCGAGGAATCCTACCTCCTGTAACCAGAATTCACATTTGCTAAACTTGGCATATAGCTGATGCTCTCTAAGGGTTCCAAGAATGGTCCTTAGGTGTAGCTCATGTTCTTCTTCTGATTTGGAATAAATAAGAATGACATCGATGAAAACAACGACAAACTTATCCAGAAAGTCCATAAAAATCTTATTCATGAGGTTCATGAAATAAGCGGGGGCATTGGTTAATCCAAAAGACATGACAATATACTCGTATAATCCATATCTGGTGGTAAAGGCAGTCTTTGGAATATCCTCTGCGCGAATCTTGAGTTAATGATAGCTAGTTCTAAGATCAATCTTGGTCAAACAGGTCTTCTATCTTTGGCAACGGGTACTTGTTCTTGATGGTGACATCATTCAACTTCCGATAATCCGTACACAATCGGTTACCTCCATCTTTCTTGTCCACAAACAAAACAGATGATCTCCATGGTGACGCACTTGGTTGAATCAATCCAATTTCTAGCATGGCGTCCAGTTGCTTCTTCAGCTCCACTAGTTCAGACGGGTTCATAATATATGGTCTCTGGGCTATGGGTCCGGTTCCAGGGATTAGTTCAATGATAAACTCGATATCCCGATCTGGGGGCATACCGGGTAAACATCTGGAAATACATCGGGGTATTCACAGACTATCCGGATTTAGTCAATGGTTGGATGGTCTATACTCTTGTTGCACTTGAATTGACGGGGCAAGGTTTCAGATACATGCTCAACTGATATTCCGGCTGTATTGGTCATGGTTATGGATTTCTTGGCATAGTCAATTAATCCTTTGTGTTTGGACATCCAATCCATTCCTAGTACTACTTCCAAACCTTTAGTTCCGAGTATTATTAGATTAGCATAAAAATCTATGCCATGAATTCCGATAGGGACATCTTTGCAAATTTGTCTAGCTTGGGTGGTTGAACCAGGTATTTGAACAATCATAACATGCTTCAATTTGGTTGGTTGAATCTTACTAGTGGATGCAAATTCTTCAGTAACAAATGAGTGCGATGCTCCAGAATCAAACAACACTCTTGCAAGTATTGAGTTAACAAAAACATACCCATCACGACATCTGGCGCTTCTTGGGCTTCTTCAGCATGCATGAGTAAGAGACGAACGTTGCGGTTGAGCGAGTTCCCTAGGGCAAACCTTCTTTCGGGCTGAACACGACGCTACTACTGAGTTGGGGCATTTGCATTGGGGGTTGCGGCAATCTTCTTGGGGCACTCATTGGAATAGTGACCCTTGGTTCCACATACATAACAAGTCACTTGTGACTTGTCCTTTGCTGCAATAGGCACAACATTGCTTCCAGTCCTTGGGGCAGTGTTGGTGTTGGTGGCAGCATTGTTGGTGTTGAACTTGGGTGGTGCATGGTTGAAATTGCTGGGGTTGCCGGAGTTGTTGTGGTTTCCTTCAGGCCTTGGGTTTCCAAGGTTAGGATAGGTCGGATGGTTCATCGGGGGTCTGTTGGTTCTTGGGGCAAATCCTGGAGATGGGTTGGGGCGATACTTTGGTGTATGGTGGGTTCCTGGTTGATGCATCATGCGACGCTTCCGGTTCTCATTAGCTTGGTTGATCTTTCCTTCAATCTGAATGGCAGAGTCCACTAAGGCTTCAATATATGTAAAGGGGATATTGACTAACACTGTCTGCATCTCATCGTGCAGACCATTCAAGAATCTCTCTTTCTTCTTGGCTTCAGTGTCTATCTCATCCGGGGCATACCTAGCCAATGACAAGAATTTGTCATGGTATTCCACTACTGTCATCCTTCCTTGCTTCAGTTCCCTGAATTCATCTCTCATCCTCTTGATCAAACCCGGTGGCACATGGGTTCTACTGAACTTGAATTTGAACTCTTCCCAAGTCATCAGCTGACCTCTTGTCATTGCGTGAACGCTGTTCCACCATGCTCTAGAATCTCCGGCCAGATAGTGGGTAACAAACAACACTTTATCATTAGCTTCCACTACTGCAACTTCCAGATTGTTCTCCATCGTTTGCAACCAATCATCTGCATCTAGGGGCTCTTCTGACTTAGTGAAAACAGGTGGATTGGTGTTCTGGAAATTCTTGAGCTTAGATCCATGGTGGTCCTGATTTCCATGGCCTTGATTGTTGTTGGCCATCTGAGCTATCTGTTGAAGGGTGGCTAAGTTGGCTTGACGCTCGGCTCTTTCAGCTTCGTGATCAGAAACCAACATTTGCAAGAGTTGCAACATCGGGTCCGGGGCTGAGTTGCTTCCTCCGCGAGGCATCTGAAGATTGAGATAGATCATGAGAAAAGAGGGAAATTTCTAAGGTTCAGGTTTTTAAAAAAAATCAAAGTTTTCAAGTTTTGACTCAGATTTTTCTAGAAACTTGCTTTCATTCATTCATAGCACACGATACAAACACACACCACAAAAGAAAAACAGATGGTTTTAAGAACCATTCTGGGAAACTATGATACAGTGGGACTGAATACAACTCACTAACTCTAGTGCTCAAGTGATACTACTCCTCGGAGTCAGTGTCCTCATCATCCTCATCATCATCATCGATGAAGGCGAAGTCATCCTCATCGGTGAAGAAGTCCATGGCCTGATCCTCCAGAAAGTCATCATCATCGCTGAGATAGGAGTAGGGGTCTCCACGAAGGTCTTCCCCTGCATTCTCCCTTTCCTCCAACTGCATGTCTCTCTCGTGGATGGTCTCCTCCAAATCCGTGATCCGGTGGCGAAGACGGGCAATGATGCGCTCCTTCTTGTCGAGCTGACGGCGATGAGACTTGCGATCCTTCACTAGCATGGCGATGGTCTCATCCTTCTTGGCGGCGATGGCGTACTTGTGGTTGGCGTAGGAATGAGCATTTTCCAACTCCTTATGACGGTCATACATCATGAAGCTGAGGTGGTCCAACTGAGTCTTCAGCTCGTGGTGGTATGCGGCCTCCAGTGGTTGTCCCATAACATCACGCCTTGGGTAGAACTAAAAGCGGGTACCCTTGATTTGATTGAGACTCTGCCCACACAGACAGGCAAGAGCTTCTTGCATGGCCCTGTCAAGTCCATCAAGCCAGTTGTTCTCTCTTAAGGTGAACTGAATTCCCTCTGCAGTGGGGGGTTCAATCTTTCCTCGGAGACTTGCAACAACTAACCACTATAGATCTTCTCCTTCCTGATCATTGAGCTAAGCTCCGAAGAACTTGGGGTGCGGACGCTCCAGCATCTCCGATAGTTGGTCTAAGTCACGCCTAAATATGAGGTCTCCTCCATTCCCCAACTGATAAAACTTGTTGTACTTCACGTCCATCTATAAGAATATAGGATGAGTAAGTTAGTAGAGTGATCAAGTGTTTCAAAGTTTATGTAAATTTGCAAGAATTTTTGAGGAACATGACTTTTCATGAAAGAGTCTAAGTGATAAGAATAAGAATAAGTTTTTGTAAATACTCACTTCCTTTGGTTTTGAAACTAAGTTTTTGTTTCAAACGTCCATTCTAACTAGGGTCTCCTATGGTCAGGATGGCTCTGATACCAACTTGTCAACACCCGGATTTTTAATCCCAGATGCCTGTTATCCCATACATCACAATCCCAGGATTACCATTTCTGCGAGACATAACAGATTTGATATCACAGTCCATCATCCATTACAAACCATACATAAGGTCTTACACAAATAAGGATCTCATGATCCAGTTCTTAATACAATTCAAGCAGCGGAATAGCGTAAAGATAACGATAGCATGGGCGAAGCTCCATCTTCATGGTCACAGGCAATGCTGACGATGGGAGATGATCCTAGTTGTCGTAACCTTCCTGCGGTCCGTCATCTTGATACTCCTCTTCATAGTCTGGCCATGGGAATAGCCAGGGACAAAGCCATGAGTACTCTTTAAGTACTCGCAAACTAATACTAATAAGTGAAGTGGTTTTGAATAGGATATACTAAGCTCTAGGGTTGTTTTGCAAAAAGCCAGATTTACCTTTACTATGTTCAGAATTAAAGAAAGCAAGTTGAAAGTTTTATAACACCTAAGTGGGAACTTGAATTTCATATCACAACTCTGTTGTGGTCAAGTCAAAGTCATGAATCATGTCACAAGTCATTTTGAAAACATCTGACGACAGAACAGTATGGCCACTCCAACTATCCATAACCGCGAACGCGGCTATTCGAATAGTTTAACACTCTGTAGAGATTGTACACTTTCACCACAACATTCCATACATCCGTCAGGAACAATCCTGAATTCACCATACTTAGTATGTCGATAATCAATCCTAACCTTTCAATTACACGCCCTAGTATAGGCACCTCTCCTGTGAGTTTGGCCTCCCAACCATGACCAACTGTCATCTTGGGTACTGCATAGGTGGACAATCTTCACAAGTTAGCCTCGGCTCAGACCTTGGCCGCAAGGGAACCCATACTAAGGTATATAAATTTCCAGTCAAGCCCTACCCAATTTTCGGGTATTGTGGTTGTTCGGTAAAATTGGAATGGTATCGCATCCAGACAACCATTAGTTTTATAAAGGGCTAAAGCTCATGCCTTAACATTTTCATCATCATAAATCATTTGGTCTTCGTAAACACATGTCAAAACATTTCAGTAGAATGACTCATCATTCTAAGGTTTTCATAACCATTTTCACCAAGTATTCCCATCTGAAGTTGATCAAGTTTTATTCTTAACACTAGCATCTACAAGTGGGGGGTAAATACTAATGATAGGTAATAAACAAGTGGGGAGTACCTAAGTTCAATCTCATGCCTTAGGGTGATATCAAGATTATCTAACTTAGGCCAATTTTTATGCTCTTTATGCTACCTTGAAATATCTTTCTAATATCTACAAGTCACTAAGTAAACTTTTGATAGAAAGCCTTGAGAAAGAAATAAAATAGTAAGCTTGCAAGTAAAACTAGGATTGGGCATCATCAAATATATCTAACCAAGCATGCTTAATGCATTGCATAGGTTATCTAACTTTCATAGTTGCAAGTCTTAGCTTTCCTTGTGCAGAGCAGTGGTTGAAGTTTTCCTCGGCTTCTTCCTCGTAATATCCTCCTTCCTCCTTGTATCGTTGGTCGGTACTAGTGTCTATAAATAAACATGAGGTACACAATCACCAAACAATAATTAACTATTTCTAATCATCACACAAAATTTCACACTAGATGATCTAGCATCATCACTAACATTAAAAGATTAAAACATTTGTCTCATTTATTTTATTTGAGAAAAGTAATTTCTACTCATTGAAAAACTACTAAGGATTTAATATTCTCCAACTAAAACATGGGATCATGTTGACACATGTCATCACCACATATTTCAGTACATGGGAATGTGATTTAAAGTGGTGTCACAATTTAATAAGGTTTAACCTTTTTATTTTATTTAATTAAAGTGACTAGAAATGCCTATGTGGCATTCTTTTATTACTTGATCATTATTTCTGTAGGCAAACCTATAGATTTTTATATATTCTGAAAGGTATGGTTAAATGTGATTTTTGAGATTTGGAATCAACTCAAAAGCTCTTATGGTTGAATTTTGAAAAATGTTTGAATGCAGAAAAGCTTCTGCCTTGTTATTTTTACCATGGGTGATCTACAAATCTAAATGGTTTGAATCCAACGGGCTTGGATTAAGCATTTCGGTGCCTTTCTAACAAAATTGCTTTCATGCATTTTGGTTTAGTGAATTGAGCTGGGTTGATTTTTGAATCTAGGTACAGGACTGGGTTTGAAATTAAATGAATAAAACTAAATTTGAATTGTTGGGTTGCGCGGGATGTTTAACTGGCCGGCCCGCTACGCACAGCGCACGCGCGGGCTGGTTAAGTGAGCGACCCCACTCGTCAGTGGGACAACGAGTGGGGAAGCGGTATGGGGCGATTAGGATCGTAGGATCTACCTCTAATCGAACGACTCTGGTTCATCGTCCACGTCGGGCAGCATCGGCGAGACAGAACCCTAGCGCGATCGGTGAGGGTTTTGGGAGGCTCACCGGGGCTCAGGCGATGGTCGGTGACGGGGGCAAATGACGAAGTCGATGACGGCGATTCTCCTGGTACCGGCAGCTTCTCCTGGGGCGGCTCCGATCGACGGCGCCTCTCCTCCTCTGCAGCGCTGAACTCCGGTGAAATTCCGGCCACCTGGTGCTCGCCTTGCTTCGGGAGTGAGTCGGTGTGATCAGTGAGAGGTGAGGAGTGAACTGGTCTGAAGAAAACAAGCAGGCGAGGCCTCCTTTTATAGTGGCTAAAGGGGACCGAATGGCGCGGGTGGAGCTCGTCGGTGTCGACGACACAGAGTGCTACTGGAATGGGCGGCGATAGGGGGCGGTGATGTGCTCTCTAGCGATGCTCAACGGCATGGTGGCGAGGCGTGGGGCGGTGCGAGATTGTCAGAACATCGCGGCGCTCTAAGCGTGTCCGACGGCAATTTTAATGGCGCACAACGTGCATGGTCCGTGCGGCGGCGAACGAGGATTTCTGGCAGGGTGCTAGAATGCTGGCGATCACGTCTGCAAGCAGCGAGGGCGGAGCGCGGTCTGTGGGCGTGTCTCGCGGTTGGTGCACTGGCGCGCTCTCGGCTCGCTCGCAAAGAGGCTTGGCATGCTTGGGCAGTGTGGTCCAGGGGCTGGCAGTGCTCGAGGCTTGGACAGGGGGTGGCGGTGGACGGTGGTCAGTGCTCCAGACATGCTTGCTAGGCTTGGTACTTCTCCTAGCTTGCTGTCGACATGTGGGTGGCAAGTTAGGCTCGGCATGGTCACCATTGATGGCTATGCCAAGCTCACAGTGGTGCTGAGGCTTGTTAATTGGGCTAGATCATCTACTGAGAGTATACAATGAGCTAGAGAGGGAACAAGGTTGGCTAAAATCGCTACTCCTAATAGTGTTTTGTGTTTGTTTGTTTGCTGCTAACAAGGTGTTCGATGAAATGGCCGAACGAAATTCAAATTTGAATTTTGGATTCAAACTTGGTGGTTTTGCTAGGCACATACTAGGCAGTATCTGGTTAGTTGGATTGGTCAAGGGGCACTGGTTTAGTTGGGTTTTGAGAATGTGTGATCTTCACATATGTTAAAGATTCAATTTTGAATTGTCATTTGAATGGGGTTCCTAAATGGTTCTGCAAGTTTCAAAGGTGGGTTTTGAATCACTTTTACTTGGTGTTGCAAGGGGTGAAAAGAATTGAAAAAGTTTCTATTTGAAATCTTGGACTAGAAACACTCAAAGTGACCTAGTGAGCAAGATTGGAAAAATGACCATTTGCTTTATTTGAATTGTTTTGTGATTTTCTCTTGATTTGTTTCTGATTGGAAATGTTTAAGATGATATTATATTCATCTTTGAACCATTCCTTACTATTTAGTTGAATCACACAAGTTTATTCATGCATTTATCAAATCATCACACTCACACATGCATTCATTTGGTTTTTATTTAATCAAAGTTTTTGTTAACCCTAATTTTAGTGATTAGAGTTTGATGATCATTGTTTCATATTTTTGGGATTTTACAGTGAGAATACTCATCGACCTAACCAGAAAGTGCCATGTACACAAACTTTTTTGAATATAGAAATCTATATTCTACCACCTCTTATTTTAGATACTTGAACACGGTTTGCATGTTCATAAACACGCATGATATTTCAAAGCACCGAGTAGTGTCCATTAGATAATACAATTTTCTTAATAGTACATATATATCTGACACGACATGCTTTCAGTGCTAACATATAATAGAGTGTTATTGTACTAGTTCATATGTAGATCTGATCTACACAATTATGATCATCATGCATTTTTAAAATTTGATCGTATTTCCTCTAGATCTGACGAAATTTCTGTACATCGCTCATTCTAGGTTTTCATATAGGAGTTGGCAAAAACATACCTGATCCTTGAATCTCTGATCCATGAACATGTGTCGTCGCAGGCGTTGAATACTGGAGGCGGTCCTCGATGGAATTTGTGAGGTCGTTGTCGTGGAGGCGCTCGTGTGAGGAGGGATAGGAGGCGATTCGTGGGCGGAGGCGACCGTGGAGTGACTAAATACCTAACGCATCTATGTCGCCATACCTGCGCGCGTCTGCTGGGCGCGGTTGGGCCGGCCCAAATAAGCAAGCAGGCGCTGCAGCGATAACACGGGCACAGGAACACGAGCTGGGCTGGGCTAAGTCTGCGTATTTTAGAATATGTAAAAAATATTGAGGTTATTTCGTGAAGGAAAGAGGCTCAGGTGAGACAAAACAGGCTATCTGTAGATTTGTTATTTTTTGGAAAAAGAGGTTCAGGTGAGACAAAACAGGCTTGTTTATAAATCAAAAACTATATGAAAAAGGAAAGAAGAGCAAAGTAAGGCTACAATAGGGAAACACAATTAGCCAGCCCAATTTGGCAACAAATCAAAGAACTCTCTCTCTCTCTCTTTTCTGGAAACAAATCCATGCACCACTTTATGTCTATCTCTGACAGGCTCACCTCATTCATTCCTTTTTGCCCAATTTGGTAGCAAATCTATACCAGCATGTCTTTCTCAATTGCTTAACTATTTCCCTTGAACCTTTCCAAAATAGGAAATCCCACCACACACTAGCATATACAAAAATAAATGTAGATAGTAAGCATCTAGAATGTAGAAACATAACAAGCAACTAATTAAGCAAGGTTCAACACAAACTAATTAAGCATCTAAAATGTAGAAACATAACAAGCAACTAATTAAGCAAGGTTCAACACAAACTTGATAAGGCAGAGGTTCAACACAAACGCTGCTATGCAGCCAACATAAACACAGTTCAACAAAGCATGCTGCTTAAACCACCACCAGCAGCACACATAAATAGGCACATCAATACATCCCAGCCTCCTCGTCGCCTCCTCCCGGTCCTGCTTCCTCTGCTTCCTGCTGCCCATACGTGGAACCTTCGGTGGCTTGGGCTTGGGAGCAGGCACATGACCGAGCTTGATAGGTCGGTTCAGTTTGTTCCTGAGGAAGAGGACATAGGCCATGTGATTGGCCATGAAGCCGTGGACATTGACAATTTCCCCAACTTTGACACGGCCAGATCCACAGCCTTCAGCATGTTGCAGGATGCTTTAGAAGTCCATCTTTATGCTCCTTTTGCAGAAGGGGCAGCTGTTCATGCCATCAGTCCAAGGTTCACTCTAGAACCGGTCGAACTTCCTCACTTTAAGCTTGTTGAGAGTGGCCCTGGTCTTCCTTTGAGAGGATTCGACATCGCTGTCAACATCATTAGTAGCCTCCTAAAATATGCAAAATACACAGTGAAGCAAATATGTAGAAACTACAACTAAAATTGAATGCTTAACAAAGGAAGCAACAAATAACAGTCTCCAGCTAGCAATAACAGAAAGTAATCAAGGGATCAAGCAGATAATCCACTTTCATCGGTCAATAAGCTAGCATTATTCCATAGAAATGAAAACAAGAATCCATAAATCCACAAATATTAATCGATTATGTCCATAATCGAACCCTAGTTAGCAATAATCCACAAGTCCATTAATTACACATCAACCATAACAGATAACAAATGAATCTAACGCTAAGTGAAAACCCTAGGCCCCAAGCTTAATAGTTATTAATTGGAACTTACCTCCTCCTCCTCGTCGACGATGTTCTCGTTGAAGGCCGGCGGTGGTGGCCTGATGATGAGCTCGACCTCCTCGTCGTCATCCTGTGGCTGCTTCCCAAGATTGTACGCACATCTACTAATAGCGGCAGGAGCCGATGAGGGACTGATGGGCCGCCCTTCAGCAATGGCCTCTGCTTCATCTTTCACATCTGCTGCAGCTGTGATTGCCGCCCTTGCGGCATTTTGTTCCTCTGCCGCGGCTCTGGTCGCCTCCTCCGTGGCTAACGCCAGCATCGCGGACTTCTCCTTCGCTGCGGCGACAACGTCGGATGGGTGCTCCATCGCCGGAATGGGAAGGGGAGCGGAAGCGGAAGGGGAGAGGGTTTTTCCTAGTCGGCGGAGAGAGAGAGAGAGAGGAGTGGGGAAGGGTAGTGGGTAGGGGCCTAGGGGGAGTTGGGAAGCAGTGGCGTGATGGAGTGAATGAGGGGAGGTGGAGTGAGACAGAGGAATGGGCTCTATATGGTGAGACGCCGACGTTTCGTTCTCCCGCAGTTCACATGTGTACGGTTCAGCAGCATACGCACGCGCACCTTCTCGCACAATGCACTGCGGACATGCGTAAGATATTACATAGTTCACACGTGCACGGTGCGCCTCAGACACGCCTATGGTACATGCATGGTTCTCATATGCACGGTGGCTCCATTCGCCAACAATCTCTCTCTTTTATTTGACAAATCTCACTCTCTCTCTCTTTGCAGACCCCCGCCAGTGACCCACCCACTCTTTTCCGATCGTGGCTACCTCCTTTTGCAACTATTTGAAGTTGAGTTTGGAATACACAATTTGAATTTTAATGCACGGTTGAGTGTGTGTAATATCTAAGTTTAAGGTTTTCTTATAAAAAAATTGACACTTGTCCAACATGGTCCCACCCAGTAGATAGAAATAACAGGAAAGCATATAGTTTTCAGACTGCGCAAAAGGTGTATCCCGTTGCAACTCATTGTTCGGATAGTTCAGTTTACAGTTGCAAAATAGAAACACATAGTTCAATTAAGCAGAGCAGCACCGAGGAAAGTCAGCTACATTACAGTCGTAGCCTAGCGAGAAGCTGCTTGTTTTCGTCCTCAATCTCTTCAAGTCGTAGGCGACGTACGAGCATGTCCTGCCTGATCTTGACCTGCTCACTGAGCGAAGCCTCGATCTTCCGAAGCAGGTTCATGTTCTAGACACGGAGATCGACATTATCATATTTTAGCCTCGCATTATCCTTCGAGAGCCCCTCATTGATGGATGTATTCTGTCGGTTCGAGGCTTGGATCTTCTTATGCAGTTTCTTCTAGGCAGTGTTGTCCCTTTTCAGCTCGTCAACCTCCTCAGTAAGGGTATTCATAGCTAATTTGAGCCGTTCTAATTCTAGTTCTCGTGTTTGCATTTTCTCCCCGTGGCTGCTAATTCGTGCATCAAGCCAAGCATCCACCTGATTGTTGAGTTTTGGCTTCTTTTCCTAGGACAAAGAATACGTGGTTTCAGTCCTATCACGAAACGGGAACAACAGTAACTGAATTATAGCACCGAGCTTTATGTAGAAATGGGCGGTGTGGAAAAGATCCAGGAGATCCCAAATCCTAGTCGCAAAACCCCAGTGTATAGTGTTTACCTCGCTGATCTGGGGATCTGGGGCGAACATGTCTGTCGGTGAACCGACGGCTCTGAAGAAGGAGAAGTAGGTGATGATTAAGGAGAAGAATGCTGGATAACATTGTTAAGGAGAAGAAGTACATGACCTACCCAGAGGATCCCTCGCCTGCGGGCACAGCCATGAGTATATGGTGTGACTCTTTAGTGCGTAAAGCATCGTGGCGAGCTCTATCTTTTCTCTCCTCATGCCTTGTCGCCGCGGCACGCTTCCGAGAAGGAGCCATGCCTGCGCAGAGGGAGGGAGCAGGAGAGGGATGAGCAGGAGGAAGATGAGAGGGAGGAGGGCGCTAGTGATGAGTGGAGGTAGATAGTCAAAAAGGCTAGGCAGACCAGTCTTATGCACCCCACTGTCCTCTCCCCTACTATGAGATCTGCCTTCTCAAAGAAGTTTTGTGCACATGTGGCAGGCAGAGAACTGCAACGATGCGACCGATTGGATGCTCCATTAAGTCGATTGATAATTCAATGACATTTTGGCGCTGATACAATGGTGCACGCGTCCGGCCTACATGCGTCATGATGATATAGTCCTGCATCGTCACGATCACATTTACAATTTATGTCTAGTTCTGTTTCCGGATCCGAATTTCACACGGGTGGTGTCATACATGCGCCGCATCGGAGGTGACGGGGGTGCTGCTATTTCCCGCCTGTTGGTGAATGGGGAGTGCGCCTTCCTAATGTATCGCGAGCTCCCTCTCTTATCCGTGTGTGCAACACAAACGGCTCGCCGGTTGGAACAGAAATGTGGCCCAAGAAACCACGTAGACGTATTGCCACGTCAGACTGCTGAGTTGGACGACGGGAATCCACATCGCGCCGCAGAATACGTGCATACTAATCCACTTCGAGACTGTACGGGCTTTGGCGGGCTCTATGCGCGAGATCTAACCATTCTATATGCCAATCCTACCCCCATGCGTGAAGGGGTATCCGCCCATCCCAACCCTCGATTGCTCTTGAATTTTTCTTTCTTTCCTTGACGGGTCTATTGAATCAGAAGTCTTCGTTAAATTATCAAGGTGCGAAATCTTAGCAAGAAGTTGAACTTGTCTTCAAAACTCTCGGTGGTTCGATATATAAAATTGTGACCCCTGATAGATACCTCCAAAATATTTTTGTAAACTTTTAAAGCAGGCCACGATTTACTTGTAGTAGTTCAAATTTGACCTAATATTTCAATAAATCAGCATAAAGTCATTCATGGGAGGAGTAAGCTAGGAAGTTTGAGAACTCATAAAACATGGAAAATTGTAAGTACAACATGTTGGTCCACTATATATATCTGAAAACTTGGCTTATGGCATTCATATCCATATTATTTGGACTTTCTTTATGGGAAAGAACAATGTCACCATCACTCGAAAAATTGAGAATGGTCTTTCCTGATAGATGGAAACTCACACTGACATCATTGTTTACTACAAGAATATGCACCCATCTACCTCCAAAAAGAATTAATTCAAGAGCAATCTATCGTGCTTACTTGTAGCTAAACTTGACATAATTTTGTTAAATTGTCAAGATGCAAAATCGTAGGAAGAAGTTGAACCTATCGTATAAACTCTTGGTGGTTTCGGATCTATTATTTGTGACCCTTGATGGGTACCTCCAAAAGGTTTTTTGTAACTTTCAAAGCAGCCTATGATGGCGCATGAGAGCTCTTCGTCGGGAAACCCCAAGAGCAAGGTGTGAAGAGCATAGCAGGAAGTCTTCCCTCAGTAAGAAACCGAGGTTATCGAACCAGTAGGAGGAAGGAAATGTCTCAAAGGTGTTGCAAGCAACTTGGAGACCTGCACAACACAAACTCAAGACTTTGCCCCAACGAACAGTGAGGTTGTCAATCTCACTGGTTGCTGTAACAAAGGATTAACTGTATGGTGTGGAAGGTAATATTGGTTTGCAGAAAGTAAATAGTAACAGTAGAAGATGTATCAATGGTAAATATTGGACCGGGGTCCATAGTTCACTAGAGGTGTTCTCCTTAGATAAACAAACATGGCATGCTGGGTAAACAAATTACAGCAGGGCAATTGACATGACTGATCAAGGCATAACAATACAATACTAGACATCATGATCCTACGAGATTCGATTGGGCAATCAAACAAGATACATAGACCACCATCCAAATTCATCTATGACTATAAGTCCACCTTTGGGTTATCATCCGAACCCCCTCCAGTATTAAGTTGCAAGCAACTGACAACTTCTTTAAGCAAAGTGTGTAAGGTAAACAATCCACTTGTTCCATGAACAAGAGACCATTGTTTTCTCCCTAGTGGCAACGACACATCTACAAACTTAGAGATTTCTGTCACTTCCCTTAGATTAAATAGAGGCATGAACCCACTATCGAGCATAAATACCCCCTCTTGGAGTCACTAGCAACTACTTGGCCAAGATAGCTACTAACAACGAAGAGCATGTAAGATCACAATAAACATAGGCATGATAGAATCAATAAGATAAAACCATTAATCAATCTGACATAGTAATCTCAATATCCATCGGATCCCCGCAAACACAACATGCATAAATACAAATAGATGAGATCTAGATCATGAACGGAGCTCACAAGATCTAGACATGAAAGCATAAAGGAGGAGATACAACCATCTATCTACTACATGGACCCGTAGGCCAAGGTGGAACTACTCACGCTTCATACCGGAGGCTGGCATGATGAAGAAGAAGGCCTCCAGGATATCTTCCCTCCGGCAGGGTGCCGGGAAGAGCTTCAGATCCACCCCACCTCCGATCTAGCGATGATGGTGGCGGCGGCTACAAACGGTTTTGTGGAATATTGATCGGGTACTTAGGGTTTAGGCATCGGGGGCTTCTTCTAGGCGAAGAGGGAGGCCGAGGGGGTGCCCGAGGCGGCTGCACCCCCCAGGCACGGAGTGGGCCCACCCGCACAGCCAGTGGGTCTGGCCCCCTTGAGGCCCTCCTCCGTCTTGTCTTCTGGCTCTGTGTTCCCCACGGTAAAATATTAACTTTGGCTTTTGTCCCGTCCAATTCCGAGAATATTGATTTTCTGCCTTTATGGAACCAAAAACAGAAGAAAACAGGCAACCGACACTGTGGCATCTAGTTAATAGGTTAGTACCAGAAAACATATAAAAACACCACAAAGTGTAGACAAAGCAAAGCAAAGCAAAGTAGATACTAAACAAGCATGAAACATCAAAAATTATAGATACGTTTTCGACGTATCAAGCATCCCCAAGATTAACTCCTGCTCGTCCTCAAGTAGGTAAGTGATAAAAGAATAATTTTTGAGGTGACATGCACCATCAAAATCAAAATCAAACCATTTGCAAGCATTGAAAGCTGGGATCAAAGAACTCTAAACATGTGCATGAAAGATGGAGTTCTAACAATAAGAAAAAGTAACTATGCATGCAACATGAAAGGCTACAAACAAAGATCATGAATAACATGCATTGAAAAACGTTTGTTTCTTTCACATACAGAAAACATGGCATAGTGGCAATCATCTTGTCCCTCATAGAGTAGCAAATAGATGCATAGGACACCTTCAAAGTTCATAAGAGTGACTGGATACAAATATCACAAGAAAAAGCTCAACAATATACATCAATCAATAAGTTTTGGGACAATGCACATAGAACTAAGAATGGCAACTATGCTCTCTTAACTGGTGCCTAAAGGTAGAAGGTGGAGACTCAATATAATAGTGGAAGAAAGGCCCTTCATATAGGGAAGCTGGGATTTCAAGTTTCAAAAAGAGCTTCCAAAAATTATGGTATTTGTTAGCTTTTATGTAGAGGTCCCAACCTTTAATAAGGTAGAGATCCCTGTGTTTACAATGCTAGTCCCTGGATCAATAGCTAGCATCCACAGTTAAGATGTAATATCAAGAAACAAATGTCATAATACAACTTTATAACCAGGAATAAAATAATTCATTACTTCTTACATAGCTCATTTGGCTATCTTATTACAATGCAGCAGAAATAACTATGTAGCATGGTTGTAGACTTGTAATACTAATCAACACACTTCACTAACATCAAACAAACCTGCAACATAATAAGTTACAGCCACAAGATTCAATACATTTGAATTGTATTGGAAAGTGATACTATGGTAGTATAGTGGAGTCTATCATCTATATGCATTTGGCTAAGTGGAGCTTAGGCATGCTTTCCTCAAAATAGATTTTCCTTATCATTTGAAAACACTAAGTTTTTATTTGTCAAAATCACCCAAGGCATCTCCCAATAGAAATTGGTGATCCTTCAACCCTTGTTCAACCACAAGTTTTTAACTTAGAAATTGGGATGAGGAGATTCTTGATAGCTTCCATGTCTTGGTGCTCAAATTGTCCATTGCCGGGGACACGGCTAAGTACTTAGATTTTACTCTCTGGAGAGGTGGTGCACTTTCCCCACAAGACTCGACATGCATCGATACAAGATCTTTCAGAAGCCTTCCCTTAGACCAAAATGGACGCGCTCCAAACCTATCATCCCCTACCACCAACTGTCCATTTGGCTAAGTTATTGCAACCTATATGATCCAAGCAGAGCCCATAATGCCATGTGGCTGCACTTGAAGCTTCTCAACATTTGACATCTCAAATCTCTTTGTTCCTGGGTGGCTTTCCACAAGTGTGATACACAAGGTTCACCAGCCCCCTGGCCTTGTGTAACCACTCAACATTAATCCATTCTCACCATTCCACCCAGGTGTTTCATTCACATAGTTGTTTTATTAAACAAAACACAAGTCATAGACTTATAATATACCATAGCATGAATATAATCCACCCTTGTTTTCTACTAGCTAAGCTAAGCATGATAGTATTAGGGATCTTAACTTAGGGAAAATTTCTACTAAGGTTTCATCTACTAGGATTTCCCATGGCATATCATACTTAGTAAAAATTCCATGCAAGTCCTACTCAAAACATCACTAATGCATAGTGAAAATAATGGGACAAAAGTATGAAGCACCACTTGCCTTTTTGGTAGAGATTATAAGTTCACTCCTTGTTCTTGTAATAGTCACACTCTTCAAATTTCACTATAATTCAATCAAGGCACAAATTCGATCTAGCATTCAAACAATTTTACCACATAAAATAATGAAAACAAAATAATGCATGCAAGCATGTAAAAGGTTGTTTTATTTGTAAAGGTGGTTTCTAATTGTCTATAAACATTTTAAAATACCTTTTAGTCATTTATAAAAGTGGCAAGGTCATTTGAAAACACGTTAGTGAAAATGGCCACTTTAAATCATTTTTGTTTTGCTAGGAATGATTTAAATCAAAGGAATATTTTATAGTGTTTGCCAAATATATTTTTAAGCACAAATGTTAGTGTTTTAAGGTCAATTGTTTAATATTAAAACCATTTACAAAAGGTTTTACCTATAAACCATTTTTAAATCAAAGCAACATTTTATTTTGTTAGAAATGCCTTCAAACAAAGTAATAATTTTCGAGGGTTCACCAAATATATTTTTAAACCCTAAAACTTGGTGTTTAGGGTCAGAGAGTTTAATTTAAACCATTTCCAAAAGGTTTTACTCAAAAAGCATTTTTAAAACATATTCAACATTTTTATTAGGTAGAAATGCTTTAATTGAAAGGAATAATTCTTAAGTGTCATAAGATATATTTTAAATCCAAAAGTTGGTTTCTATGGTCAGTAGGTTCAAAAAAATCCATTTACAAAAGGTTTTACCCTGAAATTATTTTTAGAATAATTTTATACTCAAATTATGCCTACACATGTTTCTGCACAAACAACCAATTTTATAGAAGAAAAAACACTAAACAAAGGGCATGGTTTTAAAGTACTCTTTTTGCTGATTCCATTGATATAAAATTTATAAAATTTGGACATGTAGATTTAAAGTTATGAATTTTTCAAATCTAAACATCTAATAGAAATGTTTCTGTCTATTTAATCAAAACTGTGCCACGCGTCTTGATCTAATTGGAGCGTACCGGTTCAGCTGGATCGAGTGTTGTGGTTCGTTGGATTTAAAGATAATCGTGCGGCACAGAAACAATCATACCCCTTCGGGTTAAGTCATCTATCCTAACCAACGGATCAAGATCCAACGGTGCAAACACTAGTGGCCAAAGATGAGCGGCGCTGCGACGACGGCTGGCGGCGGCGGTGCTTTGGCGGTGAGGTTTCTGGCGATATAGGAGGCGAGAGAGAGAGAGAGAGAGGGAAATGTCTCACCGAGTTTGCCGAAGCCTGCTGATGCTCAACGTGTCCTTGGTTGGCGAAGGGGTGCACGGTGGTGTCAGGGATTGCTCGCCGTAGCTGTTGTCGGCGTCGGGCGCTCACTGTTGAAGATGGTGGCGATGTTACAGACCGTGCTAAGTCAAACATAGGGTTGTGTTAGATGCGCACGAAGTCACCGGTCACACGCGTATCATCGGGAGGAAGAGGGGTGGTCAGAATGTTACCAGGGGCGTTGCCGGAGTTGAGGCAGACGGTGGCGTCGCTCTATCGTCGAGGTTGCCGAGCCTCTGGGGCTTGCACTGACGAGTGGGTGATACTGGGAGATGTGAAAGAGGTTGGGGAGTAGGCTCGTGGAGGCTAGGTACGGTGGGGGTGATTGTGCTCACTGGAATCGGGGAAAAGAGCTCGTCAGAGAAGTGGTCGTGCAAACAAAATTAGGGGCAGCCTGGGGGCAGAGGGACGATGGCGAGCGAGGGGAAATGGAGAGGAGACCTGGGCGATTAAGAGGGCATCGTTACTGGGAGGAATTAATCGGCCATTTACTCGAATTGAAGCTGGCATTGAACGGCAGAGACGGGCGAGATTTGGGGGAGAATCAGTCGTGCGGGTGGAAACGATGAACTGGCAAGTGGGGTCTTGTCGTCAGCGAGAGAGAGGGGGTTTAGGTGGGGTCGTCTCATCAGGGACAGTGCGGGTGCGTCTGTGAGTGAAGAAAACGTTTTGGGAGGGTTAGTTGGGCTGCGAGTTGGGATTTGCTGGGCTAGGCTGACTCGTTTTCTTTTTTTTCTTTCTAATTCTTTTTCCTTTTTCTTTTCTATTTTTCTGTTCTGATTTTTGTTCAAATAATTCAAACATCATTTGAATTCAGATCTTTATCAAACTTTTAGTAGGTTTTTAATCTGTTCATTTATGTAACTAAACAATCCATTTTGGAATATTTATTTTATTCCCTTTATGGTTTGTTATTTATTTAAAATAGACATTTGTCTTTTATTCAAATAAGATTTTATTTATATTTTCAAACTCTTATTTAAATTATAATTTTCACCAACCATTTTTCAGTAGGTTTTATTTATTTAATAGGGTGTTAAATAATTCACTTTGATTTATTTGAAATATTTTTAATATGATTTATTAATCATTTAAATTGGGCATTTGTCTTTATTCAAATAAAATCAAATATGGGTTTAATCCCATTTAAATTGTATTCAAATAATTCTTTGATTCCATTTAGGTTAATTAAATAACTTTTATATCCACCTTGGGAAATTCCACTTATTATGTTTCCATGATTTAATCAATCATTCACTTTAGGGATTTTATCTTTATTCAAATATAATTAGAATATGGTTTAATCCTATATGTTTTTATTTGAATATTCTTTATCCATTTATTTTATTTGGATTTGGATTATCTTTATTCCATTTGCTTATGGATTTAACTCAAGATTTAAATTGTCTTCTAAATAATTCCTTATTTATTTATTTATTCCTTTCTTTGCCTTATAAAATCCATATCTTTTTATTTAAAGATCCAAAATTGGTGATTCCAATTTGTATATTTTTATTTGATATTTGTTTATATTTTTAAATCCCTTGAGGATTATTTTGATCACAATTTGGTATGGATTTTAGATAGGAGCTTTATTAGCTTTGGAAATTATTTCCTTTTTAACTTATTAAATTCATAAGTTTTTATCCATGGCTCCAAATTAATCTATGGTTTTATAATATTTTTATTTATCATTTTTGATCATTTATAAATGTTTGTTGACAAATTTTTATATGGATCAAATCCATAGTCTTAGAGTGATCTTGGAAATGATTTTCTTCCATTAGGGTTTTAAGGTTTTGGTTTAACTTTTCCAAGTGTTTAAATTTCAAGATTCATTCATTGACGAATGCATTTCCCTTGATTGAATGTTGGATTCCATTTTCATACAAAGTTTGTTCAAGATGGGTTTTGAAGTTTCTATTTGGAATCAAAAAGTTTCTTTTCACCCTAAATTTCAAAAATTATTTATTTTGTTTATTTATTTTTCACATTTCAAAATTTGGAAAATTTTGGGATGTGACATTTTAGCCCTCATTGCCCGTATCATAAGCATCTTGAAGTGATTAAGGTTAAAGTGAACAAACTATGGAGTATATGCTTGACAAAGTATAAGTTGGCAATCTCATGTCCCTTGAATACGAGGGTCGCTCCTCATGCTACTCAACTTTAGTCACCTATAAGTTATTGTCATAGTAAGTACATGTGTATCATAGAAAACCGCCAACGGGGTACCCCTTGCACATGGTACAGGAGCTATCCCATAACCAAAATGACAAGGCAAGCAGACAATGAGCATCTCAGCAATCTTCTGATTTACCATGGGAAAATTGTGCTTTTTTCTCTCTTTCCTCTCTTCAATATGTCTCTTTTTTTATAAGAATAAAGCTTCATAGATGTCATTATGGTGATGCTGCAAGTTTCCACCATGATTAGGCATGGCTTAGGCTAGCGGCCCAAGCGTTTCTCTAACACACATACGTAACTCCATGGACTTACAAGCTCCCCTTTCATTTCACACCGACGACATCCATAGACAAAAGAGCATGATATCAACTGCGTACAAAGTACAGGTGCAATGTTGAAAGCTTTCCCCGTGACAGCATGGTTCTGCTAATTCCAACGTATAAGTGCAAGCATATACAGCATAGATGACACAATGATTCAAGTTTATTAGGGGCAAGAAAAATAAAGTGTGGCATCAAGTTTGTGAGAGCTTTAATCACTAAGTTTTCACATAACAAAATACTTTTTAATTGGAAGATAGATGAAAACAAGAATATACTTGGAATGGTGTAACACACCATGCATAGGAATTTATAGTGGACACTTTGGAATAACTTGGTTTCTTGGCAGTTGGATGCATGATTAGTTCTTACTCATACAAGTGGAGGCTAGCAAAAGACTGAGAACAACCAAGAGAGCAATAATGGTCATAATCATGCAGAGCGACAAAACGTTACTAATCAAAGCATAGAGTGGTACTACAAGTCAAGGACTAAATGATCATAGAGGCTATGGTGACTGGTTTATAGTCATAACATGGTGTGAACATGTGCCAAGTCAACCCAAACAAAACATCAAAGGAGAATACCACAATACTATGCTTTTGTATGCTAAAACAACGCATGATTCTTTCAAGACACACTAAGCAATCCCAATTTTTTGGAACAAGTCATGCTACAGCAATAATCACTAAGCATAAGGTCAAAACAACACCTAGCATGGCATGCTAAAGTCTAAGTCATAGTCAAAGCAGGCTCCTCTTGCACTATTTCAACCAAGAACTTTCTACTCCTTTCCAACACCAATCAACTTATTTGAAACAACACATCAAGAACGGGGGTCCAAACTACTTTATTCAAGCAAACTAAGCAAAGCATCCAAAAACTAAGACGCTCCAAGAGCAACACAACAGTGGGGTCGGCTACTCGAGGGGCGCACGGGGTTGCTGTTAATCGCTCGTCGGAGAAGCTGCAGGCGGTGGTGCTCTCGGGTTGTCGTCGCTGGCGATGTTTAGGACCACTCTAAGACAAGTTAGCAGTTGAGTTAGCTGTGCATGCGGTCGGTGGTCATGTGTGCATCAACGAGAGGAAAGGGGGTGGTCAGATACTACCTGCAGGACTCGCCGGAGAGGTAGCAGACGACGGCGGCGTTTGAGTGTGGTCGATGTCAATGATACGGTGCTCGCGCGGATGAGCGGAAAGCACGAGAAGATGCGCCAGAGGCTGGGGATCACGCTCGTGTGAAGCAGGGCTTGCGGGGGTGAGGGTGCTGGCCGGAATTAGAGAAGAGGCTTGTCGGAGCAAGGAGGGCGCGAGCTCGAATTGGGAACAGCCCGGTGGCAGAGAAGGAATGGGGTCTGGGGGGAAACAGAGAGGGGAGAGGGGCGATTTAGAGTGCATAATCTCTGGGTCGATTCAACGCTGCATTGACGTGAATTTAATCGTGGCTTGAATGACAGAGAATGGCAGGGAGAAGGAGGAAGCAGTCGCGGGCGGGTGGAGACGAGAACTGACAGGAAGGACCGTTTCGTCAGCAAGAGAGGAAGAGGGGAGGTGGGGTCTGGTTGTCATCCACTGTGCGGGTCAAATCCTTGGTGCAAATCGTTTTTCTCGCGGGGAAGGGTAAATGGGCTAACTGGGCCAGACTGGGTCTGCTGGGCTGGGCTGCTCTGTTTATATTTTTTTCTTCTCCTGTTTATTTTTCTTTTTCCAATTCTTTTATTCTGTTTTGATTTTGTTTAATCAGTTCAAACAACAATTTGATTTTAAACTTCAACCAAACTTTGAGTAGATTTTAATATTGATTAATAATTCATTTTAAAGTCAAATTTAGAATATTTCTTTTATTCTTTTTAGGGTCTTTTAATTATTTAAAACAAAGCCCTTGCATTTATTCAAATAAGATTTAATAATGTTTTTCAAACTCCATTTGAATTGTAAATCTTTCCAAATCTTTTCAATAGGTTTTATTTATTTATTAGGGTGTCAAATAATTCACTTTGAATTATTTTGGGATATTTTTAATATGATTTATTAATCATTTTAATTTGGGTACTTGTTTTAATTCCAATGAAATCAATTATAGTTTCAATTCCAAAAAATTTATTTAGGAGATTTCCTTGATTCTATTTAAGTTAATTAAATAACTTTTATACCACTTGGGTATATTCCAAATATTATATTACCATGATTTAAATAATCATTCTAATTAGAGATTTGTCTTTAATCAAATAGAAATAGAATTTGGCTAATGCCATTTTATTTTATTTGGAAAATTCTTTATCCATTATTTTATTTGGATTTGGATTATATTTATTCCATTTTCTTATGAATTTAGGTCAAGAGTTAATTTGGCCTTTAAATATTCCTCATTTAATATTTCAATCTTTATCTTATAAAATCCATATCTTTTTATTTATAGATCCAAACTTGGTGATTCTAATTTCTAAAATCTTATTTAATATTTATTTATCCTTTTAAATATCTTTAGGATTAATTGCTCACCATTTGGTATGGATTTTTAGATAGGTGCTTTATTAGCTTTGGAAATTAAATTTCCTTATCTTATTAAATTCATAAGACTTTATCCATGGCTCCAATTTAGGTGAAACCAATTCATATGGTTTTATAATGTTTCTATTTGTCATTCTTGATCATTTGTAAATGTTTGTTGACAAATTTTTATATGGATCAAATCCATAGTCTTAGAGATAACTTGGAAATGTTTTCTTCCATTAGGGTTTGAGGGTTTTGGTTTAACTTTTCCAAGTGTTTAAATTTCAAGATACATTCATTGAGGAATGCATTTCACTTGATTTGGATTTTGTTGGCTTAAATCTTTAATCAAAGTTTGTTCAAGATGGTATTTCTAAGTTTCCATTTAGAAACAAAAGTTTCTTTTCACCCTAATTTTCAACAATTATTTATTTTGTTTATTTATTTTCCACATTACAAGATTTGGAAAATCTTGGGATGTGACAGGCTACCACCCTTAAAATAAATCTCGTCCTGAGATTTGGGAAGGCTAGGGGTTACAAGTTGGCTCAAAGCAACTAGGGTACTACCACCCTTAAAAAAATTCCAACTAGATTACTTCTTGGCTTGCTTAGGGTTTTGATGATACTTCTCTGGGCACTTGTTTGCATAATGGCCTAGTTCTTTGCATTTGAAACACATCACTTGGCTGATATCTTTCTTTTCCTTTGGTATCATTGCCTCTTGTTTGTTTCTTTGGTTCTTCTTATGTCACATCCCAAAATTCTCCTAATTTTGGAATGTGGAATAAATAAATAAGTTTGATTGATTGTTTGACTATGTTGAAAATTCTCAAAGAGAAGAACCGTTTTGAATAGAAAATCCTCTCAACCATGAATTCAAAATCTTATATTCTTTTGTTAAGACCTAAGTAGCCATATAGGCAAAAGGGCATGGATTGATTATGGATTGTAGAATTGGTGTGCAAGATTTCAAAATGAAAATCATGAAGCATTCATAAGCATTTCATTACATCCATGCAAAGTTCTCACAAACTGAATCCAAATCCTGGTATCTAAATTCTATAGTTGATTCTCCCAAATGTTCCTAAAGGTAATTAAATTGACTTTATAAAACCCACTGTTGATAAGGCATAAATTATTGATAATTATAGCCTAAAGAGATTCAATTAATATTACAAAATTTTAGAAACAAAATTGAGCTCATTTGGAGCTAGTATGAGAAAGTTATGGAATAAATACAAATAAATAAAGATATAAATAAAATGGAATATACAAAGATTTATAAACCCACTACTTGAAAACTAGTAAAAATATTACAAATATGATCCTACAATGATCTATTCGATTTTAGAAAAATTTAAACAAGAATCATGTTATTTGGAGTTCGTATGCAAAAGATATGAGAAAAACAAGTAAATAGAAAAAGAAAAAGAAAAAAAAACTAATGGCCGGCGGCCCAGGCGGACCGAACCAGCCAGCCAGGAGCTACATGACCGATCGATCGCTTGGATGCTTTAAGAACCGTGCAAAACCTGTTTTCTCAAACCTATCTCTATTCAAACTCCTATAACTTTTTATCTACAACTCCGAATCGACTTCCGTTTGTTTCTACTTGTTCCCTACTCCAAGGCCTATCTCTACACCATCTTAAATCTCCATATAAACTCGTGGAGCCACGGCTGTACGAGTTTCTATTCTCGAATCCCAAATCTACATATTCCCGAATCTTATTTCGCTTTTAACCCATCTAGACTTCGTCGTTTGCCTTCGGTCAAAAAACGAAAGTTGTAGCAATCATCGAAATCTTTCAATCTGGACAAACCTCACCTCTTTTCATCCACCACAACCGGAGAATTTCGTATCGCAATATTTCAGATCTTACGGTGTAAATCCAAGATCTACTCGCGCTTGTTTCTTCAAATCCAAATTCCTTTGGTGAAA
Source organism: Avena sativa (assembly GCA_916181665.1). Lineage (NCBI taxonomy): Eukaryota > Viridiplantae > Streptophyta > Magnoliopsida > Poales > Poaceae > Avena > Avena sativa. Next base: position 442,488,247 of record OV702294.1, on the reverse strand, counting down.
AGGTAGGAATAATGATTCCCCACAACTTTCATGTTCTGAGTTTTTCAATTTGACCTACGGATTTGTCTCTCTAACACAGATCTATTTCTTGTCTATTCTGAGCCAAAATCGGGTCAAGCTATTCTTCTAGCCACCGGATCCTATCCAGACGGTCGAGATCCAATCAAACCGGTACGTGCCATGTCGTTATCCCGGTCATCTTCCTCATCAACGCCACGTCAACATAAGGTCAACATCTAGTCCCAGTCAGCATGCAAAGTCAACATGTCCAGTCAGCGGAATATTCCCTGAAATATTCCGTTCGAATTTAAAATTGCACATTATAGATCTAAAATGTAAAATTCATTAGAAATTCATACCACATCCAAAAATTGCGTATAATATATCAAATTGAAGATAATTTCACGTAGAATCATCTTATCAGAATAGATCCAACTTTTACTGTAGGGGGTTACTGCAGTAATTTAATTAGTTTTAATGGTCTTTTAGGTTAATAAATTCATAAGAAATTATCTGTAACTCCGAAAAATATGAATAATATATCAAATTGAAGCTACTGTAATGTACTTTAATAATATCTGGTTGGATCTAGCCTTTGCGGAATATTTACCCCGTAGCAATTTAATTAGTTTTAATGGCTTTAGAAATCATTAAATTCGTAGAAAATTATTTGCATATCACAAAAATATAAATAATATACCGATAGAAAGCTGCTTCCATGTAGATCATCAATCTGCAAATCGTTCTGTAAAATACTATAAGGTTTCGGAGCAATTAATTAAATGGTTTAATGGCTTATTCAGAGTAATAAATTCATAAGAAAATAAATACTATTCAGAAAATTACAAATAATATCTCCCTGAAATCACAATTCCGTGGAGATTACAGATATAATTTTAGTTTGATTTTTAGGCAATAGAAACTGTATGAATCATTTAAAACCCATTAAACACTATTTAAATCATACAAAAAGATCTATAACTCCGATTAGGGTGAATCCAACGCCTACTGGTTCGTATTAACATCCTCTATCCAGTAAACCCAAGAAACAGATTTAATTCTACAGTTAGAACAGGTGTTACAACAGAACTATCAAATCCTTATATTGGCAAGTAATTATTAATAACAAGTACCCTTTTGCATTAAATGGACTCATACATGCATCATATGATATATTAATATTCATAAAACTAATTATACCCATTGTGTAATGTTAAATCATCATGCATGTTTTCGATCATCCTTGTTGTGTTTGCTATGTTTGCAATTGTTTTGATTGGAACTACCTTGTCCTCGTATTAGATTGTTCGGAGAGTGCGATTGCTGCGGAGAAATACAATCAACACCCATATTATCAACATAAGGCAAGTTACACCACTTGTTCATAATTTTGTCCCAGTTTTGATTCTATGCATGTGATCTTCAAAACTCTGTAGTATGCATGTGTAGGATGTTCTAGTAGATTTTCCCCTTAGTATTATTTTGCAAGTGCGATGATTTTGTAGTATTCCATGAGTAGCTCTATACTTAGGATTTCCCATCCTAATAGGTTACCCCTGTTTTTGCTAAGTATTGCTTGCTATGCTATATATACAAAGTACCGTTGGGGGGTTCGAAAGACAAAGAATTTTTCTAAGTATAAAGGCTCTCTAGAGCAAACTTTTCTTCTAAAATCCACTTCAAAATAAAACTAAGTTTTCTTCTGGGCGGAATGGTTGTCGGGTCAACGAGTGAGATTTTGGTGGAGGACGGCCGCCTAGGAATCAAAGAAGTCTGCCATGTTTCAGAATTCAGAAGCTTCCAGTGCAACCACGATACATTATGGGCTCTGTCTTGGCCTAGTACTTAGTGGGAAACCTCACCTGGGTACCAACATTTGGAGGTTCTTGGCACGGTTGGATCCGGAAGGTAGAGGGGCTACTAAGGGAAAGCCTCGCCATGGTCTTGTCTGTAAAAGGACTTGATCATGGATTGTGGGTAAAGTGCACAAACTCTCGAGAGTATTGCAATCTGATCGATCAGCCATGTTCACGGAAACAGAACAACATTGAGCATCTGAAGGATGGAGCCTCTGAAGGATCTTCCTCTCTTTTCTAAAACAAAGTTTTGAAACCCCATGGAGTGCGTAATATCGCTAATGGGTGGGAATTTGGGAACTTGGTGTGTAATATCCAAGTGATGCTTGGTGCGTAATATCCAAGTGTTTGGTTGTTTGGACACTTGGTGCGTAATATCCTCGTGTGCCACTCGACCTTATTTTATCTAAGCAAATGTTTACAAAGTAGGACAATCTTCTCTTCTCTCTACTTAAGAAAACTAGCTTTATGCAAATGAACTCCAAAGCCTAAACTAGCCTTGCATGTAGAGTTAGTCTTTCCTTCCTTGGTGTAATTTGCCAATACATTCAAAGTATTGACCCAACTTGTTGGCTGCACGTTTCATGTGCAGAATTTCGGAGATCTTTGAAAGGTGCGCTAGGATCGCGGGTCTTCACTCAACCTGCCTGTGGCATTGATGGGACTCCAAGTTGTATTTATATAGCTTCTGTTGTAATAATGTAAACTCTGGATTATTCGATTCATGTAATAAAGACTTGTGTTTTACATGATACTTCATCGACTGTGAGTGCTAGCTATTGATCCAGGGACTAGCATGTTATTCACAGGGACTTAGGATCTTACTTGATCCGAGGTCACTACAGATGGTATCAGAGCATAAGTTGACTGTATATCGTGACCCTAGACATGGAAAAAACCTTAGGACAAATATTTTCTAAGTTATTTCAGAAAACTCTCATACTTCTCATCATCTACCTTTGGGGTTTTAAAATTTAAGTCTCTTCTTTTCAACATTAGAAAATGACCACTACACACTTCAAGAAGAAACTTTTCTCAAGATTACCTTTTCAAAGAACATCATCTCAATGTTTCGATTAAGTTGGTACTTGAAGACCTCCATGAAAGATGTTCCAAGACTGATGATACAAGATTAAAGACTTCAAAGGCCTTAAGTCAATGTTATTAACTAAAGAACTCGAAAGATTTAAGATTATGAAGAACATGAAGACTATCAAGAGCACGAAGACTTTTGGAGACTCGAAGCCTCGAAGATTCCAAGTGACCTATTAGGAACCAAACCCGAATAAGATTTCGCTAAATATAGATGCGACAAATTGTTTGCTATCTTGTATGGTTTATTACCTTAGCTAATGAAAACCTGTTTTCTAAATAAAATTTCTTGTATGGGTTATTCTTCTTCTTCCATACTCCATTCGTTCCTACTCTAAACCTTGGTCAACTCGACGGATGGACCATATCAATAAGGAGGACAAGGAACTCAACTCCACCAAGCGTAAGAGCCACGCCGATGCAAAGAAGTGGATGCTCCAGGTTGAAGAAAGAATGAAGGATGCCAACATTGAAGTCAACAGAATGCTTCATTATGCCATCCAATTCCTAAAGGACGACGCTCCAACTTGGTGGGAGATGCAACACACCATTGATGATCATCAAGGGGTGATATCTTAGGAAGAATTTAAAGTGGTTCTACTTCAATCTCGTCTCGTATACCAAAAATCCAAGAAGTTGAAGTCCCGAAACATTTAGCTTGCACGATCTATGGAGAAATAGGGCATATCACCAAGGAGCATCATGATCAGCGCCCCTACTGTGAAGGAAGGAACCCATCAGAAGAATGTCCCACCTCTCAAGTTACATTCTTCCTGTGCGAAGGGACCAATCACAACCCCGCTCAATGCACCTCTACCCGGTGGTACATCAACTTAATCAACAAGTCAGAGACGGAATGCGCCAAGACCTCATGAAGCTCCGCGAGGACACGACAAATACAAGGGATGGATTCAAGACTCTAGACACCGCACCCAAAGTCATCACTTCGCAATACTCGACATATGAAAGGAATGCCCATTTTCCCCAAACTGGCTCAAGGAAACGATCAAGGCTTCCAAATGTTGAGGTAGAGCATGAAGAACCACAAGACGGGATGTCCTTGCCAAAAAGGAGGAAGGATCTAAGCAAAAGTCCTATGCTTCCAGTGTCACAATCCTGGGCATTATGCTGATAATTGTCCAAAACATGTGAATGTAGCTGGAAAGGATAAAAACGACATGGTAATAGCAATAGAAGACCTCTATTAGGAGAACTATCATATTTTATACTTATTAGATGTTCTTATATTTCTTGTCTATCTTTTCTATAACCTCTTCTTGTTCAAATTTGTAGTTGTCCATTCTTATGATACCTATATGAGAGTTAGCTAAGTAAAAGAACAAATAGTATGACATAAATAATCATCTCATCAAGTTTGGTTAGGTCTGGACCACCATATTTTATCTCTTTAGGAGATCATCGCTATCGTGTTAGCATATTGTTTTTACCAACTTATGTGGTATGACAATATAGGTTGCTTGCTGGTTTGTACTGAATCACATCGTGTGATGCCTTGTTTAGGATCTGTTGTTTTGAAACTCTAAAGTTGCTGGAACTTTCGTGTGGTTTTAAAATTATTTTAATGGTGTGAATTGATTGAAATTCGTGGATTACTGCTGCAGTTTTCTGCCTGACCTGTTGTACCGCGCGATTTTACATATTTTATTGGTAACTCAGAAAAATCTACAAAAATAGGATCTGGAGCGTAATTACCTGTAGTACATGCACAAAAATGGGATAAAATTTGTGACGAGTTTAAGTCGGTCATAAAAACTCGTGAAGTCTGTTGTAGCGTTTTGACAGATTTTGTTTATTGCTTATATGTTGCTCTATATTACCCTAGTATTGTTCCCAATGCTTTCAAACTATTTTGTGGTTATATACTACTAAGTTTATACACATTTAATGTTATTATATAGGTGCTTGATTGTGTGTTGATTTCTTATGATTGTTTCCTTGGTTGTGACATTGATTGCTTCATATAGTTATGGGTAGGATTATTTTCTTAGTCATTTCTTTCCTATAGAATCTATCCTTTCCTATCTTGAACCCTTGGAGATATAATGATGTGTTAAGTGGAAGGTTTGACAACACAATGCATTTAGGAAGGGAATGCTCCACCTAATAGAAAAAAAGGATGTGGAAGTATGAAGTGTTGCACATGATGTTATGTAGTAGATTACCCAACCTGAAAGTTGAAGTATCGATAGCTTAGTTTTAGTAGTAGCTTTGTTGATTGAATACATGGGAGTATACATAGAGCATTAGTTCGTGCCCATGGAAACATTATTCAAGGCAAGTAAGAATGCCCGAGTGATAGAAAAACGTGATTCACCTATCCTCATACAGGGTAATGATTTGGGTGCAGGATGGATTGATCACCATTCCTACTACTCTTATTATTCGCTCTTGTACTGTTAGCTTTGCGAATCTTGAGTGCCCTTTTCAACCTTAGTAGAGAGTCGACGTTGAGCCTAAACCCTATAATGGTATATTGTTACACCCTTCTAAAAGCATCCATTGCTAAGCATAGGATGTACGGTAAGGATGAATCCCAACCATGAATTATAGGCACCGTGAAGTAAACATTCCCTATTTGCCCACCATGAGAGTTTTGCTAGTTTAAGAAGTGCTTTCTCAGAAACTATCAATCATGATGTTTAGAATGTGCTAGAGACATTGTGCCAACAAAAGTCTAAAGGAGAACCAATCTGAGCTAAGTGAATCCTCGAGAAGTGACCTAGTCAATTTCTTTTAAGGGTGGTAGCATCCTAAAGGATCCCGAACCTTTCTTTCTTTCTAGCCTTCCCAAATCTCGGGACGAGATTTATTTTAAGGGTGGTAGTCTGTCACATCCCAAAGTTCTCCTAATTTTGGAATGTGAAATAAATAAATAAGTTTGATTGATTGTTTGACTATGTTGAAAATTCCCAAAGAGAAGAACCTTTTTGAATAGAAAATCCTCTCAACCATGAATTCAAAATCTTATATTCTTTTGTTAAGACCTAAGTAGCCATATAGGCAAAAGGGCATGGATTGATTATGGATTGTAGAATTGGTGTGCAAGATTTCAAAATGAAAATCATGAAGCATTCATAAGCATTTCATTACATCCATGCAAAGTTCTCACAAACTGAATCCAAATCCTGGTATCTAAATTCTATAGTTGATTCGCCCAAATGTTCCTAAAGGTAATTAAATTGACTTTATAAAACCCACTGTTGATAAGGCATAAATTATTGATAATTATAGCCTAAAGAGATCCAATTAATATTACAAAATTTTAGAAACAAAATTGAGCTCATTTGGAGCTAGTATGAGAAAGTTATGGAATAAATACAAATAAATAAAGATATAAATAAAATGGAATATACAAGGATTTATAAACCCACTACTTGAAAACTAGTAAAAATATTACAAATATGATCCTACAATGATCTATTCGATTTTAGAAAAATTTAGAAACAAGAATCATGTTATTTGGAGTTTGTATGCAAAAGATATGAGGAAAACAAGTAAATAGAAAAAGAAAAAGAAAAAAAACTAATGGGCCGGTGGCCCAGGCGGACCGAACCAGCCAGCCAGGAGCTACGTGACCGATCGATCGCTTGGATGCTTTAAGAACCGTGCAAAACCTGTTTTCTCAAACCTATCTCTATTCAAACTCCTATAACTTTTTATCTACAACTCCGAATCGACTTCCGTTTGTTTCTACTTGTTCCCTACTCCAAGGCCTATCTCTACACCATCCTAAATCTCCATATAAACTCGTGGAGCCACGGCTGTACGAGTTTCTATTCTCGAAATCCCGAATCTACATATTCCCGAATCTTATTTCGCTTTTTAACCGACTTTGTCGTTTGCCTTCGGTCAAAAAACGAAAGTTGTAGGAATCGTCGAAATCTTTCAATACCGACAAACCTCACCTCTTTTCATCCACCACAGCCGGAGAATTTCGTATCGCAATATTTCAGATCTTACGGTGTAAATCCAAGATCTACTCGCGCTCGTTTCTTCAAATCCAAATTCCTTTGGTGAAAAGGTAGGAATAATGATTCCCCACAACTTTCATGTTCTGAGTTTTTCAATTTGACCTACGGATTTGTCTCTCTAACACAGATCTATTTCTTGTCTATTCTGAGCCAAAATCGGGTCAATCTCTTCTTCTAGCCACCGGATCCTATCCAGACGGTCGAGATCCAATCAAACCGGTACGTGCCATGTCGTTATCCCGGTCATCTTCCTCATCAACGCCACGTCAGCGTAAGGTCAACATCTAGTCCCAGTCAGCATGCAAAGTCAACATGTCCAGTCAACGGAATATTCCCTGGAATATTCCGTTCGAATTTAAAATTGCACATTATAGATCTAACTTGTAAAATTCATTAGAAATTCATACCATGTCCAAAAATTGCGTATAATATATCAAATTGAAGATAATTTCACGTAGAATCATCTTATCAGAATAGATCCAATTTTACTGTACGTGGTTACTGCAGTAATTTAATTAGTTTTAATGGTCTTTTAGGTTAATAAATTCATAAGAAATTATCTGTAACTCCGAAAAATATGAATAATATATCAAATTGAAGCTACTGTAATGTACTTTAATAATATCTGGTTGGATCTAGCCTTTGCGGAATATTTACCCCGTAGAAGTTTAATTAGTTTTAATGGCTTTAGAAATCATTAAATTCGTAGAAAATTATTTGCATATCACAAAAATATAAATAATATACCAATAGAAAGCTGGTTCCATGTAGATCATCAATCTGCAAATGGTTCAGTAAAATACTATAAGGTTTCGCAGCAATTAAATAAATGGTTTAATGGCTTATTCAGAGTAATAAATTCATAAGAAAATAAATACTATTCAGAAAATTACAAATAATATCTCCCTGAAATTACAATTCCGTGGAGATTACAGATATAATTTTAGTTTGATTTTTAGGCAACAGAAACTGTATGAATCATTTAAAACCCATTAAACACTATTTAAATCATACAAAAAGATCTATAACTCTGATTAGGGTGAATCATACGCCTACTGGTTCGTATTAACATCCTCTATCCAGTAAACCCAAGAAACAAATTTAATTCTACAGTTAGAACAGGTGTTACAACAGAACTATCAAATCCTTATATTGGCAAGTAATTATTAATAACAAGTACCCTATTGCATTAAATGGACTCATACATGCATCATATGATATATTAATATTCATAAAACTAATTATACCCATTGTGTAATGTTAAATCATCATGCATGTTTTCGATCATCCTTGTTGTGTTTGCTATGTTTGCAATTGTTTTGATTGGAACTACCTTGTCCTCGTATTAGATTGTTCGGAGAGTGCGATTGCTGCGGAGAAATACAATCAACACCCATATTATCAACATAAGGCAAGTTACACCACTTGTTCATAATTTTGTCCCAGTTTTGATTCTATGCATGTGATCTTCAAAACTCTGTAGTATGCATGTGTAGGATGTTCTAGTAGATTTTCCCCTTAGTATTATTTTGCAAGTGCGATGATTTTGTAGTATGCCATGAGTAGCTCTATACTTAGGATTTCCCATCCTAATAGGTTACCCCTGTTTTTGCTAAGTATTGCTTTCTATGCTATATATACAAAGTACCGTTGGGGGGTTCGAAAGACAAAGAATTTTTCTAAGTATAAAGGCTCTCTAGAGCAAACTTTTCTTCTAAAATCCACTTCAAAATAAAACTAAGTTTTCTTCTGGGCGGAATGGTTGTCGGGTCAACGAGTGAGATTTTGGTGGAGGACGGCCGCCTAGGAATGAAAGAAGTCTGCCATGTTTCAGAATTCAGAAGCTTCCAGTGCAACCACGATACATTATGGTCTCTGTCTTGGCCTAGTACTTAGTGGGAAACCTCAACTGGGTACCAACATTTGGAGGTTCTTGGCACGGTTGGATCCGGAAGGTAGAGGGGCTACTAAGGGAAAGCCTCGCCATGGTCTTGTCTGTAAAAGGACTTGATCATGGATTGTGGGTAAAGTGCACAAACTCTCGAGAGTATTGCAATCTGATCGATCAGCCGTGTTCACGGAAACAGAACAACATTGAGCATCTGAAGGATGGAGCCTCTGAAGGATCTTCCTCTCTCTTTTCTAAAACAAAGTTTTGAAACCCCATGGCGTGCATAATATTGCTAATGGGTGGGAATTTGGGAACTTGGTGTGTAATATCCAAGTGACGCTTGGTGCGTAATATCCAAGTGTTTGGTTGTTTGGACACTTGGTGCGTAATATCCTCGTGTGCCACTCGACCTTATTTTATCTAAGCAAATGTTTACAAATTAGGACAATCTTCTCTTCTCTCTACTTAAGAAAACTAGCTTTATGCAAATGAACTCCAAAGCCTAAACTAGCCTTGCATGTAGAGTTAGTCTTTCCTTCCTTGGTGTAATTTGCCAATACATTCAAAGTATTGACCCAACTTGTTGGCTGCACGTTTCATGTGCAGAATTTCGGAGATCTTTGAAAGGTGCGTTAGGATCGCGGGTCTTCACTCAACCTGCCTATGGCATTGATGGGACTCCAAGTTGTATTTATATCGCTTCAGTTGTAATAATGTAAACTCTGGATTATTCGATTCATGTAATAAAGACTTGTGTTTTACATGATACTTCATCGACTGTGAGTGCTAGCTATTGATCCATGGACTAGCATGTTATTCACAGGGACTTAGGATCTTACTTGATCCGAGGTCACTACATCTTCTTTTCAGGGCATTCACTGGCATAGTGTCCCATCTCTTTGCAAGTGTAACATTGTTCTTGGGTAATATCCTTCTTGCTAGGGTTGGGGCATTTATTCTTCTTCTTGGGTCTCTCCAAAGCTTGGAGTTCTTCTAGTTCATGCTCTTCATATTTCACCACAAAGGTGGGAAATCTTTCTCTCTTCTTGGGGCAGTTACTAGAGATATGACCTTCTTCTTCACAAGAGTAGCAACACTTTGTGGTCACTTTAGATTTGACATTATGATGCACAGTTTTGACTTTGCCTTCATCCTTCTTGGTAGAAGTTGTTCCTTCATGAGGGTTTACAAACTGTTGATGCACTTATCTTGTTTCCTTTATTGAACTATATAATAGATGGGGCATTGGATAGGGACATGATTATTTCCTTCACATAGGAAACCAGTAGCTTGGGATGTGGGGCATTGATTAGTTGGATGTTTCTCTTCACAATTGGGGCATTGATCTTCATGCTCTTTGGAAGTGTGATCCTTGTCTCCACAAACATTGCAAGCTTGAGTTCCTTCTAGAATATCATCCTTGACATCCTTGTTGTCACAAACTCCTTGGGAAGAGTTGTCTCCCATGTTGATCATTTGAGTGGTCATCCCTTGCAACAATTGGGATTGAATTTCCAAAAACTTTTGCATGGTTGGGTCTAATTCATTGTTGTTGGCTAAAAACTGAGTTGTCATCTGATTCAAATGGGTTTGGTTTACTAGTAGTTGTTCTCTCATGTTGACCTCTTGGTTGTTGTTGTCACCATTATTGATGTTGGAGTTCCTTGGAGTAGTCATCTGTTTGGGTTGGATTGGGATTAGAATAGGCAAAAGATTTATAAGGGAATAGTCCTAATCACACACATCATAATTCACACAAGCAATGTGCAAGCAATCACAAACAAACATCCACTCAAACAACAAAGTTCAAGCACATTTTTAGGCAACAAAATATTTTTGCTACACCACATAAGTTGGTGTGTTTGATTTAATATAAATATGGTGGTCCACCTATATGGTTCACTTGTGATATTTCCATCCTTATTAGTTGTTTCCTCTTGAACAAGATCTTTGTATCCTTGGAGAATTTCTTGCATCTTGGTCACAAAACTTCAAAGGTGATGATGGTTCCTTCTAAGTTGTGTTTCCTTAGTCTTCAAGTCTTGAGCAATATTTCTTGTCTCATTTGTAGTCCTTAGTGATATCCAAGTTGAAGTCCTTGTTGAGACTAAGGTTGAAGTCACTTGAGTTGGTGAAGTCCTTTGCTCATGTTGAGGTCTTTGCTCATGGTGGAGGCTTTATCCATCAAGTTGAAATAGACAAGATGTAGAATCAAAACCAAAATGGTTGAGGAAAGAGTTTACAAGATTGTTTGTAAATATGTTTTGGAACAAATACAACTCCTATTTTTCTAAGGGGTTTTGTCCAATCCTAGGGTTACAATCCTACAGGAAACACAGTGCTCTGATACCATCTATAAAGGTCCCAACCTTTAATTAGGTAGAGATCCCTCTGTTTACAATGCTAGTCCCTGGATCAATAGCTAGCATCCATAGTTAAGATGTAATATCAAGAAACAAAGGTCATATTACAACTTTATAACCAGGAATAAAATAGTTCATTACATCTTACATAGCTCATTTGGCTATCTCATTACAATGCAGCAGAAATAACTATAGAATGGAGTCCTTCATCTTCAAAGTGCCACAGGCGAACATGTTGGTTGTAGACTTGTAATCCTAATCAACACATCTTACTAACATCAAACAAACCTGCAACATAATAAGTTACAGCCACAAGGGTCAATACATTTGAATTGTATTGGCAAGTGATACTATGGTAGTATAGTGGAGTCTATCATCTACATGCATTTGGCTAAGTGGAGCTTAGGATTGCTTTGCTCAAAATAGATTTTCCTTATCTTTTGAAAACACTAAGTTTTTGTTTGTCAAAATCACCCAAGGCATCTCCCAATAGAAATTGGTGATCCTTCAACCCTTGTTCAACCACAAGTTTTTAACTTAGAAATTGGGATGAGGAGATTGTTGATAGCTTCCATGTCTTGATGCTCAAATTTTCCTTTACCAGGGACATGGGTAAGTACTTAGATTTTACACTCTGCAGAGGTGGTGCACTTTCCCCACAAGACTTGGTTTCACCAAGACAAGATCTTTCATAAGCCTTCCGTTAGACCAGAATGGACGCGTTCCAACCTATCAAACCCCTACCACCAACTGTCCATTTGGATAAGTTATTGCAACCTATATGATCCAGGCAGAGCCCATAATGCCAAGTGGCTGCACTTGAAGCTTCTCAACATTTGACATCTCAAATCACTTTGTTCCTGGGTGGCCATCCACAAGTGAGATACACAAGGTAAACCATAGAAATGGGCCTTGTGTAACCACTCAACACAAACCATTCCTTCCATTCCACCCAGGTGATTCATTCACTTAGTTGTTTTATTAAACAAAACACAAGTCCTTGACTTAGAAATATTCCATAGCATGAAATATAATCCACCCTTGTTTTCTACTAGCTAAGCTAAGCATGATAGTAGTAGGAATCTTAACTTAGGAAATTCTACTAAGGTTTAATCAACTAGGATTTCCCATGGCATATTTTATACTTAGCAAAAATTCCATGCAAGTCCTACTTAGAAATATCACTAATGCATAGTGAAAAATAATGGGACAAAGTATGAAGCATCACTTGACTTTTAGGTAGAGAATATAAGTTCACTCCTTGATCTTGCAATACTCACACTCTTCAAATCACTACAATTCAATCAAGCAAGCAAAAGTTCAATCTACCATTCAAGCAAACATCACATAAAATAATAGAAACAAAACAATGCATGCAAGCATGCTAAAGATTGTTTTATTTGGAAAAGTGGTTTATAATAGGTTATAAACATTTGAAAACACCTATTGGTCATTTTATAAAGTGGCAAAACCATTTGCAAAAGATTTTACCTATAAACCATTTTTAAATCAAATCAATATTTTATGTGGTTGAAAATGCTTTTTAGCAAAGTAATAATCTATAGGGTTCATCAAAATACATTTTTAAATCATAAAACTTGGTGTTTGGGGTCAGAGAGTTTAAATCAAAACATTTCCCAAAGGTTTTCCTCCAAAAAGTGTTTTCAACAAATAAACAATATTTTTATTTGACTAGAAATGCTTTAATTCAAAGTTTTATTCTCTTTCTTCACAAAATATGTTTTTGAAACCACAAATTGTTTTAGATGGTCAGTAGGTTCAAACAATCCATTTTCCAAAGATTTTATCACCAAAATAATTTTAGAAAGAATTTTATACTCAAAATATGCCTACACAAGTTTCTGCAAAAACAACCATTTTACCAGAATCAATTTACTAAAAAAAAGTGCTTGGTTGGAAAGTACTTGTCTTGCTGATTCCATTGATATAAAATTTGCAAAATTTGGATGTGTGGATCAAAAGTTATAGATTTTACAAAATTGAACATCTAATAGATCATTCTGGTTTTTATTTAAAACAGTCTGGCCACGTCGACTGTTCTGATTCGTCAAAAATGGTCCGTGCGGATCGTGATGTGTGGGGTGTTGGATCTAACTGAATCGTGCGGCACAGATTGAACATAAAGGTTTGCTTCAGTCATCTATTCGTAGCCTTGCGATCTAAATCTAACGGCTGATAATCGAGCAACCAGAGTTGGGCGGCGCTAGTGGCGGCGAGTGGCGGCGCGCGCTCTGTCAGTGGTGTCGCTGGCGAAGTAGGAAGAGAGGGAGAGGTTGGCGAGGCTTACCAGGCTCGCAGAGACTTGCTGAAGCTCGAGGTGGGGTCGGCTACTCGAGGGGCGCACGGGGTTGCTGTTAATCGCTCACCGGAGAAGCTGCGGGTGGCGGTGCTCTCGGTTTGTCGTCACTAGCGACGTTTAGGACCATGCTAAGACAAGTTAGGAGCTGCATTAGCTGCGCATGCGGTTGGTGGTCATGTGCGCATCAACGAGAGGAAAGGGGTGTGGTCGCCGGAGAGGTAGCAGACGATAGAGGCGTTTGGGTGTGGTCGATGTCGATGATACGATGCTCGCGCGGATGAGCGGAAAGCACGGGAAGATGCGCCAGAGGCAGGGCTTGCGGGGGTGAGGGTGCTGGCCGGAATCGGAGCAGAGGCTCGTCGGAGCAAGGAGGGCGCGAGATCGAATTGGGAACAGCCCGGTGGCAGAGAAGGAATGGGGTCTGGGGGGAAGCGGAGAGGGGAGAGGGGCGATTTAGAGTGCATAATCTCTGGGCAGATTCAACGCTGCATTGACGTGAATTTAGTCGTGGCTTGAATGACAGATAACGGCAGGGAGAAGGAGGAAGCAGTCGCGGGCGGGTGGAGACGAGAACTGACAGGCGGGACCGTTTGTTCAGCGAGAGAGGAAGAGGGGAGGTGGGGTCTGGTTGTCATCCACTGTGCGGGTCAAATCCTTGGTGCGAATCGTTTTTCTCGCGGGGAAGGGTAAATGGGCTAACTGGGCCAGACTGGGTCTGCTGGGCTGGGTTACTCTGTTTTATATTTTTTTTCTCCTGTTTATTTTTCTTTTTCCAATTCTTTTATTCTGTTTTGATTTTGTTTAATCAATTCAAACAACAATTTTATTTCAAACTTCAACCAAACTTTGAATAGATTTTAATACTGATTAATAATTCATTTAAAAGTCAAATTTAGAATATTTCCTTTATTCTTTTTAGGGTCTTTTAATTATTTAAAACAAAGCCCTTGCATTTATTCAAATAAGATTTAATAATGTTTTTCAAACTCCATTTTAATTCTAAATCTTTCCAAATCTTTTCACTAGGTTTTATTTATTTATTAGGGTGTCAAATAATTCACTTTGAATTATTTTGGGATATTTTTAATATGATTTATTAATCATTTTAATTTTGGGTACTTGTTTTAATTCCAATGAAATCAATTATAGTTTCAATTCCAAAAAAATTATTTAGGAGATTTCCTTGATTCTATTTAAGTAAATTAAATAACTTTTATACCACTTGGGTATATTCCAAATATTATTTTACCATGATTTAAATAATCATTCTTATTAGAGATTTGTCTTTAATCAAATAGAAATAGAATTTGGTTAATGCCATTTTATTTTATTTGGAAAATTCTTTATCCATTATTTTATTTGGATTTGGATTATATTTATTCCATTTGCTTATGAATTTAGGTCAAGAGTTAATTTAGCCATTAAATATTCCTCATTTAATATTTCTATCTTTATCTTATAAAATCCATATCTTTTTATTTATAGATCCAAACTTGGTGATTCTAATTTGTAAAATCTTATTTAATATTTATTTATCCTTTTAAATATCTTTAGGATTAATTTCTCACCATTTGGTATGGATTTTTAGATAGGTGCTTTATTAGCTTTGGAAATTAAATTTCCTTATCTTATTAAATTCATAAGACTTTATCCATGGCTCGAATTTAGGTGAAACCAATTCATATGGTTTTATAATGTTTCTATTTGTCATTCTTGATCATTTGTAAATGTTTGTTGACAAATTTTTATATGGATCAAATCCATAGTCTTAGAGATAACTTGGAAATGTTTCCTTCCATTAGGGTTTGAGGGTTTTGGTTTAACTTTTCCAAGTGTTTAAATTTCAAGATACATTCATTGAGGAATGCATTTCACTTGATTTGGATTTTGTTGGATTAAATCTTTAATCAAAGTTTGTTCAAGATGGGATTTTTAAGTTTCCATTTAGAAACAAAAGTTTCTTTTCACCCTAATTTTCAACAATTATTTATTTTGTTTATTTATTTTTCACATTACAAGATTTGGAAAATCTAGGGATGTGACAACCCACCTTGCCAATAAGAACTAGTTTCAGAGAAACCATCCATTGATAGAAAGCATGACAAAGCAAGGCAATACCAGACCAGCAACTAGAGCAGGAACTAATTTTTTGTGTTTTTGATAGGAGAAAGCAAACCAAACGAAACTATTTTTTTTTGAGTTTTGATAAAAAGAGGCAAACAAAACCAAGCAAAAGAAACTAAGCAAAACAAAAACAAAGTAAAGAGAAAGGTTGTGAAGGACTCCCCTTGTGAAGCCGTCCTTAGCCTCCCCGGCAACAGCTCCAGAAAACTTGTTGATGGCGCCTAAGAGCGCTTCGTCGGGAAATCCCAAGAGCAAGGTGTGAAGAGCACAGCAGCAAATCTTCCCTCAGTAAGAAACCGAAGTTATCGAACCAGTAGGAGGAAGGAAACGTCTCAAAGGTGTTGCAAGCAACTTGGAGACCTGCACAACACAAACTCAAGACTTTGCCCCAACGAACAGTGAGGTTGTCAATCTCACTGGTTGCTGTAACAAAGAATTAACTGTATGGTGTGGAAGGTAATAGTGGTTTGTAGAAAGTAAACAGTAATAGTAGAAGATGTATCAATGGTAAAGATTGGACCGGGGTCCATAGTTCACTAGAGGTGCTCTCCTTAGATAAACAACATGGCATGAAGGGTAAACAAATTACAGCAGGGCAATTGACAGGAACTGAGCAAGGCATAACAATGCAATTACTAGTCAGAAAGATCCTATGAGATTCGACTGGGCAATACAACAAGATACATAAACCGCCATCCAACTGCATCTATGACTTGAAGTCCACCTTTAGGTTATCATCCGAACCCCCTCCAGTATTGCAAGCAACAGACAACTACTTTAAGCAAAGTGTGTAAGGTAAACAATCCACTTATTTCATGAACAAGAGACCATTGTTTTCTCCCTTGTGGAAACAACACATCTACAACCTTAGAGATTTCTTTCACTTCCCTAAGATTAAATAGAGGCATGAACCCACTATCGAGTATAAATACCCCCTCTTGGAGTCACTAGCAACTACTTGGCCAAGATAGCTACTAACAACGGAGAGCATGCAAGATCACAAACAACACAGACATGATAGAATCATAAAGACAAAATCATTAATCAAACCAACATAATAATCTCAATATCCATCGGATCCCCGCAAACACAACATGCATGATTACAAATAGATTAGATCTTGATCATGAACGGAGATCACAAGATCTATACATGAAAGCACAAAGGAGGAGATACAACCATCTAGCTACTACATGGACCCGTAGTCCAAGGTGGAACTACTCACGCTTCATACCAGAGGCTGGCATGATGAAGAAGAAGGCCTCTAGGATGATATCCTCTCCGGCAGGGTGCCGGGAAGAGCTTCAGATCCCCCCGATCTAGGGACGATGGTGGCGGAGGCTACAGACGGTTTCGAGTAGTATTGATCGGATACTTAGGGTTTAGGCATCGGGGGCTTTTTATTGGAGAAGAGGGAGGCCGAGGGGGTGCCTGAGGCGGCTGCACCCCCCAGGCGCGGGGTGGGCCCACCCATAGTAAAATATTGACTTTGGCTTTTGTCCCGTCCAATTCCGAGAATATTGATTTTTTTGCCTTTCTGGAACCAAAAACAGAAGAAAACAGGCAACTTGCACCGTGGCATCTTGTTAATAGGTTAGTTCCAGAAAACATATAAAAACACCTCAAAGTGTAGACAAATCAAAGCAAAGTAGATACTAAACAAGCATGAAACATCAAAAATTATAGATACATTTCTGACGTATCAACCTACAATTTACTTGTAGTTTCAAATTTGACCTAATTTCGATAAATCGACATAAATTCATTCAAGTGGGTAGAGTTAGCAAGGAAATTTGAAAAACTCATAAAATAGGGGAACCGTAAGTAAAACATGTTGGTCCACTATATATGTCTAAAAACTTGTCTTGTGGCATTGAGATCCAATATTCTTTGGACATTTCTTTACGGAAAAGATCAATCTTGTCATCACTCATAAAATTGAGAATGTTCTTTACAGATATATTTGGACACCCACACCGATGACATTGTTTACTACAAGAAGATAAACCCATCTACCTCTGAAATTACGTTTAATTCAAGAGCACTCTATCGCTCTTACTTGTAGCTCAAGTTTGATCTAATTTTGATAAACTGTCAAGATGCAAAATCTTAGCAAGAAGTTGAGCCTGTCGTCGAAACTCTCATTGGTTTATGACATATTAATTGACCCCCCATGGGTACCTCCAAAATATTTTTTGATAAAACTTTCAAAGCAACCTACAATTTACTTGTAGTTCAAATTTGACCTAATTTTGATAAATCGGCATAAAGTCATTCAAGCTGGCAGAGTTATCTAGGAAGTTTGAAAACTCATAAAAAATGGGTATCGTTAGTACAACATGTTGGTCCACTATACATGGCTTGAAACTTGGCTCATGGCATTGAGATCCATAATCTTCGGACTTTCTTTATGAAAAAGAACAATATCTGCATCACTCGAAAATTTGAGAGTTGAATGTTCTTTACTTATAGTTGGAAACTCACACTAATGACATTGTTTACTACAATAAGATGCACCCATCTATCTTCAAAAATACAATTAATTCAAGAGCAATATATTGTGCTTACTCATATAGCAAAAGTTTTACATAATTTCGTTAAATCGACAAGATAAATATTGGATGAATTATTGACTTTTTATGAATATGTAAGTTTTTACAAATTTGGAAATTAATGGGAGTACTAACAAGGCATGCCCAACTGTCTGTTATGTTGTTAGCAGAGCTAAATAGGTAATTATATGACCAAGTGGTGGAAATTGCAACGTATTAGACCAATAGTTGGTGAAAACTGCAAAAACAATTGTCCAAAAACACCAGAGAGCCACACACATCGTTTTTGTGTACTGTAACACTTGGAAAATATCCCTATTTAGATTTTTCCGTTTGTTTTATTTTGTGCATCATTATACATATTTTTTTCTTGCATTTTTCCAAGCACAAAAAATATTTTATTAAACACGGTATCTTGTTAGAATTTCTATTTTCGTGCCCTTGACTCGTTAGTTGTACTCACATTTCTCTAGCCGCTTAAATTTTCCTCACTTTTGCCCATCTCCTTGGCCGAAACTCTCACACGGTCTGAAACTCGCTATTCGTTAGCCTTGTTGCCATGTGCTGAAAAGTGGGGCCGCGTTAAATCGGGCCCCGTAGTGGACCTTTGCTCTTACATGCTGACAAGTGGGGACGCGTTCTGTCGGGTCCCGTAGTGGACCCTTGCCGTTACATGCTGCCAAGTGAGGCCGCGTTCAGTTGGGTCCCATAGTGGAAACCTCTCTCCACTTATCCAGATCAGCGTGGGACTCACAACTTATACACGTGAGCGTTGGACCCACAACTTATCCACGTGAGCCCCGGACCCACAGCTTACCTAGGTTGGCGTTGCAAGATGGGACCCCGAGCCAGTCTCGCGCCCGCGCCCATGTCGTTGCCTCCCCTTTCTTCTTCTTCTCTAGCAACGGCGGCCCTTTGTCTAGCTTCACTTCGGCCTCCCGTTCGTCCTGGCCACAGTATGGTGTCGTCTCGTTGACCTATATGAAGGATGACAATGGCAACTATGTGCAAGAAATGTTATATCTCACACCAAATTGTTCCGATTAGAGAGGGGTGCTTGTCGTGGGCAATAAATTGCCGCAACTCGGGAGATCAATTGGGCGTGCGCTTGCTGTGGAGAATGCGGCCGACAGAGGAGCTGTTTCGATGATTTAATTTGTTTATCGAGTTAATGTCTCGGTTGCAATCAAGTGAATCTATGAGGTGAAAGTCAAACTTTGAGATTTAGGGAGATAGAAGTATAAGAAATAAGAAATGACATAACTCTTTAACACTTTCAAATTAAAAAATTATACAACTCTTAATGTAAAAGAGTGTTTATAATTGACACAACGGTTGAACAGTTTCAACTTACAATTTTGACATGATAATGTTATCCAAAGAAAATCTTGAGAGTTTACCCTTTTTAGAGCATGAAAAGTGATCCCTAAACTATAATATTTATGCCTCATGCATATACAAACATTATATAGTTTGAACATTGTGATATCACACTTAGGACATGATAAAGTTGTGCTAAGAAAATCTTGAGAGTTTATCATATTCATAGAGTGAAATATAATGCATAAACTTGTGTATACAAAAATTATACACCTTAGAACACTGTGAAATCGCACTTAATACGTGATAATTTTGTGCTAACAAAATCTTGAGAGAATACCATTTTCATAGAGTGAAATGTAATGCATAAACTTGCATATATGAATATTATACACCTTTGAACTCTTTGAAATCCCACTTAATAGGTGATAATGTTGTGCTAAAAAAATCTTGATCATTTATCATTTTCATAGAGTGAAATATAATGCATAAACTTGCGTATACGAAAATTATACACCTTTGACCACTATGAAATCACACTTAATACATGATAATGATGTGCTAACAAAATCTTGATAGATTATCATTTTCATAGAGTGAGATGTATGTTGGGGATATGCTATATGGGTATCCTCATAGCATGTCTCTTATCCGGATAACCCTGGTGACCCACAATTGGTAGCATGGCCCATGGCCTGCTGGTCGGACCAGTTAGATGGATCCAGAAGGGAGGACCATGCCAGATAAAGGAAGGCTATAGAGGAGTCACCGACGTACCCGGAGCCTTCGAGTGCAAGACACGCTAGACTAGTTGTAAGCAGTGTAGGACTCTGTAACCTGTCCGGCTAGGACTTTTCCCTATAACCCTAGGACCTGGCGACTATATAAGTCGGGCCTACGGGGGCCTTTAGGGCACAATCTCACACGATAACTTAGACTCTCTAGTCACCTCGCACAGCGAACCAATCCCTGTAACTCGGCATATTGCCCTTATAGTGATTTATAGCAGTGGTAGGATTCTGCCGCCATTGTGGGATCTGAACCTGGGTAAGTTGTGTTACCTCATACCCGTCAACAGTCCGCCTTCTCCCACGTCTCTAAGCACGCACTATGAGGACCCCTCCATGGCGTACTCGTCGGCAAACCCGCGACATGGTCGCTATGACTTTTTCAGGGCGAGGTGATGGCGGACACTGTGGCCAAGGACGAGGAGCTGGTCGTGGGTAGCAGCGAGGCAATGAAACTACCTCGGCAGCGCTCCACGTTCCCCAAACCTACAAGGAGTACCATGATATGCCGTGCCTCGTACACCTCGACACCAACGGCAAAGCCACCCATACCAATCGCCACTGCAAGTTCGTCAACTACCTCAAGGAGGACCCGGAGTCCGGCTACAAGCAAAGTTGGAAGAACAGACCGCATGGCAAGGGCAAGGGGAAGAAGGAGGAGGAGGATTCCAAGGATTCAAGTGACATGGACGAGGACATTGACCCCAAGCACGCCGCCAAGAGCGACAGCAAGGGCAAGAACCCCTTCGAGAAGAAGGCGGCAATTTTCCACACTTTCCTTGGCACCTCCATCGTCCGACAACAGAAGACCTCCATGAGGATACTGATGGCTACTCTACCCCTAATTCCCCAGTTCCTGTGTTGGTCAGAGCTTCCAATTACTTGGGACAGGAAGGATCACCCAGACCTCATCCCTATGGAGAACCAATACGCCATGGTCATCAACCCCTTGATTGATGGCAACGAGTTCACCAAGTGCATGGTGGATAGTGGAAGCAGCATCAACATCATGTACCTGGATACACTGCAGAAAATGAACTTGATGGAGGCAAACCTAAGGCGGATCAAGACCATCTTCCACGGCGTAGTTCCTCGTCGGGAGGCTCGGTCCCTTGAGTGCATCACACTTCAGGTCGCTTTTGGCGATGTCAAAAATTACCACCAAGAACGCATGACCTTTGAGTTGGTCCCCTTCAAGAGCGTGTACCACGTCATATTCGGCCACAACATATTCCACACCTTCATGTCCAAGCCATGCTTCGTCTACAACAAGCTCAAGATACCCGGACCAAACGTTGTCATCACCGTATCTATAAGCTTTACCAAATCAAGGGACTGCGAGATTGGAGAAGCAGCCTATGCAGAAGTTGTCCTCTACAGCGAAGAATTCAAGGAGATCCAGAGCAAGGTCGATGGCTCAGAGATGTCGGCGTCGAAGAAACAGATTTCTGACTCCGACCCAGCATTCAAGGCCGCCATCGAGACCAAGCCGGTGGAACTTGTGGTAGGCGATGCCTCCAAGACCACCTCCATTCGGACGAACCTGGACCCTAAATAGGAAAGCGCGCTCGTCGAGTTCCTCTGTGAGAACAGGGACATCTTTGCCTGGCAACCTGCCGACATGAAAGGTGTACCTAGGGAACTTGTCGAGCACAGCTTGAATATTGATCCAAAATGTAAACCAGTGAAACAACCTCTACGAAGTTTTGGAGACGAGACAAGACGCGCCATAGGCAAAGAGATAGCTAGGTTACTTAAGGCTAGTTTTATTCGAGAAGTCCTTCACACCCGATGGGTGGCCAATCATGTAATTGTCCCTAAAAAGGGAACCAAAGAATTAAGAATGTGCGTTGATTACACCGGCTTGAACAAGGCATGTCCGAAAGATCTGTTTGCTTTGCCTCGCATTGACCAAGTCATTGACTCGACGGCTGGATCAGATCTTTTGTGTTTTCTCGATGCATACTTAGGATACCACCAGATCAAGATGAGGAAGTCGGACCAATTGGCCACTTTGTTCACTACACCCTACGACACGTTTTGCTATGTCATGGTGCCCTTTGGGCTGGAAAAACACAAGTGCTACGTACCAGCGGACAATGCAACATTTCCTACATGATTAAATTGGTCAGAACGTTCACGCCTATGTGGATGATATAGCGGTGATGTCTAAAAAATCAAACGACTTAATCTCTGACTTAAAAGAAACCTTTGATAATCTCCAGAAATACAACATGATGCTTAACCCTAAGAAGTGCGTCTTCGGGGTTCCAGCCGGCAAATTGTTGGGTTTAATCGTTTCCCAGCATGGAATCGAGGTCAACCCAGAGAAAATCAAGGCCATCTTAAACATAAATTGTCCAACATGCCTAAAGGACATACAACGACTAACAGGTTGTGTTGCAGCAGTTAGTCAGTTCGTCAGCCGACTTGGAGAGAAGGCTCTGTCGCTATACAAGTTGATGAAGAAGGCGGAAAAATTCATGTAGACGGACGAGGTAGATGCAGCATTGAAGCAGCTCAAGGAGATACTTTCCTCAGCGCCTATCCTTGCAGCACCCGAGCCTGGCCGAACCCATGTTAATCTACATGACAGCCACCAACCGGGTAATCAACATCGTCGTCGTGGTAGAGCGGAAGGAACCAGGCTATGAGCACGGAGTTCAACAACCAGTTTACTATGTAAGCGAGGTCTTGACGGAGTCCAAGCAGCGTTACCCGCACTACCAAAAGATAGCTTATGGAGTATTCCTTGCTTCTCGGAAGCTGAGGCACTATTTCCAAGAGCACCCTATCACAGTGGTGAGCAAGACTCCACTGTCCGACATTATCAACAATAGCGATGCTACAAGTAGGGTCGCGAAGTGGGGCATTGAACTTGCCGCCTTCGAGATCACCTAAAAGCGACGCGACGCTATCAAGTCACAAGCCTTGGCGGATTTTATCGCAGATTGGATGGAGATGCCAGATGCTACCCCAATACCGGAGCCAGAATACTGGGTGATGCACTTTGACGGCTCAAAACTACTCAACGGATCGGGGGATGGTGTACTGCTACAGTCACCAACTGGGGACAAGCTACACTATGTTCTGCAGATCCACTTCGAGGCTATGAACAATATGGCGGAGTATGAAGCACTCATTCACAGACTACGCGTAGCCAAGGATATTGGCATCAAGCGCATAGTTTGCTGTAGAGATTCCGACTTGGTTGCCCAACAGGTGGCTGGCACCTGGAATGCGCGGAACCCTATGATGGAGGCATATCGAGATGAAGTGTACGAGATAGCCAAGAGCTTGTTGGGCTACGAGGTCAAG
Organism: Avena sativa; assembly: GCA_916181665.1. NCBI lineage: Eukaryota > Viridiplantae > Streptophyta > Magnoliopsida > Poales > Poaceae > Avena > Avena sativa. The sequence continues at coordinate 442,464,631 of OV702294.1, read as the reverse complement.
TATGTACCTAGGGAGCAAAACGAGGCGGCCGATCTGCTTTCTAAGCTTGAATCAGGGTGCAAACAAATTCCGCCTGGCATTTTCTTGGAACATCTACGGACACCATCCGTGAAGGGGGCTGATGTGGACAACCCAGACAGAGTTGACTCTTTCGTTCACATGGTGACAAAGGTCCCTCCGGCTTGGACAAAACCGTTCATGGAATATCTCGTACACGGAACTTTGCCTGACGACGAAGTTGAAATATGGCAAATAGTACGTCGAGCAAAGGGCTATACCATAATCAATGGACACCTCTACAAAATAAGCACTACTGGTGTATCCTTAAGTGTGTTTCCTAGCAAGAAGGTATTGAAATCCTCAGCGAAATCCATCTCGGAGATTGCGGGCATCACGCCGCTCCTCGATCGTTGATAGCTAAAGCCTTCCAACAAGGATTCTACTGGCTGACCGTGAAGACGGACGCCGACAAGCTGGTTGAGACATGCATGGGATGCCAGTATTATGCCCGACAACCACATGTTCCTACTGAAGAATTGCGAACAATACCAATAACTTGGTTATTTGCAGTCTGGGGGCTGGACATGGTTGGTCCGTTGCAAACGTGCGGTGACCCAGCATACCATTGCATAATGTAGTATACTATAGTCGTTGACATAACACCAATGAACACCATTCACTAGTATAACATCCCTCAGAATGGCACAACAGAAAAACAGCGGGTCCAATACATGGCTAAAGGTTACAAATCACTCTTTACATAAGATCCAGAGAGCACTCTAGGTTAGAGAGAGAAAGAACTTCTTACGAAGAAGAATCAAAGATAAATAACGCAAAACTATTATACTATTAAAGCTAGTATTTAACTAAGGAATTGGCATTGCTGCTATTGCAACGCACTACAGAGATAGGTTCTTTGGCTAGAGATTGTATTTGTATCTAATCAGTAACTTCGTCTTCACTTGAGTTGAGGTATATGCTGACTTCCTTGTCTTCATTGAAGAGCTTTAGCTGGTTTTGATAAGTCCTCGAGCATAACTTGATGAAGACATCGTCTTAATGGCTTCAGAATCTAGCAAGGGTTAAGAAGATACTTTGAGTACGAGCGTACTCAGCAAGTTCACTAGAAAAGGAGTGTTTGATGCACTATATCTATAGCCATAGACTGTAGGTCGTAGGCAATGCAAGTTTTCATAAACATTTCTTCAAAGGTTGCTTTTATTCTGAAAAGCTATGTCCATCAGCCTTCACGGGTTTACCAGAACCTTCATGGGGTTCCTTTCCCGCCATGTTCACAGCTCCTTCCCGGAACAGGGAGTAACAAGTTACAGTTCCTACACTCTGCAGAGGTGCGTTACTTTACCCATGAGAGATCAACTCTTTGTTGCACAACCGGACAGCTTATTCCCGTCCACAGTTCCATGATGTGGGGCCCAGAAGATGATCCAAGCCAATCACTGCCCCCTTCGCGACCCCGCATGCCTCCTTGGTGTACACCATGCCCACATAAAGAATTACGGCAGTGGTTTGTACAAACCGTTAGATGTTAGAACTATCGTGGGATGATGAGGGTTCCCACCCATATGCTGCATATCCTCTATGAATTACCAAATAATAGGCACGCTACGAGGATAACAGCCACGACCTGCACATCCGGCTTCATGCGAGAGGAAGAAGATACAGCTGACTTCTCCGTCCCATTCCAAATCTCATGGTCAACACGAAATATACGGTGCAAGAATCACTGGCGACATTGGTTGTTATGTCCTAGGTGATATAGTTCTGAATAGTGGTATTCCAACTGTCAGACATAATAGATTAACTGATCACCCTGGATCAGTAATCAATAGTTCTCATTATTATTGAAAATAGTGTTTTCTGACCTTTTTCAAATGCAGGTGAAGACAACACTGGATTTGTAAAATACTTTACAGAAAATAAACAAAGGACATGAGCAAGCGTGAACTTGCCTTTTGTGATTGCATGATTATGCACTCACGGTCTTCGAGTCAGTATAAGATCCAAAATCTGAAATCAGCATCATTGGTCCGGTAAGGACTAATGTTTACAGAAGCAATATGCCTTTATGCATAAGTAATGTGATGCACGTTCTACACGCAAATCCCGAGGATAACGTTGTCCTAGGGTTTGGATTCTGGAAATGATTACTTTGAAATGTGTGGTCCTTTTAGATAAGCTTCATAAATTGTAGTTTTATTAAAATTTATGAGTGGTTGTAGACAGCACATATGTAGGGGTAAAGTATAAATACTTATGATATACTAGTTAGGATTTCTTATACAAGAGTTCTTATTTAAAGTGGCAAAAAGGATAACCTTCGAAGAAAAGGTTTCTCTTCCAAAGTCTAAACAAACTTTTGTGGTTAGTTAGTGATAGTTGATGTTATTTGTTTTGATCAAATGGTTTGGCTTGAGTTTCTTTATAGATTAACTACTTCAGACCAAAGTTAACTATAAAACATGTAGTAATGTGTATGGTATTATATTTAGACTCTTGGAGACTAAAGTTAACTTTAAAATATAGATAGTTTTGAAAGTATAATACTTATACATTGGTATCTTTTATATCTGAAAGGTATGCTTTAAGTTATTTAAGAATGGTTATTCTTTTACTTGGGATAATGGTTTATTAATTCTATGATAGAGTAGTATCATTTACCTTTTATAGATAAGTGAGTATAGTTTATAAACCCAACATAATGTTACTTAACTACTTATGGATTTATATAGTGTTGTAGTAGTTTTTGTAATTTGGTGATTAATATGGTTTAGAGAAGATTTGATTGTTCGCAAGTTGTTCTTTAAGGACTTTATTATTAATGGAATTCCTTTTAGAGATAATCTTCATTTAAGGTTGTAGATCTTTCTAAAATGAAAACATTTAATGTTTTAAACCATTATGGCATTAGATTATTAATATTTGAGACTAATACTATTTATTAGACTTATTTAACTCATTTTAGGAATATTAATAAGTTTTATTTATCTATATATGAATTATTAATGAAGTAAATAAGTTTATATTTGAGTTGTTAAAATGTTTGAAATTTTATTTAACTCAAAAGTAAAATATTAGATTTTTAATATGTAAATGTTATTTTTTTGATCATTTTGGTATATTACATGTATTTTTGTGATTTATAAATAATAAGATATGATCTTTATAATGCTTATTACTTTATAATTATTTAATAAATAATAATTTTTTAATTAAGTGAAATAATAATCATGATTATAGTTTTTAAAATGGAATTCTTTTTTTCTAAGATTTTTGGTATTTTATTTATATTATTAGAATTTATCATTTTAAAAATATGAATTATCAAAGTTTTATTACTTATAAAACCTTTATTAAATAACATTTATTTGAATAATCATCATAATAATCTTTGATAATAGTTTTAAGTTGTAGATTTTATTTTTCTGAAAATTTTCATATATTATACATTTTTTCTGAATTATAAATCAAAAGTTATTAATTAAACAAGATTTAATTATGTATTTGATTTCCGGTGAGCTAGGGTTTCAGTCTCGTTCGTATTTGAGAGGATAAGGAGGGTTTAGGGATAGGGATGGAAGAAAGGCGTCATGGTGGCCTTCTTATCGCCTCCTAGCAACGGCGGCGAGTATCTTGGCGCAATGACGGCGATGACGGCATCGGGCAGTGGCGCGCTCCGCCAGCGAGCTGTCTGTGTGCGTGACGATGACACGATGGTCCTTTTGCGGATAACCCCCTGGCGATTTCTTTAGCTCAACCCGCGGTCCTCTCCTGACCCCACTTGTCAGTCTCAGATGAAAAAGGACAAAGCTGGTTACTGGGCTGTTATGGGATGCACATGGGCGTCAGATAGGTGTAGGGTGTTGGGCTGCTGCCAGGTTTGGTTTTTTATTTATTTTATTCCTTTTCTATTTTCTATTTTATTAATCAGATTTGAATTTGATTTACATTTTGAATCTTTCTTTGTAGAATTTGTTTGCTGGATATTTACAACAATATAAAAATATACCTAGTCTCATTTGTGAATTCTTATTATATCCTCTTTTTTGTATTTCTTGTATTTACTTAATGTGATTCCCCCTTGTTAATATTTTATATAAAATTTTCTTATTAATTTTCTCTCCTTATTTTAGTTAGGGATTTCTTGAGTAATATACTCTTATTTGTTTATAACTCAACTTTTAGTGAGCTCATAGATTGAATAGAAACTTTATATACATATGTATAATGATTATATACCATTAATTGATGCATGAAATATAAAGACATTGATATGGTTATTATTACTCCCATTAATTTGGAAAATGGCAATGTAAGTGATAAACAAATAAGTTTAGGGTTTTGAATTATGAGTACTACCCTTGGCTTTAGGGTTTTGTATTAGCTTAAATTTCTTTTAAGAGTTAAGATTTAATAACTAAGCATATTGCCTTATCTATATAGTATTGGATGAAATTTCCCTTTTTAATAGAAAATTATAATTAGAGTGTTTTATATAAGTGAACTTATAAAAATATACTTAGGGACATATAGTTATGATGTTTGAAATTAACAGAGATATGCTTATGTAAATTTCTATAGGAAAATATTTCTATAAAGTGTTATAGACATCAGATGATGGATCAATGGTATAAGATGGATATTATGTTTGAGTTGAGATTTAGAGTTGATTGCTTACCAAGGTTAAATAGAAAATGATTTTTAACATATAAGTATTTTTCACAATCTTGGATCTCTAATTAAGGAATTCCTTTCCTAGATAGAATATTTCTTCCTATCCATCATCATGATTAACATGATGAGCTTTACCTCACCAAACATTCTTATTCACCTTTTATTCTTCTAAACTCATGGATGAACCCAATGAGTTTTATACAAAGGTACTTCATGGCTTTTTCATATCCTTGCTTAAATAACAACATCTTATATTCCCTTTACTCTAATGATTCCCACTTCAATCCCTGAATTATATTTATGTGATTTGCAAGGACTACTCTAGGATCACTTATCTCTACTAAGGTTCCAATCATGTTCTACCCACCAGTATTACTTATGGTAAATATAAGCATTAAATATTGGTGGCCAAAGTATTACCATTATAATACTTTAATCATTTATTACTGAAGTTCTGAGTTGGTTAAGCAGGGCTTTATCAATCCTACCTTTTATTGTCTGGAAATTATCTTCTTAGTATCTTATATTGGATTGAGGTTATTAATGGACTATGCCCTCATTAGATGATTTAAATAGATGTTCTGATAAGATCAAATAATAGATCAAAAATTAATAGTTCAAGAATTTGTGAATCAATGGGGAATTATCCAACATTGATGAACAACAGATATTAGGACAAGTTCCATAAAATTGATATGGGAAGAAAGATATATATAGTGAATGATCTTGACTTAGTCTCTTTCCAACTCAAACTCATTAAAGAGTTAAAGTTAAGTATTACTATGATACTCATAGTAAGAATGGATAAGAATAGGATAGGTCAGGATTAGTCATTATATTTACATTACTTTAGTTTGTAATCTTAACTGGGCACTTATGAATTGTTGTGTTGAATATGTTGATAGAATCCCTTAGAGATCAGATATTAATTATTTAAGCAATGTATTATGAGTAGTATTTATTATATCTGATCTACCCTTAGATCAAATCATGTTTACCCAAATAAGATTTTAGCAAAGGTCATATTGAAACTTATTGTAGTCAACTTGATGATCTACTTAAATTCCATCAAGCTAAGAGAAGCTTCAATCACTTTGACAAGTTTTGTTTAAAATCGCGAAAATTATTCGGATTTTCTATGCATGAATGCAATGCACAGATCTGGGTTCAACTTATTTCTAGGCTCTAATGTTGGGATGTTACAAAACGGCACCATATCGGTTGACGCATCTGCTAGTAGCAGTTGATAAATTCACTAAATGGATAGAAGCTAAACCCATTAGAAAGATCGATGGGGCAACTGCCCTTAGGTTTGTCTGGGATCTAGTGGTGAGATTTGGTCTCCCACATAGCATTATTACCAACAATGGAAGCAACTTGTCACTCGGAGAAGTGGAAGCTTATTGTTGGCACAAGGGCATCCGACTTGATCTTGCATCTGTGGCACACCCACAGTCCAATGGTCACGTTGAGTGAGCCAATGGATTAATTTTGCAGGTAATCAAGCCACGCCTTGAGGCACCGCTACATAGAGCAGCTGGAGCCTGGGTAGAAAAATTTCCATCTGTGATGTAGAGTTTACGAACTACACCTAACAGATCCACCGGCTACACCCCTTACTTCATGGTATATGGAGCAGAAGCCATCCTACCTTCTGACATCCTTCACGTCACCAAGAGTTGCCGCCTACGACGAAGATGACGCTGAAGAATCCAGACGCCTAGATGTGGACCTTCTCGAGGAGGAGCGCGTATTGGCATGCCAAAGATCCGCCATCTACCAGCAGAAGCTACACAGCTACCATAGTCACCGCGTTTGGCATCGCTCTTTTAAAGAGCGGGACCTGGTGCTTCGCCTTAAGCATAAGAAGTCACACAAATTATCCCCGCCATGGGAAGGACTGTTCATCATAAGCAAGGCGCTTCTCAATGGGTCTTACTACCTTGTTGACAATCGTGAACTGAAGGATCGACCTAGCGAGGATCATAAGCGTAAGCGACGTGACCCGGATGATGACTACCCGGAGCTTGATCGGCCACAAAACATAGCACAGCTATGTCCTTTCTACACTTAGCATTTTTCATCTATTGTGTACCTCTTATATGATCAATGAAATAAAGCTCTCTTGTTCACTCATATTGTTGAGTCTTTTACCTCCTTTAGTGTTCATTTTTGGATCATATAAAACCTTTATGCACAAGCTTTGCAATTGCACTTGTGAAAATTCCGCCTACGGGCGTTAGCTTAAGTTTTCTGGTCTACACGTTCTTTGTTTTTTTATGTGGATTCTGGAGTAGTGACTTTTGGCACTTATTGTCGGCGATTTTGTGATTAGGTTATTGACGGTGCCATTGGGCATGATCGCATGAGCGCATAGTTCCGACGAGTCTTCCGACTCACAAAAAGTCAAGCATAAAAACGAAAGTAATGGATAAGCCAGCACTTGCTTAAAAAATATATACATGCTGGAACCAGTTCTTGAGTAGCAGGACATAACAACCATTGTTTTCCGCCTTAAGTTAACAAGTAGTTTTTCCGCATACAAATTCCAGAGGACAAATACTACATATTGTTTTTCATTCCTCTGGCGCAGGCGACTTGGACGTAGCATCATCAGCAGCAGGAGAGTCATCCTCCTCGAAGTCGGCGGTGTTGAGGGACTCAGAGGAGCTTTGGCTGTTGCCGTCAATGGTTTTCATGGGCACGAAGACGTTAGGGTCGACCAACTCGGTGACTTTGGTATCAAAACCCGCGAGCGACACCAAGATAGCCTTGTGATCTATCTTTTGGCCATCGTCGTCCTTGTCGGGGATACCGGAGGTCACCATGTCGATGTCGGCATTTTCGTAGTGTGCCTTGACCATTGACAGTGCCATCCTTGCACCGGCCCGGGTACATGAAGCTTTCCAGCTTACAATATGCTCGGGGGATCGACGCAAAATCTCCGAGAACTTCACCACGGAATCCATCGCTTTGATGTTAATCTGGAGGGTCTTGGCTATCTCCTTGGTCTGCTTGATGGCCGTGTTGATAAAGTTGCCGGCAAGTACCATGCATTCTTTTGGCGGAGGAGGCGACTGGGTCAACCCAATAGGAGCCACAAATTTCGACAAAGGAACGCATGACTTCAATAACATAAAAAAGTTCAGAGTATCTAGCTTACAGAAGTACAAGGCATAAAATCACTTACTGAAGATGTTAATCTCAGCCTGCTGGAGAATTTCCACCATGGAGTCTCGTTCTTGTTGGAGGATCTTGTATGCGTCGATATTGCACTGATTTTGCTCATCGGTAGCTTTCTTTTACTCTTTCAGCATCGCGATCTCCTCCTTCAAGCGGTTCATCTCTTCGTTGGCGGACTCCTGCAGGACTTTCATGGAGTCCTCATGCATCTTCAGCATATCCTTCCTCTCTTCCTTAAGGATCTTGTTTTTGCTATCCAGCTGCTAAATATGCTTGGATTGCTCAACAATATCTTTAGCCTTGGAAATGGCTTCTGCAAGTCGGAGAAAGAACAGTACATAGTGAGTACTCGGAGAACGTTGGCACAAGACCAAGTCGGAATACGAAAAAGAAAGGAAAAACAGACGCTTGCTCTTGGTGATTTGTTCCTTCAAGAAGGCAGTTTTACCCTTTTCGGCTTCCAAATCCGCACGCATCTTCTGGTACTTCTCGTTGGCCACACCTCTCCGATCATTCTCATTCTGTGGAAAGAAAATTTAAACACTGTTTAGTCTACTTGGAGCATCTAGCTGGATAACTATCACCTGGAGGCTTGTGGGCTACAGTGAAGAGTTTTTTAACTTGGCAATATGCTTGGTCTTTCTTTAAGCATCTAGTCGGAACTGATTCAGTTTACAACTAGAAGCTTGGGGGCTACAGTATAAAGTTTTTAACTCAGTCATATGCTTAGTCTTTCTTTAAGCATCTAGTAGGAACTAATTTAGTTACAACTAGAGGCTTGGGGGCTAGAGTATCGAAATTTACAAGCACTGCGTATGCTACTCTGAAAGCATCTAGTCCGAATAATTCATTCAAACTATATGCTTGGGGGCTACAGTGAGAAGTTTTCTAGCTTAGTCACTCTTAGAGCATTTAGATGCAAAGACCTATGGTTTTCCGTCTAAATCCTCGGGGGCTATAGTGGGATACTCATATGAAATGCAAAAGGCAAATAAAACTTACAAGTGCAATGATCTTGAGGTTGGTAGCGCTCTCAGCAAGCAACTTGCCAAAGTAAATGTTGTTTCCTTGCAAGATTTCTGCTTGCCGGAGCAGCTCCTCAAGACTGCATGTTGGAGATGTCGGCGCTGCACCAGGAACCAAAGCGGAGCTACTCAGCGTCAGTGCAGGGTAGACTATCTTTGGGAACTCTACGGTTTTCCTGGGTGCGGAGGCACCGCCTTCGGCAGACATACCACTCTCCACCACCGCCTTACCGCTACCGATGGCATCCTTAGCCGGAGCTTCAGCCATTTGAGTTGCGGTAATTTCTTGCGTTGCCTGTTCGCCGACAATGGCAAGCTCCGTGGAGGCACCTGAGTCCACTTCCATGGCGGAAGGGCCAGATGCATCTTTGGCCTGTGATCTTGTCGGAGAGGCATAGGCTAGATGCTTGGAGTGACAGGGGCGATGCCGAGATATGTGTGGGGAGACACATCACGATGCAACATATCCTTGATATTTCTAGAAGCCCCCAAAGTTTTGGAGGTCTTCTTCAAACTGGTAGTGGCCTTCTTCCTGAAACATGCAAAGAGTATAAGTACAGGAATAAGACAAGCAATGGACAATGTCGGAGAGAAAGATGCTTACACAACAGGGGGTGCTTTAGAAAAAGGAATCCCGGTAACCTTTCTTTTCTCCGCCTCCAGGGTGGCGGTAGTCTTCTTGGCGGCTCCACCCTCCGTCTTCTTCTTCTTGCCTTCGTCGGCAGCGTCAGAGGTGGAGTTCTTACGCTTATACGCCAGCGGGACATTGTCGTCGGCACAATAATGACTTCCTTCATCTTTGGGTCATAAATTTGGACAGCCATGTCGTCCTCCTTTAGACTCTTGAGCTGTTAAGTGAAATCATAAGGTGTTAGGTGACAAAGACAACACGGAAGAACTGGAGCAAATGTCCTAGATGGAGAATAAACATGTACCTATGGGCACTTGCCCTTCTCGAACATGTCGTAGGTGATGGTGAAGCCACGCTTACTATCCTTCACCTTGACAATGTCCTTGAGGTAGAGCTTGACAGAGTCGCTGGAGAAGTTGTCCTCGGAGATGCGGAGGCTATACTTCCTCTCCTTACTCATGCATCAACTTCGAGCGGTGTTGCAGAGGTTGGATCCGCCTGACGAACCAGCACATGGCCAGGTCCAATCCGGTCAGACCCGTCTCACGAACCACTCTCTCCACCTTATAGCGCGGGAAGCGTTGATGTCGGAGGGGAGGGAGGCTTGGGATCTCCATGGTGAGGCTTCAGCGGAAGCTCCATCGACGAAGTCTGGATACGTTGCTTCTCGGCCAGCCAGAGGGATATCTGGGCCGTAGAAGTACGTTTGTTGCCAGTTTTTACATGATTCATGGTCGACTATGTCGGGGAACCGCCGACCAGGACAGATCTTAAAGCTAATTGTCCCACAGTTCCTAAGCTCGTCCTTTTCGCCTCTAGCTTCCCGCTTGACGGTGAAGAAGTAAATAAAGAGATCTAGCCTAGGAATAATCCCTAAGTAACCCTCACAAAGCACTGCATAATTGCTGAGTGTGAGGATGCTATTGGGGGAGAGGTTTTGAGGTTTAACTCGGTAATGGTTGAGGACAGCTAGGAAGAAATTGGAGATGGGCAGGGAAACGCCGTGTACCAGTTGGGCTTTGAGGTACACCTTCTCTCCGGCTTGGGGAGAAGGGGTGACCTCGCGGACCGGAGCCGCCCGCTAGGCGAGCCCCTTCGCCGCAGGGAGGTAGCCCTCGACGAGCAGCTCCTTGATGTCGCGGTCCGTGATGTACGAACCGCGCCAATCCCCCTTGTGGGAGTCATTTTCCTTTTCCAGCAGCTCCAGCGCCGCTGGATTGTGGTCGCCGCCGGTGGATTCGACCAGCACAGACTTGGGGATCACTAGGCCCTCTGGAGGCACAAGGATGGTGCTCGCCGGCTTCGCCGCGGCATCGCCTGACACCGCCATGGAGGGAGCAGAGCTCCTGCTGGCCATTGGAGAGATTGAGGTGGTGACTGGGAAGATTGGGAGGCTAGGGTTTTTCGTAAACGCGCGGAGAGCTCGAGGAGACACTCGCTGGAGGAAGAAGGCGACGCGGGAGGAGAACGAGGTGACAAACAAAATTACACCGCAGTTACAATTTATAACCCCTGGCGTCAAGATTCGTGCAAGATGATCGACTAGTTGACGCATGGGCGACGTGTGCGAGCGCGTGCGTGGAAATTTTTCCACATTCCCAACCGTCGCCGCCAAGGGTTCATATCGCTCACGCGGGAAAAACGGACATGATTGTGTTCTCTGCATGTGTGAGTTACGAGGCATTGCTGACCTATGTCTATGACGTCCTAGCTGTCACTGGCAGATGAACCATCACATCAGAAGATTCCGGCATGGACGGATCCAGTCCGGCTACGGAAGAGTACGATAGAAGATTTAGCGTATTCTCCGGCTTACAAATTGAAGACGGAGAAAACCTTGCAGGGTTCTTTGGGAGGACTAAAAGATATTGCTTGACGATTTGCCGACATCCATCTAGACGGAGCATTCAACTTGAAGAGGCAAGACGTCGCAAGATCTCGGAGTTCTCCGGGGGCTACTATTGGGGATATGCTATATGGGTATCCTCATAGCATGTCTCTTATCCGGATAACCCAGGTGGCCCATAGTTGGTATCATGGCCCATGGCCTGCTGGACGGCCCAATTAGATGGATCCAGAAGGGAGGCCCATGCTGGATAAAGGAAGGCCACGGAGGAGTCACCGACGTACCCGGAGCCTTGGAGTGCAAGACACGCTAGACTAGTTGTAAGCAGTGTAGGACTCTGTAACCTGTTTGGCTAGGAACTTTCCCTGTAACCCTAGGACCTGGCGACTATATAAGTCGGGCCTACGGGGGCCTTTAGGGCACAATCTCACACGATAACTTAGACTCTCTAGTCACCTCGCACAGCGAACCAATCCCTGTAACTCACCGTATTTCCCTTATAGTGATTTATAGCAGGAGTAGGATTCCACCGCCATTGTGGGATCTGAACCTAGGTAAGCTGTGTTACCTTGTACCCGTCAACCATCAGCCTTATCCCACGTCTCTAAGCACGCATTGTGAGGACCCCTCCATGGCGTACTCGTCGGCAATACCACGACAATGTAATGCATAAACTTGCATATACAAAAATTATACACCTTTGAACTCTTTGAAATCACACTTAATACATGATAATGATGTGCTAACAAAATTTTGAGAGATTACCATTTTCATAGAGTAGAATGTAATGCATAAACTTGCATATACGAAACTTATACACCTTTGAACACTTTGAAACCTCACCTAGGACGTGATAATGTTGTGCTAAGAAAATCTTGAGAGATTATCACTTTCATAAAGTGTAATGTAATGCATAAACTTGCATATGAAAATTATACACATTTGAACACTTTCCCTTCAAATTATATTCAAAATCACTTGTTTATGGAGTTAAACTACCGGTGGCAAAGTCGTTATTTTGCATGGACAGAGGGGTGCCCCCGACAGATATAGGGGTTATCCTATCTGCTAGATCACAAAGGATCAACGATTGGTGGGCACGATCTGTGTGAAAACTGCCTCGACCAATTAGAGCGTAGCAGCCAAGATGAGCACATGTGTCAGAGTTTGTGACTAAGAGAGAGGGGAAAACTGAGTAGAGCTAAAAAACCAAGGGCAAAACTAACAAAAGGATTCAAATAGAAAATAGAAAAAGATTTCAAAAATGTAAAATGCATCTTTTATACAATAAAATACATCTTGGCATACATCAAACTATTTGCAACTCAAATACACATGAGTGTGATAGTTATTGCCTCATTCAGACAAACTATATTTTGGGGAGGGTTGTTTTGGGAATAGTCTTGAGTAGAAAGTCATGAACCTTCACAAATAGCAGGTGATTTGAGAAGTGGTGATTTAGGTTAAAACTTGATTTCTATATATTTCTTATGGTGGCAGGTCACATAAGAAGACTTCCTAGGTAGGTTCCACTATATTTTGATCTTTTTGAATTTGTTGTGCAGAAAATGACTCAATTAGCTAGCTAAAACCCATTTGTTGACTCTCTGTTGACCAGCCACCGAAGGGTAAAAATGAGTATATTGCACGCGACAGTGTTAGTACTAGATGGCAAAACTGAGTACAACCAAACTTCCAGTGTTACACTCGAGGGTATAACTAAACACAACTAAGTCGCCAGGGTTAGACATGAGGGAGAAAAACGTGACTCACGGTACGCATGTCGCGGTGCACGGAGCAGTAGAAGACATGTGTGGTTGTGCATGGTGTAGTAGCGTATGCGGTTATGCGGTGCTTGGTGGTGCAATGAAACGTCCATTACCTTCACCTTTATTGAGGTCTCCTCACTCTCACTCCTCACTCGCTCGCTCACTCACGCAACTGTCTCCACTGTCCCATCACCTTCTGCAAACCCCCAAGAAAACACCAACCATGCCGGCAAAGGAGAAGAATGACGCGGTGGCCATTGTCACCTCCAAGGACACCGGCGAGGAGTCCCCCATCCCTATACAGGCACCCGTCGAGGCATCAAAGGCAGCCACCATCCTCGTCCAGGCCTCGTCCCCGCTTCTGCCATAGCCACCGGCGAGGAGGCCCCCACTGGTGTTGGGCAGATCCCGCTCAGCCGGGACCCCTATGAGGAGGAGGACCACATCAGGCCTGAGAACCCTTACGACACCAGCATCATCGACCCATGGTCGAAGGTAACTAGGATTTTCTCCCCTTCCCTTGTTCTTCCCCCATTCCCATCGTTGGATGCTAGATCATGTGTTATTAGGGTTCGGTTGTTCATATTTTCAATCGTTGGATGCTAGGTATTTTTACAGAAGCTAATCCTCTTGTGTTAGATCTCATATTTCGATGAATCCTCCTATTCGTATTTCAATCCTATTTTATTTTTCCTCCGAGTTGCAGTTAAGGGATTCACTAGTTAGTACTAGCATCGATCTGTAGTTGGGATCAATATTTGATTTTGTTTGAGATTTGGGGATTGGGGAATTTAACCCACTCGGTTAATTTATGCAAATAATCAGGAGATCTCAATCGTTCAATTTATGCAAATAATAAATCCCGATAATCAAGGTATATCAATCATGTCCTTATTGCATGCTACTGTTTTTTTCCAATAGGTGGATAACAGCGACGTGTAGCACCCCGGGTAAAAACACTACCAGAAAATCGCTTGTGTTTGTGGATCATCGTGACGACATGCTCATGTCATCATGCCACATTGCATTTGAGCATCCTCATGACTGCGTTCATATCATTTGTCAAAAAATATTTTATAAAAGCCTAATTTGTTTTCTAAATATCGCCCTCTTTAATTTCAAATAATAAAACTCAGGTGTTTTAGAATATCTTCTATTTGCCTAAAATATAATTACAAAAGCCTTCTATAAAAATTAAAACAAACAAATAAAAATAAAAGCTATCTTTACCAGGGGAGGCAACCTAGCCCATATGCCAGGCCACCAACCACCCTGGTTGGCCCAACCCGTTTTACCCCAGAACCCTAACCCTGGATCTTTCCTAACCAAACCCTAAGCCTTCTACCCCATGCTGCCGCCAGCCTCACACGCATGCGCGCGCGCCCCACCTACCAGTCAACACACTCCGCCGCCGGTTCAACCCACACACACACACCTTGCACACGCCCCTGTATGCACACACGACACGAACCCCGCCTCTCCCTACAACATCTCTCACATGCTCCCCACCCGTATGCACACAGCTGTACGCGGGCCCACCCACACTGCATCATTGCCCTCCTCCCTTACCTACCCCTGCTCGCTCCCGTCCCTAAACTATCCCCTGCCTCGCCTCGATCCGTCGCCACCGGCCGCCTCCCCTCGCCCAGAGCACCCCGCGGCCTCACTCCTCCTCTCGCCCTCCTTCGCTGGAGCATCTGCAAGGACCCTGCCACCTCCGGCCAGCGCCCTGCCGCCCGACGACCTCGCCTCGGCGATAGGCCCTCCTCTCTTTGTTGTCGTCGGCTTCTCCGCCTAGCATGCCTCCGTTGCGGCCTCGTCACCGAGTCGCCATGCCTCTTCCCCCAGCCCCGCCAGCGACCGCTGACCGTCGCCTTCTCACTACACTCCTGTGAGTCGTCGGCGTGCTGCCCTTCCAGAGCCCGCCCTCCACTCAACTGCTTCCTCCTGCTCGACGCCATGCGTCGCATCGTCCACTTCACCCTCATATCTCTGTAGTGCCGAGCCCCTCCCCCCAGCCGGTGCACCTTTCTCTACTTGTTCCTCTTCTCATCGCCAAGTGGCCAAGGGAGCCATGCGAGTCGGCATGTATTCATCCTAGAATTGTACATGTCTGTATGTGTGGGAGCTCGTATGCTCATATGAACCCTTCAATTTCTAATTGTGTGGCATGAAGGTGTCCCCTAAACAATCAACCGATAAGGGAGACACCCGATGTTTGATGCGAGAAGTCGAACCCGAACGCCACTAGAAGAACCATCGACAAGATCATCTACACGGACATCCAACATCTTTGACTCAGAAACACAAAGATCTTCCTCACGGACCACAAGACCGTCCCCGGATCCGAACCCCGAAGACCGATCTCGCCGAGACCGAGCCCGAACCCCTCGAACCCCAAGATCACCTAGTTCCGCCATATGTGACCCCTTTCCTGAGACTAATATTTTTTATAATATATATCTGTGCATATAATTTGTTCATGTCGCATACATATCATGTGGGTTTGGGGGCATTATGTCGATTCACCTCATAATTAAATATGGAGACCATATGCGGGCAAATCTAGCCTTATATTGGCTCCATTTAAATTTGTGTAGTGAATCCATGACATATTTTGCCTTGTTAAGCCAACATTTAAATTGTGGGGTAGTTAAATCAACATTAAACTATTAAATTAATTGTCAGGACCCCGGGTTTCGCTTAATATTTCCTAATTGCATCACATCTTTGCCATGTCATACATCATACATACATCATGCCCAATCTTTTGCCGTAGTATTAAATAGTGCATCCGTTGTTTCTTTTAGTCCATTGCTTCATCATGGATTAGGCCGATGAGTTGATGTGAGTGACGCCCGTTCTTCGGATGATCCTTCGGCAGTGTTTATCAGGCGAGAATTCTCCCCCTTTCTACCTATTTTTCTTTTATAGTCTTTACTTCCTCCTATTGATCTATTGCTATCCGTGTTGTGATGCTTTAGTTTCCATGCACCATTTATATTCCTTGCAGCTTCTATATTTCCTTGGACACCTCCTATTTCCTGTTGATTGATTAGACAGTCAGCCTTGCTAGTCGTAGTTGCTTGCTTAGGTCCTGCTTCGCGTCATCGATGTTTCACCGTTCTTGGGTGGTTGGCACATGCTTAATGGTGGAGATGATCATGGATTTAATTACCGTTTAAGAACTAATATTTAAAGTAGGTAAATAATGCAGAGGCACCGATGGGTAATAGAAAATATTTGGTTTTTAACCGCCCACTTGTGTCCACCTAGGACCCGAGTTCTTGACACCTGTTCTGAGATCGATCGCACTAACCACATGTGGGGTGTGTGCGCACCCCATCGATTTAGTATCTGATTGCAAAGTACTGTACTGGGCCAAAAACTAGTTTGGGGCTTTATTATTATCCTATACTTATGTCATGCTTTACTCCTTTTATTTACTATTGTGCGTGGAGCGCCTGTACTGTTTAGAAACCCCGTGATACATTTTCACTGTATCGACAATCCTAGTTACACTTTCGGGATCCCGGTCGTTTACAATCGTCGACACAAACCCTGGGTCCATCTCGGAGACCGGCCGACTTTGTTACGGGTATCTTAGTGGCGTGGCCCCCATGTGCCTGCTTTGGGTCTGGGAAACATCGTTTCTGAAACCCCGTCTACATACCGTTGGGTGTATGTTTTGTGATCTTGTATCTACCTGATCTGACAACAAGGGTGTAGGTGCGTGTGGAAACTCTGGTGCACCCCTGCAGGGTTAAATCTTTTTGAAAAGCCGTGTCCATGGTTATGGACGACTCGGAGAACAGTTCTCGATCATAGACAACTATAACTAAAGTTTACTGTTATAAAATGACTTGTATCCGATATGACTAGTAAGTTGGATAACCATCACGGATAAAATGAATAAAACTGCCAACCGTGTGAGTTTCCTCGGTAGGACTTTCTCGTTTGGTCTCGTGGGGGAAATACCAGGATGGGTGTGTTTGATGGTAGTATTAGATTGGTTCCGAATAGATCCTTCTTATCCCTCTCTAATAGCCGACAATTGTATCGAGTCTCTATAGGTTGTCTAGTGCATGCCTAGCTGCCGCTTCAGTCCATCATACCTATGTAGGAGAGAGACGTCAAATTCTAGACTCGTCGTGTACTGGTCTCAATACTGACCGCTCTCTTTTTCCTTTGCCCTTTGTCGGCACTCCTTTTGTTGTAGCAGGTTTGCGATCGACGTCATTAGCAGAGTTACCCTTTCGGCTTGGCCTGAGCAGGGTTATGGACGCATTGGTTATTCTTCAGGGCTCTTAGCCCCATTTTTATCTTGTCCGTAGACAGATGTTGTGTCATTTTAAGGTGATTTGGATCTTTGTACCATATATCTGTATTCTTGACTCATGGAATCGTGTTGTATATATCTGTTCGGTGGGTTCCATCATGGACTATTGTGTAATGGTATTACTTCGTTTCCCACCCGCACGCAAGCGCTTGGTGGGCACCTTTGAATCGTTTCTATGCGGGTTTGGAAGAATCCCTAAAACCTGCATAGGGCCAATCCGAGGGTGTTACACGATGTCTGCAGTGACGACGAGTCCAAGAACATCAAGACTCGTCAGGTGTTGAGGAGGCTAAAGTCTGGCCGGTATGACAACTTCTTCACCAGGGACGTATATAGTTGCCCCTTCTGCACCAGGAGGTTCCTTGCCACCGACTTGAACTCCCTTGTGAAATATGTCGAGGACGTGAAGACCTACGGCCAGACCGTGAATGTCCACGCCTTCATAGCCAAGCACTAGACACTCGGTTTTCACAT
The DNA here is from genome assembly GCA_916181665.1 of Avena sativa. NCBI lineage: Eukaryota > Viridiplantae > Streptophyta > Magnoliopsida > Poales > Poaceae > Avena > Avena sativa. The sequence continues at coordinate 442,446,672 of OV702294.1, read as the reverse complement.
TCGCAACCTCCAGATGGTGGTCATCGAAGAGGGTTGCATGCCCCTAATCAAGCCCAAGACGCCCAAGGTCAAGGGACAGTGCAGCAAGAAGTGGAGGAAGCACCAGAGGGAGGAGGCGGAGGCTATGAGGCGCCACTGATCCTTGTGTTATTGCTACTGCTGTAAAGCAGCTTTTTTGTATTATCTGTGTTGAACTTGCCCGTTGTTGCTGAGTAGCCTAATTGTTGAACCTCGTTAAGTAGCGTACTATATATCCTATATTAGCTGCTTTATCTACATTTTCTCTGTTTGCTGAATGTATTTATGGTGCTGGTTAGATTTGCTGCTAGATTGGTAACAAACAAGGGGCAAAAAGAACAATGAATGAATAGAGAAGTTGCTCTAGATTCGCTATCTTTTTGGGAAAATCACAACTATTAGCGATAGAGAGGGGAAAAGGTCACTGGTGGAAAAAGGGCCTCTAGTCCCGGGCCGCAACTGGCTCTAGTCCCGGTTTTGGGCCCGGGACTGCGAAAACGGGACTAGAGCCCCCCTCTAGTCCTGGCTCGCTAAGGCCCGCGACTAATAACAGCCACGTGGATGTTTCAGCGCCGCGTGGGGGGGGGGGCGGAAATCCTCTAGTCCCGGGCCGTAATACCACCCGGGACTATAAGGTTTCCTGCCGCGGCAGAGAATTGTGTGTTTCTCTGCTGCGGCAGAGATTGTGTATTTCCTTTTTTTTGCCATTTCATTTTGTGTTTCACTATAATTTCAAACATATATTTAAGTACACATATGCTACGCTAGTACGTACACAGTAAACGTTGATGCATCTATATAATTAATCGATCCCTTGCAAGCATACATTGATGATATATATATCAAAAGGAAAAAATGTTTTGAAATTACATGGTCATTGATGAATATATATCATATCAGCTACATGGAGATGACTAAGGCAAATCGAGTTCCACGCCATCCGCATAATGCTCTCCATGTACATCAAGGACTTCCTTCATCATAAATCCCGCCAGCTCCTCTTGAATTGCTCTTATGCGCTGGTCTGGCTCTAGTTTCTCCCGCAAACCATAAATATAATGTGAGTCAACTTTCCACTCACTGGTCAACTCGCGGATGTACTCGCAGACGTAGTATCCACATAAATGAGTTCCCGTTGGCTGCTGTAAACTCTTCACCATTTTATAAGTTAGCTACTCTTTGAATGGACCTGGTTCTTTCTATCCGAATCGTGTCCAACACCTCCTCGGCAAAGAAATTGCACAAAGGAGTTATTAGTTACTTGATATCAGGAAATGAATGAAAGAGGCCGATATAATGTGATAATGATTGAAATTACTTATGGAGCATTGCTTTCATGTCTCTCCACTACTCTTGGTCCCAACTTAATGAGTCGTGGACTTCAACTAGGGACTTGTCAACTTGAATGTTTAGCAAGATCTAGTGGAATCTGTGGACGTTTACATAAGCATACATGCATAGCTCATCGTGTAAGAAAAAATAAAATGTGTACAAGATATAAACACTCACTTGAAGTTGTAAGGAAATAGTATTTCCTTAACAAAATTATTCTCGGTTAAGAACCTACACAGGTCTTCCTCCACGTCCTTGGGGTGATTCTTTAACGTATATTCATTAACGATATATGGGTCAATGAACCCAACATTGTATCTTTTAGCTCTTTTGCATTCAAGCATCTTCATTCTACAGAATATAATATCATACAAAAGGATATATAGTTAGGATAATATATTAAATGCAATGAACGAGCTAAGCTACAAACTTAATTATAGAAATAAATCACTTACAGATAGTAGCAACCAATGATAGATTTGTCGAGGGAGCGTTGGTTGTATAACTCAAACAGTTCGGTCATTTGGACCTGTATCAAGTATGGTTTGAAGTGATGCTCCTTTCTAACGTCCACCGGAAACCAATCTTTCTGATGCTTTTTCTGCTTGCGACATGTACCATTTGTGCAGATTTCGCATATGTGTGGATAGACACGCGAGCTCCTCATTACTGACTAGAGGCTCCCCTTGGGACATACTTCCGTACTATCTGACCCACTGGCGTATCTTCATAGCCTAAATATTGACCAAGAGACATTTTTCTTCGGTAGCAAGTGCTTTGGCCTGCGATACAGTGATTCCCATTAGTGCAGCATTATTACGGGATCTGGGGCCCATTATTTGCATGTCCATATCCATTTCAGCTCTAAAGGCCTTGTCGAGGTCTGAAATGACTTTGAGCGGGGCAACCGATTGATTCTTCTATGCTCCGAGCTGGGAAACTTGCTTCCCGCTTTTTGCACTTGTGATTTTTTTCTTCTGTGCTTGCTTAATAATCTCCCGGTCATAGTCTGATTCCAGATTCATCGATATCTGGGATGGTTGCTCAAGAAAGGACTTAGCCCACTTTTTGGTTTTTTCATCATATACCGGCTTTGGCTTAGGTTTTTTGGGTGCAAAATGCGCCTTAACTTGAGCAGCCACATCCGCGTTAGTTTCCTCATCGTTCTTGTCATAAGGTCTCTTTGGAAGAGCCGGCAGGATGTCGACTATCTTTGTCGTTTGACCTTTCTTTGATGTGGGGCGTGGGGGAGCGTCGAACTTCTGTTTCTTTGATGAGGTAGTAGTATTGCACGGAGGAGGAGGTGGAGATCGAGTATTGCGCGGAGGCGGAGATCGAGTTGATGTACTCCTGCTGTGGCGATCGTCAGTGGGGCGGGGTGGACTTGGAGGTTGACGATAATCGGGTTGGGGTCGACTTGGAGGTGGAAGATATTCGATGCAGGGTGGACTTGGATTCCTCGGAGTCGGTGGCCTTGGCGCCGAGCTTGGAAACTTGATGTACTTCTTCTTCCATAGAATGATGTTGCGCTTGACATCTCCTAGTTTCGTAAGGCCTTCAGGCGTAGCGATTTCAATATCTAGGTCCGCAAAATCCTCCACTATGTCATCCACCTTGACACGAGCATAGCCTGGTGGAATCGGAAGTGAATGGTGGAGTGCTCCAGGTAGACAAGGTAAAGCAGTGACGATCGCCACCTTGAAGGACGGGTTGTTCATTGGCTGATGTAGCTCAGATTGTGCCATCTCTTTGACATCATCCACGGGGTAGTGAGGAGCCGGTGCATCATCCTGCAGTGCTTGATCATCAGCCCGGACCTCCATGGAAGCCACGCTGCTTCTCTGCTGGGTAAGATCCAATGCAGTATCATCAGCCTGCGGGTGAGTTGACGACGGAGGCCTTTGTATAATTTCATGCATGAGGTTCTTCAGATCAGCTAGGTCCTGCTCTACCCTAGAGATCCGGTCTGCCTCCCGGTCCTTCTTTCTCTGACGGCTTTTGTAACTGGCATCATACTGAGGATACCCTTTCTTCCACGAGACACCAGCGCCTTTTCCTCGTGTCCTCCCTTTTCAGGATTCCCTAGGGAGCGTGTCAGCTCGTCATTCTCTCTCTCGGGACGGAACAATCCCAATTGAGCATCGTTCATTGCTTGAACAAGGTCTTGGGAGGGTTTTAGAATTTTTTCATGAAATAATTTCTTCCCTGTTTTTGGGTCCAATAATCGCCCATGCCCATACCACCAATGCTTTGACCTCTCGGGCCATCCATCTGTTCCAGGAGTGAGGCCTCTAGCCCTCATTTTCTTCTCCATAGTTTCCCACTTAGGGTCGGCACTCTTGTAGCCACATGTCCCCATTTTATGATGGTATTTCTTTTGGGAAGCATTTAACGCGTTCTTTGCCAACTTTTCCTTTGCTTTATCAGATTGCTTGTACTGTACAAAATCGGGCCACTGTTCTCTCAACTTCTCGTTTACTCCTTTGAAGTCTGGAGTTTTCTTTTTCGCGAAATATTTCGCGTACAAACTTTTCTTGTGGTTCCGGTATAGTTTATCCATGTTGCTCAGAGCCCACTCCTTGACTTTCACTCTATTTTCAAGCCCACCCGGCCTTGGGGTAATACCATCTACCTCAAATTTTTCATACTCTGGAGGTAGTATGAAATGCGCTATGAGCTTCTGCCAAAGGTCATCTTTGGCATCATCGGTGACATAGCTGTTGGATTCTTTACCGGGTTTCTTTGACTGATTCCATTCTTGGATGGTGATCGGCAGGTTGTCCCTAACAAGCACCCCGCATTGATTTACAAACATCCTCCGATGCTTCTCTGTAGCAATCGGTTCACCATCATCATCTATTTCTTCGATGGTGAACCTCTGATTATCATCCAACTTTTTGTTCGGCCCTCATTTCGTTCGAGTTGTCGATTGCTTCGATCCGGTGGGCTAAAAGAAGAGAGAGTGATTAATATATATCTATATCAGTTAATGAATAGATGTAACACGAGGATTTATATATATACATATATATGTACCTCGCCGGATCCTATCGAGGGGCCATCATTATTGTTGTTATTTGTTTGCCCTTCGTCCATCCGGTCTTCCCCTTGGTACATTAGGTTTTCCTCTAGTCCATCACCGGATGGATTAGATATGAGGATATCTCTTCCTCGAGCAAAATATCTTCACCGGTAGTAATATTAAGAGGAATTTCACCTCTTATCATGCCCTGAAGAACACCTTCACCAATGCGACCAGGATCTTCGGATGGATCCATGACATAATTATCTATAACAGAAAGAGAGTTAAACAGGTTAGAAAAAACAAGAACCCTAATAACTAAAACTAAAAACAATAACCCTAATAACAAAAAATTAATAACCCTAATATTATTTGCGGTAAAACAATAATCCTAATAACTAATACAAAAAATAACCCTAATTAATAACCCTAATATTATTTGTGATAAAACAATAATCTTAATAACCAAAACAAAAAAACAATAACCCCAATTAATAACCCTAATATTATTTTTGGTAAAACAATAATCCTAATAACTAAAACAAAAAAAAACAATAACCCTAATATTATTTGTGGTAAAACAATAATCCTAATATTAATTATGGTAAAACCATATAATCCTAGCTAATAACTAAAACAAAAAATAACCCTAGCTAATTATAATTAAAATAATAATTAAAAAAATAACCCTAGCTAATTATAATTAAAAAAATAACCCTAGCTAATTATAATTAAAATAACCCTAGCTAACAATATAATCTAATCCTAGCTAATAATTAAAACAATAATTAAAAAAATAACCCTAGCTAATTATAATTAAAAAAATAACCCTAGCTGATTATAATGAAAATAACCCTAGCTAACAATATAATCCTAATCCTAGCTAATTACAATTACAATAATTAATAACCCTAGCTAGCTAATAATTACAAAAAAAATCACACCTGCCCGTACTCCCTCGAGCTCTCACCGATCGAGGCACGGCGGGGCGGCGCACAGCGTGGCGGCGCGCGGCGGCACGGCGAGGTAGCTACCGGCGAGGCGCGTGGCGTGCAGTGGCACGAGACAAGGCGGAGAGCACGGCGCCGGAGCGGCTAGGCAGCGAGGTGGCGCACGGTAGCACGGTGGAGCGGCGGCACGACGGAGCACGTACGCACGGCGGAGCGGCGGCGGAAACGGACAGCACCTCCCCTGCTTCATCTTCGTTTGTGTGTGCTTTGTCTTCGTCGAGAAAGGCTAAGTGTTGGGGCAGCACCTCCTCTGACGCGCAAAATATAAAGGGACAGACCTTTAGTCCCGAGCTAAGCCACCGCCCGCGACTAGAGGGTCTCTAGTCCCGGGTGGTGGCTTAACCCGCGACTAAAGATCCCCCTTTAGTCGCAGGTTAAGCCACGACCCGGGACTAGTGTGTTTTTTCGGCCGCTTCGTTGTCGCGCGTGCAGGCACCCTCTAGTCCTGGGTCGAGCCACGACCCGCGACTAGTTTGTTTTTTGTAAATTTCCTTTTTTTAATTCAAATCAAATATAAACTTTAGAAAATCAAATATTTTATTGTAAAAATCCAAATAAAACAAATAATATGTCTATTATTATTAGAAAAATATAAAGAATTTTAATATAATATCCATATATCTGTTTGAATCATTTATAAATTATTTCATTTGTAAATTTACTTTTTTTAATTCAAATCAAATATAAAACTTTGGAAAATCATATCTTTTATTGTAAAAATCCAAATAAAACAAATAATATGTCTATTATTATCAAAAAAATATAAAGAATCTTAATATAATATCCATATATCTGTTTGCATCATTTATAAATTATTTCATTTGTAAATTTTCTTTTTTTAATTCAAATCAAATATAAAACTTTGGAAAATCATATCTTTTATTGTAAAAATCCAAATAAAACAAATGATATGTCTATTATTATTAGAAAAATATAAAGAATCTTAATATAATATCCATATATCTGTTTGCATCATTTATAAATTATTTCATTTGTAAATTTTCTTTTTTAATTCAAATCAAATATAAAACTTTGGAAAATCATATCTTTTATTGTAAAAATCTAAATAAAACAAATAATATGTCTATTATTATCAGAAAATATAAAGAATCTTAATATAATATCCATATATCTGTTTGCATAATTTATAAATTATCATTTGTAAATTTTCTTTTTTAGTTCAAATCAAATATAAAACTTTGGAAAATCATATCTTTTATTGTAAAAATCCAAATAAAACAAATAATATGTATATTATTATCCGAAAAATATAAAGAATCTTAATATAATATCCATATATCTGTTTGCATCATTTATAAATTATTTCATTTGTAAATTTTCTTTTTTTAATTCGAATCAAATATAAAACTTTGGAAAATCAAATCTTTTATTATAAAAATCCAAATAAAACAAATAAAATTTCCCTCCATTTACCATCGCTTCCCGCCATGTTTTACCGCCCTTTCCTTTTTACGATATCTTTTAGTCCCGGTTGTAGTCACTAACGGGACTAAAGACATTTCCCGCCATTTCCCACCGCTTCCCGCCATGTTTTCCCGCCCTTTCCTTTTTACGAGAGCTTTTAGTCCCGGTTGTAGTCACTAACCGGGACTAAAGATATTTCCCGCCATTTCCCAAAGCTTCCCGCCAAGTTTTCCCGCCCTTTCCCTCTATATCTAGGGTGATCGTGCCATGGCTATCCACACATCCACACCTTCCTCTCTTAGAACAATGGACAACGCCTACTGGGCCATTCTGACCCTCGAGGAGTCCGAGGCGCTGTGCGCCTCCAGCTACCCTTGTCCGCCGGGCTACCGGCCGCCCGCCGGCTGGATGTTGAGCGCTGGAGGGGTTCCTGTCCCTCTTGTCCCTCAAGGTTCCGCACGTTAGGCGTCCATCACGAACCACTTCTACCACGAGCTCATGCCGGAGCAGCGGATGGATCCCTAGTGGGATCCCGACAACTATGACACCTGGAATGCCTTCTTCGCTTATAGGCGGGAAAGGGATCTCACCAGGTACGAGGGTGATGGCCCGCCCCCGGTGAACCACAACGAAGCTAGCCGCCGTCTGTGGTGGGCGAACCGTACTATCATCGGAGTGATACGCTACATTGTTAGGGGAGACCATCCTCGCCTGCGGTGCCCACAAGTCCACCCGCCATAGAGCCACAAGAAGGCCCCTTCCCCGCCCGGCGGTAGCGGCATCGTCTTCCAGGAGACCCCTCCCCCGCCCGCCATGAATCCGAGGCCGGAGTGGCAGGTGCCCCCGGTATATGCCATGGCTGGGCTGAGGATTCCCGGAGTGGCAAGTGACGATGACGATGATGATGCCGATGACGAAGAAGACCCTGAAGCTGCATACTATAGGACTAGGCATGATTATTACTAAAGGGGCGGCTTTAGTCCAGAGTGTTAGCTAGTCCCGGTTTGTCCCGGTTTTTAATATTAATAAATATCTTGAGTGTTACCTAGTCCCGGGACTAAATATGAAGATGTTGTTGTATTTAGAGGAAAAGACCTATAAATAGAGGAAAGGGCGGGAAGGCTGGAACGAGCAGCCTATAAATAGAGGGAAATGCCTATAAAGAGAGGGTTCATCTTGAATCCCGGTTGGAGAAACCAACCGCGACTGAAGGGATTGCGGCATACTGGGCCAGGCAGCACTAATAATAGGGGTGACTGTCGACATTATGTCGTGCGGCTTGTACCTTTTCTCGGATGGTGTCACCAACCGGGACTAAAGATGAACCTTTAGTCCCGGTTGGAGACACCAACGGGACAAAACATGAGTCAGCACTAATAATAGGGGGTGAGTGTCGACATTATGTCGTGAGTGTCGACACTATGCCGAGCTCCTTCACATAGAAAACCTGAGCCACATCATTGGCTAGGATGAATGGTTCGTCTAAGTACCCAATATTGTTGAGATCCAACGATGTCATTCCGTATTTCTTGTCTACCTCAACCCCTCCTCCTGTCAGCTTGACCCATTTGCACCGAAACAAGGGGACCTTAAAAGTAGGTCCATAGTCAAGTTCCCATATCTCCTCTATGTAACCATAATATGTGGTCTTTGACCCATTGTTGTCTGTTGCATCAAAGCGGACACCACTATTTTGGTTGGTGCTCTTTTTATCTTGGGTGATCATGTAAAATGTATACCCATTTATCTCGTACCCTTGGAAAGTCGATATAGTCGAATATGGTGACCTAGACAACAAGTATAGCTGATCTCCAAGAGTGTTGTTTTTGATGAGATGTTGCAACCAACCGCCAAAACTCTTCATGTGTTCATATCTAATCCAAGAGTCATGCTTTCCAGGGTTGTTAGAGCGTAAGATTTTCTTGTGTTCCTCGATATATGGGGCTGCCAAGATAGAATTCTGTAGAACGGTGTAATGTTCTTCGGTGTAAGAATTTCCGTCCCTACATATTATTGATTTCCTTCCTAGAGTACCCTTTCCACTCAGTCTCCCCTCATACCGCGATTGAGGAAGACCAATAGGCCTAAGATCAGGAACAAAGTCAACACAAAATTCAATGACCTCCTCTGTTCCATAGCCCTTGTAGATGCTTCCTTCTGGCCTAGCACGGTTATGAACATATTTCTTTAAGATTCCCATGAACCTCTCAAAGGGAAACATATTGTGTAGAAATATAGGACCGAGAATGGAAATCTCTTTGACTAGGTGAACCAGCAGGTGCGTCATAATATTGAAGAAGGATGGTGGGAACACCAACTCGAAACTGATAATACATTGGACCACATCATTCTGTAACCGTGGTAGATCTTCAGGATTAATTATCTTCTGACAGATTGCAATGAGAAATGCACATAGCTTCACAATGGGTACTCGAACATTATCTGGTAGAAGCCCCCTCAATGCAATCGGAAGCATTGCGTCATAATCACGTGGCAGTCATGAGACTTTAGGTTTTGGAACTTTTTTCTGCCATATTTATTATTCCCTTTATATTCGACGAGAAGCCATAGGGGACCTTAATACTGCTTAGGCATTCAAAAAATATTTCCTTCTCTTATTTGGTAAGAGCATAGCTGGCATGACCTTGAAACCATTCTGGATGCAGGCCATCTGGGTCTTTCATACGTTGATGGTCCTTTCGTGCTTCCAGTGTATCTTTTGTCTTCCCATACACGCCCAAGAAGCCTAGCAGGTTCACGCAAAGATTCTTCGTCACATGCATCACATTGATTGCAGAGCGGACCTCTAAGAATTTCCAATATGGTAGCTCCCAAAATATATATTTCTTCTTCCACATGGGTGCGTGTCCTTCAGCGTCCTTCGGAACAAATTTTCCACCAGGACCCTTTCCAAAGGTTACTATTTGATCCAAATCTTTGACCATATCAAATATATCAGCACCAGTACGCTCCTTAGGCTTCGTCTGGTGACATGCCAGACCATTGAAATGCTTGCATTTATTTCTTAAGGATGCTTGGCCAAAAGAAATCGACGATGCTCATTGTACACATTCTTATTACAATGTTCCAAATATATACTTTCAGTCTCATCTAAACAGTGTGTTCATGCATTGTATCCCTTGTTGGACTGTTCTGAAAGGTTACTAAGAGCAGGCCAATCATTTATTGTTACGAGAATCAATGCTCGGAGGTTAAATTCTTCCTGCTTGTGCTCATCCCACACGCGTATGCTGGGTTCATGCCACAACTGTAAAAGTTCTTCCACTAATGGCCTTAGGTACACATCAATGTCGTTGCCGGGTTGCTTCGGACCTTGGATCAACACTGGCATCATAATGAACTTCTGCTTCATGCACAACCAAGGAGGAAGGTTATAGATGCATAGAGTCACGGGCCAGGTGCTGTGACTGGAGCTCTTCTCCCCAAAGGGATTCATGCCATCTATACTTAGACCAAATCTTAAATTCCTTGCGTCATCTGCAAAGTCCGGGTACTTTCTATCGATTTTTCTCCATTGCGACCCATCAGCGGGGTGTCTCAACATCCCGTCCAACTTAAGTTCCTCTTTATGCCATCGCAACAACTTGGCGTGCTCTTTGTTTCTGAATAAGCATTTCAACCGTGGTATTATAGGAGCATACCACATCACCTTGGCAGGAACCCTCTTTCGGGGGGCTCGCCCTCAACGTCACCAGGGTCATCTCGTCTAATCTTATACCGAAGTGAAGTGCATACCAGGCATGCATCCAAATTCTCATACTCCTCACCACGGTAGAGGATGCAGACATTAGGGCATGCATGTATCTTCTGAACCTCTAAACCTAGAGGGCGGACAACCTTCTTTGCTTCATACATACTGGCGGGCAATACGTTATCTTTTAGAAGCATATTCTTCATCATTTTCAGCAACTTTTCAAATGAGGAGTCAGGTATAGCACACTCAGCCTTCCATCGCAGCAATTCCAGTGTGCTGCCTAGCTTTTTCAGACCATTTTCGCAATTTGGGTACAACAACTTTTTGTGATCCTCTAACATGTGATTGAACTTCTCCCTATCCTTTTCAGTTTCACAATCTCTTCGTGCATCGTCAATGGTGCGACCAAGATCATCAGCGGGTTCATCAGGTGTCTCTTCTTCATCCTCCACTTCAGCATCCCCCATGGAAGTATCTCCGTACTCAGGGAAACCATAATATTTGTCATCCTCCTCCTCTTCTTTATTGTCTTCCATTAAAACCCCTCTCTCCGTGCTTGGTCCAACAATTATAACTAGGCATGAAGCCGGACTTCAACAGGTGGCTGTGAAGGGTTTTTGAGTCAGAGTAATCCTTCTGATTCCTACATCCACTACATGGATAGAATACAAAACCATTGCGCTTGTTTGCATCAGCAACACGGATGAATTCATGCACGCCATTAATGAACTCGCCAGAGCGTCGGTCAATACCATACATCCATTCCCGGACCATTTGCATTATAGTAAAAGTATATCAAAAACCATTACACAACATGATAAAATTATTACAAGTTATATTCAGAGCTTCTAGAGCATTAATTTTGAATTTTAAAAAATTTACATGCACCAATTTATGAATTGGAGAAAACAATCAACATGATAAATGTGGAGTTTTTTATTATTATTCTATTAGTGAAAACCTCATTCCATTCTAAGCTCTAAAACTCTAAAATTACACATTTCAATTTTCAGTAACTATGTGTCTAATCAAAATTTGTTACACATATATATCAAAATCCTTCTACATCTAGAGCATGCATGCATTGATCCATATCTCTATATATACTTCTAGAGCATTATAGAGCTAAAGTAGCAATAAGAGATGAAAGAATGAAGTTCTAACCTTTTAAAGCTTTGGATTTAGGGGTTGCAAACTAAATCTTGACAAATCTTGAGAAAAAAAATGGCATGAACTCGCTTGCTTCTTTGAGAAAAATGGCCACCATATGCTTTAGGACAGCAGGACAGGAAGCATAATATATAGTGGTGGACAACTAGTCCCAGGCCATGATACAACCCGGGACTAATAGTCCACTAAAAGACCAGTTGGCCTGCTCCAGGTCATTAGTCCCGGGCCGTATTATGGACCGGGACTAGAGATGTGATCCGGCCCGGAAATAGTGACTACGGCCGTTTCTAGCTGTTAGAGGCCTCACGGCACTAGTCGCGGGCTGTGACAGGCCGGGACTGCTGGCATTGTTCACGTCGAACCGAAGAGGGTTTTTTCCAGTAGTGGGTGCTCTTATAATCATAAAAATAATAAAAAGAAAACTTTCAATTTAGACGACATGGAGCACGTAACTATCACGCGTCCCACATAGTCACACACCGCGTCCTCCATAACCCGTTCCCAACCAACCAGCCTCACGCAGCCCCACATGGCACGGCCCCACATATCAGCATAACGCGTTTCAAACCAACCGGTCCCACGTGGCCTTGTTTGAATACCGAGTTCACACAGAACAGATTTCCCTTAAACTTGGTTAATAGATTAACCGCCTAAAACTTTGTTTGGATGAAGCAATAAAAGTGCGGATTAGCATAACTTAATTTCCATAAAACCAGAAAACTAAGTTTTGGCAAAAACGACTATTCCACGTTTTTGTGAAAACACGATCCCACGTATCTCGATTCCAACTACCTTCTTCTTTCCCGCTGATTTCTTGACGAACTCATGGATGACTAGGGTGCTGTAACATCCCAAAAATACTAAACATGGATCATCAAACTCTAATCATCAAAATTAGGGTTAACAAAAACTTTTCTAAATAAAATTATGAAAGCATGCATGTGAGTATGCATTTCATTTTGAATTCTTTTGAACCAACTTGTTTGTGTGTTCCTTTGCTTGTAAATGGATGCTTAGGTGAAATAAACATCATCTAAACATTCCCCACACTTTTTCCAAAGACAAGTAAATCAAAACAAATAAAATAAGGGAATGGTCATTTTGACCAATTTAACTCCCATGCCTACTTTGGCTGTCTCAAACTTTCAGAACCTAACAGAAACTTTTCTGGATCTTTGCACCCCTTGATTGTACTCATAACCAAGTATCAAGGCCCACATTTTGATCATCTAGAAACATTCAAATGCATAGTTTAAAGGACATTTCAAAATTGAATCTTTATCATATGGGAAGATCTCACTTTTTCAAAAACCACTCAAACAAGCTCAACTTTCAAAATCCAAGCATTTGCAGACTCACCAGCACCAACCTAGCACACCCACCAAAATTCTTTTCAAAATTCAAAACTTGAATTCTTGCGGCCATTTCATCAAACACTTGGCAGACACAAATCAAACAAAATCTAAACACTATTGTGAGCAGTGATTGAAGCCTAACTTGTTCCCTCTCTGGTTGCAACTAGGCTTTAGTAGATCATCTAACTCAATTGCACACCCTTAGCATCACTGTAAGCTTGGCATTGCCATCAATGGTGAGCAGGCCGAATGCACCCTTGTCACCCACATGTCGACAGCCAGCTAGGAGGAGAAACAAGCTTAGCCAACATGTCTGGGAGCAAGCCAACACCCCACCGCCACTCCCTGTCCAGCGCTCGAACCCTGCCAGCCACTGGACCACACGCATGGACCGCGCCCAGCTCGCCAGCAACCATGCCGAGCATGCGCCAGAGCGCCACGCTCGACCGAAGCCCACAGACCGTCCCAGCAACCCCGCAGACACGCTCGTTCGCCGCCGCGCGGACCACGCGCGCTGTGCGCCATTAAATCTTCCGTCGGGCACGCACAGAGCACCGTCGCGTTCCGACCAAGCTGCACCGCCCCACGCCTCGCCCCCATGTCATTGAGCATCGCCAGGGAGCACTGCACCGCCCTACCGTCACCCACGCCGATAACCGTATGTACCGTCGACCACGACGAGCTCACCTTGCGCCTCGCCGGTCCCCTCTCGCCACTATATATAGAGGCCACCCCAGCCGAATTGAGCACACCATCTCACTCCCCTCTTCTCACTAATCATTCCACCCCGTTCTCGGAGCAAGGTGAGCAGCGCAGCACCGGAATTTCACCGGAGCCCGCCGCTGCTGGAGGAGAAGGGCGCCAACGATTGAAGCCGCCCCAGGAGAAGCTGTCGATACCAAGAGGTTCGCCGTCGTCGACTTCGTCGTTCGCCCGCCTCGCCGACCCTCGCCTGAACCCCGGTGAGCCCCCAACGACCCCCACTGGCCGCGCTAGGTTTCTGTCTCGCCGGCGTTGTCCAACGTCGACGATGACCCTCAGCCGTTGGATTAGAACCAGATCGAACGCACCACATCACCCCATACCGTTTCGCACCCCTGTCTCACTGACGCGTGGGTACATCCACTTAAACAGCCCGCGTAAGCACTGTTCTTAGCAGGCCGGCCCAGTATCACTTCCCGCGCAGCCCAGTTATTTGAATTTAACCTTTTCCATTTTATTTAAAACACACTTCTGTACCCAATTTCAAAAATCAACCCAGGTTGACTCAGTGCACCAAATTGAATGAAACCAATTTTGTTAGAAAGGTCTGGAAATGCTGAATCCAAGCCAGTTGGATTCAAGTCATTTGGATCTGTAGATCACACTTGGTAAAAATAACAAGGCAGACGCTTTTCTGCATTCAAACATTTTTCAAATTTAAACCACAATAGCTTTTGAGTTGATTCCAACTCTCAAAAATCACATTTGACCATACCTTTCAGAATATATAAAAATATATAGCTTTACTTACATAAATAATTACCAAGTAATAAAGGAATGCCACATAAGCATTTCTAGTCACTTATTTAATTAAAATAAAAGGGTAAAACCTTATTAAATTGTGACACCACTTTAAATCACATTCCCATAAACTAAATATGTGGTGATGACATGTGTCAACATGATCCCATGTTTGGTTTGGAGAATATTAAATCTTAAATAGTTTTTCAATGAGTAGAAATTACTTTTCTAAAAATAAAAGGAATTAAACCAAGCTTTAATCTTGTAATGTTAGTGATGATGCTAGATCATCTATAGGACCCTTTTGTGTGATGATTGCAAGTAGTTAAGTATTGTTTGGTGATTATGTACATCATATTTATTTATAGACGCTAGTACCGACCAAGGATACGAGGAGGAAGGAGGATTCTAGGAAGAAGAAGCCGAGGAGAACTTCAACCACTGCTCTGCACAAGGCAAGCCTTACTAATCAAGTTGACCTATGCAAGCTTATACTTGCAATTGTGCAAGCTAATACTTGCTTCGTACCATGCCAACTATATGCCTTAAGCATATGTGATCATACCCACTTGATACCCAATCCTAGTTTTAAGTGCAAGCTTTTTATTTTATTTCTTTATCAAAGCTACTTCCTTAGAGAGTACTTAAGTGACTTGTAGATTCTAGAAATATATATTTGAAGGTTGCATAAAGAGCATAAAACTTGGCCTAAGCTAGAAAATCTTGATGTCAACCTACGGCATGAGAGTAAACTTAGTTAGAACACCACTCGTTCACCACCCCTCATTAGTACTCACCCCCACTTGTAGATGCTAGTGCTAAGCATAAAACTTGATCAACTTTAGCTGGGAATACTTAGTGGAAATGGTTATGAAAACCTTGGAATGATGGATCATTCTATTGAAATGTTTTTACATGTGTTTCTGAACACCAGATGATTTTGGTGATGAAAATGTTGAGGCATCAGCCTTAGCCCTTTATAAAACTGATGGTTGTCTGGATGCGATACCATTCCATTTTTTATCGTACAACCATAATACCCGAAGATTGGGTAGGGCTTGACTGGAAACTTATATACCTTAGTATTAGTTCCCTCACGGCCAAGGTCTGAGCTGAGGCTACCTTGTGAAGATTGTCCACCTGTGCAGTACCCAAGATGACAGTTGGTCATGGTTGGGAGGCCAAACTCATAGGAGAGGTGCTTATACTAGGGCGTGTAATTGAAAGGTTAGGATTGATTATCCGCATACTGAGTATAGTGAATTCAGGATTTGTTCCAGACGGATGTATCGAATGTTGTGGTGAAAGTGTACAATCTTTGCAGAGTGTCAAACTATTCGAATATCCGCGTCCGCGGTTATGGACAGTTGGAGTGGCCATATTGTTCCCCCGTCAGATGTTTTCAAAATGACTTGTGAAATGATTTGAGACTTTGACTTGACCACAACAGAGTTGTGATATGAAATACAAGTTCCCTCTTAGGAGTTATAAAATTTTGACTAGCTTCTCTTTACCTCTGAACTTGGTAGTGATAAATCTGGCTTCTTGCAAAACAAACCTAGAGCCTAGTGTCCTATTATCAAAAACCCCTTTCACTTGTTAGTATTAGTTTGCGAGTACTTAAAGAGTAATCATGGCTTTGTCCCTGGCTATTCCCGTGGCCAGACTATGAAGAGGAGTACCTGGAGGATGGACTCCAGGATGGTTACGACAACTAGGATCATCTCCCATCGTCAGCATTGCCTGTGACCCCGAAGATGGAGCTTCGCCTACGCTATCGTTATTATTACGTATTCCGCTGCTTGAAGTTGTATTAAGAACTGGATCATGAGATCCTTATTTGTGTAAGACCTATGTATGGTTTGTAATGGATGATGTACTATGGTATCCAATTTTGTTATGTCTCGCAAAAATGGTAATCCTGGAATTGCGATGTATGGCATAACAGGCACTTGGGATTAAAAATCCGGGTGTTGACAGGTGCCGGCCGCGTAGACCTTGACCGCCGGCGGCGCCACGCAGCCACCATTTCTTTCTTGGTGCTAGAACGGTGGCCGCCGAGAGTCTGGTACGACCAGAATACCTTCTCGCATGGGCTGCACTAGTACCTGCCATGTGGGCGTGAGTCCCTCATCCTCGTCGAACACGTACACATTGGTGCTGTCATTGTTTTGGTTAGCCTACGAGCTTGCCCTGCATAGCGTCCGCGAGTCCCGGTATAGCCGCATGTCCACGTCCTCTTCCTGTGTTTTGTTCCAGATGCTGCTCACCGGCTCCGGCGGCAACAGGAATCGAGGAGGCGGGCGGCAGAAGGCAGGGCCCAGGCTGGGCCAACCGCGGGATACACGGCAGCGCCAGCAAAAAGGGGAGGCCGAGGGCTTCCAACTCAGGTATATTGTGTCTCCCCTCACTGATGTGGTGGTTTCATCCACGCCTGTCCTTCTACGGTCTGTGTGGTTACTGCAGCTAGATGGCTTCTTTGGCTTATAGGTACACATCCTTTCTTCTATATATCTGCCTCCTTCATTGTGTGTTTTGATCCAGCTTGATGCTTGGTTGTGTCCATGTGGTTGTCATGTGAGTAGCATTTGGTGAATTATACATTTGCATATGCTGCTTAGTTGTACCAAGATTCTATAATTTTATGGCCACCTCAAAAACTAAATGAGCTAATTGGGTCTTGCCATGCACAAGCATTTGGCATTTAGTCTAAATGTTTCATTTTTTATCTTTTGCTCGCAGGTGGTGTCACCGACAAGTGCATCATCACCGCTCCAGGATCATCCTACGAGTCGCAGGCTAATTCAATTTGCATTGCTTACTACAATATCATGTTTCAGTCATGTACTTTGCCCATGTGCTATTGTGATTTTAAATATCAGACAGATGAAAATATAGACTACCCATAGAACTGACCCACGGCTGAATTATGGATCCCTCAATATTCATATTGATGGTAAGTAGACCAACTCTGCAATTTTCTGTCATGTACCTTGCTCGTGTACTATTTTGATTTTAAATATCAGTCAATATGAAAATATAGACTAGAAATCATCAGGTTTTGTATATAAAGAAATTTAGTAGATGAGCCTTAGTCAGCATTTCCTACACGGGGTGCTTACTTCAGTTTTCACTATCTTATTCTTCAAAGTCAATTTATTGTTTGACCATATGCTTGGTTGTTTCCTCTTCTGAGCCAAGTAGTTTTTTAGTTAGATTATATGATCTTTGCAGCATTTTGATATAGCCCTCGTGAAGGGATGAAGGCGACGATTGCCAAGAGACTGTCTAAGACCCAGATCTGGATAGTGTGTCTATTGGCACTAATCTTGAGAAAATTTATTAGCTGCATGACGTGCGGTGTGGCCGCGCCATGCGTGTGTGCATGCAGTGGCCGTGTCAAATGGATCTAGAGCTGAGCATCAGTAGCTTAGTGGGTGAAATCAGTTAGTTAGTGGATCAGGTCGTGTGCAAACCAGCCGGGTAGGTTGTTGCCTTCCGATTGTGTGCAGCCTATTTATAGCCATGTATTGATCATGTTTAGGTGCGGGGGTATGTGCCCAGTGTTGTGTGGAGAAGTAGCTAGCTGAAGAGGAAGATGTAGTCCAGAGGTGTAGCTCCCGTGTGTGCTGAGTATGGCTCGGCCGACGCCGGAGAGAGTTCATCTGGGTGCTGCAAGAGCTCCCCTAGTTGTGCAACGTGCGTGCGTTGAGTACCTCCATGTGTGTGATGTATTTTCAGGAATAAAGCCAAGATACAGGCCATCCGGCGGCCGCGGCGTTTATCGCCGGAAAAACTCTATTGTTCTAGTTTGAGCTAGGGGTTGGAGAAGAGGAGCTATGCGTTCAGCTCCGTCATTTGGTATCAGAGCCTCGCGGCTTGGGGCTATGGTGCGGCGAGTCCGTGGTGCCGTGGCGCATTGTGATGCCGCTCGTGTGCTGGATGCAGAGGCGCGGCGACGACATGCAGTGGTGTCCGGGAAGGTCGTGTCCGAGTGCGGCCGGAACGTCCGGCGTGTGTCACCGGCGGAGGACTTGGCGTTTGTCATACGAGGTAAAGGAGGAGCGGCGTGTGTGCGCCAGGTCGAGTCCATAACGGTGGTGACCAGCGTATGTGCGTCAGGTCAAGTCCGTGGCGGCGTCGTACGTGCGACGAGCATAAAGGCCACGTAGGCGATGCGCGGCGGCACAGGCAGAAGGCCGCGGAGGTCTGATGATGGGGATATGCCTACCGGGGTATACCCAGCAGGACGTTTCCTACTGGCCCAGGCTGCCAGCGAGTGGGCCTGCAGGACGACGATTGGATCGAGGCTTGACAAAGAGTCAGGCGACTGGAAGATGGAGGCCCAAAAGCGTAGCTAGGCCTAGTCGGATTAGGTCAAGCACTTTTCGAGTCCTTAACTAAGTCGGTTGACAATCTGTAAACCCTAGCGAGGTGAGCCTATATAAACCTCCCTAGGTACGCATAGAGGACACGTTCCATCATACACCCTAGGGACTCGCCGCCTAGTCGTCGAGCTCGCCCTTGTACTCTCTCCATAATACAATCTAGCAGGAGTAGGACTTTACCCTCTAGGGGTCCGAACCTAGCTAAACCCTTGTGTCTCCTCCCTTATCTCGCACCGCAGATGGCTGGCCGCCCTTGCCCCTCGTTCTACTACTCGCTGCCGATTGCAGCATCTGCCGTGGCCATTCCCACGATAGTGGCGCCCACCGTGGGGCCTGGCCGGTCAGGCCGGTGTTCTGCGGCGAGATCCAATCTGCCCATCAACGAGACGATCTCCACCGGCCGCATGATCGCAATCGGCGAGATCCTTCAGATCTTGCCGAGTAGCAACGTCCTGGCGGCTCGCCCCGTCACGCACGGCGTGATCATGCCGGTCGGCACGATCAGCCTCTTTGTCGGCTTCACCGATGTCATCACGTTGTAGGACTCAGCTCGCATCCGCGAGTCGCCGCCACGCGACCGGCTCTCTGAGAGTCAGGTCCGCACCATCCACCGCCTCGCATCCGAGTACGACTCGGCCAACAGCAACGTGGCCGAAACCACCGCGATCGCGAACGACGCGGCCCTCAACAACGACTCCGACTCGGCGACCCCGGCATCGGCCGCCGGATCCATCGTCACTGCGTCAACCGCGGGCTCCATCACCTAGGTCTCCAATGTGGGAGACTTCGAGGACCCGTCCATTCTTGGGATCTTTGACTTCGACTCTGAGTCGAAGAACTCTTCCAACCTCCCTGTCGGATATGGTCGCAACGTCGCGGCCTACATGGCGAATGGCGCCGACCCCCCGCCAGACCCCTTCTCCACGCCGATCCCGCCAACCGCAACGGCGACGGAGGTCGAGGAACTTCGCCTGCGGCTGGAGGAGACGGTCCGCAAGGAACAAGCCGAGCGCGAAAAATTTCGCCTCGAGCAGGTGACGGCGCGGGAACTCTCGCGCTACCACCAACTTTGCATCAGGTCGAGCCTGAACCCCACCATTCAGGGCGCGCCCTGAACTTCGACGACAAAAACGACCTGGCCCATGCGGCCGAGCGTGCTATCTGCGAGAACGCGCCGCCAGGAGGGAGTTCCCGGCCACCACCAGGCGCGATGGCCAACGGCGCCCCACCACCATCCAGCCGCACGCCCCCCAGGGACCAACCAAGAATCATGGTATCCTCGCGGGAGCGAGACGTGAACGGCCTCCCGCTATTTTCCACTCCGATGGACAATGTCGTCGCGAGCCGAGCAGCGATCGACAACATAAACGTGACCGGGGAAGGCGCCCTATAGATCCAATACGCCAAGACCTTACTCGCTAAGGCCGTTGAGCAGCAAAACGCGGGAGCGACTCACGGGGTCGCATGTACTCGCGATCATCAGGCAGCAGAGTGGCCTCGAGCGGCCGTCCAATGGTGGCTAACACCCTCAACTGCCCACCACCCGAGCCCGTGCAGCTCCAACACCGACCCGCACACGCGGCACTCTCCACCAACGACCCGCGACTGACAAACAACTTCGTTGCTGCCAACGGGCAGCCAGTCGACGCGCGAACCCACATCATCAACAACCAGAGCTGGCGCGCACGCCATCCTGACGACTTGAGGTATACCCTCAACAACCGCCGCGACGGCGAACCAAGGGGATCGCTGAGCCGAGTCAGACCCCAGTGCTTTGTACCAATGATCCGAGGCGAAAAGTACTCGGCGAACTTCAAGGCGCCAAAGGAGATCGACAAGTACGATCCCTCGTACGACCCCTCCGTGTGGCTGGACACATACCTCATGGCGATGGGAATCGCCGGCCACACCGACCTACTCGCCACACGCTACCTCCCCCTGATGATGGAGGGAGCGTGCCGGCAATGGATCAACACCATCCCCGCAGATAGCATTGACTCCTGGGAGGAAATGCGCGAAGCCTTTGTCAGGCACTTCGAGGACTCCTACACCCGTGCCACCACCATCGAGGACCTGGAGAGATGCGTCCAGGGATCCCGCGAATCGACCCGTAGCTGGGTCCAACGGTGGCAAGACCTGTGGTATAACGCGGCTGGAATCCACCCGGACACCGGGATCCACTGTTTCAAGACCTCGTGCCGCTACGATCCCCTGGTCGCCAAGATCAAGCGGGTGTACAAAACACTCAACAACATACCGGACCTCCTCGAGATCGCCAAGCGGTACGTGGAAGAGGACCCAAACCAAGAAACCGACGACGAGTCGGGAGGTAATCGCCGCACGAGCGGCAACGACAACGGGAGATGACCCGAGCTACGCTACAGCAAAACTCGCATCACCGGCAAGCACCTCGGTGACGGGCGAGTCGACTTCGTCGCCAACACCGGATACGCGCCGCGCGAACCCAAGAGCTTCTGCCGTGACGGAGGCCATCACCGCGACGACGGCAACTACAAGGCAAAGCCGAGGTTCGACCCCACGGCTCTCCTCAACCAACCTTGCGTGTTTCATAGCAGGGAAGGGAAGCCCGCCACGCACACGACCGCTGACTACCACTCCCTAAAGGATATAGAGAAGGCACGGCGCGCACGGGAAGACCCCAAAAACCACCCACCAAACGGCGGAAAATTTGGCAGCGTCGTAGGCTCGCTCCACACCTTCACCGGCTTCAACACAAAGCGCGAGAAGAAGCTCATCGCCCGCGATGTCGCCGTCAACGCGGTGTCCCAGGTCGACATCCCCCAGTTCCTCAACTGGTCCGAGCAATCAATCACCCTGGAGCCGCGAGGACCACTTGCCACGGATCAAATATCTGGGTCGAGTCGCCTTGGTGGTCAAGCCCAAGGTAGGAGACTACTGGCTCCCCAAGACGCTGATAGACGGCGGCAGCTCCATCAACATCCTGTACCTGGATACGTTCAGGCGACTGTGGCTCCCGCAGTCGAAGATCGAGACGACCTACACCACCTTCCATGGCATCGTCCCCAGTCGGAAGGCGTACCCGATCGGCAAGGTGACACTGCCAGTCACCTTCGGCACACCATCGAACTTCCGCACCGAGCGGATCGTCTTCAAGCCGGTGCCATTCAACAGCCCCTACCATTGCGTCTTGGGGCGGCACGCGTTCGCAAAATTCATGGCAGCGCCCCACTACGCGTATAACGCGATGAAGCTCCCCGGGCCGTGCGGCATCATCACTATCCACGGCGACCCCGACATGGCCGCAGAATGCGAGGCCAAGGGGGTCGAGCTCGTCGATGCCGTCATAGCCGCAGAAGCGAACCACGCGGAGGAACTCGCCAAGTACACGAGCGGGGTCAACAACGACGACCCCACCATACTCAAGAAGCCCAACTCGGAGGGTGGTGGCTCCACCGCCTTCGAGGCAACGACGCACACTCGCTCCGTCGAGCTGGTCCCAGGCGACTCCAGCCAAACGGTGACGATCGGAACGGGCATGAGCCCAGCATAGGAAGGCGCGCTCATCGAGTTCCTCCGTGAGAATCGCGACATCTTCGCATGGAAACCCTCCGACATGCCTGGTGTCCCGAGGGAACTCGCTGAGCACAAACTCAACGCCGACCCCAAAGTGCGACCTGTCAAGCAGTCGCTACGTCCCTTCAATGAAGAACGCCGCCGAGCAATTGCCGAGGAGGTGCATCATCTACTCGCTGCAGGCTTCATTCGGCTAATCAAATACTCCAAGTGGCTGGCAAACCCAGTCCTGGTCGAGAAGAAAAACGGGACGTGGAGAATGTGTATTGACTACACAAACCTCAACAGCGCCAGCCCAAAGGAGCAATTCGTCCTCCCGCAGATCGACCAGATCATCGACTTGACTGCGGGCTCAAAGTTGCTATGTTTCCTTGATGCCTACTCTGGTTACAACCAGATCAAAATGGCAGTCGAGGACGAGGAGAAGACGACATTCATCATGCCATTCGGAGCCTTCTGCTACATCGCCATGACCTTCGGCCTCAAGAACGCCGGGACGACTTACTAGAGGTTCATGCAGGAGTGCCTTGCGATCCAAATTGGCCGCAACATCCACGTCTACATTGACGACATGGTGGTGAAGTCCACTCGCCAGGGCGACCTACTCGCCGACCTGGCGGAAACCTTTGCAAACCTGCGGAGGTACAAGATAAAGCTGAACCCAGGGAAGTGCACCTTTGGTGTACCCACTAGACAGTTACTGAGGTACGTCGTCTCCAAGCGCGGTATCGAGGCGAACCCCACCAAGATCAACACGATCGCCCGTCTCGGCAAACCCGAGTGCTTGTGCAACGTCCAGAAGTTGGCCGGGCGAGTCGCGGCTCTCAGTCGCTTCATCCCCCGGCTAGGCGAGAAGGCGATGCCCCTCTACCACCTAATGCGCAAGAACCCCACTTTCCAGTGGGACAAGGAGGTAGACGACGCGCTCCACACCCTCAAGGAGGTCCTACTCGCGGCACCATTACTCGCCGCCCCCGTCGAGAAGGAGCCCATGCTCGTTTACGTCGCGGCCTCCGAACGAGTTGTCAGCGCCGTCATGGTCGTCGAACAACCAGAGGAAGGCAAAGAGCGCCCGGTGCAGCGACATGTGTACTACATCAGCGAAGTCCTCGCCGAGTCACGCCAGCGCTACCCGCAGTACCAAAAATTGGTATACGCGGTCTTCAGAGCCCAGCGGCGACTGCCGCACTACTTCTAGGAGCACCCAATAACGTTCGTCTCCTCAGCACCTTTGTAGGATATCATCCGCAACCGCGAGGCGACCGGGCGAGTCGCCAAGTGGGCCGTCGAGATCAGAGTCCACAACTTCAGGTATGAGCCGTGCAAAGCGATCAAGTCGCAGGCTCTTGCAGATTGTTGGAATTATGCCCTAGAGGCAATAATAAAGATGTTATTATTATAATTCTTGTTCATGATAAAGTTTATATTCCATGCTAGAATTGTATTAAGCGGAAACTTTAATACTTGTGTGGTTTGTGAACAACACCGTGTCCCTAGTACGCCTCTATGGACTAGCTCATTTATTAATGATGGTTAAGGTTCCCTAACCATAGACATGAGTTATCGATTAATAATGAGATCATATCATTGGGAGAATAATATGATGGACAGACCCAAATTAAGTAGAGCAATTAGATCATGTCATCGTGTTCATCTTTGCGAAGTTTTTCTTATGTCATTCCTTAGACTATGAGATAATGCAACTCCCTGGTATCGGAAGAAAGCTTTGAGGTCATCAAACGTCATCTTATGAGAGGGTGATCATAAAGGTCTCTCTCAGGTGATCGCAAAGTACCTGTTGGGTTGTATGTATCGAGATGGGATTTGTCCCTCCCAAGTCGGAGAGATATACTTCGGGCCCACTCGGTAATCGATATCAACACCGCTTGCAAGAATGTGGTTAAGGAGTTAATCACAAAGTGATATCGGATTACGGAACGAGTAAAGTACTTGCTGTGAACGAGATTGAACTAGGTATGTCGATGCCGACGATCGAATCTCGGGCAAGTAAAATATCGCGTGATGAAGGGAATATATATATGGTATTGATTGAATCCTGGCATCGTGGGTCATCCGATATGATCATCGATGAGTATGTGGGAGTCAATATGGGTTTCCAGACCCCGCTGTTGATTATTGATAGAAGATCATGTCTGCATATTCTCGAACCCGAAGGGTCACACACTTAACGTGTCTCGACGCTAGGATAGAATGGATAATTGTTTTATGAGTTTTTGTTCGGAGTCTCGGATGAGATCCAGGACGCCACGAGAGGTTCTGGAATGGTCCGGAGAATAAGATTCATATAAGGCAAAGCAGTTTTTGGAGTTCGGAATTGTTTCGGATTGTTCGGTATTGTACCGGAAGCTTCTAGAACCTTCCGGAGTGGGACCAACGTGGCCCCACTTGTCGGGAGGGGGCGTGGGCCTACGAGGGAGTGCCCTGGCCGCATTGGTCCAGGGGCACAAAGCCCCATAGGCCCAGCTAGCCAAGCCCTAGGGGAAACCCTAGGGAGAGCTTCTAGAAGGGGGGGAACTTGCCCCCCACTCCTCCCTCTTGGCCGCCGGACCTAGGCTTGGAGGAGGGGAAAGGGGCAGCCGCCCACCCCTCTATATAAAGAGGGCAGGGGGCGCAACCTCCCCCCACACCTCCTCAAGCCCTAGCCGCCCTGCTGCCCTCCTCTCTCTCTCCCTCCCGACTGCCCGTATGCGAAGCCCTGCCGCAGAAACTCTCCACCGTTTGCACCACGTCGTCGTGTTGTAGATCCAACCTATCTCTCCACCCCACTTGCTGGACCGAGGAAGGAGGAGACATCGAGGTGCCGCACGTGTGCATCTCTCGGAGGAATCGCCACTTGCGGTGTTGGATCAGATCGGATCGCGAGGAGGAGAAGCTAGTACGAATACATCAACCACGTTCCGTTGAACGTTCCACTGTGCGAATCTTAAAGGGTATGAAGACCTCATCTATCCCCCCTCGTTGTTTTCATCTCCTAGATTAGATCTTGGCTTTTCCCGTTCGCATCCGTAGAAAATTTTGATTTACTATGCTGCGAAACCCTTCAGTGGTATCAGAGCTAGATCTATGCGTAGATGTGTTTCACGAGTAGAACGCAACATGCTTGTTGCGGGCATTGATGTTTTTTTGTTGCAAGCCTCTTGTTTGTGTACTTCTTATGACGCGGGACAGTTAGATCGAAGCGGTCCAGGCCAACTTTACGCGACCTCGTTCGCGATACCGGCTCCGCACTTGACGTGTGGCTTGTTCCACACATGCGGCTGGTGGATGCCAGTTTCTCTCACTATAGTTGTCATGGGATTTACACCGGAGTTTGGCAACCATAATATCACCGTTGTGGCTTTCCATAGGTAAGAATCGTTCTTAGCTTGTTACTCCCATAAGCCACGTAAAACATGCAACACCAAAGTAGAGGCGTCTAACTTGTTTTTGCAGGGAGTGTTTCTGTGATATGGTATGGCCCAAGATGTGATGTGTATGTTGTATGCAATGATCATGTTTTGTATGTTTCACGACTTGCAAGTCGATGAGTACACAACCGGCAGGAGCCATATGGTTGTCTTTATAATTGTGTATGACCTGTGTGTCAACTTCTTATAAGCCATGTAATAGCTTTACTTTATCGCTAAGTAGTTAGAAATAGTTGTAGCTGCTATTCGTGGTGGAGGCAATCATGGTGGAGTGATGGAGATCATGCTGGCATGCACAAGATGGATATCATTGCGCGGAGATTGGCTATACCATGTCACATAAAATTATATGCATGTGATGTTTATCCTTTTATGTATCTTATTATGCTTAGATGATTCCTCACTTAAAGATCAAGATAAAATTGTGTTCTCCCCATGTATGCACCGTTGCGAAAGTTCTTCGTGTTTAAGCATCACGTGATGATCGGGTGCTATAAACTCTACGTTCACATACAACGGGTGCAAGCCAGTTTTTGCACACGCGGAAATACTTGGGTTTGACTTGACGAGCCTAGCATGTACAAACATGGCCTCGGAACACACGAACCGAAAGGTTAAGCATGAGTCATATGAATGATATGATAGACACTTCGTTGTCCACCATTGAAACCACATATCTTCTTGTGAAGATCGGATTAGGTGTGGTGAATTTGGATCATGTTCACTAAACAACTTGAGGGATGTTGAATTTAGTGGGAGTTCATCTAGTAATTTGATTAAGTTGAACTAGTTATCATGAACATAGTCTAAATTGTACTTGCAAATTTTGTAGATCAAATGGCTAAGTCCAACTTCAACTTCATCGTTTTTGCTGAGAAAGAAAAGCTTAAGAACAATGGGTCTAACTTCACCAACTGGTTCTGCAATCTGAGAATCATTCTTGCTGGCGGACAAAAGGACTATGTCCTTGAGAAAGCGCTAGGTGACGCCCCTGCTGTAGATGCGCCGGCTGATGAGAAAGTTGTTTATCAGTCGCGCAAAGATGATTATGGTGTGATTAAAAGCACCATGTTGTTTGCTATGGAATCGGACCTTCAAAATCGTTTTGAGGATTTCCCCGGGCCCTTTGAGATTCTTGAGGAACTGAAAACTATGTTTCGGACTCAGGCCCGTTCTGAGAGATATGAGATCTCTGAAAAATTCTTTAACTGCAAGATGGAGGAAGGGAGTTCCGTTAGTGAGCACGCCATTAAGATGTCGGGCTACACTCAACGCCTTGAGCAACTGGACTGCAAGATTCCAGAGGATCTCAAGATTGACAGAGTTCTGCAGTCACTCCCTCCTAGCTACAAAGGTTTTGTAGTTACTCATAATCAGAATGGTTCCACTGATACGATCACTGAGCTCTTCGCTAAGCTAAAAGCTATGGAGGTGGACATCAAGAAAGATAATCATGTGTTGATGGTCAACCAGCCCCCCAGCTTTAAGAAAGGTAAGGGTGCAAAGAAGCCCTTCAAGAAAGGCAGCGGCAAGCACGTTGCCCCTGCTGAGAAAAAGCTCAAGTCTGGACCTAAGCCGGACATTGAGTGCTTCTATTGCAAGGATAAGGGTCACTGAAAGCGTAACTGTCCGAAGTACTTAGCGGACAAGAAGGCTGGCACCATCAAAGGTATATTTGATATACATGTTATTGATGTTTTCCTTACTAACCCTCGTTGTAGTGCCTGGGTATTTGATACTGGTTCAGTTGCTAATATTTGTAACTCGAAACAGGAGCTGCGGAATAGACGACGGCTAGCGAGGGATGAGGTGATGATGCGCGTTGGCAACGGATCAAGAGTTGATGTGATGGACGTCGGCACGCTCTCCTTAGTTTTACCTTCGGGATTAGTTTTAAACCTCAATAAATGTTATTATTGCCTGCGATGAGCATGCACATCATATCTGGATTGTGTTTATTGCAAGACGGTTATTCATTTAAATCGAAGAATAATGGTTGTTCTATTTATATGAGTAACATCTTTTATGGTCATGCACCTGCTATGAATGGTTTATTTCTTCTGAATCTCGAAAGCAATGAAACACACATCTATAACATTGAGGCTAAGAGATGCAAAGTAGTTAGTGATAATTCTACTTATTTGTGGCACTGTCGTCTATGTCATATTGGTGTAAAACGCATGAAGAAACTCCATTCTGATGGACTTTCGGAGTCTCTTGATTTTAAATCATTTGACACGTGCGAATCGTGCCTCATGGGCAAGATGATCAAAACCCCGTTCTCCGGAATGATGGAGCGAGCAACGGACTTGTTGGAAATCATACATACCGATGTATGCAGACCGATGAGTGTTTCGACGCGCGGTGGATATCGCTATTTTCTCACTTTTACCGATGACTTAAGTAGATATGGGTATATCTATTTGATGAAACATAAATCTGAAACATTTGAAAAGTTCAAGGAATTTCAGAATGAAGTGGAAAACCATCGTAACAGAAAAATTAAATTTCTGCGATCCGATCGTGGAGGTGAATATTTGAGTTATGATTTTCTCACGCATCTTAAAGCAAGCGGAATTGTTTCGCAACTCACGCCACCCGGAACACCACGGCGCAATGGTGTGTCTGAACGCCGGAATAGAACTCTATTAGATATGGTGCGATCAATGATGTCTCTTACAGATTTGCCGTTATCATTTTGGGGTTATGCATTAGAAACCGCTGCATTCACTTTAAATAGGGCACCATCTAAATCCGTTGAGACGACACCGTATAAACTGTGGTTTGGTGCTAAACCTAAGTTGTCGTTTCTTAAAGTTTGGGGATCCGAAGCTTACGTCAAGAAGTTGATGCCGGACAAGCTCGAACCCAAAGCGGAGAAATGCGTCTTCATAGGATACCCTAAGGAAACGATTGGGTATACCTTCTATCACAGATCCGAAGGCAAAGTGTTTGTCGCAAAGAACGGATCCTTTCTTGAGAAGGAGTTTCTCTCGAAATAGGTGAGTGGGAGGAAAGTAGAGCTAGACGAGGTTATTAAACCTTCTCTTGAGTTGGAGAGTAGCGCAGCACCTAAAATTGTTCGAGTGTCGTCTGCACCAACAATAGAGGAAGCAAATGACAAGGATCATGAAGCTTCAGACGATGCTACTACTGAACATCGCAGGTCGACAAGGTCACGTGCCCCTCCTGAGTGGTACGGCAACCCTGTCTTAACTGTCTTGTTAGTAGATGACAGTGAACCTGTGAACTATGAGGAAGCGATGATGAGCCAAGACTCTGAGAAATGGCTAGAGGTCATGAAATCCGAATTGGGATCCATGAGCGAAAACCAAGTATGGACTTTGGTGGATCCTCCTAGCGACCGAAAGGCCGTTGAGTGCAAATGGATTTCCAAAAAGAAAACGGACGCGGATGGTAATGTTACTGTCTATAAAGCACAGCTTGTCGCAAAAGGTTTTCGACAAGTTCAAGGTGTTGACTACGATGAGACTTTCTCTCCCGTAGCGATGTTTAAGTCCATTCGGATTTTATTAGCAATTGCTGCGTTTCATGATTATGAAATATGGCAGATGGATGTCAAGACTGCCTTCCTCAATGGCAACATTGATGAAGATTTGTATATGATGCAACCCGAAGGTTTTGTCGATCCTAAGGATGCTGATAAAGTGTGCAAACTTCAGCGTTCTATTTATGGACTGAAGCAAGCATCTCGGAGTTGGAACCTTCGTTTTGATCAAGTGATCAAGAGCTTTGGATTTGTTCCAAAATTTCTACGAAGCTTGTATCTAGAAGAAAGTGAGTGGGAGCTCAGTGACATTTCTGGTACTATATGTGGATGACATATTGATTATTGGAAATGACATTGATATGCTTAACGATGTGAAGAGTTGTTTGAACAAATGTTTTTCAATGAAAGACCTAGGGGAAGCTGCTTATATATTAGGCATCAAAATCTATAGAGATAGACAAAGACGCCAAATAGCTTTAAGCCAGAGTACATACCTAGACAAAGTTCTGAAAAGGTTCAGAATGGATAAGGCAAAGAAAGTTTCAGTGCCTATGTTGTCAGGTAAGATATTGAGCAAGGCTCAGTGTCCAGCTACGGTAAATGATAGAGAAGCTATGAGCAAAGAGCCTTATGCCTCGGCCATAGGTTCTATCATGTATGCCATGCTGTGTACTAGACCGGATGTGTCCAATGCTCTTAGTTTGACGAGCAGATACCAAAGTGATCCAGGAGTCGAACACTGGACAGCCGTGAAGAACATCCTAAAGTATTTAAATAGGACTAAAGAAATGTTCTTAGTCTATGGAGGTGATGAACAACTCGTCGTAAAGGGTTACGTCGACGCTAGTTTTGAGACCGACAAGGATGATTCTAAATCTCAGACAGGATACGTTTATATTTTGAATGGAGGAGCTGTGAGCTAGAGAAGCTGCAAGCAAAGCGTGATCGCGGGATCTACAGTAGAAGAGGAATACATGGCTACTACAGAAGCGTCAAGTAAAGGAGTTTGGATCAGGAACTTCATCACTGAGCTTGGTGTGGTTCCAAGTGCCTTGGACCCACTGGAGATATTGTGCAACAACACTAGCGCCATAGCACTGGCTAAGGAACCAAGATATCATCCAAAGACCAAGCATATCAACCACAAGTTTCATATAATCCGAGATTATATAACAGATGGAGATCTGAAGATTAGCAAAGTACATACAAATCTGAATGTCGCAGATCCATTGACTAAACCTCTTCCACGAGCAAAACATGATCAACACCTTAGTGCCATGGGTGTTAGATTGTTGCCAGATGTAAAATAGATTATTGACTCTAGTGCAAGTGGGAGACTGTTGGAATTATGCCCTAGAGGAAATAATAAAGATGTTATTATTATAATTCTTGTTCATGATAAAGTTTATATTCCATGCTAGAATTGTATTAAGCGGAAACTTTAATACTTGTGTGGTTTGTGAACAACACCGTGTCCCTAGTACGCCTCTATGGACTAGCTCATTGATTAATGATGGTTAAGGTTTCCTAACCATAGACATGAGTTTTCGATTAATAATGAGATCATATCATTGGGAGAATGATATGATGGACAGACCCAAATTAAGCAGAGCAATTAGATCGTGTCATCGTGTTCATCTTTGCGAAGTTTTTCTTATGTCAAATATTGTATTCCTTAGACCATGAGATAATGCAACTCCCTGGTATCGGAAGAAATCTTTGAGGTCATCAAATGTCATCCTATGAGAGGGTGATCATAAAGGTGTCTCTCAGGTGATCGGAAAGTACCTATTGGGTTGTATGTATCGAGATGGGATTTGTCCCTCCCAAGTCGGAGAGATATACATCAGGCCCACTCGGTAATCTATATCAACACCGCTTGCAAGCATGTGGTTAAGGAGTTAATCACAAAGTGATATCGGATTACAGAACGAGTAAAGTACTTGCTGTGAACGAGAATGAACTAGGTATGCCAATGCCGACGATCGAATCTCGGGCAAGTAAAATATCGCGTGACGAAGGGAATATATATGGGATTGATTGAATCCTGGCATTGTGGTTCATCCGATATGATCATCGATGAGTATGTGGGAGTCAATAGTGGTTTCCAGACCCCGCTGTTGATTATTGATAGAAGATCATGTCTGCATATTCTCGAACCCGAAGGGTCACACACTTAACGTGACTCGACGCTAGGATAGAATGGATAATTGGTTTATGAGTTTTTGTTCGGAGTCTCGGATGGGATCCAGGACGTCACGAGAGGTTCCGGAATGGTCCGGAGAATAAGATTCATATAAGGCAAAGCAGTTTTTGGAGTTCGGAATTGTTTCGGATTATTCGGTATTATAGCGGAAGCTTCTAGAACCTTCCGAAGTGGGACCAACGTGGCCCCACTTGTCGGGAGGGGGAGTGGCCTACGAGGGAGTGCCCTGGCCGCATTGGGACAGGGGCACAAGGCCCCATAGGCCCAGCCGGTCAAACCCTAGGGGAAACCCTAGGGGGAGCTTCTAGAAGGGGGGGAAACTTGCCCCCCACTCCTCCCTCCTTGGCCGCCGGCCCTAGGCTTGGAGGAGGGGAAAGGGGCAGCCTCCCACCCCTCTATATAAAGAGGGCTGTGGGATCACCCTCCCCCCACACCTCCTCAAGCCCTAGCCACCCTGCTGCCCTCCTCTCTCTCTCTCCCTCCTGACTACGCGTAGGCGAAGCCCTGCCGCAGAAACTCTCCACCGTTTGCACCACGCCGTCGTGTTGTAGATCCAACCTATCTCTCCACCCCACTTGCTGGACCGAGGAAGGAGGAGACGTCGAGGTGCCGCACGTGTGCATCTCTCGGAGGCATCGCCACTTGCAGTGTTGGATCAGATCGGATCGCGAGGAGGAAAAGCTAGTACGACTACATCAACCACGTTCCGTTGAACGTTCCGCTGTGCGAATCTTCAAGGGTATGAAGATCTCATATATCCCCCCCTCGTTGTTTGCATCTCCTAGATTAGATCTTGGCTTTTCCCGTTCGCATCCGTAGAAAATTTTGATTTACTATGCTGCGAAACCCTTCACAGATTTCCTCGCCGACTGGGAAGAGGCCCAGCAGCCAGAGAAACTACCATACCTCCATTACTGGAGCCTACACTTTGACGGTTCCAAGAATGCAGATGGCGCAGGGGCAGGGATCGTGCTCATGTCTCCAAAGGGCGACAAGCTACGCTACGTCATGTACCTCGACTTCACCCCCTGCACCAACAACATGGCCGAGTACGAGGCGCTACTCGATGGCATGCGGGCAGCCAAGAAGATGAACATCAATCGCTTGCGCTGCTACGGCGACTCCGACCTCGTCGCCGGCACCTGTGACGTAGTTTCCCCCACCATGACGGCATACTGCCAAGCAGTGGACCAGCTGGGAGGCCACTTCACGGGCTACTCCGTCGAGTGGATCGACAGGCGGAAGAACGAGGAGGCCGACACACTCTCCCGCATCGGCTCGGCCCGACTCGCACCACCCGCCGGCGTCTTCTTCGACACCATCACCAAGACTTCCGTCTCTCCCCCGAGGGAGATCGACATCAGAATTCCGCTGCAACCAGACACAGCCCTGGTCACACTGATCACCGAGCCAAGCGACTGGACCGCGTCGTACGTCGCTTACCTGGAGGGAGGCACCCTACCCGCCGACGAGACAGAGGCTCGGATGATAGCACGCCGCTGCAAATCCTTCGTCATCATCAACGGTGAGCTCCACTAGCAGAGCGTGACTGGCGTGTTCCAACACTGCGTCCTAACCCACAGAAGGATGAAAGATCCTCCAAGACATCCACGCTAGCGACTGCGGCCACCACGCTGGCGCCCGCTCCCTGGTCGCCAAGTCCATGCGACATGGCTTCTACTGGCTCACTGCACACGCCGACGCGATCGACATCGTCCAACGCTGCGTCGGGTGCCAGAAGTACGCCAACCAGACTCACGTACCGAGCTCCGCACTCAAGACCATCCCCATCACCTGGCCATTCGCCGTGTGGGGCATGGACATGGTGGGCCCGTTCAAGAAGGCCCCCTCTGGCTTCACCCACCTCCTAGTCGCAATCGACAAGCTCACAAAATGGGTGAAGGACAAGCCAGTCCGCAAGTGCGACAGGAAGACTGCCACCAAATTCCTATGCGAGCTCATCTATCGCTACGGGTTCCCGCACAACATCATCACGGACAACGGCACAAACTTCACCAAAGGATCCATGGCAGAATTCTGTGAGGAGCATAATATACGACTCGACCTCGCCTCAGTCGTCCACCCAGAGTCCAATGGACAGGCGGAACACGCCAATCCATGGCCTGAAGCCGAGACTGCAAGTTCCACTCGAGCGAACTCCCGGGTGCTGGGTCGAAGAGCTCCCCTCTGTCATCTGGGGAATCCGCACATCCGTCAACAGGTCGACAAGATTCACTCCCTTCTTCATGGTGTACGATGCCGAGGCCGTCATGCCAACCGACCTCGAGCACGATTCGCCACGGGTGGTCAGTTACGCGGAGGCTGACAACGAGCTCGCACGCCAGGATGGAGTCGAACAGCTCGATGAAGCACACGACCTAGCTCGCTCCCGCACAACCATCTACCAGCAAGGGCTCCGCCGCTACCACAGCCGGCGAGTATGGACTCGCACCTTTCAGGAAGGCGACTTGATACTGCGACTGATCCAGGACAAGAAGGGCATGCACAATATCTCTCCCCCATGGGAGGGACGCCCTGGGAAACGACGCCTATTACCTCACCGACGTCCGAGGCGACGGAAAAATCGACGTCAAGCCGCCATGGAATGTTAACCTCCTACAGAAGTTCTACTCTTAGAACTCGAGACATATACCTCCTACCCGCTATGAAATAAAGAAGACCGATTCGCAAAATTTGTCTCCACTCTCCGTATCTTGTGCCACTCGTACTTGTAACAACAACACTATGCTATTTGCGGAATTCAACCCTTGGTTATGCGACCGGCACGGCCAAGTAGTACGGTACAATGGCACCGACAATCTCGGGCCTCGCATCGTCCACGAAAAAAGCCAACCCGGAGCCCCTCGTTCTACTACTCGCTGTCGATTGCAGCATCTGCCGTGGCCATTCCCACGACATCTGGCGTGGTGCAGCGTGCACACAGCGGCGTGGCAGCGGAGGCTAAAGCGGCGTGGTGTAGCTATCGTGAATCGTGTCAAGAACATCTCAAGATTAAGCGGTGATTGTTGGCACTAATCTTGAGAAAAATTGTTAGCTGCATGACGTGCGGTGTGGCGCCATGCGTGTGTGCATGCAGTGGCCATGTCAAATGGATCTGGAGCTGAGCATTAGTAGCTTAGTGGGTGGAATCAGTTGGTTAGTGGAGCAGGTCGTGTGCAAACCAGCCGGGTAAGTTGTTGCCTGCCGATTGTGTGTAGCCTATTTATAGCCATGTACCGATCATGTTTAGGTGCGAGGATATGTGCCCAGTGTTGTGTGGAGAAGTAGCTAGGTGAAGAGGAAGATGTAGTCCAGAGGTGTAGCTCCCGTGTGTGCTGAGTATGGCTCGGCCGGCGCCAGAGAGAGTTCATCTCGGTGCTGCAAGAGCTCCCTTAGTTGTACAGCGTGCGTGCGTGAGTACCTCTATATGTGTGATGTATTTTCAGTAATAAAGCCAAGATACAGGCCGTCCGGCGGCCGCGGCGTTCGTCGCCGGAAAAACTCCATTGTTCTAGTTTGAGCTAGAGGTTGGAGAAGAGGAGTTGTGCGTTCAGCTCGGTCAGTGTCTTGTTCCTCTCTTGTTATGACAATGGTTTTTTAATATTTTTTTGACAAGAATGATGAATGTTAACCAATAAGCAAGTTTGTTGCAGGTGCGTTGAAAATATTGATATTTGTACATAGATTACTAAGAGAAGGTGATGGGGACATTCAAAGACAGCATATTGAGCTATTCCTATAGATAAACTATTTTGCAGATTCCACATTTTAAGGATTATTACTCGAGCCCACTAGGTTTGTTCATTCTGAACTGCAGCATGCAAGGAAGCTCTTGCTGTTCTATTTTGATATCTGAAACAATGCTCTCCTGTCCTTTTTCAGCTTGGGATTGTGTCGGGGGTGTACCCCCAGGTACCCCAGAGTTGGTGCATCAAGTTATTCGATAAAGTGCTAAATTAACAGATTAAGAGACGGGAAATATTAATAGAATAAAGAAAAGGAGAAAACAACTGCACTTGGGCCGAATTAAGGAAAACTCGGCCTGGTCAACAGCCCTCCAGGCCGAATTAGGCCTTACAGCCATCACTAAGGCCTTCCTGGCCGAACTGCTTGGAACCCGGCTGGGCCGAGGAACACCCAGCCAGCCCAGTCGGCCGACCTCACTCCCGCCAGGTCTCCCGCCGAACCAACTCCCGCGTCCACACCTCGTCGCTCCCGCCGAACCAACTCCTGCCGACGCTGCCAGCTCCCGCCAAGCATCCCCGCGCCACCTCGCCAACACAACAGCCTAGCTCCCGGGTGGGCCGATCTCGTCCACCACGGCCCATCCCGGACCGCAAGCCTTCCTCGCCATCGACGAACCGCAGGAGTCCAGCAGCCTCTCCCGGGTGGGCCGACCAAGGTCATCTCGGCCCACCGCGGGCTCTCTCCTTCAGGCCGGAAGGATGCCACCCCGGCTGGGCTATCTCTGATCCGGATGGGCCGCAAGATAGCTCGGCAAGGAGGAGGACAGACTAGGATTGGGCCCAATATCACCAGGCCGAATTAACCCTCTGCCGGGCCGAATTAACAGTGACTTCAGGGCGTGTAGGCCGAGGTATAAAGACCCGAACACCCCCTTATTCACCTCCAGACGACTTCCCAGCATCTACGATGACACAGCGTCGGGTCAAGACAAGAGTAACAAGTATCGTGCCAGTCTTGGGAGCCCACCAGCTCAGACTGGCACATGCCAGTGGCATCTAAGGAATATGCTAAGAAATATGCCATGGCATCCCCAAAGATGCCAAGGCATATGCTCAGCATCTAAGAAGATGCCAGGAATATGCTGCCTAGATACCAATCGTGGGGAACAAGGTTCCTCCTCTGGGCTCCCCTTTATAAGGAGCATCAGGGGGATCGTTCCCGAAGATCCCCTAAAGGGCTCCTCCCCCCTGTGCTCACTATGAGCTCTCTTTCTTCTTCTTCCTCCATTCTCATAGAGAGATCTAGCTAGTAGTATAGGAGATACAGCTCAAGGAGCATGGTTGTAGCCACAAGGATTATGAGAGACTAAATGTATAGAGTGAGATGTTATCTCCACTTGAGAGCTTTAATCCAACATACATTGTATTTCTCTTTGTTCATACGAGTGCGGTCTTCACTGCATCATCCCTCTCCGGATTCCTCCACGTCCATCGGCCCCAACTTTAGCCTACCCATGGCATATGCCGTGACACCACCACGACATTTGGCGCCCACCGTGGGGCCTTCTAGTGGCGTTGGTTGGGTTTCCATCCGGACGGGAGCATCTTCATCAACTTCTTCCTCATAGGGCTCATTCAGCTTCACCAAGTCAACAGAGAACAAAGAGGTAAGCGCAGAGGCTCAACAAGTCTAACTCATCAAAGCTGGTAAGACTCAGCAGGAAGGACTCAAGCACTACTCCAAGCTTACTGTAAGTACCAAGTAACTCAGCAAGGCAGGTAAAACCTAGCAAAACTCACCCAAACACTTCTCCAAGTATGCTGTAAGTGCCAGGTAACTCAGCCACCTACGCTCAATCCGTCATCCCAGGGAGAGAATAACTCAACCCGGGACTAGTCAACTTATCCGTAGAGTCACCTTTAGATTAAGAGAGCATTATGTTGATTTGGATCTATACTCCAGCCAGCTTATCTGTCAACTCGGCAATAAGTTGAATCATCTTATTTGTGATTCAGATAGATTTTGAGTCAGTTAGTTTATGTTTTGGATTAACCATTAACTCAGCTCACTAGCCAGCTTATCTGTTAACTCGGCAATAAGTTGAATCATCTTATCTGTGATTCAGGTAGATTTTGAGTCAGTTTATTAATGCTTTGGATTGTCCTCTGACTCAGCTTACCAGCCAGCTTATTGTTGATTCGGATATAACTTGAAATCAATTTGTTTATGATTTGAATTAACCTTTAACTCAGCTCAGTAAATTGTCTCTGATTCGGACTAACATTTGATTCAGCTTGCCAGGGTACATTATAATTCGGATTGGTATTCATACTCGGCGTACTAATTGTATCTCTGATTCAGGCCGAAGCTTTATTCAGTTCACCAGATTGCCAGGTTATGTTATGACTCGGATTGATATCTCACCATCTTGCCAGGTTATCCCATATCTCGGATGATTATTGGCCAGCTTATCATATCTCGAATCTATACCTCATATCTACATCTCGAATCGGATCTCTCAGCGGTTAACCCTATTATCATATCCCAAAGCTTAATCTCGGATCTATATCTCGGATCCATATCAAAGGCAAGTTATCGTCATCACGCCAAATCAAGCTATATCATGGCAAATAGATAACTCAGACTAAGTTAATTTTGAGTAAAGTTAACTCGGATTTGAGTAAAGTAACTCGGATCTGAGCCAGATAACTCAGACTAAGTTAATTTTGAGTAAAGTTAACTCGGATTGGAGTTGAGTTAATTCGGATTTGAGTAAAGTAACTCGGATCTGAGCCAGATGACTCAGACTTAGATATGAGTCAATTTTGAGTAAAGTAACTCAGATTTGGGATGGGTTAACTCGGATTTGAGTAATGTAACTCGGATTTGAGCCAGATGACTCGGACTTACATATAAGTCAATTTTGAGTAAAGTAACTCGGATTCGGGATGAGTTAACTCGAATTTAAGTAATGTAACTCGGATTTGGGATGAGTTAACTCCGATTTGAGTAATGTAACTCGGATTTGAGCCAGATGACTCAGACTTACAAATGAGTCAATTTTGAGTAAAGTAACTCGGATTTGGGATGAGTTAACTCGGATTTGAGTCATATAACTCGAATTTGAGTCAGATGACTCAGACTTAAGACATAAAGTCAGAATCTAGTAAAGTAACTTGGATTTGGGATAAGTTAACCCGGATTTAATCATGTAACTCGGATTTGAGTCAAATGGCTCAGACTTAGGCATAAAGTCAATTTTGAGTAAGGAAATTCGGATTTGGAATCAGATCACTCGGATAGAGTCTTACCCAAAGAGGTTAAAAGAGCAGCGCCCAATAAGGCCGGAACTCACAGACTACCCAAAGAGGTTAAAGGAGCAGTGCCAAAGAGGGCCAAGACTCATAACTTACCCAAAGAGGTTAAAAGAGCAATGCCTAAGAAGGCCAAGACTCATAAACTTACCCGAAGAGGTTAAAAGAGCAGTGCCAAAGAAGGCCAAGTCTCATAAACTTACCCGAAGAGGTTAAAAGAGCAGTGCCAAAGAAGGCCAAGACTCATAACTTACCCAAAGAGGTTGAAAGAGCAGTGCCAAAGAAGGCCAAGACTCATAACTTACCCAAAAAGGTTAAAAGAGCAGTGCCAAAGAAGGCCAAGACTCATAGCTTACCCAATGGGGTTAATAGAGCAATGCCTATGAAGGTCAGAAGTCCAGAAACTTACCCAAAGAGGTTATGACCAGTACCCATGAAGGCTAGAAGTCTAGAAGCTTACCCAAAGGGGTTATGACCAGTGCCCATGATGGCCAGAAGTCCAGAAACTTACCAAAAGGGGTAATGACCAATGCCCCAAAAGGCCAGGAGTCAAAGAACTTGCCTAAGAAGGGTATGAGCAGTGCAGAAATGGCCAGAAGTCGCTACTTACCCAAAGGGGATATAAGACCAATGCCCATGAAGACCAGAAGTCATATCTTGCCCAAAAGGGTTAAAAGACCAGTACCAATAAAGGTTAGGTATCACGAACTTACCCAAAAGGGTTATGGGACATAGAAGCATACAACCAAGGTGCAACAAGTCAAAAAACAACTCTGGGAATATTTAAATATAAAGCCCATGAGCGATTCTGCGAATCCCACATGGCCTCGGGGACT
Organism: Avena sativa; assembly: GCA_916181665.1. NCBI lineage: Eukaryota > Viridiplantae > Streptophyta > Magnoliopsida > Poales > Poaceae > Avena > Avena sativa. The sequence continues at coordinate 442,407,197 of OV702294.1, read as the reverse complement.
AATGTCGGGGGTGTACCCCCAGGTACCCCAGAGTTGGTGCATCAAGTTATTCGATAAAGTGCTAAATTAACAGATTAAGAGACGGGAAATATTAATAGAATAAAGAAAAGGAGAAAACAACTGCACTTGGGCCGAATTAAGGAAAACTCGGCCTGGTCAACAGCCCTCCAGGCCGAATTAGGCCTTACAGCCATCACTAAGGCCTTCCTGGCCGAACTGCTTGGAACCCGGCTGGGCCGAGGAACACCCAGCCAGCCCAGTCGGCCGACCTCACTCCCGCCAGGTCTCCCGCCGAACCAACTCCCGCGTCCACACCTCGTCGCTCCCGCCGAACCAACTCCTGTCGACGCTGCCAGCTCCCGCCAAGCATCCCCGCGCCACCTCGCCAGCACAACAGCCTAGCTCCCGGGTGGGCCGATCTCGTCCACCACGGCCCATCCCGGACCGCAAGCCTTCCTCGCCATCGACGAACCGCAGGAGTCCAGCAGCCTCTCCCGGGTGGGCCGACCAAGGTCATCTCGGCCCACCGCGGGCTCTCTCCTTCAGGCCGGAAGGATGCCACCCCGGCTGGGCTATCTCTGATCCGGATGGGCCGCAAGATAGCTCGGCAAGGAGGAGGACAGACCAGGATTGGGCCCAATATCACCAGGCCGAATTAACCCTCTGCCGGGCCGAATTAACAGTGACTTCAGGGCGTGTAGGCCGAGGTATAAAGACCCGAACGCCCCCTTATTCACCTCCAGACGACTTCCCAGCATCTACGATGACACAGCGTCGGGTCAAGACAAGAGTAACAAGTATCGTGCCAGTCTTGGGAGCCCACCAGCTCAGACTGGCACATGCCAGGGGCATCTAAGGAATATGCTAAGGAATATGCCATGGCATCCCCAAAGATACCAAGGCATATGCTCAGCATCTAAGAAGATGCCAGGAATATGCTGCCTAGATACCAATCGTGGGGAACAAGGTTCCTCCTCTGGGCTCCCCTTTATAAGGAGCATCAGGGGGATCGTTCCTGAAGAGCCCCTAAAGGGCTCCTCCCCTCTGTGCTCACTATGAGCTCTCTTTCTTCTTCTTCCTCCATTCTCATAGAGAGATCTAGCTAGTAGTATAGGAGATACAGCTCAAGGAGCATGGTTGTAGCCACAAGGATTATGAGAGACTAAATGTATAGAGTGAGATGTTATCTCCACTTGAGAGCTTTAATCCAACATACATTGTATTTCTCTTTGTTCATACGAGTGCGGTCTTCACTGCATCATCCCTCTCCGGATTCCTCCACGTCCATCGGCCCCAACTTTAGCCTACCCATGGCATATGCCGTGACACCACCACGACAGATTGCTATGCTTGGCCGTCCATATGCACAATACCTAGACGAACAGGTTGAGTTCTTCACTGTTCTAAAATATGTTGTCGAGGCCGATCATCTGTATGATTTGTCAGGTATGCAAATTTATGTTTTTAACAGTGATTTATATATAATCTGGTTTTGGTTGCTTGCCCCATAATTTCAACCCATTATTTGCCTTTGTGTGTGCCTCTTTTATTAGTTCGTGCTGATGCAAAGGGTCCATTTCCAGCCTATGAGTTGATGCATTCTCAAGCAACTGTGCAGGTTATGGAATTCAAGGTTCTGGCTGTTTTCCTCCAAAGAAAGGGTTCTGATTGGTTTTATACATTTTCTCAGATGAAATGTTAGTTATATTAGGAAATCCATTTATTTTTTCTTCATAATACATGGATAGGCTAATAGCCTTGGTTTTAGGGTTGAATATAACCCAATTGAGATAAGAGACTACATATGTCTTCCTATTTTTTTATAATGTAGCATCTACAAGGAAATAAGACGGCTACTTTTAGTTTGATGGTGATTTACTTCTTTGGGTTAGTGAAAAATGCAGGCCACCGCTCGTCCCGCAACCTTGCATCGTCGCCATCACCGGTAGGAGTCACAGGCGGCGGCTGCTCTCCTGTCTCTCCCTGATGCTCTCTGGTATTCACTCTGTCTTCCACCCTCCTCCTACCTAGGGATGTAAATGGCACTTAAATGGCATCTGCAAGTCCCGTTTATTCAAAATATTAGTTCTTTGTTTTAGAAAAAAACAAATTTTATTAAACTAGAGTACTAATAAACGGTATTACGCGGGATTAAATAGTGTGCCACTTACATCCCTACCTCTTCTCCTCTGGGTTTTTCCCGTTCATGGCATGGTCGTCCCCTGCCCCTCCCTCTGTTCTCTCTCTCAACGATTTGGGAGGGGGAAAGGTGGAGGTCAACAGGAGATGGGGTGGCCGCTGGGGATTCCCTCACCTCCATGACGTTGGTGACAAAAATCTCCAAACCCTAGGTAATTTCTTCATGTTTCATCCTTGGATTATATCCTTATCCCCTGTGATTTATGTCTTTTTTCAGTCAAGTTTCACGCATCGACGAGTAGGAGCGCATCACTATGTGTCGGTGATGAGCAAGGTAGTGGTGTGGCATTGATGTGCACGGCGGCAGGAGGGCGCATCTCGGGCTGGATTACCACGACAACGACGACAAGGTTTGTGTCTCGGACTCTCCGCTCCGTTGGTAATCCTAAATGTCGCACCTCTTTGTAAATGAGTGATTTTATTTTTGTGGTAATAAATTGATGAATCGTTGAATCATGAACTCTGTTGTGGAGCCGTTCCTCCAATTAATCTATTGACGCTGCCTACTAAAGCTTATTGCTTAATGCTTTGTCCTCTAAAATTTATCTGGGTACAACAATTAATGATGTAAAATAGACCATTGTGCTGTAGTGTAAATATCTCCTAGATCCTGAATAAGAAAACACAGGAAAATTATCTTCAGTTCACGATGATGAAGGGCTGATTCTTTTCTTCTTCTTCAAATCTCAATGAAAATAATCTTTATTGTTTCTCTGAATCTCTTATGATGACTGACACCTAAACTTAGTACTCCTGTTGGCCATACTCTGTAGGATGAATTCTTTTACTAGGTGAAGAAGTTTTAGCTATCAATGAACGAAATGGTAATGGCATGCCTTGCTCTGTCTGAAATTGCGTTCTGCTGTTTTCAAATTTGTGGTAGGACTGTCCATGTATTCTTTGCAAAAATTCAGAAATTTATTTGTTTTGTATCATGTATAGATTAATGACATCTCAAGAGGGAGCAGAAGGTTCAGCTGTGGCTGGTGCTACTCCGGCATATCAAGATATGTTGGCTTCCTCACTGCTATCTGCCTATTGGCCATGTAGCAATAAACTAGAATAAACGGCATAAAAGGTCTTTCTATGCACATCCAGCTTCATTTTAATCAACGGAGGAGATTAAAATGACCCATTTCAGAATAATTAGAAGAATGAAAAAGGTACCTGTAGCAATACTTATCTGGAGCTATCTTCTCTATAAACTGATATGATCCAGCCTAACATTAATTTTCTGTACCTGGTTACATATATCTCAAGATTTTTGGGAGAAGCCTGACGGCGTTGTTACTGGTTCGAACATGACTAAGTGTCGATATGCCAGGTGCTATATCATAGTTAGTTGAGCATCAATCCATGTTACCAGTGATCTTTTCTTTGGATTGGCCAAGAGACACAACAACTCAAAACAATATAAATTTTTGATACTTAGGAGATGTGTGCCTTTCTTATCTTTGGTAGATGCTCCAGTATATGTAAATTGTTAACTAATTAAGTAGATACAAATTGTCTTAGTTTGGTAAGAATGATGTATATTTAATTTTTACAGGTGTTGATGTTATAAATTATGCTCTCTCATATTGTTAAATAACCTGGTGTTGGATATTGGCCTTCGGCATCTTAGTTTGGTGTCTGTGGGGTATAGAAAGTGATGATGGTCTCATGGAGCAATGATTTCAGGTATCCCTTCCCCTATATACATTTGTAGTGAAGAAACAAATTCTTCTGGTTATGATAATTATACATATCATGCATTCAGTTTTACTCTATGTATCGTTCTGTTTTTACTATGCTTTCAGTAGAACATTGCTGTGTGGTGCCTGCAACAAACATAACACATATTGGGTTAGAACAGGGCAGCACATATCTCCAGGATTAGAGCAGTCATGTGAGAATTCTTGCGCCTCCATTTTATTCTCTCATCTCTTCGATAATTAATGTTGTTGCCATACTATGATAGCTCTGCAGTTTACTGCTGCCTTGAAGAATTATTAAGGGATCGTGTTCCCTTTCATGTTCCTATATTTCTATCTTGCACAATGTTTTATTCTTCTGCTATTATTACTTTATACCTGAGATATATAGCTGAAGTCTTTTTGTGTAACTCTGAAGTGTGCTCATATAATTGTGTTACTGGTACAATGCAGGCTTACTGAAGACATAACATGTGAAGAACGAGTACTGTCTGTTTTGCTTTGTTTCAGGTTGTCTACTGCTACAGGCCGTTGCTGCGGCTGTTCTTCTAGGAGGTAGTTGTCTTTCTTTGCCCTATAGCATCTCTTGTTTATCTTTCCTTTATACACGTTTTGTTCATTCACATATTGACGTGCTCTGTTTCTAATAGGAGTATGCCATCTGGGAATTTGTGCTGCTAGATAGAGACCATGGTAGGTTATGGACAGTGCTGCCATGGTTCTCCAAAGAGAGGGAAAAACGTTCGAGCTTTGATTCTGTCTCTACTATAGTTCTAGGACAGAAAATGGTATGCGGTTTTCTTTTCTACTCCCTCCGTTTCAAAATATAAGATGGTTTAGGTTTGTGAATAAAATGTATCTAGACTTCTTTTAGTGTGTAGATTCACTCCAAACATGAGTGAACCTATATACTAAAACAAGTTTAGATACATTTGCTTCACAAAGCTAGAACATCTTATATTTTGAAACGGAGGGAGTATAACACATATTCTTATAATTATCATTTATCTGTAATATATACATGAGGGCACCCATATTCTGAAAATGTTTGTTTTCACAGGCAAAGCTTTTGCGTCTGCATTGGTCAGAAAAGGAATCTCACTCCTTCTCAGTCTTATATAAGAATGGTGAATGCTCACTAGACTTGGTATTTTCTTACTACGCGTATCACTGCATTTTTGAAATCTACTTATTTACATTCACGTGTTCCCAGATTTGCAAACACAAGGATCAAGCTTAATGTTGATATGTAGGTATAACCGCGTTAGTATCTGCTCTATTCAGTCCTCTTCTTTTGGTGGATTCAACAAACAGCTGTCAGATACACAGTTGCACAACTAGCCTTCCTAGATATATTCAGCAAAGGAGTAGGCTATTTTCAGTGCATGATACAAGAAAGTGCACCCAGGTTCGTTTTGGAACTCATGCATGCCGTGATATCTATGTCAGAACATGCTAATTGGTTTACACTGGAAAAAAGAAGACGCTAAGATATGAATATTTTCAGTCTTTCATATTCTGCAGATTACTGGCTTATAAAAAACCAATGCCTCTAACATGCGTATGGCTCAGGAAGAAGAGTACGGTGGCGGCTCGCTGGAGCCACAAGGCTGGCTGGCTGCTGCTACATACAAAGGTTTCAGTTCCAAAACTATTTTACAGTTTATTGGTGTCTCTTATAAGGACTAGTGGATGCTTCTTTTGGTTTCTCTTATTATACTATATAATCAGGTTTTCATCATGTATTTGTATGATTAGAAACACGCGGTCTTTTCAGTAACTATGATGGTTCAGTTTGGTATTGTTTCATATAAGAAGATTGTATGGTGCACCGGATGTACTTGCAGGTGTAAAAGACTTGGTTTTAACATTACCATGTAGGATTTATGCAAAGCTTAATTTGGGTCTTCCATTTATCCTTACTTCACACGCATATCGTTCTACCATGTTGAATATTTAATCTGGATCTGCTTATAATTGCCATTGTGGTGTGCTCACTGTAAACTTGCATGTAATTCCATTGCTCATTTTTTGGTTAAATTGTTTTTTGAGCATTTCCCAACGATGAATTAGATCATATGATATAATTTTCAAAGGTGGAGACAGAAAGGAATTCGTTTTTATCAGGGCATGGGACAGGATTCAGAGAAGAGCAAAGTCGGAAAGTGTCGTTCATATATTAGTTAAAGAAAGGTAAATATTGAAATCAGTAACCATTTTCTATGGCTAAATGAACATCATGACATTTTCTTGATACGAAATCAAGTTGCTTATTTGAATTTCTATACTTTAGTTATTCTCTTCAATAATGAATCCATGTTGGCTTATTATAATTAACAGCAGGTGCAGACGCTGATCCCTAAATATAATTACAATCTGAAATTGTACTACTTTTCCCTTCAGTAATGTCACTATTTCTCTATTTGTGCCAATGTACAATATAGCGAGAAAGCTATGATCAGTGAATCAATGAACCAAGTTTGCGTCTTTTCAATGATTATTTTGATTCCAAAATAGAATTAGGAACCTAATCTAAGCTACTTTTTCCTAATCAACTATGCCTTTGTTTGTGTCAGACACAAAGACGAAATGGTGTCGGTGTTTCACTTTTACAGCCTGTAGAAAATCGGATGAACTGGAGTTGTCGTCTTGATGTTTTTATCTAAACATGTTCTTCTCTACTTGGCATGGATGTAGGAATTTTACCCGTGTCTTTTCTTTCAACTCGATTCGATATTTACACAGGCAAGCCAACTAAGGCATTCCTCGCCGGATATGCATTTTTTTACACAGGCAAGCTAACTAAGGCATTCCTTGCTGGATATGCATTTTTCTGTTGTTAGCTTCTTTTATTTTTAGTTCTCTGTGGTATCACAGAATTCCTGTGGTTTAATATAGTATTCCTTATTAAAGTATAGTATTGCAATATATCCATTTTCCCCATAGCTATATTCAAGATTAAAGACTTGGTTCTTCTCGACTGGTTAACTAATTCAATGATGATTATCTTTGCTATCCATGATAGTTGACGGCATGGAGTATGTGTAGATACCAGCTACAGTCGCTCTAGGAGCCATGATGAAAAAGCTATGGCTGCCGTGTCATCGGTACAAAAGCAGGGATGTTGCTTATGGCAATTATGGAACCGAAGTGCGGTTCTATCCTTCAGTGCCTTTTCTGCAAACTTCGCCAGTTCCTCACTCAATGTTAGGTTATCCAGAAGAGTCAGCTGATAGCGCTGTGCGACGAGCAATCAGGTATATGGAGACGGTCGAAAATAAAGTTCCTAAAGAGATTCAAACTGATATGCTGGAGAAAGAGAAGAAAAGAATCCGGGGGCTCCTCCGCAAGCTAAAATGCACGTGCGCAGAGCTTATCAAGAAGAGTATGCAGATGAAAGATATCGTGCATGCTTCAGATACCTACGTCGAAAAGATTTGTGTTTGTACTGATCAAATCCAGAAAATAGGTTCAGAAGGTTCATCTTCAGGTTCTGGCGGCTCTCAGTATAAAAAATATGCTCGTGCACTTCTTGAGATCAATGCTATGGCCATCTATCTTGCTCAACATTCGGTTGAGATGATCGAAGAGTTCAAGGCTGTCAAGGTACATCCTTACGGTGAAGGTGGAACTGAGTGTGACAGTTCCTCTGAATGCCATGACTCGGACGCACACCATTGTAAGTCTGATATTTATGACTTCAACTCTGATGGCCGTCTTCACAACTACGATGATTCCACATCTAATTAATATTGCTGCAGCTACGCCTTCTTTTAGACCGTGATCTCCGGTTAAGTTATGTCTAATAAATCACAGATGCTTCTGCTGTGAGCTAATGCAGTCCTCTCCCAAGACCTTTACCCCTATTATTTAACATCTACGTATTCCTACATGCTGAACTGTATTGTCCTATGTTTGGTCCTAGCCAGCGGTTTTTATTCCTACATGCTGAACTGTATTGTCCTATGTTTGGTCCTAGCCAACGGTTTTTGATCAGGACATCTGTAATGATGAATCTCTTCAAATCAGGACCGTTCTTCTCTAGACGTTTCGTTTGTATGTTGTTGATCAAGAAATACCTATTGCTATGTGATTACATAGTTTTATTATGATCTTGGTTCTAGTATTAAGTGTCTATATTTGGTTTGATGTCTCTGCAGTGCTACTCATCGATTTACTTGTGTTGGATCGTCGCATGCAACCCCGCGAGACACAGCGGTGCTTGATTGTGGGCATGTGGTGGACAAGCGGAGGGTGTGGAGGTACGTGGAACAAATCCGGACAATAAGCTTGTGCCGATAGTCCGTGGGCAAGAGCCATGCAACGGAACGGTTCGTGGAAGCGTCAGCAATAAAGCCTGAATCATATCCCAAAAAATGGTTAAACAACTAAATATAGTTCCGACGGCCAAAGCCGTGCCTAATTGAAACCCTAAAAATTGGTTGGAGGACTATAGCTGTCGACACTAAAATTGGTTGGAGGACTATAGATGTTGACCCGCTAACGGCCAAAGCAATGACTAAAATTTTACCTCCATTTTCTCTTACCGACATAATGCTCCAACCCCGTTTCGCTGCCGGTCATTACCGACGTCTACCCTCCCCTGGCCAGAACATCACCCAAGCTTCAATCCACATTGTCTCCGACTGGGTTTCTCACAAACACTTTTCCTACTCGGTCTTTAGCATCGTAGAACACAATGTAAATTACCACGGAGATCACGGGGTCGTGCGACAAGACGCACCCCTAAACGCGATTTTGGGCCTCTTTTTTCAGCACCACCATACGATGGTATTACGTATGTAACCATGACATTCTTTGCCAAAAAAATGGCATTTGTGGATACTTTCCATTTCTTCTAGGGGTAGAGGCGAAATGGAAATACAAAACCGTAAACGAAACTATTCGGACGAAAGTAGGAACAAAAATGGCATAGTGTTTTCTTACATAACCAAAACGGCCATGTGGCGCAACCCTTTTGACACTAGGCACCTAAAAGTCACGAGCAGAGATCACGGGTTCATCCGCCGGCAAACCCCTGAAACACCTTTTATCACGACTTAGGGTTTAGGTTTTAGCATATTGTTCCTGGCAAGTTTATGCTCACGTCTCATCACAATGTAAACGTTTTTTCTCTGCTCGATGTTTATACCATAGAAACATACGAAGTAAATTAAGACGGATATTACCGGGTCGTACGCGTAACCCTAAATCTAGTATAAACTATAGCAGCTAGCAGCAACAGCGCTGAGCCGCCATGCCTCTCCTCGCGCGCGCAGATATGCCCAACCTTGACCCTTCGCAGAACCCAAGATCCAGTCGTGGCTGTCGCTCCAGGCCAGCAAGTCGCCACCCCACGCAGATCCCATGTTCCTGTGTAAAGCTCTATCTTTATCTATCACTATGCGTGTCCCGTGCGGCTCTGTTTATTTCTTCTTCTACGCGGACCAGAATCGACCCAAGACACACTACCTGCTCTACTTTTCGTGTCTCGTCCGTCAACTTTTCGGCAAAATGCTCACAACAGTTTTGGTGTGAATTTTTTCTACTTCGACATGCTCGGGCCACCACCGTTTTGTGAGCATACTACTTCATCGTCTTTGGCTCACTTTCGTCACCCTGCACCAAATTACATCGTTTGGTGCCGCCAAGTTTTCGACAAGATTGACTTCTCAACTTTGGTACTTCCACGACATCGACCAATTCCGCAACTTTAACCAAAATTTGAAGACCACTCTCTATCTCTCCAATCCAAACCGTGAGACTGTTATATGTTGATCCAAATTTTACAAAGTATAGGCCAACTTCTGACGACTTGAGCGAGGCCCGTCGCCGGAGGCTTGAGCCGAGTGTCGCCGGAGGCTTGGGATGGATTCGACGAAAAGGATGCTAAGAGCTGGTCCGCCGAAGAGAAACGAAGGACCGTAAGTCTTTGTTTTTTATTCAACTTCATCTGTCCAATAATATTTTGCAGTAAGTACTAGAGATGAAATCTGCTGCTGCCATGTGGGCAAAACTGGAAACGATCTGTGTGTCAAAGGATCTAACCAGTAAGATGAACGTGAAGATGGAGTTGTTCTCGCATAGGCTACAAGAAGGTGGATCGGTAATGAATCACATATATGTTTTTAAAGAGATTGTTTCAGACTTGCAGTCTATGGAGGTAAAATATGATGATGAGGATTTAGCTCTTCTACTCTTATGCTCGTTCCCTAGTTCCTATACACATTTTCGTGATACAATATTGTTGAGCCGTGATGAACTAACCCTTGCCGAAGTACATGGCGCCCTCAAACAGAGGAAAAAGATGAAAACTATGATAGGGTCAGATGGGACGTCATCCAAGGCTGAGGCTCTGTAGGTTCGTGGCAGGACCGAGCAGAGGTATATCAACTATGGCAACAGAGATAAGAGCAAGGATGGTAGAAGTCGTTCAAAGTCCAAGAGAAAGGACAAATTCTGCAGGTATTGTAAGAAATCTAATCACGTTATTGATGATTGTTGAAAGTTGCAGAATAAGGAGAAAAAGAACGAAACTTACCAACCGAAAGATAGGTCTGAAGGTACTAGTAAGGCTGCTATTGTTTCTGATAGTTTTGATGGTGAATGCTTAGCCGTTTTTGCTGCTTGTGCTTCTCGTGATGATAAATAGATACTTGATACTGCATGTTCATTTCATATTTGCTGTAACAAAGATTGATTCAGTTCATATGAGTCTCTGCAGACTGGAGATTTTGTGCGTGTGGGGAATGACAACCCATGCCATATTGTTGGTGTTGGATCTGTTAAGATCAGGGCACATGATGGTGTGACACGCACGCTGAGTGAGGTAAAGCACATACAAAGCATGGCCAGAAATTTGATCTCCCTGAGTACCATGGACATTGATGGATACAAGTATACCGGTGGGCATAGAGTTCTGAAGGTATCAAAAGGTTCTCTTATTCACATGATAGGTGATATGAATTATGCTAAATTATATGTTCTTAGAGGTAGCACTTTGCTTGGTATTGTTGCTGCTGTTACTTCTAATGATTCTGAAGATTGTGGTAAAACACATCCGTGGCATATGCGTCTTGGGCAGCGAACAAGGCATGGCAGAGTTGGTCAAGAGAGAGCTGATTGATGATTCCAACTTGATTAAGTTTGAGTTCTATGAGCACTACATTTTTCGTAAGCATAAAAGAGTTAAATTCAATGCTTCCATTCATACCACCGAAGTCATATTAGATTATGTGCATGATGATTTATGGGGGTCCGTCCCGTAAGACAACTATTGGTGGTGTTAATTACATGCTTACTATTATTGATGATTACTCAAGAAAAGTGTGGCCTTATTTTCTGAAGCATAAATCTGATGTTTTTGATGCTTTTAAGAAGTGGAAAGTTATGGTTGAAAAGCAAACTGAGAAGAAGGTAAAGGTACTACATACTGACAATGGTATGGAATTCTGTTCTAATGAGTTTAAGCAGTGGCATGATCAGGCATCACACCATCCCCTATACTCCTCAGCAGAATGGCGTGGCTGAGCGCATGAACAGAACCATCATCTCGAGGACTCGTTGTATGTTGCTTAATGAAGGTATGCATAGGCGTTTCTGGGCTAAAGCAGCCAACACAACGTGTTACCTCATCAACAGGTCACGTTCTTTCCACTTGAGAAGAAAACTCCCATTGAGGCATGGTCAGGTTCGCCTGCTGATTATTCACAATTGAGAGTTTTTGGTTGCACTGCATATGCTCACATTGATAATAGAAAGTTAGAGCCTAGGGCTGTTAAGTGCATATTCCTTGGTTATGGTTCAGGAGTTAAAGCATATAAACTATGTAATCTTGAAACTAAAAAGATTTTGCTAAGTAGAGACGTTGTTTTCAATGAGTTTGTTATGTATCATGATAGCTTGCCATCAGATACTTCTCCTGTTGCTGTTGGAGAGGAGGGAGTTAGTGTGCAGGTGGAGAACCTACAGAAAACTGTTGATAATGATGTTGTCGTTGAAGATACACATGAGGAAAATATTGATGATATTGTTGTTCAGCACTCACCTACTGTTTTGCAGCAGCCACATGAGTCCATTGCTGCTGATAGACCGATGCCTAACTGTGGTCCTCGTCCTCGTTTAATTGAAGAGTGTAATCTTGTTCATTATGCTTTGAGTTGTGCTAAACAGGTGGAGAACGATACTGAACCTGCAACAAATAATGAAGCCATTGCATCCGTTGACCACGATAAGTGGGTTTCTTCTATGCAAGAAGAGGTGAAATCGCTTGAGAAAAATGGCACATGGGATGTTGTGCTCTTTCCCAAACAAAAGAAGGCGGTCCGCTGCAAGTACATGTGAATCGCTTGAAGAGGTGCAATCGCTTGAGAAAAATGGCACATCCGTTGACCACGAGAAGTGGGTTTCTGCTATGCAAGAAGAGGTGCAATCGCTTGAGAAAAAGGAAGGTTTGTCTCCCAAAGAGCCTTCAAGGTACAAGGCAAGGTTAGTAGCAAAAGGGTTCAGCCAGATTCCAGGTATTGATTACAATGATGTGTTCTCCCCAGTTGTAAAGCATAGTTCCATTCACACTTTCTTTACTATTGTGGCTATGCGTGATCTCGAGCTTGAGCAGTTAGATGTCAAGACTACTTTTCTGCATGGAGAGCTTGATGAGGAAATATACATGGACCAACCAGAATGGTTCATAGTGCCTGGTAAAGAGAATTTTGTGTGCAAATTAAAGAAGTCTCTTTATGGCTTAAAGCAATCTCCAAAAAAGTGTTATAAAAGGTTTGATTCGTTTATGATCTCACATGGCTTTGAGAGGTCTAAATATGATAGTTGTGTTTATATTAAGTTTGTTGATGGACCACCTATATACCTGCTGCTATATGTTGATGATATGTTAATTGCTGCCAAGAGCATGAAAGAAATCACTACTTTGAAGGCACACCTAAGTAGTGAGTTTGAGATGAAGGATCTTGGAGCTGCTAAGAAGATCTTAGGTATGGAAATTACCCGAGATAGAAAATCTGGTTTGTTGTTTCTTAGTCAGCAAAGTTACATTAAGAAAGTTCTTCATCATTTTAATATGGATGGTGCCAAGTCAGTTAGTAATCCTATTGCTCCTCATTTTAAATTGTCAGTTTCTCAATTTCCTACGACTAATGAAGAGTTTGAGTACATGTCAAAGGTGTCATATTCTAGTGATGTTGATTCTTTGATGTTTGCCATGATTTGTTCTCATCCTGATTTATCATATGCTATGAGTTTGATAAGTAGATACATGGCTAATCCTGGTAAAGAACATTGGAAGGCTATTTAGTGGGTTTTCAAGTACCTTCTTGGCACTTCCAATGCTTGTTTGAAGTTTGGCAGGACTGGTGAGGGACTCGTTGGCTATGTGAATTTAGATTTTGCTGCCGATTTGGATAAGAGAAGATCTCACAGGTTATGTGTTTAATGTTGGTGGTTGTACTGTTAGCTGGAAGGTTATATTGCAGGCTATTGTTGCACAATCTACTACTGAAGCTGAATACATGGCTATTGCTGAAGCTTGCAAAGAATCTATTTGGTTGAAAGGTTTGTTTGCTGAGCTTTGTGGAGATGATTCTTGCATTACTTTGTTTTGTGACAGTCAAAGTTCCATATACCTTACAAAAGATCAGTTGTTCCATGAGAGAACTAAGCACATTGATGTCAAGTACCATTTTGTTAGAGACATTGTTGCTTAAGGTAAATTAAAGGTATTGAAGATCAGCACTCATGATAATCTTGCTGATATGATGACTAAACCTGTTCCTGTTGCTAAGTTTGAGATTTGCTCGAACTTAGTTTTTTTAACTGATTAGCCCAAGTGGCTATTGGCACTGAAAGTATTTGTTTGTTTTTCAGGGAGATGGTTGATGTTGATTCTACAAGAAGGAATTTGTCTCAAGGTGGAGTTTGTTATATGTTGATCCAAATTCTACAAAGTATAGGCCAACTTTTGACGAGTGGAGCGAGGCTCGTCGCCGGAGCCTTGGGCCGATATATAAACCTCTTATAAGCCGCCGGTTGGGATGAGTTGCATCTGTGAAATCTCCAGCGTTTGTAAAAACTCCCCGATATAGTGAAGTTCCGATGGCTAGGGCCCGTGGTTTTTTCATCTCTTTGTTGGAGAGGTTTTTCCACGTTAAATATGTGTCCCCTTGCTGTGATTTTATTTTCGTTCTTCATTATCTTCTTGTCACAATTATAACAGAGACCTCGCCCCTAGATAATATTTTCTATAATATGCAATATAACTTGTCGCATGTAATTCATGTGTTGCATCACATATTACCATGTAGTTTTGGGAAATAGTGATTCACCTAATACTTAATTATAGAATGTATATGCAGTATGTTTTTGTCTTGTCTCGACTCCATTTAAATTTGGATAGCAAACCAATACCATGTTTTGCCTTGTTAATCCAACATTTAGATTGCAGGGTACCTAAACAACTTGAACCATTTAATTAATTATCGAGACTTCAATTCTGCTTAATATTGCCTAATTGCATCACATCTTTGCCATGCCATACATCATACATGCATCATGCCCCATATTCTGCCATAGTATTAAATAGTGAAAACGATGTATATTTTAGTGCTTTGCTTCTTTACAGATTAGACAGTTGATTTGATGCGAGTATCGACAAGTCCTTTGGATAATGAATCGTCGGCAATGTTTCTCAGGCGAGCATTCTCCCTCTTTCTACCTATTTTGCATTTATAGTCTTTACTTGTTCCTATTAATCTATTGATATCTATGTTGTGATACTTTCATTTCCGTACCACTTATATCCATTCAGCCTATATTGCTTTGGTCACTTCCTATTGCCTGATGTTTGGTAGATAGTTGGCCTTACGAGTCATAGTTGCTTGCTCAGGTGCTACTTCGCGTAGTCGGAGGTTGGCACATGCTTAATGGTGGTGATAGTCATGATTTTACTTATCACATAGTAATTAAATGTTGAAAATAGATATAACTAATACAGAGGCAGAAGTGGATAATAGTTGATATCTGGATCTTATCCCACCAACTTGTGTCCATCTAGGACCTGAGTTCTTGACACCTGTTCCAAGATCGAGCGCGCTGACCACATGTGGGGGTGTATGGGCACCCCTACCGTCTTATTACCTGATTTCAAAGTACTATACTAGGGGGCCAAAAAATAGTTTAGGCTTTATATGTTACCTACTATACCTATGCCATGTATGAGATGTTTATTATATGTTGCTCGATGAGCGTTTATTATTGTTGCGTAGGTGCGACACTCTGTCACGGAAATATATTGTCTATGTCCTCTGCTCACATGACAAGTGCACGCAACCTTAGGATCCGTACGAGGATTAGCTATACCCCGTATGGGTAGCTCTTTTGGGTGGCCCCCATGTACTTGCTTTGGGTCTGGGAACACGTCGTGTCTGAAGCCCGCCGACATACCGATGGGTGTATATTAACTAATCTGGCAACAAGGGTGGAAGTGTGTGTGGAAACTTTGGTGCACCCATGCAGGATAAATATTTTCGAAAAGTCGTGTCCGCGGTTATGGACAACTTGGAGCACAATTTCTCAATCATAGACAACTTACAGTAAAGAAGTACTGTTATAAATTTGACTTGGATATGTCATGACTAGTAAGTTTGACAACCACCATGGAATGACTAATAAAACTACCAACTGTGTGAGTTTTCCTTGAAAGGACTTCCTCGTTTGGTTTCGAGGGGGAAATACCAGGATGGGTATGTTTGGTGTTAGTATCAGGTTGGTTCCTAATAGGTCTTTCAATCCCTCTCTGATAGCCGATAGTTGTATCAAGTCTCTATAGGTTGTTTAGTGCATGCTTCAATGCCGCTTCAGTCCACTGATACGTCGGAAACGTATCTATACTTTTTGATGATCCATGCTTGTTTAGTATCTACTTTGCTTTGCTTGTATACACTTTGAGGTGCTTTTTACATGTTTTTTGGTACTAACCTATTAACAATTTGCAACAGTGCCATATGCCTGCTTTTTGCTATTTTTGGTTTCAGAAAAGTTAGTAAAGAAATATTCTCAGAATTGGACGGGACAAACGTCAAAGTCAATTACTTTCCGTGGGGAACAAGAAGTCTACAGGGGATATGAGGAAGCGGGCCAGGGCAGCCAGACCTCCCCCAGGCACGTCCAGGGGTGGGCCCACGCCTGGCTAGGGTTTGGCCCACTGGTCGCCTCCTCGGCCTCCCCCTTCGCGTATAAGAAGCCAGCGATGCAGAAACCCTAAGAACCTGATCAAATCTCCACGAAACCGTCTGTAGCTGCCGCCACCATCGTCCCTAGACCGGGGGGATCTGAAGTTCTTCCCGGCACCCTGCCGGAGGGGAGATCATCCCGGAGGCCTTCTATCCGGTATGATGCGTGAGTACTTCCAGCTTGGACTATGGGTCCATGTAGTAGCTAGATGGTTGTATCTCCTCCTTTGTGCTTCCATGTATAGATCTTGTGAGCTTCGTTCATGATCAAGATCTAATCTATTTGTAATCATGAATGTTGTATTTGTGGGGATCCGATGGATATTGATATTATTATGTTGGTTTGATTAATGGTTTTGTCTTTATGATTCTATCATGTCTGTGTTGTTTGTGATCTTGCATGCTCTCTGTTGTTAGTAGCTATCTTGTCCAAGTAGTTGCTAGTGACCCCAAGAGGGGGTATTTATGCTCGATAGTGGGTTCATGCCTCTAGTTTCCAAGGTAAGTGACAGAAATCTCTTCGGTTGTAGAAGTGCTGTTGCTACTAGGGATAAAACAATGGTCTCTTGTTCATGGAACATGTGGACTGTTTACCTTACACACTTTGCTTAAAGCAGTTGTCTGATGCTTGCAACTTAATACTGGAGGGGTTTAAGATGATAAACTGAAGGTGGATTTATAGTCATAGATGCAGTTGGATGGCGATCTATGTATCTTGTTGTATTGCCCAATCGAATCTCATAGGATCTTTCGGACTAGTGGTTGCATTGTTATGCCTTGCTCAGTTCTTGTCTGTCAACACCCGGATTTTTCAATCCTAGATGCCTGTTATGCCATACATCGCAATCCCAAAATTACCATTTTTGCGAGACATAACGGAATTGGATACCATAGTACATCATCCATTACAAACGATACATAAGTTCTTACACAAATAGGGATCTCATGATCCAGTTCTTAATACAACATCAAGCAGCGGAATACGTAATAATAACGGTAGCGTAGGCGAAGCTCCATCTTCGGGGTCACATGCAATGCTGATGATGGGAGATGATCCTAGTTGTCGTAACCTTCCTGGGGTCCATCCTCCAGGTACTCCTCTTCATAGTCTGGCCATGGGAATAGCCAGGGACAAAGCCATGAGTACTCTTTAAGTACTCGCAAACTAATACTAATAGGTAAAGGTTTTTTGGGATAATGGGACACTAGGCTCTAGGGTTGTTTTGCAAAAGCTAGATTTATCTGTACGAAGTTCCAAAGCTAATCACAATTTTATAACTCCTAAGTGGGATCTTGTATTTCATATCACAACCCTGTTGTGGTCTAGTCAATATCTCAATTTATTTCACAAGTCATTTTGAAAAGTCTGGCGGGGGAACAGTATGGCCACTCCAACTGTCCATAACCGCGGACGCGGCTATTCAAATAGTTTGACACTCTGCAGAGATTGTACACTTTCATCACAACATTCGATACATCCGTCAGGAACAAATCCTGAATTCACCATACTCAGTATGCGGATAATCAATCCTAACCTTTCAATTACACGCCCTAGTATAAGCACCTCTCCTGTGAGTTTGGCCTCCCAACCATGACCAACTGTCATCTTGGGTACTGCACAGGTGGACAATCTTCACAAGGTAGCCTCATCTCAGACCTTGGCCGTGAGGGAACTAATACTAAGGTATATAAGTTTCCAGTCAAGCCATGCCCAATATTCCAATATTCGGGTATTGTGGTTGTACGATAAAATTGGAATGGTATCGCATCCAGACAACCATCATTTTTATAAAGGGCTAAGGCTCATGCCTCAACATTTTTATCACCAAAATCATCAGGTGTTTGGAAACACATGTCCAAAACATTTCAATAGAATGATCCATCATTCCAAGGTTTTCATAACCATTGTTCCACCAAGTATTCCCATCTAAAGTTGATCAAGTTTTATGCTTAGCACTAGCATCTACAGGTGGGGGTAAGCAATAATGAGGGTTGGTAAACTAGTGGAGTTCTAACTAAGTTCAATCTCATGCCTTAAGATGACATCAAGATTACCTAGCTTAGGCCAAATTTTATGCTCTTTATGCAACCTTTAAATATCTTTCTAATATCTATAATTCACTTAAGTGAACTCTAAGTAAGAGCTTTGATAAAGAAATAAAGTAAGAAGCTTGCAAGTAAAACTAGGATTGGTTTATCAAGTTGGGTATTCTACAAGAGTTAACTTGCATCAATATCAGTATAAGCTTGCATAGTTATAGCATCAGCTTGCCTTGTGCAGAGCAGTGGTTGAAGTTCTCCTCGGCTTCTTCTTCGTAGAATCCTCCTCCCTCCTCGTATCCTTGGTCGGTACTATCATCTATGAATAAATACGAGGTACACAATCACCAAACAATACTTAACTACTTGCAATCATCACACAAAAGGGTTCTATAGATGATCTAACATCATCTCTAATATTACATGATGGGGATATGCCTACCGGGGTATACCCAGCAGGATGTTTCCGACTGGCCCAAGAACCGGCGAGTGGGCCTGCAGAACGGCGAGTGGATCGAAGCCTAGCAAGGAACCGAGCGACTGGAAGCTGAAGGCCCAGGCGAGTAGATAGGCCCAGTCGGGTTAGGTTAAATGACTACCGAAGCTTTAACCGAATCGGTTGAGATATGTAAACCCTAGGGGAGGTGAGCCTATATAAACCTCCCTATAGGGTGAGTAGAGACACGTTCCCAGATACACCCAAGCGACTCGCTGCCTAGCCGCCGAGTTCGCCCATTGTAACACCTTCATAATACAATCTAGTAGGAGTAGGTCTTTACCCTCCGGGGGGCCGAACCTGGGTAAAACCCTGTGTCTTTGCCCTCATCTCGCACCGCAGATGGCTGGCCGCCCTTGCCCCTCGTTCTACTACTCGCTGCCGATTGCAGCATCTGCCGTGACTATTCCCACGACAGTGGCGCCCACCGTGGGGCCTGGCCGGTCTGGCCGGTGTTCTGCGGCGAGATCCAATATGCCCATCAACGAGACGGTCGCCACCGGCCGCATGATAGCGATCGGTGAGATGCTCCAAATCTTGCCGAGCAGCTATGTCCCGGCGGCGCGACCCGTCACGCACAGCGTGATCCTGCCGATCGGCACGATCAGCCTCTTCGTCGGCCTCACCGACGTCATCATCTCGGAGGATTCGGCTCGCACCCGCGAGTCGCCGCCACGCGATCGGCTCTCCGAGAGCCAGATCCGCACGATCCATCGCCTCGCCTCCGAGTACAACTCGGCCCACAACGACGTGGCCGGGAATTCAGCGGCCGCAGAGGATGCGACCCTCAACGACGACGCCGACTCAGCGACCCCGGCGTCACTCGCCGGATCCATCACCGCGGCTTCATCCGCGGGATCCATCGCCCAGGTCTCCAACGTGGAAGACTTCGAGGACCCCTCCATCCTCAGGATCTTCGAATTCGACTCCGGGTCGGAGAACTCCACTGACCTCCGCGACGGAACCAGTCGCTACGCCGCGACCTACATGGCGACCAGCACCGACCCGCCGGAGGATCCATTCTCCACCCCAATCCCTCCTAACGCCACGGCCACGGAGGTCGAGGAACTCTGCCTGAAACTGGCGGAGGCGGTGCGCAAGGAGCAAGCCGAGCGCGAAAAATTTCGCCTCGAGCAGGTGACAACGCAGGAGCTATCGCGCTACCACCAGCAGCGGATCAGGTCGCGCCTGAACCCCACCGTTCAGGGGCGTTCCCTGAACTTCGACGACGAAAACGACCCGGCCCGCGTGGCCGAGCGCGCGATCTGCGAGAACGCGCCACCAGGAGGAAGCGCCCGGCCCCCACCAGGATCAACGGTAATAGGCGCCCCACCTCCACCCAACCGCACCCCTCCCAGGGACCAGCCGCGGATAGTAGTCTCCTCACGGGAGCGAGACGCAAACGGCCTCCCACTGTTCTCCACCCCGATGGACAACCTCGTGGCAGGATTAGCAGCAGCCGACATCATCACGGCCACCGGCGACAGCGCCCTATAGATCCAATACGTCGGGGCCCTGCTCGCGAAAGCCGTCGAGCAACAAAGAGCGGGCGCCGACTCGCAAGGTCGAGTATACTCGCGTTCCTCGGGAAGCAGAGCGGCCTCCAGCGGCCGCCCAGTGGCGGCAAACACCCTCAACTGCCCACCGCCAGAGCCATTGCAGCTCCAACACCGACCCGCGAACGCAGCACTCTCCACCAACGACCCCAGGCCGGCAACCAACCTTGTCGCTGCCAACGGGCAACCCATCGACGCCCGCACCCACATCATCAACAACCAAAGCTGGCGCGCACGCCAGCCCGACGACCTGCGACATACCCTAACCAATCGCCGCGACGGCGAGCCCATGGGGTCGCTCAGTCGACTCGGGCCCAAGTGCTTCGGACCAATGATCCGAGGCGAGAAGTATCAGCCAAACTTCAAGGCGCCAAAAGAAATATAAAAGTACGACTCCTCGTACGACCCCGCCGTATGGCTCGACACATACCTCATGGCGATGGGGATCGCGGGCCATACTGACCTGCTCGCCGCCCGTTACCTCCCCCTGATGATGGAGGGGACGTGCAGGCAGTGGATCAACACTCTCCCATAGGACAGTATCGACTCCTGGGAAGAAATGCGTGACGCCTTCGTCAGGCACTTCGAGTGCTCCTACACCCGCGCCACCACTATTGAGGACCTGGAACGGTGCGTCCAGGGACCCCGCGAGTCGACCCGCAACTGGGTCCAACGGTGGCAAGAGCTTTGGTACAACGCAGTCGGCATCCACCCGGACACCGCGATCCATTGCTTCAAGACCTCGTGCCGCTACGAGCCCCTAGTCGCCAAGCTCAAGCGACACTCCCGCACACTCGACAACATCCCCGACCTCCTTGAGATCACCAAACGGTACGCCGAGGAAGATCCAAACCAGGAAACTGACGATGAGTCAGGAGGTCAACGCCGCACGGGCGGCAACGACGGCGGACGCCGATCCGACCTACGCTACAGCGGCACTCGCCTCACCGGCAAGCGCCGCAGCGACGGGCGAGTCGACTTCGTCGCCAACGCCGGGCACGCGCAGCGCGAGCCCAAGAGCTTCCGCCGCGACGGCGGCAATCACAAGAACAAGCCAAGGTTCGATCCAGCGGCCCTCCTTAACCAACCATGTGCGTTCCATAGCAGGGAAGGGAAGCCCGCAACGCACACCACTGCCGACTGCCACACCCTCAGGGAAATCGAGAAGGCACGGCGAGCGCGGGAGGACCCCGACAACGACCCGCCAAACGGCGGCAAATTCGGCAAAGTGGCCGGCTCGCTCCACACCTTCACAGGCTTCAACACGAAGCGCGAGAAGAAGGTCATCGCCCGTGCCGTCGCCGTCAATGCGGTGGCCCAAATAGACGTCCCCCAGTTCCTGAACTGGTCGGAGCAGCCCATCACCTGGAGCCGCCAAGACCACTCGCCACGCGTCGAGTACCCAGGACGAGTCGCCCTGGTGGTCAAGCCCAAGGTTGGCGACTACTGGCTCCCCAAGACACTGATGGACGGCGGCAGCTCCATCAACATCCTCTACCTCGACACCTTCAGGCGGCTGCGGCTCCCGCAGTCAATGATCGAGACGACTCATACCACATTCCACGGCATCGTCCCCGGTCGGAAGGCGTACCCGATCGGCAATGTCACGCTGCCAGTAACCTTCGGCACACCGGCAAACTTCCGCACCGAGCGGATCGTCTTCGAGCTGGTGCCCTTCGACAGCCCCTACCACTGCGTCCTGGGGCGCCAGGCGTTCGCCAAATTCATGGCAGCGCCCCACTACGCGTACAACGCGATGAAGATCCCCGGACCATGCGGCGTCATCACCATCCACGGCGACCCCGACATGGCCGCCGAGTTCGAGGCCAAAGGAGCCGAGCTCGCCGACGCCGTCATCGCAGCGAAAACCAACCACGCCGATGAACTCGCCAAATACGCGAGCGGGGTCAACAACGACGACCCCACCATACTCAAGAAACCCAACTCAGAGGGCGCGAACACCTCAACCTTCGAAGCCACGACGCACACCCGCACCGTCGAGCTGGTCCCAGGCGACTCCAGCCAGACGGTGACGATTGGGACAGGCATGAGCCCCGCATAGGAAGGCGCGCTCATCGAGTTCCTCCGTGAGAACAGGGACATCTTTGCATGGAAGCCCTCCGACATGCCCGGTGTTCCCAGGGAGCTCGCTGAGCACAAATTAAACACCGACCCCAAAGTGCGACCTGTCAAGCAGTCACTGCGGCCCTTCAATGAAGAACGCCGTCGAGCGATCGCCGAGGAGGTGTAGCGTCTACTCGCTGCCGGCTTCATCCGGCCAATCAAGTACTCCAAGTGGCTGGCAAACCCAGTCCTGGTCGAGAAAAAGAACGGAACCTGGAGAATGTGTATCGACTACACAAACCTGAACAGCGCCTGCCCAAAGGAGCAGTTCGTCCTCCCGCGGATAGACCAGATAATCGATTCAACCGCGGGCTCGGAGTCGCTATGTTTCCTCGACGCCTACTCTGGGTACAACCAGATCAAAATGGCTGTCGAAGACGAGGAGAAGACGGCGTTCATCATGCCATTCGGAGCCTTCTGCTACACCGCCATGACCTTCGGCCTGAAGAACGCCGGGGCGACCTACCAGCGGTGCATGCAAGAATGCCTCGCGAGCCAAGTTGGCCGCAACATCCACGTCTACATCGATGACGTGGTCGTGAAGTCCGCTCGCCAAAGCGACCTACTCGCCGACCTGGCGGAAACATTCGCCAACTTGCGAAGGTATAAGATAAAGCTCAACCCAGGCAAATGCACCTTCGGTGTACCCGCCGGGCAACTACCGGGGTACGTCGTCTCCAAACGAGGGATCGAGGCGAACCCCACGAAGATCGACACGATCGCCCGGCTCGTCAAACCCGAGTGCCTGCGCGACGTCCAGAAGCTGGCCGGGCGAGTAGCGGCTCTCAGTCGCTTCATCCCCCGCCTGGGAGAAAAGGCGATGCCCCTATACCGCCTGATGCGCAAGAACCCCACCTTCCAGTGGGACAAGGAGGCGGACGACGCGCTCCGCGACCTCAAAAAGGTGCTACTCGCTGCACCACTACTCGCCGCCCCCGCCAACAAAGAACCCATGCTGGTTTACGTCGTGGCGTCCGAGCGCGTCGTCAGCGTCGTAATGGTGGTCGAGCGACCAGAGGAAGGAAAGGAGCGCCCGGTCCAGCGGCCGGTGTACTACATCAGCGAAGTCCTCACCGAGTCGCGCCAGCGGTACCCACAGTACCAAAAGCTAGTATACGCGGTCTTCAGAGCTCAGCGGCGCCTGCCGCACTACTTCCAGGAGCACCCGATCACGGTCGTCTCCTCAGCACCACTGCAAGACATCATCCGCAATCGCGAGGCGACCGGGCGGGTCGCCAAGTGGGCCGTCGAGATCGGCGTCCACAACATCAAATACGAGCCACAAAAGGCGATCAAGTCACAGGCACTGGCAGACTTCATCGCCGACTGGGAGGAGGCCCAGCAACCAGAGAAGCTGCCGTACCTCCATTACTGGAGCCTGCACTTCGACGGCTCCAAGAACGCGGACGGTGCAGGCGCAGGGATAGTGCTGACTTCACCAAAGGGCGACAAGCTCCGCTACATCCTCTGCCTCGACTTCATGCCCTGCACCAACAACATGGCTGAGTACGAGGCCCTACTCCACGGCATGCGAGCCGCCAAGGAGATGAACATCAATCGCCTCCGCTGCTACGGAGATTCCGACCTTGTCGCGGGGCAAGTCGCCGGCACCTGCGACGCCGTCTCCCCGACCATGGTGGCGTACCGCCAAGCGGTGGACAAGTTGGTCAGCCACTTCACCGGCTACTCCGTCGAGTGGATCGACAGGCGAAAGAACGAGGAGGCTGACGCACTCTCCCGCATCGGGTCGGCTCGACTCGCACCACCCGCCGGCGTTTTCCTCGACACGATTACCAAGCCATCAGTCTCTCCCCCGAGGGAGATCGACATTGGGGTCCCACTCCAACCGGAGGCAGCCTTGGCCGCACTCGTCAACGAGCCAGACGACTGGACCAAGCCCTACATCGCCTACCTGGAAACCGGCACCCTGCCGGCAGACGAGACAGACGCTCGGATGATCCCTCGTCGATGCAAGTCCTACACCATCATCGACGGCGAACTCCACAAGCGCAGCGTCACTGGCGTGTTCCAACGCTGCGTCCAACCAGCCGAAGGACGCAAGATCCTCCATGACATTCACTCCGGTGACTGCGGCCATCACGCCGCCGCCCGCTCCCTGGTCGCCAAGGCTATGCGACATGGCTTCTACTGGCCCACCGCACACGCCGATGCTGTCGATATCGTCCAGCGGTGCGCCGGGTGCCAGAAGTACGCCAATCAGACGCACGTACCGAGCTCGGCGCTCAAAACAATCCCCATCACCTGGCCATTCGCTGTGTGGGGCATGGACATGGTAGGCCCCTTCAAGAAGGCACGCTCCGGCTACACTCACCTGCTAGTCGCCGTCGACAAATTCACGAAGTGGGTGGAAGCCAAGCCAGTCCGGAAATGCGACGGGAAGACCGCCACTAAATTCCTACGCGAGCTCATATATCGCTACGGGTTCCCAAACAGCATCATCACGGACAACGGCACCAACTTCGCCAAGGGAGCCATGGCCGAATTCTGCGAAGAGCACCACATCCGGCTCGACCTCGCGTCAGTCGCCCACCCGGAATCCAACGGCCAGGCGGAACGGGCCAATCAAAGCATCCTCCACGGCTTGAAGCCGCGACTCCAAGTACCACTCGAGCGCACCACCGGGTGCTGGGTCGAGGAGCTGCCCTCTGTCATCTGGGGGATCCGCACCTCAGTCAACAGATCGACAGGGTTCACCCCCTTCTTCATGGTCTACGGCACTGAGGCAGTCATGCCCACCGACCTCGAGCACGACTCGCCATGGGTCGTCCACTATACGGAGGCAGCAAACGAGATTGCCCGCCAAGACGGGATCGACCAACTCGATGAAGCACGCGACCTCGCTCGGTCACGCACCGCTATCTACCAGCAGGGACTCCGCCGCTACCACAGCCGGCGGGTGAAAGCTCGCACCTTCCAAGAAGGCGACCTGGTGTTACGCCTCATCCAGGACAAGAAGGGCATGCACAAGCTCTCCCCTCCGTGGGAAGGCCCATTCGCCATCGGGCGCGTACTCGGCAACGACGCCTACTACCTCATCGACGTCCGCGGGGACGGCGAACTCGACGTCAAGCGACCATGGAATGTAAACCTCCTACGGAAGTTCTATTCCTAGAACCCCACACATGTACTCTCCAGTCGCTATGAAATAAAAAGAAACGGTTACCGCAAATTGCGCCTACTCTCCATGACTTGTGCCACTCGCACTCGTAATAACAGCGTTACGCTAACCGCAGAAGTCAACCTTTGGCACAGCGATCGGCACGGCTAAGTAGTGTGGTGTAAGAGCACCGAATCACCTCAGGTCTTGCATCGTCCACGAAAAACGCCCACCCGGAGCCCCATTGGAGTCGCCTAGCTCGACTGGTTCTACGAGCCAAGACAACTGCCCTCGCTTCTCACAGCGACCTTGGTCCTCCGCATCCTCAGCATAGCGACTCGAACGGCTAAGTACCACGCTCGGGGACTGAAGACCAGTTCGTCGCGAGCGGTCAGGGAAAACGCCAAGTAAGAGAGCATGCCCAGGACTCGCCACGCGACTGACCCCACGGGCCAGGCAGGAGTGACGCGCTCAAACCAACGCGCTAAGTCCTCAACCACCCTCGAGTCGCGCCTAGAACAACCAAGTACCACGCTCGGGGACTCGGCCACCCGACCTCGTTCGCGCAAGGGAAAACGGTAAAGTACAGAGCACTCAAGGGAGTCGCCTAGCGACTGGCTCTCCGAGCTCGGGCGAGTCGACCAAAACAACAAAATACATGATAACAACACATATATCTTATACGAGGTAAACCCCACAAAAGGGCGGACGCGCTCGGGGACTCGTTCAAAATCAATCAAAAGCACACAAACAAATACCAAAATAGACACGACGTCTCATTCAATCGCATATTGCATTGTTTCATGTTACAAAATATGCCCACATGGCAGAACTGCTGCTAACGCCACAAGGCAAACTACCCTACTCTGCAGGCTTCAATGACGACTCGCCAACATCCCGGCGACTGCGGATGAACGCCGTGTACGGGTTTGATGGATACGTCGTCAGTTCACCCGCCATCGCCGCGCGAAAAGGTTGCTTGACCTTGAAGTCACGATGCGGCGGCTCGGGGTCGTTCGGCGCGACAACCGTCTCCTGGTACGGCAGAAGGTCGCCCATTGCCCAGACACGTTCCGAGTACGTGGCGGCACGTTCTTGCAACTTGAGGACCTCGGACAGCTCCACCGCGCCAGTCGACGATGGATACCCACTCGTCACATCGTCAATGTCGAAATCTTCGGGGAAGTGGGCGAGTCCAAGGCTCAGTGCCGTCGACGCCCCACGCCGAAACGCCGACTGCGTCATGAACTCAACGACCGCGGGCGCCTTCTCCAAATACTTCCACACCTCAACGAGGTCGCTGGGAATCACCTCCGTGGGCGATATTTCTTGGAGGTAGGCGCGGATGCACGTCGCCGACAACGTCGCCGAATCGACGAGCATGCTTACGCACTGCCTCGCGTCGAGCGAGCTCGCCTCTCCTTCGTTATCAATGATGCGACCTGTGAGTAGAAGACAATGATAAGTACGGCGGACACCACAAAAGCCACAACCACCAGAAAAGGAAGATGTACTCACCAAGCAACGGGCGAGCGAGTCCCGTGATGAAGCACTGAAGCGACGTGTGGTCGTCCTGAAGCCCAGCAATAAGGACTTCCGACACCTTGCGATCCGCCTCAGCGGCCACAATGGAGGCCTTAGCTCGTCCGTCAGCCGAGCTCGCTTCTTCTCTCGCCTCCCGCAGTTCGCGCTCGAGGTCGGCGATCCGCTGTTCAGCGGCACCAAGAGCAGATCGCGCCGCCACCAACTCGCCAGCGGGGACAAGCCCCTGGCGATCTTCCTCTGCCTTCGCAGCAACAACCTGCAGCCCTTTGTTCGCCTCCTGGACGATGGCCAGCTCCCTCTCCGCGTGCCGTTTCGCGGCCAATCGGTCCGCTGACTCAAGCTGTAGACCCTGCACGTCACCAAAAGGTTAATCAAAGCAAAATTCCTAAGTGCCCACCCGCTGAGACTCAGCGAGTGCGCACTCGGGGACTGGTGGTCAAGAAAAATTCCTAAGTGCCCACCCGCTGAAATTCAGCGAGTGCGCACTCGGGGACTGGTCGTCAAGAAAAATTCCTAAGTGCCCACCCGCTAAAATTCAGCGAGTGCGCACTCGGGGACTGGCGGTCAAGAAATTCCTAAGTGCCCACCCGCTAAAATTTAGCGCGTGTGCACTCGGGGACTAGATGCAACAAACAAAAAAATGAGATATTATAAGAATCAGGCCGCTGCAAAGCACCGACCTGATCCTCGGGGACTGGATGTACCTGGATGGCCGCGCCAAGCATGCCGTGGAGTTGTACCGCGTCCACGGACGCGAGAAGAGCCGGCGTGTGCCCACGACGTTGGTCGACTTCAGCATCGGCGGTCCCAGAAGCATGGCTCGAGGGCGCAGGCCCACTCGCCGTGGCCGCCTTGGTCACAAAGCGCGGGAAGGTAGCGATAGAGGCACTCGCTCCGAGAGAGGTCGCCTCCGCCGTTCCAGGCAAGGAAGCACCCTCCTTCGTAGACGCGGCTGCCTCCATCTTGGGCCCAGCCGGTGCGACTGCTGTATCATCAGAGATAGTGACGGTGTCGTCGCCCTTGGCCTTCTTACTACCATCCGCCGAGGCGACGACCTCGTCCGCCTTCCTCTTGCGGGAAGGATCCTCCTCGCTAGCGGCGGAGGGCACCGTAGCCACGGTCGGGTGGCCCATCCTTTTTACTCCGGTCCTGCACATCAATTGAATCAATAAAAACAATCGAAACAGTTATGAAAAATAAGGAAGGGTGAGCGCACTCACTTGGCGACTGGGATGAAACGCAGCCCCGTACGGAGGCCGGCCGGTTTTTCCAGTTCAGGGCCCAGTCGGCGACTGAGCCCCAGCTCCAGGACGTCGCGTGCCCAAGACACGGACGACTTCTTCGTCGTTGAGGCCGCAGCTGGAGCCTCTGGGGCATCCTCGGTGGGAGCCTCCTTGCGAGGCGAAGCCGCTGTAGCCGGAGCCTCCTTGCGAGGCGAAGCCGCTGTAGCCAGAGCCTCCTTGCGAGGCGGAGCCGCCGCAGCCGGAGTCTCCCCCAGCCCAGAGACTGGGGCGAATGGCGGCGGCATTGAAGCCAGTGGCACTTCCACGGTCGCCGCATCCAGCACGGCTGTCGCTGGTGACGCGCCGTCACTGGCTGGGCTGGGAGCGTCGGAGCTGCTCGCCGAGTGCGGCGGCGAGGCCATCTTCGACGGCTTCGTCTTCTTCTTCGGGGGGCCCTCGCCTCCCTTTCCTTCTTCTTCTTCTTTGACGGAGTGGCTTGACGGCGCGAGGTGGTCTCTAGGAGCTCGTCGTCGTCATCATGACGCTCGAGGCTTCTGCTGGCCTCGATCTCGCGCTGTCGTTGCCCGCGGGTCTTTCGGACCAGCGGGGCGACCTCCTCTTCGGACTCGTCCTCGTCGTCCTCGTTGCCCCTGGCAGGCGGCGACTCGCCTGTGTCCTGGGCGGATGGGCCCGAGCTCTCATCATCCGAAGGTGGGAGCCACCCTTCCACCACTTGGAATAGCTGCGACAAATACAGAACGGGATCAGAATTACCGCGACTGCATGAACTGCGACTGCGAGCAAGGTAAAGTAATTACCGTTGGAGCCGGACGCTTCGCGGTGTAGGGGGCGACCCCAGCCTGCGCATCCAGGTACACCGCCTGGGTAATCTTCTTCAACGCTGGGAGATAATCCTCCAGCTTCCACTCGTCGAGGCAGGCCTTCGTCGAGTCTCCCCGGCCCGTGTACTGGTACATGTAGTGGTCGCGCTGGGCGAGTGGGACGAGCCGCCGCCCAAGCCAGCAGTTGTACAAGTTTATCGTCTGAAGGCCCTTCTTTTTCAGACCACGGATGGTCTGGAGCATCTCGTCAACGACCATCCGCTGGTCGTCGGGGAGCTTGCCGACTTGGAGATGGCGCGGCTCGGAACAGTTAGCGGAGTACCGCGGGATCGCCACCTCGCCCTCCGGGGTCGCCTCGGCCACGTAGAACCACGACTTCTTCCAGTCGCTCGCTACCTTGGCGGGTAGCATCAGATCAAAGAAATAAGCTTTGGACTTGAGCTGGAACGTCAAGCCGCCCGCGGCTAGCATTGGGCCGCCTGCCTCCTCGCGGCTGATCCGTCCGTGGAACAGATCTTGCCACAAGGGAAAGTAGGGCCGGCAGCCCAAGTAGCATTCGCAGAACGCCACGAAGATGGCGAGCTGCTCGATGCTGTGGGGACCCAGATCTGAAGGTTGGATCCCGTAGTAGGCACAGAAGCGCCGGAAGAACAGGTACGTAGGAAACCCTAGCCCCCGCTCGAGATGACTGGTGAAACAGACGAATTCCCTCTCTCGCGGGTTTGGGGTCGTTTCTCCGGCTGCGGGGATACGCCAACAGCCGGCTCGCAGGATCCCGACGTCCTCGAAAGAGGCCAGCTGCGCCCTCGTGCACCTGGATCTACCCCACGGCTCGGTGGAAAGGGCCATGGCCGAGAGATTGGTTGGAGATTGGAGGATTTTGGGTCGGCTGGATCGCGGTGTGAAGGAAGGAAAATGCGCGCACTCGGGAGAAGTGGTGAGGAGTTGGCTCTACAATTACCTGCCATTCCTCTTTTATAGCGGGTGTTACCCGCCAAATCAGGGAGCCGTTACCACGCGGTGATTACGCCGAAAGTCACCGTTGGATTACCCCAACGGCTAGTTTTACCACGCCAGACGGTCCAACTACGGCCACTCGGCTCGCCGACCCAATCGCTAAGACAGTGTTTTCGCCGACTCGACTCGCCAAAGCTGCGACCTGGATCATTGGTTGTCTCCTTTATACATGAGCCCGTCGATGATTCGACTGGATGCCTACTCTGAAGCCGTATACTCCGACTACCAGCAGCCACCTACGCCTAATCGACGACGGCCTCGGGGACTACTGATGGGGATATGCCTACCGGGGTATACCCAGCAGGACGTTTTTGACTGGCCCAAGAACCGGCGAGTGGGCCTGCAGAACGGCGAGTGGATCGAAGCCCAGCAAGGAACCGAGCGACTGGAAGCTGAAGGCCCAGGCGAGTATATAGGCCCAATCGGGTTAGGTTAAATGACTACCGAAGCTTTAACCAAATCGGTTGAGATATGTAAACCCTAGGGGAGGTGAGCCTATATAAACCTCCCTATAGGGTGAGTGGAGATACGTTCCCAGATACACCCAAGCGACTCGCTGCCTAGCCGCCGAGCTCGCCCATTGTAACACCTCCATAATACAATCTAGCAGGAGTAGGTCTTTACCCTCCGGGGGGCCGAACCTGGGTTAAACCCTGTGTCTTTGCCCTCATCTCGCACCGCAGATGGCTAGCCGCCCTTGCCCCTCGTTCTACTACTCGCTACCAATTGCAGCATCTGCCGTGACTATTCCCACGACATTACAAGATTAAGGCTTGGTTTAATTCCTTTTATTTTTAGAACAGTAATTTCTACTCATTGAAAAACTACTTAAGATTTAATATTCTCCAAACAAAACATGGGATTATGTTGACACATGTCATCACCACATATTTTAGTCCATGGGAATATGAATTAAAGTGCTGTCACAATTTAATAAGGTTTTACCCTTTTATTTGAATTAATTAAAGTGACTAGAAATGCTTATGTAGCATTCTTTTATTACTTGAACATTATTTCTGCAAGTAAACCTATATATTTTTATATATTCTGAAAGGTATGGTTAAATGTGATTTTTGAGAGTTGGAATCAACTCAAAAGCTATTATGGTTTAAATTTTAAAAATGTTTGAATGCAGAAAAGCTTCTGCCTTGTTATTTTTACCATGGGTGATCTATCCATCCAAATGACTTGAATCCAACGGGCTTGGATTCAGCATTCCCAGACCTTTCTAACAAAATTGGTTTCATTCAATTTGGTGCACTGAATCGATCTGGGTTGATTTTTGAAGTTGAGTACAGAAGTGAGTTTGAAATAAAATAGAAAAGGTTTAATTTGAATAACTTGGTTACGCGGGGAAAGTTAACGGGCCGGCCTACTAAGCGCAGTGTTCCCGCGGGCTGCTTAAGTGGGTGTCCCCACTCGTCAGTGAGACAGGGATGGGCGAAGCGGTACGGGGCAACGTGGGTCGTTCGATCTGATTCTAATCCAACGGCTGGGAGTCATCGTCGACGCAAGACAACGCCGGCGAGAAAGAAACCTAGCGCGGCCAGTGAGGGGTGCTGGGGGCTCACCGGGGTGCAGGCGAGGGTCGGCGAGGCGGGCGAACGACGAAGTCGACGACGGCGAACTCAGGGGTGGTCGCGGCAGCTCCTGGGGCGGACGAAATCGATGGCGCCCTTCTTCTCTGGAGGCGGCGGGCTCCGGTGAAATTCTGGCGAGGTGGTGCTCGCCTTGCTCCGGGAACGGTGTGGCACGATCAGTGAGAAGAGGGGAGTGAGGTGGTGTGAAGAAATCGACTGGGGGTGGCCTCTATTTATAGTCGAGCGAGGGGACCGACGGGGCGCACGGTGAGCTCGTCGGGGGCGATGTTACAGGCGGCTATTGGCATGGTCGACGGTAGGGGACGGTGCGGTGTTCCCTGGTGATGCTCAACGACCTGGTTTTGAGGCGTGGGGCGGTGTGGCTTGGTCTGGAACATGCGACACTCTACGCGGCAGAGGCGGCGTCTTTGACGGCGAGCGGTGGCTGTGAGGCACGGGACGGCGAACGAGGATGTCTGGCGGTCTCCTGGGTCGGTGGGGATTGTGTATGCACGCGGTGAGGGCGGCGCGCGGTCTGTGGGCGCTGGTCGAGGGTGGCGCTCTGGCGCACGCTCGGCATGGTCGTTGGCAAGGTTGGCATGGTTCGTGCATGTGGTCCAGGGCTTGGCAACGCTCGCGGCTGGGACAGGGAGTGGCGATGGACGGTGGGCTGCCTCCCATACATGCTGGCTAGGCTTGCTTCTCTTCCTAGCTTGCTGTCGACATGGGGGTGACAAGGTTGGCTTCGGCTGTTCACCATTGAGGGTAATGCCAAGCTCACAGTGGTGCTAGTGTTTAGTTACTCTTGCTAGATGATCTACTAAGCTGGTTGTGAGCTAGAGAGGGAACCAGTTAGGCAAGAATCACTACTCACAATAGTGTTTAGATTTTGTATGTTTTGTGTCTGCAACCTGTTTGATGAAATGGCCGCATTAAATCAAGTTTTGAATTTTGAAAAAAAATTTGGTGGGTTTGCTAGATTGGTGCTGGTGAGTCTGCAGATGCTTGGGTTTTGAAAGTTGAGCTTGTTTGAGTGGTTTTTGAAAAAGTGGGATCTTCCCATATGATAAAGATTCAATTTTGAATTATCATTTAAACTATGCATTTGCAAGTTTCTGGATGATCACAAAGTGGGCCTTGATACTTTGTTATGAGTACATTCAAGGGGTGCAAAGATCCAGAAAAGTTTCCATTAGGTTCTGAAAGTTTGAGACAGCCAAATTAGGCATGGGAGTTAAATTGGTCAAAATGACCATTCCTTTATTTTATTGGTTTTGATTTATTTGTCTTTAGGAAAAGTTTGGGAAATGTTTAGATGATGTTTATTTCACCTAAGAAAAATTTTACAAGCAAGGAAACACACAAACAAGGTGGTTCAAAAGAATTTCAAATTTAATGCATACTCATATGCATGCATTCATAATTTTATTTAACAAAGTTTTTGGTAACCCTAATTTTGATGATTAGAAGTTGATGATCCAAGTTTAGTATTTTTGGGATGTTACAAACCTTCCCCCCTTAAACAAAATCTCGTCCCGAGATTGGAAAAAGGACGAAAAGATTACCTAGGATTTGAAGAGATCGGGAAACTCCGTCCTGATGTGATCTTCGCGTTCCCAGGTGGCTTCCTCTTCTGTGTGGTTGCTCCACTGAATCTTGAGAAACTTGATGCTTCGGGTTCGGGTAGTTCGAAAAGCTTCTTCTAAAATACGGATGGGTACTTCGGGATAGGTCAGGTCATCCTTGATCTCTATGGTCCGGTGTTCGATATTCTTGAATACTTCGGTCTTCTCGGGGACTTCGAGACACTTGCGAAGTAACGAGATATGGAACACATTGTGCACGGCTGAGATTTCTTCAGGTAGTTCCAATTGATACGATACTTCTCCTGACGATTCAGAATCTTGAAAGGTCTGATATATCTGGGGGCTAACTTTCCTTTGAGTTGGAAACGCTGCATTCCCTTCAATGGCAACACTTTCAAATAAACAAAATCTCCTATGTTGAAGGCGAGGTCTCTACTTCTCTTGTCGGCGTAACTCTTTTGCCTGGATTGGGCTATCTTGAGGTGCTCACGAATCTTGTGAACCTTCTCTTCTGCTTCCCGTAGGATGTCAGGTCCAAAAATCTGAATCTCTCCTATTTCCGACCAGTTCAAAGGGGTGCGACACTTCATTCCGTACATGAATTCAAATGGGGCCATTTGCAAACTGGCTTGATAACTGTTGTTGTATGAAAATTCTGCAAACGGCAGATAGTCTTCCCACTTGGATCCATATTCTAACACACATGCTCTCAGCATATCTTCGAGTATTTGATTTACTCGCTCCGTTTGTCCATCGGTCTGAGGGTGATATGCGGTGCTGAAATCTAGACGGTTCCTAAACCTTCTTGGACTTTCTTCCAGAATCCTGAGGTAAACCGAGTTCCTCGATCCGATACTATGTTCTTGGGGACTCCATGCAAACTAACGATTCTAGCGATGTACAACTCCGCTAGCTTCGAACTCTGATATGTGGTCTTGACGGGCAAGAAATGGGCGACTTTGGACAATCTGTCCACTATGACCCAAATAGAGTCATTTCTCCTACTAGAAGTAGGTAGTCCAGTGATAAAGTCCATTCCTACAGAATCCCATTTCCATTCCGGAATCTGCAATGGTTGCAACAATCCAGCGGGTCTTTGATGTCCGGCCTTGACTCGCTAACAAATATCACACTTGGCGATTTGGCTTCCGATTTCTCTCTTCATCTTATGCCACCAAAATTGCTCTTTTAAATCTTGATACATCTTAGTTCCTCTGGATGGATAGAATAAAGAGTATCATGAGCCTCCTTCAAAATTACTTCTTTCAACTCAGAACCTGATGGTACACAAAGGCGTCCTTTGTACCACAACACTCCTTCTTCGTCCTCGGTGAATCCGGGTACCTTGCCTGTACCGATACGACGCTTGATTCCGTCGATACTAGCATTTCCCTTCTGCACCTCTTTAATCTGACTGATCAAAGTGGGCTGGAGTTCTATGCTAGCCAAAAATCCTTCACTTACTAATTCCATTCGAAAATCTTCCATCTCTTTGTGCAAACTTGGTTGCTCCTTCAAAATCATGGAGTTCAAGCGGCACGGCAATCTGCTAAGGGCATCGGCTACCACATTGGCTTTACCAGGGTGATAGTGAATGTCCAGATCGTAATCCTTGATTAGCTCAATCCATCTTCTCTGCCTCATATTCAGCTCATTCTGAGTGAATATATACTTTAGGCTCTTGTGATCTGAATAAATTTCACAACGGTTTCCCATCAGGTAATGCCTCCATGTTTTTAGGGCTAGAACTACGGCTGGGAGTTCGAGGTCATGGGTTGGTTAGTTTTGCTCATGTTGCTTCAGTTGTCACGATAGATAAGATATAACTTTGCCTTCTTGCATTAGCACACATTCGAGACCAATCTTGGATGCATCACAATACACATCGAAGGGCTTCGTGATATCCGGCATGATCAAGATTGGGGCTGAAATCAATCTCCTCTTGAGTTCTTGAAAACTCGCTTCACATTTGTCGATCCATTCAAACTTCTTGTCCTTCTTCAGCAATTGGGTCATGGGTCTGGCGGTACTAGAGAATCCTTCTACGAATTTGCGGTAATATCCTGCCAATTCGAGAAATGCACGGACTTGGGTTTGAGTGGTTGGGGCTTGCCAATCTTCTACATCTTTCACTTTGGCAGGGTCAACGGCAATTCCTCCGGCTGATACAATGTGACCGAGGAATCCTACCTCCTGTAACCAGAATTCACATTTGCTAAACTTTGCATACAGCTGATGCTCTCTAAGGGTTCCAAGAATGGTCCTTAGGTGTAGCTCATGTTCTTCTTCTGATTTGGAATAAATCAGAATGTCATCGATGAAAACAACGACAAACTTATCCAGGAAGTCCATAAAAATCTTATTCATGAGATTCATGAAATAAGCGGGGGCATTGGTTAATCCGAAAGACATGACCGTATACTCATACAATCCATATCTGGTGGTAAAGGCAGTCTTTGGAATATCCTCTGCACGAATTTTGAGTTGATGATAGCCAGTTCTAAAATCAATCTTAGAAAACACTTTGTTACCGGTCAACTGATCAAACAAATCTTCTATCTTCGGCAAGGGGTACTTGTTCTTGATGGTGACATCATTCAACTTCCGATAATACGTACACAAATGGTGACCTCCATCCTTCTTGTCCACAAACAAGACAGGTGATCTCCATGGTGACGCACCTGGTTGAATTAATCCTATTTCCAACATGGAATCCAGTTGCTTCTTCAATTCTGCTAGTTCCGACGGGTTCATACTATAGGGTCTCTGGGCTATGGGTCCGGTTCCGGGGATTAGTTCGATGATAAACTCGATATCCCGATCTGGGAGCATACCGGGAAAAACATCTGGAAATACATCGGGGTATTCACAGACTATCTGGACTTGGTCAATGGTAGGTTGGGCTATACTCTTGTTACACTTGAATTGGCGAGGTAAGGTTTTAGATATATGCTCGATTGATATTCCGGCGGTACTGGTCATAGTTATGGCTTTCTTGGCACGGTCAATTAATCCTTTATGTTTGGACATCCAATCCATTCCTAGTACTACTTCCAAACCTTTAGTTCTGAGTACTATCAGATTTGCATAAAAATCTATGCCATGGATTCGGATAGGGATGACTTTGCAATTTTGCCTAGCCTTGGTGGTTGATCCGGGAATTTGAACAATCATGACATGCTTCAGTTTGGTTGGTTGAATTTTACTAGTGCATGCAAATTCTTCGGTGACAAATGAATGCGACGCATCAGAATCAAACAACACTCTTGCAAGTACTGAATTAACAGAAAACATACCCAACACGATGTCTGGCGCTTCCTGAGCTTCTTCAGCATGCATGAGAAAAAGACGGCCATTGCGGTTGAGTGAATTCCCTGGGGCAAATCTTCTTCCTGGCTGAACACGACGCTGCTGCTGAGCTGGGGCATTGGCATTGGGGGTGGTAGCACTCTTCTTGTTGGGGCACTCGTTGGAATAGTGGCCTTTATTTCCACAGTCATAACAGGTCACTTGCGACTTGTCCTTGGCTGCGAAAGGCACAACATTGCTTCTAGTCCTCGGGGCAGTGTTGGTGTTGGCGGTAGCATTGTTGTTGTTGAACTTGGGTAGGGCACGATTGAAATTGCTAGAGTTGCCGGGGTTGTTGTGATTTCCTCCGGGCCTAGGGTTTCCACGGTTGGGATAGGGGGGACAGGTCATCGGGGGTCTGTTGGTCCTTGGGGCAAATCCTTGAGATGGGTTGGGGCGATACTTTGGGGTCTGATGGGTTCCTGGTTGATGCATCATACGACGCTTGCGGTTCTCATTGGCTTGGTTGATCTTTCCTTCCATCTGGATAGCAGAGTCGACAAGGGCTTCAATATCCGCAAAGGGAATATTTACTAACACCGTCTGCATCTCATCATGCAGACCATTCAAGAATCTTTCTTTCTTCTTGGCTTCAGTGTCTATTTCATCCGGGGCATACCTAGCTAATGACAAAAATTTGTCACAATATTCCACTATAGTCATCCTTCATTGCTTCAGCTCTCTGAACTCGTCTCTCATTCTCTTGATCAAACCTGGTGGTACATGGGTTCTGCTAAACTTGACCTTGAATTCCTCCCAGGTCATCATCTGGCCTCCGGTCATTGCGCGAACACTGTTCCACCATGCTCGGGCATCTCCGGCTAGATAGTGGGTGGCGAACAGGACTTTCTCGTTGGCTTCCACTCCTGCTACTTCTAAGTTATTTTCCATGGTTTGCAGCCAATCATCGGCGTCTAGGGGTTCTTCTGACTTAGTGAAAACAGGTGGGTTGGTATTCTGGAAATTCTTGAGCTTAGATCCATGGTGGTCCTGATTTCCATGGCCTTGGTTGTTATGGGCTAGCTAGGCTATTTGCTGAAGGGTGGCCAGGTTGGCTTGGCGTTCTGCTCTTTCAGCTTCACGGTCAGAAGTCAACATTTGCATAATCTGCAACATCGGGTCCGGGGATGAACCACTTCCTCCACGTGGCATCTGAAGATTGAGGTAGATCATGAGAAAAGAGGGAAATTTCTAAAGTTTTGGGGTCTTTGAATTTTTTTTAAAGTTTGACTTAGATTTTCTAGCAACTTGCTTTTTCATTCATTCATTCATAGCACCCGATACAACACACACCACAACAAAGAAAAACAGATGGTTTTAAGAACCATTCTGGAAACTATGATACAGTGGGACCGAATACTACTCGCTACGCTAGTGCTCAAGTGCTATTACTCCTCGGAATCTGTGGCTTCGTCATCTTCATCATCATCGATGAAGGCGAAATCGTCCTCATCGGTGAAGAAATCCATAGCCTGATCCTCTAGAAAATCATCATCATCGCTGAGATAGGAGTAGGGGTCTCCACAAAGATCCTCTTCGGCATTCTCCCTTTCCTGCAACTGCATGTCTCTCTCGTGGATGGTCTCTTCCAGAGATGAGATGCGGTGGCGAAGACGGGCAATGATGCGCTCCTTCTTGTCGAGCTGACGGCGGCGAGACTTGCGATCCTTTGCTAGCATGGAGATGGTCTGGTCCTTTGTCTTGATGATGGCGGACTTGTGTTTGTAGTAGTAACGGCAGTTGTCTAACTCCTGCTGACGATCGTACATCATGAAGCTGAGGTGGTCCAATTGGGTCTTCAACTCGGGGTGGTATGGGACTTCCAGTGGTTGTCCATTTGCATCACGCCTTGGGAAAAACTCAAAGCGAGTACCCTTGATCTGATTGATGCTCTGCCCACACAGACGGGAAAGAGCTTCTTGCATGGCTTTGGCAAGTCCATCGAGCCAGTTGTTTTCTCTCAAGGTAAACTGAATTCCCTCCATGGTGGGAGGTTCAATCTTTCCTCGGAGACTTGCAACAATTAGCCACTGCAGATCTTCTCCTCCTTGATCATTGAGCTGAGCTCCGAAGAACTCGGGGTGCAGACGCTCCAGATGTTCCGAAAGCTGGTCCAAATCCCTCTCAAAGATCAAGTCTCCTCCATTCCCCCAACTAATAAAACTTGCTGTACTTCACGTCTATCTATAAGAATATAGGATGAGTAAGTTAGTAGAGTGATTAAGTGTGCCAAAATTTTATGTATTTTGCAAGAGTTTTTGAGGAACATGAATTTTTAAGAAAGAATCAAAGGGATAAGAATGAGAATAGTTTTTTTTTGTACATTTTTTTTCTTTGGTTTTGGAAAATAACTTTTTGGTTTAAATTTCCATTCTAACTAGGGTCTCCTATGGTCAGGATGGCTCTGATACCAACTTGTCAACACCCGGATTTTTCAATCCTAGATGCCTGTTATGCCATACATCGCAATCCCAGGATTACCATTTTTGCGAGACATAACAGAATTGGATACCATAGTACATCATCCATTACAAACGATACATAATTTCTTACACAAATAGGGATCTCATGATCCAGTTCTTAATACAACATCAAGCAGCGGAATACGTAATAATAACGGTAGCGTAGGCGAAGCTCCATCTTCGGGGTCACAGGCAATGCTGACGATGGGAGATGATCCTAGTTATCGTAACCTTCTTGGGGTCCATCCTCCAGGTACTCCTCTTCATAGTCTGGCCATGAGAATAGCCAGGGAAAAAGCCATGAGTACTCTTTAAGTACTCGCAAACTAATACTAACAGGTAAAGGGGTTTTTGGATAATGGGACACTAGGCTCTAGGGTTGTTTTGCAAAAGCCAGATTTATCTCTACGAAGTTCCAAAGCTAATCACAATTTTATAACTCCTAAGTGGGATCTTGTATTTCATATCACAACCCTGTTGTGGTCCAGTCAAAGTCTCAATTCATTTCACAAGTCATTTTGAAAAGTCCGACGGGGGAACAGTATGGCCACTCCAACTGTCCATAACCGCGGACGCGGCTATTCGAATAGTTTGACACTCTGTAGAGATTGTACACTTTCACCACAACATTCGATACATCCGTCAGGAACAAATCATGAATTCACCATACTTAGTATGCGGATAATCAATCCTAACCTTTCAATTACACGCCCTATTATAAGCACCTCTCCTGTGAGTTTGGCCTCCCAACCATGACCAACTATCCTCTTGGGTACTGCACAGGTGGAAAATCTTCACAAGGTAGCCTCAGCTCACACCTTGGCCGTGAGGGAACTAATACTAAGGTATATAAGTTTCCAGTCAAGCCCTACCCAATATTCGGGTATTGTGGTTGTATGATAAAATTGGAATGGTATCGCATCCAGACAACCATCAGTTTTATAAAGGGCTAAGGCTCATGCCTCAACATTTTCATCACCAAAATCATCAGGTGTTCGGAAACACATGTTCAAAACATTTCATTAGAATGATCCATCATTCCAAGGTTTTCATAACCATTGTTCCACCAAGTATTCCCATCTAAAGTTGATCAAGTTTTATGCTTAGCACTAGCATCTACAGGTGGGGGTAAGCAATAATGAGGGTTGGTAAACTAGTGGAGTTCTAAATAAGTTCAATCTCATGCTTTAAGATGACATCAAGATTACCTAGCTTAGGCCAAATTTTATGCTCTTTATGCAACCTTCAAATATCTTTCTAATATCTATAATTCACTTAAGTGAACTCTAAGTAAGAGCTTTGATAAAGAAATAAAGTAAGAAGCTTGTAAGTAAAACTAGGGTTGGTTTATCAAGTGGATATGATCACATATGCTTAGGGCATATAGTAGTCATAGTAACAAGTAGGGGTTTGTTGCATCAGTTGGGTATTCTGCAAGAGTTAACTTGCATCAATATCAGTATAAGATTGCATACGTATAGCATCAGCTTGCCTTGTGCAGAGCAGTGGTTGAAGTTCACCTCGGCTTCTTCTTCGTAGAATCCTCCTCCCTCCTCGTATCCTTGGTCAGTACTATCGTCTAAGAATAAATACGAGGTACACAATCACCAAACAATACTTAACTACTTGCAATCATCACACAAAAGGGTCCTATAGATGATCTAACATCATCTCTAATATTACAAGATTAAGGCTTGGTTTAATTCCTTTAATTTTTAGAACAGTAATTTCTACTCATTGAAAAACTACTTAAGATTTAATATTCTCCAAACCAAACATGGGATTATGTTGACACATGTCATCACCACATATTTTAGTCCATGGGAATATGAATTAAAGTGGTGTCACAATTTAATAAGGTTTTACCCTTTTATTAGAATTAATTAAAGTGACTAGAAATGCTTATGTAGCATTCTTTTATTACTTGAACATTATTTCTGCAAGTAAACCTATATATTTTTATATATTTTGAAAGGTATGGTTAAATGTGATTTTTGAGAGTTGGAATCAACTCAAAAGCTATTATGGTTTAAATTTGAAAAATGTTTGAATGCAGAAAAGCTTCTGCCTTGTTATTTTTACCATGGGTGATCTATAGATCCAAATGACTTGAATCCAACGGGCTTGGATTCAGCATTCCCAGTCCTTTCTAACAAAATTGGTTTCATTCAATTTGGTGCACTGAATTGATCTGGGTTGATTTTTGAAGTTGAGTACAGAAGTGAGTTTGAAATAAAATAGAAAAGGTTTAATTTGAATAACTCGGCTGCGCGGGAAAAGTTAACGGGCGGGCCTGCTAAACGCAGTGCTCCCGCGGGCTGCTTAAGTGGGTGTCCCCACTCGTCAGTGAGACAGGGAGGGGCGAAGCGGTACGGGGCAATGTGGGTCATTCGATCTGATTCTAATCCAACGGCTGGGAGTCATCGTCGACGCGAGACAACGCCGGCGAGAAAGAAACCTAGCTCGGCCAGTGAGGGGTGCTAGGGGCTCACCGGGGTGCAGGCGAGGGTCGGCGAGGCGGGCGAACAACGAAGTCGACGACGACGAACTCACGGGTGGTCGCGGCAGCTCCTGGGGTGGACGAAATCGATGGCGCCCTTCTTCTCTAGAGGCGGCGGGCTCCGGTGAAATTCCGGCGAGGTGGTGCTCGCCTTGCTCCGGGAACGGTGTGGCACGATCAGTGAGAAGAGGGGAGTGAGGTGGTGTGAAGAAATCGACTGGGGGTGGCCTCTATTTATAGTCGAGCGAGGGGACCGACGGGGCGCACGGTGAGCTCGTCGGGGGCGATGTTACAGGCGGCTATTGGCATGGGCGACGGTAGGGGACGGTGCGTGTTCCCTGGCGATTCTCAACGACATGGTTTTGAGGCGTGGGGCGGTGTGGCTTGGTTTGGAACATGCGACACTCTGCGCAGCAGAGGCGGCGTCTTTGACGGCGAGCGGTGGCTATGAGGCACGGGGCGGCGAACGAGGATGTCTGGCGGTCTCTTGGGTCGGTGGGGATTGTGTATGCACGCGGTGAGGGCGGCGCGCGATCTATGGGCGCTGGTCGAGGGTGGCACTCTGGCGCACGCTCGGCATGGTCGCTGGCAAGGTTGGCATGGTTCGTGCGTGTGGTCCAGGGCTTGGCAACGCTCACGGCTGGGACAGGGAGTGGCGGTGGACGGTGGGCTGCCTCCCAGACATGCTGGCTAGGCTTGCTTCTCTTCCTAGCTTGCTGTCGACATGGGGGTGACAAGGTTGGCTTCGGTTCTTCACCATTGAGGGTAATGCCAAGCTCACAGTGGTGCTAGTGTTTAGTTACTCTTGCTAGATGATCTACTGAGCTGGTTGTGAGCTAGAGAGGGAACCAGTTAGGCAAGAATCACTGCTCACAATAGTGTTTAGATTTTGTATGATTTGTGTCTACAACCTGTTTGATGAAATGGCCGCATGAAATCAAGTTTTGAATTTTGAAAATATTTTTGGTGGGTTTGCTAGATTGGTGCTGGTGAGTCTGCAGATGCTTGGGTTTTGAAAGTTGAGCTTGTTTGAGTGGTTTTTTGAAAAAGTGGGATCTTCCCATATGATAAAGATTCAATTTTGAATTGTCATTTAAACTATGCATTTGCAAGTTTCTGGATGATCACAAAGTGGGCCTTGATACTTTGTTATGAGTACATTCAAGGGGTGCAAAGATCCAGAAAAGTTTCCATTAGGTTCTGAAAGTTTGAGACAGCCAAAGTAGGCATGGGAGTTAAATTGGTCAAAATGACCATTCCTTTATTTTATTGGTTTTGATTTATTTGTCTTTAGGAAAAGTTTGTGAAATGTTTAGATGATGTTTATTTCACCTAAGAAACATTTTACAAGCAAGGAAACACACAAACAAGGTGGTTCAAAAGAATTTCAAATTTAATGCATACTCATATGCATGCA
This sequence comes from Avena sativa, assembly GCA_916181665.1. Classification (NCBI taxonomy): domain Eukaryota; kingdom Viridiplantae; phylum Streptophyta; class Magnoliopsida; order Poales; family Poaceae; genus Avena; species Avena sativa. The sequence continues at coordinate 442,364,208 of OV702294.1, read as the reverse complement.
TTCATAATTTTATTTAACAAAGTTTTTGGTAACCCTAATTTTGATGATTAGAAGTTGATGATCCAAGTTTAGTATTTTTGGGATGTTACATTGTCAATTGCCCTGCTGTAATTTGGTTACCCTTCATGCCATGTTGTTTATCTAAGGAGAGCACCTCTAGTGAACTATGGACCCCGGTCCAATATTAACCATTGATACATCTTCCGCTCTTAATTGTTTATCTGCAAACCATTACCTTCCACACCACACGTTTAATCCTTTGTTACAACAAACCGGTGAGCTTGACAACCTCACTGATTTGTTGGGGGCAAAGTCTTGAGTTTGTGTTGTGCAGATCTCCGCGTTGCTTGCAACACCTGTGTGATGTTTCCTTCCTCCTTCTGGTTCGATAACCTCGATCTCAACTGAGAGAAAACTTGTTGCTTGCTCTTCACACCCTACGCTTGGGGTTACCAACGAAGTGCCACGTCGGGCATCATCAAGGATTTTCTAGCACCGTTGCCGGGGAGGCTAAGGACATATTCACAAGGGGAGTCCTTCACTTCCTTTTTTTACTTTGTTTTTAGTTTGCTTTGTTTCTTTTGCTTGGTTTTGTTTGCCTCTTTTCAAAAAACCCAAAAAATTAGTCTAGTCTGGTTTGCTTTCTCTATTAAAAAAAACAAACAAATTACTTCCTACTTTAGTTGCCACCTTGCTCTAGCTCACCATGTTGCTCCCCAATTTTTCCCTGAAAGATCTTGCAATAGGTAGTGGCTCCATAATTGGGAAAGATAATATTGAAGATTTCTTTAATTATGTTAGCAAGCATGAGGATATTCAGGATAAATCTATAGCAGAGCTTGCTCCTAATTGTGAGATTGCTGCATCTTCTTTAGTTCATATGTTGGAGGCTAGGTTTGTTAGCCTTAACACCTTCATATAATTTTTTCCCTAAAACTAAAAGAAGAGAAGAATGCTGAAAAGAGAGAATTCATCCTTGAAACTTTATCAAAAGAATTCCATGACGTTGCTAGGGAAGCCAAAAAGGTCTTTGAGCGTTTCAATATGCTAGGCTCAAGTGTAGATGTTGTGGGTATTTCTAATAAAACAAAGCCTAGAGAAGAATTTAAGATACCCATACCCTTTAAGCTTGTTGGAATGCATGAAGCCTTCGAAAAGAATTTTGATTGGATTGCTCCTGAAAATCTTTTTCATGAAAGTAGTAGATCAAAGAGAGATGAGAACAGATCCTCCAAAACACATTTGGATGAGATACCTTTCATAGTTGAAGACTTTGCAAGTATGGATATTAATTCTTCATTTGAAAATACTTGATTCTTCTTGCTTCTTGTGTCTAACTTAAAGGCGTTAAAGAAAAATACTTGTTGGGAGATAACCCAATAGTTTCGTTGAGTCTTGGAAGTTATTACTTTAGTAATGACCTCTCCTTATCCTTTTTGTGCCAAGAATGACCTCTAATGAGAAGGAAGTAAGATTTGGGGAGTTGCTGTCCCGAAACAGATTTCTGTCCTCCACCATAAAAATTCGTGAGGAGTCTATGTAACTTGGATTGAGCTCAAAATTTATGAATAAATCCCCTAGTATGTTAGATAACTTCTGTTAGTTCAAAACTTTTTGATTTGAGCAACAGAAGGTCTTCGAAAAAATCGATTTCTACCTGCTTGTCTGTTTTGAAAGATTTCTGCCATTATTTGCATTTGCTTCTTATTGATTCCTTTTTGAGTTATCTTTAGGTGAATTGAGCTTTTTGAAGGAGTTACTACAGTATATTATGTTTTTAATGAAAAGCCTTGCTGTTCCAAAGCTCTGCCAGGGGTCTAATATCTTTTGAATACACTAATGTTGCTAATGAAGATTGTGTGAAGTTCTGTATGAAGAAAAAATTTCAGGTGTAAAGAGAGAGTGATGCAATGAGATGAAGGATGGACAAAACCTCAAGCTTGGGGATTCCACCATGGTGTCACCCCAAGAAATATCCAAGAGGTACAAGCGTGAAAGCTTGGGGATGCCCAAGGCATCCCCTTCTTCATCAATAAAAAGCTCAGGTCTGTCTAGACACTTCGTTTTTATTGTTTCATGCACAGCTGTGTTGTTCTTGGAGCGTCTTAGTTTTCATTTGCTTTGTTTAGGTTGCTTGAATAAAGTAGTTTGGACCCCCGTTCCCGCTGTGTTGTTTTGCAAATAAGTTTCTTGGTGTTGGAAAGGAGTAGTAAGTTCTTGCCTGAAGTGCAAGAGGAGTTTGCATTGACTGTGACTTAGACTTTATCATGACATGCTAGGTGTTGTTTTAGCATTATGCTTAGTGATTACTGCTGTAGCATGTCTTGTTACAAAAAATTGGGATTGCTTAGTGTGCCTTGAAGAAATTATGCGTTGTTTTTTTTAGCATGCAAAATCATAGTATTATGGTATTCTCCTTTGATGCTTTGCTTGGGTTGACTTGGCACATGCTCACACCATGTTATGACTATGACAAGTCACCATTAGCCTCTATGATAATTTAGTCCTTGACTTGTAGTACCACTCTTTTCTTTGATTAGTATGTTTTTTTGCACTGCATGATTATGGCCATTATGCTCTCTTAGTTGGTTGCTCCCAGTCTTTTGCTAGCCTCCACTTGTATGAGTAAGTTCTACTCATGCCTCCAACTCCCAAGAAACCAAGTTATTCCAAAGTGTCCACTATAAACTCCTATGTATGGTGTGTTACACCATTCCAAGTATATTCTTGTTTTCAACTATCTTCCAGTTAAAAACTATTTTGTTATGTGAAAACTTAGTGATTAAAGCCCTCACGAACTTGATGGCACACTTTATATTCTTTGCTCCTAATAAACTTGAACCATTGTGACAACCTTTTTGTATATGCTTGCACTTATAAGTTGGAATTAATAGAACCGTGTTGTCACGGGCAACGTTTTCAACATTGCACTAGTACTTTGTACCCAGTTGATACCATGCTCTTTTGTCTATGGATGACACCGGTGTGAAATAAAGAGGGAACTTGTAAGTCCATGGAGTTTGTATCCTGTGTTAGAGAAACGCCTGGGCCACTAGCCTAAGCCATGCCTAATCATGGTGGAAACTTGCATCATCACCATAATGAGCTATCTATGAAGCATCCTCAATAAAAATCTATGTATTTGGTAAATAAAAAGATTGCTCAGATGCTCATTGTCTCCTTGCCTTGTCATTTTGGTTATGGGAAAGCTCATGTACCATGTGCAAGGGGTACCCTGTTGGTGGTTCTCAATGATATGCAAATACTTCCAATGACAAGAACTTACCTGGGCCCAAATTTGAGTATGCATGAGGTGTGTCCCTCGTATTCAAGGGACTTGAGATTGCCAACTTATACTTCGTCAAGCATATACTCCATCTTTGCCACTTTAACCTTAACCACTTCAAGATGCTTATGATAGGGGCAATGAGGGCTGAAAGCTAGCAAGTACCATAATTTTTGGAAGATCTTTTTGAAACTTGTAATCCCTGATTCCTTTACAAAAAGGCCTTTCTTTCACCACTATTGAGTCTCCACCTTCTACCTTTAGGCACCATTAAGAGAGCATAGTTGTTATTCTGTGTGCAGTGTTCTAAAGCTTATTAATTGATGCATATTGTTATATTACTTGTTATTGTACTATTTGTTTGTAGTCACCCTTGTGAACTTTTAAGGTGTCCTATGCATCTATATTGCTACTCTATGATGGACAAGCTGATTGCAACTATGCTATGTTTTCTGCATGTGAAATAAACAAACGTTTTTCAATGCATGTTATTCATGATCTTTGTTTGTAGCTTGTCATGTTGCATGCATAGTTACTATGTCCTACTGTTAGAATTCCATCTTTCATGCACATGTTTAGAGTTCTTTGATCCCAGCTATCAATGCTTGCAAATGGTTGGATCTTTATTGTGAGGGTGCATGTCACCTCAACAATTATTATTTTTATCACTTACCTACTCGAGGACGAGCAGGAATTAAGCTTGGGGATGTTGATACGTCGGAAACGTATCTATAATTTTTGATGCTCCATGCTTGTTTAGTATCTACTTTTCTTTGCTTGTCTACACTTTGAGGTGCCTTTTACATGTTTTCTAGTACTAACCTATTAACAAGTTGCAACAGTGCCAGATGCCTATTTTCTGCTGTTTTTGGTTTTAGAAAAGTTAGTAAAGAAATATTCTCGGAATTGGACGGGACAAACATCAATGTCAATTACTTTCCGTGGGGAACAAGAAGTCCAGAGGGGAGACGAGGAAGCGGGCCAGTGCAGCTAGACCCCCCAGGCACGGCCAAAGGTGGGCCCGCGCCTGGCTACTGTTTGCCCCCCCTGGTCGCCTCCTCGGCCTACCCCTTCGCCTATAAGAAGCCCCGGATGCAGAAACCCTAAGAACCTAATCAAATCTCCACGAAACCATATATAGCCGCCGCCACCATCGTCCCTAGATCGGGGGAGGGGGGATCTGAAGTTCTTCCCGGCACCCTGCCGGAAGGGAGATCATCCCGGAAACCTTCTCTCTAGTATGATGCGTGAGTAGTTCCACCTTGGACTATGAGTCCATGTAGTAGCTAGATGGTTGTATCTCCTCCTTTGTGCTTTCATGTATAGATCTTGTGAGCTCCATTCATGATCAAGATATAATCTATTTGTAATCATGCATGTTTTGTTTGCGGGGATCCGATGGATATTGAGATTATTATGTTGGTTTGATTAATGGTTTTGTCTTTATGATCCTACCATGTCTGTGTTGTTTGTGATCTTGCATGCTCTCCGTTGTTAGTATCTATCTTGGCCAAGTAGTTGCTAGTGACTCCAAGAGGGGGTATTTATGCTCGATAGTGGGTTCATGCCTCTAGTTTCCAAGGGAAGTGACATAAATCTCTTCGGTTGTAGATGTGTTATTGCTACTAGGGAGAAAACAACGGTCTCTTGTTCATGGAACATGTGGACTGTTTACCTTACACACTTTGCTTAAAGCAGTTGTCTGTTGCTTGCAACTTAATACTGGATGGGTTTCGGATGATAACCTGAAGGTGGACTTCTAGTCATAGATGCAGTTGGATGGCGGTCTATGTATCTAGTTGTATTGCCCAATCAAATCTCATAGGATCTTTCTGACTAGTGATTGCATTGTTATGCCTTGCTCAGTTCTTGTCAATTGCCCTGCTGTAATTTGTTTACCCTTCATGCCATGTTGTTTATATAAGGAGAGCACCTCTAGTGAACTATGGACCCCGGTCCAATCTTTAACATTGATACATCTTTCACTTTTACTTGTTTACTTGCTGCAAACCATTACCTTCCACACCATACGTTTAATCCTTTGTTACATCAAACTGGTGAGCTTGACAACCTCACTGATTTGTTGGGGCAAAGTCTTGAGTTTGTGTTGTGCAGGTCTCCGCATTGCTTGCAACACCTGTGTGACATTTCCTTCCTCCTTCTGGTTCGATAACCTCGGTCTCAACTAAGGGAAAACTTGTTGCTTGCTCTTCGCACCCTACGCTTGGGGTTACCAACGAAGTGCCACGTCGGGCATCATCATCCACCATACCTATGTAGGCGAGAGCCGCCGAATTTTAAGACTCGCTGTGTACTGGCCTCGGTATTGACCGCTTGTTTTTTCCTTTGCCCTTTGTCGACACCCATTTTGTTTTGATAGGTTTGAGTCTGGCGACGTTAGCAAGTTACCCTTATTGCTTGGACTGGGCAGGGTTATGGACAATGTTGGTTATTCTTCATGGCTCTTAGCCCCATTTGCATCTTATCCGTACTCGGATGTTGTATCGTTTTCGAGGTGATTTGGATCTTTGTATGGTATATTTGTATTCTTGACTCACTGAGTCATTGTTGTATATATATGCCTTGTGGGTCCATTGTGAACTATTGTGTAATGGTATTACTTTGTTTTCCACCCGAATGCAAGTACTTGGTCGGCATCATCGAATCCTTTCTATGCGGGTTTGGCGGGAATCGCTGAAATCTGCATAGGGCCGATTCGAGGGTGTTACACGTACCAAGGCACATGTGCACGGCACCACATTGTGGGACAAGGGAGAGATTAGCTGTCCGGTGCGCATGGGGCACTGAACAGGAGGGAAGAGGGAGGATGGATGGTGAGAGACATCAAAGGAGAGAGAAAACATAGTATACTCCTAGTAGTATGTACTTGTACCTCGTGTAAGAAACCCGTCAAACTAGCTTTACTCTGACATCGCACCACCTTCAACTCCTTCTTCGATGCTCTCGCCCTTCCTCTCGTTTATTCTCATATAATCTCTTCTTGCTCTTTGTTTGTTTCCTCCATTTTTTCTTTGGCATCTTTGGGGTTTATTTTCTGGTGCCCCTAGTTTAAAATAAGTACGGACTACTCAAGTTTTGCATAATAGTCCTATTTTTATTAAAATTGGGTATGTGGTATTCAGATCCAAAATATTCATACTTGTGTCAAAGCAAAATATTTTCAGTCACTCGGAACTTTTTATTTTTATTTATAACGAGGAATTTGCCCCTAAGTACTAAGAAGGTGCACGTTAAAATCCAGGGGTGGGCATATGTCAACACCCGGATTTTTAGTCCCAGGTGCCTGTTATGCCATACATCGCAATCCCGGGATTACCATTTTTGCGAGACATAACATATTTGGATATCACAGTACATCATCCATTACAAACCATACATAAGTCTTACACAAATAAGGATCTCATGATCCAATTCTTAATACAATACAAGAAGCGAAATAACGTAATAGTAACGGTAGCATAGGCGAAGCACCATCTTCGGGGTCACAGGCAATGCTGATGATGGGAGATGATCCTAGTTGTCGTAACCTTCCTGCGGTCCATCATCCTGATACTCCTCTTCATAGTCTGGCCACGGGAATAGCCAGGGACAAAGCCATGAGTACTCTTTAAGTACTCGCAAACTAATACTAATAAGTTAAGAGGGTTTTTGTAGTAGGATACAAAGCTCTAGGGTTGTTTTGCAAAAAGCAAGATTTACCTCTACTAAGTTCAGAAGCAAAGAAAAGCTAGTTGAAAGTTTTATAACACCTAAGTGGGAATTTGAATTTCATATCACAACTCTGTTGTGGTCAAGTCAAAGTCATCATTCATTTCACAAGTCATTTTGAAAACATTTGACGATAGAACAGTATGGCCAGTCCAACTGTCCATAACCGTGGACACGGCTATTCGAATAGTTTGACACTCTGTAGAGATTATACACTTTCACCACAACATTCGGTACATCCGTCTGGAACAATCCTGAATTCACCATAGTCAGTATGCAGATAATCAATCCTAACCTTTCAATTACATGCCTAGTATAGGCATCTCTCCTGTGAGTTTGGCCTCCCAACGATGACCAACTGTCATCTTGGGTATTGCACAGGTGGACAATCTTCACAATGTAGCCTCAGCTCAGACCTTGGCCGCGAGGGAACCCATACTAAGGTACATAAATTTCCGGTTAAGCCCTACCCAAATTTCGGGTATTATGGTTGTACGGTAAAATTGGAATGGTATCGCATCCAGACAACCATCAGTTTTATAAAGGGCTAAGGCTCGTGCCTCAACATTTTCATCATCAAAATCATCTGGTGTTCGGAAACACATGTCAAAACATTTCAGTAGAATGACTCATCATTCTAAGGTTTTCATAACCATTTTCACCAAATATTCCCATCTAAAGTTGATCAAGTTTTATACTTAGCACTAGCATCTACAAGGGGTGGTAAATACTAATGAGGGGTGGTAAACAAGTGGTGATTTTCTAAGTTCAATCTCATGCCTTAGGATGACATCAATATTATCTAACTTAGGCCAAATTTTATGCTCTTTATGCTACCTTTAGTTATCTTTCTAGAATCTACAAGTCACCATGTAAACTCTAAGAGAAAGCTTTGATAAAGAAAATAAAGTACTTAAGCTTGCAAGTAAAATTAGGATTGGGCATCATCAAATGTATTTAACCAAGCATGCTTAATGCAATGCATAGGTTCTCTAACTTTCATAGTTGCAAGGGTTAGCTTGCCTTGTGCAGAGTAGCGGTTGAAGTTCTCCTCGGCTTCTTCCTCGTAGTATCCTCCTTCCTCCTCGTATCCTTGGTTGGTACTAGCGTCTATTAATAAATACGAGGTACACAATCACCAAACAATACTTAACTATTTTTAATCATCACACAAAAAGTCACACTAGATGATCTAACATCATCACTATTTATCACAAGGATTAAAGCACTTGTTTTATTTCTTTTATTTGAGAAAAGTAATTTCTACTCATTGAATAACTACTTAAGATTTAATATTCTCCAACTCAAACATGGGATCATGTTGACACATGTCATCACCACATATTTCAGTACATGAGAATGTGATTTAAAGTGGTGTCACAATTTAATAAGGTTTAACCTTTTTATTTTAATTAAATAAAGTGACTAGAAATGCCTATGTGGCATTCTTTTATTACTTGAACATTATTTCTGCAAGTAAACCCATATGTTTTTATATATTCTGAAAGGTATGATCAAATGTGATTTTTGAGAGTTGGAATAAACTCAAAATCTTTTATGGTTGAATTTTGAAAAATGTTTGAATGCAGAAAAGCTTTTTCCTTGTTATTTTTACCATGGTTTATCTATAGGTCCAATTGGTTTGAATCCAACGGTCTTGGATTAAGCATTTTAGTACCTTTCTAAAAAAATTGATTTCATGCATTTTGGTTTAGTGAATCGAGATGAGTTGATTTTTGAATCTAGGTACAGGACTATGTTTGAAATTAAATGAATAAAGCTTAATTTGAATTGTTGGGTCGCGCAGGATGTTTTACTGGGCCGGCCCACTATACATAGCGCATACGCAGGTTGGTTAAGTGGCTGTCCCCACGTGTCAGTGAGACGGGGAGGGGCGAAGCGGTACGGGGCAACGTGGACCGTGGGATCTGGTTCTAATCGGACGGCTCTGGTTCATCGTCCACGTCGGGCAGTGCCGGCGAGACAGAACCCTAACGCGGCAGGTGGGGGTCGTGGGAGGCTCATCGGGGCTCAGGCGAGGGTCGGTGAAGGGGGCGAACGACGAAGTCGATGACGGCGGTTCTCCTGGTACCGACAGCTTCTCCTGGGGCGGCTCCAATCGACTGCTCCCTTCTCCTCCAGCAGCGGCGGGCTCCGGCCAAATTCCGGCGATGCGCTGCTCGCCTTGCTCCAGGAGTGAGGTGGGGTGGTTTTGAGTGAGAGGGGAGTGAACTGGTGTGAAGAAAACGAGCAGTGTAGGTCTCTATTTATAGTGGCTGAAGGGGACTGACGGGCGTGGGCTTAGCTCGTCATGGTTGATGACACAGAGGGCTACTGGCATGGGCGACGGTAGGGGGTGGTGCGGTGCTCCCTGGCGAAGCTCAACGGCGTGGTCTTGCAGCATGGGGTGGTGCTGATCGGTCAGAATGTCGCGGTGCACTGAGCGGGTCCGACAACGATTTTAATGTCACACAACGCGCGTTGTCCGCGCGGCGGCGAACGGGCATGTCTGGCAGGGTGCTAGGGTGCTGGTGATCATCCCTGCAAGCGGCAAGGGCGGCGCGCGGTCTGTGGGTGCTGTTCGAGCGGGGCGCTCTGGCATGCTCTCGGCATGGTCGCAGAGGAACTGGGCGCGTGCGTTCTGGGTGGTCCAGGGGCTGGTAGTGCTCGAGGCTGGGACAGGGAGTGTCGGTGGACGGTGGAGTACTTGCTAGACATGCTAACTAGGCTTAGTGTTGCTTGTAGCTTGCTGTCGACAATGGGGTGGCAATGTGATGCTCGGCATGCTTGCCATTAATGGCTAGGCTTTCTCACAGTGGTGCTAAAGATTGTTAAAGAGGCTAGATTATCTACTAAGAGCTGGTTGCAACCACAGAGGGAACAAGGTTGTCCAATTTTACTGCTACAAATAGTGTTTGTTCTTTGTTTGTTTGATGCCAGCAAGGTGTTTGATGAAATGGCCGCAAGAATTTTAAATTTGAATTTTGGATTCAAACATGGTGGGTTTGCTAGGCACATACTAGGGAGTGTCTAGTTAGTTGGATTAGTCAAGGGGCATTGGTTTGGTTGGGTTTTGAAAATGGGTGATCTTCACATATGATAAAGATTCAATTTTGAATTGTGATTTGAATGAGGTTTCCAAATATTTCTGCAAGTTTGAAAGGAGGTCCTTGATTTACTTTTACTTGTTCTAGTAAGGGGTGAAAAGAGTTGGAAAAGTTTATGTTTGAAATCTTGAACTAGAAACACTCAAAGTGACCTAGTGAGCAAGATTGGCAAAAATGACCATTTGCTTTATTTTATTTGTTTTTGATTTTTCTCTAGTTTTGTTTCTGCATGGAAATGTTTTATATGATTTTATTTTCATATTTAAACCATTTCTTGCTATTTAGGTTAATCACACAAGTTCATTCATGCATTTATCAAATCATCTCATTCAAACATGCATTCATATGATTTTAAATTAATCAAAGTGTTTGTTAACCCTATTTTTTAGTGATTAGAGTTTAATGATCCTTGTGTTATATTTTTGGGATGTTACAGCATAAAATTTACATAGCGGTCTAGAAAGAAAACCAAAATACATCCGGGACCTACACTTTTACAACACGGACCCTAAAGTTACACTAGGAAAATTGAACATGTTTTTCCTAATACTAGTTCAAATCTCCCACCCCCAACATTGTTTACCATGACAAGATGCACCCATAGACCAAATATGGGAACATTATCATAAACTATGATGTAGATATGGCCATGACCTAATCAATCGTTTGGCTCGAGAAACCCTCGAGTGTTCATATATGGTAGGCCATATCTAATGTGATGATGGCTTTTTTGAATGTTTCAAATATCATGTATACCTTTTTTATGTGGCAAGTACTGCACACGAGAGGATGTCATGCGAAACCTTTTCGTTTGTTCATTTTTCTTCATCTTCTTTGTGTTTTTCTCAAATCTTTGCAAGAGAGTTGTGATCATGCAAATTCATATATATAAAGTTTTTGAGTCGTTCAGAACTCTTAGTGATATTCAAGATATTGAACGATCGTGTACATCTTCAAAATAGTTTCATAGTATAACTTCAAGAGCAATCTTTGTGAGACTTTCTTGAAGATCAAAATTAACCTAACTTCGGTTTAAGTGGACGACATTAGATAGGAGGTTTGAAAACTCGTAAAACTAGGGGATTGTTCGTACATCATGTTGCACTTTCTCCAGAAAATGATTCGTGGAAAATTTTAAGAGGGGTATATATACCACACGCTTCCAGATAAAATCTGACCAAATTTATATAAATTATCTTAAAATCATTCAAGTGGTCGAATTTGTTAGCACATAACATTAAGACAAATATATCGCATGCTTATAGTTCAAAGTTGACCTAAAATATCATTTAAGTGGGCAATGTTGTAGCCAAAAAGATTGTAAAAAGCATAAAAGGGTGAAATGTGCATACAAAATTCCATGCGCTTGTGTGGCACTCACAGACATTTTTGTGTGTGTGTTTATGTGTGTCTGATGGACGTGCGCGTCCTTCGTCTTCTCAGAGTGTGAAATGGAGCAACCAAGTAGTATATATTACCACTATATATATCATCTTACCATTATACTCTCTCTATCCATAAATAACTGACTTGGATTTGTCTAGATTTGAATGTACATCTATATACTAAAAGGCGTCTAGATACATTTAAATCTAGGCAAAACCAAGTCAGTGATTTCTAGACATAGGGTGTATATATAGTGTACGAATATATTTGAACTTTGACCGTTGGATCAAAGACTGGCGAATCCCAACATTGCCAGCTCTTGGATCCTCCTTTTCCATTCTATCATCTAGAAGATACTAATGATAGTCTTTCTTATCTTATCTTACCCACTATATAATGTATGAATAACTTTCAATATTGATCGTTGGATCAAGCAGACTCTCGAATCCCAACATTGCCAGTCGTTGGATCTTCTTTTCCATTCTAGCTAGCATCTATAAGATACTATTGATAGTCTTTAGCACAATGAACTCTATGAACAAACCTTAAAACACACATCTCCATCGTTCTAGAATCTTCTAAGATGTTTTCCTATACCATGTTACCAAAAAATCAAGTATTAGGTATAGGTAATGAACGTCGACTTCTACATGATATAAAGTACAAGAAAAATGTTTGAAAACTTATAAAACATGGGAATCGTAAGTATAGCATGTTGGTCTACTATATATGTCTATACACTTGGCTTGTGGAATTTATATCCAATATTCTTCGGACTTATCTTACCGAAAAAACAATTTCGTCATCACTCGGAAAATTGAGAATTGAATATTATTTCTTGATAGTTTGAAACTCACACCGACGACATTGTTTACTACAAGAAGATGTACCCATTTACCTTTGAAAAAATATTTAATTCAAGAGAAATCTATCGCACTTACTTGTGTAGCTCAAGTTTGATCAAATTTCGTTAAATTGTCAAGATGCATAATCTTAGCAAGAAGTTGGATGTGCCGTCTAAAATATCGGTGGTTTCTAATATATTAATTGTGACCCCCTGATGGGTACCTCCAATTTTTTTCCGTAAACCTTCAAAGAAACCTACAATTTACATGTATTTCAGATTTTTGACCTAATTTCGATAAATAGACATAAAGTCATTAAAGTGGTCAGAGTTAGCTAGGACATTTGCAAACTCATAAAAGATGTGGAATCATAAGTAAAACATGTTGGTCCACTATATATGTTTGGAAGCTTAGCTTGTGGCTTTCAGATCCATATTCTTCGTAATTTGTTTACAAAAAAGAATAGTCTCGTCATCACGCGAAAAATTTGAGAATGTTCTATCCTTATAGTTAGAACTGATGATATGTCGTAAACATATCTATAATTTTTTATGCTCCATGCTTGTTTTGTATCGACTTTCTTATGTTTTATACACACTTTGAGGTATTTTTATACATTTTCCTAAACTAACCTATTGACAAGATGCCACAGTGCTAGTTACCTGTTTTCTGCTATTTTTTGTTTCAGAAAAGATAGTAAGGAAATATTCTTGTAATTGGAAGAGACAAAAGCCATAGTTAATATTTTACCAGAAGGAACACGGAGTCCGAAGGTCAGCCGAAGTGGGGCCACGAGTTGGCCACACCTAGGTGTCGGCCCCTCAGGCGCCCAATGACCTTGCCCCTTCTCCTATAAAAGCACCCGATGTAGAAACACTAAGTAACCGATTAAATCTCCATGAAATAGTCCATAGATGCCACCACCATCGTCCCTAGATCGGGGGGGGGGGGATCTGAAGCTCTTCCCGTCACCCTGCTGGAGGGGAGAGATCATCCCGGAGGCCTTCTTCATCACCATGCCAGCCTCCGGAGTGATGCGTGAGTAGTTCACCCTTGTAATATGGGTCCATACAATAGCTAGATGGTTGTTTCTCCTCCTTTGTGCTATCATGTTTAGATCTTGTGAGCTCCATTCATGATCAAGATCATCTATTTGTAATCATACATGTTGTGTTTGCGGGGATCCGATGGATATTGAGATACTATGTCAGATTGATTATTGATTCTATCATGTTTCTGTTATTTGTGATCTTGCATGCTCTCTGGAGCTCGTAGATGCTTTGGCCAAGTAGATGCTTGCAACTCCAAGAGGGAGTATTTATGCATGATAGTAGGTTCATGCCTCTAGTAATCTGGGGAAGTGACCAAAGTCTCTAAGGTTGTAGATGTGCTGTTGCTACTAGGAAGAAAACAACAATCCTTTGTCCATGGGGCGATTATATTGCTGACTTTACACACGTTGCTTAATGCAATTATCTGTTGCTTGCAACTTAATACTGAAAGGGGTTCAGATGATAACCTGAAGGTGTATTATTAGTCATAGATGCAGTTGGATTATGGTCTATGTATTATGTTGTAATACCCAATCAAATCTCATAGGAGTGAAGATGTCTAGTATATGCATTGTTATGTTTTCTCAATCTTTCAATTGCCCCACTGTAATTTGTTCATCCAGCATGCTATCTATCTTAAGGAGGACACCTCTAGTGAACTATGGACCCTGGTCCAATCTTTATCATTGATACATCATCTACTATTTACTTTCTACAAGCAACTACTATGTTCCACACTATACGTTTAATCCTTTGTTTTTAGCAAACCGATGAGATTGACTACCTCACAATAAGTTGGGGAAAAGTATCGAGTTTGTGTTGTGCAGGTTCCAAGTTGTTAGCAACACCTTGGAGTTGTTTCCTTACTCCTACTGGTTCGATAACCTTGGTTTCATAACTGAGGGAAAACTTGCTGCTGTGCTCATCACACCTTGCTCTTGGGGTCTCCCAACAGGCTCTACGTCACTGAGCCACATCAACTAAGACCAAAAACATTGTTTACTACAAGAAGATGCACCCATCTATCTCTAAAAAGACATTTAATTCAATAGAAATCTATCGCGCCTACTTGTAGCTCCAGTTTGACCTAATTTCATTAAAATGCCAAGATGCAAAATCTTAGCAAGAGGTTGCATCTGTTGTCAAAACTCTTGGTGGTTTCTGATATATTAATTGATCCCCTGATGGGTACCTCCAAAATCTATTCATAAAACTTCCAAAGCAACCTACAATTTACTCGTAGTTCAAATTTGACCTAATTTCAATAAATCGGCATAAATTCATTCAAGTGGGCGGAGTTAGCTAGGGAGTTTTAAAACTCATAAAACATGGAAATCTTAGTTAAATACAACATGTTGGTCCACTTAATATGTCTATAAGCTTGTCTTGTGGCATTCAGATCCATATTCTTCGGACTTTCTTTATGGAAAGTAATAATCTCGTCATCACTCGAGAACTTGAGAATGTTCTTTTAAGATAGTTGGAAACTCACACCGACATCATTGTTTACTACAAGAAAACGCACGCATCTACCTCTGAAATTACATTTAATTTAAGAGCAATCTATCGCGCTTACTTGTTGCTCAAGTTCGACCTAATTTTGTTAAATCGGCAAAAAAGTCAGTGAAGTGTACAAATTTAGCTATGAAGCTTGAAAAATAGAATTATATAAGAAACAGTGGTCCACTTTGTGTGCTAATTGGGAGGGTTGCATTTTGTTCTAACTGTGGTAGGTCCTGTAGGAGCGAGGTGCTCTACTTAACACGGTCGATGGAAGTAAAAGTTACATCAAGGACCTCGTAAAAAATGAAAATTACATCCAAGTCCATAAATTTAGTACAAGGTCCATGAAACTAAGCAATGAAGTGTGTTTTGAGGTTTGCGCATACTAGCGTTCATTGTGCTAAAGACTATCAATAGAATCTTCTAGATGTTAAGAATGGAAAAGAAGATCGAACGGTTAGCAATATTTGGATTTGACAGTCTTGATCCAATGGTCAATGTTCAAAGTTATTCATACACTATATAGTGGTATGGTATTGTAAGAGATAAGACAATATAAGTATAAGATAACAGGTACTACTATGAATGACCATCCTTTTGAATAACCTTCCCTCCCGATGTTTTGGACGCAAGTGAAATTTTCGAAAGAAGAAAAGGTTGATTTTTTTGCCGCTAAGGACCAAAGTGTTTTCCTTCCTACGTACACCTCGTACTCCACACCAACACTACTACTGAACATGCCAGATAAATAAAGCCACCCTCTCAAAAAAAGAAAGAAACAGAGTCGTCGTACCAAGGCACATGTGCGCAGCGCCACGCTCTAGACAAGGGAGAGATCAGCCGGGCCGGTGCGCGGGGGGAGAGTGGTGGAGAGATGAGAGGCAGCGAAGGAGAGAAAAAATACATTTTTTTTGTGTGCATAGGTCCTGAAATTTACTACTAGTAGAGTGTACACTGTAATTGTAAGGCAGCAGGAGTACCTCTCCTCTCCTCTCTTCGCTGCTGCCCTCTTCTCCTGCCTACCTTTTATTCTCTCTATATGTACAACGCGTGGACAAAGGTGAGCATATGAATAAGCATAGAAATACAATACAGTACTAGTATGAGTAAGCTCCACCGTTTAGACAGTGTCTATACGAGATTATTCATGGGATTTAAACTGAAGATGCTTACTTTTGCATAGGAGTTTTATATCTTGGTCAAACACTACCACTAGTGGAAAACGACCCTTTCCTCCAAGCCATTATTCCCGGTTGTGGCCGGGGCCAGGACTAATGGTCCAGACCCAACGGCTCGAACCCCCTAAACCACTATTCTCAGCCCGTTAAATCCCATTTGTTCCGATTTGAGATACAAACCGGGACTAATGGGTTTGGGGCCTGCTGCGCACTGCGGGCACCCCCATTAGTCCTGGTTTGTATCTCAAATCGGGACAAATGGGCTGGCCCTATATATATGGCATAACCCTTCCCCTCACTCCTATTTTTTTCTGGTGGGATGTGGTATATAGGTTTGTGCTAGTTTTTTTTCTTCGTATGCACTAGAGGTGTTCGGTGAAATGCCTGTTAGAGCGATGCGACTTTAGTTCACACAAGACAAACATAATATGAGGTGCCCGAGCCACACTTAAGTTTTCTCATCTTTTTTTCCAAGTGTCCTAAAAGGTTAGCAAATATTTTCTCATTTAGACCACGCGATACTAATTTTAGCATCGTGATTGCGTTTGATATATAGTTGTATGATGCAGATGAGCCATCCATGGATGTACGGTGACCGACGCTCTGCCTCTTATAGAGAAGGCGTCCGTTCTTTTCGCCTTGTGGCCGAGGCGAACAAGAGTCGGGGTGGTTTTATGTGTTGTCCATGTGATGAATGTAGGAATGTGAAGGCTCACACTACCTCGAGAGTCATTCAGAGCGACCTTCTTCAGTCCGATTTCATGTTCGTCTATAATGTTTGGACCTAGCACGCAGAAAGAGGGGTTATGATGGAAGACGGAAATGAAGAAGAGAATGATGATGAAAACTACCGATCTATGTTCCCTGAATACGCTGATACCGCAATGGAAGACAATGAAGAAGAAGGAGGTGAAGAAAGAGAACCAGATGAGCCCGATGATGATCTTGGTCGGTTCATTTATGATGCAAATCAAGATTGCAACACAGAAAAGGAGAGGTTGTAGTTCGAGCAGATGTTACAGGACCATAACAAATTGTCGTACACAACTTGTGAAGATGGCCAGAAGAAGCTCGATAGCACACTAGAATTGCTGAAGTGGAAGGTAGAGAATGGTGTGACCGACTCGCCATTTGAAAAGTTGCTGGTACTAATGAAGAGGATGCTTCCAATAAAAACGAATTACCCGTCAATACGTACGAAGCAAAGAAGCTTGTCTGCCCTCTAGGATTAGACGTGCAGAAGATACATTTATTCCCTAATGACTACATCCTCTACCATGGTGAGAAGTACGAGAATATGGAATAATTCCCGATATGCACTGCATTGCATTGCGGTATAAGATCAGAAAAGATGACCCTCGTGATGTTGATGGCGAGCCACCCAGGAAGAGGGTTCCTGCCAAGGTGATGTGGTATGCTCCTATAATACCACGGTTGAAACGTTTGTTCAGAAACAAAGAGCATGCAAAGTTGTTGCGATAGAACATGGAAGACCGTAAGAAAAACGGGATGTTGAGGCACACCACTGATGGTTGGCAATGGAGAAAAATCGAGAGAGACTTCCCGGACTTTGCTGGCGACGCAAGGAACTGATGGTTTGGTATAAGTATAGATGGCATGAATCCTTTTGGGGAGCAGAGCTGTAGTCACAACACCTTGCCCGTGACTCTATGTATCTACAACCTTCCTCCTTGGTTGTGCATGAAATGGAAGTTCATTATGATGCTAGTGCTCATCCAAGGCCCGAAGCAACCCGGCAACACCTTGATGTGTACCGAAGAACATAAGTCGATGAACTTTTACAGTTGTGGGCCAAACCATGTGTACGTGTGTGGGATGAGCACAAACAATAGGAATTTGACCTACGAGCGTTGTTGTTCGTAACCATCAATGATTAGCCTTCTCTTATTAACATTTTAGGACGGACGAACAAGGGATACAATGCATGCACGCACTGTTTAGATGAGACTGAAAGTATATATCTAGAAAAATGTAGGAAGAATGTGTACCCGTACAATCGTCATTTTCTTCCGCCCAGGCATCCCGTAAGGAAAAAAGGCAAACATTTCGATGGCAAGGCAGAAACCCATATGAAACCTGTCCCCCGTACTAGTGCTGATATATTTGGTATGGTCAAGGATTTAAATGTAATATTTGGAAATGGTCTTGGAGGAAAACCTGTTCCGATAGACACCGACGGACACACACCCATGTGAAATAAGAAATCTATATTTTTGGAGCTACCCTATTGGGAAGTCCATGAGGTCCGCTCTGCAATCGACGTCATGCACCTGACGAAGAATCTTTGTGTGAATATTCTAGGCGTCCTAGGCTTGAATGGGAAGTCAAAAGATACCATGGAAGCACGGGAGGACCAAAAATATCATAAAGGACGAGACTGCATGCATCTAGGTCAGTTTGAAGGGCCTGCCAACTACGCTCTTACCAAAGAAGGAAAGGAAATCTTTTTCGAAGTCCTTTTCAGTACCAAGGTCCCATGTGGCTTCTCATAGAATATAAAGGGAATAGTAAATAAGAAAGAGATAAAAAATCCAAAACCTAAAGTCTCATGATTTCCACGTGCTTATGACACAATTGCTTACAGTTGCGTTGAGGGGAATTCTACCGAAAAATGTTCGACTAGCCATTGTGAAGGTATGTGCATTCCTCAATGCAATTTCTCAAAAGGTAATGGATCCAAAAAGTCTATCAGGGTTGCAAATTGATGTGGTCCAATTTCTGGTCAGCTTCGAGTTGTTCTTCCCTCGATCCTTCTTCAATATTATGACGCACCTCCTAGTTCACCTAGTTGAAGAGATTAGAATTCTCGGTCCTGTGTTTCTACACATATGTTCTCCTTCGAGAGGTTCGTGGGAGTCTTAAATAAATATGTTCATAACCTTGCTATGCCAGAAGGAAGCATATCCAAGGGCTATGGAACAGAGGAGGTCATTGAGTTTTGTGTTGACTTTCTTCCTGAACTTAGGCCGATTGGTGTTCCTGAATATCGGTATGAGGGGAGGCTAACTGGAAAAGGTACACTAGGAAGGAAAGCAAAGGTATGTAGGGACGTACATTCTTTCAATCAAGCACACTACATAGTTCTACACAATTCCGCTGCGGTGGCTCCATATATCAAGAAACACAAGAATATTCTATGCTCCGAAAACCCGGGGAAGCCTGACTCCTGGATTAAAGTAGAACATGAGACTACTTTCGGCAGTTGGTTGCAGACACATCTCATGAATAACACCACCATTGGAGATCAGCTGTACTTGTTGGCCAGGTTACCATCTTCGACTACATGTACTTTACAAGGGTATGAGATAAATGGGAATACATTTTACACGATCACCCAAGATAAAAAGAGCACCAACCAAAACAGTGGAGTCTGCTTTGATGAAACAGATGACAATAGGCATAAGGACACATATTATGGATACATAGAGGAGATATGGGAACTTGACTATGGACCTACTTTTAAGGTCCCTTTGTTTCGGTGCAAATGGTTCAACCTGATAGGTGCGGGGTACATGTAGATGAAAACTATGGCATGACAACAGTGGATCTCAACAATCTTGCATACATGGACGAACCATTCGTCCTAGCCAACGATGTGGCTCAGGTTTTCTATGTGAATGACATGTATACCAAACTGAGAAAAATAAGTCAGCAAAAGAATACATCATCCGATGAGCCAAAGCGCCACATAGTTCTTTCAGAGAAAAGACACATCGTGGGAGTGGATGACAAGACATACATGTTAGAAGATTATAATAAGTTTCATGAAATCCCACCCTTTAAAGTGAAAACTGACCCAAACATCATGTTAAATGATGAAGATTCTCCATGGCTACGGCGCAGAAGAGAACCACAACACTAGATAGGGATGTTGGTGATGTGTAATAATATATTAAAACTTTTATGTAACATTTTGATACAGATACGGTGTAGAAGGATTTACATTGTTCAGACTGTTTTTGAATTTCTTATGCCCGTTTCGAATTTTCCCGTTTCAAACTATGGTCAAAATGGTGGGCATGAAGATAGGGGATGATACTCGTTAGAACTTGCATTGCATCTCTGATGAAACAACATATTGTGAGTAAAAATGATTTAAAAAAAATCACGAGCGTTAGATCATGTACCTATAGTTCAAACCGGACCCACTTCCTACCGATTAGGCAACCATTTGTCTTTTTCACCCAGGAAGGATGGAAAGGTTTGAGGTTTCCTGGTTGGGAGATCGTCTATGTAAGGTGGTCTAGTAGTTTAGAAAAATGGGGTGGTAGCATTTTGAAACAGCATTTTGGTGGTTACTTCACAAAACTCCCCATTTTTTGCGCTCGAAAAATAGAAAATGGGTTTCCGTGCGACGAAAAGGAAAATTTCTCCTGCAACATTGTTCGCCATCCCAAAGTCCACATGCATGCATGATATGGGCACAGTATCACAAACTCTGCCGCAATTCTGCACATAACATTTGCCATTTGGACCGAAAGCCATGAAACCTCAAACATGATAGGTCAATTTTTGAAGGTTTTTTGAGACATAATCAATATACCAAGTTCGGTATTTTTCCTTGCAACTATGTGACATAATATGACACAACACGAAGGATTTACATTGTTCGGATCCTTTTTAAATTTCTTATGCCCAATTTTTCCTGTTTCAAACTATGGTCAAAATGGCGGGCATGAAGATAGGGGATGAGACTCGTTAGAACTTATGTTGGATATCTGAAGAAACAACATATTGTGAGTCTAAAAATATTTTTTTTTTCAAAAAATCACGAGCGTTAGATCATGTACCTGTAGTTCAAACCGGACTCACTTCCTACCGATTCGGCAGACATTTGTATTTTTCACCCGGGAAGGACATAAAGGTTTGAGATCTCCTGGTTTGGAGATCATCCACGTAATGTGGTCTAGTATTTTATAAAAATGGGATAGTAACATTTTGGTGGTTGCTTCACAAAACCACATTTTTGCGCTTAGAAAATAGAAAATGGCTTTTTCGTGCAACGAAAAGGAAAACTTCCTCCTACAACATTGTTCGCCATCCCAAGGTCCACATGCATGCATAATATGGGTACAGTATCACAAACTATGCCGCGATTCTGCACATAACATTTGTCATTTGGACCAAAAGCCATGAAACCTCAAACATGATAGGTCATTTTGTGAAGTTTTTTTCGAGACATAATCAATATACCAAGTTTGGTATTTTTCCTTGCAAATATGTCACATAATATGACACCACGTGAAGGATTTACATTATTAGGGCCGTTTTTGAGTTTCTTATGCCCGTTTCGAATTTTCTCGTTTCAAACTATGGTCAAAACGGCGGGTGGGAAAACATGGCGGGAAAACATGGAGGGAAATATATTTAGTCCCGGACTTAAAGAAAAACATAGAGGGAAACAGAGGAAAAGTTCCATCTTTAGTCCCGATTGGAGAAACCAACCGAGACTTAAGGGGTTGCGGCAGGCTGGGGCCGGCGCGAGCATATTTAGTCCCGGATGGTGTCTTCAACCGGGACTAAAGATGAAACTTTTGTCCCGGTTGAAGACACCAAACGGGACAAAACATGAGTGGCGACACTATGCCAGTGAGTGGCGACACTATTTCGGTGAGTGGCGACACTATGCTGGTGGGTGGCGACACTATGACAGTGAGTGGTGACACTATTTAGGTGGATGGCAACACTAATGATAGGGGTGAGTGTCGATATTATGTTGTGAGTTTGGACACTATGTTGTGCTTCTTAATCTATAAATAGGCATCCTTTTGAAGTTATCAAGTGCAAACAATATGATGTGCGGGAGCAGGGACAACGCTACGGCTAGCTTGAGTGAGATGCCCGCGGAGCCTAGCCCTTCAGCATCTCCCTTAAGCTGGCCATAGAGGCACTCCCTAATATGTGAAATTAGTTAGGTCCCAGGCATATTGATCTAGTTAGAGAAGTTATAAACTGCAAGATGGTGTGCGAGAGAAGGGACAACACTACAACCAGCTCTATGGAGATTCCTAAGGATCTAGTAGTCAGGCATCTCCATATTGCTGGTCATAGAGGAACTCCCTAATATGTGAAATTAGTTAGCCCCCCAACACAAGAATAGAAGAACATCTTCATAGTTCAGGAAAGTCGTAGTAGGAAACAGTCCATTTGTCCCGGTTTCCTAACTGGGACTACGAAATCGGGGCTAAAGGCCCCCTTTAGTCCTGGTCCAGCCACAAACCGGGACTAACACTTAAGATATTTATTAATATTAAAAAATCGAGACTACGGAATCGGGACTAAAGGGCCCCCTTTAGTCATGCTCATATCTAGCCCTATAGTACACAACTTCAGTTTCGTCTTTGTCTTTGTTATCGTCATCGTCATCATCGTCGTTGCTACGCGCATGCAGCTGGATCCTCAGCCCAGCCATGGCATATTCCGGGGGCACCTGCCACTCTGGCCTCAGATTCGCGATGCGTGAGGGATGGGGATCCTGGATAATTATTTTATAAAACAGAAAATGGATTTGGATTAATTTTTCAAATTCAAGAACTTTTTATGTTGAAAGTTTAGTGAGATTCAAAAATATGCAAAATATAATATTTAATGCATTTTTAAATTGATAATAGAAAAATGATTAATAGTTTGACTAGTTAAAATAATTATTTTATAAAACATAAAATGGATTTGGATTACTTATTCAAATTCAAGCACTTTTCATGTTGAAAATTTAGTGAGATTCACAAATATGCAAAATATAATAGGTAATGCATTTTTAAAAATATAATGGCAAAATGATTAATAGTTTGACTAGTTAAAATAATTATTTTATTAAAAAAATGGATTTGGATTACTTATTCAAATTCAAGCACTTTTCATGTTGAAAGTTTAGTGAGATTCAAAAATATGCAAAATATAATAGTTAATGCATTTTTAAATTGATAATGACAAAATGATTAATAGTTTGACTAGTTAAAATAATTATTTTATAAAACAGAAAATGGATTTGGATTACTTATTGAAATTCAAGCACTTTTCATGCTGAAAGTTTTCTCAAATTCATAAGTATGCAAAAATATATAATTCGAATATTTAAAAAATATAAATTCAAAATTTTGAAAAAACAGCATAGCGCGTGCTGGTTTTGGCCCAACGCGCAAGTTTGGGCCTTTAGTGTCAACACCCGGATTTTTAATCCCAGATGCCTGTTATGCCATACATCGTAATCCCAGGATTACCATTTTTGCGAGACATAACAAAATTGGATACCATAGTACATCATCCATTACAAACCGTACATAAGTTCTTACATAAATAAGGATCTCATCATCCAGTTCTTAATACAACATCAAGCTGCGTAATACGTAATAATAACGGTAGCGTAGGCGAAGCTCCATCTTCGGGGTCACAGGCAATGCTGACGATGGGAGATGATCCTAGTTGTCGTAACCTTCCTGGGGTCCATCCTCCAGGTACTCCTCTTCATAGTCTGGCCATGGGAATAGCCAGGGACAAAGACATGAGTACTCTTTAAGTACTCGCAAACTAATACTAACAAGTGAGAGGGGTTTTTGATAATAGGACACTAGGCTCTAGGGTTGTTTTGCAAAAGCCAGATTTATCTCTACTAAGTTTAGAAGCAACGAATGCTAGTTGAAGTTTTATAACACCTAAATAGGAACTTGTATTTCATATCACAACCCTGTTGTGGTCATGTCAAAGTCTCACTTCATTTCACAAGTCATTTTGAAAAGTCTGACAGGGGAACAGTATGGCCACTCCAACTGTCCATAACCGCGGACGTGGCTATTCGAATAGTTTGACACTCTGCAGAGATTGTACACTTTCACCACAACATTCGATACATCCGTCAGGAACAAATCCTGAATTCACCATAGTCAGTATGCAGATAATCAATCCTAACCTTTCAATTACACGCCCTAGTATAAGCACCTCTTCTGTGAGTTTGGCCTCCCAACCATGACCAACTGTCATCTTGGATACTACACAGGTGGACAATCTTCACAAGGTAGCCTCAGCTCAGACCTTGGCCGTGAGGGAGCTAATACTAAGGTATATAAGTTTCCAGTCAAGCCCTACCCAATCTTCGGGTATTGTGGTTGTACGATAAAATTGGAATGGTATCGCATCCAGACAACCATCAGTTTTATAAAGGGCTAAGGCTCATGCCTCATCATTTTCATCACCAAAATCATCAAGTGTTCGGAAACACATGTCCAAAACATTTCAATAGAATGATCCATCATTCCAAGGTTTTCATAACCATTTTTCCACCAAGTATTCCCATCTAAAGTTGATCAGGTTTTATGCTTAGCAGTAGCATCTACAGGTGGGGGTAAGCACTAATGAGGGGTGATAAACTAGTGGAGTTTTAACTAAGTTCAATCTCATGCCTTAGGATGACATCAGGATTATCTAGCTTAGGCCAAATTTTATGCTCTTTATGCAACCTTTAAATATCTTTCTAGTATCTACCATTCTTTTAAGTAAACTCTAAGTAAGAGTTTTGATAAGGAAATAAAGTAAGAAGCTTGCAAGTAAAACTAGGATTGGGTATCAAGTGGAGATGATCATATATGCTTAAGGCATATAGTGGTCATGGTAACGAGCAAGTATTAGCTTGCACAATCAACTGGTAGTATTAGGCTTGCATCAGTGTCAATATAAGCTTGCATTAGTAGGGTATCTTGCAAGTGTTAGCTTGCCTTGTGCAGAGGAGTGGTTGAAGTTCTCCTCGGCTTCTTCTTCATAGAATCCTCCTTCCTCCTCATATCCTTGGTCGGTACTAGCGTCTATAAATAAATACGATGTACACAATCACCAAACAATACTTAAATACTTGCAATCATCACACACAAGGTTCCTATAGATGATCTAACATCATCTCTAACATTACATGATTAAGGCTTGGTTTAAATCCTTTTATTTTTAGAAAAGTAATTTCTACTCATTGAAAAACTACTTAAGATTTAATATTCTCCAAACCAAACATGGGATCATGTTGACACATGTCATCACCACATATTTTAGTCCATGGGAATATGATTTAATGTGGTGTCACAATTTAATAAGGTTTTACCCTTTTATTTTAATTAAATAAAGTGACTAGAAATGCCTATGTAGCATTCTTTTATTACTTGAACATTATTTCTGTAAGTAAACCTTTATGTTTTTATATATTCTGAAAGGTATGGTTAAATGTGATTTTTGAGAGTTAGAATCAACTCAAAAGCTATTATGATTTAAATTTGAAAAATGTTTGAATGCAGAAAAGCTTCTGCCTTGTTATTTTTACCATGGGTGATCTATAGATCCAAATGACTTGAATCCAACGGGCTTGGATTCAGCATTCCCAGACCTTTCCAACAAAATTGGTTTCATTCAATTTGGTGCACTGAATCGATCTGAGTTGATTTTTGAAACTGGGTACAGAAGTGAGTTTGAAATAAAATGGAAAAGGTTTAATTCAAATAACTGGGCTGCGCGGGAAAAGTTAACGGGCCGGCCTGCTAAGCATAGCGCTTCCGCGGGCTGCTTAAGTGGCTGTCCCCACTCGTCAGTGAGACAGGGGGGTGAAGCGGTATGGGGCGATGTGAGGCGTTCGATCGGGTTCTAATCCAACGGCTGAGAGTCATCGTCGACGTTGGGCAACGCCGGCGAGAAAGAAACCTAGCGCGGCCAGTAGGGGTTGCTGGGGGCTCACTGGGGTGCAGGCGAGGGTCGGCGACAAGGGCGAACGACAAAGTCAACGACAGCAAACTCAGGTGTGGTCGCGGCAGCTCTTGCGGTGGACGAAATCGATGGCGCCCTGCTTCTCCAGAGGCGGCGGGCTCCAGTGAAATTCCAGCGATGCGCTGCTCGCCTTGTTCCGGGACTGAGGTGGGGTGGCTCTGGGTGAGAGAGGAGTGGAATGG
This sequence comes from Avena sativa, assembly GCA_916181665.1. Lineage (NCBI taxonomy): Eukaryota > Viridiplantae > Streptophyta > Magnoliopsida > Poales > Poaceae > Avena > Avena sativa. Next base: position 442,338,184 of record OV702294.1, on the reverse strand, counting down.
TGTGAAGAATTCGAGCGGGGGAGTCCTCTATTTATAGTCTCGACGGTGAGACCGAACGACATGGATAGGCGACGGTGGCGACATGGCTACAGGCTGCTAGAGGCATGGCCGGCGGTGGTGATCGCTTGGTGGTCTCCTGGCGATGCTCTACGGCTTTAATGCTCTTGTAGAGGCGGTGCGGTTTGGTCTGGAACACGCGACGCTCTGCGCGGCAGAGGCGGCGTCTTCGACGGCGAGCGGTGGCTGTGCGTCATGGGGCGGCGAACGAGGATGTCTGGCGGTCTCCTGGGTCGGTGGTGATCGTGTATGCACGCGGCAAGGGCGGCGCGCGGTCTGTGGGCTTCGATCGAGGGTGGCGCTCTGGCGCATGCTCGGCACGGTTGGGAGAGGCACGGGCGCGGCGTTCTTAGATGCTCTGGTCAGTGTATTCGAGGCAGGGCTGGTCGAGAGGGGGCGGTGAGGCATGGGTGATCTCCCAGACAAGGTTGGCATGGCTAGTTTCCTTCCTAGCTTGCTGTCTACACTGGGTGGCAAGGGTGGCTTCGGCTGTTCACCATTGATGGTTTTGGCAAGCTCACAGTGGTGCTAGTGCTTGGTTAATCTTGCTAGATGATCTACTGAGCTGGTTGTGAGCTAGATAGGGAACCAGTTAGGCTCAAAACACTGCACACTATAGTGTTTTGATTTTGTTTGATTTGTGTCTGCCAAGTGTTTGATGAAATGGCCGCATGAATTCAAGTTTTGAATTTTGAAAAGATTTTTGGTGGGTGTGCTAGATTTGTGTTGGTGAGTCTGCAGATGCTTGGGTTTTGAAAGTTGAGCTTGTTTGAGTAGTTTTTGAAAAAGTGGGATCTTCCCATATGATAAAGATTCAATTTTGAATTGTGATTTAAACTATGCATTTGAAAGTTTCTGGTGATCACAAAGTGGGCCTTGATACTTTGTTATGAGTACAATCAAGGGGTGCAAAGAGCCAAAAAAGTTTCTGTTAGGTTCTGAATGTTTGAGACAGCCAAAGTAGGCATGGGAGTTAAATTGGTCAAAATGACCATTCCTTTATTTTATTTGTTTTGCTTTATTTGTCTTTGGGAAAAGTGCGGGAAATGTTTTAGATAATGTTTATTTCACCTAAGAAACATTTTACAAGCAAGCAAACACACAAACAAGGTGGTTCAAAAGAATTTCAAATTCAATGCATACTCATATGCATGCATTCATAATTTTATTTAGAAAAGTTTTTGTTAACCCTAATTTTGATGCTTAGAGTTTGATGATCTGTCAACACCCGGATTTTTCAATCCTAGATGCCTGTTATGCCATACATCACAATCCCAGGATTACCATTTTTGCGAGACATAACAGAATTGGATTCCATAGTACTTCATCCATTACAAACGATACATAAGTTCTTACACAAATGGGGATCTCATGATCCAGTTCTTAATACAACATCAAGCAGCGGAATACGTAATAATAACGGTAGCGTAGGCGAAGCTCCATCTTCGGGGTCACAGGCAATGCTGACGATGGGAGATGATCCTAGTTGTCGTAACCTTCCTCGGGTCCATCTTCCAGGTACTCCTCTTCATAGTCTGGCCATGGGAATAGCCAGGGACAAAGCCATGAGTACTCTTTAAGTACTCGCAAACTAGTACTAACAGGTAAAGGTTTTCTTTGGATAATGGGACACTAGGCTCTAAGGTTGTTTTGGAAAAGCCAGATTTATCTCTACTCAGTTCCAAAGCTAGTCACAATTTTATAACTCCTAAGTGGGATCTTGTAACTCATGTCACAACTCTGTTGTGGTCAAGTCAAAGTCTCAATTCATTTCACAAGTCATTTTGAAAAGTCTGTCGGGGGAACAGTATGGCCACTCCAACTGTCCATAACCGCGGACGCAGCTATTCGAATAGTTTGACACTCTGCAGAGATTGTACACTTTCACCACACCATTCGATACATCCGTCAGGAACAATCCTGAATTCACCATACTCAGTATGCGGATAATCAATCCTAACCTTTCAATTACACGCCCTAGTATAAGCACCTCTCCTGCGAGTTTGGCCTCCCAACCATGACCACTGTCATCTTGGGTACTGCACAGGTGGACAATCTTCACAAGGTAGCCTCAGCTCAGACCTTGGCCATGAGGGAAAAAATACTAAGGAATATAAGTTTCCAGTCAAGCCCTACCCAATATTCGGGTATTGTGGTTGTACGCTAAAATTGGAATGGTATCGCATCCAGACAACCATCAGTTTTATAAAGGGCTAAGGCTCATGCCTCAACATTTTCATCACCAAAATCATCAAGTGTTTGGAAACACATGTCCAAAACATTTCAATAGAATGATCCATAATTCCAAGGTTTTCATAACCATTTTTCCACCAAGTATTCCCATCTAAAAGTTGATCAAGTTTTATGCTTAGCACTAGCATCTACAGGTGGGGGTAGTACTAATGAGGGGTGGTAACTAGTGGGGTTTCACTAAGTCCAACCTTATATCTTAGGCTGATATCAAGGTTTCTAGCTTAGGCCAAATTTTATGCTCTTTATGCAACCTTCACATATCTTTCTAGTATCTACCATTTACTTAGGTAACAACTAGGTAAGAGCTTTGATACAGAAATAAAGTAAGAAGCTTGCAAGTAAAACTAGGATTGGTTTATCAAGTGAGTATAATCACATATGCTTAAGGCATATAGTAGTCATATCACAATTATGGGTTTGTGGCAACAGTAGGGTATCTGGCAAGGGTTAGCTTGCACATTCACTAGTAGTATTAGGCTTGCATCAATGTCAATATAATCTTGCATAGGTATAGTATCTTGCAATTGTTATCTTGCCTTGTGCAGAGCAGTGGTTGAAGTTCTCCTCGGCTTCTTCTTCGTAGTATCCTCCTTCCTCCTCGTATCCTTGGTCGGTACTAGCGTCTATGAATAAATACGAGGTACACAATCACCAAACAATACTTAACTACTTGCAATCATCACACACAAGGGTCCTATAGATGATCTAGCATCATCTCTAACATTACAAGGTTAAGGCTTGGTTTAAATCTTTTTATTTTTAGAAAAGTAATTTCTACTCATTGAAAAATTACTTAAGATTTAATATTCTCCAACTAAACATGGGATCATGTTGACACATGTCATCACCACATATTGTAGTCCATGGGAATGTGATTTAAAGTGGTGTCACAATTTAATAAGGTTTAACCCTTTTATTTTAATTCATTAAAGTGGCTAGAAATGCTTATGAAGCATTCTTTTATTACTTGAACATTATTTCTGCAAGTAAACCTATATATTTTTATATATTCTGAAAGGTATGGTTAAATGTGATTTTTGAGAGTTGGAAACAACGCAAAAGCTTTTATGGTTTAAATTTGAAAAATGTTTGAATGCAGAAAAGCTTCTGGAGAGGGTCGGCGAGGCGGGCGAACGACGAAGTCGACGACGACGAACCTCCTGGTACCGGTGGCTTCTCCTGGGGCGGCTCCAATCGCTGGCTCCCTTCTTCTCTAGAGGCGGCGGGCTCCGGTGAAATTCCGGCGAGGTGGTGCTCGCCTTGATCTGAGAACGGTGTGGCACGGTCAGTGAGGAGAGGGGAGTGAGATGGTGTGAAGAAATCATGCGGGGGTGGCCTCTATTTATAGTCGAGCGAGGGGACCGTCGGGGCGCACGGTGAGCTCGTCGGGGGCGACGTTACAGGCGGGTAATGGCATGTGAAAGGGTAGGGGACGGTGCGGTGTCTCCTGGCGATGCTCAACGACATGGTCGCGAGGCATGGGGCGGTGTGGTTTGGTCTGGAACGGCCGGTGCTCTGCGCGGCAGAGGCGGCGTCTTCGACGGCAGGCGGTGGCTGTATGGCGCGGGGCGGCAAACGGGGATGTCTGGCGGTCTCCTGGGTCGGTGTTGATCGTGTGTGCACGCGGTGAGGGCGGCGCGCGGTCTGTGGACGCTGGTCGAGGGTGGCGCTCTGGCGCACGCTCGGCATGGTCTGGGCGCGGCTTGTGCGCGTGGTCCAGGGCTTGGCAACGCTCGCGGCTGGGACAGGGAGTGGCGGTGGACGGTGGGCTGCCTCCCAGACAAGGTTGGCACGGCTAGTTCTTCCTCTAGCCTGCTGTCCACAATGGGGTGACATTGGGGTGCTCGGCTGTTCACCATTAATGACAATGGCAAGCTCACAGGGGTGCTAGTGTTGGGCTAATCTTTCTAGATGATCTACTGAGTTGTGTGTGAGCTAACTAGGGAACAAGTTAGGCAAGAATCACTACACACTATAGTGTTTGATGTTTTGTTTGATTTGTGTCTGCGGCCTGTTTGATGAAATGGCCGCATGAAATCAAGTTTTGAATTTTGAAATGATTTTTGGTGGGTTTGCTAGATTGGTGCTGGTGAGTCTGCAGATTGCTAGGATTGGACAAAAACCCTTCGAAAGATAGGAATTGTTCTTGTTCCAAAACCTACTTACAAACAATCTTGTAAACTCTTTCCTCAACCGTTTTGTTTCAACTCTATTTCTCTTCTATTTCAACTTGTTGGAAAACCTACCCATGGCCAAAGACTACACCATGTGCAAAGGACTTCTTCAACTTCTTCAACTCTAATGACTTCAACTTCTTCAGCATGCTCACCAAGGACTTCCAATTTGGATACCACTAAGGACTACAAATGACAACAAGGAAATCTTGCTCAACATTTAGAGACTGAGGGAATGCAAAAGTTAGAAGGAGCCTACATCATTTGAAGTATTGCAACCAAGAGTTTATCTCAAGGAAACCATGATCTCATACAAGAAGAATCAAGAAGGAAGGAAAGATCACAAGTAAACCATATAGATGGACCACCATATTTTAGTTAAGTCAAACTCACCAACTTATGTGGTGTAACAAAAATATTTTGATGCCTAAAGTATGTGCTTGAAATTTGTTGTTTGAGTGGAGTATTTGTTTGTGCTTGCATGCTCATTGCTTGTGTGAATTGTGATGAGTGGAATTGGAATTATTCCCTTAGAAATATTTTTCCTATTCTAATCTCCCTTCAACCCAAACAAATGACTACTCCAAGAGACTCCAACATCAAGGTTGATGACACCAACACCACCCAAGCTGACAGCATGAAAGAGCTCATAGCAACCCAACACCAGTTGAACCAGCTGACAGCTCAGTTCATAGCCAACAATAGTGATAAAGATCCAGCACTACAAAAGTTTTTGGAAGAACAATCCCAAATGATGCTTAAGGTGACCAATCAAATGAACAGCATGGAAGAAAGCTATCCCAAAGGAGTTTATGATAACAAGGATGACAAGAATGTTATTCTAGATGGAGCACCAGCTTGCATTATTTGTGGAGACAAGGATCATACTTCCAAGGAGCACGAAGGGCAATGCCCCAATTGTGAAGAAGAACATCCTGTTGGACAATGTCCCACCTCTCAAGCTACTTGTTACCTTTGTGAAGGAAACAACCATGTCCCTATCCAATGCCCCATCTACTCCATGGTGGAAGAAAGTAAACAAGAAGGATCCAAGTCTACCAAAGGAAAAGGACCACTTATACCCCCAAACAAGACAACCTACTTCAAAGGATCAAAGAAACCCAAGAAACCAAGACAGGACATGCACCTTGTGCAATGCCGTAAATGTAAGGAAATGGGACACTACTCCAGTGAATGCCCAGAGAACAAGAAAAATAAGGGAATTGACCAAGTGGTGTGCAACAACTGCAAAGAACCAGGCCATTATGTAGCAACTTGTCCACAAGAACAACGCAAAGAACTCCAAGATATCCACTGTTTCAATTGTAAGAACCCAGGACACTATGCAAGCAATTGTCCAGAGAAGATGAAGAACAAGTTAAACAAGCCTATGGAGAAGCTCAACATCGGTCCATGAGTCAAGTATGGAAACAAAGGACTCGATGCAGATGTTTTGCTTAGAGAAGTTTTCCCAGGATCCCAAGAAAGACAATGTGTAATTTTTGTTTGAAAATTTTAAGGGTGGTAGTACCCTAGTTGTTTTGAACCTGCTTGTAACCCTAGCCTCCCCAAATCTCGGGACGAGATTTATTTTAAGGGTGGTAGCCTGTCACATCCCAAGATTTTCCAAATCTTGTAATGTGAAAATAAATGAATAAAAATAAAACTTTATTTGATTTTCAAGGCCAGAAGAAACTTTTTGAATTCAAATGGGACCTCAAACCAATTTGAATTAAATAAATTCTAAAGGGATTTAATAAGATAAACTTTTATTAAAGGAAAATAACAATATTTAAAATTACTATTTTGAGATCTTTAAATAAAAGGATTTGGTTTTCAAAAGAAAAGATGGATTTATAAACAAAGATTATTTTATTAAGCCAAAATGAAACCTTGGCCAAGCTTTTGAATTAAAACATTTTGTTTGGTTAAATAAATAAAGGTTTATTTAAAATAAAACAATAAAGGATTTAATATCCAATTTTATTAAAAGGCTTTTCCCATTTTAAATAAACACTAAAACTTATTAAATTATTTTTTCCAAATAAAGAGTCTCAAATAAAACCTATTGAAATTTTTGGTTTTATTTTAGATTTCAAAATAAAGTTTCTAATAAAACAAATCCTATATGATTTAATAACTAAGGCTCACTTTATTTAATTATTAATGGACTCTATAACAAAAATGTTATTTTATTTTAAATAAGCTTTCCAAATATTCCTTATTTCAAATACAACCTACTAAATGGTTAAGATTATTTAGTTCTCAAGTGGAGTTTGGAATTAAATCAAAACCTATGGATTTAATAAAGGAAACATCTATTAATTAAATAATAATAGACCCTATTATTATAATTATTTATTTAAGTTTGGATTTTGGTTCATGTTACTGAACAGAAATAATTTCAATATTACAAAGTTTGGATGTTGTTTAAATAGATTTTGTTGATGTTTGTTTGTTTGGAAATTCAAAACAGGAAATAGAATTAGAAAAAGGAAAAGATTCAGAAACAGGAAAAAAATAAGAAAAGAGTCGACCCAACCCAGCAGCCCAACAGCAGCCCACTCGGAGCCCAGTCTCTCTCCCTCCCGAAGAAAACGATTGACACCAATTAACTGACCCACACAGACAATGACCAGTGGACCTCACACTCTTTTCTTTTCCCACTGACCGGTGGACCCCACTCCTCCTGTTCTTCTCTCTCACCCGCGTGGCCCCTTCTTCCTCCCTCGACGCCGTTACCTGCTGTGATTCCGCGGATTCAATTCGTCTTAATCCCGCGCCTTTACCTCACCTTGACCATGCTCGATAAAACGCCAACGTCCCTCCTTCATTTCCCCTCCGACTCCTCCCTCAATCACGCCACCAGGCCGCCCCAATTCCTCCTCGAGCTCCTCTGTTCCGACCATCGTCTCCGACCAATTCAGGCCAGTACACGCCACCTCCTACCTTCCCGAGCACCCTGGCAGTTTCCCCACTCCTAGACGCTTCTCCCCGTGCCCTCCATTCAACCGCGGGCGCCCCGGAGCGTCGGCTTTGACAAGCTCCGACAGCACCGCCGTGTGTTTCTTCTCCGACGACGTTTTCCAGGTGAACCCGACCGCCCGTTCATATCTTGTTCACGCACACAGCGTTGTTTTGATCCTGCTCATCTGACCGCGCCTTCGTTTTGCCTTAGGACGATCTGCAGCAACGTCCTCGACCTCAACCAGAGCCGCCCGCCGCCAGAACGAACTCTGGCGAGAAATTCCACCTGACCCCGTGCGCCCCTTGCCACATCGACCACACGTCGAGCACCACCTCGTCCTCGCGAACACGGTAAGCGTCACCTCCATCTTCCTTGCTTCCTAGAACCACCGCGAGCACTTTGTCTGGCCGTCGCCGCCGTCCACCGCCGCGCAGCACCGCCAGTTAATGGCCGAGTGTTTAGGTCGGTTAGATCTCGATCGGGTGGATGTGATAGAATGACTTTAGCCGCGAAGAGGTACGCGCCCTGTGCCATACGATCTGCTTAAATCCAACGGACTGCAGCGTGATCCACCCCGAACCGGTATCAGCCAGTGAGATAGCGACGCATGGCCAGTATTTAAACTAAAAACAGATTTGAATCAGATCTATTTGCAAATTTCAAACCCCTGTATCTTTGGATCCACACGTCCAAAAATTACAAATTTTATGTCGTTGGATTCAGGAGAACAAGACCTAACCAACCATGGCCTTAGTTTAGAAAATAGTATTTGTTAGTTTGCTTGATTTTGCAGATTCTTTTGTAAGCTTGTTAGAGTAGAAAAGTTGCTTAAAATTGATTTTAGGGTTAAAACTTTTGCAAAATGGTTTGTTGTGACCTTACTGACCTTAGGAACCAACCCATGGTTTTGAAAATGAAATTGGAAAAATTTAGAATGGATTAATTGAATTAGTCTGTTTCTAGCTAAGTGAAGATAATGGTTTTATTATGAAAAAGGATTTTGGAATAAAACCTTGGGAAAATATTTTGATTCAAAGCTACTGACCCAAAACAACAAGTCTTGAGAGTTAGAAACTTTTGGTGAGAAACTTAAAGATTTTTGATATGATAAAACCACTTTCCACCACATAAAATGTTGAATGGATTTAAAAATAGTTTTGGGGCAAAACCCTCTAACTAATGACTTTGCCATTTTGGTAAATGACCAATTTGGACCTTACAAAGTTTAGAAACCTAGTGGAGACCATCCTTACAATAGAACCATCCCTTGCATACTTATGCATGATTTAGATTTCATTGCTTTGTGAGTGTGAAATTGTTTGTTTGACTTTGGTTTGGAATGTTAGTTGATCTTGTGTTTTCTTGACTGACTTGTAGTGAATTTAGCAAGTGTGAGACTAGCAAGATCAAGGAGTGAACCACCACTCCCTACCAAAAAGGCAAGTTACACTATCATACAAAAGTCCTACTATTTTCATTATACTTAGTAGATTTTTGAAACATGCATAAAAATGATTTATACTTAAGCTATGCTAAATCCTAATAGGATTCCCTATACACTCCTTAGTGGAAATATTGTAGTTGTTACATGCTTAGCCATGCTATATTTTGAAAAGAGATACATGTTGAGATTTTACAAAGGTTGAGAAAAGGACTTGTGTTTTACATAATAAAACAAGGACTCAATGAACCACCTAGGTGGAGAATACTTTAAGTTTTGGAGAAGGTGGCAACAAAAGGAACCATGTATATGGCAATCACTTTGTGTTGTGCCCCAAAACAAAACCACCTAGGAAACTTAGAGATCAAACATGCTTCTCCAATTGTGGCTTTCGTGTGCAACCACATGCTATTATGGCTCTGGCTTAGTCAAATACATTAGGAAGACCCATACATTGTCTTTAGTTACTGGACATGGGGATCTGGAATGCTTCAAGGGGGCTGAAGACAAAGCTAGCAATGATGTATGGGAGGACCTTTTGGAAAGACTTCGTCACATTCTCAGTCTGCCAGTACTCCATCTTGGTGAGCACTAATCCAGTAGGCCACTGGTGGCAACAAGATGGGATTGTGACATGTGGGTAAAGTGTACTCCTTCTGCAGAAGTTAATAAAATCTAAGTACTTAGCCGTGTCCCCGGTTATGGACAATACTGAGCAACTAAAGTTTGAACTATGGGAGATCTCGACATTCCAACTTCTAAAATAAAAACTTGATGCCCTTGTGTGTCTACCAAGGAATTCAAAGAGATTTTGTTAAGCTTGATGCACTTGGGGTTACCAAGGTGCTCAAGAGGTTTTGATGAAAACATGAACACTTGGGGTTAACAAGGAACTCATGAGATATTATAAAACTTGATGCACTTGGGATACCAAGGTGCTCAAGGAATTTTGACAAGGACTTGAACACTTGAGTTTCTACCAAGGAGTTCAAGGAGCTTGGAAAAAGGAGTTTTGACAAAGGACCTAAACCATTTTGAAAAGATAGGATAAAATATTGCTTTATGCAAATAAAGCCTAAAACTCTACTTAGCCAAATATGCATGTATTGATAGGATCCACTTACATTACACATAATAGTGAAGCTTGCCAATACAATTCAAAATGTATTGACCCTTGTGGCTATAACTTGTAATGTTGCAGGTTTGTTTGATTTTAATGGAGATTGTTTGATTAGGATTACAAAGTCTACAACCAACATCTGCCTGTGGCACCTTGAAGATGAAGGACCCATACTTATGGTTATTCCGCTGCAATGTAATGTAATAGCCAAATGAGCTATGTATGATGTATTAAAACTATGTTCTTCCTGGTTATATAGTATGTTATGACCTTTGTTTCTTGATATTACATCTTAACTGTGGATGCTAGCTAATGATCCAGGGACTAGCATTGTAAAACACAGGGGGCCCTACCTTATTAAAGATTGGGACCTCTACAGTTTGAGACAGCCAAAGTAGGCATGGGAGTTAAATTGGTCAAAATGACCATTCACTTAATATATTTGTTTTGATTTACTTGTCTTTAGGAAAAGTGTGGGAAATGTTTTATATGATGTTCATCTCACCTAAGAAACATTTTACAAGCTATGGATCACACAAACAAGGTGGTTTTTAAATAAATTCAAAATCCATGCATACACATATACATGCATTCATGAGTTTATTTAGAAAAGTTTTTGTTAACCCTAATCTTGATGATTAGTGTTTGATGATCTAAGTTTGGTATTTTTGGGATGTTACAAACCTTCCCCCCTTAAACAAAATCTCGTACCGATATTTGAAAAAGGATGTAAATATTACCTAGGATTTGAAGAGATCGGGAAACTCCGTCCTGATGTGATCTTCGCGCTCCCAGGTAGCTTCCTCTTCTGTGTGGTTGCTCCAGTGAATCTTGAGAAACTTGATGCTTCGGGTTCTGGTAGTTCGAAAGGCTTCTTCCAATATACGGATGGGTACTTCGGGATAGGTTAGGTCATCGTTGATCTCTATGGTCCGGTGATCGATATTCTTGAACACTTCGGTCTTCTTGGGGACTTCGAGACACTTGCGAAGTAACAAGATATGGAACACATTGTGCACAGCTGACATCTCTTCTGGTAATTCCAGTTGATACGATACTTCTCCTCGACGGTTCATAATTTTGAAAGGTCCGATATATCTGGGGGCTAACTTTCCCTTGAGTTGGAAACGCTGCATTCCCTTCAATGGTGACACTTTCAGATAAACAAAATCTCCTATGTTGAAGGCGAGGTCTCGACGTCTCTTGTCGGCGTAACTCTTCCGTCGGGATTGGGCTATCTTGAGGTGCTCACGAATCTTGTGAACCTTCTCTTCTGCTTCTCGTAGGATGTGGGTCCGAAAATCTGACTCTCCCCTACTTCCGACCAGTTCAAAGGGGTGCGACACTTCCTTCCGTACATGAATTCAAATGGGGCCATTTGCAAACTGGCTTGATAACTGTTGTTGTACGAAAATTCTGCAAACGGCAGACAGTCTTCCCACTTGGATCCATATTCTAACACACATGCTCTCAGCATATCTTCGAGTATTTGATTTACTCGCTCCGTTTGTCCATCGGTCTGAGGGTGATAAGTGGTACTGAAATCTAAGCGGGTTCCCAAACCTTCTTGGACTTTCTTTCAGAATCTCGAGGGGGTCTGTTGGTTCTTGGGGCAAATTGCTAGGAATATTTCTTTCTTCTTGGCTTCGGTGTCGATCTCATCCGGGGCATACCTAGCTAATGACAAGAATTTGTAACGGTATTCCACTACAGTCATCCTTCCTTGCTTCAGCTCTCTGAACTCGTCTCTCATTCTCTTGATCAAACCTGGTGGTACATGGGTTCTGCTAAACTTGACCTTGAATTCCTCCCAGGTCATCATCTGGCCTCCGGTCATTGTGCGAACACTGTTCCACCATGCCCTGGCATCTCCGGCTAGATAGTGGGTGGCGAACAGCACTTTCTCGTGGGCTTCCACTCCGGCAACTTCTAAGTTATTTTCCATGGTTTGCAGCCAATCATCGGCGTCTAGGGGTTCTTCTGACTTAGTGAAAACAGGTGGTTTGGTATTCTGGAAATTCTTGAGCTTAGATCCATGGTTGTCCTGATTTCTATGGCCTTGGTTGTTATGGGCAAGCTGGGCTATCTGCTGAAGGGTGGCTAGGTTGGCTTGACGATCCGCTCTTTCAGCTTCACGGTCAGAAGTCAACATTTGCAGAATCTGCAACATCGGGTCCGGGGATGAACCACTTCCTCCACGTGGCATCTGAAGATTGAGATAGAACATGAGAAAAGAGGGAAATTTCTAAAGTTTTGGGTCTTTGAAAAGTTTTTAAAGTTTGACTCAGATTTTCTAGCAACTTGCTTTTTCATTCATTCATTCATTCATAGCACACGATACAACACACACCACAAAAAAGTAAGGCAGATGGTTTTAAGAACCATTCGGAGAACTACGATACAGTGGGACCGAATACTACTCACTACGCTAGTGCTCAATTGCTACTACTCCTCAGAATTTGTTGCCTCATCATCCTTATCATCATCGATGAATGCGAAATCGTCTTCATCGGTGAAGAATTCCATAGCCTGATCCTCCAAAAAATCATCGTCATCGCTGAGACAGGAGTAGGGGTCTCCACGAAGATCCTCTCCGGGATTCTCCCTTTCCTCCAACTGCATGTCTCTCTCGTGGATGGTCTCCTCCAAAGATGAGATGCGGTGGCGACGACGGGCAATGATGTGCTCCTTCTTGTCGAGCTGACAGCGGCGAGACTTGCGATCCTTTGCTAGCATGGCGATGGTTTGGTCCTTCGTCTTGATGATGGCAGACTTGTGGTTGGAGTAGTCACGGCAGTTGTCTAACTCCTGCTGACGATCGTACATCATGAAGCTAAGGTGGTCCAATTGAGTCTTTAGCTCGGGGTGGTATGGGGCTTCTAGTGGTTGTCCATTTGCATCATGCCTTGGGCAAAACTCAAAGCGAGTACCCTTGATCTGATTGATGCTCTGCCCACACAGATGGGAAAGATCTTCCTGCATGGCCCTGGCAAGTCCATCGAGCCAATTGTTCTCTCTTAAGGTAAACTGAATTCCTTCCGCAGTGGGAGGTTCAATCTTTCCTCGGAGACTTGCAACAATTAGCCACTGCAGATCTTCTCCACCTTGATCATTGAGCTGAGCTCCGAAGAAATCCAGAAGTTCCGAAAGTGGTCCAAATCCCTCTCAAAGATAAGGTCTCCTCCATTCCCTAACTGATAAAACTTGCTGTACTTCACGTCCATCTATAAGAATATAGGATGAGTAAGTTAGTAGAGTGATCAAGTGTGTCCAAATTTTATGTATTTTGCAAGGGTTTTTGAAGAACATGAATTTTCATGAGAGAATCCAAGGGGTAAGAATGAGAATAAGTTTTTGTAAATATTTGTTTTCTTTGGTTTTGAAACTAAGATTTTGATTCAAACGTCCAGTCTAACTAGGGTCTCCTATGGTCAGGATGGCTCTGATACCAACTTGTCAACACCCGGATTTTTAATCCCAGATGCCTGTTATGCCATACATCGCAATCCCAGGATTACCATTTGTGCGAGACATAACAGAATTGGATACCATAGTACATCATCCTTTACAAACCGTACATAAGTTCTTACACAAATAGGGATCTCATGATCCAGTTCTTAATACAACATCAAGCAGCGGAATACGTAATAATAACGGTAGCATAGGCGAAGCTCCATCTTCGGGGTCACAGGCAATCCTGACGATGGGAGATGATCCTAATTGTCGTAAACTTCCTGGGGTCCATCCTCCAGGTACTCCTCTTCATAGTCTGTCCATGGGAATAGCCAGGGACAAAGCCATGAGTACTCTTTAAGTACTCGTAAACTAATACTAACAAGTGAGAGGGGTTTTTGATAATAGGACACTAGGCTCTAGGGTTGTTTTGCAAAAGCCAGATTTATCTCTACTAAGTTTAGAAGCAACGAATGCTAGTTGAATTTTTATGACACCTAAATGGGAACTTGTATTTCATATCACAACCCTGTTGTGGTCAAGTCAAAGTCTCACTTTATTTCACAAGTCATTTTGAAAAGTCTAACGGGGGAATAGTATGGCCACTCCAACTGTCCATAACCGCGGACGCGGCTATTCGAATAGTTTGACACTCTGAAGAGATTGTACACTTTCACCATAACATTCGATACATCCGTCAGGAACAAATCCTGAATTCACCATACTCAGTATGCGGATAATCAATCCTAACCTTTCAATTACACGCCCTAGTATAAGCACCTTTCAATTACCTTTCAATCCATCATTCCAAGGTTTTCATAACCATTTTTCCACCAAGTATTCCCATCTAAAGTTGATCAGGTTTTATGCTTAGCACTAGCATCTACAGGTGGGGGTAAGCACTAATGAGGGGTGGTAAACTAGTGGAGTTTTAACTAAGTTCAATCTCATGCCTTAGGATGACATCAGGATTATCTAGCTTAGGCCAAATTTTATGCTCTTTATGCAACCTTCAAATATCTTTCTAGTATCTACCATTATTTTAAGTAAACTCTAAGTAAGAGTTTTGATAAGGAAATAAAGTAAGAAGCTTGCAAGTAAAACTAGGATTGGGTATCAAGTGGAGATGATCATATATGCTTAAGGCATATAGTGGTCATGGTAACAAGCAAGTATTAGCTTGCACAATCAACTGGTAGTATTAGGCTTGCATCAGTGTCAATATAAGCTTGCATTAGTAGGGTATCTTGCAAGTGTTAGCTTGCCTTGTGCAGAGGAGTGGTTGAAGTTCTCCTCGGCTTCTTCTTCGTAGAATCCTCCTTCCTCCTCGTATCCTTGGTCGGTACTAGCGTCTATAAATAAATACGATGTACACAATGTCACATCCCAAAATTCTCCTAATTTTGGAATGTGAAATAAATAAATAAGTTTGATTAATTGTTTGACTATGTTGAAAATTCTCAAAGAGAAGAAACTTTTTGAATAGAAATTCCTCTCAACCTTGAATTCAAAATCTTATATTCTTTTGTGATGACCTAAGTAGCCATATATGCAAAAGGGCATGGATTGATTATGGATTGTAGAATTGGTGTGTAAGATTTCAAAATGAAAATCATGAAGCCTTCATAAGCATTTCATTACATCCATGCAAAGATCTCACAAACTGAATCCAAATCCTGGTATCTAAATCCTATAGCTGATTTGCCCAAATGTTCCTAAAGGTAATTAAATTGACTTTATAAAGCCCACTATTTCTAAGGCAAAAATTATTGATAATTATAGCCTAATGAGATCAGTTAATACTATAGAATTTTAGAAAACAAAATTGAGTTCATTTGGAGCTATTATGAAAAAGTTATGGAATAAATAAAAACAAATAAAGATATAAATAAAATGAAATATACAAGGATTTATAAACCCACTATTTGCAAACTAGTAAGAAGATTACAAATATGATCCTACAATGATCTATTCAATTTTAGAAAAATTTAAAAACAAGAATCGTGTCATTTGGAATTCGTATGCAAAAGATACGAGGGAAACAAGTAAATAGAAAAAGAAACAAAAAAAATCTAATGGGCCGGCCCACCCGAACCGTCTGGACCATGCAGCCAGGCACGTACCGATCGTGTCCCAGGTTTGCTTTAAAATTTGTGCAAAAACCTATTTTCTAGACCTATCTCTATTCAAATACTCGTAACTTTTTATCTACAACTCCAAATCGACTTCCGTTTGTTTCTACTTGTTCCCTACTTCAAGGCCTATCTCTACACCATCCTAAATCTCCATATAAACTCGTGAAACCACAACTGTACGAGTTTCCCTTCTTGAATCCCGAATCTACACATGCCCGAACCTTATTTCGCTTTTTAACCCATCTAGACTTCGTCGTTTGCCTTCGGTCAAAAAACAAAAGTTGTAGAACTCGTCGAAATCTTTCTATTCCGACAAACCTCACCTCTTTTCATCCACTACAGTCGGAGAATTTCGTATCGCAATATTTCAGATCTTACGGTGTAAATCCAAGATGTACTCGTGCTCGTTTCTTCAAATATAAATTCCTTTGGTGAGAAGGTAGAAATAATGATTCCCCACAACTTTCGTGTTCTAAGTTTTTCAATTTGACCTACGGATTTGTCTCTCTAACACAGATCTGTTTCTTGTCTATTCTAAGCCAAAATCGGGTCAATCTCTTCTTCTAGCCACCGGATCCTATCCAGACGGTCGAGATCCAATCAAACCGGTGCGTGCCATGTCGTCATCCCGGTCAGCTTCCTCATTAATTCCACGTCAATGTCAGGTCAACATCTAGTCCCAGTCAGCATGCAAAGTCAACCTGTCCGGTCAGCGGAATATTCTCTGGAATATTCCGTTCGAATTTAAAATTGCATATTATAGGTCTAACTTGTAAAATTCATTAGAAATTCATACCACGTCCCAAAATTGCGTATAATATATCAAATTGAAGATAATTTTACGTAGAATCATCTTATCAGAATAGATCCAACTTTTACTGTATGTGGTTACTGCAGTAATTTAATTGGTTTTAATGGTCTTTTAGGTTAATAAATTCATAAGAAATTATCTATAACTCCGAAAAATATGAACAATATATCAAATTGAAGGTACTGTAATGTACATTAATAATATCTGCTTGGATCTAGACTTTGCCGACTATTTAACCCATACCAATTTAATTAGTTTTAATTGATTTATAAATCATTAAATTCATAGTAAATTAATTGCTTGTCACAAAAATATAAATGATATACCGATGGAAAGATGGTTCCATGTAGATCATCAATATGCAATTAGTTCAGCCTTTGACTGTAAGGTTTTGCCGAGAAGATTTAAATGGTTTAATGGCTTGTTTAGAGTAATAAATTCATAAGAAAATAAATATTATTCAGAAAATTACAAATAATATGTCCCTGAAATCACAATTCCGTGGAGATTACAGATATAATTTTAGTTTGATTTTTAGACAAAAGAAACTATATGAATCATATAAAACCCATTAAACACTATTTATATCATACAAAAAGATCTATAATTCCGATTAGGGTGAATCAAAGTGCTAAGGTTTTGTATTGACAATATCTATATAGAGAAATTGCATGACAAATTATTTGGTACTGTTAAAACAGAAATTCATACAGAAATATTTAAACCCATTGAAATAGTGTTTTAATCATAGGAAAATATCTATAACTCCTTTTTAGGTGATTCAAATTGCCACTGTCTCTAAATTGCATTACCTCTATCCAGTAGCATCTAGTTCACAATTTAATACGACATAAACATATTTAGTTCAATTGAAGTGGTATACACCATATTAAATCGATACAACTTTAGTAATAAAAGCTTTAGTGCAATAAATGACTTTCCACATGCATCATGTAATCTAACTTTGTGCAGAACACTAAATGCAACCATTGTGACTCATTAAATCGTCATGCATGCATCTATTCATCATTGTTTTCTTGTTATGTTGCACTGTTGTATGTTTGCAATGTTTTGAATGGTGTTTGTTGTGTTTGCTTCAAACGTTAGATTGCGAGGAGTGCAACTACTGTGATTGCAACTACTATGATTGCAAGTATTGTGGTTATTACGAAACAGGCCAATATAATTGTAAGGATTATCTAATCGACTACATCTACAACAAAGGCAAGTGGTGCTATCTTGGTCATAAATGTCCTATTGTTTTCCTATGCATTGTAGATGTTTTGTAGAATTGCATATGTAGGAGTTGATGTGTATATGCTATGCTATGTCCCATATTATTCCCTAGTATTCCTTGTTTATGAGCCATCGTATTGGTAGATTGCTTAGCTATGCTATTTAGACAAGGAAGGGAATCATACCATGAAAAGTTATTTGTTTTGAAAGGATTTTATTTTGTTAAATGACATACCAACATGATTTTAATGAACCACCTGGGCGGAATGGCATTGATTGGGTCATCTAGTGTGGATTATGGTGGGAAATGCCGCCCAGGACACTGAGAAAGGATTGGTTTCTTTGTTTGGTAGCTTTCGTGTGCAACCATGTGCCAATAATGAAATGGGCGGTTGGTTGAACTCAGTAGGTTATGGTAACTCGAACCCACGTATCCAGAGATGTAGATAGTGTAGGTTGGACCGGTGCGTGTCGGGTTTGGGGAGCTACTTCCCAAACGGTTCCTTCTTGGACTTCTCCCTATTATCACCCAATATGAGAGTGGTGGTATTAGCTGGGCTGGCCAAGTCACATGGGTAAGGTGTACTAACCCCTGCAGGGTGTATAAACTAAGTGCTTAGCCGTGTCCCCGGTTATGGACAATTTGAGTGACCTGATACTGATGCTATGATATTTCTCACTCATCCTTATTTCTTAATTACTTAAAACTTGTTGGGTGAACATAATTGGGTAGGAGCACCTGGGAGTGAACCAGAGTGTCCTATTTATCGTATTGGAAAACTACTTTGTTACAAATGTTAGGATAAAACTGTTGCTTTATGCAAATGAGCCTGAACTCCACTTGGCCAAATAAGCATGCAGTTGATAGATCTGTTGTTAACCACTTTAGCCTACTTGCCATACATTCAATGTATTGACCATTCGTGGCTGCAACGTTTCATGTTGCAGGTTATATCGTATCTGAGTGATCGTTCATAGGTCGCGAGACTCCACTCAATAATTATTCGCCTGTGGCACATTTGAAGGATGGAGATCTACCTTGTATTCGTTTTCCACTGTGTACTTGTATAAATAATGTAAATTCTGGATCATATTCGTTGTATTTATGATGCACAGTTATATTTGGTATCATTTTGTACTGTGTGTGCCAGTGAACCGATCCAGGGATTGGCACTATACACATGTACTCAGCCTTATCAGGCGAGGGTGTTACACACAATCACCAAACAATACTTAACTACTTTCAATCATCACACAGGGGTCCTATAGATGATCTAACATCATATCTAACATTACAAGATTAAGGCTTGGTTTAAATCCTTTTATTTTTAGAAAAGTAATTTCTACTCATTGAAAAACTACTTAAGATTTAATATTCTCCAAACCAAAGATGGGATCATGCTGACACATGTCATCACCACATATTTTAGTCCATGGGAATATGATTTAAAGTGGTGTCACAATTTAATAAGGTTTTACCCTTTTATTTTTGTTAAATAAAGTGACTAGAAATGCCTATGTAGCATTCTTTTATTACTTGAACATTATTTCTGTAAGTAAACCTATATGTTTTTATATATTCTGAAAGGTATGGTTAAATGTGATTTTTGAGAGTTGGAATCAACTCAAAAGATATTATGGTTTAAATTTGAAAAATGTTTGAATAGAGAAAAGCTTTTGCCTTGTTATTTTTACCATGGGTGATCTATAGATCCAAATGACTTGAATCCAATGGGCTTGGATTCAGCATTCCCAGACCTTTCCAACAAAATTGCTTTCATTCAATTTGGTGCACTTAATCGATCTGAGTTGATTTTTGAAATTAGGTATAGAAGTGAGTTTGAAATAAAATGGAAAAGGTTTAATTCAAATAACTGGGCTGCCCGGGAAAAGTTAACGGGCCGGCCTGCTAAGCATAGCGCTTCCGCGGGCTGCTTAAGTGGCTGTCCCCACTCGTCAGTGAGACAGGGGGGTGCGAAGGGTATGGGGCGATGTGAGGCGTTCGATCGGGTTCTAATCCAACGGCTGAGAGTCATCGTCGACGTTGGGCAACGCCGGCGAGAAAGAAACCTAGCGCGGCTAGTGGGGGCTGTTGGGGGCTCACTGGGGTGCAGGCGAGGGTCGGTGAGGCGGGCGAACGACGAAGTCGACGACGGCGAACTCAGGGGTGGTCGCGGCAGCTCCTGGGGTGGACGAAATCGATGGCACCCTTCTTCTCCAAAGGCGGTGGGCTCCGGTGAAATTCCGGCGATGCGCTGCTCGCCTTGCTCCGGGACTGAGGCGGGGTGGTTCTGGGTGAGAGAGGAGTGGAATGGTGTGAAAAATTTGAGCGGGGGAGTCCTCTATTTATAGTCTCGACGGTGAGACCGAACGGCATGGGCAGGCGACGGTGGCGACATGGCTACGGGCTGCTAGAGGCATGGCCAGCTGTGGCGATCGCTTGGTGGTCTCCTGGCGATGCTCTATGGCTTTAATGCGCTTGTAGGGGCGGTGCGGTTTGGTCTGGAACACGCGACGCTCTGCGCGGCAGAGGCGGCGTCTTCGACGGCGAGCGGTGGCTGTGCGTCATGGGGCGGCGAACGGGGATGTTTGGCGGTCTCCTGGGTCGGTGGTGATCGTGTATGCACGCGGCGAGGGCGGCGCATGGTCTGTGGGCTTCGGTCGAGGGTGGCGCTCTGGCGCATGCTCGACATGGTTGGCATAGGCACGGGCGTGGCGTTCCTGGGTGCTCTGGTCGGTGTCTTCGAGGCAGGGCTGGTCGAGAGGGGGCGGTGAGGCATGGGTGATCTCCCAGACAAGGTTGGCATGGCTAGTTTCCTTCCTAGCTTGCTGTCTACACTGGGGTGGCAAGGGTGGCTTCGGCTATTCACCATTGATGGTTTTGGCAAGCTCACAGTGGTGCTAGTGCTTGGTTAATCTTGCTAGATGATCTACTGAGCTGGTTGTGAGCTTGATAGGGAACCAGTTAGGCTCAAAACACTACACACTATAGTGTTTTGATTTTGTTTGATTTGTGTCTGCCAAGTGTTTGATGAAATGGCCGCATGAATTCAAGTTTTGAATTTTGAAAAGATTTTTGGTGGGTGTGCTAGATTGGTGCTGGTGAGTCTGCAGATGCTTGGGTTTTGAAAGTTGAGCTTGTTTGAGTAGTTTTTGAAAAAGTGGGATCTTCCCATATGATAAAGATTTAATTTTGAATTGTCATTTAAACTATGCATTTGAAATTTTCTGGATGATCACAAAGTGGGCCTTGATACTTTGTTATGAGTAAAATCAAGGGGTGCAAAGATCCAGAAAAGTTTCTGTTAGGTTCTAAAAGTTTGAGACAGCCAAAGTAGGCATGGGAGTTAAATTGGTCAAAATGACCATTCCTTTATTTTATTTGTTTTGCTTTATTTGTCTTTGGGAAAAGTGTGGGAAATGTTTTAGATAATGTTTATTTCACCTAAGAAACATTTTACAAGCAAGGAAACACACAAACAAGGTGGTTCAAAAGAATTTCAAATTCAATGCATACTCATATGCATGCATTCATAATTTTATTTAGAAAAGTTTTTGTTAACCCTAATTTTTGATGCTTAGAGTTTGATGATCCAAGTTCAATATTTTTGGGATGTTACATTTATTCCCAGCCTAACTCATCAGCCGAGACTAAAGGGGTGAGCAGTGCGCGGGAGCCGGGACTAGTGACCCCCCTTTAGTCCCGGCTGGTGCCACTCATCGGGACTAGAGGGGGGTATTTAAAGAGGCCTCCTTCCCCGGTCGGTTCCACGCACCGCAACCATAGGAGGCCATCGACGAACTCCCGCCGCCAGGCTGCCAAAAAACTGTCGCCGGTTGCCACCGCCACCGCCACCGCGCCTTCCCGTGCCTCTCCACGCGCCGCCCTCCCTGCTCCGCCACTGCCTGTGCCCCTCCATCGCCAGCGGCCTCCACCGTGTCTCCCCCGCCACTGCCACCTCCAGCGCACCACCGCCACCCACTGCCTCGCCTAGGTATAGTTAATTATAATTTTTATTTGATAATTTTTAGTTGGTAATTTTATTAGTTAGGTATTTTAGTTAGTTAATAATAATTAGTTACATATATATTTGATAATTATATTTATATAGTGTATAGAAATAATATTATATAGAAATAATATTATAGAACTAATATTATAGAAATAATATTGTATGGAAATAATATTAGTATAGAAAATAATATTATATAGAAATAATATTGTATGGAAATAATATTGTATGGAAATAATATGGTATAGAAATAATATTGTATATAGAAATATGTATATAGCAATATTTTGTATGGGAATATTATTGCATAGAAATATTATTTTGCATAGAAATATTATTGTAGGGTTCGCAGCATAGAAAACAAAAATTTTCCTACGATGTGAACTATATACCAAGATCTATCTACTAGATACAAACAACGGGCGGATGTATATCCGTAGAGAATATACCCTTGAAGACCGACAAAGCTTAACGAGTTCAACTCGTGGTTGATGTAGACGATCTCTTGCCGATCTCAAGATCGAGAGGAAGTCCTAGCGCCACAAATCAGCAGCGCATCCGTGCTCGCACACATGTTCGAGGCACCGAGCAACCTCCGCCTCCTCGCTCCAGCGATGTAGCGGAAGCACAACTCTTTCTTGCCGAATAGCCACCGGGAACATGTATCTCGCTAGTCCGAGACCATGGGGGATAAATTCTAGAGGGGGAGAGAGATCCTTCACGAGGAGGTGTGAGAGACAAGTGAGGAGGGGGTTCCTTTTATAGGAGGAGGGGGGAACCCCAAGGGGGTGGCCGGCGCATGGGGGCTGCCCCCTCGCCCTCCCCTCTTCATGTGGGTGGACACTCCACTCACAAATCTCCTTTAAATTCCCTCCACTCAAAAGTCCACTCAAATTCCCATTAAATTTCCACCAAATTTAATGCAAACTCTCATTAAATAAAACTCTTTTATTTTATTCAGAATTTTGTCAATTACTTTAATGACAAACATTCACAAATAACCCTTTGCTAGAATTCTATTTCACATGCATAACCACTTTATGCAATTTCACCCGAAAACCTGTTTCGGTATCTAGTGAAATAAATTCCTGCGCTTGTTCATTCTTTCGGCATGAAACATTTGCTCCAACTGTATGTCGGTGTCTCTTAAGTGTGTCACCCTATGGTTCATGAATAATGCGGACATGATCGAGATCCCTCTCGGATCAATAATCAGAAGCGGGATCTGAAGACCCATACTGACTCCCACACATTCAACGATGACTTTCTTGTGATCGTCGGAACCTTTTACGCTAGTATCTTAATCCCTTTGTTTCACGATATATTACATGTCCGAGATTCGATCATCGGTATCTCCATACCTAGTTTGATCTCGTTACCGACATGCACTCTTTTCTCGTTCCTGTGATATAACATTCTAGTGATCAAATCACTTGCTTGCAAGCTAATCAATGTGATATCACCGAGAGGGCCCAGAGTATATCTATCCGTCATCGGGATGAACAAATTCCACTCTCGATCCATGAGCCTCAACATAACACTTTATTAGTTCTGAATCCAAGTTTATAATCACCCTGTTACGGTGTGACGTTTGATGTTATCAAGAAACTCTTCCGGTGTTAGTGATTGACATGATCTCATGGTCTAAGGATTAGGATCACTTCGTAAGTTGTTATAGCAATATAAACTCAATGACTTTGATCGTAATGCTATACTTCGGATGAATGTTCATCACACCATTACACTAATGTTGTGATCCCGTTATTAACAACATCCAATGTCCATGATCAGGAAACCTTGATCATCTTGTTAATCAACGAGCTAGTTTATGAGAGAGGCATAACTAGGAACTTTTTGTTTGTTTATTAAACACACATGTATTAATGTTTCCGTATTAATACAATTATAGCATGCAAAATAAACATCTATCATATACTTGGAATACACATAATAAACACTTTATTATTGCCTCTCAGGGCATATTCCCTTCAATTATTGCATTTAAATATTTGTGTATAGAAATATTGTATATTCTATACACAAATATTTGTGAATCATTCTATGGGAAATAATTTTGTATAGAAATATTTTTTTCTATGTTCAAATATTGTGTGCATTTTGCAATAATATTTTGTGCATGTGGCATTTTGCAGAAACTATGGATCCATCTAGTCCAATCCGCATAGACCTAGCACAAGAATAAATTCTCGAGGATATAATCCACGACGCTGATCCATCTAAATCTTCCTCGAAGTGTCTGAAACAATCCGGTGAGGGAGAGGAGGTCGACCAAAGAGAGGGAGAAGCAGTCGGCTCTGATGATGGAGGACCGACAACTCCGTTGATGGAGAAGCCCATGGACCCTTTACGAAGATCAGCGAGGTATATAGATGATGTCCGGTGATCACTAGATATAGGATGTCCGGGAGTAGCTGTATATGCCGAGTTGTATATATATGAGATTTCTATTTTCGTGCCCCTGGTTTGTTAGCTATACTCAGTTTTCCCCATCCACTTAACTTTTTCTCAGTTGTGCCCATCTCCTTGTCCGAAACTGTCACACCGTCTGAAACTCGCTGTCCGTTAGCCTTGCTATTACATGCTAACAAGTGGGGCCGCGTTTAGTCGGGTCCCATAGTGGACCCCCCTTTATAGGCTGAAAAGTAGGACTGGTGCGTTATGCTGACTTGTGGGGCTATGCCATGTTGGACTGCGTGGGGCCGGCAGATGGATTATAAAAAAGGATGGTGGTTTTCTTTGGCTTGTATATGTGCTCTTGACCTGGTGGTCAGATGAAACAATAGCTTAATATGCTCCCTACATCAGATTCATATGGTATATGATTATAGAATGAATATTGTAGCTTTGCTACAATATAATAAATGATTCCTAGTTTATGAACTAGGAAAATAATTTGAGATATGGTTTGGTTGCCTCTAGCTAGTTGACCGGGTGGTATTTTACCACATAGGATTTGGCTACTGTGGTGCCTTCCTAGAGTGTGCACAGTGGCCAAATCCCAAGCCACAATAGCTGCTGTTTTTCTTTAAGAGCGTTCTTGAAATGATCAGAACTGGTATTCCATGGATCTGGTACCACCTATTGTTTATGTGTGATCTATGGACTGCTAGAAATCTTGATTTGGCCTGTGATGCAAAGTCTACAGTCCAAGTGATAACCTAAATATATCTGGTTGTAGCACTATGCGTTGCTCCTATGATGATTTTATACTCCACTTGAGTATAAGTCTAAGGAGATGATTATTACACCTAATCATGCTTGGAACTGGTATGAATAAATATTATGTATGATTGATAATGGTGCAACCTTTTGTTGTTGTTGAAGCTATGCTATGACTTGTGGTCCTGGTGGAACTTGTTCCTGGTTGCTGCTTGATATGCTCCTTCTTGTTTGGTTGGCTGGCTTCTTGTGCTTTTGGCCTACTCCTTATGATTCTGACCTCCTACTGGTTCTCTTGGATGGCTTCCTCAAGCAACCAGGGCACTGGTGCTGTGGTGATGATGTACTATGGGGTTTTGGTGCTGAATCTACAAACTCTGGGGTGTAGAGATTACATGGATGGTTGATATAAGCTGGGTGTATTTGCTGTTCTTGCTATGATGCAGAGAATTCAGTATAGAACTCCATCCCTTGTATGGCTATGTACTTATCTCTCTCTCACAACACCCCCTGTGTTGACAGCACATCCACATGCAGCAGTGTGTGAGCTGCCTGTGTGCTTGCCTCACTTAAATGGATCAGATCAAGTAAAAACTAGATCTTTTGCTGGGTATAACTGTTTAGCTTTTACCTTTTACTAATCTGGTGAAACTTGCCCCATTTTGCCTATGATGTGAAACTGAGGCCAAATTTACAATAAGAACAAATACTACTTTATTTGGCCCCTATTTACTCTGCTCAGTGATGTAATGAACAGTGCACCTCACTGTTAGACTGAGAGCAATTACTAACACTAAACATTTTTGTTTTTAACTTTTATTTATTTGTTTTGCAGGGATCAAGAAAGAATACAGGAGATCAAAGTAGATAGAGATTCTAGCTTAGGTTTATAACTACTATAATCTTCTTATTTAATTGTAATAACAATGTAATTCTTGTATATTTTATTGAAGCTTTTCTTTTTCTTTATTTGTAACTATTCATCTATGTAATGGC
Organism: Avena sativa; assembly: GCA_916181665.1. Lineage (NCBI taxonomy): Eukaryota > Viridiplantae > Streptophyta > Magnoliopsida > Poales > Poaceae > Avena > Avena sativa. Next base: position 442,312,347 of record OV702294.1, on the reverse strand, counting down.
TGTTAATTTACTTGTATTGATTAAATCTTTGTATTATTAAATAAAGATATCTTATTATTTGTATTTCTTTGATTTCTATTAATCTATATGATTTCTTCTTTCATTTAATTTATTGTACTTTACTTTTATTCTTTTAAAGTAAAAGAACAATGTAACATTTCATGTATTCTTATAAAGAATTATTTTATATCATAATTTAAATGATTTCTTTTTTATTCCTTTGTTCTAAAAGGATAATGTAATATACATATACTCTTTTAATAAAGAACTCGTCTATTTGTTTCATTAATGTAATTCATTTTCTATTTTCTTTATTCACTTATTTGTTTTATTGTAATATTCCTTTATTCTTTTATTGTAAAAGAACATTGTAATGTTGGATTTCAAGAATCTTTATACTTTTGTTTATAATACTTGTATGTGCATTATTGTGAATAATTATTTATAATTCAAATTTTCTCCCCTCATAATCCACTAAATCAATAAAGGTCATGTCAATATTCATTGCACTCACTGAGATGGCTAATTTCTATTCCATCAAAGCAAGAGGGATTCTGATCGCTCTAGGATTTTAGTTTGCGAAAAATTTACCCGGATTTTCATATACTTGCATGCAGATGCACAAAATCCTAAATCTACCCTTCGTTTAGTCCTAAATGCTGGGATGTTACAACAACCGATAAGGTAGCTCTAGCAACGCTTCACAAAGCCAAACCCTACTTATGCTAGGAGCAGTGGATCAGGGAATATAGGCTTCAAAGGGAACATGCATCAGATAGGATTACTCTATCTATCGATAAAATACTTTAGAATCGTACGCACATGGCAAGAATTGAAATGCTTGAAATCATAGGATTATATCATGTGTGGGGTTTCGCTTGTCTTTGCCAGTTGATATCCAGAAAGCAGAGCTTCAGACATCTGGTACTTGACTTGATTATAATTGCCCAAGTATTTGTCTTCGAGCTTCGACGGTGTTGATCTCAGTCTTTAGTCTTGGTCTTGATCTCGATTCTGATATCGTATTCTACCGAGGAAGAACCAAATACTGGAAAGAAGGGAAAACAATCAACACATGGCATCGATGCAATGCTCAAACAAGGATGATGATATGCCAAGTTAAATTGCATTGAGATAAAACTATAAGGCATGCTTGACAATTTAATCGGGGTCCCGAGGGGTACAAAACCTAATCGGGAAAACCCCGGAGGCATATGAGAGGGGCTGATTTGTTCTTCTAATTAAACTTGCAAATGAAGTTGTTTAGAAATACATGATTATAGATCTATTGTGTAGATTTTAATTTTCTGAACATTTTGATATATTATTTGTATTTTTCTGATTTAAAATCAATTAGTTATGAATTTCTCCATTTTTAATTCATTTTTGGAATATTATAAAACAATTTACATTTTGGAATATTTTTATTAATCAGAAACATTTCTGATATATGTTAATATCACTTACAGTAGGGACCCACCTGTCAGGGATTTTCCTTTACTGAATAATTACATAAATTATTTACTGAAAATAATAAAACAAAAGAAAAGGGTTATTGCCTCGTGGTGACGTCATGTTGACGTCATCCATGGAGCTGCTCTCAGGACGGACGCGGGAGCGGCGCTAGGGGCGATGCGAGGCTGCGAGACTGGGCGTGCTGGACTAGCGCGAGTGCGCTGAGCCGTAAAGTGGCGGCGCCGCTCTCATATGGTCGCCGGAGCGACGTGCACGACGGCAGACGGCGGCGGGGTTTGCAGCTGCGCGGCGGTAGCTCGAACCAGAGAGAAAGGAAGAAGGTGGAGAGCACTGGCGTGCTCAGAATCTCACCAAGAGCACGGTGCCGGTGTCGGTGAGGCAAGGGGTGGCCGGACGACAGGGAATTGGTGGTGGCAACGACGGCAGCCGACGGCGGTTAGGGGATGATTCCGGCGAGGAGGGAGCTTCCCTACTTGCGTGCTTCACAGATAAGAACGAGGGAGACGAGGTGGTCCCGACGGTGCCCTCCATACGGCGTGGGGTGGCCTGAGACGGCGGGGCTCGCCGGCGTCTGTGAGCTCTAGGGTTAGGGTTTGCGCACGAGAGAGCGAGGAGGAGAGGAAATAAGGGCTAGGGTTCATCTGTGGCGGCTCTAGGGATCAAATAGACGCTTGGGGGCGGCGGCGTTGATCGCGGCGCAAGGCGGATCATCGGGTGGCCGGCGGCGAGCCACCGAGCTGCTTCTGCAGTGGGAGGAAGACGACAGGGCAGGGTGAAGTGGTACGGGGCTGCGGTTGGGCCAAACTTGGGCCAGGGTGGGCTGCTGCGGGACGCACGCTGAGCGGCAGAGAGTGAGGGGGAGATGGGCTGTGGCCCAGCTAGCTAGGTGACTGTTTTTCTTTGCTGAAATTATTTTCTATTTCTGTTTTCTTACTTTTCTCTTTATATTTTGAAATACAAACCTGTTTTGCACATTTACAAAATACAAGAACTTTTGCAAACATTTAAAATACAATGGAAACCCTTTATAACCATTTTGGGCTCCACTTTGTTTTGGTAATTTTCCAAATATTTTGAACCATTTGAATTGATTTCAAAGAGGAAGGAAAATAGGGTTTAGGGCTTTGTGATTATTTCTCTTGCATGCATTTTAGAATGATGGTCATGAATGCACAAACATTTCCTAATTAGGGATTAATAAAACTAGGGTTGTTACACTAGCTATGCTAAAGTCGGGGTGGATCAAATCGTAACGGGGTGGGACACAATGGAGCTTGACATCCCTGGACCTGAAGGTGAGAGGACACTCTGATAAGTACTCGGTGGTATCATTCTATGGGACAAGAACAACATCAAGCTTCCATGCTCGGTGCCAAGGCTAACACCGCCTCTGAGTCATCGTAGGTCACCTTCACCTCCAAGAAACCCACCCCATGACTACGACCACCACAGCACGAGTCCGTCTCGATCTCCACCATAGGGTCAGTCGTCTTTGCTGCAGGGTCATCCTGCTAAGGACAATAAGAGGAAGCGTGCTCCGTCGATGAGTACTAACCGACGCAGCATCCCAAAACAAAAAATGTCGCCCCTCCCAATAGTGCCTCATAATAATCTTCCCATCAGACCTTACAATTGCATTGACGAGGAAACCACAAATCGCAAAGGCCGAATGTGATGTGCATTTCGAAAATAAGAAACCCGAGCTCGCTCTGGTATACACCAAGAAGCAAAAAGCGTATGCACTCGATTTTCTGAACACAAAATCGCAATATGAGTTGCACCATAAGCCACATGACTATCTACGAACACGTCATAAGGAAGTGGCGAAGAGCAAATCAAGAAAAAGTGCAAGCGGCGGCAAATCAAGCAAAAGTGCAAGCCGTAAAAGATCAGACGTTCCCCAGCTCGGACAACAGGCCAAACAATCGATCCAACCCTTCAAGTTTTTATTTGAAAATGTTCCCTAGCGACGCTCAGAGCCAATAGATATGGAAGAAACTACGGAGTTGGCGGCCGCTATGAATGTGAGTGTTGCTAAATTTTTAGGATCCTAGGACGACAAGTTACCCAAGACTATTATAGTCGCTAGATATGTCCCAGGGATGGATTTGGTTAGAAAAGAGAAGTTGCGAGAACCTCCAACAAAAATGCGGAATCTCCATGAATGGTACCTAAAGTCCGTAAAGTAGGACAGAAAAATGATCATAGAAGAAGTCCCACATGAGTACTACTTATGACCCGAGCAGATCCATGTTGAATTTCCATAACTCTTCCAGTTATACAATTTCTACGACCTCGAAAAATCTATCATGAGTTGCTATTGTTTGTAAGTTGTTGAATTCAGTTATTTTAGTTGTTCAGTTTGTTGCATGTAATTATCCTCATTATATCCTGTCGTACTCTATTATGCAGAATGAAGATGTTGGAATGTAAAATAAAAATGTCTATGGTGTTGGGTTCATTGACTAGATAAAGTACATATAAAGACGCTAACGGAGAAACCCGAGGAGACGGTGATAACCTTCTAAGGTTTCTAACAGAGCAACATTTCTGTGACCACATACTGTTTCCTTACAACTTCAAGTGAGGGTCTTACTCTGTTGTACACACTCAATTTTGCTTACTCGATGTTAAGTAAAATTGATGAGTTATCGACATATATATATATAAACCTGTGCAAGTTTCACTAGGTTCTGCTAGACATTCCACTTGATAAGTGAGTAGTTGAAGTCTTTGAATCATTAAAGAAAGACATGGAAGAGTTCCGCAACATGCAGGACATGCTCTAGAGGTAATTTCAATCATACACGCTATATCGGTCTCTATTCGTTGCTTTCTTACATCCCAGGTAATAATGAATAACTCATTCATTCATTTTCTTTGCCGGCAGGTTTTGGAAGAGTTTCAAGACTACAACATTTGGTTCCTTTAGTAAGAAGTTTCCGTTTAATCTGATCTCGGTAAGTAGTACGTGATATGTCCGCGCATCTCTTTACTTCTAGTTTCAATACAATTATGATATTAGATTATTATTTTGATTGAATTCTATCCTCGTAAAGTGCACGAGGCAGCCATAGGGGACGAATATATGTGGATTCTACGTTTGCTAGTTCATTCGCATGTTTACCTCCGAGCGCAAATATTTTAGCATCAATATAAGACATACATTCACAATTTTATTTTATTACCGTCAATTTTTGTTATCATAATTGATATTGATCTCCTATTCTTATATAGTTCTAGGCCATGAGGGAAAAGATCCTACCACAACAACTCCTACTTGGAATTACAGAGGAGATGGCAGGATTTTTGATGGAAGAGTTGATAGACGACGCCATAGAGTGTAAATAGGCGCTTCTGATGATCCCCGACCGTGTAATCGAATAGACAGGCTCTAGTCCCGGTAATTATGATCTCCATGTAACTATCAAAATTGTATATATTTGTATGCTCAATGGCGTAAGACAAGTTATATTATATATGCACGAACTGGTACGATATGTGGTAGCATAGAAATATTCAAAAACTATTTTGAAATGAAAAAAGAATACAAAATGAATTCTCTGCCGCGGCAGAGAAAGTGCCCAAAATGCTGCCGCGACAGAGAAATAGTTGTCCCGTTCCTTAACACCAGCCAGGACTAGTGTTGGTGTGATGTCTACGCACATATATTCTTGTAGACAGTTGTTGGGCCTCCAATTGCAGAGGTTTGTAGAACAGCAGCAAGTTTCACTTAAGTGAATTACCCAAGGTTTATCGAACTTAGGGAGAGAGTGGTCAAAGGTATTCCTGATGTCACTCTCTAGTGAGGGAATAATTGTTTTAAACCCATTGTTGTGAGTTCATGGGATTGGTAGGTTGAGTTCCAAGCTTGGACAAAAATTTCCAAAACAAAATTTGGTATTGAAACCATTTTCAAATCTTTATCAAATCATGTGCTGAGGCACTGTTTATTTTGAATTTTCAAAAGGACCAAGCAAGTCTAATGAGACAACAAGGTTTTATGTCCAATAATATGAAGTTTACACTTTACAAAAATCCAGAAAAGATTTGGAATTCAAATGCTTTTGAATTTGTTTGAAATAGATTCCTGAAAAATCGATTTGGAAAAAGAAAAGGGATTAGAAATAGAACTGGGCCTGGCGCCAGCTTTTCAGCCCAACAGCCAAAGCAGCCCACCCGGGCCACTCCTCTCTCTGTCTTTTCCCACCCGCGCAGAACCCACCCCCCCTCGCTGAATACTGGGCCCCGTCCACGTCACCTCGTCTTCCCCAAATCCCGCGCAAGAACACGTCGCCGCTGCCGTTGCTTCCGTTGATAGCGCGGCGTAAATTGCCATTGATTCAGCAGGCGTTTCCTGCCGAGCCTCTGCCTACTTAAACCCCTCCGCACCGCGAGTCTTTCCCCTCACTCGCCACACTCTCTCCGCCACCGGGCTGCCCAGAATTCGAGCTGCAACGCCGCTGCCTGACGCACTCCGGCGACCTATTCCGGTGAACCCCATGCTCCCCTCCACCTCTCATTCATACAAGCTTGCTTGTCATGACCGTGCACATCTTCTCACACCTTTGGTTTTCTCTATAACGCCCCAGGTCGTCGTCTCCATCGAGCCCCGTGAACGATAGAAGCGCCGCCCGACCCCGACGAGCAATCACGGTAAACCCAGACCGCCCCTTGACCTCTAATGCTTACGACTGTGCTCGCCGCAACCTTGCGCACCTCCTGATACATCTGGCTTGTGCTAGAGCGGTTCAAATCTTCGGCAACGTCCACGTCTGCAAGCACCCGACGCCGCACCCAACTCCGACGAGCCCCAGCAACCTCCATGGTGCGCCCCTGTTCCTCCCTCGACCACCTCGAGCACCGCAGCAACCACGCGAACCCAGTAAGCATTCCCACTCCTCCCCGCGTGACCTAAATCGCCGGCAACTTCACTGGCAGAGCCGCCACTGGAGCCGCCAGACTTTGGTCGCTTGATCGGCAACCGTTAGATCTAGATCTAACGCGTGAGATAGAATCACTTAACGAAGGGGTACGAGTCAGATTTGGCCGTGCGATTTCATTTAGATCGTGCGGTTCACACTGGTCGATCTGTGCGAAACGGTACTGACGAATCAGAGAGCGCCGCGTGGCTAGTTCTTTGTTTTAAAAACGGAATTTAGATCTATTAGATGTTCAAACTTGCAAAATTCATAACTTTTGATCCACACGTTCAAATTTTGCAAATTTTATATCATTGGAATCAGGAGAGAAAATCCTAACTGTTTATGCAATGTGTTTAACGTTTTTCCTCTGTAAAAATGGTTGTTTTTTCAGAAACTTGTGTAGGCTTATTTTGAATATAGAAATGGTTTGAAAAATGTTTTAAAAATCAAATAAAGTCTATTTAGAGTATCTTGGACTTGTTTATGTTTTAGTACTGTTTACTTGTCTTGTTTGGTGTATAAAAACTCATCACATGGCATTTGCATGCATTCATGTATTTTTGTTTGTATATTTTGATTTTATTTTGGTGCCATTATTTTATGTGTAGATTTTGGTGCAAATAGTGATTGTAATTGTGAAAATTGTTGCTACTCCCCAAACTACCAAGGCAAGTGGTGCTTCATGATTTTATTCCTATATTTTTCAACTATGCACTAGAAATATTTTGTATAAGACTTGCATGAATATTTTGATCTATATGCTATGCTTAGGAAATCCTAGTAGTTGTAGAATTGTTAGAGATTTCTCTAAGTTAAGATGCTTGCCATTGCCATGCTTAGCCTAGCTAGTAGCAACCAAGGGTGGATTATATATTCATACTATGTGAAATATTTCTAAGTCATTGACTTGTGTTTTTGCTTAATAAAACAACTAAGTGAATGAAATACCTGGGTGGAATGGAAAGAATGCTTTGTGTTGAGTGGTTATACAAGGCCCATTTCTTTGGTTTACCTTGTGTATCTCACTTGTGGAAAGCCACCCAGGAACAAAGGGATTTGAGATGCCAAATGTTAAGAAGGCTCTAGTGCAGCCACATGGCATTATGGGCTCTGCCTGGATCATATAGGTTGCAATAACTTAGCCATTTGGACAATTGGTGGTAGTGGGATGATAGGTTTGGAACGCGTCCATTTGGTCTAAGGGAAGGCTTCTGAAAGGTCCTGTCTTGGTGAAAATCAAGTCTTGTGGGGAAAGTGCACAACCTCTACAGATGGAAGAATCTAACTACTTAGCCATGTCCCTGGTATTGGACAACTTGAGCATCAAGACATGGAAGCTATCAATAATCTCCTCATCCCAATTTCTAAGTTAAAACTTGTGGTTGAACAAGGGTGAAGGTTCACCAATGTCTATTGGTGGTTCCTTGGGAAAGTTTTGTCAAAGAAAAACTTAGTTTTTTCAACTAATAGGTAAAACCTATTTTGAGCAAAGCAAGCCTAAGCTACACTTAGCCAAATGCATGTAGTATCTAGATGCCAATATTATACTAGGTATCACTTGCAATTACTATTCCAATGTATTGACCCACTATGGCTGTAACTTGTGATGTTGTAGGTTATTCTAATGATGATTAGGGGTTATGAGTCTACACTCAACATGCTTGCCTGTGGCACATGAAGATGAAGACTTATTTATCTTATTTACTATTTGAACTCTTGTATTAGTCCTGTGGCCATGGAGTTGTAAAAGACTATGTTTGTCTCTGGAATGATATGTAATAATGACCTTTGTTTCTGTGTACTTCATCTTAAACTGTGGATGCTAGCATTGATCCAGGGACTAGCATTGCAATCACAGGGATCTTTATCTTTATAAAGGTGGGATCTTACAGATGGTATCAGAGCACTGTGTTGCCTGTAGGATTATGACCCTAGGATTGGATTAGAAACCACTAAGGAAAAAATTTCAACAATTTCCACACTTGTCTTTTTCTTCTCGTAAACTTTTCTAATTCTTCTTTCTCATATCTATTTGTAGATGAACTCAATCAACGAAGCTGTAAGGAAGGGACCACTCATGACCATGACCCTAGAGTGTGAGACTGAATTTCCAAAGGCTCTCAAGAACCTTATGATTACTATGGGAATACATGGTGCAACTGTGTACAAAGGTTTTCCTGTGATGGATGAAGGGGAAGAATATTGGTGGGTGCAACTTCACTTATATAAAAATAAGGAAGACAACCAGAAAGAATCAGGATTCTGCATGGTCACCAACTCAGTGATGCACACCACATTCTTTGATTCAGCAAGGGATGCAGCTTGGAAGGCCATCAAAGAGCTTGGTGAAAGACTCAAATGCAGGATGATCAACACCCAAAATGACCTTAGGGAAGAAAAGAAGCATACCCAAGAGTTGGAGACTACCAACCAACAACTAAGGGAAGACATCATAGACTTGATTTGGGAATCTTGTGAACAAGATAGGCAGATGGCTACTAAGGATGCTTTGATAGCCATTTTGTCTAGTGAGTGAGAGTTGTAACGTACTTCGTTAGTTGGACCACCACACTTATCATTTTATTTCCAATTTTTTTGTCGAAGTTATGTTGAACCTTGGATGCTTGTAATGGATTTATGTATGCAATGAATTGTGTGTTTAGTTTGCAAATAATATGCTTGTGCTACCTTGTCTTATGTATTTCTGTTGATGTTGTTTCTAACTTGTTTCTATCTTATAAAATAGATGCCTAATGTTACTATCAGCATTACTGAAGAGTTCAAGGGAACTTGTTTTGGCACTCGTCTTATTGAGCTCACTAGTATGCTCAATCTTCCACTTCCTAGCATCATGATTCTTCCCCTCACCAAGTTCGAGAGGAAGGACCTTTGGGGCTTCAAGGTTTCTCAACCAGGACGACAGACTGAGCCAGCCATGGAGGCCATCACCTTCAAGCTTATGCATGATGACAAGGAGAGCGGCCTAGAGGTAGTCATGCAGGATTTGCTTGGACGCTTGTTAGGGAGACACTCTCGAGAGGTTAGAGGTACTCACTTCCACGCTTTCGGCAGACGTGACAAGGATGGTGAGGCTATTGAGTTCGAGGATGCTGCTAGAGAGACGGCAGAGCTGATTCGTCTGTACCTTCAGGACTTAGAGGTTCTTCTTAGACACCTAGATACTGATAGGACCAACGTCATGCTTAGCAATGACGAACTCCAGGTGCAGCTTAGTGAGAAGGACAAGCTCTTCGCGGAGCAAGATGAGATAGTCAAGGAAATGGAGGCCAAGTTTGAGAGTCAGGATAGAAAGTTCAAGAGTCAAGAGAAAAGAGTCCAAGATAGGAACAAGAGGATTCGAGAGATGACTGCAGAACTAGAGGCCAAGGACTTCGAGCACGAGCATCAGCAGGGTGTGATTGAGAGGCTTCGTGCACAGAAGAGGGCTCTCAAAGCCAAAGTAGAGGCCTTGACTACGAATGTCGAGGAATACAAGACCGCTATGGAGAATGCAGGTCTTACACTTGTTGATGAGGAGGTTGATGCAAAGGAGTAGTGATGACAACTCATTTACCTTTCATTTACCATGCTTATGATTATTGAGTCGCAATGACCATTCAACATGTGGATGGCTTGCCATTGGTGTGTTTACTTTTCAAAACTTGTTGTTTACATTGTTGAACTTTTGTTATCTTGATGCATGTTTGGTGATTGTTTATGTGATGTATTGTGCATGTTAAACATCTATGGGTATCTCATCCTTATCCTTATTGAAAACCACAGATGCCTCCCCGACGTGCCAATCCCAACCCAAACAACAACAATGTCACCCCAGAGATGCAGCAGCTGATGACAGCTCAGACGCAGCTGATGCAGATGATGACTACCTTTGTGCAGAACCAGAATAACAACAATAACAACAACAACAACAATAACAACAACAACAACAACAACAATCAAAACAATCCACTGGGTTTTGACATGCTCACCAGATTCCTAAGACTGAGGCCAGCAAAGTTCTCAGGAACTACTGATCCCATGGTGCCCAATGATTGGCTACGCTCAGTGAACAAGGATTTGGTAACTGTTGGCTGTACTGATGAAGAGAAAGTCAGGTTTGCAGCACACTTGTTGGAGGGACCAGCAACTACATGGTGGGATAACTTCCAGATCACCACTCCTATTGAGGATGTGACATGGGCTATCTTTGAAGATGGTTTCCGTACAACTCACATATCATACGGAGTGATGAGTTTGAAGAAGAAGGAATTTCATAACTTGAAGCAGCGCCACCGTAGTGTGGCAGAGTATATTGAGGAGTTCAATAATCTGGCTCGTTATGCATCGGATGAAGTTGACACTGATGCTAAGAGGAAAGAGAAGTTCCTCGAAGGACTAAACGATGAACTGAACCTGCAGCTATCTGTGGCCTATGTCCCCACCTATCAGTCTCTTTGTGACAAGGCTGCCATCTTGGAGAGCAAGATGAAACAGGTTGAAAGTAGGAAGAGGAAACACAACTCTGATAAGCATAGCTCGGGATCGTATCACAAGCGTTCCCATTTCGATGCCAGTGGGAGTTCTGGATACCACAAGCATGGAAAGTACAACAGCCACCACAACCACAACCGTCATCATGACAACAAGCATCACCCGCTCTCTCCACCAACAACCCACGGCCGGCGAACAACTTCGTCACCGCCAACGGGCAGACCATCGACGCATGCACCCACATCATCAACAACCAGAGCTGGTGCGCACGCCAGCCTGAAGACCCGCGGCACACCCTCACCAACCGCCGCGACGGCGAACCAAGGGGATCGCTGAGCCGAGTCGGACCCCAGTGCTTCAGACCGATGATCCGAGGCAAAAGATACCCGATGAACTTCAAAGCGCCGAAGGAAATCGAGAAGTACGACCCCCATCTGTGTGGCTGGACACTTACCTCATGGCGATGGGGATCGCCGGCCACACCGACCTACTCGCCGCCCGCTACCTTCCCCTGATGATGGAGGGAGCATGCAGGCAGTGGATTAACACCCTTCCCGCGGATAGCATTGACTCCTGGGAGGAAATGCGCGATGCCTTCGTCAGGCACTTCGAGGGATCATACACCCGCGCCACCACCATCGAGGACCTGGAGTGATGCGTCCAGGGACCCCGCGAGTCGACCTACAGTTGGGTCCAACGGTGGCAAGATCTGTGGTATAACGTGGCTGGAATCCACCCGGACACCGTGATCCACTGCTTCAATACCTCGTGCCGCTACGAGCCCCTGGTCGCCAAGCTCAAGAGAGTGTACAGAACACTCGACAACATACCGGACCTCCTAGAGATCGCAAAGAAGTACGCGAAGGAGGACCCAAACCAAGAAATCGACGACGAGTCGGGATGACATCGCCGCATGAGCGTCCACGACAACGGGAGGCGACCCGAGTTACGCTACAGCAACACTCGCCTCACCGACAAACGCCACGGTGATAGGCGAGTTGACTTCGTCCCCAACGCCGGATACGCGCCGCGCGAACCCAAGAGCTTCCGCCGTGACGGAGGACAGCGCCGCGACGGTGGCAACTACAAGGCAAAGCCGAGGTTTGATCCCACGGCCCTCTTCAATCAACCTTGTGTGTTTCATAGCAGGGAAGGAAAGCCCACCACGCACACGACCGCCGACTGCCACTCTCTCAAGGAGATCAAGAAGGCACGGCGCGCGTGGGAAGACCCCGACAACAACCCGCCAAACGGCGGAAAGTTCGACAGCGTCGCCGTCTCGCTCCACATCTTCACGGGCCGTCGCGAGAAGAAGGTCATCGCCCGCGTCGTCGCCGTCAACGCGGTGTCCCAGATAGACATCCCCCAGTTTCTCAACTAGTCTGAGAAACCAATCACCTGGAGCCGCGAGGACCACTCGCCACAGATCGAATATCCGGGCCGAGTCGCCCTAGTGGTCAAGCCCAAGGTGGGAGACTACTGGCTCCCCAAAACACTGATGGACGGTGGCAACTCCATCAACATACTGTACCTCATGGATCCCGCAGTCGATTACCAAGACGACCTACACCACCTTCCACGACATCGTCCCCGGTCGGAAGGCGTACCCGATCGGCAAGGTGACGCTGCCAGTCACCTTCGGCACACCAGAAAACTTCCGCCCCGAGCGGATTGTCTTCGAGCTGGTGCCCTTCAACATCCCCTACCACTGCGTCCTGGGGCGCCAGGCGTTCGCCAAATTCATGGCAGCGCCCCACTAAGCGTACAACGCGATGAATCTACCTGGGCCATGCGTCATCATCACTGTCCATGGCGACCCTGACATGGCCGCAGAATGCGAGGCCAAAGGCGCCGAACTCGCTGACGTCGTCATCACGGCGGAGGCCAACCACGCCGAGGAGCTCGCCAAGTATGCGAGTGGAGTCAACAGCGACGACCCCACCATACTCAAGAAGCCCAATTCGGAGGGTGGCAACTCCACCGCCTTCGAGGAAACGACACACACCCGCACCGTCGAGCTGGTCCTAGGCGACTCTAGCCAGACTGTGATGATCGGAACGGGCATGAGCCCAGCATAGGAAGGCACGCTCATCGAGTTCCTCCGTGAGAATAGGGACATCTTCGCATGGAAGCCATCTGACATGCCTGGTGTCCCAAGGGAACTCGCTGAGCACAAACTCAACGCCGACCCCAAAGTGCGACCTGTCAAGCAGTCGCTGCGGCCCTTCAATGAAGAGCACCGACGAGCCATCGCCGAGGAGGCTTCATTCGGCCAATCAAGTACTCCAAGTGGCTGGCAAACCCAGTCCTGGTCGAGTAGAAAAATGAGACCTGGATAATGTGTATCGATTACACAAATTTAAACAGCGCCTGCCCGAAGGAGCAATTCGTCCTCCCACGGATCGACCAAATCATCGACTCCACCGTGGGCTCGGAGGCGCTATGCTTCCTCGAAGCCTACTCTGGGTACAACCAGATCAAAATGGCCGTCGAGGACAAAGAGAAGATGGCGTTCATCACGCCATTCGGAGCCTTCTGCTACACTTCCATGACCTTCAGCCTCAAAAACGCCGGAGCGACCTACCAGCGGTGCATGCAGGAGTGCCTTGCGAGCCAAATTGGCCGCAATATCCACGTCTACATCGACAAAGTGGTGGTGAAATCCACTCGCCAGAGCGATCTACTCGCCGACCTGGCTGAAACCTTCGTCAACCTGCGAAGGTACAAGATAAAGCTAAACCCAGGAAAGTGCACCTTCGGTGTAGCACCCCCCGGGGTTAGGGTTGAAATAACCTCAGATCACCATCTAATATAAGTTCAACTCCCAAGCACGGAAGATCACAGTATGATTCGGTAACATTACAGAACACAGGGATTTAACAGCATAAGTTTAAACTCTTAACAGAGTGAGATAATATAGTTATTACAAACCAGTGGTCAAAGACCCAACATTACATCACACATCGAAAGCAAATTATGTTGTTCTACATAACAACTTACAAAAAGGCCTAAGAGGACATTAACAAAAGTGTCGTCCATCCCATAGTCCTCAGGCTGCTACCTGGGACCCCCAACTACTCTTCGATGTCAACATAGAAGCCACCTTCAGTTGCAACCAGATCCTCTATAGAAAAACAACAATGGCGCAAGGCTGAGTATGAGAATGTACTCCGCAAGACTTAGATAACCTAGTATCTACATGCTCTGGCTAGAAAGGTTTTCTCTGGATTTTCTTTTGTGGAAAGCAATATTTATTTGTAAACAAGAGAGAGAAGAGGCTCGTCTATTCAGAATCTTTTTAAAGGGATAAGATAGCGACTTCTTCATCTTGTTCATCACACCGTGGTAACCACCGTCTTCATTAGAACCTCCTATCTAGGATCACCCCCTCGACCCAGAGGAAGCATCCTTAAGCACACGTGGATCAACAAGTTTTATAGTGGTTGAAGTTATCTATGATCTTAAGTCCGGTCGCCAAGTCATTCATAACCGTGAACACGGCTTTTTGAAAAGATTTAACCCTGCAGGGGTGTACAACTTTACCCACACACACCAAACGAATCTTAATGCCAAATTATTAGCCCTCTTCCTTGGAAGGCCGGCAGAGGATGGTTGACCACGACCTTTACCTTGCTTTCGCTGAGACCATGAGTCACGCAAAAAGTATGATTCTGCCGTAACGGGTCAAACCCCTAAGCCGGTACTTAAAGATGTGAGGCGAGGTTGGTTTACCAGGGGCGCTATCTACCCCAAGAAACCCGGTCCACGCTTCACTACCTATTATGAATGCACCAACTTCACCCGGCAAATCTTTCAAAAGATTTTCTATGCATATGTCGAATGGAACGCCCGAACTATGTGACTCATGGAATCTACTAGGCAAGTTAGTCAGTCATGAGGTTGTCCAGGTCCCGTGTGGTTGCACGCTCGTCTTGGTTCCAAAGGTAAGAACTACGTTCCTAGTGGTGGTGAGCATGGGACTACAAAAACCACACCCAACGTGGCCTTCCATACAAGCCTTATCAGATTTAGTTATCTCCTTCGAGACTGTCACCAACTCCTACCTTTCTAGATTCTCCGGCACCTCTGATTCATCGTTCGGATAGATCAGACGTTGATACTATGCATGGCTAAGCTGTCAATCGCAGAAGCTCTAGCAATGCTCAGATACCAAACCTAGGTATGCTAGGAGCAGTGGATCAGGAGTATAAGGCTAGAACATGGAAACTATGTAGCAGATAGGTAACCCTAACTACTCACAAAAGACCACATTGGAATCCTGTGCATTATAGCGAGAAAGTAATATACTTTGTAAAAGTAGGTTCAGAATGAGAGGCTACGCTAGCCTTGTCCGCCAGTAGACAGGTATGGATCGTCGGTGTTGTTGACTTCAACTTCGGGTTTGGATCCTATCGCGAAGAACCAAATTCCGGAAACAGAGAAGCAACATTCAATACATGGCATGTGCAATGCTCAATCAAATATGATGATATGACAAGTTAAATTGCATTGAAATGAAACCCTAAGGCATGCTTTACAAGTTGAACGGGGTTCCGAGGGTTGAAAACCCTAATTTGAGGAAACTCCGAAATCACCTGTGAGGGGTTACTATATTCTTCTAATTAAACGTTTCATGTAAGTTGCTTAACAATGCATGATTATAGCTCTATTAGATTGCTCTCATTTTTCTGAACATTTTGATATATTATTTGTATTTTTATGATTTTAAATGAATTAGTTATGAATTTCTCAAATTTCAATTCATTTTAAGTTATTTTTGGAATATTTAAATTATTTTCTAACTTGGGCCCACATGTCAGACTTTTATTAATTTCAGAAATGATTTACAAAATTGTTAAAATCCTGATAGACAGGGCCCACCTATCAGCATTTATCTATTATAGAAATGAATTACTGAAAACATTAAATAAATAGAAAAAGATTATTGCATCATGATGACGTCATTGTGACGTCATCAATGGCTGATCCTCTCAGATCGAGAGAGGGGCGAGCGATTGGAGGCATCTGTGGATGCGTGGTTGGTCTCGTTTGAAAGAGGGGGCCGAGGCGGACATAATAGTGGCAGCTCCGTCTGTATTTGGTCACCGGAGCATTGCCAGCGACCATGTGTTGTGGCGGTAGACGGAGGCGCACGACGAGACGGTGAACCAGAGGGAGTGGGGGCAAGGGAGAAGGTCCAGGAGGACCGTTGGCTCACCACGGACACGGTGGAGTGGTCGAGGAAGCGAGGCGAGGTCGGAGCACGACGGATCAACGCAGACGAGCGCGGCGGCCGACGGCACTCCGGGCTCGATTCCGGCGAGCAGCGGGCTTCCCCTCTTGTGTTCTTGTGCAGGGAGAATGAGGCCAGCGAGGCGGAGTTCAAGGTGGTGTTGGCTGGGCTCGGGGTGGCTGGAGGCGGCGAGACTTCGCCGGCTAGGGTTCGGCTATGCGCGATGCAGAGAGGAGAAAGAGCGCACGAGGGGGAAGAAGGGGTTAGGGTTCTCCTCGGCGGCGGGGTAGGGTTCTTGTAGTCGCCTGCAGCGTCGGTGGCACGAATATTGGCGCGCGGCGCAGTGGCGAACGACATCGCTGGCGACAGCGAAGCAGAGCTTCGTCGTCGACGATGACGACACCCTGCGAAGCGGTACGGGGCCGCGTGGGCCTTGGCAGGGCCGCGGGAGAGGGAGAAAGGGGAGGAGGCTTGTTGGGCTGCGGACTGGCTTGCCCTCTGGCTCTATATTTTTTTTAACAAAACATTTTTATTTTCCTGTTTTCTATTTTTGTTTGTATTTTGAATTCAAATACTATTTTAAACATTCCAAAAATACCAAGAGGTTTACAAAATAGATAGGAAATAATTAGGGTCCCTTTTAATCCATTTGGGATCCATATTTTTTGATACTTTTCAAATATTTCAAAACCATTTGAGTTGATTTTCAAATAAAGAGGGGAATTTTTAGGGTTTTGAATGTTGTATTTATTTTAACACACTTGACCACATGCAATTATTGTATTGATTTAAACAGATGCATGCATGCTTGAGTACTATTTACATATATTACAAACATGGCTATTACAGTTCTACCCCCCTTACAAGAATCTCGACCCGAGATTCCTAAGTTTTAGAAAAGAAGGTAGGGTACTCAGATCTAAGACGATCTTCTCGTTCCCAGGTTGATTCATCCTCGGAGTGATGAGACCACTAAACTTTTAGGAACTTGATGTTTTTATGACGAGTCTTGTGCTCGGTTTCATCAAAGATACGAACAGGATACTCACGATAAGTCAGATCCTTTTGGAGATCAAGAGTTTGGTGATCAACACCACAGACATGATCTTTGAAACAACACTTGAGTTGTGACACATGGAAGACATCATGCACCTCAGGGAAGTTTGCAGGCAACTCCAATTTGTATGCAAGGTTACCTTGCTTGGAAAGAACACGAAAAGGACCAACATAGCGAGGAGCTATTTTGCCTTTGATACCAAAACGATGGACACCCTTTAAAGGAGTGACTCGGAGGTAAGCTTGATCACCGAATTCAGAAACAATATGTTGATGGTGAAGATCATGATAGCTTTTCTGGCGAGACTGAGCAGTTTTCAAACGACCTCGAATGATATGAACTTGATCTTCTGCTTCCTGAATCATATCCGGACCAAAGAACTTTCTTTCGCCGGTTTCTGACTAGTTCAAAGGAGTACAGCAGGTTCTTCCATATAGAAATTGGAATGGTGCTATACCAATACTGGATTGGAAACTGTTGTTGTAGGAGAATTCAGCAAAAGGAAGGCATTTCTCCCAGTTCTTTCCAAAATATATGACACATGCTCTTAGCATGTCTTCAAAGATTTGATTCACTCTTTTGGTTTGACCACCGGTGCTAGGATGATAGGCTGTGCTGAAGGAGAGACGAGTTCCCATAGCATCTTGGAAGGTTGTCCAGAACCTTGAGGTGAACAAACTCCCTCGGTCAGAGACAATTTTTTTCGGAATCCCATGAAGAACAACTATTCGAGAGATATAAATATCTGCTAGCTAACTAGCATTGATACTCTCACGGACAGGTAGAAAGTGAGCAACCTTGGACAGATAGTCAACGATTACCCAGATGGCATCATTTCCTTTCTGAGTTTTAGGAAGGCCAATGATGAAATCCATACCAACTTCATCCCATTTCCACTCAGGTATTTTATGTGGTTGCAGGAGACCAGCGGGTCTTTGTTGCTCAGCTTTGACGCGACGGCAAACGTCACATTCAGCTACAAAACGAGCGATTTCCTTCTTCATACCAGACCACCAGAATCTTTGACGAAGATCCCGATACATCTTGGTACCTCCAGGGTGGATAGAAAGAGGTGATTCATGAGCCTCTTGGAGAATTAGATCCCTCAATTTTGTTCTCTTCGGCACTACCAGACGGTCACAAAAGTAAATAGTACCTTGATTGTCAACAGAGAAACACTTAGAAACTCCGCTAGCAATGTTCCCTTTAATCTCAGCAATTTCAGAATCATGTTTCTGAGCAAGCTTGATGTCATCCTCTATAGAAGACTTCACTTCAAGAGTATAAAGGAATCCACGAGGAACTACTTCAAGATTCAATCGAGCGAATTCCTCATGAAGAGAAGGTTGAGATTGTTTGATCCTCAAATTGTTGCAGTAAGACTTACGACTTAACGCGTTAGCAATGACATTGGCCTTCCCAGGTTGATAGTTGAGACCCAAATCATAGTCCTTGATGAGTTCCAACCATCTTCTTTGCCTGAGATTCAGATTAGGTTGTGTGAAAAGGTACTTCAGACTCTGATGATCTGAGTATAACTCGCAACGACTACTGAGAAGGTAATGTCGCCATTGCTTGAGAGCATGAGCAACAGCTGCAAGCTCAAGATCATGAGTTGGGTAGTTGTTCTCATGTGGTTTTAGCTGATGGGAGGCATAAGCCACCACATGCCCATCTTGCATCAACACACATCCGAGACCTTGGTGGGAGGCATCACAGAAGACAACAAAGTCTTTGCTAGTGTATGGGAGAACTAACACCGGAGCAGTGGTTAACTTGGTTTTCAACATCTGGAAGCTCTCTTCAGCCTTATCAAACCATTCAAACTTCTTATCCTTCTTAAGAAGATCAGTCATTGGCTTTGCAATCCTAGAAAAGTTCTCGATGAACCGACGGCAATAACCAGCTATTCCGAGAAAACTTCTGACATCCTTGACGGATTTAGGAGACTCCCAGTCGAGGATAGTTTGAACCTTATCGGGGATAACAACAACCCCTTTGGCGGAAACAACATGACCAAGGAATACGAGCTCTTGTAACCAGAACTCGCATTTGGAAAACTTGGCGTAGAGACGATGTTCTCGAAGTTTGGTTAACACCGAACGAAGATGTTCAGCGTGCTCTTCTTCAGTCTTGGAATAAACCAGAATATCATCGATGTAGACCACGACGAACTTGTCAAGGTACTCCATGAAGACAAAGTTCATAAGCCGCATAAAAGTGGCTGGAGCATTGGTAAGACCAAAGGACATGACTGTATACTCGTAAAGACCGTAACGAGTGGTGAAATCAGTCTTTGGAATATCTTCCTTACGGATCTTTATCTGGTGATACCCTGACCTCAAATACATTTTGGAAAAGACAGTGGCACCACTTAACTGGTCAAAGAGATCATTGATCCTAGGGAGAGGATACTTGTTCTTGATAGTCGCAGCATTGAGTGGGCAATAATCCACAACCAGACGCGGTATATTGGTATCCCGCTTCTTGACAAAGATGGTGGGAAATCCCCAAGAAGATGTGCTGGGCTGAATGTATCCTTTCCCTTCTAACTCCTCTAATTGCTTCTTCAAATCCACAAGCTAATGAGGATGCATACGATAGGGTCTTTTAGAAATAGGAGCAGTTCCAGGAACTAACTCTATGACAAACTCCACACTTCGATCAGGTGGCATGCTAGGCAACTCCTCAGGAAAAACATCCGGAAACTCACAGACCACGGGAACATCTTGGATCTCTAACGGAGGTAAAACTTCAAGAGCATACAACTCTGCTTCAGGAATAGAAACAACTGAAGGAGATAGTGACCCTACGGTCCAGTACTTGACGGTTATGCCAGCAGGACTAGTCAAAGTCATAGACTTGGTTGTACAATCGAGAATGGCTTGATAACGGGTCAACCAATCCATGCCCAAAATGATGTCAATATCAGTTGACTTGAGGGTGATCAAAGAAGTGGGGAAAAGTTGAAATGCAACTTCGATTTAGATTCCCATGACTAACCATGGTGGAACACCACCTAAAACCAGGAGACTTAACTAGCAGAGGAACATATAACCCCTCAAAACTTATCCCATGCATTTGAGCAAAAGCTTGTGACAGGAATGAATGCGATGCTCCAGAATCAAACAAAACTTTAGCCGGAATTTGATTGATACAAAGCGTACCCATGATGAAGCTTGGATCTTCCTGAGCGTCCTCAGCAGAGATATGGTTCAGGCGTCCTTTTCCAGCACCTGGATACTTATCATTCTTCTTTGGGGGTTGTGCCTTCTCAGCAGCACCAGGAATTAGCTGCTCCCTCCAGATGGTAGGCAGCAAAAGTCACCCAATCAGCTTGAGCAACATGACCAACCTGAAGTTTGCGCTCCATGGTACGGAGCCAGTAGTCCGCATCAAGTGGCTCAGTGGAATAACTGAAAACAGGCGGAGTGAGACATGTGAAGTCCTTGATTCCAACTTGATTGTTCTGGCGTTGAGCGGTGTTGCGCTCAATCCTTTCAAGGAGCCTCATGTTGTCAGCACGGTTGGTTTCGTACATGGCCATGAGTTGAACCATGGACGGTGGTGGAGGAAGGTTGGAAGATTCACCCTCATTTGCAGCACCACGTGCATGAGCACGGGTACGGGAACGAGAAGTGTCACCCATCCTGAAAGAACAAGAGGAAGGTTAGACAAGGGATCCAAAGGAACAACACGGAAAGATGAACAAAGAGTACTTGATATAAAGGTATCATCTTATCAAGCATGCTAGTACCAAAGCATACTAAAGTATACACTAACCAGCTGTCTTACAAACCATGACAATGGAATGCTAAGATGTTACATACCAAGCAAAACTGAGATATCTTGGAACTCTGAGAATAGCAACCAAGTACGGAGTACTTTAGAAAAACAACTCCAAAACCACGATCCTAAAAGTTTTGAGATATAAGATAAGGAATGAAAACCTTTTCAAACCAAATAAGATAAGAGAAACTCCAGCAACAGAAACACACCAGAGAAGGAGTAAAAAGAATCATATTCAGAGTTTCTGCAAATAGTTTTAACTTTCGAATAGTTTTGTCGACTTCTAGACTCAACATCGACCAATAAAAGGGTTTCCTACAGGCAGTCCCGCTCTGATACCAAAACCTGTAGCACCCCCCGGGGTTAGGGTTGAAATAACCTCAGATCACCATCTAAGATAAGTTCAACTCCCAAGCACGGAAGATCACAATATGATTCGGTAACATTACAGAACACAGGGATTCAACATCATAAGTTTAAACTCTTAACAGAGTGAGATAATAGAGTTATTACAAACCAGAGGTCAAAGACCCAACATTACATCACACAGCGAAAGCAAATTATGTTGTTCTACACAACAACTTAGCAAAAGGCCTAAGAGGCCATTAACAAAAGTGACGTCCATCCCATAGTCCTCAGTCTGCTACCTGGGACCCCCAACTACTCGTCGATGTCAACATAGAAGCCACCTTCAATTGTAACCAGATCCTCTGTAGAAAAACAAAAATGGCGCAAGGCTGAGTACGAGAATGTACTCCGCAAGACTTAGATAACCTAGTATCTACATGCTCTGGATAGAAAGGTTTTCTCTGGATTTTCTTTTGCGGAAAGCAATATTTATTTGTAAACAAGAGAGAGAAGAGGCTCGTCTATTCAGAATCTTTTTAAAGGGATAAGATAGCGACTTCTTCATCTTGTTCATCACATCCTGGTAACCACCGTATTCATTAGAACCTCCTATCTAGGATCACCCCCTCGACCCAGAGGAAGCATCCTTAAGCACACCTGGATCAGCAAGTTTTATAGTGGTTGAAGTTATCTATGATCTTAAGTCGTTCATAACCGTGAACACGGCTTTTCGAAAAGATTTAACCCTGCAGGGGTGTACAACTTTACCCACACGCACCAACCGAATCTTAATGCCAAATTATTAGCCCTCTTCCTTGGAAGGCCGGGAGAGGATGGTTGACCACGACCTTTACCTTGATTTCGCTGAGACCATGAGTCACGCAATAAGTATGATTCGGCCGTAACGGGTCAAATCCCTAAGCCGGTACTTAAAGATGTGAGGCGAGGTTGGTTTACCAGGGGCGCTATCTACCCCAAGCAACCCGGTCCATGCTTCCCTACCTGTTATGAATGCACCAACTTCACCCGGCAAATCTTTCAAAATATTTTCTATGCATATGTCGAATGGAACGCCTGAACTATGTAACTCATGGAATCTACTAGGCAAGTTAGTCAGTCATGAGGTTGTCCAGGCCCCGTGTGGTTGCACGCTCGTCTTGGTTCCAAAGGTAAGAACTCGGTTCCTATTGGTGGCGAGCATTGGACTACAAAAACCACAACCAACGTGGCCTCCCATAGAAGCCTTATCAGATTTAGTTATCTCCTTCGAGACTGTCACCGACTCCTACCTTTCTAGATTCTCCGGCACCTCTGATTCATCATTCGGATAGATCAGACGTTGATACTATGCATGGCTAAGCTGTCAATCGCAGAAGCTCTAGCAACGCTCAGATGCCAAACCTAGGTATGCTAGGAGCAGTGGATCAGGAGTATAAGGCTACAACAGGGAAACTATGCAGCAGATAGGTAACCCTAACTACTGACAAAAGACCACATTGGAATCGTGTGCATTATAGCGAGAAAGTAATATACTTTGTAAAAGTAGGTTCATAATGAGAGGCTACGCTTTCCTTGTCCGCCAGTAGATAGGTATGGATCGTCGGTGTTGTTGACTTCAATTTCGGGTTCGGATCCTATCGCGAAGAACCAAATACCGGAAAGGGAGAAGCAACATTCAATACATGGAATGTGCAATGCTCTATCAAAGATGATGATATGACAAGTTAAATTGCATTGAAATGAAACCCTAAGGCATGCTTGACAAGTTGGACGGGGTCCCGAGGGTTGAAAACCCTAATTCGGGGAAACTCCGGAAACACCTGTGAGGGGTTACTATATTCTTCTAATTAAACTTGTCATGTAAGTTGCTTAACAATGCATGATTATAGCTCTATTAGATTGCTCTCATTTTTCTGAACATTTTGATATATTATTTGTATTTTTCTGATTTTAAATGAATTAGTTATGAATTTCTCAAATTTTAATTCATTTTAAGTTATTTTTGGAATATTTAAATTATTTTCTAACCTGGGCCCACATGTCAGACTTTTATTAATTTCAGAAATGATATACAAATTTTTTAAAATCCTGACAGACAGGGCCCACCTGTCAGCATTTATCTATTACAGAAATGAATTACTGAAAACATTAAATAAACAGAAAAAGATTATTACATCATGATGACGTCACTATGAGGTCATCAATGGCTGATCCTCTCAGATCGAGAGTGGGGCGAGCGATTGGAGGCGTCTGTGGATGTGTGGTTGTTCTTGTTCGAAAGAGGGGGCCGAGGCGGACATAAGAGTGGTGGCTCCGCCCGTATTTGGTCACCGGAGCATCGCCGACGACCATGTGTTGCGGCGGTAGACGAAGGCGCACGGTGAGACGGCAAACCAGAGGGAGTGGGGCAAGGGAGAAGGTCCAGGAGGACCACTGGCTCACCACGAACACGGTGGAGTGGTCGAGGAAACGAGGCGAGGTCGGAGCACGACGAATCGACGCAGACGAGCGTGGCAGCCGACGGCACTCCGGGCTCGATTCCGGCGAGCAGCGGGCTTCCCCTCTTGCGTGCTTGTCCAGGGAGAACGAGCCCAACGAGGCGGAGCTCAAGGTGGTGTTGGCTGGGCTCGGGGTGGCCGGAGGCGGCGAGACTTCGCCACCTAGGGTTCGGCCATGCGCGGTGCAGAGAGGAGAAAGAGCGCGCGAGGGGGAAGAAGGGGTTAGGGTTCTCCTCGATGGTGGGGTAGGGTTCTTGTACTCGCCGGCAGCGTCGGTGGCGCAAATCTTGGCGCGCGGCGCGGCGGCGGACGACATTGCTAGCGACAAGGAAGCAGAGCTTCGTCGTCGACGATGACGATGCCCTGCGAAGCGCTACGGGGCCGCGTGGGCCTTGGCTGGGCCGCGGGAGAGGGAGAAAGGGGAGGAGGCTTGCTGGGCTGCGGCCTGGCTTGCCCTCTGGCTCTATATTTTTTTAACAAAACATTTTTCTTTTCCTATTTTCTATTTCTGTTTGTATTTTGAATTCAAATACTATTTTAAACATTCCAAATACCAAGAGGTTTACAAAATAGATAGGAAATAATTAGGGTCCTTTTTAATCCATTTGGGATCCATATTTTTTTGATACTTTTCAAATATTTCAAAACCATTTGAGTTGATTTTCAAATAAAGAGGGGAATTTTTAGGGTTTTGAATGTTGTATTTATTTTAACACACTTGACCACATGCAATTATTGTATTGATTTAAACAGATGATGCATGCTTGAGTACTATTTACATATATTACAAACATGGCTGTTACATTCGGTGTACCAACTGGACAGCTACTGGGATACGTCGTCTCCAAGCGCGGGATAAAGGCGAACCCCGCCATGATCAACACGATCGCCCGACTCGGCAGACCCAAGTGCCTGCGTGACGTCCAGAAGCTGGTCGAGGAGTCGCGGCTCGCAGTCGCTTCATCCCCCGGTTAGGCGAAAAGTCGATGCCCCTTTATCGCCTGATGCGCAAGAACCCTACCTTCCAGTGTGACAAGGAGGCAGACGACGCGCTCCATGCTCTCAAGGAGGTGCTACTCGCAGCACCGCTACCCGCCGCCCCCGTCGACAAGGAACCCATGCTGGTCTACGTCGCGGCTTCCGACCGCGTCGTCAGCACCGCCATGGTCGTCGAACGGCCAGAGGAAGGTAAGGAGCGCCCGGTGCAGCGACCCGTATACTACATCAGCGAAGTCCTCACCGAGTCGCGCTAGCGCTACCCGCAGTACCAGAAATTGTTATACGCGGTCTTCAGAGCACAGCGGCGACTGCCGCACTACTTCTAGGAGCACCCAATAACGGTCGTCTCCTTAGCACCGTTGCAGGACATCATCCGCAACCGCAAGGCGACCGGGCGAGTCGCCAAGTGGGCCGTCGAGATCGGCGTCCACAACATCAAGTACGAGCCGTGCAAGGCGATCAAGTCGCAGGCTCTCGCAGACTTCCTCGCCGATTGGGAGGAGGCCCAGCAGCCGGAGAAGTTTCCATACCTCCATTACTGGAGCCTACACTTTGAAGACTCCAAGAATGTAGACGGTGCAGGAGCGAGGATCATCCTGACATCTCCGAAGGGCGACAAGCTCCGCTACGTCCTCTACCTCGACTTCACCCCCTGCACCAACAACATGGCCGAGTATGAGGCGCTACTCCACGGCATGTGACCATCCAAGGAGATGAACATCAATCGCCTACGCTGCTACGGAGACTCCGACCTCGTCGTCGGGCAAGTCGCCGGCACCTGCGACGCCGTCTCCCCCACCATGGCGGCATACCTCCAAGCAGTGGACCAGATGGGAGGACTCTTCGCAGGCTACACCATCGAGTGGATCGATAGGAGGAAGAACGAGGAGGCCGACGCACTCTCTCGCATCGGCTCTGCTCGACTCACACCACCCGCTGGCGTCTTCCTCGACACCATCACCAAACCCTCCGTCTCTCCCCAAGGGAGATCGACATCGGAATCCCGTTGCAACCAGAAGCAGCTCTGGTCACACTAATCGTCGAGCCAAGCGACTAGACCGCGCCATATGTCGCTTACCTGGAGGGAGGCACCCTACCCGCGGACGAAACGGAGGCCCGGATGATAGCACGCCGCTGCAAGTCCTTCGTCATCATCAACGGCGAGCTCCACAAGCGTAGCGTGACCGGCGTGTTCTAACGTTGCGTCCAACCTGCTGAAGGACACAAAATCCTCCAAGACATCCACTCCGGCGACTGCGGCCACCACGACGACGCCCACTCTGTGGTCGCAAAGGCGATGCGACACGGCTTCTACTGGCTCACCGCACACGGTCGACATTGTTCATCGGTGCGTCGGATGCCAGAAATACGCCAACTAGACTCACGTGCCGAGCTCGGTACTCAAGACAATCCCTATCACCTGGCCGTTCGCCGTGTGGGGCATGGACATGGTAGGCCCCCTCTGGCTTCACCCACCTCCTAGTCGCAGTCGACAAATTCACAAAATGGGTGGAGGCCAAGCCAGTCGGCAAGTGCGATGGGAAGACCGCTACCAAGTTCCTACGCGTGCTCATCTATCGCTACGGGTTCCCAAACATCATCATCACGGACAACGACACCAACTTCGCCAAGGGAGCCATGGTCAAGTTCTGCGAAGAGCACAACATCCGACTCGACCTCGCCTCAGTCGCTTAGCCAGAGTCCAATGGCCAAGCGGAACACGCCAATCAGAGAATCTTCCATGGCCTGAAGCCACGGCTACAAGTACCACTCGAGCGCACCGCCGGGTGCTGGGTCGAGGAGCTCCCCTCTGTCATCTGGGGCATCCGCACCTCCGTCAACAGGTCGACAGGATTCACCCCGTTCTTCATGGTTTACGGCGCCGAGGCAGTCATGCCAACCGACCTCGAGAACGACTCACCAAGGGTGGTCAACTACACGGAGGCCGACAACAAGATCGCACGCCAAGAAGGAGTCGACCAGCTCGACGAAGCACGGGACCTAGCTCGCTCCCGCATAGCCATCTACAAGCAAGGGATCCGCTACTACCACAACCGGCGAGTATGGACTTGCACTTTCCAGGAAGACGACCTGGTACTACGCCTAATCCAGGACAAGAAAGGCATGCACAAGCTCTCACCCCCTTGGGAGGGACCATTCGCCATCAGGCGAGTCCTGGGCAACGACGCCTAATACCTCACCGACGTCAAGAGGCCATGGAATGTAAACCTCCTACGGAAGTTATACTCTTAGAACTCTAGACATGTACCCCCTACTCGCTATGAAATGAAACAGATTGGTTAGCGCAAAATTGCGTCTACTCTCTGTGTCTTGTGCCACTCGCACTTGTAATAACAACGTTACGCTATTCACAGAAGTCAACCTTTGGCAAAGCGACCGGCATGGCCAAGTAGTGCGGTACGAGGGCACTGGGAAAACTCAGGCCTCGTACCATCCACGAAAAATGCTAACCCGGAGCCCCATTGGAGTCGCCTAGCTCGACTGGCTCCCCGAGCCAAGACAACTGCATTCTCTCCCCACAGCGACCAAGTCCTCCGCATCCTCGGCACAACGACTCGAACGACAAAGTTCCACGCTCGGGGACTGACACCCGACCAAAGACGAGCGGCTAGGGAAAACTCCAAGTATGAGAGCGTGCCCAGGACTCGCCATGCGACTGATCTTACAGATCAGGCAGGAGCGACGCGCCTAACATAACACGCTTAGTCCTCACCTACCTTGGGCCTGCGACTAGAATGGCCAAGTACCACGCTCGGGGACTCGGCAACCCGACCCCGTTCGCGCCCGGGAAAACGGTCAAGTAAAGAGCACCCCTGGGAGTCGCCACGCGACTGGCTTTACGAGCCATGGCGAGTTGACCTTAATTGACTAACTGTTCAAAAAACATATAAAAACGAGGAAAACCCCATAAAAAGGGCGGACGCACTCGGAGACTCGCACAACCAACATCCAAATCGCAAGACGACTGACAAAATAACACGGACATTCCTTTATAGCAGCAAAATTTGTTTTGCGTACAAGAAGAATTACATTGTTATTCCATACTAATGCTGAATGGCAAAACATTTTTATTCCGCAGGCTTTGACGAAGATGCGCCACCGTCCCTGCGGCTGCGAATAAAGGGCACGTAAGGGTTCTACGTGCATGTCGTCAGCTTGCCCGCCATCTCTGCACGGAACGGCTGTTCCACCTTGAAATCCCAGTGCTTCGGCTTAGGTTCATTGGGGGCGACAATCGTCTCCTGGTAGGGGATGAGGTCGCCCATCGACCAAACATGGTCGGAGTATACCACGGCTCAGTCCGTCAGCTTCAACACCTCGGAAATCTCCACCGAGCCCGTCGACGAGGGGTAACTGCTCGTGACATCATCGAGGTCGAAGTCATCCGGGAAGTGGGCGAGCCCAAGGCTGAGCGCCGTCGCCGCCCCACGACGGAAGGCCGACCGCGTCATGAATTCCACGACCGATGGGGCCTTCTCCAGGTAGCGCCATACCTCGACAAGGTCGCTGGAAATCACCTCCGTGGGCGATATCTCTTGAAGGTATGCACGAAGGCAAGTCGCCGACAACACGACTGAGTCGACCAGGGTGGTCACACACTGCCGTGCGTTGTACGACTGCACCTCTTCCGCGTTATCAGTGATCCGGCCTGCAGCATACAAATGAACAGTAAGCAAAACATCGAAAATGCAACGAGGTACGTGCACGCGGAAGTCGGATGAAGGATGGCTTACCAATCAGCGAGCGGCAGAGGTCCGTGATGAAACTTTGAAGAGAAGAAAATTGTTTTGCAACCCAGCAACGAGCGCATTAGATACCTTCCGCTCTTCAGTGGCAGAAGTGACGGCAGCCTTGGCTCGTCCTTCCGCCGAGCTCGCTTCCGCCTTCGCCTCCTTGAGCTCACACTCCAGATCGGCAATTCGCTTCTCGGCCACGCTCAAAGCGGATTGAGCCGCCGTCAAGTCACCTACTGGGACAAGGCCTTGGCGAGCCTCTTTCACCTCAGCCGCACTACTCTCTGTTTCCAGAGCAAAACAGTCAACACCGTGACAAGTAAGCGACGAGTGCCAACTAAAGAATATACTAACCCGCAGCCGCTTGAAGCTCCTTGTTCGTCTCCCGGACGGTGACGAGCTCCTTCTCCACGCGGCACTTCGTAGCAAGCCGCTTGGCTGACTCGCGCTGCAGGCCCTGCGCAACAACCACAACGTCAACAACAAACAATTCCTAAGTGCCCACCTGCTGAAATTCAGCGACTAGGCATTCGGGGACTGGACTACGAAATTCCTAAGTGCCCACCCGCTGAAATTCAGCGACTAGGCACTCGGGGACTGGAGTACGAAATTCCTAAGTACCCACCCGCTGAAATTCAGCGACTAGGAACTCGGGGACTGGGCAACGAAATTCCTAAGTGCCCAGCCGCTGAAATTCAGCGAGTAGGCACTCAGGGACTGGGCAACGAAAACTCCTAAGTGCCCACCCGCTGAAATTCAGCGATCAGACACTCGGGGACTGGATAACATAAAAAAAACTAAGAATCCGACCACTGAAATTCAGTGGCCAGATCCTCGGGGACTAGACATACCTGGATGGCAGCACCTAGCATGACATGAAGTTCCATCGCATCCACCAATGCGAGCATGAGCGGAGTGTGGCCACGACGTTGCTCAACCTCTGTGTCGGCAGCCTCAAGAAGCTGGCTCGATGGCACTGAGGCACTCGCCGCGGCGTCCTTCGCCACAAAGCGAGGGAAAGTCGCCACTGCGGCCGATGCGCCACTCGAGGTCGGCTTGGCCGCATCGCTTGAGCCCGCGAGCACCATACGTTGTGACCCCACATCTTCCATGGCCTTCGAAGCCACTTCCACTGCGGTTGGAGGCTCGCTCAGGGAAGTCACCGGTTCTTCAGAGACCGTGATGACGTCGTCGCCTTTAGTCCTTTTGGTGCCTTCGACGGGAGCAATGACTTCGTCGCCCTTCCTCTTCCACGAGGGATCCGCTGGCACCTCTGTGGCGACTGGCGGAACCTTGGCCACTGAAGGATGGCCTATCTTCTTAACCCCAGTCCTGCGAAACAACTTCGTCAATAAAGCTCTCCGATTGAAACACAAGGCAAGCATACGAGTAAAAGATCGAGGAGCACTCACTTGGCGACCGGAAGAAATCGTAGGCCGGTGCGGATGCTGGCCGGCTTTTCTAGTTCTGTCCCCAGCTTCCGACTGAGGCCCATCTCGAACACATCATGTTCCCAAGACACTGATGGCTTCTTCGAAGATGAAGCCACAGCGGGAGCCTCGGTGGCAAGTCGTGGGAGCTTCCCTTGGCGGCGAGGCCCCTACGGCTGGAGTGGCCCCCAAGCTAGTGACTGGGGCGAAAGCGGTGGCAATGACGCCAGTGGCACTTTGTCAAAACCCGGATTTTTCAATCCTAGATGCCTGTTATGCCATACATCGCAATCTCAGGATTACCATTTTTGCGAGACATAACAGAATTGGATACCATAGTACATCATCCGTTACAACGATACATAAGTTCTTACACAAATAGGGATCTCAATATCCAGTTCTTAATACAATTCAAGCAGCAGAATACGTAGTAATAACGGTAGCGTAGGCGAAGCTCCATCTTCAGGGTCACAGGCAATGCTGACGATGGGAGATGATCCTAGTTGTCGTAACCTTCCTGGGGTCCATCTTCCAGGTACTCCTCTTCATAGTCTGGCCATGGGAATAGCCAGGGACAAAGCCATGAGTACTCTTTAAGTACTCGCAAACTAATACTAACAGGTAAGGGGTTTTTGGATAATAGGACACTAGGCTTTAGGGTTGTTTTGCAAAAATCCAGGTTTATCTCTACTAAGTTCCAAAGCTAGTCACCATTTTATAACTCCTAAGTGGGATCTTGTAATTCAGGTCACAACTCTGTTGTGGTCAAGTCAAAGTCTCAATTCGTTTCACAAGTCATTTTGAAAAGTCTGACGGCGGAACAGTATGGCCACTCCAACTGTCCATAACCGCGGACGCGGCTATTCGAATAGTTTGACACTCTGCAGAGATTGTACACTTTGACCACAACATTCGATACATCCGTCAGGAACAAATCCTGAATTCACCATACTCAGTATGCGGATAATCAATCCTAACCTTTCGATTACACGCCCTAGTATAAGCACCTCTCCTGTGAGTATGGCCTCCCAACCATGACCAACTGTCATCTTGGGTACTGCACAGGTGGACAATCTTCACAAGGTAGCCTCAGCTCAGACCTTGGCCGTGAGGGAACTAATACTAAGGTACATAAGTTTCCAGTCAAGCCCTACCCAATCTTCGGGTATTGTGGTTGTACGATAAAATTGGAATGGTATCGCATCTAGACAACCATAAGTTTTATAAAGGGGCTAAGGCTCATGCCTCAACATTTTCATCACCAAAATCATCAAGTGTTTGGAAACACATGCCCAAAACATTTCAATAGAATGATCCATCATTCCAAGGTTTTCATAACCATTTTTCCACCAAGTATTCCCATCTAAAGTTGATCAAGTTTTATGCTTAGCACTAGCATCTACAGTTGGGGTAGTACTAAGGAGGGGTGGTAACTAGTGGGGTTTTAACTAAGTTCAATCTCATGTCTTAGGCTGAGATCAAGGTTTCTATCTTAGGCCAAATTTTATGCTCTTTATGCAACCTTCCGCACAACTGTCTAGTATCTACCAAACTCTTAGGTAGACTCTAAGTAAGCTTTGATAAAGAAATAAAGTAAGAAGCTTGCACATAAAACTAGGATTTGGTTTATCAAGGGGGTATGATCACATATGCTTAAGGCATATAGTAGTCATATCACAAGTATGGGTTTGTGGCATCAGTAGGGTATCTTTCAAGGGTTAGCTTGCATCAATATCAGTATAAGCTTGCATAGTTACTAGCTTGCCTTCTGCAGAGCAGTGGTTAAAGTTCTCCTCGGCTTCATCTTCATAGTATCCTCCTTCCTCCTCGTATCCTTGGTCGGTACTAGTGTCTATGAACAAATACGAGGTACACAATCACCAAACAATACTTAACTACTTGCAATCATCACACACAAGGGTCATATAGATGATCTAGCATCATCTCTAACATTACAAGGTTAAGGCTTGGTTTAAATCTTTTTATTTTTAGAAAAACTACTTAAGATTTAATATTCTCCAAACTAAACATGGGATCATGTTGACACATGTCATCACCACATATTGTAGTCCATGGGAATGTGATTTAAAGTGGTGTCACAATTTAATAAGGTTTTACCCTTTTATTTTAATTAATTAAAGTGGCTAGAAATGCTTATGTAGCATTCTTTTATTACTTGAAAAATATTTCTGCAAGTAAACCTATATGTTTTTATATATTCTGAAAGGTATGGTTAAATGTGATTTTTGAGAGTTGGAATCAACTCAAAAGCTATTATGGTTTAAATTTGAAAAATGTTTGAATGCAGAAAAGCTTCTGCCTTGTTATTTTTACCAGGGGTGATCTACAGATCCAAATGACTTGAATCCAACGGGCTTGGATTCAGCATTCACAGACCTTTCCAACAAAATTGGTTTCATTCAAATTGGTGCACTGAATAGATCTGGGTTGATTTTTGAAGTTGAGTACAGAAGTGTGTTTGAATTGAAATAGAAAAAGATTTAATTTGAATAACTGGGCTGCGCGGGAAATTCTAACGGGCCGGACTGCTAAGCTTAGTGCTCCCGCGGGCTGCTTAAGTGGGTGTCCCCACTCGTCAGTGACACGGGGCTGGGCGAAGCGGTATGGGGCAACGTGGGTCGTTCGATCTAGTTCTAATCTAACGGCTGGGAGTCAACGTCGACGCTAGATAACTCCGGCGAGAACGAAACCTAGCGCGGCCAGTGAGGGTCGCTGGGGGCTCACCGGGGTACTGGGAGGGTCGGCGAGGCGGGCGAACGGCGAAGTCGACTACGGCGAACTCAGGGGTGGTCGCGGCAGCTCCTGGGGCGGCTCCAATCGCTGGCTCCTTTCTTCTCCGGCAGCGGCAGGCTCCAGTGAAATTCCGGCGAGGTGGTGCTCGCCTTGCTCTAAGAATGGTGTGGCACGATCAGTGAGGAGAGGGGAGTAGAGATGGTGTGAAGAATTCGTGCGGGGGTGGCCTCTATTTATAGTCGAGCGAGGGGACCGTCGGGGCGCACGGTGAGCTCGTCGGGGGTGACGTTACAGGCGGCTAATGGCATGGGCAAGGGTAGGGGACGGTGCTGTGTCTCCTGGCGATGCTCAACGACATGGTCGCGAGGCATGGGACGGTGTGGTTTGGTCTGGAACGGCCGGTGCTCTACGCGGCAGAGGCGGCGTCTTCGACGTCGGGCGGTGGCTGTGCGGCACGGGGCGGAAAATGGGGATGTCTGGCGGTCTCCTGGGTTGATGGCGATCATGTATGCACGCGGTGAGGGTGGCGTGCGGTCTGTGGATGCTGGTCGAGGGTGGCGCTCTGGCGCACGCTCAGCATGGTCTGGGCGCGGCTTGTGCGCGTGGTCCAGGGCTTGGCAACGCCTGCGGCTGGGACAATGAGTGGCGGTGGACGGTGGGCTGCCTCCTAGACAAGGTTGGCACGGCTAGTTCTTCCTCTAGCTCTCTGTCCACAATGGGGTGACATTGGGGTGCTCGGCTGTTCACCATTAATTGCAATGGCAAGCTCACAGGGGTGCTAGTGTTGGGCTAATCTTTCTAGATGATCTACTGAGTTGTGTGTGAGCTAACTAGGAAACAAGTTAGGCAAGAATCACTACACACTATAGTGTTTGATGTTTTGTTTGATTTGTGTCTGCAGCCTGTTTGATGAAATGGACGCATGAAATCAAGTTTTGAATTTTGAAATGATTTTTGGTGGGTTTGCTAGATTGGTGCTGGTGAGTCTGCAGATGCTTGGGTTTTGAAAGTTGAGCTTGTTTGAGTGGGTTTTGAAAAAGTGGGATCTTCCCATATGAAGAAGATTCAATTTTTAATTGTCATTTAAACTATGCATTTTAAAGTTTCTGGATGATCACAAAGTGGGCCTTGATACTCTCTTATGAGTACATTCAAGGGGTGCAAAGATCCAGAAAAGTTTATGTTAGGTTCTGAAAGTTTGAGACAGCCAAAGTAGGCATGGGAGTTAAATTGGCCAAAATGACTATAAATAGAGGATTAGTGTTTGATGATCTAAGTTTATTTAGAAAAGTTTTTGTTAACCCTAATCTTGATGATTAGTGTTTGATGATATAAGTTTGGTATTTTTTGGATGTTACAAACCTTCCCCCCTGAAACAAAATCTCGTCCCGAGATTTGAAAAAGGACGAAAAGATTACCTAGGATTTGAAGAGATCGGGAAACTCCGTCCTGATGTGATCTTCGCGTTCCCAGGTAGCTTCCTCTTCTATGTGGTTGCTCCACTGAATCTTGAGAAACTTGATGCTTCATGTTCGGGTAGTTCGATTAGCTTCTTCCAAAATGCGGATGGGCACTTCGGGATAGGTCAGGTCATCGTTGATATCTATGGTCCGGTGATCGATATTATTGAACACTTCGGTCTTCTCGGGGACTTCGAGACACTTGCGAAGTAACGAGATATGTAACACATTGTGCACAAATGACATCTCTTCAGGTAATTCCAGTTGATACGATACTTCTCCTCGACGGTTCAAAATTTTGAAAGGTCCGATATATCTGGGGGCTAACTTTCCTTTGAGTTGGAAACGCTGCATTCCCTTCAATGGCGACACTTTCAGGTAAACAAAATCTCCGAGGTTGAAGGCGAGGTCTTGATGTCTCTTGTCGGCATAACTCTTCTGTCGGGATTGGGCGGTCTTGAGGTGCTCACGAATCTTGTGAACCTTCTCTTCTGCTTCTCGTAGGATGTCGGGTCCGAAGATCTGACTCTCTCCTACTTCCGACCAGTTCAAAGGGGTGCGACACTTTCTTCCGTACATGAATTCAAATGGGGCCATTTGCAAACTGGCTTGGTAACTATTGTTGTAAGAAAATTCTGCAAACGGCAGACAGTCTTCCCACTTGGATCCATATTCTAGCACACATGCTCTAAGCATACCTTCGAGTATTTGGTTTACTCGCTCCGTTTGTCCATCGGTCTGAGGGTGATACGCGGTACTAAAATCTAGGCGGGTTCCTAAACCTTCTTGGACTTTCTTCCAAAATCTCGAGGTAAACTGAGTTCCTCGATCCGACACTATGTTCTTGGGGACTCCGTGCAAACTAACTATTCTAGCGATGTACAACTCCGCTAGCTTCGAACTCTGATAGGTGGTTTTGACGGGCAAGAAATGGGCGACTTTGGACAATCTGTCCACTATGACCCAGATAGAGTCATTTCCCCTACTAGAAGTAGCTAGTCCAGTGATAAAGTCCATTCCTACAGAATCCCATTTCCATTCCGGAATTTGCAAAGGTTGCAACAATCCAGCGGGTCTTTGATGTCCTGCCTTGACTCGCTGACATATATCACACTTGGCGATATAGCTTCCGATTTCTCTCTTCATCTTATGCCACCAAAATTGCTCTTTCAAATCTTGACACATCTTCGTTCCTCCGGGATGGATAGAATAAAGAGTATCATGAGCCTCCTTCAAGATAACTTCTTTCAATTCTAAATCTGCTGGTACACAAAGGCGTCCTTTGTACCACAGAACTCCTTCTTCGTCCTCGGTGAATCCGGGTACTTTGCCCGTACCGATACGATGCTTGATTCCATCGATACTAGCATTTCCCTTCTACGCCTCTTTAATCTGACTAATCATAGTGGGCTGAAGTTCTATGCTAGCCAAAAATCATTCACTTACTAATTCTATTCGAAAATCTTCCATCTCCTTGTGCAGACTTGGTTGCTCCTTCAAAATCATGGAGTTCAAGCGGCACGGCAATCTGCTAAGGGCATCGGCTACCACATTGGCTTTACCAGGGTGATAGTGAATGCCCAGGTCGTAATCCTTGATTAGCTCAATCCATCTTTTCTGCCTCATATTCAACTCTTTCTAAGTGAATATATACTTTAGGCTCTTGTGATCCGAGTAAATCTCACAACGATTTCCCATCAGGTAATATCTCCATGTTTTCAGGGCTAAAACTACGGCTGCGAGTTCGAGGTCATGGGTTGGATAGTTTTGCTCGTGTTGCTTCAATTGTCGAGAGAGATAAGATATAACTTTGCCTTCTTGCATTAGCACACATCCGAGACCAATCTTGGATGCATCACAATACACATCGAAGGGCTTCGTGATATCCGACATGATTAAGATTGGGGCTGATATCAATCTCCTCTTGAGTTATTGAAAACTCGCTTCACACTTGTCTGTCCATTCAAACTTCTTGTCCTTCTTCAGCAATTGGGTCATGGGTCGGGCGATACTCTAGAATCCTTCTACGAATTTGCGGTAATATCCCGCCAATCCGAGAAAAGCACGAACTTGGGTTTGAGTGGTTGGGGCTTGCCAATCTTCTACATCTTTTACTTTGGCAGGGTCAACGGCAATTCCTCCGGCTGATACAATGTGACCGAGGAATCCTACCTCCTGTAACCAGAATTCACATTTGCTAAACTTTGCATACAACTGATGCTCTCTAAGGGTTCCAAGAATGGTCCTTAGGTGTAGCTCATGTTCTTCTTCTGATTTGGAATAAATCAGAATGTCATCGATGAAAACAACGACAAACTTATCCAGGAAGTCCATAAAAATCTTATTCATGAGATTCATGAAATAAGCGGGGGCATTGGTTAATCCAAAAGGCATGACTGTATACTCGTACAATCCATATCTGGTGGTAAAGGCAGTCTTTGGAATATCCTCTGCATGAATCTTGAGTTGATGATAGCCAGTTCTAAGATCAATCTTAGAAAACACCTGGGAACCGGTCAACTGATCAAACAAATCTTCTATCTTGGGCAAGGGGTACTTGTTCTTGATGGTGACATCATTCAAATTTCGATAATCCGTACATAAACGGTTACCTCCATCTTTCTTGTCTACAAACAAGACAGGTGATCTCCATGGTGACCCACTTGGTTGAATTAGTCCAATTTCTAGCATGGAATCCAGTTGCTTCTTCAGTTCTTCTAACTCCGATGGGTAAATACTATAGGGTCTCTGGGCTATGGGTCCTGTTCCGGGGATTAGTTCAATGATAAACTCGATATCCCGATCTGGGGGCATACCAGGCAAAACATCTGGAAATACATCGGGGTATTCACAGACTATCCGGACTTGGTCAATGGTAGGTTGGGCTAGACTCTTGTTACACTTGAATTGGCGAGGTAAGGTTTCAGATATATGTTCGACTGTTATTCCAGTGGTACTGGTCATGGTGATGGCTTTCTTAACACAGTCAATCAATCCCTTATGTTTGGACATCCAATCCATTCCTAGTACTACTTCCAAACCTTTAGTTCCGAGTACTATTAGATTAGCATAAAAATCTATGCCATGGATTCGGATAGGGACGGCTTTGCAAATTTGCCTAGCCTTGGTGGTTGATCCGGGGATTTGCACAATCATCACATGCTTCAGTTTGGTTGGTTGAATTTTACTAGTGCATGCAAATTTTTCGGTGACAAATGAATGCGATGCACCAGAGTCAAACAACACTCTTGCAAGTACTAAATTAACAGAAAACATACCCAGCACGACGTCTGGCGCTTCCTGAGCTTCTTCAGCATGCATGAGAAAAAGACGGCCATTGCGGTTGAGTGAATTTCCTGGGGCAAATCTCCTTCCTGGCTAAACACGACGTTGTTGCTGAGCTGGGGGATTGGTATTAGGGGCTGTAGCATTCTTCTTGTTGGGGCACTCATTGGAATAGTGGCCTTTATTTCCACAGTCATAACAGGTCACTTGTGACTTGTCCTTGGCTGCGAGAGGCACATCATTGCTTCCAGTCCTCGGGGCAGTGTTGGGGTTGGCGGTAGCATTGTTGGTGTTGAACTTGGGTGGGGCATGGGTGAAATTGCTAGAGTTGCCGGGGTTGTTGTGATTTCCTCCGGGTCTTGGGTTTCCACGGTTGGGATAGGTTGGACGGGTCATAGGGGGTCTGTTGGTTCTTGGGGCAAATCCTGGAGATGGGTTGGGGCGATACTTTGGGGTCTGATGGGTTCCTGGTTGATGCATCATACGACGCTTGCGGTTCTCATTGGCTAGGTTGATCTTTCCTTCCATCTGGATGGCTGAATCGACAAGGGCTTCAATATCAGCAAAGGGGATATTGACTAACACCGTCTGCATCTCGTCATACAGACCATTCAGGAATCTTTCTTTCTTCTTGGCTTCGGTGTCTATCTCGTCCGGGGCATACCTAGCTAATGACAAAAATTTGTCACGGTATTCCACTACAGTCATCCTTCCTTGCTTTAGCTCTCTGAACTCGTCTCTCATTCTCTTGATCAAACCTGGTGGCACATGGATTCTGCTAAACTTGACCTTGAATTCCTCGCAGGTCATCATCTGGCCTCCGGTCATGGCACGAACACTGTTCCACCATGCCCTGGCATCTCCGGCTAGATAGTGGGTGGCAAACATGACTTTCTCGTTGGCTTCGACTCCTGCTACTTCTAAGTTATTTTCCATGGTTTACAACCAATCGTCGGCGTCTAAGGGTTCTTCTGACTTGGTGAAAACAGGTGGGTTGGTATTCTGAAAATTCTTGAGCTTAGATCCATGGTTGTCCTGATTTCCATGGCCTTGGTTGTTGTGGGCTAGCTGGGCTATCTGTTGCAGAGTGGCTAGGTTGGCTTGACGTTCCGCTCTTTCAGCTTCACGGTCAGAGGTCAACATTTGCAGAATCTGCAACATCGGATCCGGGGCTGAACCACTTCCTCCATGTGGCATCTGAAGATTTAGATAAATCATGAGAAAAGAGGGAAATTTTCTAAGGTTTGGGGTCTTTGAAAAGTTTTAAAGGTTTGACTCAGATTTTTCTAGCAACTTGCTTTTTCATTCATTCATTCATAGCATACAGTACAACACACACCACAACAAGGAAAACAGATGGTTTTAAGAACCATTCTGGAATCTACGATATAGGGGGACCGAATACTACTCACTACGCTAGTGATCAAGTGCTACTACTCCTTGAAGTCTGTGGCTTCATCATCTTCATCATCATCGATGAAGGCGAAATCATCTTCATCGGTGAAGAAGTCCATGGCCTGATCCTCCAGAAAATCATCGTCATCACTGAGATAAGAGTAAGGGTCTCCACGAAGATCCTCTCCGGCATTCTCCCTTTCCTCCAACTGCATGTCTCTCTCGTGGATGGTCTCCTCTAGAGATGAGATGCGGTGGCAAAGACGGGCAATAATGCACTCCTTCTTGTCGAGCTGACGGCGACGAGACTTGCGATCCTTTGCTAGCATGGCTATGGTCTGATCCTTCATCTTGATGATGGCAGACTTGTGGTTGCAATAGTCACGGCAGTTGTCCAACTCCTGCTGACGATCATACATCATGAAGCTAAGGTGGTCCAATTGAGTCTTCAGCTCGGGGTGGTATGGGGCTTCCAGTGGTTGTCCATTTGCATCACGCCTTGGGAAAAACTCAAAGCGAGTAACCTTGATCTAATTGATGCTCTGCCCACACAGACGGGAGAGAGATTCCTGCATTGCTCTGGCAAGTCCATCGAGCCAGTTGTTCTCTCTTAAGGTAAACTGAATTCCCTCCGTAGTGGGAGGTTCAATCTTTCCTCGGAGACTTGCAACAATTAACCACTGCAGATCTTCTCCTCCTTGATCATTGAGCTGAGCTCCGAAGAACTCGGGGTGTGGACGCTCCAGAAGTTCCGAAAGCTGATCCAGATCCCTCTCAAAGATAAGGTATCCTCCATTCCCCAACTGATAAAACTTGCTGTACTTCACGTCCATCTATAAAAATAGAGGATGAGTAGATTAGCAGAGGGATCAAGTGTGTCAAAATTTTATGTATTTTGCAAGAGTTTTTGAGGAACATGAATTTTTATGAAAGAATCAAAGAGATAAGAATGAGAATAGGTTTTTGTAAATATTTGTTTTTCTTTGGTTTTGCAACTAAGTTTTTGGTTCAACGTCCAGTCTAACTAGGGTCTCCTATGGTCAGGATGGCTCTGATACCAACTTGTCAACACCCGGATTTTTCAATCCTAGATGCCTGTTATGCCATACATCGCAATCCCAGGATTACCATTTTTGCGAGACATAACGGAATTGGATACCATAGTACATCATCCGTTACAATGATACATAAGTTCTTACACAAATAGGGATCTCATGATCCAGTTCTTAATACAATTTCAAGCAGCGGAATACGTAGTAATAACGGTAGCGTAGGCGAAGCTCCGTCTTCAAGGTTACAGGCAATGCTGACGATGGGAGATGATCCTACTTGTCGTAACCTTCCTAGGGTCCATCTTCCAGGTACTCCTCTTCATAGTCTGGCCATGGGAATAGCCAGGGACAAAGCCATGAGTACTCTTTAAGTACTCGCAAACTAATACTAACAGGTAAGGGGTTTTTGGATAATAGGACACTAGGCTCTAGGGTTATTTTGCAAAAATCCAGGTTTATCTCTACTAAGTTCCAAAGCTAGTCACAATTTTATAACTCCTAAGTGGGATCTTGTAATTCAGGTCACAACTCTGTTGTGGTCAAGTCAAAGTCTCAATTTGTTTCACAAGTCATTTTGAAAAGTCTGACGCGGAACAGTATGGCCACTCCAACTGTCCATAACCGCGGACACGGCTATTCGAATAGTTTGACACTCTGCAGAGATTGGACACTTTGACCACAACATTCGATACATCCGTCAGGAACAAATCCTGAATTCACCATACTCAGTATGCGGATAATCAATCCTAACCTATCGATTACACGCCCTAGTATAAGCACCTCTCCTGTGAGTATGGCCTCCCAACCATGACCAACTGTCATCTTGGGTACTTCACAGGTGGACAATCTTCACAAGGTAGCCTCAGCTTAGACCTTGGCCGTGAGGGAACTAATACTAAGGTACATAAGTTTCCAGTCAAGCCCTACCCAATCTTCGGGTATTGTGGTTGTACGATAAAATTGGAATGGTATCACATCGAGACAACCATCAGTTTTATAAAGGGGCTAAGGCTCATGCCTCAACATTTTCATCACCAAAATCATCAAGTGTTTGGAAACACATGTCCAAAACATTTCAATAGAATGATCCATCATTCCAAGGTTTTCATAACCATTTTTCCACCAAGTATTCCCATCTAAAGTTGATCAAGTTTTATGCTTAGCACTAGCATCTACAGGTGGGGTAGTACTAAGGAGGGGTGGTAACTAGTGGGGTTTTAACTAAGTTCAATCTCATGTCTTAGGCTGAGATCAAGGTTTCTATCTTAGGCCAAATTTTATGCTCTTTATGCAACCTTCAGCACAACTGTCTAGTATCTACCAAACTCTTAGGTAGACTCTAAGTAATCTTTGATAAAGAAATAAAGTAAGAAGCTTGCACATAAAACTAGGATTTGGTTTATCAAGGGGGTATGATCACATATGCTTAAGGCATATAGTAGTCATATCACAAGTATGGGGTTGTGGCATCAGTAGGGTATCTTGCAAGGGTTAGCTTGCATCAATATCAGTATAAGCTTGCATAGTTACTAGCTTGCCTTGTGCAGAGCAGTGGTTGAAGTTCTCCTCGGCTTCCTCGTCGTAGTATCCTCCTTCCTCCTCGCATCCTTGGTCGGTACTAGCGTCTATGAATAAATACGAGGTACACAATCACCAAACAATACTTAACTACTTGCAATCATCACACAAAAGGGTCCTATAGATGATCTAGCATCATCTCTAACATTACAAGGTTAAGGCTTGGTTTAAATCTTTTTATTTTTAGAAAAGTAATTTCTACTCATTGAAAAACTACTTAAGATTTAATATTCTCCAAACTAAACATGGGATCATGTTGACACATGTCATCACCACATATTGTAGTCCATGGGAATGTGATTTAAAGTGGTGTCACAATTTAATAAGGTTTTACCCTTTTATTTTAATTAATTAAAGTGGCTAGAAATGCTTATGTAGCATTCTTTTATTACTTGAAAAATATTTCTGCAAGTAAACCTATATGTTTTGTTATATTCTGAAAGGTATGGTTAAATGTGATTTTTGAGAGTTGAAATCAACTCAAAAGCTATTATGGTTTAAATTTGAAAAATGTTTGAATGCAGAAAAGCTTCTGCCTTGTTATTTTTACCAGGGGTGATCTAGAGATCCAAATGACTTGAATCCAACAGGCTTGGATTCAGCATTCACAGGCCTTTCCAACAAAATTGGTTTCATTCAAATTGGTGCACTGAATCGATCTGGGTTGATTTTTGAAGTTGAGTACAGAAGTGTGTTTGAATTGAAATAGAAAAAGATTTAATATGAATAACTGGGCTGCGCGGGAAATTCTAGCGGGCCGGCCTGCTAAGCGCAGTGCTTCCGCGGGCTGCTTAAGTGGGTGTCCCCACTCGTCAGTGACACGGGGCTGGACGAAGCGGTATGGGGCAACGTGGGTCGTTCGATCTAGTTCTAATCTAACGGCTGGGAGTCATCATCGACAAGAGATAACTCCGGCGAGAACGAAACCTAGCGCGACCAGTGAGGGTCGCTGGGGGCTCACCGGGGTACTGGCGAGGGTCGGCGAGGCGGGCGAACGACGAAGTCGACTACGGCGAACTCAAGGGTGGTCGCGGCAGCTCCTGGGGCGGCTCCAATCGCTGGCTCCTTTCTTCTCCGGCAGCGGCAGGCTCCAGTGAAATTCCGGCGAGGTGGTGCTCGCCTTGCTCTGAGAATGGTGTGGCACGATCAGTGAGGAGAGGGGAGTGAGATGGTGTGAAGAATTCATGCGGGGGTGGCCTCTATTTATAGTCGAGCGAGGGGACCGTCAAGGGGCGCACGGTGAGCTCGTCGGGGATGACGTTACAGGCGGCTAATGGCATGGGCAAGGGTAGGGGACGGTGCTATGTCTCCTGGTGATGCTCAACGACATGGTCGCGAGGCATGGGGCGGTGTGGTTTGGTCTGGAACGGCCGGTTCTCTGCGCGGCAGAGGCGGCGTCTTCGACGGCGGGCGGCGTCTTCGACGGCGGGCGGTGGCAGTGAGGCACGGGGCGGCAAATGGGGATGTCTGGCGGTTTCCTGGGTTGATGGTGATCATGTATGCACGCGGCGAGGGCGGCGCGCGGTCTGTGGATGCTGGTAGAGGGTGGCGCTCTGGCGCACGCTCGGCATGGTCTGGGCGCGGCTTGTGCACGTGGTTCAGGGCTTGGCAACGCTTACGGCTGGGACAGTGAGTGGCGGTGGACGGTGGGCTGCCTCCTAGACAAGTTTGGCACAGCTAGTTCTTCCTCTAGCTCTCTGTCAACAATGGGGTGACATTGGGGTGCTCGGCTGTTCACCATTAATGGCAATGGCAAGCTCACAGGGGTGCTAGTGTTGGGCTAATCTTTCTAGATGATCTACTGAGTTGTGTGTGAGCTAACTAGGGAACAAGTTAGGCAAGAATCACTACACACTATAGTGTTTGATGTTTTGTTTGATTTGTGTCCGCAGCCTGTTTGATGAAATGGCTGCATGAAATCAAGTTTTGAATTTTGAAATGATTTTTGGTGGGTTTGCTAGATTGGTGCTGGTGAGTCTGCAGATGCTTGGGTTTTGAAAGTTGAGCTTGTTTGAGTGGGTTTTGAAAAATTGGGATCTTCCCATATGAAGAAGATTCAATTTTGAATTGTCATTTAAACAATGCATTTGAAAGTTTCTGGATGATCACAAAGTGGGCATTGATACTCTGTTATGAGTACATTCAAGGGGTGCAAAGATCCAGAAAAGTTTCTGTTAGGTTCTGAAAGTTTTAGACAGCCAAAGTAGGCATGGGAGTTAAATTGGCCAAAATGACCATTCACTTAATATATTTGTTTTGATTTACTTGTCTTTAAGGAAAGTGTGGGAAATGTTTTAGATGATGTTCATTTCACCTAAGAAACATTTTACAAGCAATGGATCACACAAACAAGGTGGTTTTTAAAGAAATTCAAAATCCATGCATACACATCTACATGCATTCATGAGTTTATTTAGAAAAGTTTTTGTTAACCCTAATCTTGATGATTAGTGTTTGATGATCTAAGTTTGGTATTTTT
Source organism: Avena sativa (assembly GCA_916181665.1). Classification (NCBI taxonomy): domain Eukaryota; kingdom Viridiplantae; phylum Streptophyta; class Magnoliopsida; order Poales; family Poaceae; genus Avena; species Avena sativa. Next base: position 442,268,343 of record OV702294.1, on the reverse strand, counting down.
GGGATGTTACACACTTCGCCCATTATGACGGCGGAAGTAGTCGCCGCGGCCGCGTGCGCCGCTTTTTCCTCGGTCAAGCTGTTGGCGTTGGCGCTGCTTGCAGACCAAGGCAGAGACGCCGTCTTCGCCAGTTTCACCTTCTTCTTCGGTGGAGATTGCTTCTTCTTCTTCGATGGCGTAGCCTCACGGTGTGAGGTGTGCTTAGGAAGCTCGTCGTCGTCATCGTCATGGGCCTCGAGGCTCTTGGTGGCCTCGAGTTCGCGCTGGTGCTGCCCGCGAGTCTTGCGAACCGTTGGGGCAGCAACCTCCACGGGGTCATCATCTTCATCGTTGTCGTTACCGCCTTTGTCACTCTTTACGTTGCCCTTGTCGGGCGATGACTCTCTCCCATCCTGGGCGGACGAGCTCGAGTTCTCATCGTCTGCGGGCGGGAGCCACCCTTCGACCACTTGAAACAACTGCACCAAAAACAGACGAAATTAGCAGAACCGCGAATGCACAACTGCGATTGCGAGTGCAAAGGGAATAGCAGCTTACCGTTGGAGCTGGGCGCCTTGCGGTATAATGCGCGACCCCGGCCTTGTCGTCGAGATACACTGCCTGGGTGATCTTCTTCAGGGCCAGGGTGTAGTCGTTGAGCCTCCACTCAACAAGGCAGGATTTCGTCGGGTCGTCCTTGCCCATATACTCGTACATGTAATGGTCATGGCTGGCCAGGGGCACGGGCCGTCGCCCGAGCCAGCAGTTGTAAAGGTTGATGCTTTGGAGGCCTTTCTGCAGCATCTCGTCGACGACCATCCGCTGCTCCAGTGGGAGTTTGACAACCTGGAGCCGAGGCGGCTCGGGCCGGACGGCGGAGTACCTTGGAAGCGCCACTTCGTCGCCTGGAGTCGACTCGGTGATGTAGAACCAGCTCTATTTCCACTCGTTCGCCGCTTTGGCGGGAAGCATCAAATCAAAGAATGATGCCTTCGACTTTAGCTGGAAAGTCAGGCCGCCCGTGGCTAGCATTGGGCCGCCTATTTCTTCGCGACTGATTCTACCATGGAATAGATCTTGCCACAGGGGGAAGTAGAATCTGCATCCCAGGTAGCACTCACAGAACGCCACGAAAATAGCGAGCTGGTCGATGCTGTGCGGACCCAGATCCGACGGCTGGATGCCGTAGTAAGCACAGAAACGCCGGAGGAAGAGGGAGGTTGGAAAGCCGAGTCCCCGCTCCAGGTGACTGGTGAAGCAGATGAATTCCCCTTCGCGCGGATCCGGAATTACTTCTTCGGCCGCGGGGATGCGCCATCTCCCAGCGCGGAGGATCCCCGCCTCCTCGAATGATTTCAGCAGTGCCTTCGTGCACTTGGATTTGTCCCATGGTTCAGTGGGAGGAGCCATCGGCTGGAGGATCGTGGGATTCGTAACTCTCTGGATCGTTCTGGTCGCTGCGCGGAATGAGGAAACAAAGGTGCGCGAGATCGGAGGAAGTGAGGGAAGCGTTTTCCCTATTCGCCCTTCACTCTCCTTATATAGCGGTTGTTACCTGCCATTTTCGGGAGCCGTTACTGCGCGGTAATGACGCCAATGTTACCGTTGGATTACCCAACGGCTAGTTTGACCAAACCTGATGGTCCAACCTCATCTACTCGACTCGCTGCCTCCAACGACTCGACGATTCGCCGACCCGATCACTATAATAGTGACTAATTACTCGTCGACCCGATCACTATAACAGTGACTAATTACTCACCGACCCGTTCGCCGAGCTGCGATATGATTGGTCGCCGTTATTGCGACTAAAATGACTAGTTCTTTCCTTTGTTAAGGAGTACACCGCCGATTCGACTAGGCGTCCGCATTGGACCCGCATACTCCGACTGCCAGCAAACGTCTGCGACGAATCAACGACGGCATCGGGGACTACTGATGGGGATATGCCTACCGGGGTATGCCCAGCAGGACGTTTCCTATTGGCCCAAGCCGCCAGGGAGTGGGCATGCAGGACGGCGACTGGATCGAGACTTGGCGAGGATTCAGGCGACTGGAAGCTGGAGGCCCAGAAGCGTAGCTAGGCCCAGTCGGACTAGGTCAAAGAACCTCCAAATCCTTAACTAATTCGGTTATAATATGTAAAACCTAGAGAGGTGATCTTATATAAACCTCCCTAGGGTACGCATAGGGGATACGTTCCATCATACACCCAAGCGACTCGCCGCCTAGTCGTCGAGCTCGCCCCCTTTGTACTCTCACCATAATACAATCTAGCAGGAGTAGGTCTTTACCCTCCCGGGGGCCGAACCTGGGTAAACCCTTGTGTCTCCGCCCTCATCTCGCACCGCAGATGGCTGGCCGCCCTTGCCCCATGTTCTACTACTCGCTGCCGATTGCAGCGTCTGCCGTGGTCATTCCCACGACAAAACCAGTCATGAAAGCATAAAGCAACAAGCATAGGAAAGCAAAACAAGTGCAACTTCAAAATTTTCAACATAAAGATGGGAAACATAATATTTTTGAGATGCATAAGACCATGTTTCCCTCTCTCATAATAACTTTCAGTTGCAACATGAATAAAATTAACAATATATCTATCACATAAAACATTCTTATCATGAGCCACATGCATAAAATAATTATTACTTTCCACATAAGCATAGTCATTCTTATTAGTTATAGTGGAAGTAAATTTAACAAAATAGCTATCATTATTATTCTCATCACCATAATCATCAAATATAGGAGGCATATTATAATCATAACTAACTTTCTCCTCAATAGTAGGTAGACTTAAAATATCATATTCATCATTGTAATCATCATATATTGGAGGTTTTTTATCATCAAACCAAATTTTCTCCTCTAAAGCTGGGGGACTAAAAAGATCATTTTCATCAAAACTAGCTTCACCAAGCTTAGATTTTTCCATAGCATTAGCAATAATGGTGTCCAAAGAATTCATACTAATAACATTGCTATTAGCATGCAAATAAAGTTCCATAGGTTTTATAATTTTCTCTTCAAACACTTCATGTCCTAACTCAAGATAGATACTATAAAGCTCTCTAATTTTTTTGTTGTTTTACATTAATCCTAACTAGTGAAAACAAGAAACAAAAAGACACCATTGCAGAATATAAAGGAAATAACTTCGAGCACTCACACCGGAGGATGTGAGTACCTTTTACCTTACCTCCCTCGCAACGGTGCCAGAAAAGAGCTTGATGTCTACGCACTTCTATTCTTGTAGACAGTTGTTGGGCGGTTTGTAGAACAGCAGCAAGTTTTCTTTAAGTGGATTACCCAAGGTTTATTTAACTCAGGGAGGAAGTGGTCAAAGGTATTCCCTCTCAAGCAACCCTGCAATAAAGATACAAGAAGTCTCTTGTGTTCCCAACACACCCAATACACTTGTCAAGTGTATAGGGGCACTAGTTCGGCGAAGAGATAGTGAAATACAAGTGGTAACGGTGCCAGAAAATAGTTTGACGGTGAGGTAAAGTAAAACGACTAAAACCTCCCCGGCAATCATGCAACAGATCTAGATGTGAACGGTGTTTCAATGCTTAGAAACAAGGCCTAGGGATAATACTTTCACTAGTGAACACTCTCTCATATATAAATATGCTCTCTTCATGATACTACTCTTAACTACACTCTGGTTGAACACTCTAATCCACGGTAGGCCTACAAAAGCACACCTCAAAGTCCGCTTTTCCCAATCTGGATAACCCCACACTGTCACCTTGAGAGCTAGATGGTTCCAACAAACACCACAATTTCATAAAGACATCCAGCTCCAAATATAACTCATAACAAATATTCAATCTAGCCAAAGTGCCACACACGGTATGCCCGCTGCCACTTTCACACACGTGGGGAAAATCATAGATCTATTAAAGCACAAAGAGTATTTATGTAGACTCAAGCCTAAGTGCCACCATGGCGTGCACGCTGTAACTTTCACACACATGGGGAGAGCAGAGATCTAATGAAGCACTTGAGTAGCAAGGTAGATCTACTTGATTACAAAGATCATGACCACAACAAGATCATGCATATATATATATATAGAGAGAGAGAGAGCGAGCGAGAGAGAGAGAGATGAACACATAGCTACTGGTAGAGCCCTTAGCCTCGAAGGAGAACTATTCCCTCCTCATCATGAGAATCATCAATGGTGATGGAGATGGTGGTGGAGATCGATGGAGATGGATCTAGGGGCACTTTCCCCGTTCCAGCGGCGCTACAGAGGTTTTCGTGGATTTCTTCTGGATGATTTAGGGTTTTTGGGTCGGAGGCTTCTTATAGGTGAAGGAGGCAAGGTCGGTGGAGGGACAGGGGGCCCACACCCCCTATGGGCGCCTCCAGGGCTTGCCCACGCCTAGGGGGGTGCGGACACCCTGTGCCCCCCTCCGGCTCGGCTTCGTGGTTCCGTGTTGCTCCGGGAAAAATAATGACTTTGGCTTTTGTCCCGTCCAATTCCGAGAATATTGATTTTCTACCTTTCTGGAACCAAAAACAGAAGAAAGCGGGAAACTGGCACTGTGGCAACTTGTTAATAGGTTAGTTCCAGAAAAGATATAAAAACACCTCAAAGTGTAGATAAAGCAAAGCAAAGTAGATACTAAACAAGCATGGAGCATAAAAAATTATAGATACATTTCCGACGTATCATGGTGGACCCTGCATGTGCCGCGGAGGCCACGTGGAGGACAAGTTTTCCCGGCTGGAGAGCGGGCCGAGAGTAATCCCTGGGCCTCTAGTCCCTCTTCGCTAGTCCGGGACGGGACTAGAGGCCCCTCCTCCACTAGTTTACCAAGTGAGCCCATTATTTGCTTTTTCCTTAGGGCATCCGCAATGTGTTAAAAACACCTTAAGGCCTATGTGGCATCCGCTAAGGTTCACCTTATACATTGTGGAGGAAATAAAGATGCCTCAAGCTTGTGGGTTATCCATAGAGAATATAAAAATCATTTCCCCTCTCTCTTGCATGGAGCAATATGACAAGCTATGTGGGTCCTACCTTGTGGAAAATGTCGACCTTATACATTGTGGTAATTTTCATAAGCCGGGTGGGTCCTATATTATGTATGCCCTTAGACACATGTGCCTTGTACTCCCATCTCCACCGTGCTAGACTCGATTTTTTTGCGCAATTCATTTAACTGATATAGTTAGGTAGGAAACATGATCCAGTATATGTATGAAAACTCCCAAGGGAAACAATTCTTACTACCCCAAGATGCACCCATCTACTGTGGGAACTCTGTCACGTCCTAAACTATGATGTCGATCAATATTGGCCTTGACGACCTTGGACGTTCGGGTTGAAACCCAATAATTTCTATACATGGTAGGATAATATTGTGAAGCTGGTTTTTACCAAAACTCGTCAACTCCCATGGTTACAATTTTCATGGCATGTAGAGCATGTGACATGATAGGACATCATGCGTAAATCTTTTAATTTGTTTTTTTCTTTTTCTTTATTTCATGTGATCGTTTTCAAAAGGGGTTCAAAATTGTCAAGATGCAAAATCTTAGCAAGAAGTCAAATCAGACATCAAAACTCTCGGTGGTTTCTATATTAACTGACCGCTCGATGGGTACCTCCAAAAGCTTTTTCATAAAACTTTCAAAGTAGCCTACAATTTACTTGCAATAGTTCAAATTTGACCTAATTTCGATAAATGGGCATAAATTCATTCAAGTGGGCAGAGTTAGCTAGGGAGTTTGAGAACTCATAGTCGTAAGTATAACATGTTGGTCCACTATATATGTCTGAAAAATTGGCTTCTGTCATTCAGATCCATATTCTTTTGACTTTATTTACGGAAAGAACAATCTTGTCATCACACAGAAAATTGAGAATGTTTTTTCCTGATAGCTGTAAACTCACACTGATAACATTGTTTAATATAAGAAGATGCACCCATCTACCTCTGAAAAGGCATATAATTCAAGAACAATCTATCGTGCCACTTGTAGCTTTGGGTTGACCTAATTTTGTTAAATTGTCAAGGTGCAAAATCTTTGCAAGAAGTTGACATTGTCATCAAATCTCTCGGTGGTTTTACATATTAATTGTGACCCCCCGATGGGTACCTCCAAAAGCTTTTTTGTATACTTTCAAAGCAGCCCATGATTTACTTATAGTAGTTCAAATTTGACCTAATATTTTGATAAATCGGCATAAAGTCATTCAAGTGGGCGGAATTAGCTAGGAAGTTTGAGAACTCATAAAACATGAAAAATCGTAAGTAACATGTTGGTCCACTATATATGTCTAAAAACTTGGTGTAACACCCTCAGAATCAGACCTATGCAAGTTTTAGCGAAACCCGCCAAACCCGCATAGAAACGATTCAAAGGTGCCCACCAGGCACTTGCGTGCGGGTGAAAAACGAAGTAATCACATTACACAACAGTCCTCGATGGGACCCACAAAACAGATATATATACAACACGACTCCATGAGTCAAGAATACAGATATACAGAACAAAGATCCAAATCACCTTGAAAACGATAGAGCGTCCAGCTACGGACAAGATGCAAATGGGGCTAAGAGCCCTGAAGAATAACCAATGGCGTCCATAACCCTGCCCAGGCCAAGCCGGAAGGGTAACCCTGCTAACGACGTCGATCTCAAAACCTGCTCAAACAAAAGGGGTGCCGACAAAGGGCAAAGGAAAAAGAGGAGCGTCAGTACTGAGGCCAGTACACGGCGAGGCTAGAATTCGGCGGTCCTCGCCTACATAGGTATGGTGGACTGCAGCGGCAGCGCAGCATGCCCTAAACAACCTATAGAGACTCGATACAGCTGGCGTCAATCAGAGAGGGGTAAGAAAGACCTATTCGGAACCAACCTGATACTACCACCAAACAAACCCATCCTGGTATTTCCCCCTCGAGACCAAACGAGGAAGTCAACCGAGGAACTCACACGGTTGGCAGTTTTATTTATTCAGTTATCGTTGCAGCAATTACTAGTCAGGTATAGATACTCATTCTGATAAAATAAGCAGTGGGCCAATTTAGTTAACCATTCCGTTGTAGTTGCGGCACTTACTAGTCAGATACAAATAGCATGAGATATCCCAAAAACCCAGCAGTTGTTGGTACTTTTATTAGCCATTCCGTTATAGTTGCAATACTTACTAGTCAGGTACAACGGTCGCAAACGACAACCCAAACAAGCAATTGTGGGCAGTTTTATTTAGCCATTCCATTATAGTGAAGCTGATTACTAGTCATTATAAAGTCAGGTTTATAGCACTACTTTAGTTATAGTTGTCTATGGTCGAGATACTGTGCTCCAAGTCGTCCATAACTGCGGACACGGCTTTCAGAAAGTTTTACCCGGCCGGGGTGCACCAATAGCAACACACACTCGATCAACCTCGGAAAAACCAAATCAAAACCCAACGAGGCCTTCACGACAAAGCAATCACAAGATTCAGAAATATATCAGGGGGCCACCCCATTGAGTAGACCTGCAACGAAGCTAGCTGACTCCGAGACGGACTCAAGGTTTGCGTCAATGGCTGTAAACGACTGGGAACCCGAAAATGTGACTGGGCTTGTCGATACCGCGAAAACACTCCTCTTACCTAAACAGTACAGTGTGCTCCTCGCACAATCGTAAATAAAGCAGTAAAGCATGGCATAAGTACAGGATCGTAAATAAAACCTCAAACTAGTTTGTGGCCCCAAGAAATAAGAATGAATCAAGCTCTGGCTCAGGGGGGTCCCATAATCCTCCCGGATGTGGATAGCGCGAATATTCAAGGAACAGGTATCAAGTACTCGGGGTCCTACGGGACACAAGTGGACGGTTAACAACCAAATAACATCTATTGCCCACTTGTGCCTCTGCTTACTTACTTCAATTTTAGTTGTTAAACAGTAATTAAAGTGAACCATAATTAAAGCCATGATCATCTCCAACATTGAACATGCGGCAACACTCCAACAACTGTGGTACTTGGCGACACGCAACAGCAATAGAGCAAGCGACTACGACGCGCAAGTCCAACTATCTACCAAACAACAGGTAATAGGATGTGTCCGAGGCAATATAGGGCTGCACGGAATATCACAGGTACGGAAACTAGAGCATCACAACACAGATAGCAATGGATCAACAGGAGGGAATAAAGACTATAAAAGTAAGATAGGTAGAAAGGGGGAGAATGCTCGCCTGAAAACATTGCCGAAGGTTCAACCGAAGATCGGGTCGACACTCGCATCAACTCAACGGCCTTATCCGCGAAGAACCAAAACACTAGAAGAAACACCGGATGCAATATTTAATACTACGGCAAAAGATCGGGCATGATGTATGGCATGGCAACGATGCGATGCAATTAGGCAATATTAAGCGGAGCCGGGGTCCCGACAATTAATTAGGTGGTTCATGTGGTTTAGAAACCCCGAAATTTAAATGTTGTCTTAACATGGCAAAAGATAGCACCGGTTCGCTAGACAAATTTAAATGAGGCCAATATGAGACTAGATTTGCCCGCATATGGGCCCCATATTTAATTATAAGGTGAATCGGCATAAGGCCCCCAAACCACAGACAAGTATGCATGCATGAACAATTCAATATGCAACAAGTTTTATATTTAGCATTTATAAAATAGGGGCTCGGGAAAAGGTTCACACATTAGAGGTCGAAGATCTTGGTCCGGGGGTTCGGGGTCGGTCTCAGGGTTCGACGGGATCGGTCTCGGATATCTGAGGTAGATCTTGTCGCCTCCGGGAAGCCGGACTTGGTTTGGTGTCGAGGCGCATCGGACTCGCCTGGTCGCTGTCGTTCTTGTCGTCGTGCAGATATTGTCGGGTCCCACGGGGTCGATCTTGCCGTTGCGAAGGTCTTGTCGGGCCCGCACCATCGAGTCGGTGTTAGCGTTCGGGAGCGTTCTCGTGGCAATCTTGGCGTTCTTCAGGTTCGAGTGTTTGGCGTCCAAGGGAAGTACTTGGTGTTCTAGGGACGATCCTGTCGCATCCGCGGTTGTCGGGTCGTGCCGACGGTCTTGTCGTCTCACGGCGGAGATCTTGGGGTCCGGGGTCTTGGCGCCTTCGGGTCCGAGAGGGAGATCTTGGCGTCCGAGGGTTCAGTCCAATCTCGACCATCAGGGTCCATGACGAAGATCTTGACAACCCGAGAGGATCAGGTGTAGATGACCTTTTAGCTTTCCATGTAGATGGTCCTCAAATCTCCTGGCTTGCACCCATGCGCTCACGCGGGACGGTCCTGGGCTCGCCTCGTTCAGCAGCAGAACAACAGAGGCACGAGGGCAACATGGCCCACAGGAGACGCGGAGCGGAGCCGAGGGCGAAGGACGGCCGCGAGCGACGCGCCAAGGCAGGCCTCAGGGTCGGCTCGCCAGGCGACGTCGTCGGCACCCAGGATGCGGCGAGGGGGCACGGGCAGCGAGCGACGGCAGGGGCGCAGAGGCGGCAGCGGAGCATGCTGGCGAGAGGTGGCCGGGGCGACGCAGGACTCGGCCGCGGGAAGGCGGGATGAGCGCGGAGGCGGCGAGGAGGATGGCCCAGGGCGGTCAGGCTCGGGGACGACGCGGTGGGGAGGCCGGAGAGGGGTACCGGCCGGCTCCGGCAGGCGCAGAGGCGGAGGAAAAGCCGGGGCGTTTAGAAAACAAATTAGGTTTTCCCGAAAATAGTTTTATGCAAGCAAATGCAGGATGATGACGATGCTCAAATTCAAGGTGGCATGATGACATGAGCATGCGGTCATGATGATGCAATGCACAAAACCAACGCGATTTTCTAGTAGTGGTTTGTGCGGGATGCCACACTTGGCTTGTGGAATTCATGTCCATATTCTTCAGACTTTCTTTATGAGAAAGAACAATATCATCATCACTCAAAAAATTGAGAATATTCCTTCCTGATAGTCGAAAACTCACACTGATGGCATTGTTTACTACAATAATATGCACCCATCTACCCCCGGAAATATTTGATTCAAGAGCAATCTATCGTGCTTACTTGTAGCTAAATTTGACCTAATTTCGTTAAATTGTTAGGATGCAAAATACTAGCAAGTAATTTAACCTGTCGTCAAAACTCTCGGTGGTTGTGACCCCCGATGGGTACCTCCAAAAGCTTTTTCATAAACTTTTAAAGCAACCTATAATTTACTTTTAGTTTTAAATTTAACCTAATTTTGGTAAATTGACATCAATTCATTCAAGTGGGCAGAGTTAGCAAGGAAATTTGAAAAACTCATAAAACATGGTAACCATAAGTACAACATGTTGGTCCACTATATATGTCTGAAAACTTTGCTTGTGGCATTGAGATCCAATGTTTTTCGGACTTCTATTTACAGAAAAGAACAATCTCATCATCACTCATAAAATTGAGAATGTTCTTTACACATATAGTTGGACATCCACACTGACGACATTGTTTACTACAAGAAGATGAACCCATTTACCACTAAAATTACATTTAATTCAAGTGAACTCTGTCACACTTACTTGTAGCTCAAGTTTGACCTAATTTCATTAAACTATCAAGATGCAAAATCTTTGCAAGAAGTCGAACCTGTTGTCAAAACTCGTTGTGTTTTAAGATATATTAATTGACCCCATGGGTACCTCCAAAAGATTTATTATAAAACTTTCAAAGCAACCTACAATTTACTTGTAGTTCAAATTTGACCTAATTTTGATAAATCGACAGAAACTCATTCAAGTTGGCATACTTAGCTAGGAAGTTTGAAAACTCATAAAACATGGATATCGTCCTCAAAACATGTTGGTCTACTATAAATGTCTTAAAACTTGGCTTGTGGCATTAAGATCCATATTCTTCGGACTTTCTTTATGGAAAAGAACAATCTCGGCATCACTCGAAAAATTGAGAGTTGATTTTTTTTCCTGATAGTTGGAAACTCACACTGACGACATTGTTTACTACAATAAGATGCACCCATCTATCTCTAAAAATACAATTAATTCAAGAGCAATCTATCATGCTTACTGATGTAGCAAAACTTTGACCTAATTTCCTTAAATCGACAAGATAAATATTGATGAATTATTTACCTTTTATGAATATGTAACTTTGTACAAAATTTTAAATTAATGGGAGTACTGACAAGGCAGGCCCAACTGACTGTTATGTTGTCAGCAGAGCTAAATAGGTAATTAGATGACAAAGTGGTGGAAATTGCAATGGATTAGACCAACAGCTCGTGAAAACTGCAAAAACATAACTGCCAAAAATGCCAGAGACACACACACAACACGGTTGTACCAAGGCAGACATGCACGGCACCACGCTGTGGGATAAGGGAGAGATCAGCCGGTCGGTGCACGCGGGGAACTGCACAGGAGGGGAGAGTGAGGATCGATGGTGAGATATAATGAAGGAGACAGAAAACCAATGACATTGTTTAATACAAAAAGATGAACACATGTACCTCTAAAATTACATTTAATTCAAGAGCACTCTATCGTGCTTACTTGTAGCTCAAGTTTGACCTAATTTCGTTAAATTGTCAAGATGCAAAATATTAGCAAGAAGTTGAACTTGTCGTGAAAACTCTCGTTGATATATACACTAGATACTTTATGGACGTGGATCAAAATTATAATTATTTCACCTATTATAATTTTATATAAAAATGATAATGCCATACTTTTATTATCCGATTCTCACGTGTGCCAGCCATGATCAACTTATAGATATATAGTATACGGATAATTTTGAATATTCATCGTTCGACCAAGACTGGCAAATCTCAACATTGCTAAGCATTGGATCTTCTTTTCCATTCTCGAGTCTAGAATATTAGAATGTTTACACCGTTTAGCTTGAGTCTAAGAAATATTGTCAGAAAAAGGTTGCCGGTTAGCAGAACTATTTTTTATAGGACCCACTACTTTGCAAATGGAACAGTCAATCTTGTGTTTCTATTTGTATGACATGTAATTATAGAAAGGATCTAAAGACTGAATGTGGGCCCTTCCATTAATTTATGTTCTTAGACTTGAGTCTTGTAGTACTAGAATTAGCCATGAGAATCTTTTTTCTATACTCATGTTGTGTAGTGTCATGTCTAGCTGGGCAAGATGCAAAATGAAACAGTGGGTGTACTGTTCTTGCGTATGCGTGGGTGTAGTATTTGGTGTAGTATTTGACCATTTCCACATTAGTATAGGTATAATGACACTACAAAAAAATATCATTTTACAACAGACGATTTTCGTGGTTGAAGGCCCGTTTTTTTGTGGCTGAAGAGTCTTCTACGATGGATGTCCGTCTTGGTAAAAGCCCCATTACAAATGAACCTACCACGGTTTTTTTGACCGTGGCGGATCACACTCTTCAGCCACGAAAATTCGTTCCGTCGTAGATGTGTTCGCCAGCCGCGTTGACTGCTGACGTCATGCAAACTGCCACGTGACGAGCGCTGTTAACGACCAGTTAACGCTGTTAACTCTCAATGAAACTGTGACAGAAGATAGGCCCAGCCAAGGCCTGCTAATTATTAAGTGGGCCGCCCCATTAAGGAATCCCAACAGGATCGTGGCCCATTACTATTTCGATATGCACTGTTACAAATGGGCCCACTGGTGCAGTCGTGTTCGTCCTGTAAACTTCCTGGCCCGTTACTGTTTCCACACGCATTGTTTGAAATTGGCCCGTTTGTGCGTCCCATAAATATCCAGGCCCGTTACTCTTCCACCTACCCTATTAGAAATTGGCCCGTTTCGCCAGCCCACTTTGGCACGTAACATTTCTGGACCATTACTGTATATCCACGTACTGTTCGAACCGGGTCCATATACTTTCGGCCCTACTGTTCATGCCCGTAAATGTTCGGCCCATGTTTTGGCCCATTAATATTTTAACCTGGTGAGTTCCTCGGCCTGTTATTGTTCCGGCCTAGTGCAAACTCAGCTTGTTACTATTCTGGCCTGGTACAATCCTGTCCTTTTTCCTGGCCAGGCCTGCTACTATTCTGGCTCGTTACTGTGTTGGCCATTTAATGTTCTGGCACTTTACTGTTTAGAGAGTTACTGTTCCAGTCTGTTACCGTCTTGGGTCGCTATTTTTTTGTCATTTCACTCTCTCGGCCCGTTACTGTTTTGTCCTGTTACTGTTTAGATCTATTACTGTTTTGGCCTGCCGTTATTTTGTTCTATTACTATTTCGGCCTGCCACTATTACGGCATGCCGCTGTTAGGTACCATTACTGTTACTAATCTCCCTTGTGGGTCAGCCCCTTACTTTTACAGTTTCTGCATTTCTGGAGCCCATTTCGACACCATAAAAGGTGTACAACTTGTGAGAATTTTTACTGTTCATCATTGTCCTAATACAAGACGGGCAAATATAGAGCACGATACTGTATCTTAATCAACCTAGATAGTGCAGGTATGGTACTGCCTACCACTATGTGTGGACGACATCAAATAAATGCATACACGACCGATGCAATTAGTGTAGATATTACATCAAATGCAAACTACTTAAAATTATTACATATTATCAACTCAAGGGAAAGAAAAATTGGCATTTCAATGGAAAATCGAGTTGATAAACGTCCTCAATTTGCTTTCTCCATCTATCACCTCCATCTCCTTTTTGCGTGTGACATCTACATTGGAAAACAAAGTTGAGACATGATCTTGCAGTCCCCTCTTTGGTGGCGATAACAATAATTGCAGTCTGAAACTAAGTAATAACAAGTTAATACGTCAAACAAGGCAAACTACTTATTTAACTGATACGATACGAGCTATTGAACTGGAGTTTACTACTGGTCAATTGTTCAAATATATTGACCATCACGTCAAACAAACATGACAAGCAAGCATTAAACAAGTGTGCCTACCGTGAAACGAGAAATATAACAATGTGTGTGGCTTAGAATTTCAGCAAATACAAACTAGCTAGTTCATTTCAACAAATATATATATAGAAAAATAAACCAGAAGAATACACCAAACAATGGCATGCAGTTACTATCATAGCTAAGAATCAACGAGATAGAAATTATAATGGCATCATGTGAGAACTTTTAAAAAAGGAATGCAAACCACAGATGAACTGTACAGTAGGACAGGAATTAGGTCGTTGCTTACGACAAGCCAGAACCAGATACGAAATATAATTGCATCGCTTGTGAAACTGTAGAACATGACATGCAAGAATTAGGCAAGTGTGCCTACAATGAAATGAGCAGTCAAACAAAATGTTTCTTAGAATTTCAGCAAATATAAACTAGCCAGGTTATTTCAAAAAATATATATGGAAGCAATTGTATATCCTAGAAAACAAGAGACGTTGGTTGACACAGAATTTGTGGTGAGCTATACAATGGCATGCAGTTACTGTCGTATCTAAGAATGAATTAGATAGAAATAATAATGGCATCGTACCAGAACTTGCAGAGAAGGAACACAAACCACGAATGAACTACATAGTAGAGGATAGTTATGCCATTGATTTAGGAGGAACCTGCACCATATTAGAAATATAATTGCATCTCTAGCGAACCTATAGAAGAGGACAAGCAAGCATTAGACAATTCTGCCTACAGTCAAATGAGCAATCAATCAAAGTGTTTCTTAGAATTTTAGCAAATATAAACTAGCCAGGTCATTTCAACAAATATATATAGAAGTAGTCTTTTATCTTGGAATGCAAGATATGTTGGGTGACCCCGAATGTGCGGTGAGCTACACAATAGGAATGCAGTTACTATCGTAGCTAGGAACCGAATAGAAATTATAATGGCATCATAAGAGAACTTGTAGAGAAAGAATGCAAACCACAAATGAACTATATATAGAGGATAGCTATGTCGCTGCTTAGGACAAACCATTACATTTGAAATATAATGACATTGCTTGTGAACCTATAGAACAGGACAATCAAGCATTACACAAGTGTGCCTACAAATGAATTGAGCAATCGAACAGAGTGTTTCCTAGAATTTCAGCAAATATAAACTAGCCAGGCCATTTCAACAAATATATATGGAAGCAGTAGTATATCATGGAATGCAAGAAACATTGGGTGAATCAAAATTTGCGGTGAGCTATACAATGGACATGCAGTTACTTTTGTAGATAAGAATGAACGAGACAGAAATTATAATGACATCATGCGAGAATTTATAGAGCAGGAACATAAACCACGAATAAACTACACAATAGAGGATTAGTTATGTCGTTGCTTAGGATGAACCAGCACCAGATTAGAAATATAATGGCGTCTCTTGAGAACCTGTAGAAGAAGACAAGCAACCATTATACAAGTGTGCCTATAATGAAATGATCAATCAATCATAGTGTTTCTTAGAATTTCAACAAATATAAGTTGGCCAGGTCATTTCAACAAATATATATGGAAGCAGTCGTTTATCCTGAAATGCAAGAGATGTTGGGTGACCCAGAATTTGTGGTGAGCTACACAATGGACATGCAGTTACTGTCGTAGCTAGGAACTTCATAGAAATTATAAAGGAATCATTAGAGAAATTGTAGAGCAAGAATGCAAACTACGAATGAACTATATATACATTAGAGGATAGCTATGTCACTTCTTAGGAGGTACCATTAGACATGAAATATAATGTAATTGCTTGTGAACCTGCAGAACAGGAAGAAAATCAAGCATTACACAAGTGTGCCTACCAATGAATTAAGCAATCGAACAGAGTGTTCCCTAGAATTTCATCAAATATAAACTAGCCAGATCATTTCAATAAATATATATGGAAGCATTAGTATATCCTGGAATGCAAGAGACGTTGGGTGACTCAGAATTTTTGGTGAGCTACACCATGGGCATGCAGTTACTTTTGTAGCTAAGAATGAATGAGTCAGAAATTATAATGGCATCATGCGAGAACTTGAAGAGCATGAACGCAAACCATTAATGAACTACACAGTATAGGATAGTTATGTCGTTGCTTAGGATGAACCAGCACCAGATTAGAAATATAATGGCGTTTCTAGCGAACATGTAGAAGAGGACGTGCTAGCATTAGACAAGTGTGCATACAATGAAATGAGCAATAAATCAAAGTGTTTCTTAGAATTTCAATTAATATAAACTGACCAGGTTATTTCAACAAATATATATGGAAGAAGTCGTTTATCCTGGAATGCAAGAGAAGTTGGGTGACCCAGAATTCGCGGTGAGCTACACAATGGGCATGCAGTTACTGACGCAGCTATGAACTAAATAGAAATTATAAAGGCATCGTAAGAGACTTTCTAGAGCAATAATGCAAACTGCGAATGAACGATATATACAGTAGAGGATAGCTATGTCAGTTCTTAGGACGAACCATTAGACATGAAATATAATGGCATTGCTTATGAACCTGTAGAACAGGACAAGCAAGCATTACACAAGTGTGCCTAAAGATGAATTGAGCAATCGGACAGAGTGTTTCCTAGAATTTCAGTAAATATAAAATAGCCAGGTAATTTCAACAAATATATATGGAAGTAGTAGTATATCCTGGAATGCAAGAGACATTGGGTGACTCAAAATTCTTGGTGAGCTACACAATGGGCATGTTGTTACTTTCGTAGGAGTAGCTAAGAATGAATGAGACAAAAATTATAATGACATCATGCCAGAACTTGCAGAGTATGAATGCAAACCATGAATGAACTACACAGTAGAGGATAGTTATGTCTTTGCTTAGGATGAACCAGCACCAGATAAGGAAACAATGACATCGCACTTTTGAACCTGTAGAAGTTGATGTGCAAACCAACATGTTTAGTGTTCCCTTTTGAGCTCGATGCAAAGAAAAAACAAATATTTAGTGTTGCATATTTTAAAGATCCAGATAGCAACAAAATTTTTATTATCAAACTAGTAAGATGAGTTTAAACATGTACTATAGGATAGCATAATGATGCTAGGGAGGAAATAATAGCAGGAACTTAGCTCAGGACAAACCAGATAGATTCGGTAATAGTGGAGCAGGGAATCCACACGAATATTTTTCACTGACTTTATATTTCAAAAACTATACAATAGTAGGCAATTACTATTGCAGGGAGTAGCTAAGAACATGTTCATGACAAAATAACAAACATGTGCATTACTTGAAATTTGTAGAGCAACGAAGGAAAACAAACATATCCAGTGACTTTTTATGTAGCACAAAGAACATGCATGCCCAATGACTTGTATGTACTAGCACGACTAAAAAAATGAAGTTCACTGCGACAGGCTTTAACCTGCTATATTGCTGAGAAAACAAAAAGGGGTTAGAGATTAGTTTACCTCAGTCGGAGAGGCGTTTAAGCATCATCGGTACCGTGCGGGTGATGTGCAGGTCACCGCGGGTGCTGCGGTTGTGGCTAAGTAGATCTTGGGCGGTCAAGGAAGCAGATCTTGGGCGGTCGGAAAAGAAGATCTTGGGCGGTCAATGCCTTCGTGAGCGCGGTGGACGAGAGCATCACTGAGGAAGAACCGATGCCGTGAACAGCAACACCCATGCAGCTCGTCTGGAGCGGTGGACATGGAACTCGTTGAACTAGATCCCATCCGGTGGACACTGGTGAGGCGGCTCCGGTACAGTTGGGTAGCATTCGGCAGTGGGGAACCAGAGGTTGGTTCGTCGATGACGCCATCATCATGGTTAACAAGACCGCAGCTACGCTATCGTGGCACAAAAGCCAGGTGAACTAGATGCGGTGGGGAGTGTGTCGGTGAAGCGGCTCCGTGGCGGAGCACGAGAGCGCAGCTAATGCGGTTCAGGACGACGTCGATTTGCCGTCGGCCGAAGCGCGAGGTGGTCGTGGAGGGGACAAAGGAGCTTGGGATTTTTGGGAGGACCAGCGGGAAAAACTGCGTGAATAGGGACCACATGGGTGAACAGAAACATAATTACGATCGAGGCCCCAAGAGACTGACTTTACCATGCCCCTTTGTCGTCTGAACAAAGGGTAGAACAAGATTTTTAATATCAAAAGCTTCTGAAACATAGGGGCGTGAAATTCTTCAAGGACGGTTTGTGATATTGCCGCTCGAGTTAGATTTGAATTCAGCTAGTCCATAAAATAATAATTAAAAAATGGTACTACGTGGTGCGAGATTTTGGCTCAATTTTCTTGAATCGTTGGGGCGAGAGATGCTTCAAGCCCGGCACATGATTTTGCCGCTCGTTTGAGATTTTGAATTTGGCTAGCATCCATCTACTAATAAAAAGGTAGTAAACTATAAAGCTATCTATCCAGGAATTCAAGGTCGAGCAACACATCAACTCATACATAACCATTGAGTATTTTTTCAAAAAACATCGGATGCATTCGATTCACACAGCGTAGGCTGTAAATTTTGCCGTTGGACTGAGATTTTAAATGTTCCTACCGTCCAAGTAATAATATAAAAATGGTTGCCATAGGTGGAATATTTTGCCCCAAAATGTTTGAAACGGAGAGGCGGGAAAAGCTTTTGGGGCGGTGAGTGATTTTACCCGTCGATTAGGATTGTGCCACACAATTTTTGCCTCACAATTTTTGAAACGGTGTGGCGGAAATTCATTAAGGTTGGTGGGTGAATTTGCCACTCGATATGAGATTTCAAATTTCGCTACCGTCCATCTACTATTATAGAAAAAAGGTAGTAGACCATATGCTAACTTTCCAAGAATTCAAGGCCGATTGTCACATCTATGAGCATAATTGCGCAAAAATTGGGCATAGTACCTCTAACAGAAACATTTTGAAGAACATAAAATTATTCCTGCCTATTACTATTTTGGTCAAATATATCCCATTCAAGGACTATTAAACATAATCCTGGTTTGTCGTGTTGACTGGACGTCTAATTTTTCAATCTATTATGTTTGCTAATTAGATATAAGTAACAAAAGGCCATTAAAAGAACAATAACATGAGCTAGTACAAAGAATTTAAATTATTACATAGCTGAAAAAATTACACGAAATAAAGTGCAGAAATACACATGGATCAGAGTTAAGTCGAATCATAGAAGTTATGCTTTAGGGCCTTCATTCACCAGAAGTGTATCAAGTAAATGGCAGTCATATATTGACAAGATATTTTCACGCAGTTGGCGTATTTTAGAGATGTTAGTATCTGATACCTGTGATTGATTTCTAATCATGTCATTATACTCTTGGAGTATGGCGGTTTCCTTTTTTTGGCCAAAATTAGTTTGCAAAGAACTAGATAAAACATTGACCTGCTAAGGTCACTGCTTAGACCAGGAACAAGATGCTGAACTGCACTTAGGATAAGTATTGTAATCTCTTTGCAACCTCTCCTGAGTATTGTAGCTTATTCAGTTCCTTGCTTCTTTAGAATATCAATGGAATCACGGAGTTTGTCGGCTTTCTCACTTTCTATCAATACTTGAGCAATGATATCTGAAATAGTGTCAACACAAGTGCCGCTGCTCCCTTTGACCTGAACAGCTTTATTTGCAGTCTGAAACTAAGAAAAATAGGTTACAACGGCACATAGTACACTGTCGAAGAATTTGGAAAGCAGGTACTCCCTCTGTTACAAAAAAGTAATTTATAGATCATTTCCTACAGACTACATACATAACAAAATAAGTGATTAAAACTATGCTTGCCTCATATATACAATCAGATCATTCTGTAGTTAGAGAAGCGGTAGTCAAAGGAATCGAGAACTAACACTATATGCAAGCAATAACTATTGGATCTCGCAACTGCATAGTCACTACTAGGAAAATGGCTATAGGTAATCAGCACATCTGTGGCTCACATGGTTGAAGTGCCCCACGGCTAAAACAGGCGTGGCTCACCTGTGGGCAGTTCCCTACTAGTAACTAGAACAACCGTGGCGCACATGACTATAGTGCGCCACAGATATGTGTGGACCAGGGCCCTGTTGGCCGCACGCCAAACATTTGTAGCGCATTATAGTCATGTGCGCCACGGTTGTTAGTGTCAACCATGGCGCACATGGGGGGGTGCGCTACGCCCCCCTCTGCTGTGAAACAGCCACAAACATCTGTGGCGCACATGGCCCTAGTGCGCCACAGGGAGTAGATACATCTGTGGCGCACATGGCATAGTGCGCCACGGATGTTTCTACTCCCTGTGGCGCACTAGGGCCATGTGCGCCACGGATGTGTCGATTTTTGTAGGAGAGCACTTTATGTGCACATGTGTGACCACATCCACAACCCCACACTTCACTTTCCCCTTCTTCTTCCTCCTTAGATCTAGTCGGGATCTTCTCCTTCCCACCTCAATTTCTCCACCCATTCACCATTTTTAGCATGTAAAACTTGCTTTGGATGTTACATAAGTAATAGAGGAAGGTCTCCGGCCTCTCATCTCCTTCTCCGGTCAACGCGCGCACCTCACCTTTCAATCTTTCTCGCGATCGGTCTCTCATCTCGGTAAGTTGTCCATGTAAGGATGTGTTCATGTGTATATGGATGATGTGCTCATATGTATGTAGATGATCGATGCTCATGATGTGTGTATTGGAGAGGATCGATGGTCATATGTGTGTGTATATGGAGAGTATCGATGATGCTCATGCATGTGTGTATGGAGAGGATAATGATATGTTCATGTGTGTATGGATCGGTCTCTCTCTCTTGTGTTTGTATGTGAACAAGTTGCCATTTGTTTTGCCAAAATGTCGATTCATTTCCATTTTGGCAAGACTTTGGCATTTCGCAAAGGTCCTAATTTTAGGATAGGTCATGCCGAAATTTTCTATCGACCATTGCATGCATGCATTCATTATGTGGTTCTAATAGACTTCAAAATTTTACCGTGTACACCGTGCAGGCAAAAATGGTCTGCATAATGAGCGAAGGCATTGTGGCTAGATTTTTGAAATGTGCGACGGCCGACATGATACGAAATAACAAGACAGATATAAGATGTCCGTGCAGAAGATGCAAACTCAATTGGGTGATCGACCCAGATTCTGGGAATCTGCAGGCGCACCTGCTCCGCCATGGTTTCATGGATGGATACACTCGTTGGATAAGCGATGACGTAGACGATGGAGACGGTGAAGGTGGACAACATGACGATGATCATATCACAGCGAGAACGGGCGAGATGATGAAGAGTCTCCTGGAGATGGTGAAGGTGCGGAAGCAGACCGGGATGATGATGATTTAGATGCTGGAGGAGCAGACGACGATGGAACAACGTCAGGCTGGGTGCGGGACCCTTATGTGTAAGAGCTGCTTCTCAAGCAGACGAGTAACGCCAGGGCTGCCGCTAGAGAGAAAGCCAAGCTTGCGCAACTTGAGAAAGACGCGGTTACTCCATTGTATGAAGGATGCAGGCCCAATGATACCCGGTTGAATGTAACGCTCAAGGCTATGGAGATGAAGGCAAAACATAAATTGAGCGACGCAAGCTTTGACGATATGATGGCATTCTGGCACGATCGTCTCCCGGAGGGGAACACATGTCCAACTAGTATCGAGGATGCCAAGAAAATCGTCTGTCCTCTCGATCTACCGCATGTTAGATATCACGTATGCATCAACGATTGCATCATTTATCGGGGCGAGGACGCGGAGAAAACCACATGTCCGGTGTGCGGCGTGAGTCGATACAAGAAAGGGAAGAAAGAACCTCGAAAAGTGGTATGGTACTTTCCTATCACTCCTCGTCTGCAGCGCTATTTCGCGGACCCTAAGGAAGCGAAGCTCATGCGATGGCATGCGGAAAGGAAGAAGCCAGGAGATGATGATGACCCCGAAAAGGATGAGCTGCTGACGCACCCTTCAGATGCTAGCCAGTGGAAAGCATTGGACCTCGAATTCTCAGAATTCGGTGGAGATTCGAGGAACATCAGGCTTGGTGCGAGCACCGATGGACTCAATCCGTTCGGTAGCCAGAGCAGCACGCACAGCACTTGGCCCGTGTTTGTATGGATGTACAACCTCCCTCCATGGTTGTGCATGAAGAAGAAGTACATACA
Source organism: Avena sativa (assembly GCA_916181665.1). Lineage (NCBI taxonomy): Eukaryota > Viridiplantae > Streptophyta > Magnoliopsida > Poales > Poaceae > Avena > Avena sativa. The sequence continues at coordinate 442,246,380 of OV702294.1, read as the reverse complement.
AATGAGTATGCTAATTCAAGGGCCGAAACAACCTGGTACCGACATCAGTCTGTATCTCGAGCTGTTGAAAGAGGAGCTAGCCACGTTATGGGAATCTGGAGCAAATACTTACGACGCCGTCGTACAAGATTATTTCACTATGAGAGCCGCGTTGGTCACTACGGTGCAAGACTATCCAGGTTGCGGGTATATCTCGGGGCAGGTTATCCAAGGATTCTGCGCATGCGTTAGGTGCATGGATAACACAAGCTATCTCCAACTAGAGAAAGATCCAGGGTCATCGAAAACCGTGTTCATGGCGCACCGGAGGTGGCTCGGCAAGAATGATCCATGGAGAAAACGTGGAGACCTGTTCGATGGCAAATCAGAGACCCGAGGAATCCTAGAGCGTAGGAGCAGCGAAGAAGTGGAAGGGTTGCTGAAAAACTGGAAAGATTGTCCTAAGCCTGGAAAGAAGCAAAAGAGGCAGCAACAAGACAAGCCGCTGATGAAGGTATGTAAAACAAGGTTTGTTTTCTGGGAGTTGCCATACTGGAAGTTTCTCCGCACGCCTCATAGCCTCGATATGATGCATATCACGAAAAACGTGTGCGAGAGTCTGGTCGCCACCATAATCAACATGCCAGATAGGACGAAAGATGGTCCGAAAGCAAGGCACGACCTGATATGCTTGGGTATCCGGAAGGAGCTTCACGGAGGACGCACTACTCCTGATGATCAGGAAGATGACGATGATCATGAGTCGGAGACGACACAAGGTCGTCGGAAGGGTAAAAAGTTCAAGAAGAACGAATATTACTGCCCTCCTTCTTGCTTCACTCTAAGCCATGATGATATTAAACAGTTTTTCAAGTACCTTCTAGGAGTCAAATTTCCTTACGGCTACGCGGGCAAGATAAGCAGATACCTAGACAAGGCGAAGCAGAGGTTCAGTTGCATGAAGTCTCACGACTGTGCCGTGCTAATGACGCAGGTACTTACGGTCGCACTAAGAGGGATAATGGACGAGCACGTCCGTGAAACGTTATTTGGCCTATGCAAGTTTTTCGACGTCATCTCTAGGAAGTCGATTGGCGTGAATCAGCTCGGGAGGCTACAGGAGGAGATCGTGGTGATACTATGTGAGCTTGAGGTCTACTTCCCACCCGCATTCTTCGACATTATGGTGCATCTGCTGGTCCATGTCGTGGAGGACATCGTACAACTCGGGCCGATGTTCCTCCGCAGCATGATGCTATTTGAAAGGATGAACGGACACATCAAAGGATACGTTCGCAACAGGTCCCGTCCAGATGGAAGCATAGCCAAGGGCTTTCTGGCCGAAGAGTGCATCTCTTTCTGCACGAATTATCTAGACATCGAGAACCATGTCGGTCTTCCCGTCAACAGGCACCTTGGCAAGCTCGACGGATCTGGTCACCGAGAGGGTCGTCACATACTGCATGCAGACTTCGATTTTCGACGCGTAGACTTTGATCAAGCAAACCTTGTCGCGCTATAGCATTTAGAACTGGTCGATCCTTGGGTACAAAAGCACAAAAGGTTAATCGAGAAGAAGTACAGTGACCGGGGCATACAGAGGACGCAGGGAGAAATAATCAAACAGCACAACTCAGATTTCACGCGTTGGTTTAGGCAGACGCTCCTTGATAATCCCCCGCGATCGCATTCTTCTGACATGGAAAAGATCATATTCACCTTGTCGCAGGGACCGATGCAAAACCGGGTGACCTATCAGGCGTATGATATCAATGGCTACACATTCTACACAGAGGAAAAGTACAACAAGTGTGATTATCAGAACTCAGGCGTAACGTCGGAATTCTACACCGATGACAACGTGAAGGAAAGATTCTACGGAAGAATCGAGGAGATCTGGGAGCTCGACTACTGTGGATAAAAGGTTCCGATGTTCCGTGTCAGATGGGCAAAGAGTGTCGAAAGAGAAGACCGATATTTCACAACCATGGTTATACCCAAAGCAGCCAAATCCAAGGCCGCCGGTGCAAATGTGGCCGCAAAAAATGAACCGTGGGTACTGGCTACCAAAGTGGACCAATGTTTTTTCATTACCGACCCGACAAAGCCTAGCCATGTTGTCGTGAGGAGAGGAAAAAGAAACATCATCGGAATGGATGGAGTCACCAACGAGCAAGACTTCGACCAGTACGGCGATCCAAAGATTGAAGATGACGACGACTACGATGTAGCAATATACATCACAATAAGAAAAAGGACAACCCTACCCAAAAAAGGTAGCCCGTTCGAAAGAAGAAACATTAAAGTGCTGGGGCTAAATTATTCAACCGCGACAAAGAAGGGAAAAAAGATTGTAAAACGCTAGCTCAAAAAATATTGTAAAACGCGTGGTCGAAAAAGATTGTAATATTCATGGACAAATTATTATGAAATTTAGTTATACTTTGAATCATATTTGTAACACTTTTATGACATATATCACCACTTTTGGGCATTTTTAGAATATTTAAAAGTATTTTAAAAACAAAACAAAACTTGTATGGCATATATCACCACTTTTGGGCATTTTTTGGAACATTTTAAAGTATTTTTAAAATAAAAATAAAAAAGTGGAGCACCAGGATTCGAACCTGGGTGCTCATAGTTTAGAATAGAGCTAAGGGGCAGAACCAGTGGGGTAAGACAATACTAGTGTTAACTAGTGGGGTGGACGACCTATGCCATTATTGATTTCATTCTGTCCATTTCATGAACTTATGGATGTTCTCGTGTTAGCAAGTATAGTAGTTAAATAATACTGTACTTATGGATGCCATTATTGTATTTGGTTATTAATGACTACTTCATGTTATGCAGTTAGATAAGTGTATATTACATCAGGAAACACCAGGGGCACCACCATAGAGGGTCATGTGATTTGCGTCTTCTGTATACGTCTTGAAATGTTTGTGTCGCTAACTATGAGCAGTATTCTCATGATGTCTCCATTGGCCATCAGAACTTCAGATTTTGCATTGCTCTTCCACGCAATACTAAATCTATATTTGCTCTCATTTGTCCACCACTTTAACATTAGAACTAGCATAAGTAAATATAGAACCACGAAAACATATGGCATGTCCTTGTATTCATTTGTTTGAATCCATCGGTTTCGATATAGATTTTTTGGGGGGGGGGGGAGAATCTGTCGGGTTTCTTTCGATTGTGATAGTTAATTATCTATTTCTTTTGCACAAACTACAGAAGCATGCTGGTATGTGGTACTCTTATCATGGTGTACTTTTATGGATCCTAGTTCTCTACCCCCTGCCCTTTCGACATTATGAGCTTCCCTCCAGATAAATCTTGGAGGGGATAGATTGTGCAACATGTAGCAAGTACTAGCAAGTATATGTATGTGTGTAGAAGGAATAGATTGGATCGAAAGCAACATGTAGGTCATATGTGGTATAGTGCTAGAATAGGTGGATTATAATACTAATGATGGTTGATAAGTGGTGGAGTAATTAGAAAGAGAGTAGAAGTAGTGGCATGAATTAGCATCTGGGAACTAAAAGAATAAGTTATTTTCTCTGTTCAGGTCATTTCCATCATATGAGCACAAATGAATGCTATTTTCTTTTTTCAAGAGACCTAGCAGGATTTAGTTGACAGAAACATGTATGCTTGGGTTTTAGTTGTTGCTGTGTACGCTCATATGTGTTATTTTCTTTTTTCAAGAGACCTAGCAGGCTTTAGTTATTTTCTTTCAATCATATGCTTGGTGCCTGGTGAATCCAGATGATAACTGTAAATGCCCATTGCTTGATGTGGCTGGGCATGTTGATGCATTCTTACCCAATGTGTTTTCTACCTAGATGTTTATGTGCTGGCTGTGTTGGCCAGATTATCCTATGTGACCAGATTATGTGCTTGCTGTGTTGGCCATTTATTGTGTGCTGGTTGTGCTGGCTATGCTGGCCATTTATTGTGTGCTAGCTATGCTGGCCATATATATGCAGGTTCTTGTATGAAATGAGTCCCGATTTTTGCCGGAATGTTGATTAACTTCCGTTTCGGCAGAAATCGGGCACTCCTAGTTTAAGAAAATTAGCAAATGTCATGCCGGATTTTCCATGCATTTAACCAATTATTTGTTTTTTATTAGTGCAAAGATGTGTGACAACGACGAGGCTGGATGTTCTAAGCGCATCAGCGCTGAAGGAGAACTCAGACCTCCGAATAAACAATTGACATTCTGGGAGGCGGCCCAGCGGCTAGAAGACGATGAAGAATACCATCCTTCGGAGAGCGAGGATGATGAGATGGAAGACGCGGAGGAAGAAGCCGAATGAACAGCGGACGATCAAACCACTGATGGCGGCGAGGGCACAGGGAGTGGTAGCAACCCTCCTAAGAAGAAGAAGAAGAAGAAGAAGAAGAAGAAGAAGAAGAAGAAGCCGAAGGACCGGCGCCCGAACACGGTCGGCACGGTCAGGGAGGAAATTACCGAAGTAAGCCCATCAGGGGTTCCTTTGGAGCCCGCCCTTTTCGTCAAAGGGTACGGTGGGCAAGTGGCGGCGATCACCCGGACAACCATCTCGATCAACACCGAGAATCTCCGGCATAAAGATAATGGCCACTTGCGCACACTCCTCTTCGAGAAGCTGCACGCAAGATACATGTTCCCCGCTAAGTATCAGAACACAAATTATCATGGGAACGAAGTAAACAAATCCGCCCTCACAATGATGAGCACCGCCCTGGCCAGCTGGAGAACCCGGATAAAGAAGAAGATCTATAAAGAAGGCAAAAGTCTCGAGGAGAACCAGAAGATTGACCCGCAGATCACCGAAGATCAGTTCCGGGAGTTCAAGGAGAGGTGTGAATCTGAAAGAGCCCTGGCCAATAGTAATCGGGGAAAGGTGCTGCAGGCGATGAATATAGGTCATCACCATCTCGGATCTGGTGGATACAGAACCGCGGAGGCTAAATGGAATAAGGAGGACGAAGGGTATAGATCCAAGGGGATAGAAAACCCCTTTGCTAAATTCAAACCCGGGCTGGTTCGAAACTTCATCAGGGCCCGTTACCATGTGGACCCAAAAACCAAACAACTCACCGCGGATCCTGCGGTGAAGGAATTCGAGGAAATTGTGGTAAGTATAATCTAATTACCGCGGATCAACTCGATTGCAATCTAATCGATGATCTAAATGATTCACTGTTACTTCTTCTGCAGGAGGAGGAAATTGTTGCTAGTCATGGATCCCAGGGTTCCTCATCCCAGGGGTCGACGGCGCCCACCCGGTGGGATAACCCTTTTAACAGGGCGATGAACCGGGCCAAGAAAATAGATCCGGTTATGAAGAAGCCGTCGTCGGCTGGCCGTCTGGCCGGCCTCGGGGGTAAGAATTGGGTGGATCATTTTGGCCCACCGCCGAGGATGCATGTGGCGCCGTCGGGAAGGAGCGAGGAGGAAAACCGCGAGGTTCAAGAACTTAAGGCGCAAGTGGCGCGGATCCCGCAGATCGTCCAAGACAACCTGTCAATCACCCTCACGTCCTTCCTGCCTACCTTGGTGGAGTCAATAGCGAACTGGAGTGCGGGTGGTCGAGTAGGGCCGTGCCCGATTCCAAGCATGGTCAGCAGCCACTCGAACAACGCGGCGCCGACGAATCAGGCAAACTACATGTTCGTGACTCCGCCCGCTAGCACCGCGGCGCCGCAAGTGTTGGTGACTCCCCCTGCCATCACCGTGGCGCCGGAGTACATGTTGGTGCCCCTGCCATCGTCGCGGCGGCACCGGAGCTCCAAGCACCCGTCGGTAGGGAGAATACACCGGCGGCCAGCACCGCGCCATCAAGCAGCCCTTCCGTCTCTTGCACGCCCGTCGCCGTATGCGGTGCGTCGACATTAGACGATCTCGACGCCATCACGGTAAACAAATTGCTTTAAATACCGCCTTTCATGCCATCTATTACTCTTATGGCATCTCTGACGACGCCGTACATGTTTTCCGCAGACGGATGTTCCTTGCACTCTCTTATGCTACGTGAACAACGAGTTGAGGGATGTTGCCAAGGGTACCATCATTCAACCCTTGCAGCGCACGTTCCACTCAAGGCCGATGTCAGATAGCGTGCACAGGGTTAAAATTAGTCGGGTGCTAAGGGGCTGCGACGACCTGGAACCTCCCATTCAACCCCAAGAGCGGATGAAGAAGAGCCGTCTGTCCTCAGAACTTGCTTCGGCTTATTCTTGCTATGGCCAAAGAGCATGATCCGTTTGGGGACGGAGGGGGCCATCACGCCACAGACAACAGCACCGCCTGTCGTGCCAGCGACAAGCGGTGGCAAGGCCCCCTTACCGCCCTCGCCGTCACCTCCACGCGGTGGGTCGGATGATCATGTTGATGATATGCACATGGCGCAGGATCCGGCCGAGGACGACGAAGACTGGAATAATCACTTCTTCAGCACTCAGTTTGGCAACGAAGAAGACCTAGCTGGTGGCCCCATAGAGAAAGCCAGTATCACCAAGCGTCTGTTTGGTTCTCACAAGACGCCTCCAGCTTGCGCCTTTACAGAGCCAGCTGATACAACCAACCGGCCCTTTATTCTCAGCCCTGACACACTACATAGGGCGGCCGGTGCTCAGATTGCGGTGCCTGCCTGCTCTCCAAAAGGAAAAAAGGGCAGGAAAAGAAAATCTAGCAGCTCGAGCCAGCCGGTGGCGTCAACAACTGCGAATCCGATCAGGTTTCGGGACGGGCCACCAAGACCCGAGGGTATTATGTGGAGGATTCATGTGGCGGGTGAGCCCATGCTACCTAAGAATTTGCGGAAGCTCGCCAGTTCGGAACTGCAGAGTGTGCATGACGGCGTGCTGACGATAGAGAGACGCCTTCTATCGGAGAAAGATCCCTCGCACCCGGTATTCGTGGTCAAGGTGCCACCAGGCTTGGGCTTCATCGACAATGCCCCTGCAGATCTTTTCTTCCTGCGGTTCGATGACATCTTCAATATGTTCCACCTATACCCGCTGCACTATACCATGGTCCGTCTTCTTTCTCTCAGCCTGGCCATGCAGATCATTAGAGAGAACACACCGGGCATCGCTATAGTGGACCCCTACTATATGCGTGACGGCTGCTTGGGTTCCCCCGCCGAACGATGTATCGTGGCCTCATTCCTAAAAAGAATCCTCGTGGCGAACAAGACAAAGGAATACATTCTCGTGCCTTAATTTCCCGAGTAAGTCGTTATTCACTCGCCACCGTCTATTGGCTTTATTAGATCATCATCATTCTTTTTCCAACACATTCCATTTGAATTTTTTGCGTAGAGATGAACACTGCACGCTCATCTCCTTATCGCCGAAGCATTCCCACGCCACGTATTTCGACTCGGGGAGTCTAGAAAAGAAGAAAAACTACGACAAGATCAAGGAAGTTCTGGATAATGCTCTCACTGGCTTTGCCTCGACGGAAGGTAGCACCTTCGTGCGTACGAAGGTCAAGTTCGGCAGGCACGTCTTCAACCACGTAATGGAGTTCCCCTGCGTGAAGCAGCCGAAAAACAGTAAGAAGGAAGCCTACTACGCACTCCATCACATGAGGGCGTTCCTACTTGACCAGCAGAATTCTACGCTGCCAGATCATCTCAAACAGTGGGCCGAAGCAAAGGCCAAGATCAATGATTCGGATATTAGACAAGAGATGTATCGCATCCAGCAGCAGTTTGGGGCAATCATCTTTCGTGATGTCATGACTTCGGGGGGGGGGATCTTCTACGGAGGAAATATCCCGAATAACCGTGACATAGAAGATCGCCTAGAGATGCAGGGTGACTATAGGAAGTTCATGACGAGACAAGGCGTCCTCCCGTTCCCTAAGCCGAGCCAGAAGGCTTGATGTTGGCCTAGTTGTAGTTACAAACTATAGATGACCTTTGTGTGTGTGTGGACAAGTGTACTTATCTTATTAGGTTTATGAATCATCGCTTACTTATTTTGCTTATTATTATTATATATCAATCAATGCTTGGTTTTTTTTGCTTACTCTTTGGTCCTTTGCTCAATTTGGTCCTTCTTTTTTTTCCTTACTCTTTTTTCGAGAATAATGCCGATGATTGAAATGTCGTGGCACACTATATATGTGAATGTGCTACGATGGGATTGTGAGCCTTGTGATATGCACAAGTCCAGGTCTTGTGCATCCTACTTGGCTCATCGTTCCATCGTAGCATATTCCTGTGTCCAACGACCTATGTATATATATGAGGCATTCTTTTCGAGTTATTTTTGTCTTTTTCGAGAATAATGCTCATGATTGAAATGTCGTGGCACACTATATATGTGAATGTGCTATGATGGGATTGTGAGCCTTGTGATATGCACAAGTCCAGGTCTTATGCATCCTACTTGGCTCACGGTTCCATCATAGCATATTCCTGTGTCCAACGACCTATGTATATATATGAGGCATTCTATTCGAGTTATTTTTGTGTTTTTCGAGAATATGCCAATGATTGAAATGTCGTGGCACAATATATATGTGAATGTGCTATGACGGGATAGTTAGCCTTGTGATATGCACAAGTCCAGGAATTGTGCATCCTACTTGGCTAACTGTTCCGTCATAGCATATTCCTGTGTCCAACGACCTAGCTAGTTATATATGAGGCATTCTTTTCGAGCTACTTTGGTCTTTTTCGAGAATAATGCCGATGATTGAAATGTTGTGGCACACTATATATGTGAAATGTGCTACGATGGGATTGTACGCATTGTGCTATGCACAAGTCCAGGTGTTGTGCATCCTACTTGGCGTACGGTTCCATCGTAGCATATTCTTGTGTCCAACGACCTATGTATATATATGAGGCATGCTTTTTGAGTTACTTTGGTCTTTTTCGAGAATAATACCGATGATTGAAATGTCGTGGCACATTATATGTGAATGTGCTGCGATGGGATTATTCGCCTTGTGCTATGCACAGGTCCAGGTGTTGTGCATCCTACTTGGCGAACAGTTCCGTCGTAGCATATTCCTGTGTCGAACAGCCTAGTTATATATGAGGATGATTTTTGAGTTTGGTCTTTTTGATTTAGGAGTACTTTCTATAAGTGTATCTTCATATGCGACTTTAATTATATATGTTTTTTTCTCAATCACCGGTTAATTATTATTGTCAACTTATAGATGACGTGGTACGTCGTGTACAAGGGACGGTTCCCGGAGTCTACGATGATTGGGAAGACTGTCGGAGATAGGTGCACCGTTTCAGCGGCAATAGCTACAAAGGGTACAACACTATGGGGGAGGCGGAAGCTAGATACACGTGCTATCTAGCGGGAGTTAGGACAAGGAACCAGATGAATACCTACACCTTCGTCGCGGCGGTGATCATGCTTATCTTCTTTGGTTATTTATCCCGCGTTTGTGTCTAGCTAGTTTAGATCTCTAGGCGAGCTTCCGAGCTCTAACTTGTTCGATCGACACATGTATTCGCATGTCACCAACTACTACTTTGTAACATGATCGAAACAATGTAACTTAGACTATGTAGTCATGTATGAGACTTATCTATATGTATTTGTTTCAATCTTGTTTTTTCATATTCTGTATTTATATATATAATTGTATATCTTGTATCTGTGTGTGTATATCTGCTGTAATATTGTATATAATCTGGCTCGGAAATTTAAAAAAAACAAAAAACACATTTGTGGCGCACTACACCTAAAGCGCACTATGGAAGCTTAGTGGCGCACTTGGTAGTGCGCCACAGAAGATCCCAGGGGTAGCGCACCTGCCCAAACATCTGTGGCGCACTAGCAGGTGCGCTACGCCTGTCTCTACACAATCGTGGCACACTAGGCAGTGCGCCACGGCTGAGAGATAGCCGTAGCGCAAGGCACGTGGCACACTGCTAGTGCGCCATGGATGATGTTTCCAGGTGCGCCACTAAAGGCCATTTTCCTAGTAGTGAATGTGGAATTGATTTAATCATTGCCCAAAGAACATATCACCTTGGACCAAATGAAAGTGAACCATTATGGAGTACTAATCATGTGCATTAGCTAGCCATGAATGAAGCAACTAAACATGTCGTGGCTCGTATAAACTATACAATCAATTTAATATGGGTATGCTAGAGATATAGAGTAATGGGAAAGAATTTATGTTAGTAAAACTCAGATGAACAAACTAATGAACAAGCACATCAAACTAAAATGAGGGACTTACCGTAGAACTTTGCGGTGTGACGTAGCAGCTCACGTTATTGTCGGTAGGCTCGTTGAAGTAGATCGGTGTGTTTCCAGTGCGACGTAGGTGAACATTATTGTGTGTAGTGCACGACGATGTCGGTGAAGCAGATCCGATGCGGTGTGGGTCAGGTTTGTTGCCCGAGGGAGTTGATGCACGTCCCGTGCTGGGACAAGGGAGTTGGACCACGTTGAGGCTAACGAAGAGCTTCCGGTTGATCATGGAGGCTCTAGTGGTTCCGATGTGCGGCAGCAGGGGCTGGGTGAGGGGTGGGGGTGGGGGTGGGGGTGGGGCTGGGGGAGGGCTTTAGAGCAAGTCCATCAGTTCCCATTGGGAGAAGGATGGAGTAGTAGTTATTGAGGAACGGTGGGCAACAGTGAAGACGTTGGTTTGCGTGTAGTTTACTACTACACACTATGCGTGACAGTACGAATTGCACATCAGTAAATGCTACTTATTTTCAACCTCCTAATCTTGCGGATACTGCAAATGATTTGATAATAGTTCGAACAAAGTGATTACAATCCCTACTAGAATAACAACAGTTTTATAGCGCGACTACCTCATGCTTCTAATTAACCCTACTACCTCGTGCCTCTAATTAAACCTAACAATAATCCCAACATTGTGATTATGACCGCGGTGAGGATAGCAATAATATTGAATGCATATTGTAGGCATATATCCTTCTCTGTAGCATATCTTTTGATCTTCCTAAGCTTCAACCTATACTCATACATCTGGATCTTGTGTTTGTGGATGATATCAGCGATCTGTAGCTCCATTTGCATCTTCACTTCATCGAATCTATGCGTCTCTTCTCCATTCCCATTCTTTGCTAACTCTAACTTCGTCATTGCATGATCCATCTTTGTTACCTCATGGGATTTATTCTTCCCGTCTCTTTTTAAGTTTGAGTCTTCGGTTACCAACATTCTTCTTGAGATCAAATTACATAGGCACGATTTTGGAAAAACAAGATTGCAAATGCGTAAACAGTATGTTGAGGAGAGCATCCATGTGAGGAGTGCAATCTCGCTAAAATCAAAAGTGTACCTTGTTAGAATCTTTAGGAGCCACAACAGCGTGAGTTCGAGCGGACCAGAGGCTGTGTGTGACACCCCCGGGATCAGGGCTAAACAAATCCCAGACCTCTGTCTGACATAAGCTTAACCTTGAGCTCGAGAATATCCAGTGAAGAATCGGTAACACAGTAGTGACCCTATGACACAAAATTTATTATAGCAAGCTCATAACTGAGCAGAGAACCGAATTATTACAAGGAGAGGTCACTGACCACAAACATCAAACAACGGAAGGCAAATTATGCTATTAAGTATAACACACTTAACAAATGGCCTAAGAGGCCTGGAGCATAACGATGACGTCCCAGCCCATAGATTCCAGGCTGCCGGCCAGGAACCCCAAGCTACTCGTCGATGTCGATGTAGTACGGAACTCGTCTTCAGGGAACACTTACTATGCCAAAAGTATCAACAAAGCAAGGATGAGTACAGGGTGTACTCTCCAAGACTTATGGCTGGTTGAGCTGTTTTTCATAGAGCCATCTTTGTTTATAAAGCAATAGAGAGAAGAATGTCGTCTAATCAGAGTATTTTAAAAAGGGGATAAGAGAGCGACATCTCCGAAATATTGATCATCATCTTTTGATATCCACCAAATCATCATCATCTCCTGAACTAGGATCACCCCCTCGTACCCATGAGGAAGCATCCTTAACAAACATTACTTAAGGAAGCATCCTTAACAAGCATCCTTTACGATTAGGTTCATGTTCTCTATGATCTCCTGTCCATTCCCAAGTCGTCCATAACCGTGGACATGGCTTTCCAAAAGATTATTACCCTACAGGGGTGTACAACTTTACCCACACGTACCAACCGAATCTTAATGCCAGATCATTAGCCCTCTTCCTTGGAAGGCCGAAAGAGGGTGTGGTTGGACACGACCTTTACCTTGCTTTCGTCGAGACCATGAGTCACGCAATAAGTATGGTTCCGCCGTAACGGGTCAAACCCCGAATCCGGTACTTAAAGATGTGAGGCGAGGTTGGTTTACCAGGGGCGCCATCAACCCCATGCAACCCGGTCCACGCTTCCCTACCTGTATGAATGCACCTCATTCACCTCCTTGTTTCGAAAACGTTTTCAATGCGTATGTCGAATGGAACGCCCGAACTATGTGACTCATGGAATCTACTAGGCAAGTTAGTCAATCATGGGGTCCCCATTTACCCCGTGTGGTTGTACGCTTGTCTTGGTTCAAGAGGCAAGAACCTAGGGTCATAAGGGTGGAGAGCATGGGACTAGAAAAACAACATCCCACCGTGGCCTCCCATACAAGCCTTAGCATGTTTAATCTCATCTCATAGATCTCACCTTATCACGTTCTCCTGTCATACTAGATAATCTGCATCTGATACATCATATGGATAGACCAGACTCAAAAGCTATGCATAGCTAATCAGGACACAGATATAAGCTCTAGCAGTGCACACAAGCCAAACCTAGTTATGCTAGGAGCAGTGGATCAGGTAATATAAGCTCAAAGGTAGTAATGCAACAGTTAGGATACTCTATCTATCGATAAAATACCACAGTACAATCGTATGGATCATGGCAGGAATTGAAATGCTTTCGAAATCATAGGATTATATCATGGTGGGGCTATGCTTGCCTTTTCTTGTTGATAACCGATAAGTAGATATTCGGAATTCTTGTACTTGACTTGATTATAGTTGGTCAAGTATTGTTAGTCGATCTTCGATCTTTGACGGTGTTGATCTCTGTCTTCGATCTTGATCTGGATATCGTATTCTACCGGGAAGAACCAAACACTGGAAAGAAAGGGAAACAATCAACACATGACATCGATGCAATGCTCTAGCAAGGATGATGATATGACAAGTTAAATTGTATTGAAAAGTAACCCTAAGGCATGCTCGACAATTTAATCGGGGTTCCGAGGGGTATAAACCCTAGTTCGGAGAAACTCCGGAATCACCTGTGAGGGGTTACTATTTTCTTCTAATTAAACTTGTTGTTAAAGTTTTTTAACAATGCATGATTATAGTGTAATTAGATAGAGCTCATTTTTCTGAACATTTTGATATATTACTCATATTTTTCTGACTTATAAATAATAAGTTATTGATTTTACAAGATTATATCAATTTGTGAAATTATTTAAAACCTTTTATTGCATCATTATGACATCAACTAGGGGTCAGGGTTATTTTTCACCTAAGTAGAAGCTAGCCACAGTGGCTGATTACTGGGCCCGAGGACACATCAGCAAGCCAAGCTGGCAAAGTGGGACCAGGGCTGGTTTGACCAGGCTGACCACGCCCTGACACCCGGTGACGTCACCACAGCCAAGACCTCCCAGATCAAGCTCGGACTCGACGTAGGAGGCGGTGCTGGGCTTTGGGAGTGAGTGCGTTCGACGCAGGAGTCCACAGTGAGCCAAATAGTGGTGGCACCACCTCGTTTGGGTCATCGAAGCTTCGGCTCCGACGAGCTCCGACGACGGCACGCACAGGTTCTCGTGGCACGGACGATAGAGAGGAGGAGGAAGGGATTGGACAACACTGGTATGCTTAGGGGCTCACCACGGTTGCGAATGTGCGTTCGGGAGGACGTGGGGTGGCCGGAATCGACGGCGACAGCCGGACTCGGGGAAGGAGGTGGCGATTGGGGCATCCGGGGCCACCTCGGCTCGCTCCGCTTGGTAGGAAGAACGAGTCCACCACGTCGGTCTCAATGATGGCCACGGCTCGGGCTAGGGCGGTCGGGAACGGCGACGCCGGTGAGTAACTGTGGAGGCTAGGTTTCGGCCAGAGGTGGGGAACGAGGGAGAGAGCTCCAGCGGGAGAGGGAGAGGATAAGGAAGAGGTAAGGCAACGCAGGGGTCTTATCCACATCTCCAGGGCGGCAGCACGCATCGTAGCGCGGAGTCGAGGCAACGACATCGACGCAGGATAGCGAGCTGCTTCGCTCATCATTCTGTCCGGGGAGGAATAAAGGTGAGGGACGTCAAAGGGGTACTAGGCCGAGTGGGCCGGACTGGGCCGCTAGCTGCTGCACATGCAGGAGAGAGGGAAGGGAGGGTGAAGATGGGCTGCGGCCCACTTGCTGCTCTCTAGTTATTTATATTCAGAAACAGTTTTCCTTTTCTAAAATCTATTTCTCTTTTGTAAATTTCATTTCAAAACTGTTTTGGATGTTTCAAAAATACTAGAGGGTTTGTAAAATGTCTAAAATACTCAAGATCCCTTTTATTCAATTTGGGCCCCATTGTTTTGTGATTTTCAAAATTCAAACCCATTTTGAATTGCTTTCAAAGAGAGAGGAGAAACTAGGGTTTTAGGGTTTTAGTTGGATTTTCTTTACTGCAAACTTTAAGACATGATAATCATGATGCACAAGCAAACCCTAATTATATATGAGCTAAAACTGGGGTGTTACACTGTGCTGATGAGGAAGTGGGGCAACGGGTCTAATGGCGATGACAGGTCTGGATATCGAGCTCCCCTCCGCTCGAATGATGACTAGCGGTCGTTTAGAGGGCGGAAGAGAAGGAACGAGGGAAATTTAGGAATGGTGGTGTGTGTGTCCGAACGGTTAGAAAAAGAAGTCGTTGAAGAAGAAAATAAGGAGGGTAGATTTTGATCTAGTAACATAGTAGTAGTACTAGTAGTAGCAGTAGTAGTAGTAGTATTAAATTAGACTAGTAAGTCACCACGTGCCTGATGTCTATGCACTTCTATTCTTGTAAATAGTTGTAGGGCCTCAAAGTGCAGAGGTTTGTAGAACAGCATCAAGTTTCCCTTAAGTGGATCACCCACGGTTTATCGAACTCTGGGTGGAACTGGTCAAAGGTATCCCTGTCAAGAAACCCTGCAATCAAGATATAAGAAGTCTCTTGTGTCCCCAACACACCAAATACACTTGTCAGGTGTATAGGTGCACTAGTTCGGCAAAGTGATAGTGAAATACAAGTGCTATGGATGATTATAAGTGGTAACGGTGCAAGAAAAGAGCTTCTGACAGGGAGGAACAGACTAAATGCAAAAAGATGGAATCAAGAAAACATGTAACAGATCTAGTTGCAAATGGTGTTTCAATGCTTAGAAACAAGGCCTAGGGATCATACTTTCACTAGTGAACACTCTCATATAAATATATTCTCGTCATGATACTACTCTTAACTACTCTTCGGTTGGACACTCCAATCCATGGTAGGGCTATAACAACACACCTCAAAGTCCGCCTTTCCCAATCTAGATAACCCCACACTATCACCTTGAGCGCTAGATGGTTCCAACAAACACCAAAATTTCATAGAGACAACCAAATCAAAATATACTCATGATAAATATATATGTAACCTAGCTTAAGCGCCACATAGGGTGTGCATGCTGTCACTTTCACACATGTGGGGAAAAGCATAGATCTATTAAAGAACGATTAGTATTTAGGTTGACTCTAGACTAAGTGCCACCATGGCATGCACGGTGTCACTTTCACACACATGGGGAGAGCAGAGATCTATTGAAGAACTTGAGTAGCAAGGTCGATATACTAGATTAGAAAGCTCATGACCACAACAAGATCATGCATAGAGAGAGATGAACACATAGCTACCGGTAGAGCCCTTAGCCTCTAGGAAGAACTACTCCCTCCTCATCATGGGAATAAGCAATGGTGATGGAGATGGTGGTGGAGATCGATGGAGATGTCTCTGGGGGCACATCCCCGTCCCGGCAGGGTGCTGGAACAGAGACTTTCTGTCCCCCGAATCTCCCCTTCGGTGGCGGCGGTGCTACGGAACTTCTCATGGATTTTTGGTAGATGCTTTAGGGTTTTTGTGTCGGAGGCTTCTTATAGGCGAAGGAGGCAAGGTCGGTGGAGTACTAGGGGGCCCACACCCCCTGTGGGCGTGGCCAGGGTGGGCTCGCGCCCACCTAGGGTGTGGCCAACCTGGTGTCCTCCTCCATCTCGTCTTCGATTTTCCGTATCGTTCAGGGAAAAATATGAAGTTTGGCTTTTGTCCCGTCCAATTCCGAGAATATTCATTTTTTAGCTCTCTGAAACCAAAAATAGCAGAAAACATGCAACTGGAACTGTGGCATCTTGTCAATAGGTTAGTTCCAGAAAGTGTGACAAAACATAACAAAGTGGATACTAAACAAGCATGGAACATCAAAAATTATAGATACGTTTACGACGTATCAAGCATCCCCAAGCTTAACTCCTACTCGTCCTCGAGTAGGTAAGTGATAATAATAATAATTTTTTAGGTGAAATTCACCATCAAAATCAAGATCAAACCATTTGCAAGCATTAAAGGCTGGTATCAAAGAACCCTAAACATGAACATGACAGATGGAGCTATAACAATAAGACAAAGTAAATATGCATGCAACATGAAAGGTTACAAACAAAGATCATGAATAACAATGCATTGAAAGACATTTGTTTGTTTAACATATAGAAAACATAGCATAGTGGTATTTAGCTTGTCCCTCATGGAGTAGCAAAACATAAATGCATAGGACACCTTCATATTTCATAAGGATGACTAGATATAGTTCAGGAATAAGCAATATCAACAATATGAATCAATCAATAAGTTTTGGGACAATGCACATATAACTAAGAATGGCAACTATGCTCTCTTAATTGGTGCCTAAGGATAGAAGGTGGGGACTCAATATAAAAGTGGAAGAAAGGCCCTTCATAAAAAAGGGAAGCAGGGATTTCAAGTCTCATAAAGAGCTTCCAAAAATTATGGTACTTGTTAGCTTTCATCTCTCATTGTCCCTATCATAAGCATCTTGAAGTGATTAAGGTTAAAGTGAACAAACTATGGAGTATATGCTTGACAAAGTATAAGTTGGCAGTCTCATGTCCCTTGAATACGAGGACCACTCCTCATGCTACTCAAGTTTAGTTACTTGTAAGTTCTTGTCATAGTAAGCACATGTGTATCATAGAGAACCGCCAACGGGGTACCCCTTGCACATGATACAAGAGCTATCCCATAATCAAAATGACAAGGCAAGCAGACAATGAGCATCTCAACAATCTTCTTATTTACCATGGGAAAATGGTGTTTTTTTCTCTCTTTCCTCTTTTCTCATTTTTTCTTTTTCTCAATCTCCTTTTCTATCTCTTTTTTTATAAGAAGAATGCTTCATAGATTGCTCACTATGGTGATGTTGCAAGTTTCCACCATGATTAGGCATGGATTAGGCTAGCGGCCCAGGCGTTTCTCTAACACATATAGATAACTCCATGGACTTACAAGCTCCCCTTTTATTTCATACCGGCAACATCCATAAACAAAAGAGCATGATATCAACTAGGTACAAAGTACAAGTGCAATGTTGAAAGCGTTCCCCGAGACGGCATAGTTCTGCTAATTCCAACGTATAAGTGCAAGCATATACAACATAGATGACACACTTTCAAGTTTATTAGGGGCAAGAAAAATAAAGTGTGCCATCAAGTTTGTGAGAGCTTTAATCACTAAGTTTTCACATAACAAAATACTTTTTAATTGGAAGGTAGATGAAAACAAGAATATACTTGGAATGGTGTAACACACCATGCATAGGAATTTATAGTGGACACTTCGGAATAAATTGGTTTCTTGGGAGTTGGTTGCATGAGTAGAGCTTAATCAATACAAGTGGAGGCTATAAAAATACTGGGAGCGACCAACTAAGAGAGGAATAATGGCCATAATCATGCAAAGCGACAACACATTATCAATCAAAGCATAAAGTGATATCACAAGTCAAAAACTCAATGATCATAGAGGCTAAGGTGACTGGTTCATGGTCATAACATGGTGTGAGCATGAGCCAAGTCAACCCAAACAAAGCATCAAAGGAGAATACCACAATATTAAGCAACGCATGATTCTTTCAAGGCGCATTAAGCAATCCTAATTATTTGGAACAAGTCATGTTACAAAAATAATCACTAAGCATAAGGTCAAAGCAACATCTAACATGACATGATAAAGTCTTAGCCAGAGTCAAAACAAGCTCCCTTTTGTACCACTGTAAGCATCAAACTTTCTACTCTTTTCCAACACCAATCAACTTATTTGAAACAACTCACAAAGATACTAATCAATAAAGATCAGTGAGATTGTCTCAAAAATCCACAAAGAAGAACTAAAAAGTTCTAAGCTGAAAGCACAAGAAAACTAAGGCCGAACATAGTGCTGGCAAAAGAGAACACTCACAGAACAATAAGAATGAAAACTAGAGTGTTCTAGGCAATGAAAACAGTGTGTGTCTCTCTCCAAAATAAGTGTGCTGGGATCCAACCAACTTATTGCAGCAAACAAAGAAAAATAAATCTAAAAACAAAAACAAAGATGCTCGAAGAACAACACAATAGTGCATGAAGCAATAAAAACGAAGTGTCTAGAAAGAGACCTAATATTTTTATTGATGAAGAAGGGGATGCCTTGGGCATCCCCAAGCTTTGACGCTTGTACCTCTTGAATATTTCTTGGGGTGACACCGGGTGGCATCCCCAAGATTGAGATTTTGTCCATTATTCATCTCATTACATCACTCTTTACCTACACTTGAAAATTTCCTTCATACATAACTTCAAACAATCTTCATTAGCAACATTAGTGCATTAAAGTAATAGACCTTTGGGGTTTAGTTTTAAAACAGAAAAACTTTCACTAAAAACATAAGCTACTGCTCAAATAAAAAAGTGTTAAACTAACAAAAGTTAGCTAACAACATGGGGGATTTATTCAGAAAATGACAGTTCAATCCGACTTATAAAGAGTACACGATTGTGTATGGTGGAGCGCAAATATCTGTTTCAGGACAGGAACTCCCCAAAATCTTACTTCCCTCTCATTAGAGGTTATTACAGAAGAAATAACTTCCAAGACTCAAGAAAACTATTGGGTTATCTCCCAAGAAGTACTTTTATTTAACCTCTTTAAGTTAGGCTTGATAGTTTGAGAAGATGCTCACATAAGAAATATGAATTGAAGTAAAAGAGAGCATCAAGAAGCAACTTCAAAACACATTTAAGTCTAACCCACTTCCTATGAATTGGAATCTTTTAAAGAAAAATTTATGAAAGCACAAAGAAACAAGCATAGGAAAGCAAAACAAGTGCAACTTCAATATTTTCAACCTAAAGAGGGGAACTTAATATTGTTGAGATACATAAAACCATGTTTCACTCTCTCATAATAACTTTCAGTAGCAACATGATCAATATAACTATCACATAAAACATTCTTATCATGACCCACATGCATAAAATAATTATTACTCTCCACATAAACATAGTCATTCTTATTAATTGTAATGGGAGAAAATTCAACAAAATAGCTATGATTGTTTACTCTCATCACTATAATCATCAAATATAGGAGGCATATTGTAATCACAATAAATTTTCTCCTCAATAGTAAGTGGACTAGAAATATCATATTCATCATTGTAATCATCATATATAGGAGGTAAAGTATCATCAAAGTAAATTTTCTCCTGCTTCCCTGGGGGACTAAAAATATCATGCTCATGAAAACTAGCCTCCCCAAGCTTAGACTTTTCCATAACATTAGCAATAATAGTGTCCAAAGAATTCATACTAATAACATTGCTATTAGCATGCAAATAAAGTTCCATAGGTTTTTTAATTTTCTCTTCAAAGACTTAATGTCCTAACTCGAGATAAATGTTATATACCTCTCTAATTTTGTTTCTATTTTCCATTAAGACTAACTAGTGAAAACAAGAAACAAAAAGACAAAATTGCAGAATCTAAAGGAGAAAACTTCGAGCACTCACACCGGAGGATGTGAGTACCTTTTACCTTACCTCCTCGGCAACTGTGCCAGAAAATAGCTTGACGGTGAGGTATGGTAAAAGGACCAAAACCTTCTCTTAACTACTCTTCGGTTTGACACTCCAATCCATGGTAGGGCTATAACAACACACCTCAAAGTCCGCCTTTCCCAATCTAGATAACCCCACACTATCACCTTGAGCGCTAGATGGTTCCAACAAACACCAAAATTTCATAGAGACAACCAACTCAAAATATACTCATGATAAATATATATGTAACCTAGCTTAAGCGCCATACACGGTGTGCACGCTGTCACTTTCACACACGTGGGGAAAAGCATAGATCTATTAAAGCACGATGAGTATTTATGTAGACTCTAGCCTAAGTTCCACCATGGCGTGCACGCTGTCACTTTCAGACACATGGGGAGAGCAGAGATCTATTGAAGCACTTGAGTAGCAAGGTATATTTACTAGATTACAAAGCTCATGACCACAATAAGATCATGCATAGAGAGAGAGATGAACACATAGCTACCGACAAAGCTCTTAGCCTCAACGAAGAACTACTCCCTCCTCATCATGAAAATCAACAATGGTGATGGAGATAGTGGTGGAGATCGATGGAGATGGCTCCGAGGGCACTTCCCCGTCGCGGCAGGGTGCCAGAACAGAGACATTTTGTCCCCCGAATCTCCCCTTTGGTGGCGGCGGCGCTGCGGAACTTTTAGTGGATTTTTGGTCGATGCTTTAGGGTTTTTGGGTCGGAGGCTTCTTATAGGCGAAGGAGGCAAGGTCGGTGGAGTCCTAGGGGGCCCACAACCCTTGTGGGAATGGCCAGGGTGGGACCATGCCCACCTAGGGTGTGGCTACCCTGGTTTCCTCCTCTGTCTCGTCTTTGATTTTCCGTATCGTTCAGGAAAAATATGAACTTTGGCTTTTTTCCCGTCCAATTCCGAGAATATTCAGTTTTTTAGCTTTCTGAAGCCAAAAACAGGCAACTGACACTATGGCATCTTGTCAATAGGTTAGTTCTAGATAGTGTATAAAAATACCTCAAAGTGTATACAAAACATAACACAGTGGATACTAAACAAGCATGGAACATAAATAATTATAGATATGTTTATGACGTATCAGTGCCTTGCATGTGAGTATCAAATGGATATTCATCAAACGGTTAGCAATTTTTGGATTTTCCAATCTTCATCAAAGAGTCAAAGTTCAAAGTTCTTTATACACTATATAGTGATGCATAAGTTGCATGTTCCTTGCACACGTGAGAACCAGATAATAGAAGTATGACATATCATTTTTATATATAACTGTAACATGTGATGCTAAAAAATAATTATAATTTTGAGCATCGTCCATAAAGTATCGGGTGTATATTGGTTCTTGTACTTTTTATCATGTAGAAATCAACCTATTAGCTACCTAATACTCGACATATATGCTCTGGATAAATGATGAAGAAGATTCCAGAATTATTAAGAAGTGTGTTGTGAGATTTGTGCATAGCGATCATTATGGTAAAGATTTTCAATAGAGAATCTAGCTTCTAGAAGCTAGAATGGATATAAGATCCAAAGGTTTGCAAAGATGGGATTTGTTGGTCGATCTAATCTAACAGTCAAAGTTCGATCAAAAAGTTATTCATACACTACATATAGTGCTAAGATTATATAACAGGTAAAGCTCCCAAAATTTAAAAATTGTATAAAGTATGGTTGTATATTTGGTTCTTGTAGTTTGTATCATCTATAAGTCAACATTTATTATTAGCTATACCTAATACCTGAAAATCTTAGTAACATGATCTAGATAAATGATGGAGAATATTAAGTCTATAACGATGGAGAAGTGTGTTTTGAGGTTTGTGCATAGCGTTCATTGTGCTAAAGACTATCAATAGTATCTTCTAGCAGAAGATGTAATAAAATGGAAAAGAAGATCCGACGACTGACAATGTTGGGATTAACAAGCTTAATCCAATGGTCAATATTGAAAGCTAATCGTACACTATATAGTGGTAAGATAAGATAGGAGTTTAGGGTTTGGGTTTTAGGGGTTCGGGGTTTAGGGAATTTTCAACAATATTCAAGCTTTATGCCTATATTCATGGTATAGAATAGCGTTACCTCAATTTAATGAAAGTATTTCAAATTTTGATCAATAAATGCTTCGTTAGGGTGTTTGTGGGTTTAGGGTTTATGTTTTAGGGTTTGTTTAGGGTTTAGGGTTTTGGGAATTTTCAAAAATGTTTAAGCTTTATGCATATATGCGTCGAATAGAATGGCGTTACCCAGCCAATTTAATAAAAGTATCACAAAATTTGATCCATAAGTGTGCATGATAGCTGCTTGTTGGTGAGGTTTAGGGGTTTAGGGTTTTAGGTTTTAGAGGTTTAGGGTTTAGGCTTTCAGGTATTTTCAATAAAGTTTGAGCATGATGCTTAAATTTGTGGAATATAACAACTTAGGAACAATTTAATGAAAGTTTCTCAATTTTTGATCTATAAGTTAATGGTACCTTCTTGGTTAGGGTTTACGGGTTGAGGGTTTATGGTTTTTAGGTTTTAGGGGTATATGGCTTGGAGTTTAGGTTTTGGAGGTGTTATGGTTAAGGGAATTTTCAATAATGTTTGATTTGTATGCCTATTTTCGTGAAATAGAATGGTGTTACCAAATTTAGTAAAAGTATCTCAAAATTTGATATATAAGTGTGCATATGAAACCGTTTGTTGGTCAGGGTTTAGGGGTTTAGTGTTTCGGGTTTAATTTTAGTGTTCAGGGCTTAGGTTTTAGGGGTTTAGGTTTATGGAATTTTCAATAATGTTCAATCTATATGCTTATATTCGTGGAATAGAATGACCTTAGCATAATTTAATGAAAGTATATCTCAAACATTGATATGCGAGGAGATGATACCTGCTTTGTCGAGGTCGTTTAGGGTTTAGGGTTTAGGATTTAGGGGTTTTAAGGTTTAAAGTTTATAGGGTTAGGGTTTAGGGAAATTTCAATAATGTTCAAGATTTATGCTTATATGTGTGGAAGAGAATGGCGTTACCGCAATTTAATGAAAGTAACTCAAAATTTTGGATCTATAAGTGCATGATAACCTGCTTGGTTAGGGTTTAATTATGGGTTGAGGATTTAGGGTTTATGGTTTTAGTGTTTAGGGGTTTAGGGTTTAGGTTTTAGGGGTTGTTTAGGGTTTTGGATTTTTCAATAATGTTCAAGTTTTATGCTTATATTCGTCAAATAGAATGGTGTTACCCAATTTATATTCATAAAAGTATCTCGAAATTGATCTATATGTGCATGATACCTGCTTGGTCACGTTATATGGGGTAGTGTTTAGGGTTTTAGGCTTTCAGGGTTTAGGGTGTAGGTTTTTAGGCTTTAGGGGTTTAGGGTTTTAGGATTTTTCAATAATGTTCAAACTTTATGGTTATATCTGTGGAATAGAGTGGCATTAGTACAATTTACTGAAAGTATCTCAAATTTGGATCTATAAGTGCATGATACCTACTTGGTTAGGGTTTAATTATGGGTTGAGGGGTTGAGGGTTTAGTATTTAGGGGTTTTTGGCTTTGTTTGATTCAAAGGAATTTCAAAGGATTTGTGAAAGATTTTGTCCCTTAGAAAATATACAAATGGTGGTCGTTTTATTCAAAGGATTACAATCCTTAGTGATTCCTTCAAAGGATTCCTTTGCTCTCTATTTTGTAGTAATATTTCCATTCACCCTAACCTCATGTTTGAATTCCTTTTCTTTCCCTATGATTAAAAGACGTACTTGATCCAAATTCATGTAATTTTATATTCTTATATGATTCAAGAGGTCATGCCACTCCAATCATATGGTTTTCCTACTCCTATGTTCTAGGAATCCTGCAAATCAAATGAGACCTTAGGATTTATGTTTTAGGGGTTGTTTAGCGTTTAGGAAAATTTCAATAATGATCAAGCTTGATGCTTATATTCGTCAAATAGAATGGTGTTGCCCAATTTAATAAAAGTATCTAAAATTTTATCTATAAATGCATGATACCCTGCTTGGTTAGGGTTTAACGAGTTTATCTCTATTTAGTGAAAAATGTTTGAATTTTGAACTGCAAAAGATGGGAATCTCTACTTCCTGTAATTCTGGGTCACTGACAAGTGGGCACTTGCATTTTGGGTCCATAAAAAGGCCGGAGGGGGGGTGTTGGGCAACGTAGAGATAAAACAAAACTTTTTCCTCTAACGTGGTGATCCGAAGATCTAGCTGAGGTAGAAGGCCACGAGGTTTACCACTAGAAGCGCAGTTGCGGATTACTGATGAAGCGCTTCAGTTGATGCAGTGCAGTCCTTTGCGATCCGATCGTCCTGGTGCTGATCGTACAACACCTCTGCTAGTATCCACACGTACAAGGAGGAGCACCGGCGGCGAACTGCTACGATCGTTACGACGGCGGGCCTGCTATGGAGCTAGGGTTTCCAACACATGGAATGACCTAACCGAACAACGATTAACCTTTCTGGGTTACGGTGCTCCACTTTATATAGGGAGTGAACGTGGGCTCTGCTCGCGTGGCCCATTCACTAAAGCCCATATTATATTAGTCCATGTGAGTCCGACTCACTGACTTAGTCCAAATCAGGTTCGGGTCTAACCCAACTATATTTCCAGTTCAGATCCAATCCGAACTTGCTGCCGCTCTTAAGTGTGTGACCCCGCAGGCTCATGGCTACTTGGACACGGTTAGAGTCCGACTCTCAATCGATCAATCGGTAGCGGCTCCTAGCAGAACGTGCCGACTCCTAAGCACCAAA
Organism: Avena sativa; assembly: GCA_916181665.1. NCBI lineage: Eukaryota > Viridiplantae > Streptophyta > Magnoliopsida > Poales > Poaceae > Avena > Avena sativa. The sequence continues at coordinate 442,221,461 of OV702294.1, read as the reverse complement.
GACTCAAGACGACTTTCCTTTCCAATGCGACTTGTGTCCGAGTCCCTTTTGCCTCACGATATACCTTCTCAGACTATAGGCGAATGATTGTCATCCCTTAAATAGTCCGACTCTCTTCTCGATCTGAGATAAGTGATTCTCCCGACTAACTCTTAGTCGATCGCCTAGGTTAACACTTAACCGAGTCGTGCATGGCCATGCTTTCCGAATCATATCATCCGAGAGGGCCCAGAGAATATCTCTCCGAGTGGAGGGGCAAAATCCAATCTTGGTTATTCACATCATGCAGCTTGATTCTCAGTCGACCCGAACTCTACCTTTATAACTTCCCAGTTACGGATCAGCGTTTGACAGAACCTAAGTCGGTGATCCTCAACTCGGACTATGTAATAACCTCAAGTCTAAGGATTACATTGATTGAGATATACAAATGACAACTTGTTCAATGTACCTCAATACGGGCCAATCCAACTCGCTAAACTCTTTAGATGAATCTGTGTAAGTTGGAATAGAATCTCCATGCCCATGACAAGTGGAACCGAGTCAACAAGCCAACTTTCACATTGGTATAAGTTGTGTGTCCAGCACAACCTCAATGACCAAGGATATTTAGTACAAACAACATGAATGTATAGTTCCACAACCGAATCACATATTCAATGATACACATCAGATGTTTATACAAGGACAACTTAATAACTTTATGAATACAATGGGAAATGTCATCATACGTGATTTCCTCTAGGTCATATTTCCAACAGTTTCCCACTTGCACTATAGTCAATCTTCAGGCATCACATGTCTAAGCATATAATGCCCATGGCTCTCAGGTGTGCCTCATGCTTTGGCTGTGGTAATGGCTTTGTCAACGGATCCGCAATATTTGCATCCGTGTGTACCTTGCATAACTTGATATAACGATGATCCACAAACTGGCGAATCAGGTGGTACCACATGAGTATGTCCTTGTTCTTCTGGTGTTGTATAGGTTTATTGGCTTGTTCAATAGCACCATTGTTGTCACAATACACGTCTATCAGATTGGACGAGCCCTGAACCACTCCAAGATCCATGAGGAAATTCCTCAACCAAACAGCTTCCTTTGCTGCCTCCGAGGCGGCAATATACTCAGCCTCTTTTGTAGATGCAGACACAGTCTCTTGCTTGGAACTCTTCTAGCTCACAACACCTCCGTTTATAATAAACACGTATCCGGATTGCGAACGAGAATCATCAGAGTCGGTAAGATAACTCGCATCCGTGTAACCCTTTACACTGAGTTCATCTTCACCACCATAACCCAAAAACATATCCTTAGTCCTTCTCAAGTACTTTAGGATAGCCGCTGTCCAGTGGATTTCTCTAGGATCAGCCTGGTATCTGCTCACAACACTTAGAGCATACGAAACATCCGGCCTAGTACAAATCATGGAATACATGATGGATCCAACTACAGAAGCATATGGAATCGCACTCATCCGACTTCGCTCATCAGTTGTCGAAGGACACTGAGTCTTTCTAAGTTTTACAAAATGGGACATCGGTAAGAACCCCTTCTTAGACGATTCCATGTTGAACTTCTTCAACACTTTGTCCAAATAAGTACTCTGACTCAATCCAATGAGCCGTCTTGATCTATCTCTATAGATCCGGATTCCGAGGATATATGTTGCCTCACCCAAGTCTTTCATTGAGAAACTCCTTTCCAATGATTCCTTGGTTGCTTACAACATCTGGACATCATTTCCAATCAGTAATATGTCATCCACATATAAGATTAGAAAGTTTACTTTGCTCCCACTAAACTTCTTGTATAAACAAGAATGATGATCACTCTTGATGAAGCCAAACGATTTGACTACCTCATCAAAGCGAATATTCCAACTCCGAGATGCTTGCTTCAACCCATAAATGGATTTCTGAAGTTTGCACACTTTGTCAGCATTAGCCAAATCGACAAAACCCTCGGGCTGTATCATATACACGTCCTCGGTTAAATTTCCATTAAAGAAAGCCGTTTTGACATCCATCTACCATATCTCATAGTCAAAATAGGCTGCTATAGCTAACATGATCCGAACTGATTTAAGCATCGCTACGGGCGAGAAAGTATTGTCGTAATCAACTCCTTGAACTTGTCGGAACACCTTCGCGACAAGGCGTGCTTTATAGACGGAAACATTTCCATCCATATCAGTTTTCTTCTTAAAGACCCATTTGCACTCGACGGGTCTTGCACCATCTGGCAGATCAACCAAATTCCAAACTTGATTTTCATCCATGGACTTTAACTCGGATCTCATGGCTCCAAGCCATGACTCGGTATCAGATCCCGCCATCGCTTCCAAATAATTTCCTGGCTCATCACTGTCTAATAGTAATACATCACGAACACTTTGTAATCTTGCCGATCTTCGTAGTATAGGTGCAGTCGTCGGCTCAGCTACCACGACCGGCTCAACCTCCAAGGTTTTTGCCGACTCGCTACTAGTCGGTTCCTCTCGAATTTCTTCGAGCTGCACCGTGCTCCCACTTACTCCCCGATTGAGAAACAATTTCTCAAGGAAGACACCGTTCCGAGCGACAAACACTTTGCCCTCTTCCCGATTGTAGAAGTAGTAACCCAAGGTTTCCCTTGGATACCCCACGAAAATACACTTATCCGACTTGGCCATAAGCTTGTCCGACTGAAGTCGCTTGACAAATGCTTCACAACCCCAAATCTTAAGAAAAGACAAACTCGGATTTTTGCCTGTCCACATCTCATGTGGTGTCTTCTCTACTAATTTTGATGGTACTCTGTTTAGCGTGAACACCGCTATTTCTAGACAATAACCCCAAAATGATAAAGGCAGATCTTTCCGACTCATCATTGATCGTACCATGTCCAACAAGGTCCAATTCCGCCTTTCCGAAACACCGTTCCTTTGCAGCGTTCCTAGCGGAGTAAGTTGAGGAACTATTCCACAATTTTTCAGATGGACATCAAACTCATGGCTCATGTACTCGTCTCCTCGGTCTGACCGAAGAAACTTTATTTTCTTGCCAAGTTGATTTTGTGCTTCATTCTGGAATTCTTTGAACTTTTCAAAGGCTTCCGACTTATGTTTCATCAAGTATATATATCCATACCTACTCAAATCATCAGTGAAGGTAATGAAGTACTCATAACCACCCCTGGATTTCGTGCTCATTGGTCAAAATACATCACTATGTACTAGTCCCAACAAGTCAGACGCCCTTTCGTAACTCTCTGCAAAAGGTGTCTTGGTCATTTTGCCGAGTAGGCAAGATTCGCATGTCTCGAACGATTACAAGTCGAACGAAGTTAGGAGTCCATCATCATGGAGCTTCTTCATGCGTTTCCAACTTATATGACCAAGCCGACAGTGCCAAAAGTAAGTCATATTTAGATCATTTGGTTTCAACCTTTTAACATTTATGTTATAAACCGACTCACCATCAAGATTCAAAATAAATAACCCGTCCTGGACGGGTGCAAAGCCCAACATATCATTCACATACAAAGAACAACCATTATTCTTGATATTCGACTCATAGCCTTGCCTCATCAAACATGAAGCATAAATAATGTTTCGACTGAGCACTGGAACATAATAACAATTATTCAGTTCCATAATGAATCCGGAACAACTCTTGCTTTGTTGCCGACTTCAATGACCAACGGTATTTAGTACAAACAACATGAATGTATAGTTCCACAACTGAATCACATATTCAATGATAAACATCAGATGTTTATACAAGGACAACTTAATAACTTTATGAATACAATGGGAAATGTCATCATGCATGATTGCCTCTAGGGCATATTCCCAATAGGGAGGAGGGCAGGTAAATACGCTTATTGACGAAGGGCAAGGAACCAGGTTGATGGGGTGATGCACATGGGGGAACGCAAAATTACCACATATATCCCTCTATTGTTGCATGGCTCCTCGGGTTCTTGTTTCTAGAGAAAGGATAGAAGAGGAATTTTCATTCTAAAAAAGGTGAAGTATATTTGGGGCTGGATGTTTGAATGGATGGGTGGGATATTTTTACGCTACTCCCACTCCTACTTGGGGGATGGTGTCCCCGTCAGATAGACCCAGACGCAAGTTCGCTTTCGAGCATTTAATGAGTTGATAGACATCTATCGTCTTTCAAACAAGATGACAAAGGTCACATCCATAATTGCTTTTTTGACCTGCATAGCCATAGCTGCTGGTGCCGTTTCCATGTCTTGTATTCCATACATTGGATGCATCTTGGCCAATCAAGCTTTGCTTACAAAGGGAAAATCCAATTTTAATTTTTCCAAGTGACAACATTGTTTTTGGTTATGAAGCAACTTTAAAGGTTATGGCTCAATATGACATCATGCCAATTGTCACACAAACTAACATGTTTAATGGATAAACCAATTCAATCTTACTGGCTAAATTCTTGCAATAAATTGACAACATGGAAATTTACTAAACCATGTCTATTTGTTTTGCTTAGGAATATGCTCATCTCTGTCCACGCGTTGTACATGTAGAGAGAATAAAACATAGGAAGGGGAAGAGGGCAGCAGCAAAGAGAGAACAGGAGTTGAAGGCTGTTCAATGTCAGAGAAAAGTTTATTATGATGGGTTCCTGACAGGAGGTACCCATGCCGCCTTACAGTGTACTCCACTCTACTAGTAGTAAATTTAAGGACCCATGCACACAAAAAAATAATGTGTGTTTTCTCTCTCATTTGCTGCCTCTCATCTCTCCACCCTGCTCCCCTCGCGCATCGGCCCGGCTGATCTCTCCCTCGTCCATAGCATGGCGCTGCGCACGTGTGCCTCAGTACGGCGGCTCTGTTTCTTTTTTGAGGGGGAGGCTCTGTTTCTCTGGCGTGTTCGGCAGCCACGTTGGTGACTTGGTGTGGAGTAGGAGTAGTACATAGGAAGGAAACCATTTTGGTCCTTGACGGCAAAAAGATTCAAACTTTTCCGGTTGCGAAATTTTCACTTGCTTCCCAAACATCGGGAGGGAAAGTTTTTCAAAAGATCGGCCATTCACGGTAGTAATTCTTATCTTATCTTTATCTTGTCTTATCTCTTACAATACCATAGCACTACAAGTGGATGTTACCCGTGCCTGGTCAGGGTCGTTTAGGGGTTTACAAAATTTTCAATAATGCTCAAGATTTATGCTTATAATCATGTAATATAATGTCATTACCTCAATTTAATGAAAGTATCTCAAATTTGGATCTATAAGTGCATGATACCCTGCTTGGTTAGGGTTTAATTATGGGTTGAAGGGTTTAGGGTTTTAGTATTTAGGGCTTTAGGGTTTATTTATTAGGGTTTAGGTAATTTTCAACAATGTTCGGCTTTATGGTTATATTCATCGAATATAATGGCGTTTCCCAATTTAATGCAAGTATCTCAAATTTGATCTAAAAGTGCATGATACTTGTTTGGTCGGGTTTTAGGGGTTTAGTGTTTAGGTTTTATGGTTTCTGGAATTTTCAATAATGTTCAAGATGCTTTATGCTTTTAACCATGGAATAGAATGGTGTTACCATAATTTAATGAAAGTATCTCAAATTTGAATCTATAAGTGCATGATACCCTGCTTGGTTAGGGTTTAATTATGGGTTGAAGGGTTTAGGGTTTTAGTATTTATGGGTTTAGGGTTTATTTGTTGGGGTTTAGGTAATTTTCAACAATGTTCAAGCTTTATGCTTCTATTCGTGAATATAATGGTGTTGCCCAATTTAATGCAATTATCTCAATTTTGATCTAAAAGTGCATGATACTTGTTTGGTCAGGGTTTAGGGGTTTAGTGTTTAAGGGTTTTATGGTTTCTGTAATTTTCAATAATGTTCAAGCTACTTTATGCTTTTAATCGTGGAACAAAATGGCGTTATCATAATTTAATGAATGTATCTCAAATTTGAATCTATAAGTTCATGATACCTCCTTGGCTAGGGTTTATTTATGGGTTGAGGGGTTTAGGGAATTTTCAATAATAATGTTCAAGCTTTATGCTTATATTCATGGAATATAATAGCACTACCGGAATTTAATGAAAGCATCTCCAATTTTGATCTATAAGTGCATGATACATGCTTGGTTAGGGTGTATGTGGGTTGTTGTTTAGGGTTTAGGTTTAGGAAATTTTTAATAATGTTCAAGTTGTATGCCTATATTCGTCGAATAGAATGGTGTTACCCTAAATAATAAAAGTATCTGCAAATTAATTTGATCTATAAGTGTGCATGATAGCTGCTCGATCAAGGTTTAGTGGTTTAGTGTTTCGGGTATTAGGGTGTAGGCGTTTAGTGTTTGAGGTTTTAGAGTTTACTAGGTTTTTATAGTATTGATGATTTAGGGTTTTGGTTTTATAGGGGTAGTTTAGGGTTTAGGGTTTAGGAATTTTTCAATAATATGTCTGAGCTTAGGGTTAGCGATTGAGGGTTTAGGGTTTTAGGAGTACATATAGGGGGCTTGTGGTTTAGGCTTTATTAGGGGATTAGGGTACTTTAGGGAATTTTCAATAATGTTCGATCTTTCATGAATTAGAATGACGTTAGGGCAATTTAATGAAAGTATCTCAAAATTTGATCTATAAGTGCATGATACCTGCTTGGTCAGGGTATAGCTATATGGTTAAAGCTTTACGTTTTAGGGCATTTTCAATAATGTTCAAGCTTTATGCTTAGATTCGTGAAATGGAATGGCGTTAGCATAATTTAATGAAAGTATATCTCAAATGTTGATCTATAAGTGGATGATATATATATACCTGCTACTTAGTCAGGGTCGTTTAGGGGTTTAGGGTTTATGGGTTTACGGATTATGGAATTTTCAATAATGTTCAAACTTTATGCTTATATGTGTGGAACATAATGGTGTTACCGTCATTTAATGAAAGTATTTAAAATTTGTATCTATAAGTGCATGATACCTACTTGTAACATCCCAAAAATATTGAACAATGTTTATCAAATTCCAATCACCAAAATTAGGGTTAACAAAAACTTTTGTTAATTTAAATCATTATGAATGCATGTGTGTATGTGATGATTGCATGAATGAATGGACTTGTGAGATTGATCTAAATAGCAAGGAATGGATTAAAGATGAACACAACATCATCTAAATCATTTTCAAGCAGAAACAAATCAAGAAAAAAAATAAAAATCAAATCAAATAAGCAAATGGTAATTTTTGCCAATCTTGCTCACTAGACCACTTTGAGTGTTTCTAGTCCAAGATTTTAAACATAAACTTTTCTATTTCTTTTTACCCCTTGCAAGACCAAGTAAAAGTGAATCAAAGCCCACCTTTCAAACTTGCAGAAACATTTGGAAACTTGATTTAAATCACATTTCAAAATTGAATCTTTATCATATGTGAAGATCCCACTTTTTCAAAACCCCACCAAACCAGTGCACCTTGACCAATCCAACTAACCAGGGACTCCCTAGAATGCAACCAACACAGCAACCAAGTTTGAATCCAAAATTCAAAATTTGAATTTCTTTTGGCCATTTCATCAAACACCTTGTAATCAGCAAACAAACAAACATCAAACACTATTAGGAACAGTGATTTTAGCCAACCTTGTTCCCTCTCCATATCGCTCTACACTCTCCGTAGATGATCTAGCTCAATTAACAAGCTTTAGCCTTGCTGTAAGCATGCCTTAGCCATCAATGGTGACCAGGCCGAGCCTAACTTGCCACCCTCATGTCGCCAGGGAGCTAGGAGAAGCACTATCCTTGACAACCTTGTCTGGGACACTCTCCACCGTCCATCTCCACCCCCTGTCCAAGCCTCGAGCACAACCAGACCCTGGACTACACAGCCCGAGCGTGCCTAGCTTCTCTGCGTGCGAGCCGAGAGCGCTCCAGAGCATCAACCGTGACACATTCCCACGGACCGCGCGTCGCCCTCGCCGCATGCAAGCAGGATCGCCAGCACCCCAGCAACACTGAGGACATGCCCGTTCGCCGCCGCTTGGACCGTAGCCACTGTGCACCATTAAAATTGCCGTCGGACCCGCCCAGAGCGCCGTGACGTTCCGACTGTTCTACACCGCTCCACACCTCGCTGTCAAGCCATTGATCTTCGCCAGGAGGGAACGCACTGCCCCTATCGTCGCCCATGCCATTAGCACGTTGTGCCGACGACCACGACGAGCTCAGCCCGCGCCCGTCGGTCCCCTTCAGGCCCTATAAAAGGAGGCCTCCCCCATTCGATTTCAGCACACCATCTCACTCCCCACCTCTCTCTGATCACACCCACTCATCCCCGGAGCAAGGCGAGCACCAGGTGGCCGGAATTTCATCGGAGCTTTCCTCTGCTGGAGGAAAAGAGTGCCGTCAATTGGAGCCGCCCCAGGAGGAGCCATCGGTACCAGGAGGATCACCGTTGTTGACTTCGTCGTTCGCCCCCATCGCCGACCATCGCTAGACCCCAGGTGAGACCCACTGACCCCTACTGGCTGCGCTAGGGTTCGACCTCACCACGTCATGTTCAGGCGTGGACGATGAACCACAGCCGTAGGATTAGAGTTAGATCGCACCACCCTAATGCCCCCATACCGCTTCGCCTCCCTCTATCTCACTGACGAGTGGGGTCGTTCACTTAACCAGCCCACACGCGTGCTGTGCGCAGTGGGCTGGCCCAGTTAACCTCCTGCGCAACCCAGTAATTCAAATTTAGATTTATTCTTTTAGTTTCAAACTCAGTTCTGTATCTAGATTCAAAAATCAACCCAGCTCGATTCACTGACCCGAAAGGCATGAAACCAATTTTGTTAGAAAGATACTGGAATGCTTAATCCAATCCCGTTGGATTCAAACCATTTGGATTTGTAGATCACCTATAGTAAAAATAACAAGGCAGAAGCTTTTCTGCATTCAAACATTTTTCAAAATTCAACCACAAAAGCTTTTGAGTTGATTCCAACTCTCATAAATCACATTTAACAAGACATTTCTGAATATATAAAAATATATAGGTTTACTTGCAGAAATAATGATCAAGTAATAAAAGAATGCTTCATAGGCATTTCTAGTCACTTTATTTAATTAAAATAAAAAGGTTAAACCATATTAAATTGTGCCACCACTTTAAATCACATTCCCATGTACTGAAATATGTGGTGATGACATGTGTCAACATGATCCCATGTTTTGGTTGGAGAATATTAAATCTTAAGTAGTTTTTCAATGAGTAGAAATTACTTTTCTAAAATAAAAGACATAAAACTACATGCCTTAATGGTTGTGATGATCCTATATCATCTAGTGAAAACCTTGGTGTGATAAATAGAAATAGTTAAGTATTGTGTGGTGATTGTGTACCTCATATTTATTTATAGACGCTAGTACCGACCAAGGATACGAGGAGGAAGGAGGATACTATGAGGAAGAAGCCGAGGAGAAATTTAACCAGTGCTCTCCACAAGGCAAGCTATTAACTAAGCAAGCTAACACTTGCAACTATGAAAGTTAGATAACCTATGCAATGCATTAAGCATCCTTGGTTAGATACATTTGATGATACCAAATCCCAGTTTTAATTGCAAGCTCAGTTATTTTATTTCTTCATCAAAGCTTTCTAGTTAAGGTTACTTGATAATTGGTAGACTTTAGAAAGATATTTAAAGGTAGCATAAAGAGCATAAAACTTGGCCTAAGTTAGATAATCTTGATGTCATTCCGAGGCATGAGATTGAACTTAGATCATTCACACTTGATTACCACCCCTCATTAGTATTTACCCTCACTTGTAGATGCTAGTGCTAAGCATAAAACTTGATCAACTTTATATGGGAATACTTGGTGAAAATGGTTATGAAAACCTTGGAATGATGAGTCATTCTACTGAAATGTTTTGTCGTGTGTTCTTGAACACCATATGATTTTGATGATGAAAATGTTAAGGCATGAGCCTTAGCCCTTTATAAAACTGATGGTTGTCTGGATGCTATACCTTTCCAATTTTACCGTACAACCACAATACCCGAAATTTGGGTAGGGCTTAACTGGAAATTTATAAACATTAGTATGGGTTCCCTTGCGGCCAAGGTTTGAGCTAAGGCTACCTTGTGAAGATTTTCCACCTGTGCAGTACCCAAGATGACAGTTGGTCATGGTTGGGAGGCTAAACTCATAGGAGAGGTGCCTATACTAGGGCGTGTAATTGAAAGGTTAGCACTGATTATCCGCATACTGAGTATGGTGAATTCATGATTTGTTCCTGACGGATATATCGAATGTTGTGGTGAAAGTGTACCACCTCTGCAGAGTGTCAAACTATTCGAATAGCCGCGTCCGCGGTTATGGACAGTTGGAGTGGCCATACTGTTCCGTCCTCAGATGTTTTCAAAATGACTTATGAAATGGTTCGTGACTTTGACTTGACCACAACAGGGTTGTGATATGAAATTCAAGTTCCCACTTAGGTGTTATAAAACTTTCCACTAGCTTTCTTTGCTTCTGAACTTAGTTAAGGTAAACCTAGCTTTTTGCAAAATAACCCTAGAATTAGGTACTTCCTATTCCAAACCCCTCACTTATTAGTATTATTTTGCAAGTACTTAAAGATTACTCATGGCTTTGTCCCTGGCTATTCCCGTGGCCAGACTATGATGAATACTATCAGGAAGATGGACAACAGGAAGGTTACGACAACTAGGATCATCTCCCATCGTTAGCATTGCCTGTGACCATGAAGATGGAGCTTCACCTATGCTATCGTTACTGTTACGTTTTTCTGCTGCTTGAACTGTATTAAGACTGGATCATGATATCCTTATTTGTGTAAGACCTTATGTATGGTTTGTAATGGATGATGTACTATGATATCCAATTTGTTATGTCTCACAAAAATGGTAATCCTGGGATTGCGATGTATGGCATAACGGGCATCTGGGATTAAAAGTCCGGGTGTTGACAAGTTGGTATCAGAGCCATCCTGACCATAGGAGATCCTAGTTTAGAATGGACGTTTGGAATCAAAAACTTAGTTTCAAAACCAAGGAAGTGAGTATTTATGAAAACTTATTCTCATTCTTACCACTTGGATTCTTTCATGAAAATTCATGTTCCTCCAAAATTCTTGCAAACTTACATAAAATTTGACACACTTAAGCACTCTACTAACTTACTCATCCTATATTCTTATAGATGGACATGATGTAAATCATGTTTTATCAGTTGGGGAATGGAGGAGACCTCATCTTTGAGCGTGACTTGGACCATCTTTCAGAGATGCTGGAGCGTCCGAACCCCGAGTTCTTTGGAGCTCAGCTCAATGATCAGGAAGGAGAGGATTTGCAGTGGCTAGTTGTTGCAAGTCCCCGAGGAAATATTGAAGCCCCCACCTAAGAGGGAATTCAGTTCACCTTGAGAGAGAGAACAACTACCTTGATGGACTTGCCAGGTCCATGTAGGAAGCTCTTGCTCGTCTGTGCGGGCAGAGTATCAATCAAATCAAGGGTACCCGCTTTGAGTTTTACCCAAAGCGTGATGTTATGGGACAGCCACTGGAGGCCCCATATCACCATCAGCTGAAAACTCAATTGGACGACCTCATCTTCATGATGTATGACCGTCAGAAGGAGTTAGACAATGCCCGCTCCTACGCCAACCACAAGTATGCCATCTCCGCCAAGAAGGATCAGACTATTAACATGCTAGTGAAGGATCGCCAGTCTCGTTGTCGTCAACTCGACAAGAAGGAGCGCATCATTGCCCGTCTTCGCCATCGGATCACGGATTTGGAGGAGACCATCCACAAGAGAGACATGCAGTTGGAGGAGAGGGATAATGCAGGGGAAGACCTTCGTGGAGACACCTACTCCTATCTCAATGATTATGGTCACTTTCTGGAGGATCAGGCCATGGACTTCTTCACCGATGAGGATGACTTTGCCTTCATTGATGATGATTATGAGGATGATGAGGACACTGACTCCAAGGAGTAGTAGCACTTGAGCACTAGCATTAGTGAGTTGTATTCGGTCCCACTGTATCGTAGTTTCTGAGAATAGTTCTTAAAACCATCTGTTTTTCCTTGTTGTTGTGTGTGTTTGTATCATGTGCTATGAATGAATGAATGAAAAGCAAGTTGTTAGAAAAATATGAGTCAAACTTTAAAAACTTTTCAAACACAAAACCCCTGAAACTTAAAAACTCCCCTCTTTTCTCATGATCTATCTCAATCTTCAGATGCCTCGCAGAGGAAGCAACTCATCCCCGGACCCAATGTTGCAAATCTTGCAAATATTGGTTTCTGATCGTGAAGCTGAAAGATCCGAATGTCAAGCCAACTTAACCACCCTTCAACAAATAGCTCAGATGGCCAACAACAATCAAGGCCATGGAAATCAGGACAACCATGGATCCAAGCTCAAGAGTTTCTAGAACACCAATCCACCCGTTTTCGCTAAGTATGAAGATCCGCTAGATGCAGATGATTGGCTGCAAACCATGGAGAACAACCTGGAAGTTGCGGGAGTGGAATCTAATGACAAGGTACTGTTTGCCACCCACTATCTGGCCGGAGATGCAAGAGCATGGTGGAACAGCGTTCGCGCCATGACTGCAGGACAGATGATGACTTGGGAAGAGTTCAAAATCAAGTTCAGCAGAACCCATGTGCCATCGGGTTTGATATAGAGGATGAGAGATGAATTCAGGGAACTAAAGCAAGGCAGGATGACAGTAGTGGAGAACCGTGACAAATTCTTGTCATTGGCTAGGTATGCACCGGATGAGATAGACACTGAAGCCAAGAAGACGGAGAGATTCCTGAATGGTCTGCATGATGAGATGCAGACAGTGTTAGTCAATATCCCCTTTGCTGATATTGAAGCTTTAGTGGAATCTGCCATTTAGATGGAAGGCAATATCAACCAAGCTAATGAGAACCGCAAGTGTCGCATGATGCATCAACTAGGAACCCACCATACACCAAAGTATCGCCCCAACCCATCTCCAGGATTTACCCCAAGAACCAACAGACCCCCGATGAACCGTCCGACCTATCCCAACCGTTGGAAACCCAAGGCCCGGGGGAATTCACAACAACCCCGGCAACCCCAGCAATTTCAACCGTGCCCCACCCAAGTTCAACAACAACAATGTCACCACCAACACCAACACTGCCCCAAGGACTGGAAGCAATGTTGTGCCTGTTGCAGTGAAGGACAAGTCCCAAGTGACTTCTTATGAGTGTGGAACCAAAGGTCACTATTCCAATGAGTGCCCCAAGAAGATTGCCGCAGCCCCTAATGAAAATGCCCCAGCTCAGTAGCAGCGTCGTGTTTAGCCCGGAAGAAGGTTTTCCCCAGGGAACTCGCTCAACCGCAACGCCCGTCTCTTTCTCATGCATGCTGAAGAAGACCAAGAAGCGCCAGACGTCATGCTGGGTATGTTTTCTGTTAACTCAGTACTTGCAAGAGTGTTGTTTGATTTTGGAGCATCGCACTCCTTTGTTACTGAAGAATTTGCATGCACTAGTAAGATTCAACCAACCAAATTGAAGCATGTTATGATTGTTCAAATACCTGGTTCAACCACCAAAGCTAGACAGATTTGTAAGGTTGTGCCTATCCGAATCCATGGCATAGATTTTTATGCTAATCTAATAGTACTCGGAACTAAAGGTTTGGAAGTATTACTAGGAATGGATTGGATGTCCAAACACAAAGGATTAATTGATTGTGCCAAGAAATCCATAACCATGACCAGTACAGCCGGAATATCAGTAGAGCATGTATCTGAAACCTTGCCCCGTCAATTCAAATGCAACAAGAGTATAGCCCAGCCAACCATTGACCAAGTCCGGATAGTCTGTGAATACCCCGATGTATTTCCAGATGTTTTGCCCGGTATGCCCCCATATCGGGATATCGAGTTTATCATTGAACTAATACCAGGAACCGGACCCATAGCCCAGAGACCGTATAGTATGAACCCATCTGAACTAGTGGAGCTGAAGAAACAACTGGATGCTATGCTGGAAATAGGATTGATCCAACGAAGTGCGTCGCCATGGAGATCACCTTTCTTGTTTGTGGACAAGAAGGATGGAGTTAACCGTTTATGTATGGATTATCAGAAGTTGAATGATGTCACCATCAAGAAAAAGTACCCGTTGCCAAAGATAGAAGACCTATTTGACATGTTTGACTGGTGCCAAAGTGTTTTCTAAGATTGATCTTAGAACGGGCTATCACCAACTCAAGATTCACGCAGAGGATATTCCAAAGACTGCCTTTACCACCAGATATGGATTATACGAGTACACTGTCATGTATTTTGTATTAACCAATGCCCCCGCTTATTTAATGAACCTCATGAATAAGATTTTTATGGACTTCCTGGATAAGTTTGTCATTGTTTTAATAGATTAAATTCTGATTTATTCCAAATAAGGATAAGAACATGAGCTACACCTAAGGACGATCCTTGGAACCCTTAGGGAGCATCAGTTGTATGCCAAGTTTAGCAATGTGAATTCTGGTTACAGGAGGTAGGATTCCTCGGACATATTGTATCAGCCGGAGGAATTGCCGTTGCCCTCCAAAGGTGAAGGATGTTGAAGATTGGCAAGCCCCAACTAATCAAACCCAAGTTTGTACATTTCTCGGATTAGCGGGATACTATCGTAAGTTCGTAGAAGGATTCTCAAGTATCGCCAGACCCATGACCCAATTGCTGAAGAAGGATAAGAAGTTTGAATGGACGGATAAGTGTGAGGTGAGTTTTCAAGAACTCAAGAGCAGATTGATTTCAGTCCCAATCTTGATAATGCCGGATATTACAAATCCATTTTATGTGTATTGTGATGCATCCAGGATTGGTATCGGATGTGTGTTGATGCAAGAAGGCAAAGTTATATCTTATCTGTCCCGACAACTGAAACAACATGAACAGAATTATCCTACCCATGACCTTGAACTACCAGCCGTAGTTCTAGCCCTGAAGACATGGAGGCATTATCTTATGGGAAACTGTTGTGAGATTTATTCGGATCACAGGAGCCTTAAGTATATATTCACTCAGAAGGAGCTAAATATGAGGCAGAGAAGATGGGTTGAGCTAATTAAGGACTATGATCTGGACATTCACTATCACCCCGGTAAAGCCAATGTGGTAGCAGATGCCCTTAGCAGATTGCCGTCCCACTTGAACTCCATGATCCTGAAGGAGCAACCAAGTTTGCACAAAGAGATGGAAGATTTACGAATGGAATTAGTAAGTGAAGGATTTTTGACTAGAATAGAACTTCAACCCACTTTGATCAGTCAGATCAAGGAGGCGCAGAAAGAAAATGCTACTATTGACGAAATCAAACGTCATATCGGTACAGGGAAGGTATCCGGATTCACCGAAGATGAAGAAGGAGTGTTGTGGTATAAAGGAGTCTTTGTGTACCAGCAGATTCAGAGTTGAAAGAAGTTATATTGAAGGAAGCCCATGATAATGTTTATTCTATCCACCCCGGAGGAACGAAGATGTCTTGGGATTTGAAGGAGCAATTTTGGTGGCATAAGATGAAGAGAGAAATCGGAAGCTATATCGCCAAGTGTGATATTTATTAGAGAGTCAAGGCGGGACACCAGAGACCCGCAGGACAACCACTGCAGATTCCGAATGGAAGTGTGATTCTGTTGGAATGGACTTTATCACCGGATTGCCTACATCTAGTAGGGGGAATGACTCTATTTGGGTCATAGTTGACAGATTGTCCAAGGTAGCCCATTTCTTACCAGTCAAGACTACCTACCAGAGTTCGAAGCTAGCGGAGTTATACATCGCTAGAATCGTCAGTTTGCATGGAGTCCCCAAGAACATTGTATCTGATCGAGGAACTTAGTTTACCTCTAGATTCTGGAAGAAAGTCCAAGAAGGTTTGGGAAAGCGACTAGATTTCAGCATAGCGTATCACCTCCATATAGATAGACAAATGAAGCGAGTAAATCAAATACTCGAAGATATGTTGAGAGCATGTGTGCTAGAGTATGGATCTAAATGGGAAGACTGTCTGCCGTTCACAGAATTTTCTTACAACAATAGTTACCAAGCTAGTTCGCAAATGGCCCCATTCGAATTCATGTATGGCAGGAAGTGTTGTACTCCTTTGAACTGGTCGGAAGTAGTAGAGAGTAAGATTTTCGGACCCGACATCCTACGAGAAGCATAAGAGAAAGTTCACAAGATCCGTGAGCATCTCAAGACCGCCCAGTCAAGAAAGAATAGTTATGCCGACAAGAGACGTCGAGACCTTGATTTCAATATCAGAGATTTTGTGTATCTCAAAGTGTCACCTTTGAAGGGAATGCAGCGTTTCTAGCTCAAAGGAAAGTTAGACCCCAGATATATCGGACCTTTCAAGATTCTGAATCATTGAGGAGAAGTATCGTATCAATTGGAACTGCTAGAGGAGATGTCAGCCATGCACAATATGTTCCATGTATCGTTACTTCGCAAATGCCTTGAAGTCCCAGAGAAGACTGAAGTTTTCAAGAACATTGATCACCGCACCATAGAGATCAACGATGACCAGGCATATCCCGAAGTAACCATCCGTATTTTGGAGGAAGCTTTCAGAACAACCCGAACCCGAAGCATCAAGTTTCTCAAGATTCATTGGAGTAACCACACTAAAGAAGAAGTTGCCTTGGAGCGAGAAGATCACATCAAGATGGAGTTTCACGATCTTTTTAAATCCTAGTTTTCTTCTTTCTTCTTTCTCAAATCTCGGGACGAGATTTTTTTTTGAGGAGGGAAGGTTTGTAACATACCAAAAATATTGAACAATGTTTATCAAATTCCAATCACCAAAATTAGGGTTAACAAAAGCTTTTGTTAATTTAAATCATTATGAATGCATGTGTGTATGTGATGATTGCATGAATGAATGAATGGACTTGTGAGATTGATCTAAATAGCAAGGAATGGATTAAAGATGAAAACAACATCATCTAAAACATTTCCAAGCAGAAACAAATCAAGAAAAAAATCAAAAACAAATCAAATAAACAAATGGTCATTTTTGCCAATCTTGCTCACTAGACCACTTTGAGTGTTTCTAGTCCAATATTTCAAACAGAAACTTTTCTATTTATTTTTACCCCTTGCAAGAGCAAGTAAAAGTGAATCAAAGCCCACCTTTCAAACTTGCAGAAACATTTGGCAACTTGATTTAAAACACATTTCAAAATTGAATCTTTATCATTTGTGAATATCCCACTTTTTCAAAACCCCACCAAACCAGTGCACCTTGACCAATCCAACTAACCAGGGATTCCCTAGTATGTAACCAACACACCCACGAAGTTTGAATCCAAAATTCAAATTTGAATTTCTTTCGGCCATTTCATCAAACACCTTGTAATCAGCAAACAAACAAACATCAAACACTATTAGGAACAGTGTTTTTGGCCAACCTTGTTCCCTCTCTAGATCACTCTACACTCTCCGTAGATGATCTAGCTCAATTAACAAGCTTTAGCCTCGCTGTAAGCATGCCTTAGCCATCAATGGTGACCAGGACGATCCTAACTTGCTACCCTGATGTCGCCAGTGAGCTAGGAGAAGCACTAGCCTCTCCAACCTTGTCTAGGACACTCTCCACCGTCCACCGCCACCACCTGTCCAACCCTCGAGCATAGCCAGCCCCTAGACCACACAACCCGAGCGTGCCCAGCTTCTCTGCGTGCGAGCCGAGAGTGCTCCAGAGCGTCAACCGCGACGCCCACAGACCGCGCGTTGCCCTCGCCGCGTGCAACAAGGATCGCCAGCACCCCAGCAACACCGCGGACATGCCCGTTCTCCGCCACGCGGATCGTAGCCGCTGTGCGCCATTAAAATTGCCGTCGGACCCGCCTAGAGCGTCGTGACGTTCCGACCGTTCCGCACCGCCCCACGCCTCGCCATCAAGCCATTGAGCTTCGCCAGTAGGCAACACACGGCCCCCTATCGTCGCCCATGCCATTAGCACGCTGTGCCGACGACCATGACGTGCTCAGCCCGCGCCCGTCGGTCCCCTTCAGGCACTATAAAAGGAGTCCACCCCCATTCGATTTCAGCACACTATCTCACTCCCCACCTCTCACTGATCACACCCACTCATCCCCGGAGCAAGGCGAGCACCAGGTGGATGAAATTTCGCCGGAGTTTGCCGCTGCTGGAGAGGAAGAACGCCGTCGATTGGAGCCGCCCCAGGAGGAGCCATCGGTACCAGGAGGATCATCGTCGTCGACTTCGTCGTTTGCCCCCATCGCCGACCATTGCCGGATCACCAGTGAGCCCCCACTAACCCCCACTGGACGCTCTAGGGTTTGACCTCTCCGCGTCCTGTTCAGGCGTGGACGATGAACCACAGTCATAGGATTAGAGTTAGATCGCACGACCCTAATCCCCCCATACCGCTTTGCCAACCTCTGTCTCACTGACGAGTGGGGTCATTCACTTAACCAGCCCGCGCGCGCTGTGCGCAGTGGGCCGGCCCAGTTAACCTCCCGCGCAACCCAGTAATTCAAATATAGATTTATTCTTTTAGTTTCAAACTCAGTTCTATATCTAGATTCAAAAATCAACCCAGCTTGATTCACTGACCCAAAATGCATGAAACCAATTTTGTTAGAAAGGTACTGGAATGCTTAATACAATCCCGTTGGATTCAAACCATTTGGATTTGTAGATCACCTATAGTAAAAATAACAAGGCAGAAGATTATCTACATTCAAACATTTTTCAAAATTCAACCTGAAAAGATTTTGAGTTGATTCCAACTCTCATCAATCACATTTAACAAGATCTTTCTGAATATATAAAAATATATAGGTTTACGTGCAGACTAATGATCAAGTAATAAAAGAATGCCTCATAGGCATTTCTAGTCACTTTATTTAATTAAAATAAAAAGGTTAAACCTTATTAAATTGTTCCACCACTTTAAATCACATTCCCATGTACTGAAATATGTGGTGATGACATGTTTCAACATGATACCATGTTTTGGTTGGAGAATATTAAATCTTCAGTAGTTTTTCAATAAGTAGAAATTACTTTTCTAAAATAAAAGACATAAAATATATGCCTTAATGGTTGTGATGGTCCTATATCATCTAGTGAAAACCTTGGTGTGATAAATAGAAATAGTTAAGTATTGTGTGGTGATTGTGTACCTCGTATTTATTTATAGACGCTAGTAGCGACCAAGGATACGAGGAGGAAGGAGGATACTATGAGGAAGAAGCTGAGGAGAAATTTAACCACTGCTCTCCACAAGGCAAGCTATTAACTAAGCAAGCTAACACTTGCAACTATGAAAGTTAGATAACCTATGCAATGCATTAAGAATCCTTGGTTAGATACATTTGATGATGCCAAATCCCAGTTTTAATTGCAAGTTTAGTTATTTTATTTCTTCCTCAAAGCTTTCTAGTTAAGGCGACTTGATAATTGGTAGACTTTAGAAAGATATTTAAAGGTAGCATAAAGAGCATAAAACTTGTCCGAAGTTAGCTAATCTTGATGTCATTCTGAGGCATGAGATTGAACTTAGATCATTCACACTTGATTACCACCCCTCATTAGTATTTACGCTCACTTGTAGATGCTAGTGCTCACCATCAAACTTGATCAACTTTAGATGGGAATACTTGGTGAAAATGGTTATGAAAACCTTGGAATGATGAGCCATTCTACTGAAATGTTTTGTCGTGTGTTCTTGAACACCATATGATTTTGATGATGAAAATGTTAAGGCATTTGCCCTAGCCCTTTATAAAACTAATGGTTGTCTGGATGCAATACCATTCAAATTTTACTATACAACCACAATACCCGAAATTTGGCTAGGGCTTGACTGGAAATTTATATACCTTAGTATGGGTTCCCTTGCGGCCAAGGTTTGAGCTGAGGCTACCTTGTGAAGATTGTTGTCAACACCCGGATTTTTAATCCCAGATGACTGTTATGCCATACATCGCAATCCCAGGATTACCATTTTTGCGAGACATAACAGAATTGGATACCATAGTACATCATCCATTACAAACCGTACATAAGTTCTTACACAAATAGGGAACTCATGATCTAGTTCTTAATACAACATCAAGCAGCGGAATGAATAATAATAACGGTAGCGTGGGCGAAGCTCCATCTTCGGGGTCACAGGCAATGCTGACGATGGGAGATGATACTAGTTGTCGTAACCTTCCTAGGGTCCATCCTCCAGGTACCCCTCTTCATAGTCTGGCCACAGGAATAGCCAGGGACAAAGCCATGAGTACTCTTTAAGTACTCGCAAACTAATACTAACAGGTGAAAGGGGGTTTTGATAATAGGACACTAGGCTCTAGGGTTATTTTGCAAAAGCCAGATTTATCTCTACTAAGTTCCTAAGCTAGTTACAGTTTTATAACTCCTAAGGGTGATCTTGTACTCATGTCACAACTCTGTTGTGGTCATGTCAAATTCTCAATTCATTTCACAAGTCATTTTTAAAAGTCTGACGGGGGAACAATATGGCCACTCCAACTGTCCATAACCGCGGACGCGGCTATTCGAATAGTTTGACACTCTACAGAGATTATACACTTTCACCACAACATTCGATACATCCGTCAGGAACAAATCCTGAATTCACCATACTCAGTATGCGGATAATCAATCCTAAGCTTTCAATTACACGCCCTAGTATAAGCACCTCTCCTGTGAGTTTGGCCTCCCAACCATGACCAACTGTCATCTTGGGTACTGCACAGGTGGACAATCTTCACAAGGTAGCATCAGCTCAGACCTTGGCCGTGAGGGAACTAATACTAAGGTATATAAGTTTCCAGTCAAGCCCTACCCAATCTTCGGGTATTGTGGTTGTACGATAAAATTGGAATGGTATCGCATCCAGACAACCATCAGTTTTATAAAGGGCTAAGGCTCATGCCTCAACATTTTCATCACAAAAATCATCAGGTGTTCGGAAACACATGTCCAAAACATTTCAATAGAATGATCCATCATTCCAAGGTTTTCATAACCATTTTTCCACCAAGTATTCCCATCTAAAGTTGATCAAGTTTTTATGCTTAGCACTAGCATCTACAATTGGGGGTAGGCACTAATGAGGGGTGGTGGAATAGTGGAGTTTCAACTAAGTAAAACCTTATGTCTCAGGCTGATATCAAGGTTTCTAACTTAGGCCAAATTTTATGCTCTTTATGCAACCTTCACATATCTTTCTAGTATCTACCAATCTCTTAAGTAAACTCTAAGTAAGCTTTGATAAAGAAATAAAGTAAGAAGCTTGCAAGTAAAAACTAGGATTGGTTTATCAAGTGACTATAATCACATATGATTAAGACATATAGTTGGAATGGTAACAAATAGTGGTTTGTTGCATCAGTAGAGTATCTTGCAAGGGTTATCTTGCACATTAACTAGTAGTATTAGGCTTGCATTGGTCAACTTGATTAGTAAAGCTTGCTAAAGTAGAGTGTCTTGCAAGTTTTAGCTTGCCTTGTGCAGAGCAATGGTTGAAGTTCTCCTCGGCTTCTTCTTCGTAGAATCCTCCTTCCTCCTCGTATCCTTGGTCGGTACTAGCGTCTATGAATAAATACGAGGTACACAATCACCAAACAATACTTAACTACTTGCAATCATCACACACAAGGGTCCTATAGATGATCTAGCATCATCACTAACATTACAAGGTTAAAGCTTGGTTTAATTCCTTTTATTTTTAGAAAAGTAATTTCTACTCATTGAAAAACTACTTAAGATTTAATATTCCCCAAACCCAAACATGGGATCATGTTGACACATGTCATCACCACATATTTGAGTCCATGGGAATATTGTTTAAAGTGGTGTCACAATTTAATAAGGTTTTACCCTTTTATTTTAATTAATTAAAGTGACTAGAAATGCCTATGGGGCATTCTTTTATTACTTGAACATTATTTCTGCAAGTAAACCTATATATTTTTATATATTCTGAAAGGTATGGTTAAATGTGATTTTTGAGATTTGGAATCAACTCAAAAGCTATTATGGTTTAAATTTGAAAAATGTTTGAAGGCAGAAAAGCTTCTGCCTTGTTATTTTTACCATGGGTGATCTATAGATCCAATTGACTTGAATCCAACGGGCTTGGATTCATCATTCCCAGTCCTTTATAACAAAATTGGTTTCATTCAATTTGGTGCACTGAATCAATATGGGTTGATTTTTGAAGTTGGGTACAGAAGTTAGTTTGAAATAAAATAGAAAAGGTTTAATTCAAATAACTCGGCTGCGCGCGAAAGGTTAACGGGCCGGCCTGCTAAGCGTAGAGCTTCCGCGGGCTGCTTAAGTGGGTGTCCCCACTCGTCAGTGAGACAGGGGGTGCAAAGCGGTACGGGGAAACGTGGGTCGTTCGATCTGATTCTAATCCAACGGCTGAGAGTCATCGTCGACGTTGAGCAAAGCCGGCGAGATAGAAACCTAGCGCGGCCAGTGGGGGTTGCTGGGGGCTCACCGGGGTGCAGGCGAGGGTCGGCAAGGCGGGCGAACGACAAAGTCGACGATGGCGAACTCAGGGGTGGTCGCGGCAGCTCCTGGGGTGGACGAAATCGATGGCGCCCTTCTTCTCCAGAGGCGGCGGGCTCCGGTGAAATTCCGGCGAAGTGCTGTTCGCCTTGCTCCGGGAACGGTGTGGCACGATCAGTGATGGGAGGGGAGTAGAATGGTCTGAAGAATTCGAGCGGGGGTGGCCTCTATTTATAGTCGAGCGAGGGGACCGACGGGGCGCATGGTGAGCTCGTCAGGGGCAATGGTACAGGCGGCTATTGGCATGGGCGAAGGTAGGGGACGGTGCGGTGTTCCCTGGCGATGCTCAACGACATGGTTTCGAGGCGTGGGACGGTGCGGCTTGGTCTGGAACACGCGACGCTCTGCGCGGCAGAGGCGGCGTCTTCGACGGCGAGCGGTGGCTGTGCATCACGGGGCGGCGAACGGGGATGTCTGGCGGTCTCCTGGGTCGGTGGTGATCGTATATGCACGCGGCAAGGGCGGCGCGTGGTCTGTGGGCTTCGGTCGAGGGTGGCGCTCTGGCGCACGCTCGGCATGGTCGCTGGCGGTCTGGACGTGGTCCAGGGGTTGGCAAGGTTCGAGCGGTGGACAGGGAGTGGCAGTGGACGGTGGGCTGCCTCCCATACATGCTTGCTAGGCTTGTTTCTCCTCCTAGCTTGCTGTCGACATGGGGATGACATGGGTGTGCTCGGCTGTTCACCATTGATGGCAATGCCAAGCTTACAGTGGGGCTAGTGCTTGGTTTAACTTGCTAGATGATCTACTGAGATGGTTGTGAGCTAGAGAGAGAACAAGTTAGGCTTCAATCACTGCTCACTATAGTGTTTAGATTTTGTATGATTTGTGTCTGCAACCTATTTAATGAAATGGCCGCATGAATTCAAGTTTTGAATTTTGAAAAGATTTTTGGTGGGTGTGCTAGATTGGTGCTGGTGAATCTGTAGATGCTTGGGTTTTTAAAGTTGAGCTTTTTTAAGTAGTTTTTGAAGAAGTGGGATCTTCCCATATGATAAAGATTCAATTTTGAATTGTCATTTAAACTATGCATTTGAAAGTTTCTGGATGATCACAAAGTGGGCCTTGATACTTTGTTATGAGTACATTCAAGGGATGTAAAGATCCAGAAAAGTTTATGTTAGGTTTTGAAAGTTTGAGACAGCCAAATTAGGCATGGGAGTTAAATTGGTCAAAATGACCATTCCTTTATTTTATTTGTTTTGCTCTATTTGTCTTTGGGAGAAGTGTGGGAAATGTTTCAGATGATGTTTATTTCACCTAAGAAACATTTTACAACCAAGGAAACATACAAACAAGGTGGTTCAAAAGAATTTCAAATTCAATGCATACTCATATGCATGCATTCCTAATTTTATTTAGAAAAGTTTTTGTTAACCCTAATTTTCATGATTAGAAATTGATGATCCAAGTTTAGTATTTTTGGGATGTTACAATTGTCCACCTGTGCAGTACCCAAGATGACAATTGGTCATGGTTGGGAGGCCAAACTCCAAGGACAGGTGCCTATACTAGGGCGTGTAATTGAAACGTAAGGATTGATTATCCGCGTACTGAGTATGGTGAATTCAGGATTTGTTCCTGACGGATGTATCGAATATTGTGGTGAAAGTGTACCACCTTTGCAGAGTGTAAAACTATTTGAATAGACGCGTCCGCGGTTATAGACAGTTGGAGTGGCCATACTATTCCATCGTCAGATGTTTTCAAAATGACTTATGAAATGGTTCGTGACTTTGACTTGACCACAACAGGGTTGTGATATGAAATTCAAGTTCCCACTTAGGTGTTATAAAACTTTCCACTATCTTTCTTTGCTTCTGAACTTAGTTAAGGTAAACCTGGATTTTTGCAAAATAACCCAAGAATTTAGTACTTCCTATTCCAAACCCCTCACTTATTAGTATTAGTTTGCGAGTACTTAAAGATTACTCATGGCTTTTTCCCTGGCTATTCCCATGGCCCAACTATGATGAGGACTATCAGGAAGATGGACAGCAGGAAGGTTACGACAACTAGGATCATCTCCCATCGTCAGAATTTCCTGTGACCATGAAGATGGAGCTTCGCCTACGCTATCGTTACTATTATGTTTTTCCGCTGCTTGAATTGTATTAAGAGTGGATCATGAGATCCTTATTTGTGTAAGACCTTATGTATGGTTTGTAATGGATGATGTACTATGATATCCAATCTATTATGTCTCGCAAATATGTTAATCCTGGGATTGCAATGTATGGTATAACGGGCATTTGGGATTAAAAATCCGGGTGTTGATACTTGGTTAGGGTTAAATTATGGGTTTAGGGGTTTAAGGTTTAGGGACTTTTCAATACTGTTCAAACTTTATTGTTATATTCGTGGAAGAGAATGGCGTTACCGCAATGTAATGAAAGTATCTCAAATTTGGATATATATGTATATAATTGTAGGACAAACCTGTTTGGTTAGGGTTTAATTATGGATTGAGGGGTTAAGGGTTAAGTGTTTTAGTATTTAGGGGTTTAGAGTTTAGGTTTTATGTGTTGTTTAGGATTTAGGATTTTTTCAACAATGATCTAGCTCCATGGTTATATTCATCAAACAAAATGTCGTTGCCCAATTTAATAAAAGTATCTCAAACTTTGATATATAAGTGTGCATGATAACTGCTTAATTTGTCAGGGTTTAGGAGTTTAGTGTTTAAGGTTTTAGGGTTTAGTTTTTATGGGTTTATTTTTTTTGGTTCTAGGGTTAGGGGTTTAGGGTTTTAGTAATTTTCAATAAAGTTCGAGCTTTATGCTTATATCGTGGAATGGAATGACTTAGAAACAATTTAATGAAATTATAACTTAATTTTTGATCTATAAGTGCATGATATATACTTGCTTGGTCAGGGTTAGGGTTTAGAGGTATAGGGCTTAGGGTTTAGGGTTTAGGGAATTTTCATTAATGTTCGAGTCGTATGGATATATTCGTGAAAAAGAATGGCGTTAGCGCAATTTAGTGAAAGTATCGATCATAAATTTCTATCTAGAATTGCATGGTACATGCTTGGTGAGGGTTTAGGGTTGAGGGGTTTAAGGTTTAGGTTTTAGGGAAATTTCAATAATGTTCAAGCTTTATGCTTATATTCATGGAATGGAATAGCGTTAGCGTAATTTAATGAAAGTGACAACAATGTTTTTGTGTGAAGCAACTATAAGGTAGTATATGGCTAAAATTCCACCAGTGCAGCCTATTTAATTGATATTACTAGGTTTCATAAATTTTCAAGATTTGTAGCTATATATCCGTGCAATAATCCAGCTTTATGGAATTTTTCTCAAAGTATCTCAAGAGTGGAACTACAAGTGTGTTATAGCTAGGTCATGTGCGTTTTAAACCACTTTAAGCTTCCTGTTTTGCAAGTTTAACATCTCGATCTGAAAGTCTATTGTAGTCAAAATTTGGCCCCTTTTCGAAAATTGAGGGACGAAATTAACTATTTTGGTGTATGATGTATGAACATTAATTGTTTTCATATGACACTAGAAAAGTTTGAATTCTACTGAAATTTGCCTCCAAGGCCCATAGTTGTTCCTTCCTGTGTACGACACCACAGACTATGAGCACTCTAGAGTGGCATTGCATCCGTACCAAGGCACACGTGCACAGCACAACGCCTGGCTGTGGACGAGGGAGAGATCAACCGGCTGATGCGCGCGGGGTCGCTGAAGAGAGATGGATGGTGAGAGAAAAAATAAATTTGTTTTCCAAATTTATTACTCGTTCTAGTAGTAGAGTGTGTACATTGTAAAAGCTATAGTAGTACTAGTACCTCATGTCATAAACCCATCATCATGGAGTGCTCTGATATCGCACCGCCTTCAACTTCTCCTCGCCGCTGCCATCTTCCTCTTCGGTTTCCCCATCCACTCCTAAACATATTCTTTTTTGTAGTACTATCCCAAACTAGTAATTATAGGAGTATTAATTATTTGTCAAAGTCAATAAATCCAAAATTTGATCAAATTTATAGAGAAAATTACCAACGTCTACAATATCTAATGCGCACCATATGAACGTATATTTTATAATAGTTCTAACAATACTGATTAGGGATTATAAACTTAAACACATTTTTCTATATAGTTGGCCAAATTTTTAAAAGTGTGACTTTGAGAAAAAAATTCTTCCCAAACATTAGGAGGGAAGGTTATTCAAAAAATGGGCCATTCGGAGTAGTAAGGGCCCGTTTGATTCAAAGGATTTGCATAGGAAATTTGTAGGAATAAATCCTATGAGAAATTTTAATACGATGGTCATTTGATTTGTAGGATTGATATACGTAGGAAATTTTCCTATGGATTACTGCTAGATTTCATAGTAAATCAAACATGCACTCCTAAATCTTTTTCAGAATCCTTTGTTTTTTCTACGGTGGAGTCAAATGAACTTTGGTTCATAGGAATTCCTGTAGGATTAGAGTGGTCATCACATTGCAATCCTATATTTTTTCTATCCCTACGTTTCTTTATCTTACGAATCAAATATGCCCTAATTCTTATCATATCTTTATCTTGTCTTATATCTTACAATACACCATACCACTAGAGCAAGTGGATGATACAGCTTCCTGGTCAGGATCGTCTAGGGGTTTAGGGATTTTTCATTAATGTTCAAGCTTTATGCATATAATTGTGGAATATAATGGCATTACCGCAATTTAATGAAAGTATCTCAAATTTGGATCTATAAGTGCATGATGCCCTGCTTGGTTAGGGTTTAATTATGGGTTAAAGGGTTAAGGGTTTTAGTATTTACGGGTTTAGGGTTTATTAGGGTTTATTTATTATTGTTTAGGGTTTAGGTAATTGACATGGATATACCCTATAGGTGCACAATGTTGGTATACCCGGTCCAGCCCAAGGAAGGCCCATGTGAAGACCTGTAGCCTAGGAATATTTCGTGTGGCCGAAGCCCATGGCGAGTTTGACTCCTTGGAGGAAAAGTCTAGTTGTAGATAGAATTTCAAAGGGTTGAACCCTAATCTGTAACCGACTCGACCTATCCCCTAGACCTGGCCTATCTATATAAAGGCCAGAAGGGAACGGTAAGAAGTATCAACTCATCTCATACACACACGTCACTCCAGATCGCATCTACGCACCCTTGTAACCTTCGGTTCCGCTGTAATCAAGAACATACAAGCAGGAGTAGGGTTTTCCCTCCGGGGGCCTAAGCCTGGGTAAACCTCGTGTCCCCATGTTGCTTTTCTGTTCACTGTCTCGCGACTTCCAGCATGCCCATCTTCTTCAAAACCCAAGTCCATAACAATTGGCATTGACTAGTCAAACCCTCGTCAATTGGCGTCGTCTTTGGGAAGCGGGGACGCTGATCTTGCGGTCGTGACGGTCCCATTCGGAGCGATCTACGATTCCTCGACGACAGAGAATCACCTCCTCTTTGGCGCCTTCGACTTCACCGCCCACTCGCCGGCCACCTGCAAAGATTTCATGTCCGTAGGCGACGGAATCGAGATGTTGTTCGGGAGCTTCTGCTTCCAGGTGGGGCAGACCGGCACCACCCGCCTCCTAGAGCGGGTGCCACTTCCATAAATCAGGCCCTCTTCATGGGTCCCACCCATCGACATCCTACGCACGTCGACGCTGATGGGTGATTCGGATGACAGCAGCAGCTGCAACTCCGATCTGTGCAATCCCCCTTCGGATGAAGGAACCTACGGTTCCGGATCTGAGAGCTGCAGCAACAGCGACCCTCTCCATGAGCGCTATCTGTGCACCGTCATCCATGGTGGAGACGTCAACAACAGAGACAATCCACCGCTGGACAAAACTCCCAACCCACCTCCCAATCCCCCTCCCAACCTTCAGGTCGCGAACGCGGGAAACATGGTGAACCCGCCTAACAGGACAGCTCGAGGCACCGAGGGCGTCAATCGTGCCCACAACGAGATCCATCTCAACAAAGAGGGCTGGGAGATCACACGCGAAGTCGTGCGGGGCAATCACATCCTACATGTGGACGCCTCCCGTGACTTGTTGATGGCCTATCACTGGCTCCTGATCGATGAGCATAATCGACAGGTCAAGCTATAGGACAAGCTCGAAAAGCGCAAGCGAGCAGCTGGCGAGTCAAGTGTATCATCCTAAAAATATTAAACAAGGTTATCAAATTCCAATAACCAAACTTTCGGGTTAACAAAAACTTTGTTAATTAAAATCATTATGACTGCATGTGTGTATGTGATGATTGTATGAATGCATGAATGGACTTGTGTGATTGATGTGATTAGGAAGGATTGGTTTAAAGATGAAAAAAAATCATCTAAATCATCCAAGAAGAAACAAATCAAGAGAAATTTCAAAACAAACAAAATAAGCAAATGGTCATTTTTGCCAATCTTGCTCACTAGAGCACTTTGAGTGTTTCTAGTCCAAGATTTCAAACAGAAACAATTCCATTTCTTTTCACCCCTTGCTAGACCAAGTAAAAGTGAACCCAAGACCACCTTTCAAACTCACAGAAACATTTGCCAACTTGATTCAAATGATAATTCAAAATTGAATCTAGTTCATCTGTGAAGATCACCAATTCTCAAAAACCAACCAAACCAATGCACCTTGACAAAACCAACTAACCAGATACTACTTAGTATTTGACTAGTACACCCACCAAGTTTGAACCAAAAATTCAAATTCAAATCTCTTTCGGCCATTTCTTCAAACACTTTGCAAACACAAATCAAACAAAACACAAAACACTATAGTGAGCACTGTTTGGGCCTAACTTGTTCCCTCTCTAGCTCACATCACACCCTTAGTAGATCATCTAGCTCATTTAACAAGCTTTAGCTCACTGTAAACTGGGCAAGGTCATCAATGGTGAGCATGCTCGAGCTCAACTTGCCATCCCATTGTCGACAGCAAGCTAGGAGAAGCTCTAGCCTCGCCAACCTTGTCTGGGACACGGACCACCATCCATTGCCACCCCTTGTCCAACACTAGCGCACTGCCAGTCCCTGGACCACTTAGCCCGAGCATGCCCAGCCTCTCTGCGAGCATGCTGAGAGCGTGCCAGAGCACCGCACTCGACACGCGAGCACAGACCTCTTGTCTCCCTCACCACTTGTGTGCGTGATCACCACCGTCCCAGGGACAGCCAGGACATGCCCGTTCGTCGCCGCGCGACCAGGATAGCCCGTGTGCCATGAATTTTCCCGTCGGACCCGCCCAGAGCACCGCAATGTTTCGACCGAATCTCCCTACGCCTCGCGACCATGCCGTTGAGCTTCGCCAGGGAACACAACACCGTCCCCTACTGTCGCCCATGCCTTTAGCTCGTTGTGCAGCTGACCCCGACGAGCTCAGTCCGCGCCCTTCGGTCCCCTCGCAGCACTATAAATAGATGCCACCCCGTTCGATTTATTCACACCAACACCCTCCCCTCTCTCTCAGAACCACCCCACCTCATCCCCGAAGCAAGGCGATCAGCAGGTCGCCGGAATTTCGCCGGAGTCTTCCACGGAGGAGGAGAAGAGGAGCCAGCGATTGGAGCCGCCCCAGAAGGAGTTGTTGGTACCAGGAGGGTCGCTGTCGTCGACTTCGTCGTTCACCCCCATCACCGACCCTCGCCTGAGACCCGGTGAGCCTCACACGACCCCCACTGGCTATGCTAGGGTTCAGTCTCGCTAGCGCTGCCTGACGCAGACGACAAGACATAGCTGTTCGATTAGATGTTGATCGAATGGTATAGATTTCCCCGTATCCCTTTGCACCCCCTATCTCGCTGACTGGTGGGGACAGCCACTTAAACCCACCCGCGCGCATGCTGTGCACTGTGGGCCGGCCTAGTTACACTCCCGCACGACCCAGTAATTCAAATTTAGGTTTAGTAATTTAGTTTCAAACTGAGTTCTATACCTAGATTCAAAAATCCACCCAGGTCGATTCACTAAACCAAATTGCATGAAACAAATTTTTTAGAAAGTTACGGGAATTCTTAATCCAAGCCCGTTGGATTCAAATCAATTAGATTTGTAGATCACCTATAGTAAAAATAACAAGGCAGAAGCTTTTCTGCATTCAAACAATTTTCAAAATTCAACCACAAAAGCTTTCGAGTTTATTCCAACTCTCAAAAATCACATTTAACAAGACCTTTCTAAATATATAAAAATATCTATGTTTACTTGCAGAAATAATGGTCAAGCAATAAAAGGGCCTCATAGGCATTTCTAGTCACTTTAAATAATTAAAATAAAAAGGTTAAACCTTATTAAATTGTGACACCACTTTAAATCACATTCCCAAGTACTGAAATATGTGGTGATGACATGTGTCAATATGATCCCATATTTTAGTTGGAGAATATTAAATCTTAAGTAGTTTTTCAATGAGTGGGAATTACTTTTCTAAATAAAGTAAATAATACAAGTGCTTTAATCTTTGTGATAATATAGATTATGTTAGATCATCTAGTGTGAACCTTTGTGTGCTAATTAGAGTAGTTAAGCATTGTTTGGTGATTGTGTACCTCGTATTTATTTATAGTCGCTAGTACCGACCAAGGATACGAGGAGGAAGGAGAATACTACGAGGAAGAAGCCGAGGAGAACTTCAACCACTGCACTGCACAAGGCAAGCCTAACACTACAATTTGAATTAGCAAGCTACTATCTTAGCAAGCTAACACTTGCAACTATAAAAACTATATGAACTATGTAATGCATTAGGCATGCATTAGTTATACCACTTGATACCCAATCCATGTTTTATTTGCAAGGTTAGTTATTTTATTTCTTTATCAAATCTTTCTATTGGAGTTTGCTTAGTGACTTGTAGATTTTAGAAAGATGTTTAAAGGTAGCATAATGTTGGGGGGATGACCCTAGGTAGGGTAAAGATAGTGGAAAGAAGGAAGGAACCTTTCTTACCAAATGCCGAGTTATAAACTAATTCGGCCGAGTTATGCAAGGCTCGGCCGAATATGGTATGGCTTAGCCAAATCGGGTGATTAATATCTCACTCGGCCGATGTATGGGCTAAGTCGGCCGAGTAAGGTTAATCGGCCCATACGCAGGTGAAGGCCAAGCCGAGTTATGTGACACAAAGGCCGAGTAATGAGAAGCTTGTAGGATAAGAAAAAGGATCCTAGAGTCAAACCCTAGCTACTGGCAAGGAGGAATCTACATGGGGCCAAGCACTAAGGACAAAGAGCAGAACCGCAGAGGGGCAGACAGGCATCACGGAGGTGACAGTGGGAAGGCCCGAGGCTCACATGTGGGGGTTTCTGGGTCTTTGCCACCGATAGAATGGAGACACGGCAAGGAGTCCGCTGAGTTACCGCTTTGGGACAAGCATATTCCAAGAATATGCTTGCCACGTCAGCCCTAGGAGGAACCAAGGGACCCCTTTATAAGGAGGGGTGCGGGCTCCTGGAGAGAGGATCGATTCATTTGACACTGGAGGGCTCGCATATTACTATTCTTCCTCCTCTCTTTGATACAGCTCAAGTAAAGGTCTAAGTTCTAGTTAGTTGTGTGAAGAAATCACTACATCTTCCCTCCCCGGATACCACTAGCATCCATTGGCCCCAAACTTTAGCCTACCCATGGCATCTGCCGTGCCACCACCACAATAGTTGGCACCCACTGTGAGGCCAGTAGAGGTGCTAGCTGGAGTCAAGATCTGGACGGGAAACTTCATCCACACTGGTGAGCGGGTTGTTTCTGGCCTAGTCCAGAGATTTGATATCTGGGACTACGTCAGCGATAACGCTGGCAGTTTCAGGAGCAGGGCTCCCCGCACAACGGCATCTTCATCAACCTAGGCGCTTACAAGATCTACGTCGGCATCGACACCTCCTGCGTTTATCCGCGCCGAGTCATCGATACATGAGATCCTCCCCTCAGTGCTTCCAGCGGTCAGCGTGGCGTTCGCCCCGCAGGCAGCGTCGAGGTGATGATGACGGCTCCAGCACCAACAGCAGGAGTAGGCGCCAGACCAAGCAAGGACCCGGCAGCTGCAGGATAGGTAGCGGCGAAGCAAGCAACTCGAAAGCCAACCGCAGCAGATCCTCCGGTGACCAGGGCAGCCGAGGTGCCGGAGGTAACTCCAAAAGAGGCAAGGGTAAGGTGGCCACCTCTGGAGAGGCCGGAGAATATCCTCCAAGCAACTATAGATAACTTGACTACACCTGTAGCGCCGATAGTTGACCCGGCGAATGCACAGGCAGAATTAAAAGAAACTATACTGAAAGTGTTAGAGGAGGCAAAAAAGGTGTCGGCCTTGCAGGAGTCCTTTAACAGGACCCGACGAGAATATGCTAGGGGAAACAAGCTAGATACGACCCCTGACCGAATAGATGATCTGAGATTAAGAGGGAAGAACCTCATGAATTATATTAACAAAGAGCATGAAGCTCGACCAGATGATTCAGTTGACCCAGGTTTGCCGAGGTATAGTACCCCGGCAAAGAACCTCAGGGCGGGAAATGAAGCAGCCCTGGAATTGGAGGGATTAAGCGGGGAAGCCCGGCAAAAGCAGCAAGAAAGAGTAAATGAGCTGGTACGCATCGCGAATCAGCAGAATGAAGAAATGTTTAGGGCTAACCAGGCGAAGCCAGGAGCTTCCCGCATGGTTCATTCGGTAGGAGCTGACCCCGCATTATCTTCGGCAGCGGCATCCTCACCCGGAAACAATGCGTAGAAAGATAAAGCAGTAACTTCGGGAAAGAGAAACAAGCAAATTGCCCCATATAACCCGACGGTGGCCGGGAAAATCAATGAAAATAGAGGCAATGGAAGCCGAGGTAACAGTTGTGATAGAAACCCTGGTCGTGCAAACAGAGAGCGCGGGAACCTCGGAAGGGGAAACCATGAGAACAATAACCCGGTGGAAGGAAGTAGGTACCCTCCACAGGATCATCAGCCGAGGCAGGAACCTCGGCAAGAGCGAGAAGTAAGACAACCTCCACATAATCAGGCAAATGACAGATACAGTGATGGTTATTCGGAGTTGGAAAATGCAGAGCATGCTGGGGAAAACCATTATGGAGTACAGGAGAAAATTACTATAGAAACTTGTCATCAACTGACGCAAGATTGAAGCTGGAAAGACTGTATCAGTCTGAGCTGTTGGAAGAACAGGGTCCATCGACCCGGCACGTTTGGGACCTCGGATTATGGGAGAACCGCCCGTGCAGAACTTCCAGTTGGCAAGAGGGCACGAAAACATACAATGGGAGCACGAAGCCGCAAGATTGGCTAATTGATTATGACACGGCCGTAAAAATAGCCGGGGAAAATTTAAGATGGGTTATAAGATACGTTCTACATATGTTGGAAGGGCTGGCCAGAGTCTGGCTGAATAATTCGACAACAGGAAGTATCAACTGTTGGTTAGATTTTGAAGAAATGTTTGTCAGTAATTTCACCAGTACATATAAGAGGCCAAACAGGCCACAACAGCTCGCGATGTGCAAGCAGAAATCGAATGAGACAGATAGAGAATTCTTGACTCGGTGGTGCAACCTCAGAAACTCATGCGAGGGGGTTATCAAATATCAAGCAATTGCCTGGTTCGCTCAGGGGTGCAGATATGCCAACCACGTTGGCAGAAACGATCAGAGTAGAAGATTCATATGCCTTAGGTGATCCGACTCAACCAGAGCTAATGTTGGCAGAGCATCGCAAGCAACAAGATCATTATGCCAGAGATGGTGTCGGATCATCGCAACGCAATGATTACCGAGGTAGAATAAGGGATGAGAGGATGGATTACAGATACAGTTCAAATCAAGTGGCAGCGGTTGTGCAGGATTAGCCGAGTCATGGGAACAATCAACGGCAGAAGAATGGTCCTCAGCAGTATACGCCGAGGAACAAGGGGAAGAATGTCAACACCCGGATTTTTAATCCCAGATGCCTGTTATGCCATACATCACAATCCCAGGATTACCATTTTTGCGAGACATAACAGAATTTGATACCATAGTACATCATCCATTACAAACCGTACATAAGTTCTTACACAAATAGGGATCTCATGATCCAGTTCTTAATACAACATCAAGCAGCGGAATACGTAATAATAACGGTAGCGTAGGCGAAGCTCCATCTTCGGGGTCACAGGAAATGCTGACGATGGGAGATGATCCTAGTTGTCGTAACCTTCCTTGGGTCCATCCTCCAGGTACTCCTCTTCATAGTCTGGCCACGGTAATAGCCAGGGACAAAGCCATGAGTACTCTTTAAGTACTCGCAAACTAATACTAACAAGTGAAAGGGGGTTTTCATAATAGGACACTAGGCTCTAGGGTTATTTTGCAAAAGCCAGATTTATCTCTACGAAGTTCCAAAGCTAGCCACAATTTTATAAATCCTAAGGGGGAACTTGTACTCATATCACAACCTTGTTGGGGTCAAGTCAAAGTCTCAATTCATTTCACGAGTCATTTTTAAAAGTCTGACGGGGGAACAGTACGGCCACTCCAACTGTCCATAACCGCGAACGCGGCTATTCGAATAGTTTGACACTCTGCAGAGATTGTACACTTTCACCACAACATTCGATACATCCGTCAGGAACAAATCCTGAATTCACCATACTCAGTATGCGGATAATCAATCCTAACCTTTCAATTACACGCCCTAGTATAAGCACCTCTCATGTGAGTTTGGCCTCCCAACCATGACCAACTGTCATCTTGGGTACTGCACAGGTGGACAATCTTCACAAGGTAGCCTTAGCTCAGACCTTGGCCGTGAGGTAACTAATACTAAGGTATATAAGTTTCCAGTCATGCCCTACCCAATCTTCGGGTATTGTGGTTGTACGATAAAATTGGAATGGTATCGCATCCAGACAACCATCAGTTTTATAAAAGGGCTAAGGCTCATGCCTCAACATTTTCATCACCAAAATCATCAGGTGTTCGGAAACACATGTCCAAAACATTTCAAGTAGAATGATCCATCATTCCAAGGTTTTCATAACCATTTTTCCACCAAGTATTTCCATCTAAAGTTGATCAAGTTTTATGCTTAGCACTAGCATCTACAAGTGGGGGGGGGGGGGGGTAAGCAATAATGAGGGGTAGTAAACTAGTGGAGTTTTCAACTAAGTACAACCTTATGTCTTAGGCTGATATCAAGATTTCTAACTTAGGCCAAATTTTATGCTCTTTATGCAACCTTCACATATCTTTCTAGTATCTACCATTCACTTAGGTAAAATCTAGGTAAGAGCTTTTATAAAGAAATAAAGTAAGAAGCTTGCAAGTAAAACTAGGATTGGTTTATCAAGTGAGTATAATCACATATGCTTAAGGCATATAGTTGGCATGGTAACAAATAGTGGTTTGTTGCATCAGTAGAGTAGCTTGCAAGGGTTAGCTTGCACATTCACTAGTAGTATTAGGCTTGCATGATTGTCAATATAAGCTTGCTCAAGTAGAGTGTCTTGCAAGTTTTAGCTTGCCTTGTGTAGAGTAGTGGTTGAAGTTATCCTCGGCTTCTTCTTCGTAGAATCCTCCTTCCTCCTCGTATCCTTGGTCGGTACTAGAGTCTATGAATAAATACGAGGTACACAATCACCAAACAATACTTAACTACTTGCAATCATCACACACAAGGGTCCTATAGATGATCTAACATCATCTCTAACATTACAAGATTAAGGCTTGGTTTAATTCCTTTTATTTTTAGAAAAGTAATTTCTACTCATTGAAAAACTAATTAAGATTTAATATACTCCAAACCAAACATGGGATCATGTTGACACATGTCATGACCACATATTTTAGTCCATGGGAATGTGATTTAAAGTGGTGTCACAATTTAATAAGGTTTTTCCCTTTTATTTTAATTAATTAAAGTGGCTAGAAATGCCTATGGGGCATTCTTTTATTACTTGAACATTCTTTCTGCAAGTAAAACTATATATTTTTATATATTCTGAAAGGTATGGTTAAATGTTTTTTTTGAGAGTTGGAATCAACTCAAAAGCTATTATGGTTTAAATTTGAAAAATGTTTGAATGTAGAAAAGCTTCTGCCTTGTTAGTTTTACCATGGGTGATCTATAGATCCAATTGACTTGAATCCAACGGGCTTGGATTCAGCATTCCCAGACCTTTCTAACATAATTGGTTTCATTCAATTTGGTGCACTGATTCGATTTGGGTTGATTTTTGCAGTTGGGTACAGAAGTGAGTTTGAAATAAAATGGAAAAGGTTTAATTCAAATAACTGGGCTGCGCGGGTAAGGTTAACGGGCCGGCCTGCTAAGCGTAGCGCTTCCACGGGCTGCTTAAGTGGTTGTCCCCACTCGTCAGTGAGACAGGGGGGGTGCGAAGCGGTACGGGGAAATGTGGCTCGTTCGATCTGATTCTAATCCAACGGCTGAGAGTCATCGTCGACGTTGAGCAACGCCGGCAAGATAGAAACCTAGCTCGGACAGTGGGGGTTGCTGGCGGCTCACCGGGGTGCAGGCGAGGGTCGGAGAGGCGGGCGAACGACGAAGTCGACGACGGCGAACTCAGGGGTCGTCGCGGCAGCTCCTGGGGTGGACGAAATCGATGGCGCCCTTCTTCTCCAGAAGCGGTGGGCTCCGGTGAAATTCCGTGGAAGTGCTGCTCGCCTTGCTCCGGGAACGGTGTGGCACGATCAGTGATGAGAGGGGAGTAGAATGGTGTGAATAATTCGAGCGGGGGTGGCCTCTATTTATAGTCGAGCGAGGGGACCGACGGGGCGCACGGTGAGCTCGTCGGGGGCGATGGTTCAGACAGCTATTTGCATGGGCGAAGGTAGGGGATGTTGTGGTGTTCCCTGGCGATGCTCAACGACATGGTTTCGAGGCGTGGGGCGCTGCGGCTTGGTCTGGAACACGCGATGCTCTGCGTGGCAGAGGCGGCGTCTTCGATGGCGAGCGGTGGCTACGGGGCACGGGCAGTGCAATGGGCATGTCTGGCGGTCTCCTGGGTCGGTGGTGATCGTATATGCACGCGGAGAGGGCGGCGCGCGGTCTGTGGGCTTCGGAGGGTGGAGCTCTAGTGCACGCTCGGCATGGTCGCTGGCGGTCTTGGCGCGGTCCGTGCATGTGGTCCAGGGGTTGGCAAGGTTTGAGCGGTGTACAGGGAGTGGCGATGGACGGTGGGCTGCCTCCCAGACATGCTGGCTAGGCTTGTTTCTCCTCCTAGCTTGCTGTCGACATGGGGGTGACATGGGTGTGCTCGGCTGATCACCATTGATGGCAATGCCAAGATTACAGTGGGGCTAGTGCTTGGTTTAACTTGCTAGATGATCTACTGAGATGGTTGTGAGCGAGAGAGGGAACAAGTTAGGCTTCAATCACTGCTCACTAGAGTGTTTAGATTTTGTATGATTTGTGTCTGCAACCTATTTGATGAAATGGCCGCATGAATTCAAGTTTTGAATTTTGAAAAGATTTTTGGTGGGTGTGCTAGATTGGTGCTGGTGAGTATGCAGATGCTTGGGTTTTTAAAGTTGAGCTTGTTTGAGTGGTTTTTGAAAAAGTGGGATCTTCCCATATGATAAAGATTCAATTTTGATTTTTCATTTAAACTATGCATTTGAAAGTTTTTGGATGATCACAAGGTCGGCCTTGATACTTTGTTATGAGTACATTCAAGGGGTGCAAAGATCCAGAAAAGTTTCGGTTAGGTTCTAAAAGTTTGAGACAGCCAAAGTAGGCATGGGAGTTAAATTGGTCAAAATGACCATTCCTTTATTTTATTTGTTTTGCTTTATTTGTCTTTGGGAGAAGTGTGGGAAATGTTTTAGATGATGTTTATTTCACATAAGAAACATCTTACAAGCAAGGAAACATACAAAAAAGGTGGTTCAAAAGAATTTCAAATTCAATGCATACTCATATGCATGCATTCCTAATTTTATTTAGAAATTTTGATGATTAGAAATTGATGATCCAAGTTTAGTATTTTTGGGATGTAACAAACCTTCCCCCTTAAACAAAATCTCGTCCCGAGATTTGAAAAAGGACGAAAAGATTACCTAGGATTTGAAGAGATCGGGAAACTCTGTCCTGATGTGATCTTCACGCTCCCAGGTAGCTTCCTCTTCTGTGTGGTTGCTCCACTGAATCTTGAGAAACTTGATGCTTCGTGTTCGGGTAGTTCAAAAAGCTTCTTCCAAAATACGGATGGGTACTTCGGGATAGGTCAGGTCATCATTGATCTCTATGGTCCGGTGGTCGATATTTTTGAACACTTCGGCCTTCTCGGGGACTTCGAGACACTTGCGAAGTAATGAGATATGGAACACATTGTGCACGGCTGACATCTCTTCGGGTAGTTCCAATTGATACGATACTTCACCTCAACGGTTTAGAATCTTGAAAGGTCCGATATATCTGGGGGCTAACTTTCCTTTGAGTTGGAAATGCTGCATTCCCTTCAATGGCGACACTTTCAGATAAACAAAATCTCCTATGTTGAAGGCGAGGTCTCGACGTCTCTTGTCGGCGTAACTCTTTTGTCTGGATTGGGCGGTCTTGAGGTGTTCACGAATCTTGTGAACCTTCTCTTCTGCTTCTCGTAGGATGTCGGGTCCGAAGATCTGACTTTCTCCTACTTCCGACCAGTTCAAAGGGGGTGCGACACTTCCTTCCGTACATGAATTCAAAGGGGGCCATTTGCAAACTGGCCTGATAACTGTTATTGTAGGAAAATTCTACAAATGGCAGACAGTCTTCCCACTTGGATCCATATTCTAACACACATGCTCTCAGCATATCTTCGAGTATTTGGTTTACTCGCTCCGTTTGTCCATCGGTCTGAGGGTGATACGCGGTGTTGAAATCTAGGCGGGTTCCTAAACCTTCTTGGACTTTCTTCCAGAATCTCGAGGTAAACTGAGTTCCTCGATCCGATACGATGTTCTTGGGGACTCCATGCAAACTAACGATTCTAGCGATGTATAACTCCGCTAGCTTCGAACTCTGATATGTGGTATTGACGGGCAAGAAATGGGCGACTTTGGATAATCTGTCCACTATGACCCAGATAGAGTCATTTCCCCTACTAGAAGTAGGAAGTCCAGTGATAAAGTCCATTCCTACAGAATCCCATTTCCATTCCGGAATCTGCAAGGGTTGCAACAATCCAGCGGGTCTTTGATTTCCTGCCTTGACTCGCTAACAAATATCACACTTGGCGATATAACTTCCGATTTCTCTCTTCATGTTACGCCACCAAAATTGCTCTTTTAAATCTTGATACATCTTAGTTCCTCCGGGATGGATAGAATAAAGAGTATAATGAGCCTCCTTCAAGAGAACTTCTTTCAACTCAGAATCTGCTGGTACACAAAGGCGTCCTTTGTACCACAAAACTCCTTCTTCGTCCTCGGTGAATCCAGGTACTTTGCCTGTACCGATACGACGCTTGATTCCGTCAATACTAGCATTTCCCTTTTGTGCCTCTTTAATCTGACTGATCAAAGTGTGCTGGAGTTCTATGCTAGCCAAGAATCCTTCACTTACTAATTCTATTCGAAAAGCTTCCATCTCTTTATGCAAAATTGGTTGCTCCTTCAAAATCATGGACTTCAAGCGGCACGGCAATCTGCTAAGGGCATCGTCTACTACGTTGGCTTTACCAGGGTGATAGTGAATGTCCAGGTCATAATCCTTGATTAGATCAATCCATCTTCTCTGCCTCGTATTCAGCTCCTTCTGAGTGAATATATACTTCAGGCTCTTGTGATCCGAATAGATCTCACAACGGTTTCCCATCAGGTAATGTCCCCATGTTTTCAGGGCTAGAACTACGGCTGCGAGTTCGAGGTCATGGGTTGGGTAATTTTGCTCATGTTGCTTCAGTTGTCGAGATAGATAAGATATAACTTGGCCTTCTTGCATTAGCACACATCCGAGACCGATCTTGGATGCATCACAATACACATCAAAGGGCTTCGTGATATCCGGCATGATCAAGATTGGGGCTGAAATCAATCTCCTCTTGAGTTCTTGAAAACTTGCTTCACATTTGTCGGTCCATTCAAACTTCTTGTCCTTCTTCAGCAATTGGGTCATGGGTCTGGCGATACTAGATAATCCTTCTACGAATTTGCGGTAATATCCCGCCAATCCGAGAAATGCACGAACTTGGGTTTGAGTGGTTGGGGCTTGCCTATGTTCTACATCTTTCACTTTGGCAGGGTCAACGGCAATTCCTCCGGCTGATACGATGTAACCGAGGAATCCTACCTCCTGTAACCAGAATTCACATTTGCTAAACTTTGCATACAGCTGATGCTCTCTAAGGGTTCCAAGAATGGTCCTTAGGTGTAGCTCATGTTCTTCTTCTGATTTGGAATAAATCAGAATGTCATCGATGAAAACAACGACAAACTTATCCAGGAAGTCCATAAAAATCTTATTCATGAGATTCATGAAATAAGCGGGGGCATTGGTTAGTCCGAAAGACATGACTGTATACTCATACAATCCATGTCTGGTGGTAAACGCAGTCTTTGGAATATCCTCTACACGAATTTTGAGTTGATGATAGCCAGTTCTAAGATCAATCTTAGAGAACACCTTGGCACCGGTCAACTGATCAAAAAAATATTCTATCTTGGGCAAGGGGTACTTGTTCTTGATGGTGACATCATTCAATTTCCAATAATCCGTACACAAACGGTTACCTCCATCCGTCTTGTCCACAAACAAGACAGGTGATCTCCAAGGTGACGCACTTGGTTGAATCAATCCAATTTCCAGCATGGAATCCAGCTGCTTCTTCAATTCTGCGAGCTCTGATGGGTTCATACTATAGGGTCTCTGAGCTATGGGTCTGGTTCCAGGAATTAGTTCAATGATAAACTCGATATCCCGATCTGGGGGCATACCGGGCAAAACATCTGGAAATACATCGGGGTATTCACAGACTATCCGGACTTGGTCAATGGTAGGTTGGGCTATACTCTTGTTGCATTTTAATTGGCGAGGTAAGGTTTCAGATATATGCTCGACTGATATCCCGGTGGTACTGGTCATGGTTATGGATTTCTTGGCATAGTCAATCAATCCTTTATGTTTGGACATCCAATCCATTCCTAGTACTACTTCCAAACCTTTAGTTCCGAGTACTATCAGATTTGCATAAAAATATATGCCATGGATTCGGATAGGGACGGCTTTGCAAATTTTCCTAGCCTTGGTGGTTGATCCGGGAATTTGAACAATCATAACATGCTTCAATTT
This sequence comes from Avena sativa, assembly GCA_916181665.1. NCBI lineage: Eukaryota > Viridiplantae > Streptophyta > Magnoliopsida > Poales > Poaceae > Avena > Avena sativa. The sequence continues at coordinate 442,179,627 of OV702294.1, read as the reverse complement.
GGTTGGTTGAATTTTACTAGTGCATGCAAATTCTTCGGCGACAAATGAATGTGATGCACCAGAATCAAACAACACTCTTGCAAGTACTGAATTAATAGAAAACATACCAGCACGATGTCTGGCGCTTCCTGAGCTTCTTCAGCATTCATGAGAAAAAGACAACCGTTGCGGTTGAGCGAATTCCCTTGGGCAAATCTTCTTCCTGGCTGAACACGACGCTGCTGCTTAGCTGGGACATTGGCATTGGGGGCTGTAACATTCTTCTTGTTGGGGCACTCGTTGGAATAGTGGCCTTTATTTCCACAGTCATAACAGGTCACTTGCGACTTGTCCTTGGCTGCTACAGGCACAACATTGCTTCCAATCCTAGGGTTAGTGTTGGCGTTGGTGGCAGCATTGTTGTTGTTGAACTTGGGTGGGGCATGGTTCAAATTGCTAGAGTTGCCGTGGTTATTGTGATTTCCTTCGGGTCTAGGGTTTCCACGGTTGGGATAGGTTGGACGGTTCATCGGGGGTCTGTTGGTCCTTGGGGCAAATCCTGGAGATGGGTTGGGGCGATACTTTGGGGTCTGATGGGTTCCTGGTTGATGCATCATGCGACGCTTGCGGTTCTCATTGGCTTGGTTGACCTTTCCTTCCATCTGGATAGCAGAGTCGACAATGGCTTCAATATCCGCAAAGGGGATATTGACTAACACAATCTGCATCTCATCATGCAGACCATTCAGGAATCTTTCTTTCTTCTTGGCTTCTGTGTCGATCTCATCCGGGGCATACCTAGCTAATGACAAAAATTTGTCATGGTATTCCACTACAGTCATCCTTCCTTGCTTCGGCTCTCTGAACTCGTCTCTCATTCTCTTGATCAAACCTGGTGGCACATGGGTTCTGCTAAACTTGACCTTGAATTCCTCCCAGGTCATCATCTGGCCTCCGGTCATTGCGCGAACACTGTTCCACCATGCCCTGGCATCTCCGGCTAGATAGTGGGTGGCGAACAGAACTTTCTCATTAGCTTCCACTCCGGCGACTTCTAGGTTATTTTCCATGGTTTGCAGCCAATCATCGGCGTCTAGGGGTTCTTCTGACTTAGTGAAAACAGGTGGGTTGGTATTCTGGAAGTTCTTGAGCTTAGATCCATGGTTGTCTTGATTTCCATGGCCTTGGTTGTTGTGGGCAAGTTGGGCTATCTGCTGAAGTGTGGCTAGGTTGGCTTGACGTTCGGCTCTTTCAGCTTCACGATCAGAAGTCAACATTTGCAGAATCTTTAACATCGGGTCCGGGGATGAACCACTTCCTCCGTGTGGCATCTGAGGATTGAGATAGATCATGAGAAAAGAGGGAAATTTCTAAAGTTTTGGGTCTTTAAAAAAAAATTAAAGTTTGACTCAGGTTTTCTAGCAACTTGCTTTTTCATTCTTTCATTCATTCATTGCACACGATACAACACACACCACAACAAAGGAAAGAAGATGGTTTTAAGAACCATTCTGAGAACTACGATACAGTGGGACCGAATACTACTCACTACGGTAGTGCTCAAGTGCTACTACTCCTTGGAATCTGTGGCCTCATCATCCTCATCATCATCGATGCAGGCGAAATCGTCCTCATCGGTGAAGAAATCCATAGCCTGATCCTCCAGAAAATCATCGTCATCGATGAGATAGGAGTAAGGGTCTCCACGAAGATCTTCTCCGGCATTCTCCCTTTCCTCCATTGCATGTCTCTCTCATGGATGGTCTCCTCAAAATATGAGATGCGGTGGCGAAGACGGGCAATAATGCGCTCCTTCTTGTCGAGCTGACAGCAGCGAGACTTGCGATCCTTTGCTAGCATGGCGATGGTTTGATCCTTCGTCTTGATGATGGCAGACTTGTGGTTGCAGTAGTCACGGCAATTTTCCAACTCCTCTTGACGATCGTACATCATGAAGCTAAGATGGTCCAATTGAGTCTTCAACTCAAGGTGGTATGGGGCTTCCAGTGGTTGTCCATTAGCATCACGCCTTGGGCAAAACTCTAAGCGAGTACCCTTGATCTGATTGATGCTCTGCCCACACAGACGGGAAAGAGCTTCCTGCATGGCCCTGGCAAGTCCATCGAGCCAGTTGTTTTCCCTCAAGGTAAACTGAATTCCCTCCGCAGTGGGAGGTTCAATCTTTCCTCGAAGACTTGCAACAATTAGCCACTACAGGTCTTCTACTCCTTGATCATTGAGCTGAGCTCCGAAGAACTCGGGGTGCGGACGCTCCAGAAGTTCCGAAAGCTGGTCCAAATACCTCTCAAAGATAAGGTCTCCTCCATTCCCCAGCTGATAAAACTTGCTGTACTTCACGTCCATCTATAAGAATATAGGATGAGTAAGTTAGTAGAGTGATCAAGTGTGTCAAAATTTTACGTATTTACAAGAGTTTTTTGAGGAACATGAATTTTCATGAAAGAATCAAGGGGATAAGAATGAGAATAAGTTTTTGTAAATATTTGTTTTCTTTGGTTTTGGAAACTAAGTTTTTGATTCAAACGTCCAATCTAACTAGGGTCTCCTATGGTCAGGATGGCTCTGATACCAACTTGTCAACACCTGGATTTTTAATCCCATATGCCTGTTATGACATACATCGTAATCCCAGGATTACCATTTTTGCGAGACATAACAGAATTGGATACCATAGTACATCATCCATTACAAACCATACATAAGTTCTTACACAAATAGGGATCTCATGATCCAGTTCTTAATACAACATCAAGCAGCGGAATACGTAATAATAACGGTAGCGTAGGCGAAGCTCCATCTTCGGGGTCACAGGCAATGCTGACGATGGGAGATGATCCTAGTTGTCGTAACCTTCCTGGGGTCCATCCTCCAGGTACTCCTCTTCATAGTCTGGCCACAGGAATAGCCAGGGACAAAGCCATGAGTACTCTTTAAGTACTCACAAACTAATACTAACAAGTGAAAGGGGGTTTTGATAATAGGACACTAGGCTCTAGGGTTATTTTGCAAAAGCCAGATTTATCTCTACGAAGGTCCAAAGCTAGTCACAATTTTATAACTCCTAAGGGGGAACTTGTACTCATATCACAACCCTGTTGTGGTCAAGTCAAAGTCTCAATTCATTTCACGAGTCATTTTTAAAAGTCTGATGGGGGAATAGTATGGCCACTCCAACTGTCCATAACCGTGGACGCGGTTATTCGAATAGTTTGACACTCTGCAGAGATCGTACACTTTCACCACAACATTCGATACATCCGTTAGGAACAAATCCTGAATTCACCATACTCAGTATGCGGATAATCAATCCTGACCTTTCAATTACACGCCCTAGTATAAGCACCTCTCATGTGAGTTTGGCCTCCCAACCATGACCAACTGTCATCTTGGGTACTGCACAGGTGGACAATCTTCACAAGGTAGCCTTAGCTCAGACCTTGGCCATGAGGTAACTAATACTAAGGTATATAAGTTTCCAGTCAAGCCCTACCCAATCTTCGGGTATTGTGGTTGTATGATAAAATTGGAATGGTATCGCATCCAGACAACCATCAGTTTTATAAAAGGGCTAAGGCTCATGCCTCAACATTTTCATCACCAAAATCATCAGGTGTTCGGAAACACATGTCCAAAACATTTCAAGTAGAATGATCCATCATTCCAAGGTTTTCATAACCATTTTTCCACCAAGTATTTCCATCTAAAGTTGATCAATTTTTATGCTTAGCACTAGCATCTACAAGTGGGGGGGGGTAAGCAATAATGAGGGGTAGTAAACTAGTGGAGTTTTCAACTAAGTACAACCTTATGTCTTAGGATGATATCAAGATTTCTAACTTAGGCCAAATTTTATGCTCTTTATGCAACCTTCACATATCTTTCTAGTATCTACCATTCACTTAGGTAAAATCTAGGTAAGAGCTTTTATAAAGAAATAAAGTAAGAAGCTTGCAAGTAAAACTAGGATTGGTTTATCAAGTGAGTATAATCACATATTCTTAAGGCATATAGTTGGCATGGTAACAAATAGTGTTTTGTTGCATCAGTAGAGTAGCTTGCAAGGGTTAGCTTGCACATTCACTAGTAGTATTAGGCTTGCATGATTGTCAATATAAGCTTGCTAAAGTAGAGTGTCTTGCAAGTTTTAGCTTGCCTTGTGTAGAGTAGTGGTTGAAGTTATCCTCGGCTTCTTCTTCGTAGAATCCTCCTTCCTCCTCGTATCCTTGGTCGGTACTAGAGTCTATGAATAAATACGAGGTACACAATCACCAAACAATACTTAACTACTTGCAATCATCACACACAAGGGTCCTATAGATGATCTAACATCATCTCTAACATTACAAGATTAAGGCTTGGTTTAATTCCTTTTATTTTTAGAAAAGTAATTTCTACTCATTGAAAAACTACTTAAGATTTAATATTCTCCAAACCAAACATGGGATCATGTTGACACATGTCATGACCACATATTTTAGTCCATGGGAATGTGATTTAAAGTGGTGTCACAATTTAATAAGGTTTTTCCCTTTTATTTTAATTAATTAAAGTGGCTAGAAATTCCTATGGGGCATTCTTTTATTACTTGAACATTCTTTCTACAAGTAAACCTATATATTTTTATATATTCTGAAAGGTATGGTTAAATGTTTTTTTTTGAGAGTTGGAATCAACTCAAAAGCTATTATGGTTTAAATTTGAAAAATGTTTGAATGTAGAAAAGCTTCTGCCTTGTTATTTTTACCATGGGTGATCTATAGATCCAATTGACTTGAATCCAATGGGCTTGGATTCCGCATTCCCAGACCTTTCTAACAATATTGGTTTCATTCAATTTGGTGCACTGAATCGATCTGGGTTGATTTTTGCAGTTGGGTACAGAAGTGAGTTTGAAATAAAATGGAAAAGGTTTAATTCAAATAACTGGGCTGCGCGGGAAAGGTTAACGGGCCGGCCTGCTAAGCGTAGCGCTTCCGCGGGCTGCTTAAGTGGCTATCCCCACTCGTCAGTGAGACACGGGGGTGCAAAGCGGTACGGGGCAATGTGGCTTGTTCGATCTGATTATAATCCAACGGCTGAGAGTAATCGTCGACGTTGAGCAAAGCCGGCAAGATAGAAACCTAGCGCGGCCAGTGGGGGTTGTTGGGGGCTCACCGGGGTGCAGGCGAGGGTCGGAGAGGCGGGCGAACGACGAAGTCGACGACGGTGAACTCAGGGGTCGTCACGGCAGCTCCTGGGGTGGACGAAATCGATGGCGCCCTTCTTCTCCAGAAGCGGCGGGCTCCGGTGAAATTCCGTGGAAGTGCTGCTCGCCTTGCTCCGGGAACGGTGTGGCACGATCAGTGATGATAGGGGAGTAGAATGGTGTGAATAATTCGAGCGGGGGTGGCCTCTATTTATAGTCGAGCGAGGGGACCGACGGGGCGCACGGTGAGCGCGTCGGGGGCGATGGTACAGATGGCTATTTGCATGGGCGAAGGTAGGGGACGGTGCGGTGTTCCCTGGCGATGCTCAACGACATGGTTTCGAGGCGTGGGGCGGTGCGGCTTGGTCTGGAACACGCGACGCTCTACGCGGCAGAGGCGGCGTCTTTGACGGCGAGCGGTGGCTACGGGGCACGGGCAGTGCAATGGGCGTGTCTGGCGGTCTCCTGGGTCGGTGGTGATTGTATATGCACGCGGCGAAGGCGGCGCGCGGTCTGTGGGCTTCGGTCGAGGGTGGCGCTCTGGCGCATGCTCAGCATGGTCGCTGGCGGTCTACGCGCGGTCCGTGCGTGTGGTCCAGGGGTTGGCAAGGTTCAAGCAGTGGACAGGGAGTGGTGGTGGACGGTGGGCTGCCTCCCAGACATGCTGGCTAGGCTTGTTTCTCCTCCTAGCTTGTTGTCGACACGGGGGTGACATGGGTGTGCTCGGCTGTTCACCATTGATGGCAATGCCAAGCTTATAGTGGGGCTAGTGCTTGGTTTAACTTGCTAGATGATCTACTGAGATGGTTGTGAGCTAGAGAGGGAACAAGTTAGGCTTCAATCACTGCTCACTATAGTGTTTAGATTTTGTATGATTTGTGTCTGCAACCTGTTTGATGAAATGGCCGCATGAATTCAAGTTTTGAATTTTGAAAAGATTTTTGGTGGGTGTGCTAGATTGGTGCTGGTGAGTCTGCGGATGCTTGGGTTTTGAAAGTTGAGCTTGTTTGAGTGGTTTTTGAAAAAGTGGAATCTTCCCATATGATAAAGATTCAATTTTGAATTGTCATTTAAACTATGCATTTGAAAGTTTCTGGATGATCACAAGGTGGGCCTTGATACTTTCTTATGAGTACATTCAAGGGGTGCAAAGATCCAGAAAAGTTTCTGTTAGGTTCTGAAAGTTTGAGACAGCCAAAGTAGGCATGGGAGTTAAATTGGTCAAAATGACCATTCCTTTATTTTATTTGTTTTGCTTTATTTGTCTTTGGGAGAAGTGTGGGAAATGTTTTAGATGATGTTTATTTCACCTAATAAACATTTTACAAGCAAGGAAACATACAAACAAGGTGGTTCAAAAGAATTTCAAATTCAATGCATACTCATATGCATGCATTCCTAATTTTATTTAGAAAAGTTTTTGTTAACCCTAATTTTGATGATTAGAAATTTATGATCCAAGTTTAGTATTTTTGGGATGTTACAAAGAAGCAGTGGACGCCTGAACAAAAGAAACAATGGCAAGAAAGGCGGAAGTACATGTTTGAGTCCATGTTGGATCAGCCGTGTAAATTCCACACGCCTAGCCCGGACAAGCCGGCCAATCACACCACTCACCAATGCGCCTAGATGAAAAGTGCGATGGGAAACCCGGCGGCCATACAGGCACCACTGCATCAATCGCATCACCAGCAGCAGCCATAGCTAAATGGGGGAAATGCGCAGCAACTGATGTTACCTCCACCCCCTCCGAGGTATGAGATTCCAGATCGGAGGGATGCAGTGCACTAAGTGATAAATAAGAATCAAGATGGAAGGGGAAACCTCGGGAACAATGGACGCAATGATTACAGGGAACATCACCAATCATACTGTGTGTTCACAACAGAACAACAAGATAGGCAGAGCGTATAACGCCGACATATGGAAGTGAATGCAGTTATGCCGGCAGTTCCGAGATATGTGTCATGGTCTGATCAGGAGATAACCTGGAGCATAATGGATCATCCAAAGATAATGCCGAACCCAGGATCATATGCCTTAGTACCGGATTCGACATTTGTCGGGCCTAGCATCAATGTGAAGTTCTCGAAATTACTCATAGATAATGGGAGTAGCATCAACATCATGTACAAAGACACAATGCACAAACTCGGAATAACTCCGAATATGCTACAGTCAACAAGGACCACGTTCCATGGGATATTTCCGGGGCTCTCGTGCGAGACCATTGGAAAAGTCCGAGTAGATCAATTATTCGTCACAAGAGAGAATTGTAGAGCTGAGAATCTGGAGTCTGAGGTAGTGGATCTGGAAAGTTGCTATCATGCTTTACTCGGACGGCCAGCATTGGCTAAATTTATAAGCAGCTGTCACATCACTTACTTGAAAATGAAGATGCCAGGTAGATCTGTCCAACTCGTCATTGATCGTACCATGTCCAACAAGGTTCGATTCCGCCTTTCCAAAACACCATTCCTCTACGGCGTTCCTGGCGGAGTAAGTTGGGGAACTATTCCACAACTTTTCAGATGGTCATCAAACTCATGGCTCATGTACTCGCCTCCTCGGTCCAACCGAAGAAACTTTATTTTCTTGCCAAGTTGATTCTGTACTTCATTCTGGAATTCTCCGAACTTTTCAAAGGCTTCCGACTTATGTTTCATCAAGTAGATAAATCCATACCTACTCAAATCATCAGTGAAGGTAATTAAGTACTCATAACCACCCCTGGCTGTCGTGCTCATTGGTCCACATACATCACTATGTACTAGTCCCAACAAGTCAGACGCCCTTTCGCAACTCTTTGCAAAAGGTGTCTTGGTTATTTTATTGAGTAGGCAAGATTCGCATGTCTCGAACGACTCCAAGTCGAACGAAGTTAGGAGTCCATCATCATGGAGCTTCTTCATGCGTTTCCAAAAGTCGAACGAAGTTAGGAGTCCACCATCATCACCAAGCCGATAGTGCCAAAAGTAAGTCATATTCAGATCATTTGGTTTCAACCTTTTAACATTTATGTTATAAAGTGACTCACCATCAAGATTCAAAGTAAATAACCCGTCCTGGACGGGTGCAAAGCCGTGAAACATATCATTCAAATACAAAGAATAACCATTATTCTTGATATTCGACTCATAGCCTTGCCTCATCAAACATGAAGCAGAAATAATATTTCGACTGAGCACTAGAACATAATAACAATTATTCAGTTCCATAATGAATCCGGAAGGTAAATGCAGCTGCAAGTGGATCCGCCTTGCAGTAGAAGCAAGTGGATCCGGCTCAAGGAGATGGCTTAGTACCTAAGGAAGCGCTTGGGACCGGGTCCTGAGCCTGCTTTCCTCCTGACTTAGCCTTCTTCTTAGTCCAAGAACTCTTCTTGAACTTAGCTTTATTCTGCACCATCAACACTTGACTGGCACCCTTCTTGAGATCCGCCTCTGCCTGCTTGAGCATCCCATGCAATTCAGTGAGCTTCTTATCCATACCATGCATGTGGTAGTTCGAAATGAACTGCCCGTATGCACTAGGAAGAGAGTTCAGAATTATATCTGTAGCGAACTCTTCGCTTATGGGGTAGCCAAGCCACTCTAGAGACTACACGTAACCAACCATTTTGATCACATGAGGACTCAGTGGATCACCATCCTTAAGCTTGCAACTCAGCAAAGCCTGAGAGACTTGATACCTCTCAGTCTTCGCCTGAGCCTGGAACATAGTTTTGAGGCTTTCGATCATATCGTAGGCCTCAACATGCTCGAACTGCTTTTGCAAGTCCGGTTCCATGTGAGCAAGCATAAGATAGCTAATATCCGTGGACTCATCCTTAGCCCGACGGTAGGCATTGGTGGCAGCGACAGTCGCATTCTCATTCGGATCATATGCAAGTGTGTTGTCTAGGACATGGTTCTTCTTTTCTTTTTTGAGAACAATTCTCAGATTTCGATACTAGTTGGTAAAATTAGTGTCGTTCAGTTTATCTTTCTCAAGGATAGTTCTCAATGCAAAACCGGATATCTGAGAGTGACTGCTACTTGGTGCCATGATCTACAACAGAAAATATGCAAAACATTTAAGACATGTATTCATAAAAGAGCAAGCATATTAAACATTTTAATATTTTATGCTCCCACTAGAACCAACACCCCTCCGATGGTTGCTTAGTGATTCATGATCCTAAATAAGCAAGTCGGCTAGTGAGCTTTAGCATCACCGCTAGCCGCCAAGTGATCTAGGTAGACAACGCCTTGTCAATCGTATATCATACGACTCCTGTTGGACGGGTGGCATCACATGCCCCGGCTCCCATCCGACTTTTCCCCAAGTCCCACAACCGTTGTGATAGACCCGTCTAGCTTACCGAGTGTTTCCGCAGTAAGAGTCCGACTAGAACCCACCTAGTCGAAAATAATTGGCAGCACCTCAATTTTATGAGCCCACTACCAAAAATGTCCGACTTGTGATGGTGCAAACACTAGGGAAGACCGACTAGACCTTCTTTGAGGGATTGGATTTTACCGACTATCTAATAGAGGTAAAATAGACATAACAATAACACAAAATAAAGCAATTATAATGTGAAATGGTATGGCTCTCTTCATGGCGATCTCCATCTCCACAAAGCTTGTAATCCGACTTGTGCCAACTATTGTCACTTGCCGTCTTACTCCATGTCGCCGACATGTATAACGCCTTGCATGCCTTCCGGGTTCTCCAAACAGCTACACTAGCTTAGTAAAGTAAATTACATAGAGAATCCGACACGCAGGTCGTTATAAAATAAAATGACAGCACCTAGGCTCCAGCCGGCTGACAAAATCCGTGATTTGCATATCGCGTATGGATTACACACATACATCACATGCAGATGAACCATACCATTCACAACTTCCTGCAAAAACAAGTTATGCATAGATACAATATCTACCGGCGTTGTGAAATTTGCAACGACATATAAGGCGCTCCGACAGGGAGAAGCCGGCGGTCCCGATTCGATCAAACTCTTTGATCTTCGATCACCGCTTCTGGATTTACGTGTCACAGTCTACCCCGAGGCGGAAGCCGACCGGTAGGGGTATGTCGTTCCACGACCTCAGCAGTATGATCATGGAAATCAGATCTACCATTCCCCGAGTACAGTTGATCCAATCAACCTCATACAAAACCAATCTATCTCATAGATCGACCACCAAACAGCACATAGAGCTCATCTACAGCTAACCGCATATCACATATGCGAGATCTTGAGCCTAAAACTAGAATCTATCGCTCTGATACCACTGTTGGGCCACGCAGAGATAAAACAAAACTTTTTCCTCTAACGTGGTGATCCCAAGATCTAGCCGAGGTAGAAGGACACGAGTTTTACCACTAGACGCGCAGTTGCGGATTAATGATGAAGCGCGTCAGTTGATGCAGTGTAGTCCTTTGTGATCCGATCGTCCTGGTGCTGATCGTACAACACCTCTGCTGGTATCCACACGTACAAGGAGGAGAACCGGCGGCAAACTGCTAGATTCGTTACGGCGCCAAGACTGCTGTGGAGCTAGGGTTTCCAACACATGGAATGACCTAACCGAACAACGATTAACCTTTCTCGGTTACGGAGTGAACGTGGGCTCAGCTCGCGCGGCCCATTCACTAAAGCCCATATAACACTAGTCACCGTGAGTCTAACTCACTAACTCAGTCCTAATCCGGTTTAGGTCCAACCCAACCAGATTACAGGTTCAGATCCAATCCGAACTTGCTCCCGCACTTAAGTGTGTGACCCCGCAGGCTCATGGCTATTTGGACACGATTGGAGTCCGACTCTCAATCGATCAGTCGGTAGCGGCTCCTAGCAGAATGTGCCGACTCCCAAGTACCAAAGAGTCATGACGACTTGCCTTTCCAATGCGACTTACGTCCGAGTCCCTTTTGCCTCACGATATACCTTGTCAGACTATAGGCGAATAATTGTCATCCCTTAAATAGTCTGACTCTCTTCTCGATCCGAGATAAGTGATTCAGCCGACTAACTCTTAGTCGATCGCCTCGGTTAACACTTAACTGAGTCGTGCATGGCCATGCTTTGCGAATCATATCTCACAAGAGGGCCTAGAGAATATCTCTCCAAGTGGAGGGGCAAAATCCCATCTTGGTTATTCACATCACGCAGCTTAATTCTCAATCGACCCGAACCCTGCCTTTATAACTGCCCAGTTACGGATCAGCGTTTGACAGAACCTAAGATAGTGATCCTTAACTCGGACTATGCAACAACCTCAGGTCTAAGGATTACATTGATTGAGATATACAAATGACAACTTGTTAGTTGTACCTCAATATGGGTCAATCTGACTCGCTAAACTCTTTAGCCGAATAAGTGTAAGTTAGAATAGCATCTCCATGCCCATGACAAGTGGAACCGAGTCATCAAGCCAATTTTCACATTGGTCTAAGTTGTGTGTCCAGCACAACCTCAATGACCAAGGACATTTAGTACAAACAATATGAATGTATAGTTCCACAACCGAATCACATATTCAATGATACACATCAGATGTTTATACAAGGACTACTTAATATCTTTATGAATACAATGGGAAACCTCATCATAGATGATTGCCTCTAGGGCATATTCCCAAAAGATTGTACTAAGACTATACCATGACATCCTTTATTTGTTGTAATACCTTATGTATGGTTTGTAATGGATGATGTACTGTGATATCCAATCATTTATGTCTCGCAAAAATGTTAATCCTGGGATAGCGATGTATGGCATAACCAGCATCTGGGATTAAAAATCCAGTTGTTGACATGTTATAGAGGGATGGAGTGGTGATGATGGTGCTGGTGGAGATGATGGTCAGGATGATGATGATGATCCCGATGAGGTCTATCTTGATTACGGTGTTGATGGCAATGATCTCCCCTCTTTGGGAAGGAATTTCCTCGGCAGAAATCTGCCTTCCGGAGAGCTCTTTCTCTCTTTGTAGTTTTCGCCCCGCAGAGGCGGCAGAATCTTTCTATGGTCGCTCCTTGTGTATTAGGGTTTCGAGAGGAAGTTATAGGCGAAAGGGCGAAGCAGGAGGTGGGCCAGGGTGGCCACACAACCTGTTGGTGTGGCCCACGAGGCGGCGCCAGGGGGTGGTGTGGGCCCCTTGTGGCCCATCTCCGTCTCCCCTTTTGGCTTCCTTCGTCTTATGGAAAATTAGGATTTTCCATATATTTACTGGGATTTTATGATCTTCGCGAAAATTGCATCTGGACACCGCTTTTACCATCAGAATCCTGACTACGGCAGTTCATCCTCCAAAGTCATCCAACCATGCAAAAATAAATGAAATAACATAAGTATCACCTCTTAATATGAAATATATCAATGAATAACATCAAATTATGATATAAGATAGTGATGCAAAATGGACGTATCAGGGTGGTGTGAGCCCCCCGGACTCCGTTTCCATCCCTCTTTTGACTCATAATCTTCCATATTAAATAAAAACTACAAAAATATAAGTTGGAAAGTTTTTCGCAAACTTTATCTTACCAAAACTATTACCTATTCGAAAACGGACTCTGCAAATTCCTGAATTTGGTCTTTAATAAATTCTTCCGGAGTCACCACTTGAATATATCAATATCTTCATTATAAGAATCTCCAGAAATATAATGTTTGAGCCTTTGACCATTCAGTACTTACGCAGTGTTGTCTCTCAATGGAGAAATTTTTATTGCATCTGAACGATACACCTCTTCAATAATAAAGGGTCCTTCCCATTTTGAGAGTAATTTTCTTGCAAAAAATCTGAGACGAGACCTATACAATAGAACTTTCTCACCAACATGGAACTCTCTCTTAAGAATTCTCCTATCATGCCATTTTTTAACTTTTTCTTTAAAGAGTCAAGCATTTTCATATGCCTCACTTCTCCACTCATCTAAAGAACTCAAGTCAAGCAATCTTTTCTTACCAGCAAGTTTAAAATCTCTATTAAGTTCTTTCACTGCCCAATAAGATTTGTGTTCTAATTCTAAAGGCAAGTGACAAGATTTTCCATAAACCATTTTGTAAGGAGACATTCCCATAGGATTTTTATAAGCAGTTATATAAGCCCATAAAGCATTATTCAACTTACTAGCCCAATTTTTTCTAGATTTATTAACAGTCTTTTTCAAGATAGATTTAATTTCTCTATTTGATAATTCTACTTGCCCACTTGTTTGGGGATGATAAGCTGAAGCTATTCCATGATTAGCATCATATCTAGCAAGGGTCTTCCTAGAACCACCATGAATAAAATGAGAACCTCCATCAGTCATAAGATATCTAGGCACACCAAACCTAGGAACAATAACATCCTTAAGCATTTTTAAAGAGGTCTCACCATCAGCACTTTTTGTAGGTATGGCTTCTACGCACTTAGTAACATAATCAACAACAAAAAATAATATGAGTATAACCTTCTGAAGGGGGAAAAGGACCCATAAAGTCAAATCCCCAACAGTCAAATGGTTCAATAACTAAAGAATAATTCATAGGCATTTCATTGCGTCGAGAAATATTACCAACTCTTTGACATTCATCACATGATAAAATAAACATTCTTGCATCTTTAAAAAGAGTAGGCCAATAAAAATCTGACTGCAGAACTTTTTGTGCAGTTCTATCTCCAACATGATGTCCTTCATAAGCACTACCATGACATTTTCTCAATATCTCTAGTTGTTCATATTCTGGAACACATCTTCGCATAATACCATCCACTCCTTCTTTATATAAGTGTGGGTCATCCCAAAATTAATGCCTCAAATCATAAAAGAATTTCCTTCTTTGATGAGCTCTAAAGGTTGGAGGCAAATGCTTGGAAACAATAAAGTTAGCATAATCATCATACCAAGGACTCTCTCGCGAGCTTACCTTTATTGCAGCGAATTGTTCATTTGTAAAACTATCATTAACAGGAATAGGATCAAAAGAAATGTTTTCCAATTGAGACAAATTATCAGCAATAGGATTTTCAGCACCTTTCCTATCTACAATATGTAAATCGAACTCTTGTAAAAGCAACACCCATCTAATAAGCCTAGCCTTAGCATCTTTATTTGTCATCAGATAGCTAATAGAAGCATGATCAGTATGAATAGTAACTTCCGAATCAACAATATAAGGTCTAAACTTATCACAAGCAAAGACTACAGCTAAGAACTCATTTTCAGTAGTAGCATAATTCCTTTGATGAGCATCAAGAGTCTTACTAGCATAATGAATAACATTCAACTTTTTATCTATTCGCTGTCCAAGAATAGAACCTATAGCAAAGTCACTAGCATCACACATAATTTCAAAGGGTAAATTCCAATCAGGTGGTTGGACAATAGGAGCAGTAGTTAAAGCTTTCTTTAGATTTTCAAAAGCTTCCTTACAATCATCACCAAAAACAAAAGATACATCTTTTTGGAGGATATTAGTAAGAGGCTTTGATATCTTTGAGAAATCTTTAATAAATCTCCTACAGAAACCAGCATGACCAAGGATACTACGAATACCTTTAACATCCCTAGGACAGGGCTAAAAGGATCGTATGGGCACCTAGAGGGGGGTGAATAGGTGATACTTCAATTTTCTTATTTTTGAAGTTAAGGTTTAACAAGAAAGGTAAATTCTCTAGATCATGCAACTAAGGTGAATTTACCTATATGTCAAACAAGCACTAGCTAACACAACACTAAGCAAGAAAAAGTAAGTAAAGTGCGGTAAAGGATAGAAGTAACCAAAGTGGTGGACACGGAGACATAAGGATTTGTTTCCCGTAGTTCCTTCCTTTTGAGGGGAAGAACGTCTACGTTTGGATAGGGGGTGGTTTCAAACCACCAACACCACGAGAGGCCTCCCTTGTTCTCCAATGAATCTGACCCCAACGGGATCGATCCACCTTCCACTATATCGGCAACCTTCGAGGTGGAAGCCGGCACCTTTACAACAAGTTTGGGGCACACATCCACACCTTAATTGGAAGCTCCCAAATATAAGCAAGTTGTCAAAACAATCAAAGACAAGCTTGTCAGAACCAAATATAGAACTAGGGTTTCCAAAGAAAACACTAGAGCAATGGGGCCCTCAAATGAATGAGGGGGAAATGAAGATCTCTTTTTTGGTGAAGTAGTAGATCAAGGCCTCCTCCTTCGATTCTCCAAAGATCAATGACTTTGGATGGTTGAGTGAAGAGATCTTGGCGATTTGGTGGCTCAAATGGAGGTGGTGGTCTTTAATGCAACGAGCAACTTGTGCCAAGGTAGGTGGAGGGGTATTTATACCTCCCTGAGCAGATCTGCCCGTTGGCCATTAATTGCAGCGGTAGTACCGGATTCCCAAGTGGTAGTACCGGAAAATACCGGTACTACCGGCCAGGTACCGAAGATGCTCTATCAAGGCACGTAGGCCCATGACTCCAACGATACCAACTTGTGGTGCTACCGCAAAGCGGTAGTACCGCCCCTAGGGCACAGTACTACCGGACAAATGCGGTAGTGCCGCATTCTGGTACCGGGGAGTGAAGTGGCATTGGGCAACTTGTCAAAACCCTTCTGTTGTGCTAGGTACTAAAATGTGGTACTAGCGCATTTTGGTACCTAGGAGGGCAGTGGTATTTGGCAACTTGCCAAAACCTTCTGCCACGCTAGGTACCAAAATGCGGTACTACCGCTTTTTGGTACCTAGGAGGGCAGTGGCTTTTGGCAACTTGCCAAAAACTTCTGCCGCGCTAGGTACGAAAATGCGGTACTACCGCTTTTTGATACCTAGCCCGGCAGAAGGTTTTGGGCAGTTTTCCCAAACTCTCTGCCATGCCTAGTAGCAAATTCTGGTACTGCCGGTCCTCTACAAACCCCTTTTTGGGAGGAATAATCCAAGGATTTCTTGATCCAACCTGTGGTACACGTGGAAAATAATTAGTCTAATATGTGTGTTGTTATAAACACCAAAATCACTTGGGATAGGAAATGCTCTTTCAATCTCCCCCTTTTTGGTGTTTGATGAGAACACACATTTTGCATGATAATATTATGATGACAAACAAGGTTTTGAAAAATAGAGATGGCCCCCCCCCTAGATATGTAGAATCAAGCCCCCTTCTATTTTACAAGCTACCTGGGAGTGTAAAGTCGGACTTAGAGCACATATCTTTGCATAATAAAGTGTGATGATAAATATTGATAAAGAATAGATAATGCCATCACACACACCACATAAGATGGATGCATAAAAGAATAACCATACCACACAAATGATGGATCCATATGATAACCACATAGTCTCAACATACATAGCACAAATAGTTAGTTCACAAGATTCACACATAATAAGAGGCAAGCAAATAAAGTTCACAAGCGAGTAAAAATCAATGGCAAGAACGATCTTGTGACTTTTCCCCCCATGCAAATCCGAAATCCCATGTTCCTAATGTGCAACTTCTCCCCATTTGGCATCAATACGCCAAAAAGGGACAAGAGCAACACTAACGTCCCAGATATCACGCGTCATCATCATCTGAGGCATCCTCATGAGTCGTCGGGGCATGGAAAGAGGAGGTGGCATCATCATCCCAGTGGCTGTGCTTGGAAATCGATTGGTCTTCAGGGGTGATGTTGTTCTCGGAGCCCTTGGAGACGGTCAACCCTTGAGCCTCCATCAATTCCTTCTGAAAATCACAGGCTTTCTTGGCATAGACATGATCCTCATACATGCGCTTCTGAATTTCAACTTGGAAGCAAAATACTTTCTTGAGCTGAGCCTCAATCCTTTTGTCCCAAGATGGTTGGGCATATGTGCGGCGTGAGACCACGAAATCAGTATCCTAGGCATCATATTCATCATCGGATCCTTCCTCAAGTGGGTTCCCATCCTCATCAACAAGTTGACCATCTGCATTGCAAGGTTTAGGATGGGTCTTGATCAACAGATTCTTGTGTCGGTGTGTAACAAGGCGTTGAGAATAAATGTCTCAGGTAATCGATGGGCACTTGCTAAGAATGAGAGCCATGATGTAAGGAGCAAAAGGAGGCACCCTCCGAGTATATGTAGCACAAACCATCTCATTCCAAATAACATCCATCACATCCATTGGTTGGCCTGAATCACGGTGGTGAAAAGTGGTGATCATGAGATCCACCATGAACCCATGCATCTCATCAACATTGCCAGCTCAGGGGGCAATGGTCTCATGGAATACACAGTGCAAGATTTCATATGTGGGGATAATCCCCTTGATCTTCCCAGCAACATCGTGCCCCTGGATATACAGAGGAGCAAGAACATCCTTCTTCATGAGACGATCATTGTTGTGTCGAAAACGGAAGCCAATAGGACTGTTCTTGCCACGGTCCTCGTACCCAAGGATTTCCGCAAACTCAGCCAAGGTTGCTTGCTTGACAACGCCCTCTGTCATCCAGGTGATAGTTCGAGACTGGTTCTTTGAAAAATGAACGATGGTATAAAACTGAGTAATGAGCATGGGGTCATAGTTACACCGGAATTGCATAATCGGAAGCAACACAATGTTTGTGCAAATCTCAAGTGCTTCACCGAAGTACTTCAAGTTCTTCTTCACATGATTCATCTCAATCCACTTATGAGGAACCACAAGCTTTTCATCCTTCATGAGTATCTCATGGTATACACGCTTTTGGAAATCCGTATAAAAGAGGATATTTTCCCGAGCATGAGAGTGAGCAGCAGCATATGGATTGGCTGACCTCAAGGCATGAAACTCAACCTCAGACAAATCAGACAATAACTTTGGCCTAGATGGCCTAGAACTTTGACTCTTGCGATGACTCGAGGGGGGAGGAGGAGGAGGAGAACTACCACGGCCAGCACTTCTCTTAATGCCCCCCCCCCCCTGTCGGCCCCGAGTGGTTTTAAGCTTTAGACAGTGGCTAGGTTGAGGCATGATCTCTTCCTCTGACTCTGTCTCTGACTCGGATTCACTCAAAGTCCTAGATTTTATGATGAGATTTGGACCGTTTGCATGAACCTTGGGAGCCCCTGCACCTGTGAAAGAACGAGGGAGATAGCAATGGGATAAGGGCACAAGAACCTGAAGCAAACACATGACGAAATTCAAGTTTTAGAGAGAATATTGCTATCAGTAATGGGCTATAGTACCAGATCTTATGAGCGGTAGTACCGGAAAAAGGTTCCGGTACTACCTGTCATGGGTCTACAGCGTAGATATGGTAGGATCGATCCATGGACGGGCACAAAAATTGTCAAAAACAAGGATTTCATCAGGCAAGGAGTAATATCTGGTGAATTGCACATGGTACAACCTCAAAAACGCTTGTTTTGACCAAGAATCAAGGTGGCCCTAGATTCAATGGAGAAAACATGGGAGAAGAAGAGAAGGGCGGTAGTACCGGTGTCCATGGCGGTGGAAAATGAGGAGGAGTCCGTGAGTAGGCCGGATCCGATGCGGATCGGGTGAACAGAGGAGAAGGCGAGGCTCCGGTGGCGATTTCTGCTCCGGCGTTGGCGGTGGTTAGGAGTGGAGATGGGGGAACAATGGGGCACTGAGAGGTGCCCCCTGCGTCTGCACCCTAAACCAGGATGCCAAGCGGTAGTACCGGGCGTACGAACGGTAGTACCGCGGAGCGGTACTGCCATGCGTACCCATGGTAGTGCCGTAAGCCGGTACTACCGCGAAAAGCAACCGGTAGTACCAGACCGAAGAAGTTTCTAGAAAATGACCTGGAAACTGAGCCCTAAGCGGTAGTACTACTTGTTTTTCACGGTAGTACCGCGTAATTTTACAGTAGTACCGTACCTGGGACGTATCCAGGGGTCGACCTGGAGACATACCAGGGCCGATAGTACAGCTCCCTTACCCAGTAGTACCGTTGCCACCAGAACAGAAATTCAGGTATAAAGTGGAGGGTCCTTGTGTAGAGTAGATGAGTTTTGTCGAAGGATAAGAGAGGCTTGGGTTAAGAGAGACACACTGATATGGACACATGCACTCTAAAAATGGGTAAAACAAATGAAGAACCAAATAAGAGTGCATGATCTAAAGAACAACCACAATACGAGGATGACAAACATGAGTAAGCACAAACCTTTCGAATGTGAGAGGACGGTGACCTAGGCCACCATATTTGAGTATACTCGGCTTGGCACCACGAAGATATATCTCTGTCCATTACCGAAACTCATCATTTAAGCTCACATATTACAAAATGATATTAAGAGGAATGATTTTGATTTCTTTGGGCATAATGGGGGGAGGGATAGTCCAATCAATTAGAACCGCACTCCCCCTATATCCATGCATGCACCTAAACCAAATATGAGTCAAGATATAGGTGAGTATGCAAGGTGATAAAGTCAAGCTCCTTGAATCTTTGATATTTAGTTCATTCCTCGAATAGAAAAACCTTGCTTCATCAAGTGGCTTCGTGAAGATGTCCGCAAGTTGATATTTGGTTGACACATATAATAGATCAATATCTCCTCGAGCAACATGATCCCTAATGAAGTTATGACGAATCACAGTATGCTTTGTCCTTGTGTGATCCACCGGGTTGTATGAAATCTTGATGGCACTTTCATTGTCACATAGAAGAGGCACTTTGTCACAAAGGACACCGTATTACTTTAAAGTTTGCCTCATCCATAGCAATTGGGTGCAAGCACTAGCAGCTGCCACATACTCGGCTTCAGCGGTGGAGATAGATATACAATTTTGCTTCTTAGAAGACCAACATACCAAGGACCTACCAAGGAATTGGCAAGCCCCGGATGTTGATTTTCTATCATCCTTATCAGCGCCCAATCCGAATCCGTGTATCCACAAAGAGCAAATGTTGACACTCGAGGATACCAAAGACCATAATGTGGGGTATGAACCAAATATCAAAATATTCTCTTAACCGCCATTAAATGGCTTTATTTATGAGCCGCTTGATATATTGTACACACACCTACACTGCAACACAATATAGGGTCTAGATGCACAAAGGTAAAGCAAAGGACCAATCATAGACCGGTATACCTTTTGATCGACATCTTTACCATTTGTATTTTGTTCTAGATGAGTCTTTGTAGCCATGGGAGTAGGAGCTCCATTTAAATCTTGCATATTGAATCTCTTGAGCATATCTTGAGTATACTTGGCTTGGTTGAATAATGTGCCTCCTCTAACTTGCTTGATCTCAAAACCAAGAAATACTCTCAACTCCCCCATCATAGACATCCGGAACCTACTAGTCATAAGCTTTGATAATTCATCATTAAAAGCTTTGTTAGATGAGCCAAAGATAATATCATCAACATATATTTGGCGTACAAAAATCTCCCCGTTGACCTTCTTAGTAAAAAGGGTGAGATCGATTTTCCCAACCTCAAATCCACAGTCAAACAACAACTCTCTAAGGTGCTCATACCACATGCGTGGGGATTGTTTGAGCCCATAGAGCGCCTTATCAAGTTTGTAGACATTGTTTGGGAAGTTGGGATCCTCAAATCCCGGGGGTTGGTTTACATACACCAACTCATTCAATGGACCATTAAAAAAGTCACTTTCTACATCCATTTGTTGCAACTTAAAGTTATGAAGTGCCGCATAAGCAAGAAGGATACAGATGGACTCAAGGCGAGCCACGAGTGCATATGTCTCTCCATAATCAATGCCTTCAATTTGGGAGAACCCTTGTGCAACCAATATTTCCTTGTTCCTTACTATAATTCCATGCTCATCTTGCTTGTTCTGGAATATCCACTTGGTGCCTATAACATTGCGGCAATCCTTTGGGTTCTCAACTAACATCTATACTTTGTTTCTCTCAAAGTTGTTGAGCTCTTTGTGCATTGCTTCCAACCAATCCAAATCTTCAAGGGCTTCCCACACTTTCTTTGGTTCAATCATGGATATATGTGCTTGGTGTTCACTAAACCTCTTCAATTGTGCTCTTATGGAAATGCCCTTTCTTAAGTCACCACACACATTTTGTAAAGAGTGGTCTCTTAATTCCAACACCCTCTCCTTTCTAGCTTCATGACGAGTGTGGATATCCTCATTGTTTCTTGGGGGACCCTCTTCATCATTTCGGTCCTCGTCTTGACCATCATCTTGAACTTTATCAACATGGGAATCATTCTCTTCATTGAGGGGCAAAGATTGACCTTGGTCTTGATCTGACACATTTCTTGCATTTAGTTGAGCTTGTCTTAAGGCACTTTGTATGGATCTCCCTTGAGTAATTGACTCGGTACCACTTGACATTCTGGAGATTGGAGACTCAAGCTCATCCTCACTAGAGATGTCACCATGATCAACATGTGGAGGGTCCACAGCTTGTCTTTGGCTTGGGTCATTGTCCTCCTCGGTTGATGGATCTTATTGATGTTGTGAAGATGAGGGCTCCACTTGAGTAGATCATAGTTCTTCTCAATCCGCCATAAGGGGTTCCTCAACGGGGCGGATATATCCCACACCCATTCTTCCTATGGCATCCTGAGGCATTTCATCATCTGCATCACAAAGATCAACACGCCCCCCTTGGGGACCATCATATTCTTCGAAGGTCACACTACGTGATTCTATGACGGCTCCGGAGAGCTTATCATAGATTCTATAAGTGTGAGATTCGAGACCATAGCCAACAAAAATACCCTCTAAAGCTTTAGCCTTGAATTTGGACAAACGAACACCTTTTATGAGATAGAAACACTTACAGCCGAACACCCGGAAGTAAGATATGTTGGGCTTTTTATCGGTAAGTATTTCATATGGAGTCTTGTTGATTTTCTTGCGGAGGTAGATCCGGTTTGATGCATGGAAAGCGGTGGAGATGGCTTCGGCCCAAAAGTTGTATGGAGATTTAAACTCTGCCAACATGGTCCTAGCCATCTCAATAAGAGTCCGGTTCTTCCTCTCAGCAACACCATTTTGTTGAGGGGTATATGCAGTGGAATATTGATGTTTTATCCCCTCATCACCAAGGAAATCATTCAAGGTGTAGTTCTTGAACTCGATGCCATTGTCGCCTCTTATTAACAACACGGGGACATTGTATTGATGTTGAACCAAGTTGATGAAGTCGATGAAGGTCTTTTGGGTTTCACTTATCAACATGAAGAAATATACCCATGAGTATCTTGAAAAGTCATCAACAATCACCAAACAATATTTCTTCCTGCCAAGACTTGCATGAGATGGAGGACCAAAGAGATCCAAACGAAGGAGCTCCAAGATTGTCTATGACGACATGGGGTTCTTTGGCTTGTGGGGAGCATCATGCATTTTTCCTATAACGCAAGCCCTGCAAACACGATCTTTGGCAAAGGAAACATTTTCTTTTAGTCCAACAATATGGCCCTCCTTGTGGAGACTTTGCAAAGTTCTCATATTGACATGGGCTAGTCGGCGATGCCATAACCATCCCACATTGTCCTTTCCGAATAAGCACATCGTACTTGTAGTGGTTTGCCCCGAAAATTGTACCACATACAAGTCATGTTCGACGTACCCAACAAAAGAGACCTTGAGAGACTTGCTCCACATGAGGACCACAATATCATCATCAAGAAAGACGGCAAAGCCCATATTTCCAAGATCACGGACTGAAAGTAAATTGTAACCAAAGGTCTCAACAAGCATGACGTCCATGAGTGTAATATTGTGGGCAACCACTACCTTGCCGAAACCCATTACCTTAGACTTTGACTTATCGGCGTATGTCACGGTTATTTGATCATCATTTGGCTTTAAATCCTTGAGAATAGATGAGCTTCCGGTCATATGACTTGTGCAACCACTATCAAGCACCCACTTTGACCCTCCCGAAGCATATGTCTACAAAAGATCAAGATAATTTTTAGGTACCCATTTTTCAATGGGTCCTCTTTTGTTAGCAACAAGGGCCTTGGGAACCCAAATAGACCAAGCAATATAACCATCATATGGACCAACAAATTGTGAATACACATCACCATAATAATCACGCATTAGAACATAGTGAGGGTTAGCACTTCCCACAAAGTCATCATGAGACATAGTTTTACCGCCTGTGGTCTTACTATCCACAATGGCCTTGTTTTTCTTTTGTGCGGGCCTGGCCTTATTCTTGTTGTTCTTCTTCTTGGATAGGGAGACAAAACCAATGACCCTTTCTCACCACTAGGCCTTTGCTTACTCAAAAGATCATCAATGGACTTGTTACCTTGCGGAAATGTGGCCTTCGCTAGCTCCCACTACAAGGAATGTGTCAAACTATGACCTTTTGGTAGTGACCGTGTATGAAATCGTCATAAATTTATGACTATTCTAGACTACATGGTCATGGGCTGTTCGGGAGGGTCGAAACCTAGCAAAATCATGACGATTTTTTCTCAGAAACATCGCAATTGCATAAGATAAAATCGTCATAGTTCTAGGAAGGACAAGATATAAGACGAAGGAAATTCCAGCCATTGGATGCAAACATGATGGAGGGATGAGATGGTGATCTGTGGAACACTAGCCGTGGATCGATGACCTGGCACACCACTGGTGGATGACCTGGATATAGGCGCGTCGTGCCCCCTCGTCATTCGTACGCCCCATACCTAGCGAACCTCCGCCATCCACCTCTCCTTCGTCATTCGTACGCCCCAACCTCCGCCGCCAGGCTAGATCTCGGCCAAATCCGGCTACTCACTGCCTCGCCATCCACCTCCCCCGAATCCCCATCGACTACTGCGAGAGGCGCGTCGTCCCCCCTCGCCTGCCGCCGCCTTCCCCTCGCGTCCTTCCGTTCAATCCGTTCTAGGGTTTCCCGCCGCCAGCCATGCCGATCCTCGGGGAGCTCGGCACCCAGGTGCTCATCCCCGTCGCCGGAGTCATCGGCATCGTCTTCGCCGTTGCGCAGTGGGTCATCGTCTCCAAGGTCAAGGTCACGCCGGGCGCCGCCAACGCCTCGGGGGCCGGCAAGAACGGCTACGGGGACTACCTCATCGAGGAGGAGGAGGGCCTCAACGACCACAACGTCGTCGTCAAGTGCACCGAGATCAAGACCGCAATCTCCGAAGGTGAGCTTCGCGACGCCTCTTCTGTCTCTCCTTCTCAGATCTGCGTCGTCCGCCCGTAGATCCGCGCGTTTCCTGGCCGTACGGAGCGGCTCCTTCTTACCCGGGTATTATTTAGAAACTAGAATCTCGTCCAGCTCGGTGGTCAATGGCTCGGATGCTGGCTGTCGTTCACCCGTCCGGTCGATTTTAGAGCTGATCTGCCGGGGAGCATCCAAATTTTAGCTTGGCTAAATGTTTCTGCACAAAGTAAAAAAAACCCAAATATTTCTGCACTTTTCACAGGCTTTACGAAACCTTGCGAAACCTTAGCATGAGTTCTTGTTGCAGGTCTTTCTAATAAGATATCGGATTTAGGTACCAGATTAGTTTGTGTTTGTTTAACAACTTTGTTTGATGCTTTATTATCTGGATAAGTCTAATGTGATTTCGTTAGTTGTATATACATCAAAACACATGTAATCCATCTGCTTGTGGTCTACTTATATGGTTCACTGATAAGTAATTATAATCTGTGTTGGTACTTTCAATAATCATGAGGAACCCATGCTGCCATGTGCACAAAGTAATCTGATATTGTTTAAACATGCTTACACTACTTAAAACATGCACTCTCATAACAGTACCCATGTTGTCATGAATATTTGTCAATGCCTCAGATTATTTTGTTAGTAGTAGTACTACTAGTTCATGTATAGCCATATAGGTATAAAATATGTATATGCCTCGATTCTCTTATGCATACACCTATTCTAGGAACTGATCTGTGTTGAATGCTTATTGACATTCGGTTTTTCCCATGACACCTTGCTGTTCCAGTGTTGGTGGTGCCCTCCAATGGTGTTCTGGTGGTGTTGGTGCCCTCCCGAGGTGTTCCAGTGGTGTCAAAAATTTGGTGAACAAGGGGTGTAGCTCATGATATTATGAACCGGTTATCTTTCTTAATGCATCTAGTGCTTTAATGTTGTTTTTCATATCAGGTCCATGTATGCATGGTTGTAGCTAGAAAGAAGGGGTGATAACTGTGATAAGTGTGAAATAATCGCACCTGTTTTATATCCTTTGGTGCAAAAGTGTTGTTATTATCTGTTCTTCTTTGCATGAAGGCATTAATTTGTTTGTTATGGTTGTGTTTATGCTAGAATAAATAATGCATCCACTCTAGATGTTTGATCAGACCATGCTTGCATTAGTTTAGTCAGACCATATCAATCTTGATTTTTTCCCTTAAAATATTCTCTTGAGTATTATCAAGTAGTATCAATATGCATAGAGTTTGTATTCAGTTCTTGAAATTGACTGCTTACATGATAACTGTTTACATGTTACTTTACTAGCTAGTTTGTCATACTTTTAATTCTTGGAGTAACAAATCATACTATATGCCATTTTTATATTTGATTGTCCAGTTTGTTTTTCTGTTAAAGTATAGGTCGATATGTGGTGCTGACTACTAGTCAAATAGTGTACCCTTTGTGTGCTTTGCTCTCTAAGCTTTTGTATCTTTTATGGTGGTTAATTACTGATGTATACTTCTTGCACTTGTGCCTTGGTTGACGGTGTTACTGATTCGTGTTATTCTTGCACTAGTTCGCTTCTGGCGCCGCCACTCACTGAAGTTGGTATTCTAGGCCGGTGTAGGATGCTGTGGCCCTTAGGGCTGCTCCCTGTGCCGCCTTGGTGGTGAGATTGATGCTGGGCTAGGTGGTGGTGTATGGTGAAGCCTTCCCCGTGGTGTTCTGTGTTGCCGTTGCCGTCGATACTCCTTCTGCCTCCTCTCCGGCGAGATAGAACTCACCCCAGGTAGGTGCTCCTTCTATGCTTCCCTCTAGGCTTTATCTACCTTGCCATGTCAAGTGTGTTTTCTGTGATTCCCCACTGTCTAGATTTCATATCTGAACCTAGGGTTCACATCTGGTGAATAACTGTGTCTGGTGGAGATATCTTAGCTCTGGTTTGATGGTCAATTGACATGCTTGGTTTACTTGTGATGGTCTCAAGGCCCTGTTTTAATTCTGTACCCTGTGATTAAATGATGAGGTACTATGGTAAGGGTAGGTTTATGCTACGCTTAATCTGGGTAGATGATCTGAGAAACCCTTCTGGATGATTATAGTAGACATGAAAATTCAAACCATTGGTTTGGATTTTATCTGTTTGGGATACTTGCTGGTCTGAACATTTGCTAGTTCATGTTGATAGTTAAGAACTATTGACACTGATTCCTAGTTGAATTGGTTAGGAAAATGATCTGGAAATCATATTGGCTTGAAATTATTGTTGGAAATCTAATTGATGATTTCATTTAAAGAGCATGTTTTGTGATGTTGCAAATCCCCTATGGCATGTATTTTTGTTCAATTGCTGGAGCTATATGAGTTCTAGTTTCCTTGAATCGAACTGTGAAGATGAGCAGTGTGTAATTCAGTTACCTTTGTTTTAAAATATAAAATGATTCTTAGATATTTTTGAATATCTAAGAAAAGGATTTATTATCAAACTTGTTGAAGGGCTGATGTTCTAGTTTTAGAGACTAGATTGAGAGTTTGGTGGGAGTGAGTTTGGGATTGTGCCTGAGGTGCAATTCCAATTCTTTTGGATTTGTGCCCAGCAATCCCTCATGCTTGCTGGTTTGTGCAAAGATGATTTGTATGCTTTTATGGCCTTGGTATGATTAGTAGAAGTGTGCTATAGCCCCTGCCTAGGATGCAAAGGCTGAGGCCAACTCTAAATAAGAACAGAGATTATGGTGTATCTTTTTATTTCTCTATGAGGAACATACATAGCATCTCTATGTAAATTTGAGAGAACACCCTCATCCAATCCTCCTAGATGATCATCTAGTTGAAATGGTATAGGGGTGGATTTGATGGGTATTAGTCTCTTTATTTTCCCAAGATGCTGATGCAAAAGAGAATACATATGCTACTAATATAAGCTTCCATGCATCCTGGATGGCTGTGAATCCCTCTACTTCTAGCTCCTGGATGGCTCCAAGGAGCAACCAGAGTTGGTTGAGGGTGAGGTATAACACTCTGATGGTAACTTTGTGTGGATGTGCTGTGGAGTGTGGCCAGGTAATTGTTATCTACGGCTGTTCCTTCTTATCTGGTTTCCTGGTCTGCTGTGGTGTTGACAGCAGCTACTTGCATGTTGATGCGCAAGCTGCTTGCAAGTGGGACCTGCTGGTGTGGATGAGATCAAGTGAAAACTTGATATTTGTGGAATCTTTTTCTTATTACCTTAGCTGTCATGGTGAAACTTGCCCCTCTCCAGCCTATGATGTTGTACTGAGGCAAAATATACTGATATGAACAGATGCTACTTTTTTTTGGTGAAACTTGCCCCTTTCTAAAGTTTAGCTCAATGATGAACTTTTAACAGTGCAACACACTATTCATTTCTGAGAGCAAACTAACCAACTAACTATTCTTCCTTTGGTAATAGTTTCTTGTTTCTTAAAAAATCTGTGTACAGAACTACATTGGCTAAGTAATGGATAAGAATAGCTTATATGCTATGACTTCATACACAAATTATAAGATTTCATCCTCGTGTTAGTATTTTTACTGCTTTCGGTTGTTTTGGGAAGTACAGATTACGACTTTGAGAGTGTATATCCACTCCGAAGCTTTGTTCAGAGTGTACTGTTCAGAGAGTTCCAGGAAGAGGAAGGATGAAGAAGTTCCAGGAAGAGAAAGCGTGAAGAAGTTTGGATTTTATTCTTTCTGTAAAAAAATTATTGTATTTTGGTAGCTCCACTGATGTGAACTATGTAGAACTGTGTATGATTGTAATGTGCCGATCTCTATGTAGAACTGTGTATGATTGTAATGTGCCGATCATAATGTGCTCTGTTTGAATCAAAATGATTTTGTATATTCTGTTGGTCTTGATTAAATTGTTAGATTTCAATTACTGAGAAAATATATACTGGCAACTGGGACCGTATGAATTATGGAACACCAGGTGTGACCGGCCCAAAATAAGAAGGCCCAAAGTAAAAATCTGTCCAAAGAAAAGGCCAATGCAACGAAACAAAAAAAATTCTTGAATGATGGGCTTGGCCCATGTAGCTAACCAGATTTGATGAGAAAATCAATCCAGAATAGTTGGGCTAAGCCCATGTGGAATCCAGAAATGGACTGGGCTGATTTTGATTTAAGACGATTTAATTTCGTCACAATTTTGCCACGTAGGATCAGCCACGTAGGATCTGACTTAGCATGCTAGATGGCCCGTGACGATATTGGATCGTCATAGACGTTATGACGATCCAATATCATCATAGAAGGTTATGACGATTTTATCAAAAACGTCGTTATAGTTCATTTGCGACGCCCAGCTTTCGACGATCTCAAAATCGTCATAAAAAGACTATTATGACGATTCTGTGATGAAAATAGAGGGTCATATATTGCCAGATTTCTTGTAGTGTCCCCCTTCAACCTAGCATTTTGTTCAAGAATAGTTGTACTACTAGATGGAATGAAGTTACTAGGTGAAGGAATATTGGCCAATTGAGTTTGAAGCATTTCATGGGACTTTGTGAGCGACAAGAGTTCACTTTCCAATGCCTTGTAAGCCTTCTTAAGAAAACTTAAGTCATCGGCAAGTTTTTCATGAACCACACCAAACTCAATCTTGTCCTTTTTAGCCCTTTTGCATTTAGCAATAGCATGATCACGTTCTTTGATGAGTTTATTAACAATAATGTCATTGGCCTCATCAAGCCCTTCAAGTTTTAGTTCAACAGACATCCTAGTCTCTTGTTCTTCTTCTAGAGCATTATTTAAGGCTTCTATCTCAATCATGTGTTCATGCCCAAGTTTACATCTTACATCTAGAAGCTCTTGTGTGTGGGAAAGTTGATCTAAGATGTTCCCAAAATTTATCTTGGCCTTCCCTTGCAAGTTAGTCACAAACTCATCGAAAGAAATTAATTCCTTTTTTACCTCAAGAGACATCTCATCATCAATTTCATCATTAGCTAAGGGAGTGGAGTGAGATGATGAGGATACCTCTGTTCCTCTTGCCATAAGGCAAGTGACGTTCTTGTTGGGAGTATTCTCATTTAGAGAATCGAAGAGTGAGAATGTTGGAGTAGAAGTAGTGGATAGAGCAGCCACACCACTTGAAGTTTCCTCTTCCTCATATTCATCATCTTCATTGTCGGAGGAGTATTCTTCATGGGTGATCAATACAATTTCGCCCAACTTCTTGTTGATGGGATTCTTCTTGATGAAGGGTTTCTTGTAAGGAGCTTTGGGAGTTTTCTTCAACACAAGCTTACCCCATGATCTTCTCTCTTCTCATAGGGACAACTCGCCACAAAGTGATAGCAGTCACCACAATTGAAGCAAGTTCTCAATCGAGTGGCATTTTCTCTTTTCCCATTTGGGTTGCTTTTTCATTGCATTTCCATCTTGGCCTTGCCGGGGTTCTTGCAATAGTTCTTTGCATATAAGGCCATATATTGACCATGAGCTATCTTGACGTCATCGGGGTGGTCCATGGAGAGGCCTTCATCACTATCATCTTCATCCCCATGTGCCACAACTTTGGCCTTCAATGCAACATCGACAACATTTCTCATACCAAGGGCTTGAGCACGGGCATCTTTGGCATTCTTGGCGGAAACCATAAAAGAGGCCATCTCTTGCATAACTTCATTGGAGGTCATGATATGGTAGTTGTGTCTTCCTTGTAGGCTCTTCAAGTCGGTGGGCTCAAAGGGCATGAGTGCACTCACATATTTCCTTTTTATCCAAGCATCATCTACATGTGAGGCACCCACATTTCTAAAGGTGGTGGCGGTGGTCTTGAGTCTACAGTACATGTCTTCACGATTTTCACCTTCCTTCATGTAGAATCCTTCGGCTTCATGCTTAGTGCATCATACCGGTTCCTCCTCATGCTCTCATTCCCAACAAACAACACTGTGAGAGAATCCCAAGCTTCCTTGGCAATGCTGAGATGTTCAATGTGTGGGTAATAATTTGTACCCAATCCTTGTTTAATAATGTGAAAGGCGCTGGAATTGAGTTGACTATTAACAACTTCTCTTCTTGTCAAGTAGTTTGGATCCCCAATATAGAGTCCTTGTTCGATGATGTTCCATAGTTCAATGCAAGAGCTGCGCACATGAGTTTTCATTAGAGATTGCCATTGATCAAAGGTAGTAGATGCTTCAAGCTTAGGTGGATCACCTCTATTGTTTACATGAGGGTGAGGAATTGGGGGGTCGGGAGATAACCATGCATGAGAGTCATGATGCTCTCCCTTCTCACCAACCCTTTTTGTGGAGGAGTTAATGTTGCCTTGATTATCCCCCACCACCTTATCCATGGGAGATGTCGGGGCATTCTCTTTGGATGAAGGCGGTAGTTCCTCTTGAGGAGAAGGGGATGATGAGCCTACCTTATCTTTAACAAGTTGTTCAATTAACTTTTGCAATTGTTTGATCTCGTTGGCCATGGTAGAGCTCAATTTTGTTTCCAAAGTTATTGAGATCATCCATGGTTACCGTTGTATGCTCACAACCACCTTCCCCCTCATTGCTACCCATATACTCTTAGGCGGTAAAGCACGAATAAAGAGCCGAGGTGTAAGACCCCGGCTTTATAAAGGTAAAGGTCACTATGATTTCAATGTTAGTCCCTGGATCAATTGCTAGCATCCACAGTTTAAGATGAAGTACATAGAAACAAAGGTCATTATTACATCGTCATTCCAGAGATAACACAGTCTGTTACAAGTCCATAGCCATAGGATAGTACAAGAGTTCAACTTAACAAAATAAAGTAAAGTCTTCATCTTCATGTGCCATAGGCAAACATGTTGAGTCTAGACTCATAACCCTAATCCTCATCAGAGTAACCTGCAACATCACAAGTTATATCCACAGTTGGTCAATACATTGTAATAGTATTGGCAAGTGATACCTTAGTAGAATAATAGTTTGTAGCTTCTGTATGAATTTGGTTAAGTGTAGCTTAGGCTTGCTTTGCTCAAAATAGGTTTTACCTATCAGTTGAAAACACTAAGTTTTTGTTTGGCAAAACTCCCAAGGCATCAACCAATGAACATTGGTGATCCTTTTACCCTTGTTAAACCACAAGTTTTTAACTTAGAAATTGGGATGAGGAGATCCTTGATAGCTTCCATGTCTTGATGCTCAAATTGTCCATTTCCGGGGACACGGCTAAGTACTTAGATTCTTCCTTCTTGAGAGGTGGTGCACTTTCCCCACAAGACTCGACATGCATCAAGACAAGATCTTTCAGAAGCCTTCCCATAGACCAAAATGGACGCGCTCCAAACCTATCACCTCGTACCACCAACTGTCCATTTGGCTAAGTTATTGGAATCTATATGATCCAGACAGAGCCCGTATTGCCATGTGGCTGCACTAGAATCTTCTTAACATATGGCATCTCAAATCCCTTTGTTCATGGGTGTCATTCCACAAGTGATATACACAGGGTAGGCCATCAAAAATGGGCCCTGGTTACCACTCAACAAAAATCCATCCATGCAATTACCATTCCACCCAGGTGTTTCATTCACTTAGTTGTTTTATTAAGCAAAAACATAAGTCACAAGACTTAGTAAATTTTTCCATAGCATGTATATGTATAAACCACCCTTGTTTTCTACTAGCTAGGCTAAGCATGATAATATAACAAGCATCATAACTTAGAGAATATTTCTTCCAATTCTACAACTGCTAGGTTTTCCCATAGCATAACATATAGATACTTAGCAAAATATCATGCAAGCCCTATACAAAATATCACTAGTGCATAGTAAAAATATTGGGAAAAAATATGAAGCACCACTTGCCTTGGTAGTTGGGGGAGTAGCAACAATCCTCACAATCACAATCACCACTATCACCAAAATCTACACATAAAATGATAGCACCAAATTTATATTCCAAACAATCAAGCAAAAATATATGAATGCATGCATATGCCATGTGATGATTTTTCTCAAACCAAACAGGGCCAGTAAACAGTACTAAACATTAAACTAAACTTTTATAGACTAAATAGACTCAAAATAGCCTTTAAAACATTTTCTAAATAATTTTTATACACAAAATAAGCCTACAAATTTCTCTGCATAAAATTCCATTTTAACAGAAGCAAAATACAAAACCAAGCCCACAGATGTGTAGGATTTAATTTTGTGATTCCATTGATATACTATTTGTATTTTTTGGATAAACAAAACAAAATCCCAGACACGTGAACGCATCTGATTGGCGCGTACCGGTTCGTGCTGGATCACGCTCCTGCACCGTTAGATCTAAATGGGATCTAGTGGCTCAGATCTGCTTGCACCCCTTCGTTAAATGATCTAATCTGACACGCTGGATCTAGATCTAACGGCTCAAAGCGGCTCGATCAAGAACTAGCGGTGTTCGTGGCTACATCGGTGGTGGCGCTACTGGCGGCGACGGTCCGGCGAATACAAAGGGGGCTCGGGGTTGCGGTGTTGCTTACTAGACTCGCGAAAGCACGAGGAAGCTCAACATGTCGTAGATGTGGGCGGGGGCGCGCTGTAGAGGTTGCTAGGGCTCGTCAGAGTTGCGGGCAGCGACGAAGGCGACAACTTGGGTCACCGTAGGGAAAATGCAAGGCATCAGTAGCTGCACAAGGACACAGAGAACCTATTCGTATGCAGGAGAGGTCAAGGGGCGCTCTGTAGTTACCGTGATTGCTCGTCGGAGTCGGGCGGTGCCTCGGTTTCTTGCAGGGGTGGACGGGGACGACGACATGGGGTGTTGTAGGACAAGCCAAGAGTGTTAGAAGGTGTGCAAGGATAAGAGGGACATGCTCGTGTGAACGCGAGACAGGGGCGCGCTGGACTCACTGGAATCAGTCGCCGGAGTCGTTCGGTGCCGCGGCGGTGCAAGTTGAATTGCGGACAGCCTGGTGGCAGAGAGAGCGCTGAGTGAGGGGAAAGGAGCAAAGAGTGGAGGGGGTTAAATAGCAAGCGAGGGGCGAGGAAATTACGCGACATTGATCAGCAATTAAACCTGCTTCAATCACGACAGTGATGGAGGTAACGACGGCGACGATAGGGTCGGGGGGGTGCGGGGTTTGGGGACGATGAAGACGTGCCGTCTGGGGCCACTGATCAGCGAGTGCGGGGTAGGTTTTGCTCGCATGAGAGAGAGAGGGAAATGGCCGGGTGGGCTTGCTGGGCTGCTTCTGTTGCTGGGCCGAATAGGTGGTGCCGGCCTTTTTCTTATTTTCTCACTCTTTTTCTTTTTCTATTTTGATTTTTCAGGAATCCAATTCAAACAAAATTCAAATGAGTTTGATTTCAAACTTTCTCTGGATTTTTTGTAGTGTAAGACAAGCTCATAATTGTGTATAAAACACTGTTGTTTAATCCAAGATACTTTGATCCATTGAAAAATAAAATAAAACCATGCCTTATTTGAATATATCTATTAGGCATATGAATGGTTTTAGTTTTGATTTTTGTTTTGAAAATATTTGTGCTAGCTTTACATAAGCCCTTAACATTTTTGGGTAAAACAAAATATTCTCATACTTTTAAAGTAGAAACAAACCATTGCCTTCCTTGCATAAAATAATAAGCACCTAAATGGTTTCTGATTTTTGAAATCTTGTTTGAAAACTAACCAAATGCCTATGCATGCATGGATGATATGCAAATTATAAATCATGATTTTTGGGATGTTAAAAATCTAACCCCCTTAAGGTGAATCTCTCCCTCGAGATTCGGATTGGCTAGCAAATAGGTGAGGGTGGTCTTTCCGAAGATAATCTTCTCTTTCCCATGTTGCTTCTTCTTTGGAATGATGATTCCACTGAACTTTGCAGAATTTGATAGTCTTAGTTCGAGTAACTCTTTCTGCAGTCTCAAGGATCTTGATAGATTTTTCCTCATAGGTGAGATCACTTTCCAACTGGACCTCTTCCAAAGGTATAGTATCCTTCAAAGAAGTCTCTTCCATCTCCGGATGGCATTTCTTCAACTGACTCACGTGAAACACATTGTGAACGGCAGACAGTGATTCAGGCAACTCAATCTCATAAGACACTTCTCCTTTGCGACTCCAAATTTTGAATGGTTCAACATATCTTGGTGCCAATTTTCCTTTGACTCCAAATCTCTTCACTCCATGAAGTGGTGATACTCTAAGATAAGCTCTATCACCTACCTCATAGGTGACTTATCTATGCTTTGGATCTGCATAGCTCTTCTGTCGGAACTGTGCTATCTTCAATCTATCCTTTACCAACTTGACTTTCTCTACAGCTTCCTTGATTAGTTCTGGCCCGAACAAATTTCTGTCTCCAACACCACTCCATAGCAATGGTGTAGTACACTTTCTTCCATAGAGAAATTCTGACAGTGCCATCTCAATACTGGCTTGATAGCTTTTGTTGTAAGATAATTATGCGTAAGGTAGACTTTCATCCCAACTATCACTATAGTGTAGGGCACATGCCCTCAACATATCCTCTAGAATCTGGTTGGTCCTTTCTATTTGTCCATCTGTCTGAGTATGAAAAGTAGTGCTGAATTCTAGTCTTGTTCCCAATGACTCATGCAATGGCCTCCAAAAATGTGAAGTGAACTGATTTCCTCTATCAAACACAATACTCTTGGGTACCCCATGTAGACACACAATCCTATTCATATAAATCTTGGCTAAGTTAGCACTTGTATAGGTTGTCTTCACGGGTATGAAATGAGCCACTTTAGTTAGGCGATATATCACGACCCAAATAGAATCATATATTGATCTAGTCCTTGGTAGTCCGGTGATGAAATCCATGCCAATCTTGTCCCACTTCCAATCAGGAATAGGTAGTGGTTGTAACAGTCCTGCTGGTTTCTGATGTTCCGCTTTCACTCTACTACATACATCACACAAAGCAATATCTTTGGCGATGTCCTTCTTGAGATTATTCCACCAAAATCTTTCCTTCACATCCATGTACATTTTGGTGTTACCCGGATGAATGGGATATGGTGAGTTGTGTGCTTATTGTAAAATCAGTTTCCGAAGTTCCGGATCTTGAGGAATGCAGCTACGTTTTCCATACCATAAAGTACCCTGTTCGTCTTCATGGAATCCTTTAGCTTTCCCTTTGCTAATTTTTCCCTTAATCTCTTCAATTTCCTTGTCTATCTTTTGAGCTTCCTTGATCCTGTCCAACAATGTGGGTTGAACATCCAATGTCATGAGATGTCCTTCAGGTACTATCTGCAATCTGAGATCTTTGAATTGGGCACACAGATCATCTGGCAATTCTCCCTCAGTGAGGCCATTCACATAAAGTTTACGGCTTAATGCATCCTCCACAATGTTTGGTTTACCGGGGTGGTATTGCAATTCAAGTCATAGTCCTTGATGAGTTCTAGCCATCTTCTTTGTCTCATGTTGATTTCTTTCTGAGTGAAGATATACTTCAAACTTTTGTGACCTGTGAACACTTCACATCGTTTTCCCAAAAGATAATGTCTCCATGTTTTGAGTGCACGAACAACAGAGGCTAACTCTAAGTCATGAGTAGGATAATTCACTTCATGATTTTTGAGTTGTATCGAGGCATAAACCACAAGTTTCCCTTCTTGCATCAAAACTGCTCCTAATCCTTGGTGAGACGCATCACAATAGACTTGGAAATCTTTCTCCAAATCTGGCAGACATAAGACTGGTGCTGTCACTAGTCTCTTCTTCAACTCTTGGAAACTGAGTTCACATCTTTCAGTCCAATCAAATTTCTTGTCTTTCTTAAGTAACTCCGTCATTGGCTTAGCTACCTTCGAGAAATTCTCAAGGAATCTTCTATAGTATCCTGCCAAACCAAGGAAACTACGCACTTCTTCCACTGACTTAGGAGATTCCCACTCAGTTACAACTGACACTTTTGCGGGATCAACTGCTACACCATATCCTGACACAATATGTCCGAGAAATCGGACTTCATTCAGCCAGAATTCACACTTGCTGAATTTGGCATATAGCTTATGCTCCCTAAGCTTCTCAAGTATCAATCGCAAATGCTCTTCATGCTCTTTGTTGCTCTTGGAGTAGATCAAAATGTCGTTGATGAAAACGACAACGAACTTGTCAAGAAATTCCATGAACACCTTGTTCATCATATTCATGAAGTAGGCTGGTGCATTTGTCAAACCAAATGGCATCACGGTGTACTCATACAATCCATACCTAGTGGTTAAATCAGTCTTAGGTATGTCTTGTTCCCTTATATTTGAGAACACACGGGCTCCTTCTAACTGATCAAACAAATCATTGATTCTTGGCAAAGGGTATTTGTTCTTGATAGTTACCTCATTGAGTGAACGGTAATCTATGCATAACCTTTGACTTCTATCTTTCTTTTCAACAAACAAAACTGGTGCACCCCAAGATGAATAACTTGGTTGAATAAATCCTTTGTGTAACTGTTCTCCAAGCTGTTTCTTGAGTTCTTCAACTCATCAACTGACATCTTGTAGGGTCTCTTTGCTATTGGTCCTGATCCTAGCAGCAAGTCAATCAGAAACTCAACATCTCTATCTGGTGGCATTCTAGGCAGTTCCTTTGGAAACACATCTGGATACTCTCTCACAATTAGCACACTATCTATGCTAACCCGCTTAAGAGAATTTAGCTTACTCTCTTTTGATTCAAAGTTAGACTTGAATCTAATCCTTTTATTATCCGGGGTTGTGAGTGTGACAGTATGATTGGCACAATCTAGTACTCCTTCATACTTGGTCATCCAATCCATTCCCAAAATAACATCCAATCCTTCAGAATCTAGGATTATCAGAGCGACTGGAAACTTATACTTTCCAAATTCTATTACTAGATCATGACATCCAAGACTTATTATCATATCTCCATCGGGAGAACTTACTTTTATAGGACACCCAATATTTTCAGTTGGAAATCCATTTTTATCAACAAATTCTCTAGATATGAATGAATGTGATGCACCAGTATATAAAAGAACAAGTGCTGGAATAGAATTGAGCTTGAACTTACTAGCCACAGCATCAGACTCTTCATAGATATCCTCCATATGTGGTTCACTTGTCCCTTCTGGAAAGGGTTGGGCTTGGTGGTTCCTTCAAGCTTCTTTTCTGGGCACTCATTTGCATAGTGTCCCATCTTCTTACACTTGAAACACTAAACCTGACTGATATCTCTCTTTGCAGGCTGACTTCCACTTCCACCTCCATTGTGGTGGCTCTTGTGTCCACTCTTGTGGTTCTTATATTTGTCATTATCATGACTGTGATGGTGCTTGTTGTCATGATGACGGTTGTGGTTGTGGTGGTTGTTGTACTTTACATGTTTATGGGATCCAGAACTCCCACTATCATCATGATGGCAACGCTTGTGAGACGATCCCGAGTTGTGCTTATCAAAGATATGCTTCCTCTTTCTACTCTCAACCTGTTTCATCTTGTTTTCCAAGATGGTAGCCTTGTCACAAAGTGATTGATAGGTTTGGAACATAGGCAACAGACAACTACAGGTTCAACTCATCATTAAGTCCTTCAAGGAATTTCTCCTTCCTCTTTGCATCTGTATCAACTTCATTCGGTGCATAGCGTGTCAGATTGTTGAATTCCTCAATGTACTCAGCTACGGTGACGCTGCTTCAGAATGTGGAACTCCTTCTTCTTCAAATTCATCACTCCGGGTGACATGTGAGCTGTACGGAATCCATCCTCAAAGATAGCCCATGTCACGTCCTCAAGGGGAGTGGTGATCTGGAAGTTATCCCACCATGTTGCTGCTGGCCCTTCAAGCAGATGTGCTGCGAATCTGAACCTTTCCTCGTCGGTGCAGCCAACAGTCACTAAGTCCTTGTTCACTGAGCGTAATCAGTCATTGGCTACCATTGGATCAGTGGTTCCTGAGAACTTTGCAGGCCTTAGTCTCAGAAATCTGGTGAGCATGTCAAATCCTAGAGGATTATTCTGATTGTTGTTGTTATTGTTATTGTCTTTGTTGTTATTGTTGTTCTGATTCTGGTTCTGCATGAACTGTGTCATCATCTGCATCAGTTGAGCTTGTGCTGTCATCAACTGCTACATAATGGGAGTGACGTTATTGTTGTTGTTTTGGTTGGGGTTGGCACGATGGGGAGGCATCTGTGGTTTCAATAAGGATAAGGATGAGATACCCATAGATGCTTAACATGCACAATACATCACATAAAAAACAATCACAATAACCAAGGTCAAAATAACATAAGGTTTGAACGACATAACAACAGGTTTTGAAAAATGCAAACACACCATAGCAAGCCATCCACATGTTGGATGGTCATTGCGACTCAATAATCAAAGTATGGTAGATGAAAGATAGTCGAGTAGTCTACACTACTCCTCCATGTAGAACTCCACATCAACAAGGGTAAGACCTGCATTCTCCATGGCGGTCTTGTACTCCTCAACACTAGTGGTCAAGGCCTCAATCTTGGCCCTAAGAGCCCTCTTCTGTGAGAGAAGCCTCTCGATCACTCCCTGCTGGTGCTCAAGATCGAAGTCCTTGGCCTCTAACTCTTCCTTCATCTCCATGATTTTATTGTTCCTGTCTTGGACTCTTTTCTCCTGGCTCTTGAACTTCTTGTCCTGGCTTTCAAATCTAGCCTCCATCTCTTTGACGATCTCGTCTTGCTCCGCGAAGAGTTTGTCCTTCTCCCGTACCTCAACCTGGAGCTCTTCATTGCTAAGCATGACGTTGGTCCTATCAGTGTCAAGGTGTCTAATAAGACCCTCTAGGTCCTGAAGCTACAGACGAATCGGCTCCATCGTCTCTCTAGTAGCATCATCGTACTCTATAGCCTCACCCTCCTCGTCACGTCTCCCGAACGGGTGAAAGTAGAGACCTCTAAGCTCGGTGGAGTGCCTCCCAACCAGGCGTCCAAGTAACTCCTGCATGACTACATCTAAGCCTCTCTCCTTGTCATCATGCATCAGCTTGAAAGT
This sequence comes from Avena sativa, assembly GCA_916181665.1. Lineage (NCBI taxonomy): Eukaryota > Viridiplantae > Streptophyta > Magnoliopsida > Poales > Poaceae > Avena > Avena sativa. The sequence goes on along the minus strand of OV702294.1, from coordinate 442,140,385 downwards.
GATAGCCTCCGTGGGTGGCTCTGCCTGGCGTCCTGGCTGTGTTACTCTAAAGCCCCAAAGGTCCTTCCTCTCAAACTTGGTGAGCTGAAGTGTCGTGATGCTAGGAAGTGGAATGTTGAGCACACTAGTGAGCTCAATGAGACGAGTACCAAAACGAGTTCCCTTGAACTCCTTGGCAGTGCTGATAACAACGTTAGGCATCTATTTTTATAAGATAGAGAAAGGTTAGAATCAACACAAGTAAAGAAAAATTCACAAGACAAAATAACACAAGCACATCTTTAACAACAAACACACAATTCATGGCATACACGACAAGTGTGGTGGTCCAACTAACGGAGTACATTTCAATCCCCAATCACTTGCCAAGTTAACTATCAGGGCATCCCTAGAGGCAATCTGTCGATCTTGATCACATGATTCCATTGCTAAGTCTATGATGTCTTCTCTTAAACGTTGGTTAGAAGCCTCTAAGTCCTGTGTATGCTTCTTCTCTTCTCTAAGGTCATTTTGAGTGTTGAGCATTCTACACTTGAGTCTGTCACCAAGCTCCTTGATGGCATTCCAAGATGCATTCCTTGCAGAGTCAAAGAATGACTTGTGCATTTCTAAGTTGATGATCATGCAGAATCCTAACTCCTTGTGGTTGTCTTCCTTATTTTTGTACAAGTGAAGTTGCACCCACCAATACTCTTCTCCTTCATCCATCATAGGGAAACCCTTGTACACAGTTGCACCATGTATCCCCATGGTAACCATAAGGTTCTTGAGTGCCTTGAGAAATTCAGTCTCACACTCCAAAGTCATGGTTATGAGTGGTGCCTTCCTCACGACTTCATTGAAGGAGTTCATCTACAAATTGAGATGACAAAGAATATTAGTAAAATTTACGAGAATAAAAAGACAAGTGTGGAATTTTCAAAGTGTTGGACAGTGCTTAGTGGTTTCTTAGCCTAATCCAACCTATAGTCATAATCCTACAGGCAACACAGTGCTCTGATACCATCTGTAAGACTCCACCTTTATAAAGGTAAAGGTCCCTGTGATTGCAATGCTAGTCCCTGGATCAATTGCTAGCATCCATAGTTTAAGATGAAGTACACAGAAACAAAGGTCATTATTACATCATCATTCCAGAGATAACATAGTATTTTAGAATTCCATAGCCATAGGCTAGTACAAGAGTTCAACTTAACAAAATAAAGTAAAGTCTTCATCTTCATGTGCCACAGGAAAACATGTTGAGTGTAGACTCATAACCCTAATCCTCATCACAGTAACCTGCAACATCACAAGTTACAGCCACAGTGGGTCAATACATTGTAATAGTATTGGCAAGTGATACCTTAGTAGAATAATAGTTTCTAGCTTCTATATGAATTTTGCTAAGTGTAGCTTAGGCTTGCTTTGCTCAAAATAGGTTTTACCTATCAGTTGAAAACACTAAGTTTTTGTTTGACAAAACTCCCAAGGCATAAACCAATGAACATTGGTGATCCTTTTACCCTTGTTCAACCACAAGTTTTTAACTTAGAAATTGGGATGAGGAGATACTTGATAGCTTCCATGTCTTAATGCTCAAATTCTCCATTTCCGAGGACACGGCTAAGTACTTAGGTTCTTCCTTCTCGAGAGGTGGTTCACTTTCCCCACAAGACTCGACATGCATCGAGACAAGATCTTTCAGAAGCCTTCCCTTAGATCAAAATGGATGCGCTCCAAACCTATCACCCCTACCACCAACTGTCATTTGTCTAAATTATTGTAACCTATATGATCTAGGCAGAGCCCATATTGCCATGTGGCTGCACTAGAAGCTTCTTAACATATGGCATCTCAAATCCCTTTGTTCCTGGGTGGCATTCCACAAGTGAGATACACAGGGTAGTCCATGAAAAATGGGCCATGGTAACCACTCAACAAAAATCCATCCATGCAATTACCATTCCACCCAGTTGTTTCATTCACTTAGTTGTTTTATTAAGCAAAAACATAAGTCACAAGACTTAGTAAATTTTTCCATAGCATGTATATGTATAAACCACCATTGTTTTCTACTATCTAGGCTAAGCATGATAATATAACAAGCATCTCAACTTATAGAATATTTCTTCCAATTCTATAACTACTAGGTTTTCCCATAGCATAGCATATAGATACTTAGCAAAATATCATGCAAGCCCTATACAAAATATCACTACTGCATAGTAAAAATATTGGGACAAAAATATGAAGCACCACTTGCCTTGGTAGTTGGCGGAGTAGAAACAATCCTCACAATCACAATCACCACTAGCTCCAAAATCTAGACATAAAATGATAACACCAAATTTATATTCCAAACAATCAAGAAAAAATATATGAATGCATGCAAATGCCATGTGATGATTTTTCTCAAACCAAAAAGTGAAAGTAAACAATACTAAACATTAAACTAAACTTTTATAGACTAAATAGACTAAAAATAGCCTTTAAAACATTTTCTAAATAATGTTTATACACAAAATAAGCCTACAAATGTCTCTGCATAAACTTCCATTTTAACAGAAGAAAAATACATAACCAAGCTCACAGATGTGTAGGATTTAATTTTGTGATTCCATTGATATATTATTTGTATTTTTCTGATAAACAGAACAAAGTTATTGAATTTACAAGTTTAATCATCTAATAGATTCAAAAACGGATTTAAAACAAAATCCTAGACACGTGGACGCATCTGATTGGCGCGTACCGGTTCGCGCTGGATTACGCTCCTGCACCGTTATATCTAAATGAGATCTAGTGGCTCAGATCTTCCTGTACCCCTTCGATAAATGATCTAATCTGACGCGCTAGATCTAGATCTAACGGCTGACAGCGGCTCGACCAAGAACTGGCGGCGCGCGTGGCTACAGCGGCGGCGGCGCTACTGACGGCGACGGTCCGGCGAATACAGAGGGGGCTGGGGGTTGTGGTGTTGCTTACCAGACTCGCGAAAGCACGAGGAAGCTCAACGTGTCACAGATGTGGGAGGGGCGTGCTGTAGAGGTTGCTAGGGCTCGTCGGAGTTGTAGGCGGCGTTGGGTTCGTGCGGGCGGCGACGAAGGCGACGACCTGGGTCACCGTAGGGAAAACTCAAGGCATCAGTAGCTGCACAAGGACATGGCGAACCTAGTCATATGAAGGAGAGGTCAAGGGGCACTCTATAGTTACCGTGATTGCTCGTCAGAGTCGGGCGGCGCCTCGGTTGCTTGCAGGGGTGGATGAGGATTGCGACCTAGGGCGTTGTAGGACAAACCAAGAGTGTCAGAAGGTGCGCAAGGACAAGAGGGATATGCTCGTGTGAGAGAGAGAGACAGGGGGCGCGCTGGACTCACCGGCATCAGTCGCCGGAGTCGTTCGGTGCCGCGGCGGTGCAAGTTGAATTGCGGACAGCCTGGTGGCAGAGAGAGAGCGCTGAGCGAGGGGAAAGGAGTGGAGAGGGGAGGGGGTTAAATAGCAAGCGATGGGCGAGGAAATTACGCGACATTGATCAGCAATTAAACCCGCTTCAATCACGGCAGTGATGGAGGTAACGGCGGCGACGACGGGGTCGGGGGGTGCGGGGTTTGGGGACGATGACGACATGCCGTCTGGGGCCACTGGTCAGCGAGTGTGGGGTAGGTTTTTCTCGGGTGAGAGAGAGAGGGAAATGGCCCGGGTGGGCTTGCTGGGCTGCTTCTGTTGCTGGGCCGAATAGGTGGCGCCAGCCTTTTTCTTATTTTCTCACTCTTTTTCTTTTTCTATTCTGATTTTTCAGGAATCCAATTCAAACAAAATTCAAATGAGTTTGATTTCAAACTTTCTCTGGATTTTTTGTAGTGTAAGCCAAGCTCATAATTGTGTAAAAAACACTTCTATTTAATCCAAGATACTTTCATCCATTGAAAAATAAAATAAAACCATTCCTTATTTGAATATATCTATTAGGCATATGAATAGTTTTAGTTTTGATTTTTGTTTTGAAAATCTTTGTGCTAGATTTGCATAAGCCCTTAACATTTCTGGCTAAAACAAAATTATCTCATACTTTGAAAGTAGAAACAAATCATTGCCTTCCTTGCATAAAATAATAATCACCTAAATGGTTTCTCATTTTTGAAATCTTGTTTGAAAACTAACCAAATGCTTATGCATGCATGGATGATATGCAAATTATAAATCATGATTTTTGGGATGTTACACGAGGCTCTGATACCAATTGAAAGGATCATATGGGCACCTAGAGGGGGGGTGAATAGGTGCAGCTTAAATTTTCTTCTTTTTCAAGTTAAGGTTTAACAAGAAAAGTAAATTCTCTAGATCATGCAACTAAGGTGAATTTACCTATATGTCAAACAAGCACTAGCTAACACAACACTAAGCAAGAACAAGTAAGTAAAGGGCAATATAGGATAGAAGTAACCAAAGTGGTGGACGCGAAGACAAAAGGATTTGTTTCCCGTAGTTCCTTCCAATTGAGGGGAAGTACGTCTACGTTTGGAGAGGGGGTGGTTTCAAACCACCAACGCCATGAGAGGCCTCCCTTGTTCTCCGGTGAATCTCACCCCAACGGGATCGATCCACCTTCCACTATATCGGCAACCTTCGAGGTGGAAGACGGCACCTTTACAACAAGTTTGGACCACACATCCACAACTTAATTGGAGGATCCCAAATACAAGCAAGCTGTCAAAACAATCAAAGACAAGCTTGTAAGAACCAAATCTAGAACTAGGGTTTCCAAAGAAAACACTAGATTAATGGGGCCCTCAAATGAATGAGGGGGAAATGAAGATATCTTTTGGTGAAGTAGTAGATCAAGGCCTCCTCCTTCGATTCTCCAAAGATCAATGACTTTGGATGGTTGAGTGAAGAGATCTTGGCGATTTGGTGCCTCAAATGGAGGAGGTGGTCATTAATGAAACGAGCAACTTGTCCCAAGGTAGGTGGAGAGGTAATTATAGCTCCCTGAGCAGATCAGCCTGTTGGCCATTAATTGCAGCGATAGTACCAGATTCCCAAGCGGTAGTACCGTAAAATACCGGTACTACCGGCCAGGTACCAGAGATGCTCTATCAATGCACGAGGCCCCTGACTCCAACTGTACCAACCTGTGGTGCTACCGCAAAGCGGTAGTACCACCCGTGGGGCACGGTACTACCGGACACATGTGGTAGTGCCACATTCTAGTACCGAGGAGTGCAGTGGCATTGGGAAACTTGTCAAAACCTTTCTGTCGCGCTGGGTAGTAAAATGCGGTACTACCGCATTTTGGTACCTAGGAGGGCAGTGGCATTTGGCAACTTGCCAAAACCTTCTGCCATGCTAGGTAGCAAAATGCTGTACTACCGCTTTTTGGTACCTTGGAGGGCAATGGCTTTTGGCAACTTGCCAGAACCTTCGGCCCTGCTAGGTACTAAAATGCGGTACTACCGCTTTTTGATACCTAACCCGGCAGAAGGTTTTGGGCAATTTTCCCAAACTCTTTGCCATGCCTAGTAGCAAATTTCGGTACTACCGGTCCTCTACAAACCCCTTTTTGGGAGGAATAGGCCAAGGATTTCTTGATACAACCTATGGTACACTTGGCAAATAATTAGTACGATATGTGTGTTGTTATAAACACCAAAATCACTTGGGATAGGAAATGATCTTTTCAAGGGCATTTTCTCAATTGCTTCAACTTTGGCTCTATCAACTTCAATACCTCTTTTAGAAATTTTATGTCCAAGGACAATTCCTTCATTAACCATAAAGTGGCATTTCGCCCAATTAAGAACAAGATTAGTTTCTTCACATCTCTGCAAAAATGTATCAAGATTGTGCAAACAATTATCAAAAGAAGTTCCATAGATGGATAAATTGTCCATGAATACTTCTAGAATTTCTTCACAAAAATCATGAAAGATAGCAGATATACATCTTTGAAAAGTAGCAGGAGCATTACACAAACCAAAAGGCATACGCCTATAAGCATAAGTTCCATAAGGACACGTAAAAGTGGTTTTCTCTTGATCTTCCTTTCTAACAGCAATTTGAGAGAACCCAGAATAACCATCAAGAAAACAAAAATGAGTCTTCTTAGACAACCTTTCTGACATTTGATCAATAAAAGGTAAAGGATAATGATCTTTCTTACTAACTTTGTTATCCTTTGTAAAATTAATGCACATCCTATAACCAACTACTACTCTTTGAGGAATAAGCTCATTATTTTCATTAGACACAATAGTAATTCCTCCTTTCTTAGGGACACAATGAACAGGACTAACCCATCTATTATCAGCAATAGGACAAATAATATCAGCATCAAGAAGTTTCAATACCTCATTTCTTACCACTTCCTTCATCTTAGGAATTAAATGGCGTTGATGTTCAACAACTGGTTTTGCATTAGGTTCCATATTAATAGCATGCTGACATATAGTAGGAGAAATCCCTTTTAAATCATCAAGAGTATAACCCATAGCTCCTCGGTGTTTCTTCAATACTTCCAATAATATTTCCTCTTCCTTTCCTGAAAGTTTAGAACTAATAATAACAGGATATATTTTCTTATCATCAAGATAAGCATATTTAAGATCATCGGGTAAAGGTTTTAGATCGAAAACATGATAATCTTTAGGTGGTAATGTGGTACCCAAATCTTCCACAGGTAGATTATGCTTAAGCATCTCAGGGTGACAAAGAAGAATCTCGTCAATCTCATTTCTTTCATCCATGAAGACTCACTTTCATGATCTTCCATATATTTCTACAAAGCATTGTTAGGAGCAAGAGCAATAGAAGAAAGTTGTTCAACTCTAAAATATCCACTAGGCGATTCATTTTCATAAGGAGCTTTAGCAAATTTAGAAAAATTAAACTCATAAGATTCTCCATCAAAAAATTTAGTTAAAATTTTCTCCTTATTACAATCTATAATAGCACCACAAGTGTTCAAGAAAGGTCTACCAAAAATGATAGGACAAGTTTTACTAGCAGCTGAACCAAGTACTATAAAATCAGCAGGATATTTAGTCTTACCGCAAAGAACTTCCACGTCTGTGACAATACCAATTGGAGAGATGGTCTCTCTATTAGCAAGCTGAATAACCACATCAATTTCTTCAAGTTCACAAGGACCAATTTCATGCATAATTTGTCTGTAAAGCTCATAAGGAAAAGCACTTGAACTTGCACTAATATCACATAAACCATAATAGCAATGATCACCTATTCTGACAGAAAGCACAGGAACTCTAGCTCTCCTAGTTCTACTAGGATGTGTCCCTACATTTTTAGTGACAAGGTCTTTCACAATTGCTACCGCAGGTTCAACATTTATTTGTTCATCAGGTTCTAGAGCTTTCTTTGTACTTTTGTTAACCACACTAGTTATCATAGAATGTTCATTTACCTTAGCAGGGAAAGGTATTTTCTCAATATAAGGTTCAGGCAAAATATGATCAACTGTACAAACTTCAATATTTCTAGCAGGAACACAATTAACAATATCTTTATAAGGCGCATGGTACTTGTTCCATTCCTTTTTTGGAATATCAAGATAAGAGGCAAGGGCCTTAAATCAATTTTCAAGAATTTGAGAATCAAGACCATAAACAACATTAATATTATTGAAGTCATTAGTTCCCATAAAAGATTTAATGCATTAATAATCATAATTTATACCTGACTTTATTCCTTTGTCATTCTCCCATGCTTCGGTATTTTTTGAATACGGTCGAGAATTTCCCATTTAGCTTCTTCTTTCATATGTGTAAATGATCCATCACAAGAAGCATCCAATAAATCCTTATCATGAAGAGAAAGCCTTGCATAGAAGTTAGTAATAATAATATTAGAGGGGAGCTCATGAATGGGACATTTGAGCATTAGTGACTTCAATCCCCCCAAGATTGGGCAATACTCTCTCCATCATGAGGCCAAAAATTATATGTTTGATTCCGATCTTGATGAATCTCACTAGGAGGATAGAATAGAATAAAAGATAGGTACCTCTCATTTATCGAAAATTATATATTTGATTCCGATCTTTAAGAGTGTATCGTAGTACTTTTCGATCATTTACAATAATTATGAATCTCACAATTATAGGGGGTGTATCATAGTACTTTCGATAAATAAGAGTGTCGAACCCAACAAGGAGCAGAAGGTGTTGACAAGCGGTTTGGATCAAGGATTCAGTATAAATACTAGCAAACATCATTTTAGGGGTTTCTGGTAATGCAGATAAATAAAGTGCGAGTAAATAAAAGACAATAATAATAATTGCAGCGAGTGGCCCAATCCTTTCTTCAGCAAAGGACAAGCCGGTTGTGTTACTTATAATGACCAAACGTTCTCGGGGACACATGGGAATATTGTCAAGTGCTTTCGCTTCATATAGTCGATTAATCTTCATTGGTTGGATAAGTGTTATGGGGGTGAACCTATGCTAATGTACTACCCCAACTTAGAATAATACACACTTGTGATTATACCCCTTACAAGGATCCACAACTACAAGAAAGTAATTAAGATAAAAATCTAACCACAGCATTAAATTATGAGATTCTACACTCCCTTATGCAATGGTTTCCTAACGGGGGTTTAGCTTTCTGTCACTCCGGCAACCCCAAAATTAGTATCCAAGTACACAATGCATTCTGCTAGGCCCATAATGGTGAAGTCTCATTTAGTCGACGTTCACATGACACCAATAGAAGAATAGCACCACAACATAAATATCAAACCAATTAATATTACTCAACGTAATTCCACGACTAACAACATGACTTCTCCCATGTCCTCAAGAACTAAATGAACTACTCACAAGACATCATATGGATCAAGATCAGAGATGATATAATGATAAGTATAAATTTGAACATGAACAATAATCCAATGGTTTCACTCAATATCATTAACTACAACAAGTAATCAACACCGGGAAAGTTTCCCCTATGAACTACGCAAGATTCAACCTGTAGCATCCCAATTGTCTAACAATTGCAATGCTACTAGCCTAGCCTAGATATATGCTACTTCAAATATATATAATTGTTGCATCATCATTATATCATGCTCATGTCATCATGCCACCTTGCATTTGAGCATCATATAAAACCCTTTTTGATTTGGTTCTTATCTCATATGCATTATTAATTGTATTTGCCTCTTGATATTGTATTTGGTTATTGATATATTGTTTAATGCCCAAGTGGAGTTGGGGGCATATCTCTTATGAACTCCACCACCCTTTCATTTCACCACCTTATATTCCACCATCCAACTAAATATGAGCTTGGCACTTATTGGATTTACCTCTAGCTCATGTGGGTTGGGATGGATCCAATTCTTTTCCACATGCTCTCATCTTAGCATCATGTTGTTTTCACAATATTGAAACATGAGAGCCACATGGCCACCTTTGCAGGCCTTGTGAGTGGAACCTTTTCCTAGCTTCCTTATGTGTTGTTCTGGGGTTATCATCATGTTGGGATATTTTTGTGGGCTTATTAAATACCTAGTGGCATATACACACTAGCAAGCCCCAAATATAATCCAATGTGATCATCTCCATATACTCCACTTGGAATTCTTTCTAAATTCCTTGCTTGGGCCTTACTCCAATTTTTGGGATGCATCATAATAATGCCATGTACTAATATTGTCTTCACAAGAATCAACATGGCATTAAATAGTTGCATGGGCCATGCAAGTACATCTTTTGCTTGTCATTTGGATTTTACTTGTTTTGGATGGATCATGCCATCTCTCATCTATCTCTCCCTCCTTTTAGCTTGATCTTAATTTGATCTTGCTTAAAACCATACCCCCACCTTTCCCTCTTTTCGGTCTAGCTTGGGTATGATCTTGTGGTTGCTTGAGCTTGCCAAAAAGGAGACCCATCTCTCTCTCTCTTTAATCCCTAGACCATCACCTACCCCATCTTACCATACCATCCCTACCCTCATCTTTCTCTCTCTCTCTACCCACATGTTTGTGCTTGATCTAGTTTGGAGTTTACAAGCTTCTAAAACCCTAACCACCACCCTTTCTCTCCTAACCTCTATCTAGGTGTCACTCTTATCATCTACCCTTCATCACCATAACCCCCCCACACCTAATCTAAACCCATCACCCCCCATCTAGCTAAACCCTAGCCCTAAGCTACCACCTCCCCCTCTCTTTCGGCCTCCCTTCTCCCTACCTAGCTGGCTCCACCTGACCGTCCAGGCCCCACCTAGCTACCCCCCAGCCCTAACACCAACCCTAGCCCGAGGCTACCACCACCCCTAACCCGAGCCTCTCCCTCTCTTGCTCCTTCCCTCCCTGCCTTGTGGCCCCCTAGCCCGAGCCTCCCACCACCCTGGCCTGCCCTACCCCACCTGCCAGCTTCCCATGCGCGCGCCCTGCCCTTCCCCCGACCGTGCACGTGAAGGAGGGAGAAGAGAAAGGTGGCACCGAGCCACCTTTTCCCATCTACCCCACCCCCACGGCATCTCCCTCTCCCCCTCGGCTTTATCCTCCTCCTACCACCTCTCTGTCACCCCCAGATCCACCCCAGGCCGTCCCCTCTCTCCCTGCCTTCCCCCGCCACCATCTACCCCCGACGCCGGCCACCGTCGGCCTCCACCACGCCTAGTCGATCCGTCCGTGCAGCACGTCCGAGAAGAAGCCTGGGAGAGCGAGGAGACGCCTAGGAGGCCGCCTATACTCGTCGTCGAGGAGGAGGAGCCCCCGGAGCGCTGGACCACCACCGACCCGACGCGAAACCCTAGTTCTCGGTGCGTCTGCCTCATCGTCGCCCTGCTGCTCGCCTGCCCGATCCAGCGCCGTCAACACCCTCTCGGTGAGCCCCTGTCCCTCCCTGACAAGGTCCCCTTCGCTGTCTCGCCCTAGCCTCGCCGATCGTTCCGTCGTGCACGCTCTGTGCGCCGGCGTCGCGCTCGGTCCGTCTCGCCATAGCGCCGCGTAGGTCCTATCTAGGCCCCGTCCGCAACCCTAGCACCAACCCCCACCTCACCGCGCTGGTTGCGCCCCGCAGCGCGCACCCCCGCGTCCCAGTTTGAATCCTCGCCTCGCGCGAGCACCGACCTGTCCGCGGAGGAAGAGGAACAGTACGACTCCGTTTTGCAGATACCCCCCTCCAAACCCTTTTGCCTCAACCCGCAACCCATCGAGCCCCACCTGTCAGCCGCGCTAGCACTTTTACCGGAAACCCCCTGGACTCTTTCCGCTTCAACCCGCGCTCCAGCCGCGGCCCCACCTGTCGGTCCCGGCGCGCTCACTCGCTGGCGCGTGGGCCTGAGGTCGTCCTGGCCCACCTGTCTGCCACAGTGGCTAGCTACACCCGCAGTGTAAAATGTTTCTGTGCAGTAGAATCCCAGTCAGCAGAGAGGCCCACCCGTCAGCGTCTGTGTCTAGCTAATCCTGAGTAACAAAAGTATTTACATGTTTCTGTTTAAATTCAAATCTTTTTCTAATTATTTCAAATTCAAATATATTTCTGTTTTAAATATCTTTTCGAATATTAATCCAAATAATACATATGATATATGTTTTCAAATCAGAAAATATGAGGAATTCAAATATGCCATCCAAAATATATTTTGGACTTCTAAAATTCCAAGTTTATTTAAATTACAATAAAATGTCCTTTGGTCTTAATAAATTAATAACTTTTGTTTTATAAGTCCAAATTTAATAAATAATATGTCTAAAATGATTAGCTCGACGAGACCTTTCTGTTTATGCATCCCATGTTTTAATTTGAAGCATGCATCATATAAATATAAAGTGTACAGCAACTATTATGGGCATAAAATGGGGCCAAAACTAAATAAAAATGTTTATTCTTGTGTTCCACACTTCACCTATGCCATGCTACTTCCTTGCCATGCAAATTGTGCATCATTCATCATGGCATGATTGTTGCTTGTCGCATTTTATTCATATGCTTGTGCACTTTATTTATGTTGGCCCTTGTTTGTTTGGTTCTTCTTCGAATAGACGCTGAGCAGGGGATATATCAAGAGAACCAGGAGCACTACCCAGATCCATCCCTTGCTTCAACTGAGCTGCCAGGCAAGCACTACCACATGCTTGCATACATACAGTACCTATTGCCTCTTTCTTATTCTTGCATCATTGGGTCGCGATTGCATTAAATTGAATCCCAAGTATTGCATAGCCTTTACATTTAAACCCCACCGAAGCTTGTTCCTCCATCCCATGAGCCATTACTACAGGAGTTGTTTGAGCCATGCGAGTCGTAGAACATCATGTGTAGGGTATGTGAGTGTCTGATGGATAACGAGGTACCTAAACAACTTAACCTGAGTAGTAATGGGATAACTAATGAAAGTGGCATCGGTGAGCCATATTCGCTATTTGGTTTTTCAGGCTCACTTGTGTCCCGTAGGACCCCGAGTACTTGATTCCTGTTCCTTGATTATTCGCGCTATCCACATCCGGGAGGCTTATGAACCCCCCTGAGCCAGAGCTTGATTCATTCTTATTTCTTGGGGCCACAAACTAGTTTGAGGTTTTATTTACTATCCTGTACTTATGCCATGCTTTACTGCTTTATTTAAGATTGTGCGAGGAGCACACTGTACTGTTTAGGGCAGGGACACGATTTCGCGGTATCGACAAGCCCAGTCACACTTTCGGGTTCCCAGTCGTTTATAGCCGTCCACCCAAACCTTAAGTCCGTCTCGTAGCCGGCCAGCTTCGTCGCGGGTAGCTTAATGGGGTGGCCCCCTAAAATATTTCTGAATCCTGTGATTGCTTTGTCGTGACTGCCTCGTTGGGTTTTGATTTGGTTTTTCCGAGGCATATCGAGTGTGTGTTGCTATTTGTGCACCCCTGCAGGGTAAAACTTTCTGAAAGCCGTGTCCGCGGTTATGGACGTCTTGGAGCACAGTTTCTCGATAATAGACAAGCATAACTAAAGTACCGATTTTAAATTGACTAGACTAGGTACCTGACTAGTAAATAGCGCAACACTCATGGAATGGATAATAAAACTTCCAACGGATGGGGGGGTTGTTCGTCCGCTTCCTCGTCGGTAAGCGAGGAGGAGGATGGATCTGTTAAGATTACCTTTATAACCATTATAACTGTTGTTATTAATTCACGGACATCCGTCTATCTCTGGTTGGGCGGATGGTTAGCGAGTATCTATAGAATTGCTAGGGTTTATCTTTTGCTGCAATTGCGTCACCCCAGGCTGTGTCCCCTTTAGAGGCATAAAGACTTGCTGAGTACCCCTAGGGTCTCACACGATAAATTATTGGTTCAGATGAACAGGTACACTCGCAAGATGGATACTGGGTGGAAGACACGAACGATGTGGGCAACGATCATTCGGTGTAGAGATTCCGGGAACGGGGATCCATGAGATCTATGGGCGGGATCTGCTTATTTATGGGGCATCTTATGCCGATTTGCTTCTTATCCGTACTCGGATTTTGTCTTCCGTTTCCGCGTGATACTCTGATGTTTGATGTATGAGGAGATATCCTAAACTATTATATCTATCTAGGATATTTGGATCTTGCCGTATGGCGTTGCTATATTTCCTTTCTTTTTAGATGGAATGGCTCTGATGTACTATTGTATGGTGGCTTGCATACATACTCATTTGTGTATGTAGTTGATCCCTTCGCCTGCCGATTACGCCGCCCGTTCTTGTCCCGATGTTTGGAAATGGTTGGGACGGCCGAAAGGTCTACCTGTGAGTGGCATTTGGGCCCCACCGTACTATTTCAACCATTTCTGATCATCCAGGCTTGTACTAGGAGCGTAATTCACCGAGGTAGTTACACAACCCAATTGTTACAGCGATATGGCATGGTGGTGATGGTGCTGGTGGTGATAATGATAATGATGATGATCCCAATGAAGCCCAGCTCAATGACGGTGTCGATGGCGATGATCTCCCCTCTCCGGGGAGGAATTTCCCTAGCAGATATCTGCCTGCCGGAGAGCCTTTTCTCTCTCTGTAGTTTCCGCCCCGCAGAGGCAGCGGAATATTTCTCTGATGGATCCCCGAGTTTTAGGTTTTTGGGAGGAAGATATACTCGAAAGGGAGACGCTAGAGGTGGGCCAGGGTGGCCACACCACCTGGCCGTGCCACCCAGGGGGCCACGCCTAGGGGTGGTGTGGGCCTTCTGTGGCCCATCTCCACTCCCTCTTTTGGCTATCTTCGTCTTCTGGAAAAATAGGAATTTCCGTATATTTTCTAGATTTTTCTGATCTTCGGAAATATTGCATCTGGACAACACTTTTTCCAGTAGAATTCTGACTCCGACAGTTAATTCTCCAAAAATCATCAAACATGCAAAATAGATGAAATAACATAAGTAGAATATCTAAATATGAAATATATCAATGAATAACAGTAAATTATGGTATAAAATAGTGATGCAAAATGGACGTATCATTGATACGTCTTAAACGTATCTACTTTTTCGAACACTTTTTCTATTGTTTCTCCTCTAATTTGTGTGATTTGGATATAACTAACATGGACTAACGCTATTTTAGCAAAATTTCTCTGGTGTCTCGTTTTTGTGCAGAAAATCAATTTCAGGAAAAATTCTAGAAAATATGCCAAAAATCCTATTTTTTAGAAGACTCACAGAGCCAGAAGCGGAGACGGAGAAAAGGCCCGAGGGGCTCACACCACCCCTAGGCGCGGGCTAGTCCTGCCGCGCCTGGGCATGGTGTGGCCACCCTGGAATCCGACTCAACCTCTCATGTCGCCTACACATACCCTTTGACCTAAAAACAAAGTGGGGTTCGACGTTTTTCCAGATAGAGTTCCACTGCGCCATCACCACCAAAAACCGCGATTCGGAACCAGAAACTCTGTTCTGGCACCCTTCCGGGACGGGGAATTGGAGGAGATCATTGCCATCATCATCACCGACGCCTCTCCATCAACCCTCCATGATTCCACCATCCATGTGTGAGTAATCCCAGCAGTAGGTTATGGGGATGGTAGGGATTGGATGAGGTCACTCCTGTAATTGCATAAGATTCTTAGGGCATGGTGCCTAGTATCTATTGTTAGTGCTTTTTGACATTATTTCAACTTGTTGTGCTTAATGCTTGTCACCAGGGCCCAAGTGCCATGATCTCAGATTTGAACATGTTATTGATTCATGATGATATTATTGTTTGTGATCTTACCTGCAAGTTGTGTGCACATATCGTTGTCCAGAACCCGAGGCCCCAAAGTGAGAGCAATTGGGATAACCGGAGGGGATGGCCGTGATGTGAGGATCACGTGTGTTCATGGAGTGTTAATTCTTTGCTTCGGTGCTCTATTAAAAGGAGCACCTTAATTTCTAGTAGATTCTCTTGAGGGCCCCCTGCAAACGGGTTGGCAGGACAAAAGATGTTGTGCAAGTTTCTCATTGCGAGCACGCATGACTATATACGGAACACATGCCTATGGTTATTTAGTAATTGGATATTTTATCTTTATTATTCGCAAATGCCTTTGTCCTGATTATTACATGAATTATCTTGTCCATGCAACGCGTGTCCATCCATCCCTATGCCTATAGCATTTTAATCCTACTCTTTTTTATTACAATTTCTACTGCTGTCCTTATTTGAATGTTGTTATTATTTTGCTACTGCTACCACTACAAAACTGTTACCACTCATAAACTATTGCGAGCAAGTCTATTTCCAGGAGCAGCTGAATTGACAACTCATCTGTTAAGGCTTACAAATATTCTTTAGCCCCTTGTGTCGAATCAATAAATTTGGGCTTAACTTCCCTCGAAGACTGTTGCGATCTTACTTGTGGGTCATCACTAAGTCAGTCTATTCCATGAATATATGCATAAAGCTCAAACTTTATTGAAAATTCCCGAAACCCTTAAACCCCTAAATAACTAAAACCCTAAACCCTAAAACTTTAAAACTAAACCCCTAAATTTGAGATACTTTCATTAAATTATGGTAACGCCATTCTATTCTACAATTAAAAGTCTTTTGAACATAATTGAAAAATCCCAAAACCATAAAATCCTAATCACTAAACACCTAAACCCTGATCAAGCAAGTATCATGAACTTTTAGATCAAAATTGAGATACTTACATTAAAACGGGGAATACCATTCTCTTCGACGAATATAAGCATAAAGCTTGAACATTATTGAAAATTCCCTAAACCCTAATAAACAACCCCTAAACTCTAAATCCCTAAATACTAAAACCCTAAACCCTTCAACCCATAATTAAACCCTAACCAAGCAGGGTATCATGCACTCATAGATCCAAATTCGAGATACTTTCATTAAATTACGATAACACCATTATGTTCCACGATTATAAGCATAAAGCTTCAACATTATTGAAAGTTTGCTAAACCTTAAACCCTAAACCCCTAAACAACCATGGCCAGTCAGGGGTATCATCCACTTGTAGTGGTATGGTATTATAAGATATAAGATAAGATAAATATAAGAAAAGAAGTACTAATGTGAATGACGAATCTTTTGAATTTAATAACCTTCCCTCCCGATGTTTGGGAAGCAAGTGAAAATTTATAATCCCGAAAAGTTTGAATTTTTTTTGCCGCTAAGGACCAAAGTGGTTTCCTTCCTATATGTACAGTACTACTCCTAGTCCACACCAACGCGGATGCTGAACACGCCAGAGAAACAGAGCCGCCCCATAAAAAAGCAGAAAAAGAGCCGCCATACCGAGGCACATGTGTGCAGCGCCACGCTGTGGACGAGGGAGAGATCAGCCGAGATGGTGCACGAGGGGAGAGGGGTGGAGAGAGGCATCGAAGGAGAGAGAAAACACACTTCCAATTATTTGGCATGCATAGGTCCTGAAATTTACTACTAGTAGAGTGTACTACACTATAAAGGTGGCAGGAGTACCTCGTGTTAGGAACCCGTAATAAACTTTGCTCTAACATCGAACCGCCTTCAACTCCTCTTCTCTCTTCGCTGCTGTCCTTTTCCCTTGCCTACGTTTTATTCTCTCTGCATGTACAGCGCGTGGACAGAGATGGGCATATGTCCAAGCAAAAGAAATATACTAGTACTACTTGTAGTATTAAGCTCCACCGCTTAGACAACGTCCAAACGAGACGATTCGTGGGACCCACTAAACTGGAGAAGTTAGATTTTTCCTTAGGGTATCCGCAATGTGTAAAAAAAGCACGCCTTAAGGCATATAGTAGTACATTATGGAGAAAATAAAGTTACCTCAATCTTGTGGGTTTCGCAATGAGTATAGAAAAATCATTTCCCCTTGCATGGAGCAATATGAAAAGCTATGTGGCTCCAACCTTGTCGCAAATAGTGACCTTATACATTGTGGTAATTTTAATAAGTCGGGTGGATCCAACATTACGGATGCCCTTAGACACGTGTGCCTCGTACTCGTGGCTCCATCGTGCTAGACTTATTTTTTGTGAAATTCATTTAACTGCCATAGTTAGATAGGACACATGATCCACTATATGTGTGAAAACTCCCACGGTAAACAATGCTTGCTACCCCAAGATGCACCCATCTAGTTTGGGAACTCTATGGGGTCGTAAACTATGATGTCGATCGATATGGACTTGATGTCCTTGGTCGTTCGGGTTGAAACACAATAATGTCCATACATGGCAGGAAAATATTACAAAGTTGTTTTTTTGGAACCTCGTCAAATCCCAATGCTACCACTAAAATCCTAAACAACCCCTGAAACCTAAACCCTCAACCCCTAACTCATATAAGCATAAAGCTTGAAGATTATGAAAATTCCCTGAACCATAAACCCCTAAACGACCCTGACTAAGCAGATATATCATCGACTTATAGATCAACATTTGAGATATACTTTGGTTAAATTATGCTAACGTCATTCCATTCCACAAATCTGAGCAAAAAGCTTGAACATTATTGAAAGTTCCCTAAAACCTAAAATTTAAACCCTATGACCCTAAACCCTGACCAAGCGTGTATCATGCACTCAACATAGATCAAAATTTGACATACTTTTGTTAAATTGCGCTAATGCCATTCTAATTGACGAAAGCTCGAGCATTATTGAAAAATCCCTAAATCCTAAACCCTAAGCCCTATAACGCTAAAAACCCTAAACACTCAACCCCTCACACTAAGCTTGGACATATTATTGAAAAATTCCTAAACCCTAAACTACCCCTAAAAAAACAAAACCATAAACCCTCAATACTAACACCCTAAACCCTCGACCCGTAAAAACCCTAAATACGAAAGCTTGAACATTACTGAAAATACCCTAAACCCTAACCCCCTAAAGGCTTAACCCTAAGCCCTATACCCCCTAAAAACCCTAAACCCCTCGACCCCTAACCCTAACCTCGAACATATATATATATATATATATTGTTGAAAAATTCTTAAACCCTAAACCCTAAACTACCACAAATCCAAAATCCTAAACCCTCAATACTGAAACCCTTAACCCTCAGCCCAAAAACAACCCTGACCAAGCAGGTATCATGCACTTATATATAGATCAAAATTTGAGATACTTTCATTATTAAATTGTTCCTAAGTCCTTATATTCCATGAATATATGCATAAATCTCAAACTTTACTGAAAATTACCAAAACCCTAAACCCTAAATTAAAGGTTCAAAACAATCCATTTACAAAAGATTTTACTCTAAAAACATTTTTAGAATATATTTTATATCCAAAATAGGCCTAAACAAGTTTCTGCAAAAACAACAAATTTTACATAAGCAATTCATTAAACAAAGTGCATGGTTGCAAAGTACTCTTCTTGCTGATTCCATTGATATACTTTGCAAAATTTGGACGTGTGGATTTAAAGTTATGAATTTTGCAAGTTTGTATATCTAATAGATCAAAATTTCTGTTTTAAATCAAACTCTGGACACGTGGCTCTTTCTTACTAGCGCGTACCAGTTCGCGCGGATCGCGCTCTGTGGGCTGTTGGATTTAAAACGCATCGCACAACTCAGGATTAAACGTACCCCTTCGACTAAGATTCTATCGTAGCCACGCCATCATGATCTAACGGTGTATAGGAGCCTGACCAAAACTAGACGGCGCTAGCGACGGTGGACAGCGGTGCACGGTCAGACGGTGAGGTTGCCGACGAACCAGGAAGCGTGGGAGAGGGAGAGGATGCTAACCAGACTCGCCGGGAAGCGCTGATGCTCGAGGTGGGGTCAGTTCGTCGAGGGGCGCTCGGGGGTAGCTGTGATTGCTCGTCAGAGTTCGCGGCGGCGCCAGGTGCCTCTGTTCATCGACGGGGGCGAGGTTACATGCCACCAGAAGGAAAAAAGAAACGATGCGTTAGACGCCGGTGAGTGTGGCGATCATGAAGGCATCAACGGGAGGGACAGGGGCAGACGGTACTTACGGGAAGGGGTCGCCGGAGAAGTGGTAGATGACAGCGATGCTCAGAGGTGGTTCTTGCCGACGATTTGGAGCAAGAGCGGCCAAGCGGGGGTTACTGGGAGATGCAGGGGATTATGGTGAGAAATCTCGTATGCACTGGGAGGCAAGGGGTGGATCGGAATCGCCGAAATCGGCCGGAGTAGCTCATCAGGGACAGTTCGTGCAGCCTGGTGGCCGAGGGGAAGCGGTGTCTGGGGGAAAATGGAGAGGGGGAGTGGGCGTTTAAGAATGTGTCGTCTCTGGCGAGGTTTAATCGCGTATTGATGAGAATTCCACCGGTGTTAATCGCGACAGTAAACGGCGACGAGCGATGGGGGAAACTGTCGACGCGGGTGGAAACGATGAACATGTAGTGGGTCCTAGTTGTCTGCAAGAGAGAGAGTGGGGTCTGCACGTCAGTGAGGGAGTGGGTGTGCTGTTGGGTGCGAAGCGTTTTTCTGTGGGGGAGAGCAGATGGGCTAGCTACTGGGCTGGACTAGGCCTTGCTTCTGGGCTAGCTTCATTTCTTTTTTTTATTCAGAATCTTTTTCTTTTTCCTTTTCTATTTATATGTTTTTGATTTTTATTCAAATAATTCAAACCCCATTTGAATTCAAACCTTTACCAAACTTTGAGTATATTTTAATACTGTTTATTAACATATTCTAAAGTCAAATTTAGAATATCTATTTTATTCATTTTTAGGGTCTATTATTTATTTTAAAAACAGACATTTGTCTTTATTTCAAATAGGTTTTAAATATGTTTTAAAACTCTATTTGAATTCTAAATTTTACCAAACCTTTTTCAGTAGGTTTTATTTATTCAAAATAATTTCACTTTGAATTAATATTTAAAATACTTTAATATGTTTTAATGTTCATTTAAATTGGGAAATGTCTTTCTTTAAATGAAATTGGATATTAATAAATCCTTATGATTTTATTTAAATAATCCTTTACTCTTTTTATTAAAAAAATATTTTATTTTATTTGCTTGGCCAAGTTTTAATTTGGCTTTTTAAAATAGTCCTTATTTATTTCTTTCTTCCTCTCTTTACAAAATCCATATGTTTTTATTTAAAGATCCAAAAATGGTGATTCCAACTTTTAAAATTTTATTTAATATTTGTTTATCTTTTAAAATCCCTTTTCATTCAAAGTTTGTTCAAGATGGGTCTTTGATGTTTCCATTTGGAACCAAAAAGTTTCTTTTCACCCTAGATTTCATCAATTATTTATTCTGATTATTTATTTTTCACATTTCAAAATTTGGAAAATTTTGGGATGTGACAATTCACCATACTCAGTATGCGGATAATCGATCCTAACCTTTCAATTATATGCCCTAGTATAGGAACCTCTCCTACGAGTTTGGCCTCCCAACCATGACCATCTTTCATCTTGGGAACTGCACAGGTGGTTAACCTTCACGAGGTAGCCTTAGCTCAAACCTCGGCCGCAAGGGAACCCATACTAAGGTATATAAACTTCCAGTCATTCCCTACCCAAATTCGGGTATTATGGTTGTACAGTAAAATTGGAATGGTATCGCATCCTCACAACCATTAGTTTTATAAAGGGCTAAGGCTCATGCCTCAACATTTTCATCATCAAAATCATCTGGTGTTCAAGAACACATGTCAAAACATTTCATTAGAATGATCATCATTCTAAGGTTTTCATAACCATTTTCACCAAGTATTCCCATCTAAAGTGATCAATTTTTATGCTTAGCGCTAGCCACTAAAGTTGAGGGTAAACACGAATGAGGGTGGTAATCAGGTGTGAATTATCTAAGTTCAATCTCATTCCTCAGGATGAAACAAGATCTATCTAACTTAGGCCAAGTTTTATGCTCTTTATGCTACCTCTAAAAATCTTTCCAAAACTTCACAAGTCACTAAGTAAAAGTAATAAAGAGATCTGATAAAGAAATAAAATAATAAATCTTGCAAGTAAAACTAGGATTTGGTGTAATCAAAGGGGTATAATCACATATGCCTAAGGCATCTAGTTTGCATAGTTATCATGCAAGTTTTAGCTTTCTAAGTCAAATTGTAGTGTTAGGCTTGCCTTGAGTAGTGTAGTCGTTGAAGTTCTCCTCTGCTTCTTCCTCGTAGTAATCTCCTTCCTCTTCGTATCCTTGGTCGGTACTAGCGTCTATAAATAAATACGAGGTACACAATCACCAAACAATACTTAACTACTTCTATTTATCACACTAGGGTTTTCACTAGATGATCTAACATCATCACAATCATCACAAAGATTAAGGCACTAGTTTCATTTATTTTATTTTAGAAAGTTAATTTCTACTCATTGAAAACTACTTAAGATTTAATATTCTCCAACTAAAACATGGGATCATGTTGATACAAGTCATCACCACATATTTCAATACTTGGGAATGCGATTTAAAGTGGTGTCACAATTTAATAAGGTTTAACCACATATTTCAATACTAGAAATGCCTATGGGGCATTATTTTATTACTTGTCCAATATTACTGCAAGTAAACCTAGATATTTTTATATATTCAAAAGGTCTTATCACATGTGATTTTTGGGAGTTGGAATCAACACAAAAGCTTTTATGGTTAAATTTTGAAAAATGTTTCAACGCATAAAAGTCTCTGCCTTTTTATTTTTACTATAGATGATCTATAAATACAAATGGTTTGAATCCAACGGGCTTCGATTAATTCCAATACCTTTCAAACAAAATTTGTTTCATGCAATTTGGTTCAGTGAAACTCTCTGGATTGAATTTTGAATCTACTGCAAGAACTAGATTTGAATTTAAATAGATAAACCTAAATTCAAACGAACTGGGTCACGCGGGAATCTAACTGGGCCGGCCCACTATGCACAGCGCGCGCGTGGGCGGTTTAAGTGGTTGTCCCCACCAATCAGTGAGACAGCTGGTGCGAAGGGGTACGGGCGAACTACGGCCGTAGGATTAGATGTAAGATCAACGGCTGAGGGTCATCGTCCAAGTCT
Organism: Avena sativa; assembly: GCA_916181665.1. Taxonomy (NCBI): domain Eukaryota; kingdom Viridiplantae; phylum Streptophyta; class Magnoliopsida; order Poales; family Poaceae; genus Avena; species Avena sativa. The sequence goes on along the minus strand of OV702294.1, from coordinate 442,117,968 downwards.
GAACAGAACGCGAAAAGCACGAACCCTAGCGTGGCCAGTGGGGGTCTGTGGCGGCTCACCGGGGATCAGGCGACGGTCGGCGATGGTGGTGAATGATGAAGTCGATGATGGCGATCCTCCTGGTACCGGTGGCTCCTCCTAGGGCGGCTCCAATCAATGGCGCCCTTCTCCTCCAGCAGCGGCATGCTCCGATGAAATTCCGGCGATGCTACGATCGCCTTGCTCCGGGAAGAAGTGGGGACGATCAGTGAGAGGTGGGAAGTGGAATGGTGTGCTAAAATCGAACGGGTAAGGCCTCTATTTATAGTGCGACGAGGAAACCAAAGGGTGTGGGCTAAGCTCATCGGGGTCGGCTTCATAGTGACGAAGGTAGGGACGGTGGCCGAAGGTAGGGGACGGTGCGTTGCCTCCTGGCGAAGCTCAACGGCTTGATGGCGAGGCATGGGGCGATTCGGTTCGGTCAGAACGCGTCGATGCTCTGGACGGCACCGACGACAGTTTTAATGGCGCACAGCGGCTTCGGGTCGCGTGGAGGCGAATGGGGTTATCTGGGAGGTTCCTAGGACGGTGGTGATCACGTACGCGAGCGGCTAAGTTGGGGCGTGGTCTGTGCGTGCGTGTCAAGCGCGGCGCTCTGGCGCGTTCTCGGCATATGGCAGGGATGAACTGGGCACGTGCATTCTCTGTGGTCCAGTGGCTACAGGGCTCGAGGGCTGGACAGGGGTGGCGGTGGACGGTGGCTGGGCGCGACGTTTTCTCTGGCTAGCTAGCCATGGTCGGCTGGCAAGGGTTCTCTCGGGTTGGCATGGCATGGTGCAATAGGTAGGGGCTAGGGGTGTTCAAGGCACTGGTTGGCACTGGGGAGACAAGTGTGATCAATGGTGATCAATGCTTAGCCAAATTACTGCTCAAACAGTGAAGTTTGGCCAATTTGATTCTCTGTCTCCAAGTTTTTGATGAAATGGCCGCAAGAAATTCAAATTTGAATTTTGGTTTGAAACTTGGTGGATGCAATGGACACATACTAGGTAGTCTCTATTGCTTGGATTTCCCAGGGTGCACTGGTTTGGTTGGGTTTTGAGAAATGGTGATCTTCCCATATGAACTAGATTCAATTTTCAAATGTCATTTGAATAGGGTGGACAAATGTTTCTGTTGGTTTGCAAGGTGGGCTTGGGTTCACCTTCACTTGGTCTAGCCACGGGTGAAAAGAAATGGAATTGTTTCTGTTTGGATTCTTATACTAGAAACACTCAAAGTGGTCTAGTGAGCAAGATTGGCAAAAATGACCATTTGCTTATTTTGTTTGTTTTTGAATTTCCTTTGACTTGATTATGCTTGGAATTGATTTATATGATGTTGTTTTCATCTTTAAATCAATCCTTTGCATTCATAACAATCACACAAGTCCATCCAAGAATTCATGCAATCATCACATACACACATGCATTCATAATGATTTTGTTAACCAAGTTTTTGTTAAACCTAATTTTGGGTGATTTGAATTGATAACCTTGATCAATATTTTTGGCATTTTACAAACCTTCCCCCCTTAAAAAAAATCTCGTCCCGAGATTTGATAAAAAGAAAACTAGGATTTAAAGATATCTGGAAACTCCCAGGTAGCTTCTTCTTCAGTGTGGTTACTCCACTGGATCTTGAGAAACTTGTTACTCCGTATCCTGGTGGTTCTTAAAGCTTCATACAAAATATGGGTGGGTACTTTGGGATATGTCAGGTCATCATTGATCTCTATGGTTCGGTGATCAATGTTCTTGAAAACATCAGTCTTCTCCGGGACTTCTAGGCATTTACGAATTAATGAGATATGAAACACATTATGCACGGCTGACATCTCCTCTGGCAGTTCCATTTGATACGATATTTCTCCTCGATGATTCAGAATCTTGAAGGGTCCGATATATCTAGGGGCTAACCTTCCTTTGAGTTGGAAACGTTGCATTCCTTTCAAAGGTGATACTTTGAGATACACAAAATCTTCGATATTGAAGGCAAGGTCTCGACGTCTCTTGTCGGCATAACTCTTCTGTCTAGATTGGGCGGTCTTGAGGTGCTCACGAATCTTGTGAACTTTCTCTTCTGCTTCTCGTAGGATGTCGGGTCCAAAAATCTGACTCTCTCCTACTTCCGACCAATTCAAAAGGGTACGACACTTCCTTCCATACATGAATTCAAATGGGTCCATTTTCAAACTAGGTTGATAACTGTTATTGTATGAAAATTCTGCGAAAGGAAGACAATCTTCCCATTTTGATCCATACTCTAACACACAGGCTCTCAACATATCTTTGACTATTTGGTTTACTCGCTTCGTTTGTCCATCAGTCTAAGGGTGATAAGTTGTGCTGAAATCTAGTCTTCTTCCTAATCCTTCTTGGACTTTCTTCCAAAATCTTGAGGTAAACTGAGTTCCTCGATCCGATACGATGTTCTTGGGGACTCCGTGCAAACTGACGATCCTAGCAATGTATAACTCTGCTAGCTTCGAACTCTGATAAGTGGTATTGACTGGTAAGAAATGGGCTACCTTGGACAGTCTATCCACTATGACCCAAATAGAGTCATTTCCCCTACTAGATGTAGGCAAACCTGTGATAAAATCCATTCCAGCGGAATCCCATTTCCATTCCGGAATCTGAAATGGTTGCAACAGTCCCGCGGGTCTCTGATGTCCCGCCTTGACTCTCTAACAAATATCACACTTGGCTATGTAGCTTCCGATATCTCTCTCATCTTATGCCACCAAAATTTCTCCTTTGAATCCTGATACATCTTTGTTCCTCCGGGGTGTATAGAATAAAGAGTATCATGGGCCTCTTTCAAATGCTTGCTTCAATTCTGAGTCTGCTGGCACACAGATACGTCCTTTGTACCACAGAACTCCTTCTTCATCTTCGGTGAATCCGGGTACTTTTCCTGTACTGATAAGACCATTGATTCCATTGATACTAGCATTTCCTTTTAGTGCCTCCTTGATCTGACTGATCAAAGTGGGTTGAAGTTCTATGCTAGCCAAAAATCCTTCACTTACGAATTCCATTCTGAAATCCTCCATCTCTTTGTGTAAACTTGGTTGCTCCTTCAGAATCATAGAGTTCAAGCGACACGGCAATCGGCTAAGGGCATCTGATACCACATTGGCTTTAAGAGGGTGACAGTGTATGGCTAGATCATAGTCCTTGATCATCTCTATCCATCTCCTTTCCCTCATATTCAACTCCTTCTGAGTGAAAATATACTTCAGGCTCTTGTGATCTGAATAAATCTCACAACGGTTTCCCATAAGGTAATACCGCCATGTCTTTAGGGCTAGAACTATGACTGCTAGTTCAAGGTCATGGGTAGGATAATTTTGCTCATGTTGCTTCAGTTGTCGGGATAGATATGATATTACTTTGCCTTCTTGCAGAAGCACACATTCGAGACCGATCTTGAATGCTTCACAATACATATCAAAAGGCTTCATGATATCTGGCATGATCAAGATTAGGGATGAAATCAATCTCTTCTTAAGCTCTTGAAAACTTTCTTCACATTTGTCCGTCCATTCAAACATCTTATCTTTCTTCAACAATTGGGTCATGCGTCTTGCGATGCTCGATAATCCTTCTACGAACTTGCGGTAATATCCCGCTAATCCGAGAAATGCACGAACTTGGGTTTGAGTGGTTGGGGCTTGCCATTCTTCAACATCCTTAACCTTTGCAGGGTCAACGGCAATTCCTCCGGCTGACACAATATGTCCGAGGAATCCTACTTCCTGTAACCAGAATTCACATTTGCTAAACTTGGCATACAACTGATGCTCCCTAAGGGTTCCAAGGATAGTCCTTAGGTGTAGCTCATGTTCTTCTTTTGATTTGGAATATATCAGAATGTCATCGATGAAAACAACAACAAACTTATCCAGGAAGTCCATAAAAATCTTATTCATGAGGTTCATGAAATAAGAGGGGGCATTGGTTAATCCAAAAGAAATGACAGTGTACTCATACAGTCCGTATCTGGTGGTAATGGCAGTCTTTGGAATATCCTCTGCATGAATCTTGAGTTGATGATAACCAGTTCTAAGATCAATCTTAGAAAACACTTTGGCACCGGTCAACTGGTCAAACAGGTCTTCTATCTTTGGCAGTGGGTACTTGTTCTTGATGGTGACATCATTCAGCTTCTGATAATCAGTACACAAACGGTTACCTCCATCTTTCTGGTCCACAAACAAGACAGGTGATATCCATGGCGACACACTTGGTTGAATCAGTCCTATCTCCAGCATAGCATCTAGTTGCTTTTTCAGCTCCACTAATTCAGATGGGTTCATACTATAAGGTCTCTGGGCTATGGGTCCGGTTCTAGGGATTAGTTCAATGATAAACTCAATATCCCGATCTGGGGGCATACCGGGCAAAACATCTAGAAGTACATCAGGGTATTCACAGACTACTCTGACTTGGTCAATGGTTGGTTGGGCTAGACTCTTGTTGCACTTGAATTGACGGGGCAAGGTTTCAGATACATGCTCTACTGATATTCCGGTTGTACTGGTCATAGTTATGGCTTTCTTGGCACAGTCGATTAATACTTTATGTTTCGACATCCAGTCCATTCCTAGTACTACTTCCAAACCTTTGGTTCCGAGTACTATTAAATTAGCATAAAAATTTGTGCCATGGATTCTGATAGGTACAGCCTTGCAAATTTGTCTAGCTTTGGTGGTTGAACCAGGTATTTGAACTATCATAACATGCTTCAATTTGGTTGGTTGAATCTTACTAGTGCATGCAAATTCTTCTGTAACAAATGAGTCTGACACTGCAGAATCAAACAACACTCTTGCAAGTACTGAGTTAACAGAAAACATACCCAGAACGACATCTGGCGCTTCTTGGGCTTCTTCTGCATGCATGAGAAACAGACGGCCGTTGCAGTTGAGCGAATTCCCTAGGGCAAATTTTCTTCCAGGCTGAACACGACACTGCTGCCGAGCTGGGGCATTCACACTGGGGGCCGCTGCAAGCTTCTTGGGGGCACTCATTGGAATAGTGTACCTTTGTTCCTCATTCATAACAAGTCACCTGAGACTTGTCTTTTGCTGCATCAGGCACGTCATTGCTTCCAGTTCTTGGGGCATTATTAGAGTTGGTGGCGACATTGTTGTTGTTAAACTTGGGCGGTGCATCTCATCATACATACCGTTCAAGAATCTCTCCTTCTTGGCTTAAATGTCAGCAAATGGGATATTAACTAAGATTGTCTGCATCTCATCATGCATACCGTTCAAGAATCTCTCCTTCCTGGCTTCAGTGTCGATCTCATCCAGTGCATACCTAGCTAAGGACATGAATTTGTCACGGTACTCGACTATGTTCATCCTCCCTTGCTTCAATTCTCTGAATTCATCTCTCATCCTCTTGATCAAACCTGGTGGCACATGGGTTCTGCTGAACTTGAGTTTGAATTCATCCCAAGTCATCGTTTGTCCTCCAGTCATGGCGCAAACGCTGTTCCACCAAGCTCTTGCATCTCCTTCTAGATAGTAGGTGACAAACAGTACCTTCTCGTTGGCCTCCACTCCTGCGACTTCTAAGTTGTTCTCCATGGTTTGCAGCCAATCATCTGCATCTAGGGGCTCTTCAGACTTACTAAAGACGGGTGGATTGGTATTCTAGAAGTTCTTGAGCTTGGATCCATGGTTGTCCTGGTTTCCATGGCCTTGGTTCTTGTTGGCCATCTGAGCTATGTGTTGAAGGGTGGCTAAGTTGGCTTGACGTTAGGCTCTTTCAGCTTCGCGGTCAGAAACCAACATTTGCAAGATTTGCAACATTGGGTCCAGGGATGAACTTCTTCCTCCGCGAGGCATCTGAAGATTGAGATAGATCATGAGAAAAGAGGGAAATTTCTAAGGTTCGGGGTTTGTTTTGGAACATTTTTTGAAGTTTGACTCAGATTTTTCTAGCAACTTGCCTTCCATTCATTCATTCATAGCACACAATACAAACACACACCACAAAAAGGAAACAGATGGTTTTAAGAACCATTCTGTGAAACTACAATACAGTACGACCAGGTACAACTTCACCAATGCTAGTGCTCAAATGCTACTACTCCTTGGAATCGGTGGCCTCATCATCATTGTTAATGAAGGCAAAGTCATCCTCATCGGTAAAGAAGTCCATGGCTTGATCCTACAGAAAATCATCATCGTCACTGAGATAAGAGTAGGGGTCTCCACGAAGGTCTTCCCTTGCATTCTCCCTCTCCTCAAGCTGCATGTCTCTCTCGTGGATGGTCTACTCCAAATCTTTGATCCTGTGACGAAGGCGGGAAATGATGCGCTCCTTCTTGTCAAGCTGACGACGACGAGACTGGCGATCCTTCACTAGCATGGCAATGGTCTGGTCCTTCTTGACTGCGATGGCATGTTTGTGGTTGGCGTAGGAGCGGGCATTGTCCAACTCCTTCTGCCGGTCATACATCATGAAGCTCAGATGGTCCACTTGATTCTTCAGCTCAGGGTGATATGGTGCCTCTAGTGGCTGTCCCATAACATCACGCCTTGGATAGAACTCAAAGCGGGTACCCTTCATCTGATTGATGCTTTGCCCACACAGATGGGAAAGAGCTTCCTGCATGGCCCTAGCAAGTCCATCTAGCCAGTTGTTCTCTCTTAAGGTAAACTGGACTCCCTTTAAAGTGGGGGCTTCAATATTCCCTCTGAGACTTGCAAAAATCAGCCATTCTAATTCTCCTCCTTCCTGATCGTTGACCTTATCTCCGAAGAACTCAGGATGCGGGCGCTCCAGAAGTTCAGAGAGTTGATCCAAATCACGCTCAAAGATGAGATCTCCTCCATTTCCCAACTGATAGAACTTGCTATGATTCACGTCCATCTATAAGAATGTAGGATGAGTAAGTTAGTAGAGTGATCAAGTGTATCAAATTTTATGTGAGTTTGCAAGAATTTTTGAGGAACATGAATTTTCATGAAAGAACCTAAGTGATAAGAATGAGAATAGGTTTTCATAAATACTCACTTCTTTTGTTTGGAAACTAAGTTTTTGATTCAAGCATCCATTCTAACTAGGGTCTCCTATGGTTAGGATGGCTCTGATACCAACTTGTCAACACCCGAAGTTTTAATCCCAGATGTCTGTTATGCCATACATCGCAATCCTAGGATTACCATTTTTGTGAGACATAACAGATTGGACATCACAGTACATCATTTATTACAAACCATACATAAGGTCTTACAACAAATAAAGTATCTCATGATCTAGTCTTAGTACAATCAAAGAAGTGGAATAACGTAATAACGGTAGCGTGGGCAAGGCTCCATCTTCATGGTCATGGGCAATGCTGACAATGGGAGATGATCGTAGTTGTCGTAACCTTCCTGCGGT